>CM075682.1:31417500-32787500 GCA_037954025.1 Phaseolus coccineus
GACAGCTTTTAGGTCTCGGTATGGGCACTATGAGTATGTAGTGATGCCGTTTGGAGTCACCAATGCTCCAGCCCTATTCATGGACTACATGAATAGGATTTTTCGCCCTTTCTTGGATAAGTTTGTGGTGGTCTTCATAGACGACATACTCATTTATTCAAGGACCGAGGAAGAGCATGAGGAACACCTAAGGACAGTATTGGAGATACTGAGAGAGAAGCAACTCTATGCCAAGTTCTCCAAGTGTGAGTTCTGGCTGAAGGAAGTCAACTTCCTAGGACACGTGATATCTGCCCAGGGGATCTCGGTGGATCCAGCCAAGGTGGAGGCAGTGCTGCAGTGGGAACGTCCTAAGACAGTCACTGAGATAAGAAGCTTTGTGGGTTTGGCGGGCTACTATCGGAGGTTTATTGAGGATTTTTCCAAGGTAGTGGCTCCTTTAACACAGCTGACTCGCAAGGACCAACCTTTTGCTTGGACCGACCGATGTGAGCAAAGCTTCATGGAACTAAAGGAGAGGTTGACCAGTGCCCCAGTGCTGGTGATCCCCGAGGTAGGAAGACCTTTTGATGTCTTCTGTGACGCTTCACATCAGGGCTTGGGATGTGTTTTGATGCAAGAAAAGAGAGTGGTTGCATATGCTTCAAGGCAACTCAAGGTTCATGAGAGAAACTACCCTACGCATGACTTAGAGTTGGCGGCTGTGGTTTTTGCCTTGAAGATCTGAAGGCACTATTTATATGGAGCTCGGTTCCAGGTGTTCAGTGACCATAAGAGCCTGAAATACCTGTTCGATCAAAAGGAACTAAACATGAGACAAAGAAGGTGGATGGAGTTTCTAAAGGACTACGATTTTCAACTCATGTATCATCCAGGGAAGGCCAATGTAGTGGCAGATGCTTTGAGTAGAAAATCAATACAAGTCGCCACCATGATGATGAAAGAGCAGAAACTGATCGAGCAGTTCAGAGACTTAAACCTTGGGGTAGAATTTCACGTAAATCACATTAGTTGTAGTAAGCTGGCTATAACTAATGATTTCCTTGGGATGTTGAAGGATAAGCAGTTGGAGGACCCTAGTCTGAAGCGTACTGTGGAGTCACTAGGGACAGATCAGGCTAGAGACTTTGTAATGGGCGATGATGGGATCTTGGGATTTAATGGCAGAATTTGCATACCTGCAAATGAAGAGTTGAAGAAGATGATCCTAGAAGAAGGTCATAAGAGTCGCCTTAACCTTCATCCAGGCATGAACAAGATGTATCATGACTTGAAGGAGTCATTTTGGTGGTCGGGCATGAAGAGGGACATCGCCCAGTATGTTGCAACCTGCTTAACGTGTCAGAAGGCGAAGGTAGAGCATCAAAGACCTGGCGGGCTGTTGCAGCAACTGGATATCCCTGAGTGGAAATGGGACAGCATCGCCATGGATTTTGTCACCCATTTACCCAGATCGGTAAAGGGTCATGATGCAATCTGGGTTATCATTGATAGGCTGACGAAGAGTGCCCACTTCCTTCCAGTGAATATGAAGATGCCTATGGCCAAGCTGGCACAGTTATACATCCAAGAAATAGTGAGGTTGCATGGAGTGCCTTCCAGCATCGTTTCAGATAGAGATCCCAGGTTCACTTCACGGTTTTGGCAGACCTTGCAAGAGTGCTTGGGAACTAAGTTGAGGATGAGCTCTGCATATCATCCCCAAACAGATGGTCAGTCAGAGAGAACGATCCAATCCTTGGAAGACCTGCTGAGGGCGTGCGTCTTGGATCAATTGGGAAGTTGGGACGAGGTGTTGCCACTGGTGGAGTTTACCTATAATAATAGCTACCACGCCAGTATTGGGATGGCACCATATGAAGCCCTGTATGGGAGGAAATGCAGAACTCCCTTATGTTGGTACCAGGAGGGCGAGGCAGTCTTGGTTGGGCCAGAGTTGATTCAGCAGACGACCGAGAAGGTGAAACAGATACAAAGCAGAATGAAAGCTTCTCAGAGTAGGCAGAAGTCCTATGCAGATCAGAGGAGAAAGCCTTTGGAGTTTGCTGCTGGAGACCACGTGTTCATGAAAGTGACACCAACCAAGGGTGTAGGACGGGCGATCAGGTCAAGGAAGTTGTCCCCTAAGTTCGTGGGTTCATATCAGATCTTAAGAAAGGTTGGTCCAGTGGCTTATGAGATCGCCCTACCTCCCCATCTAGCGAATCTGCACAATGTCTTTCACGTGTCACAGCTGAGGAAGTACATGGCAGACCCTAGTCATGTGCTGGATGTAGACGATGTGCAGATCAGGGATGACTTGTCCTTTGAAGCAAAACCAGTCAGGATTGACGATCGGCAAAGTAAACAGCTCAGAGGCAAGACCATCAACATGGTGAAAGTGGTGTGGGATGAGAGATCGGGGGATTCAACTTGGGAGTTAGAAGAACCCATGAGAGAGGCTTATCCATACCTCTTTTCCTTGTAATTCAATTTTCGGGGACGAAAATTTTTCTTGATGGGGAGAATGTAAGGACCTGTAAAATTAAATTGGAATAAAAGGGTATATTTTAAATGAATTCTAAGTATGTTTTTATTTAAAATAAAAAGGAAGGAAAGTGTAGCTTAGAAGACTACAAGAGTTCCTTGTTAACACATAATCGCCGGTCGCCTAGACTACACGTGATCACCAGGGCGAGAGGGCATCGGTGGAGATTCTTCGCGCGGAAGGTCATCGGTGGAGAGTCTTCGCGCGAGAGGACATCGGTGGAGATTCTTCGCGCCGAAGGTCATCGGTGGAGAGTCTTCGCGCGAGAAGACATCGGTGGAGAGTCTTCGCGCAAGAGGTCATCGGTGGATGGTCTCCGCGCGAGAGGTCATCGGTGGATAGCCTTCGCGCGAGAGGTCATCGGTGGATAGCCTTCGCGTGAGATGTCATCGGTGGTTAGTCTTCGCGCCAGTGGTCATCGGTGAAAGGTGATCGCGCGATGTCGAGTTGCACACAGAGAAGGTGGGACCCAGACTCCCAGCATGAGACGCGCGGCACGCGCGACACGTAGACAAAAAGTGTTGGTTCAGAGCAGTGACATCAGAATGTTGGCATGCGCAAGAGACACTCGCGGTCGTACTGTTCAGAGCAGTGGTTGGCATGCACAAGAGACAACCGTAGTCGTACTGTTCAGAGAAAGGTACACTCAGACTTCCCTGCAGAGTGGGTGGTGGCAGCTGCTTTTGTGGACAAGTTGGTTTAAGATGGAAAAACCCACTGCTGAGGGAACAAAAACATTTCAGTTGTTCAAGAGCGAAAGAGTGAGTTACCTCCTTTCTCCTCCATTTCTCTCCTTCACGCTGCGTTTCAGGCATCCTCAAGCACCAGTACGACGTCTGCCCTTAGAGCACCTGGGAAGTTCTCTGCAAGTCCTTCAAACCAGACGCAAAAACAGAGCCAAGGCGTTCTTTAGGCTTCGTTGGATTTCGGAGCTCCTGGTGTTTGTACAAGTCCAGGTAAGGGAAGCTAGCCTCCATTTTCAATACAAGTCGTAGTTTAGCTATTTCGGAAGTGAGGGCGACGAGGTCGCCGGTTTCGTTTTTCATCTTCGTGAATGCTCTGTTCTGTGTGTTTTTGAGCGACGTGGTCGCCGGTTTTTAAATACAAACTTCGAAATACCCTGTTTTTGAACCAGGTCGCCGGTTTGGGCGATGTTTGCGAACTCCCTGTTTTTGGTGTTACTTTGAACTGTTGAAGCTTAAAGGTGATCTTCGAAAATCTGAATCTTTGAAACGAATGTTGCTGTGACTTGAATCATTTATTTAAGTGGTATGATGTCTTGGGTGTTGTGAATGTGGGATCGAGGCATAGTATTTTCAGGAAAGAAAATACCGTGTAAGATCGTGTAGGATGTGCATTGATCGGTGATTCCTAAGGGGATATCCTGACTCTGCTGAGGTAATGGAATCACATAGAGGAAGTTACTCAGTTGGTGAGAGTCGAAGGAGGTTCATATGAATGGGTGACTCGTGTGAAAAAGAACGAGCTCGGCCTGTTCTATGGATTAACCCTGTCATACTGTGAGAATGATGAACTTGAGATCGAGATTTGTGTTGATGCGCATAGCTGGGAAACATTACAGCTGTTTAGTATGACAGGTGCAGATCTCTGAGTCTAATCAATGCATGAGTCTTCCGGAAGTAGTGTCAAGTGTCTTGTGTGCTGAGTCAGTGGTGGTCTGACATGTGAAATGAGGAACTTGAAATTGATAGACACTTGATGCAGTTTGTGAAATAGAATGACTCTTGAAAATATTGTGAAATGTGTGATTTCTGGGCGATCAGGTGAAGGGTATGAGAAACTTGATAGTGATACGTGAATATCTTGAAATTGTTTACCTTGATTTTAATTTAATTATCCTTATTTAAACTCTCCTTAAAATATCTAGCTTACCCTGCGTGTTCTGCTCGTTGGCTGTCTTTCTCTTAAAACTGTGATGATCGTGTATAACTTACACGGGAGCAGATGATCTTCCAGGAAGCAGAGCTCCCTAGTGAGTGGTCGCCGAGGAAGAGATCGCCGGTTTCTATCTCTTGGTGGTGATCGCCGGTTTTATGTCCTGCTAGCAGATCGCCTGTTTTGGGGCCTTCTGTTACCAGATCCCCGGTTCATGTATGGAGACCGCCGGTCTTGTTGTATTTGATTGAATTTCGTTAAATTTTGAAAACATTTGACTGGTTATGTATTAAACTCCCTAAGAGGAGCAACTTCATTACTTATATATATATTATCATGTACTCTTCAATATTATTTGTGTACCTTTATTTTCATTATACATATATGTATGGTTTTATTTTGGCGGGATGTTACACCCTGCTCGATGGGTTTCCCTTATACTGGGTGGGGGAGTTGAAGTTTAAGAAGCCACGCAGGCTCGAGGAGTTGACTGCTCCCGATCGAGAACTCTGCCAGACCATTTCCAGCTGGGGCGTGGTGTTTGACTCCACCCAGCTGATTAGGCACGAGTATGATGCTAAGACTCTCAGCGTGTACATTGGTACACCCACTTCATCTTGCATTTACCTGTTCGCATGCTTAACGCCTTGTCTTTCTCATACTTTCGTATTGTTCACTGCAGGCATGGTACTCAGCGCTGATAAGAAGAAAAGGCTGGCAGATGTGCTGAGTCGCCGCAATGCTAGCGGTCCAGCCCCTACAGGTCCTTCATTACCCGCGGGTGCTGCCTTGGAACCCACTGCTGATAAGTCCAAGAGGGCAGCCCCTGTGGAGGTTTCTGATGACGAGGACACCTGATCCGGCCTTGTCTTCAAGAGGAAAAGGGTGGGGACAGCCGCGGAGGTCTCTTCGGCCACAGAAGGGCACCCTTCATCCTTTAGGGAGCACCCTCCCAGCGCCTCCTCTCCTCCTGAGCCAATCTTAACGCTTGAGGGGGGTGGGGAGAGTGCTCCTCCTTCTGGCCAGATGCCTTCTGCCCCAGAGCTGCCTTCTCTGCTCCAAAGATCTCTTGCGCAGATGCCTGGCCAAGCTGCTTTGGAGGCAATGGACAGAAATTCCCTCGAGAACCTCCTCAGTCATGGTCTCGGGGAGTTCCTGGCCGCTTCAAACTCCTTGCTGGTCAAGGGCAATGTTGAGGCGGAGCTGCTTGAGAAGACCTCCCATCTGGAGAAAGAGCTGGAGCAGAAGGATCTCCAACTCCGCCAAGCGGCTAAGCGCGAGACTGCCCTTAATCAAAAACTGGGTAGTCTCCGTCAATCTGAGAAGGAGACCAAAAAGCTCCTCTTCTCCAAGGGGCAGGAGGCCCTCCAGCTTGAAGCTAAGATACTCCCCCTCCGCAACAAGATCATCGAACTGGAAGAGCAAGCAGAGGGGGCGCAAGCCAAAATGACCAAGCTGGAGGAGAGGGCGACCGACCGAGAAGTTCAACTGGGCAAGGTTGAGGAGGAACTTGCCCAACAGATTGAACTGCTGAAGAAGACCGAGACTGAGCTTATTAATGACGCCGCCGACGCCTATGGGGAAGGCTTTGGTGATGCCCTTGCTCAGGTGGCCTGCGTGCATCCTGAGATGGACCTCTCACCATACTCCGCAACTATGCAGGTGGTCGACGGGCAAATAGTGCCCAGATAGGTCTTCTGAGTGGTTGTATTTAGCTGAACATCTTGTAATCACCTTCCTTTGTAATATAAAAACTTTGTTTTATGCATTGTTCATCTTTTTGTCGTGCTTTGTATTTGGTGGGCTCACGATCACAAATAATGCACCTGCTGCAAAAATGAACCTCAAGTAGCATGTTTTTCTGCTAATTTCATTAGTGAGCCTTTATTTTAATCTGGGCGTTCTCACTCGGAGGGGGAAGGTGTTCCTTATGAACTCCCCTTTCCCCTCACGAGACCTCTAACCCCAGATTATAAGTTCTGACTGACCTGTCATCGTCCATGGACGACGGAGGATTTAACCAGGCGAACCCTTCTTTCACATTGGAAGTTCTCACTCTAAGTGGAGGTGCTCTCTGCGAACCTACCTCTCCACTTACAAGACCTCTAACTCCAAGTGACAGGTTCTAACTGACCTCACATCGCTCACAGGCGAGGAGGATTTCTCTGGGCGAACCCTTCTTTCACATTGGAAGTTCTCACTTGAAGTGGAGGTGTTCTTTGCGAACCTACCTCTCCACTTACGAGACCTCTAACTCCAAGTGACAGGTTCTAACCACACTGTACAAACACATTAAAAAACATATATCTTTAACTGAATTTTATTGGGTGACCTAATTAAAAACCCTTAGAAGGGAAAAAAGAGTGTCCCCTGTATTGTGTAGTGTACAAGGTTACATGGCTTTAACTGAAATAATACTTCAAGTGGGTCGCATTCCATGTTCGAGGAATCGGACCTCCTTCTAAAGTCTCAAGCCTGTATGCTCCATTCCCTAGGGCCTCTATCACTCTAAAAGGACCAGTCCACTTAGGGGATAGCTTGTTCTCTATCTGGTATGGAGACGCCTTCCGCATGACAAGGTCTGCCGCCTGGAACTGCCGAGCTCTCAGCTTAGAACTGTGTTTGAGCTCAACTCTTCTCTTTAGCGCCTCAGCCTTGATTCCAGCTTCTTCCCTGGCTTCATCCAAAAGATCAAGATTCACCTTCCTCTCTTTGTTGGATTCCTCAGCCACAAAGTTTTGGAAACGCGGCGAGCTCTCCTAGATTTCCACAGGGATCATGGCATCTGAACCATACACCAAACTAAAGGGAGTCTCCTTAGTGGTGGACTGGGGAGTAGTATGGTAAGCCCATACTATTCTGGGAACCTCCTCGGCCCACCTTCCCTTCGCTTTCTCCAGCCTCCTCTTCAGTCCTCTGAGGAGGACTCGGTTGGCTGACTCGACCTGCCCATTGGTCTGTGGATGCTCGACTGATGCAAACACCTGCTTGATTCCCAACTCTGTACATAGCTTTCCCAATTGTTGGCTTGCAAACTGCGTGCCATTGTCAGACACTAAGCGTTTTGGTACGCCGAAGCGGCAAACTATGTTCTTCCACACGAAGTGTTGGATCTTTTGTGCTGTAACCTGTGCGACTGGCTCAGCCTCAATCCACTTTGTGAAATATTCTATGGCGACCACGAGGTACTTCATTTGTCGTATCGCCAAAGGGAAAGGCCCCAAGATGTCGATTCCCCATGTGTGAAACGGCCAAGGGCTGCATATCGACCTGAGCTCTTCTGGTGGTGCCTTAGGCCAATCAGCATGCAACTGGCATTGCTGTGCATACCTAGTGCAATCTTCCCTCATCGTCGGCCAATAGTACCCTGCTCGAATGGCCTTAGAGGCCAGAGCTCGGCCTCCGATGTGACTACCACAGATACCTTCATGGAGCTCCGCCATTATCCTCACACACTGCTCGCCATGCACGCAGACTAAGATGGGGTGAGTAAACCCATGTCTGTACAACTCGCCTTCAATGAGCATGTACCTGGACGAGTTTTTCTTTATCTTCTTTGCCTCCGTCGGCTCTGCTGGGAGCATTCCATTCGCTATGTAACGCTTATAGGGCGTCATCCATGTCTCACCATTCTGTAGTAGGCAGATCTGTGACGCTTCTACCCCCATTAGCATGCATGCGCTGACTCGTGGCTTCTTTAAAGTTTCTTGAGTCAACGACCGATGACTCCTCTTCTCGCCATTTGACTGGCTGATCTGATGGACTCCCACCAAGTTATCAGCTGTATAGGTACGAGGCGCCCTCAGGGTCTCCTGGATGACTGTCCTCTGTCTGCCCCCCTTGCCTGAGCTGGCGGGTTTGGCCAACAAGTCAGCTCTGGCATTCTGCTCCCTGGGTACGTGTACTAGTTCAAATATCTCAAATGAACTCTTTAATCTCTGGACATACTCCAAGTAAGAGGCCATCTGAGGGTCTTTGGCCTGGTATTCTCCCGCCACTTGACCGGTGACCAACAATGAGTCACTCTTGGCCATAAGGCTCTGCGCTCCCATCTCCTTTGCCAACAACATCCCAGCGATCAAAGCCTCATACTCCGCCTGGTTATTGCTGGCTTTGAAAGCGAACCGCAGGGCCTGCTCTATCAACAACCCCTTGGGTCCTTGCTGGTTCGAGGACCCGTCTACTGACAATACCCATTTGAAATTGGGTCCCTCATGCTGGGTCTCGGTTGAGGACATCTCGGCCACAAAATCAGCGTAGACCTGTCCTTTGATCGGGCCCCTGGGTTCATACTGGATGTCGAATTCTGACAACTTGACTGCCCAACGCACCATTCTTCCCGCCACATCAGGCTTCTGCAGGACTTTACATATCGGCAGATCTGTCATCACCACCACTGTGAAGCTCTAGAAATAGTGGCGAAGTCTCTTGGCTGAAAACACCACTGCTAATGCTGCCTTTTCTAAGGCTTGGTACCTCGTTTCAGGCCCCTGCAACACTTTGCTCACAAAATAAATGGGTTTCTGGCTTTGTTGCTGCTCTTGAACCAAGACAGAACTCACCGCCCTATCTGTGACTGCAAAGTAAAGACGCAGGGGTGTGCCGAGCTGAGGCTTGCACAAGACTGGCGGGCTGGCCAGGTACTCTTTGAGCTTAAGGAAAGCCTGCTCACATTCTGCAGTCCAGGTGAATCTGCTGTTCCTCCTTAGGCATTGGAAATAAGGGTGGCCCTTGTCTCCTCCGGCCGACACGAACCTAGAGAGTGCAGCCATCCGACCCGTCAACTGTTGCACTTCTTTGACTGACGTCGGGCTCCTCATGGCTATGATCGCTGCACACTTGTCTGGGTTGGCCTCAATCCCTCTTTCCGTGAGCAAAAACCCAAGGAACTTGCCTGCCTCCACCCCAAAGACGCACTTTTCTGGATTCAACTTCAACCTGTACTTTGCTATGGTGTTGAACAGCTCCTCCAAATCGTCAACATGCTGATCTCGTGCCTGGGACGTCACCACCATGTCATCTACATAGGCCTGCACATTGCGTCCCAGCATGGGGGCGAGGACCTTGTCCATCAGCCTCTGATATGTGGCACCCGCGTTCTTCAGGCCAAACGGCATGACTGTGTAGCAGTAACAAGACAGCTCTGTCATGAACGCAGTCTTGTTCTCATCCATCGGGTGCATCTTAATCTGATTGTACCCGGAGAAAGCATCATAGAAACTGAGTAACTTGCAGCCCGAGGCGCTGTCTACTAGCGCATCTATACTGGGCAGAGGGTAGGAATCTTTTGGACAGGCCTTGTTAAGATCTGTGAAGTCCACACACATCCTCCACTTCCCGTTGGCCTTTTTTACCAGGACGACATTCGCAAGCCACTCAGGGTATTGTATTTCCCGTATGTGGCCTGCTTTTAGCAACTTCTGTGTCTCCTTCCTGACTACCTGCCTTCGTTCATCATTGAACTTCCTTCTCCTTTGGCGGACTGGCCTGGCTTGGGGATTCAGTGCCAGGCGATGGCATAAAAAATCGGGGTCGATGCCTGGCATGTCTGAGGGGGACCAAGCGAAAGCGTCTAGATGCTTTCCTATAACCCCCGCTGCTTGATCAGGGGTAGCATTCCCACAGAACTTGGGTGGGTTGTGCCTCATAAACTCGGCCAGTCCCATCCGTTCCTGAGGCTGACCGACGGGCGAATTCGTATCAGCCGACCGAGCAGCTTCCCAGTGGTGCATGGTATCTTGATGGTTCTGAGCCATCGCCGCATTCTGTTGCTGGATGGCACCTGCCATCATCTCAATGGCCCTGGCGATCTGGCCCATTTCAGAAGAAGATTGGGGAGAGGTAGGAGGTCTACGAGTCATCTTCTTCGTTCTCAGATTCCGAAACCACTAGCTTCTATATTCCCTACAACTATAAGAATGAAATCGATAAGGAAATCAATTCATTCAAGGGGGATAACATCTCGACCTCACAAGGTCAGCTTCTCAAATTCCTTAGGAATTTCAGTCCATCTACAGAACCATAAAGCTTATAACCTCAAGCAAAACACCAGAACAGCTACTGGCGTGCAACCATCAATCCACACAGTCACTCAAAATCAATTACGACAACACTCAATAACATGAAATAGATCACACCAGAAGTCAAGGTATGCTAAACATTAAACCTCTGGAATTTAGATTGAGAATCACCCCGATCCAGTCATGAGTGTGCACCCTCACCACCTTATCAAGACCCTCTCATTCTAAATACTAAGATTTTCAGTTAGGCATACATTCACTACAGCACACACAAAAAGTTCAATACAAAAACGTTTGAAAACCTTTCACAATAGTTGTCACTTAAAACTCAAATAAGTTTTCATGAGCAGAAGAAAACACAATGGATCCACAGCCCTCAGGTCATCCTAAGGACGAACTGCTCTGATACCATTAATGTAACATCCCGCCAAATACATTTCGCATTTTTTGCATTTTCGTAATATGAAATAACGGTAAAACAAATATATTGAAATAAACATAATTGTATATATATACAAAGGAGTTCTCCTCGCAGGGAGTTTAATACAACACGGTCGTTTTCCAAAACTTAAACATAAAGACAGCAAAATACAAAACTACCGATCTCCTAACAGAAAACGGAGATCGCCTATCAGAAAATGGCAAAAGGGGGCGATCGCCCAGCAAGAACAGAAAACAGGCGACCACATACGGCGATCACTCACAGGGGAAATCCACTTCCTGCAACCTCATCTGCTCCCGTGTAAAGTTACACGATCATCACAGGTTTAAGAAAACAGCCACAGAAACAAAATACAGGGTAAGCTATATATTTAAGAAAACTTTGAATCAAAAGCATACATAAGAACTTCACAACATCCATGAACCATATCAATATCAGCCATCACATTTCCATATTCCACAAGACTATCAGGAAATCCCATATTTCACAAATCAATCCAAGAGTATTTCAATTCACATCAGCAATCAAGTGTCTATTAATTCAATTTCTCATTTCTCACGTCAGACTTTCCACTGACTCATCACACCAGACACTTGACCACTATTTCCGGAGACTCGTGCGTTGATTAGACCCAGAGATTCGCACCTGTCATACCAAAAGGCTGGAAAGTGCCCTCAGCCATGCGCATCACACCATCTCAATATTCTCATTATCACGGTATGACAAGGTTAATCCATACAACAGGCCGAACTCGTTCTGTTTCACACGAGACACCCATACGTATGAACCTCCATCGACTCTCCACAACTGAGTAACTTCCTCTATGTGATTTCATTACCTCAGTAGAGTCAGGATGTCTCATTATAGGATCACCGATCAATACACTTCTTACACGACCTTACACGGTATTTTCTTTCCTGAAAATACTATGCCTCGATCCACAATCACAACATTCAACACATCACATAACACTTCAATGAACGATTTCAATCACAGCAAAACTCATACCAAGGTTCAGATTTTCGAAAACCACATTTAAAATCTCAAACACTTTTGAAAACAGCATAAAACAGGGGATATTTCAATAACAGATGAAAACCGGCGATCACGAACAAAACTGGGTTTTTAAACAAGAACATTTTTAAAACCGGCGACCACGTCGCCCCCAACATCCAAACATCAAATATCCAGTTATCGTTGGAAAAAGACTAGCTTCCCTTACCTGGATCAGCGTGAAACTCACTTCAAGCTCTAACCACCGAACGTAAAGGATGCCTGAACTCTGCCTAAGCGTTCTAATCAGTAAAACTTGTAGAGAACCTTCTCAAATGCTCTATGGCAATCGCTGGTAAATAAACTGGTGCCTGAAATTACTGAGTCACAGCGCAAAGGAGAGAAAAGAGAAAGATGAAGGTGAATTCACTCTGTCACCTTTTATACTCTCACTGCGTTTCTAAACTCACTAAGAGGCGGTGCATTCCGATACTAGGGACATAGGCCTGCCATGTAGCTATCATTACCTACTTTCTAACTAACCCTTCCGTGTGGGTTTTCTTCCTCGAATTAAATGCAACCTGACAGTATGGCCACGTGGCGTCTCTGCGCACATGGAGCTACTGTTCCGAAGGACTTTCACTGCCTACATGTCGCACATGCAGCACGTTCATCCTGGAAACCAGGGCCCCACCTCATCCGCGTATAACAGAACCCGCGATGACAATCCACCGATGACCTCTTGCGCAAAGAATCTCCACCGATGACCTTCCTCGCGAAGACTCTCCACCGATGACCTTCTGCGCGAAGGCTATCCACCGATGACTCATCCTGGAGGACGACCGATGTCTCTCTCTGGAAGACGACCGATGTCTCTCTCTGGAAGACGACCGAGGTCTCCTCCTCCTGGAGACCGACCGAGGTCTCTTCCTCCTTGAGACCGACCGAGGTCTCTTCCTCCTGGAGACCGACCGAGGTCTCCTCTTCCTGGAGACCGACCGAGGTCTCCTCTTGGCGACACCCGCATGCCTCTCGCGCCCGGGCAAAGCCCGCATGCATCTCGCGCCCTGGTGATCATGTTCCAGGCGATCTCATGGCTTTCTAACTACACTTTCCTTCATTTTTATTTCAAATAAAAACATACTTAGAATTCACTTAAAATATATCACTTTTATTCCAATAAGATTTTCCAGGTCCTTACAATCTCCCTAACAACAAAAATTTTCGTCCTCGAAAATTGAATTACAAGGAAAAGAGATGTGGATAGTCGTTTCTCATGTTCTCTTCCAACTCCCAAGTCGAATCACCGGATCTCTCATCCCACACCACCTTAACCATATGGATGGTCTTACTCCTGAGCTGTTTGCTTTGGTGATCGTCTATCCTGACTGGTCTTGCTTCAAAAGACAAGTCGTCCCTGATCTGCACGTCGTCCACCTCCAATACATGACAAGGGTCGGCGAGATATTTCCTTAACTGTGATACGTGGAAGACATTATGCAGATTTGCTAAATGTGGAGGTAGGGCGATCTCATAGGCTACTGGACCAATTTTCCTCAAGATCTGGTAAGGTCCAACAAACTTAGGAGACAGCTTCTTTGGTCTGATAGCTCGTCCTACACCCTTGGTTGGGGTCACTCTCAAAAATACATGGTCTCCAGCAGCAAACTCCAAAGGTCTTCTCCTCTGATCTGCATAGGACTTCTGCCGGCTTTGAGAAGCCCTCATCCTGCCTTGTATCTGTTTCACCTTCTCGGTTGTTTGCTGAATCAACTTGGCCCAACCAAGATTGCATCGCCCTCCTGATACCAACATAAGGGAGTCCTGCATTTTCTCCCGTACAGGGCTTCATAAGGTGCCATCCCAATGCTGGCGTGGTGACTGTTATTATACGTAAACTCCACCAGTGGTAACACCTCATCCCAACTTCCCAAATGATCCAAGACACACGTCCTTAGCAGATCTTCCAAAGACTGGATCGTTCTCTCCGACTGCCCATCTGTTTGAGGATGATAAGCCGAGCTCATCCTCAACTTGGTTCCTAAGCAATCTTGTAGAGTCCGCCAAAACCGCGAAGTGAACCTGGGATCCCTATCCGAAATGATGCTGGTAGGCACTCCATGCAACCTCACAATGTCCTTGATGTACAGTTGTGCCAACTTTCCCATGGGCATCTTCATATTTACTGGGAGGAAGTGGGCACTCTTTGTCAGCCGATCTACTATGACCCAGATTGCCTCATGACCCTTCACCGATCTAGGCAGATGGGTGACAAAGTCCATGGCAATGCTGTCCCATTTCCACTCAGGGATATCCAGTCGCTGTAACAGCCCGCCCGGCCTTTGATGTTCTGTCTTCGCCTTCTGACATGTTAGGCAAGTTGCAACATACTGGGCGATGTCTCTCTTCATGCCCGACCACCAAAATGACCCCTTCAAGTCATGGTACATCTTGTTCATACCTGGGTGTAGGTTGAGGCGACTCTTGTGACCTTCATCCAAGATCATCCTCTTCAACCCTTCGTCTGCAGGTACGCAAATTCTGCCATTAAACCTCAAGACCCCATCCTCGCCCATCGCAAAGTCCCTAGCCTGGTCGGTCCCTAGCGACTCCACAGTCCGCCTCAGACTTGGGTCCTCCAACTGCTTATCCTTGATCTCTCCAATGAAATCATTAGTTATAGTCAGCTTACTACAACTAATGTGATTTACATGAAGTTCTACCCCAAGGTTTAAGTCTCTGAACTGCTCGATCAGTTTCTGTTCTTCCATCATCATGGTGGCTACTTGCATTGATTTTCTACTCAAAGCGTCTGCCACTACATTGGCCTTCCCTGGGTGATACATGAGTTGAAAATCGTAGTCCTTTAGGAACTCCATCCACCTTCTTTGCCTCATGTTCAGTTCCTTCTGATTGAACAGGTATTTCAGGCTCTTATGGTTGCTGAACACCTGGAACCGAGCTCCATATAAGTAGTGCCTCCAGATCTTTAGGGCGAAGACCACTGCCGCCAACTCCAAATCATGCGTAGGGTAGTTCCTCTCATGAACCTTGAGTTGCCTTGAAGCATAGGCGACCGCTCTTTTCTCTTGCATTAAAACGCATCCCAGACCCTGATGTGAGGCATCACAGTAGACGTCAAAAGGTCTTCCGACCTCTGGAATCACCAGCACTGGAGCACTCGTCAACCTTTTCTTTAGTTCCCTGAAGCTGAGCTCACATCGGTCGGTCCAAGCAAAAGGTTGGTCCTTACGGGTCAGCTGTGTTAACGGAGCCACCACCTTGGAAAAGTCCTCAATAAATCTCCGATAGTAACCCGCCAAACCCACAAAGCTCCTTATCTCAGTGACTGTCTTGGGACGTTCCCACTGCAGCACTGTCTCTACTTTGGCTGGGTCTACCGAGATCCCCTGGGCAGATATCACGTGTCCTAAGAAGTTGACTTCCCTCAGCCAGAACTCGCACTTAGAGAACTTGGCATAGAGTTGCTTCTCCCTCAGAACCTCCAACACCGACCTCAGATGTCCTTCATGTTCTTCCTCGGTCTTTGAATAGACAAGTATGTCGTCTATGAAGACTACCACAAACTTATCCAAGAAAGGGCGGAAAATCCTATTCATATAATCCATGAACAGAGCTGGGGCATTGGTCACTCCAAACGGCATCACCACGTACTCATAGTGCCCATACCGGGACCTAAAGGCTGTTTTCTGGACATCGTCGGCCTTTACCAAAATTTGATGGTACCCCGATCTCAGATCAATCTTTGAGAACACCGAGGCCCCATTTACTTGATCCATTAAATCATCAATTCTGGGTAGAGGGTACTTGTTCTTGATGGTCAACTTGTTTAACTGCCTGTAGTCTATGCACAGCCGAGACCCTCCATCCTTTTTTTTCACCAGAAGTACTGGAGCTCCCCATGGAGATACACTGGGCCTGATAAACTGTTTCTCCAACAGCTCTTCCACTTGCTTCTTTAACTCCACCAACTCGGCTGGGGCCATCCTGTAAGGCGCCATTGACACTGGTCCAGCTCCAGGGACCAAATCAATGGAGAATTCCACTTCTCTCATAGGAGGTAACCCAGGTACCTCTTCTGGGAACACATCCGTGAAGTCTTTCACTACAGGTATCCTGCTCACGTCCCCTTCGTTCTTCACTTCCAACCGAGCTAGCATCACGAAGCACCTCGCCCCTTCTTCCATCTCCAACCGCCCATGCCGAGCAGATACCACATCCTGCTCTTGGAGATCGGGCAACACCACTTTCTGCCTACCGCAATCTATGAGAACGTGATTGGCAGAAAGCCAATCCATTCCCAGGATAACATCCAGGTCCTGAAGAGGTAGGCAGATCAAGTTCACTTTGAATCTGCGTCCCTCTACTATTACTGGACATTCAGGGCAAACCGTAGAGGTCATAACCTGTCCTGATGCAGGTGTGGAGACCAACAGTTCAAAAGGCAGCTCCTTCACTAGGAGACCCAGCTCGGCTATACACCGACTTGACACAAAAGAGTGTGTCGCTCCAGAATCAAACAAAGCTTCTACACTTCTACCAGATATAAAACAGACACCTTGCACGAGGTTACCTGATTGGGACGCTTCTGCTCTTGACATGGCAAACACCCTCCCTGCTGCCTGGGGTCTGCTGCCTTCATTTCTCAACTGCTGAGAACCACTGGGTTGAGTCGCCCCATTCCGGTTAGGGCATTCTCTAGCAACGTGCCCTGTCCTTTGGCATGCAAAACACCTTCTCTCCGAATTCTTCTTGGGGCACACATTGGGCATGTGTGGTCCACCACAGAGGGAACATTTTGGTTTCCAGAGTTGCTGCTATTGAAACTGGGGTGACCCTGCTCCCGCCCGATGTAGTGGAGGTCTCGCATATGGCCTGCCTTGTGAATGCTGCACCTTAGCCCGCCCACTGGAAGAACCCCCTGGGTGCGACCTGATCACCCGAGGATCACCCTTTTCCAGGGTCTCCACCATCTTCGCCTTTTCTACCAAGGCGTGAAATTCCCTGATGCACATCGGGGCTATCGTCCTCTTCAGCCCGTGCTTCAGCCCTTCCTCAAACTTCCTGCACCTCCAAGCTTCGGAGGTCGCCTGAGTGTAGAATCGGGCGAGGTACTCAAACCTAGCAGCATAGGCGTTCACCGACATCACCCCCTGCTCCAACTTTAAGAACTCCGCTTCCCGCGCAAACTTTGCGCTGTCAGGGAAGTATTTCTCCAAGAACCTCACCCTGAAGCTCTCCCAGTCCAACACCTCCTCTCTGGCCTCCATCATTTGCTGAGCTCCCATCCACCAGAATTCGGCTTCACCAGATAGCAGATAGGTAGCGAACAACAACTTCTTCTCTTCAGGGCAGGAGGTCGCCCTAAAGATTTTCTCCATTTCCCTGACCCACTGATCTGCTTGATCAGGGGTAGCATTCCCACAGAACTTGGGTGGGTTGTGCCTCATAAACTCGGCCAGTCCCATCCGTTCCTGAGGCTGACCGACGGGCGAATTCGTATCAGCCGACCGAGCAGCTTCCCAGTGGTGCATGGTATCTTGATGGTTCTGAGCCATCGCCGCATTCTGTTGCTGGATGGCACCTGCCATCATCTCAATGGCCCTGGCGATCTGGCCCATTTCAGAAGAAGATTGGGGAGAGGTAGGAGGTCTACGAGTCATCTTCTTCGTTCTCAGATTCCGAAACCACTAGCTTCTATATTCCCTACAACTACAAGAATGAAATCGATAAGGAAATCAATTCATTCAAGGGGGATAACATCTCGACCTCACAAGGTCAGCTTCTCAAATTCCTTAGGAATTTCAGTCCATCTACAGAACCATAAAGCTTATAACCTCAAGCAAAACACCAGAACAGCTACTGGCGTGCAACCATCAATCCACACAGTCACTCAAAATCAATTACGACAACACTCAATAACATGAAATAGATCACACCAGATGTCAAGGTATGCTAAACATTAAACCTCTGGAATTTAGATTGAGACTCACCCCGATCCGGTCATGTGTAACATCCCGCCAAATACCCTTTCACAAATATATAATGAAAATATACGTAAAACCAAAATGTTGAAATGAACATAATTATATATATGTAATGATGTTTCTCCTCGCAGGGAGTTTAATACAAAACGGTCATTTTCCAAAAACTTAAACATAAAAACAGCAAAAACAACCAAACAACCGATCTCCCAACATAAAAAGGGCGATCTCCTAACAAAAGGGCGATCTCCTATCAAAAGGGCGATCTCCTATCAAAAGGGCGATCTCCGATCAAAAGGGCGATCTCCGATCAAAAGGGCGATCTCCGATCAGAGAACAGGAAACGGGTGATCGCCCAACAGAAGCAAAACGGGCGATCTCCTCCCGGCGATCACTCACTGAGGAGCTCTTCTTCCTGCAAGATCATCTGCTCCCGTGTAAAGATTACACGATCATCACAGGTTTTAAGAAAACAGCCACAGAACCAAAACGCAGGGTAAGCTAGACATTTAAAAGAGAGTTTGAATATGAACTTAGAAATCAATCATGAAACCAATTTAAGACGATCACGTACAAACCATCAACTTTCTCATATTCCACCAAACCATTCGGTAATCACATATCTCACAAATCAATTTCAAGAGTCTCACAATTCACATCAGCAATCAAGTGTCTATCAATTAAATTTCTCATTTATTTCACGTCAGACTTTCCACTGACTCATCACACCAGACACTTGACCACTATTTCCGGAAAAACACGTGCGTTGATTAGACCCAGAGATTCGCACCTGTCATACCATACCACTGTGAAATCCACACATTCACATGGTCGCTGTGAAATCCACACATTCACAAGCGTATAGAGGAATCCACACATCCTCACTATCCGATCATGACAGGGTTAATCCATACAACAGGCCGAACTCGTTCTGTTTCACACGAGACACCCATACGTATGAACCTCCATCGACTCTCCACAACTGAGTAACTTCTTCTATGTGATTTCATTACCTCAGTAGAGTCAGGATGTCTCATTATAGGATCACCGATCAATACACCTCTTACACGACCTTACACGGTATTTTCTTTCCTGAAAATACTATGCCTCGATCCACAATCACAACATTCAACACATCACATAACACTTCAATGAACGACTTCAATCACAGCAAAACTCATACCAAGGTTTAGATTTTCGAAAACCACATTTAAAATCTCAAACACTTTTGAAACAGCATAAAACAGGGGATATTTCAATAACAGATGAAAAACCGGCGATCACGAACAAAACTGGGTTTAAAGCAAGAACAGTTTGAACACCCAGCGACCACGTCGCCCCCAACATCAAAAATCATCACACATACAGTTTTCATTAGAAGTAAGGCTAGCTTCCCTTACCTGGATCAGCGTGAAACTCACTTCAAGCTCTAACCACCGAACGTAAAGGATGCCTGAACTCTGCCTAAGCGTTCTAATTGGTAAAACTTGTAGAGAACCTTCTCAAATGCTCTATGGCAATCACTGGTAGTCAAGCTGGTGCCTGGGGAATACTGAGTCGCAGCGCAAGGAGAGAAAAGAGAAAAATGGAGGTGAACTCACTCTGTCACCTTTTATACTCTCACTGCGTTTTCTAAACTCACTAAGAGGCGGTGCATTCTGATACTAGGAACATAGGCCTGCCATGTAGCTATCATTACCTATTCTCTAACTAACCCTTCCGTGTGGGTTTTCTTCCTCGAATTAAGTGCAACCTGATAGTATGCCCACGTGGCGTCTCTGCGCACATGGAGCTACTGTCCCGAAGGACTTTCACTGCCTACATGTCGCACATGCAGCACGTTCGTCCTGGAAACCAGGGCCCCACTTCATCTGCGTGAAACACGACATCGCGCGATAACTTCTCGCGCGATGACAATCCACCGATGACCCATCCTGGAGGACGACCGATGTCTCTCTCTGGAAGACGACCGATGTCTCTCTCTGGAAGACGACCGATGTCTCTCTCTGGAAGACGACCGATGTCTCCTCCTCCTGGAGACCGACCGAGGTCTCTTCCTCCTGGAGACCGACCGAGGTCTCCTCTTCCTGGAGACCGACCGAGGTCTCTTCTTCCTGGAGACCGACCGAGGTCTCCTCTTGGCGACGCCCGCATTCCTCTCGCGCCCGGCAAAGCCCACATGCATCTCGCGCCCTGGCGATGCCCGCATGTCTCTCGCGCCCTGGCGATGCCCACATACCTCGCGCCCTGGCGATGTCCGCATGCCTCTCGCGCCCTGGCGATCATGTTCCAGGCGATCTCATGGCTTTCTAACTACACTTTCCTTCATTTTTATTTTAAATAAAAACATACTTAGAATTCACTTAAAATATATCATTTTTATTCCAATAAGATTTTCCAGGTCCTTACAATCTCCCTAACAACAAAAATTTTCGTCCTCGAAAATTGAATTACAAGGAAAAGAGATGTGGATAGTCATTTCTCATGTTCTCTTCCAACTCCCAAGTCGAATCACCGGATCTCTCATCCCACACCACCTTAACCATATGGATGGTCTTACTCCTGAGCTGTTTGCTTTGGTGATCGTCTATCCTGACTGGTCTTGCTTCAAAAGACAAGTCGTCCCTGATCTGCACGTCGTCCACCTCCAACACGTGACAAGGGTCGGCGAGATATTTCCTTAACTGTGATACGTGGAAGACATTATGCAGATTTGCTAAATGTGGAGGTAGGGCGATCTCATAGGCTACTGGACCAATTTTCCTCAAGATCTGGTAAGGTCCAACAAACTTAGGTGACAGCTTCTTTGGTCTGATAGCTCGTCCTACACCCTTGGTTGGGGTCACTCTCAAAAATACATGGTCTCCAGCAGCAAACTCCAAAGGTCTTCTCCTCTGATCTGCATAGGACTTCTGCCTACTCTGAGAAGCTTTCATTCTGCTTTGTATCTGTTTCACCTTCTCGGTCGTCTGCTGAATCAACTCTGGCCCAACCAAGATTGCATCGCCCTCCTGATACCAACATAAGGGAGTCCTGCATTTTCTCCCGTACAGGGCTTCATAAGGTGCCATCCCAATGCTGGCGTGGTGACTGTTATTATACGTAAACTCCACCAGTGGCAACACCTCGTCCCAACTTCCCAATTGATCCAAGACGCACGCCCTCAGCAGATCTTCCAAGGATTGGATCGTTCTCTCTGACTGACCATCTGTTTGGGGATGATATGCAGAGCTCATCCTCAACTTAGTTCCCAAGCACTCTTGCAAGGTCTGCCAAAACCGTGAAGTGAACCTAGGATCTCTATCTGAAACGAGGCTGGAAGGCACTCCATGCAACCTCACTATTTCTTGGATGTATAACTGTGCCAGCTTGGCCATAGGCATCTTCATATTCACTGGAAGGAAGTGGGCACTCTTCGTCAGCCTATCAATGATAACCCAGATTGCATCATGACCCTTTACCGATCTGGGTAAATGGGTGACAAAATCCATGGCAATGCTGTCCCATTTCCACTCAGGGATATCCAGTTGCTGCAACAGCCCGCCAGGTCTTTGATGCTCTACCTTCGCCTTCTGACACGTTAAGCAGGTTGCAACATACTGGGCGATGTCCCTCTTCATGCCCGACCACCAAAATGACTCCTTCAAGTCATGATACATCTTGTTCATGCCTGGATGAAGGTTAAGGCGACTCTTATGACCTTCTTCTAGGATCATCTTCTTCAACTCTTCATTTGCAGGTATGCAAATTCTGCCATTAAATCTCAAGATCCCATCATCGCCCATTACAAAGCCTCTCGCCTGATCTGTCCCTAGTGACTCCATAGTACGCTTCAGACTAGGGTCCTCCAACTGCTTATCCTTTAACATCCCAAAGAAGTCATTAGTTATAGCCAGCTTACTACAACTAATGTGATTTACGTGAAATTCTACTCCAAGGTTTAAGTCTCTGAACTGCTCGATCAGTTTCTGCTCTTTTATCATCATGGTGGCTACTTGCATTGATTTTCTACTCAAAGCGTCTGCCACTACATTGGCCTTTCCTGGGTGATACATGAGTTGAAAATCGTAGTCCTTTAGGAACTCCATCCACCTTCTTTGCCTCATGTTCAGTTCCTTCTGATCGAACAGGTATTTCAGGCTCTTATGATCGCTGAACACCTGGAACCGGGCTCCATATAAGTAGTGCCTCCAGATCTTTAGGGCGAAGACCACTGCCGCCAACTCCAAATCATGCGTAGGGTAGTTCCTCTCATGAACCTTGAGTTGCCTTGAAGCATAGGCGACTGCCCTTTTCTCTTGCATTAAAACGCATCCCAGTCCCTGATGTGAGGCATCACAGTAGACGTCAAAAGGTCTTCCGACCTCTGGAATCACCAGCACTGGAGCACTCGTCAACCTTTTCTTTAGTTCCCTGAAGCTGAGCTCACATCGGTCGGTCCAAGCAAAAGGTTGGTCCTTACGGGTCAGCTGTGTTAACGGAGCCACCACCTTGGAAAAGTCCTCAATAAATCTCCGATAGTAACCCGCCAAACCCACAAAGCTCCTTATCTCAGTGACTGTCTTGGGACGTTCCCACTGCAGCACTGTCTCTACTTTGGCTGGGTCTACCGAAATCCCCTGGGCAGATATCACGTGTCCTAAGAAGTTGACTTCCCTTAGCCAAAAACTCGCACTTAGAGGACTTGGCATAGAGTTGCTTCTCCCTCAGAACCTCCAACACCGACCTCAGATGTCCTTCATGTTCTTCCTCGGTCTTTGAGTAGACCAGTATGTCGTCTATGAAGACTACCACAAACTTATCCAAGAAAGGGCGGAAAATCCTATTCATATAATCCATGAACAGAGCTGGGGCATTGGTCACTCCAAACGGCATCACCACGTACTCATAGTGCCCATACCGGGACCTAAAGGCTGTTTTCTGGACATCGTCGGCCTTTACCAAAATTTGATGGTACCCCGATCTCAGATCAATCTTTGAGAACACCGAGGCCCCATTCACTTGATCCATTAAGTCATCAATTCTGGGTAGAGGGTACTTGTTTTTGATGGTCAACTTGTTTAACTGCCTGAAATCTATACACAGCCGAGACCCTCCATCCTTCTTCTTAACTAGGAGTACTGGAGCCCCCCATGGAGATACACTGGGTCTGATGAATTGTTTCTCCAGCAACTCTTCCACTTGCTTCTTTAATTCCACCAACTCGGCTGGGGCCATCCTGTAGGGCGCCATAGACACTGGTCCAGCCCCAGGTACCAAATCAATAGAGAATTCCACTTCTCTCTTAGGGGGTAACCCAGGTACTTCTTCTGGAAATACATCCATACAATCTTTCACCACGGGTATTCTGCTTACGTCCCCTTCATTCTTCACTTCCAACCGAGCTAGCATCACGAAACACCTCGCCCCTTCTTCCATCTCCAACCGCCCATGCCGAGCAGATACCACATCTGGCTCTTGGAGATCGGAAAACACCACTTTCTGCCTACCGCAAACTATGGGAACGTGATCGGCAGACAGTCAATCCATTCACAGGATAACATCCAGATCCTGCAGAGGTAGACAGATCAAATTCACTTTGAATCTGCGTCCCTCTACTATCACTGAACATTCGGGGCAACTGTAGAGGTCAACACCTGCCCTGACACAGGTGTAGAGACCAACAGTTTCGAAGGGTAACTCCTTCACTAGAAGGTCCAGCTCGGCTACACCGACTGACACAAAAGAGTGTGTCGCTCAGAAACAAACAAGGCTCTTATACTTCTACCAGCAATAAAACAAGCATCTTACACCAAATTACCTGACTGGGACGCCTCAGCTCCGGCCATGGCAAACACTCTCCCTGTTGCCTGAGGTCTGCTGCCTTCGTTCCTCACATGCTGGAGTCCACCGGATTGAGTCATCCCATTCTGAGTAGGACAATCCCTAGCAAAGTGTCCCGTCTTCTGGCAGGCAAAACATCTTCTCTCCGAATTCTTCTTGGGGCACACATGGGGCATGTGTGGTCCACCACAGAGGGAACATTTTGGTTTCCAGGGTTGCTGCTGTTGAAACTGGGGTGACCCTGTTCCCGCCCGATGTAGTGGAGGTCTCGCATATGGCCTGCCTTGTGAATGCTGCACCTTAGCCCGCCCACTGGAAGAACCCCCTGGGTGCGACCTGATCACCCGGGGATCACCCTTTTCCAGGGTCTCCACCATCTTCGCCTTTTCTACCAAGGCGTGAAATTCTCTGATACACATCGGGGCTATCGTCCTCTTCAGCCCGTGCTTCAGTCCTTCCTCAAACTTCCTGCACCTCCAAGCTTCGGAGGTCGCCTGAGTGTAGAATCGGGCGAGGTACTCAAACCTAGCAGCATAGGCGTTCACCGACATCACCCCCTGCTCCAACTTTAAGAACTCCGCTTCCCGCGCAAACTTTGCGCTGTCAGGGAAGTATTTCTCCAAGAACCTCACCCTAAAGCTCTCCCAGTCCAACACCTCCTCTCTGGCCTCCATCATTTGCTGAGCTCCCATCCACCAGAATTCTGCTTCTCCAGATAGCAGATAGGTGGCGAACAACAACTTCTTCTCTTCAGGGCAGGAGGTCGCCCTAAAGATTTTCTCCATTTCCCTGACCCACTGATCTGCTTGATCAGGGGTAGCATTCCCACAGAACTTGGGTGGGTTGTGCCTCATGAACTCGGCCAGTCCCATCCGTTCCTGAGGCTGACCGACGGGCGAATTCGTATCAGCCGACCGAGCAGCTTCCCAGTGGTGCATGGTATCTTGATGGTTCCGAGCCATCGCCGCATTTTGTTGCTGGATGGCACCTACCATCATCTCAATGGCCCTGGCGATCTGGCCCATTTCAGAAGAAGGTTGGGGAGAGGTAGGAGGTCTACGAGTCATCTTCTTCGTTCTCAGATTCCGAAACCACTAGCTTCTATATTCCCTACAACTACAAGAATGAAATCGATAAGGAAATCAATTCATTCAAGGGGGATAACATCTCGACCTCACAAGGTCAGCTTCTCAAATTCCTTAGGAATTTGAGTCCATCTACAGAACCATAAAGCTTATAACCTCAAGCAAAACACCAGAACAGCTACTGGCGTGCAACCATCAATCCACACAGCCACTCACAATCAATTACAAGAACACTCAATAACATGAAATAGATCACACCAGAAGTCAAAGTATGCTAAACATTAAACCTCTGGAATTTAGATTGAGAATCACCCCGATCCGGTCATGAGTGTGCACCCTCACCACCTTATCAAGACCCTCTCATTCTAAATACTAAGATCTTCAGTTAGGCATACATTCACTACAGCACACACAAAAAGTTCAATACAAAAACGTTTGAAAACCTTTCACAATAGTTGTCACTTAAAACTCAAATAAGTTTTCATGAGCAGAAGAAAACACAATGGATCCACAGCCCTCAGGTCATCCAAAGGACGAACTGCTCTGATACCATTAATGTAACATCCCGCCAAATACCCTTTCACAAATATATAATGAAAATATACGTAAAACCAAAATGTTGAAATGAACATAATTATATATATGTAATGATGTTTCTCCTCGCAGGGAGTTTAATACAAAACGGTCATTTTCCAAAAACTTAAACATAAAAACAGCAAAAACAACCAAACAACCGATCTCCCAACATAAAAAGGGCGATCTCCTAACAAAAGGGCGATCTCCTATCAAAAGGGCGATCTCCTATCAAAAGGGCGATCTCCGATCAAAAGGGCGATCTCCAATCAGAGAACAGGAAACGGGTGATCGCCCAACAGAAGCAAAACGGGCGATCTCCTCCCGGCGATCACTCACTGAGGAGCTCTTCTTCCTGCAAGATCATCTGCTCCCGTGTAAAGATTACACGATCATCACAGGTTTTAAGAAAACAGCCACAGAACCAAAACGCAGGGTAAGCTAGACATTTAAAAGAGAGTTTGAATATGAACTTAGAAATCAATCATGAAACCAATTTAAGACGATCACGTACAAACCATCAACTTTCTCATATTCCACCAAACCATTCGGTAATCACATATCTCACAAATCAATTTCAAGAGTCTCACAATTCACATCAGCAATCAAGTGTCTATCAATTAAATTTCTCATTTATTTCACGTCAGACTTTCCACTGACTCATCACACCAGACACTTGACCACTATTTCCGGAAAAACACGTGCGTTGATTAGACCCAGAGATTCGCACCTGTCATACCATACCACTGTGAAATCCACACATTCACATGGTCGCTGTGAAATCCACACATTCACAAGCGTATAGAGGAATCCACACATCCTCACTATCCGATCATGACAGGGTTAATCCATACAACAGGCCGAACTCGTTCTGTTTCACACGAGACACCCATACGTATGAACCTCCATCGACTCTCCACAACTGAGTAACTTCTTCTATGTGATTTCATTACCTCAGTAGAGTCAGGATGTCTCATTATAGGATCACCGATCAATACACCTCTTACACGACCTTACACGGTATTTTCTTTCCTGAAAATACTATGCCTCGATCCACAATCACAACATTCAACACATCACATAACACTTCAATGAACGACTTCAATCACAGCAAAACTCATACCAAGGTTCAGATTTTCGAAAACCACATTTAAAATCTCAAACACTTTTGAAACAGCATAAAACAGGGGATATTTCAATAACAGATGAAAAACCGGCGATCACGAACAAAACTGGGTTTAAAGCAAGAACAGTTTGAACACCCAGCGACCACGTCGCCCCCAACATCAAAAATCATCACACATACAGTTTTCATTAGAAGTAAGGCTAGCTTCCCTTACCTGGATCAGCGTGAAACTCACTTCAAGCTCTAACCACCGAACGTAAAGGATGCCTGAACTCTGCCTAAGCGTTCTAATTGGTAAAACTTGTAGAGAACCTTCTCAAATGCTCTATGGCAATCACTGGTAGTCAAGCTGGTGCCTGGGGAATACTGAGTCGCAGCGCAAGGAGAGAAAAGAGAAAAATGGAGGTGAACTCACTCTGTCACCTTTTATACTCTCACTGCGTTTTCTAAACTCACTAAGAGGCGGTGCATTCTGATACTAGGAACATAGGCCTGCCATGTAGCTATCATTACCTATTCTCTAACTAACCCTTCCGTGTGGGTTTTCTTCCTCGAATTAAGTGCAACCTGACAGTATGGCCACGTGGCGTCTCTGCGCACATGGAGCTACTGTCCCGAAGGACTTTCACTGCCTACATGTCGCACATGCAGCACGTTCGTCTTGGAAACCAGGGCCCCACTTCATCTGCGTGAAACACGACATCGTGCGATAACTTCTCGCGCGATGACAATCCACCGATGACCCATCCTGGAGGACGACCGATGTCTCTCTCTGGAAGACGACCGATGTCTCTCTCTGGAAGACGACCGATGTCTCCTCCTCCTGGAGACCGACCGAGGTCTCTTCCTCCTGGAGACCGACCGAGGTCTCCTCTTCCTGGAGACCGACCGAGGTCTCTTCTTCCTGGAGACCGACCGAGGTCTCCTCTTGGCGACGCCCGCATTCCTCTCGCGCCCGGCAAAGCCCACATGCATCTCGCGCCCTGGCGATGCCCGCATGTCTCTCGCGCCCTGGCGATGCCCACATACCTCGCGCCCTGGCGATGTCCGCATGCCTCTCGCGCCCTGGCGATCATGTTCCAGGCGATCTCATGGCTTTCTAACTACACTTTCCTTCATTTTTATTTTAAATAAAAACATACTTAGAATTCACTTAAAATATATCATTTTTATTCCAATAAGATTTTCCAGGTCCTTACATCATGAGTGTGCACCCTCACCACCTTATCAAGACCCTCTCATTCTAAATACTAAGATTTTCAGTTAGGCATACATTCACTACAGCACACACAAAAAGTTCAATACAAAAACGTTTGAAAACCTTTCACAATAGTTGTCACTTAAAACTCAAATAAGTTTTCATGAGCAGAAGAAAACACAATGGATCCACAGCCCTCAGGTCATCCTAAGGACGAACTGCTCTGATACCATTAATGTAACATCCCGCCAAATACATTTCGCATTTTTTGCATTTTCGTAATATGAAATAACGGTAAAACAAATATATTGAAATAAACATAATTGTATATATATACAAAGGAGTTCTCCTCGCAGGGAGTTTAATACAACACGGTCGTTTTCCAAAACTTAAACATAAAGACAGCAAAATACAAAACTACCGATCTCCTAACAGAAAACGGAGATCGCCTATCAGAAAATGGCAAAAGGGGGCGATCGCCCAGCAAGAACAGAAAACAGGCGACCACATACGGCGATCACTCACAGGGGAAATCCACTTCCTGCAACCTCATCTGCTCCCGTGTAAAGTTACACGATCATCACAGGTTTAAGAAAACAGCCACAGAAACAAAATACAGGGTAAGCTATATATTTAAGAAAACTTTGAATCAAAAGCATACATAAGAACTTCACAACATCCATGAACCATATCAATATCAGCCATCACATTTCCATATTCCACAAGACTATCAGGAAATCCCATATTTCACAAATCAATCCAAGAGTATTTCAATTCACATCAGCAATCAAGTGTCTATTAATTCAATTTCTCATTTCTCACGTCAGACTTTCCACTGACTCATCACACCAGACACTTGACCACTATTTCCGGAGACTCGTGCGTTGATTAGACCCAGAGATTCGCACCTGTCATACCAAAAGGCTGGAAAGTGCCCTCAGCCATGCGCATCACACCATCTCAATATTCTCATTATCACGGTATGACAAGGTTAATCCATACAACAGGCCGAACTCGTTCTGTTTCACACGAGACACCCATACGTATGAACCTCCATCGACTCTCCACAACTGAGTAACTTCCTCTATGTGATTTCATTACCTCAGTAGAGTCAGGATGTCTCATTATAGGATCACCGATCAATACACTTCTTACACGACCTTACACGGTATTTTCTTTCCTGAAAATACTATGCCTCGATCCACAATCACAACATTCAACACATCACATAACACTTCAATGAACGATTTCAATCACAGCAAAACTCATACCAAGGTTCAGATTTTCGAAAACCACATTTAAAATCTCAAACACTTTTGAAAACAGCATAAAACAGGGGATATTTCAATAACAGATGAAAACCGGCGATCACGAACAAAACTGGGTTTTTAAACAAGAACATTTTTAAAACCGGCGACCACGTCGCCCCCAACATCCAAACATCAAATATCCAGTTATCGTTGGAAAAAGACTAGCTTCCCTTACCTGGATCAGCGTGAAACTCACTTCAAGCTCTAACCACCGAACGTAAAGGATGCCTGAACTCTGCCTAAGCGTTCTAATCAGTAAAACTTGTAGAGAACCTTCTCAAATGCTCTATGGCAATCGCTGGTAAATAAACTGGTGCCTGAAATTACTGAGTCACAGCGCAAAGGAGAGAAAAGAGAAAGATGAAGGTGAATTCACTCTGTCACCTTTTATACTCTCACTGCGTTTCTAAACTCACTAAGAGGCGGTGCATTCCGATACTAGGGACATAGGCCTGCCATGTAGCTATCATTACCTACTTTCTAACTAACCCTTCCGTGTGGGTTTTCTTCCTCGAATTAAATGCAACCTGACAGTATGGCCACGTGGCGTCTCTGCGCACATGGAGCTACTGTTCCGAAGGACTTTCACTGCCTACATGTCGCACATGCAGCACGTTCATCCTGGAAACCAGGGCCCCACCTCATCCGCGTATAACAGAACCCGCGATGACAATCCACCGATGACCTCTTGCGCAAAGAATCTCCACCGATGACCTTCCTCGCGAAGACTCTCCACCGATGACCTTCTGCGCGAAGGCTATCCACCGATGACTCATCCTGGAGGACGACCGATGTCTCTCTCTGGAAGACGACCGATGTCTCTCTCTGGAAGACGACCGAGGTCTCCTCCTCCTGGAGACCGACCGAGGTCTCTTCCTCCTTGAGACCGACCGAGGTCTCTTCCTCCTGGAGACCGACCGAGGTCTCCTCTTCCTGGAGACCGACCGAGGTCTCCTCTTGGCGACACCCGCATGCCTCTCGCGCCCGGGCAAAGCCCGCATGCATCTCGCGCCCTGGTGATCATGTTCCAGGCGATCTCATGGCTTTCTAACTACACTTTCCTTCATTTTTATTTCAAATAAAAACATACTTAGAATTCACTTAAAATATATCACTTTTATTCCAATAAGATTTTCCAGGTCCTTACAGTCACCATGCAGACTCCCCTCTTTGTCTTGAGGCTATTCTCATAACATCTTCTAGCCTCTTTTTGGTCTGACTTGATGGTTACCACCATCCCTTCCATTGATGGCAACTTCATCTTCATGTGCCTTGTGGACACCACAGCCCCTAGCCGGTTCAGGGCCGGTCTGCCCAGAAGTATGTTGTAAGCAGAGGGAGCGTTCACCAGAAGGTACCTGATGTTCTCTGTGCGGGATGCTACTCCATCAGTGAACGTGGTCCTCAACTCTATGTACCCCCGCACTTCTACTTGGTCCCCTGCGAACCCATACAAACAACCGACGTAGGGTCGCAGCTGATCAGGAGACAACTGTAGCTTGTTGAAAGTCGACCAGAACATCACATCGGCCGAGCTTCCCTGATCGACCAGCACCCGGTGCACCTTACGTGCAGCAGTGACCACTGAAATAACCACCGGATCGTTGTCATGGGGAACAACATCTCAGCGATCAGCCTTTGTGAAGATGAGGTCGATGTCCGGAAAGTGATCTTCCTCGCAGGCCTCCACTGCCATCATTGAACGTGCATACTTCTTTCGTTGCGAAGAAGTGCACCCTCCTCCTGCGAACCCACCTGATATAGTGTGGATCTCACCATGTATGGGCACTTCATGCCCCTGGTCTGGTGCAACAGCCGTCTCACCTTCCGATGCTTCCTTTAGGTAATCATTCAAAAATCCACTCTTCACCAACTCGTCCAATTGGTGAGCCAGGGCCAGGAAATTTCGAACAGGGTGCCCAAAAGCCTGATGGAACTCGCACCATGCATTTTTGTTGGGCCCCAACCTCTTGTCACTCTTTGGGGGCATCTTCAATCTTTCTGCCACGTTAGGAATGGCAATCAGTTCCTTCAACTCCACTACAAACTCATGCCTAGGGGGCATGTCATCTTTGCCTCGCGCCCTAGGTTGTGGTTTTCGGGGCTCGTAGGGCTTCTGTTTCCCTTGAGCTTTCTTCTTCGTGGTCGCCTCGTGTACCCGCAGCGGTTGAGGCCGATTAGGCGCTCGGGGCCTTAACGAGACTGCGCTTTCTCGCTTTTCACTGAGCTCTCCTTCAGCGACAATGTGGGCCACAGCACGCCGTTTTATGTCGTTGAAGGTCTTGGGACGGCTGCGTATCAGAGATTCGCTGAAAGGCCCTGGCAATACGCCTTTCCTGAAAGCGTGCACCACCATGTCTTCATCCTTGGTGTGCAACCTTACCACCATCGCCCCAAACCTGTTGAGGTAATTTTTAAGGGTCTCCCTCTGATGCTGCCTTACATCAAAAAGATCGTAAGACACTGGTGGAGGGGCCCTGTTGACAAGGTATTGCTCCCTGAACAGCGCGGAGAATTGCGCGAAAGACGTGATATGTCCTTCAGGCAAACTCACGAACCATTCTAGGGCAGTTCCTGTCAGTGTGGCCATAAAGAGCTTACAGTGTACTGCGTCGGACCCTCCTGACAACATCATCTGCGTGTTGAAAGCAGTGAGATGCGTTTCAGGATCCTCTTTCCCGGTGAACACAGTCTTAGGTCCTACAAAGGTGGCTGGGACCACTGTGTTCATAATTGCTTGGGAGAAAGGCATAGGAAAGGCCCTTAGGGGCACTGGTGGGGCTCGATGATCTTCCCCACGATCTCCAGCTTGTTGTATGTGCTGCAAATTCACGCGCAGCTCCTCATTTGCTCGGTGTAACTCTTCATTCCTGGCCTGTGAGGCGGCCAGGTCTTCCTGCATACGCGCCTGATGCGCTCGAGATTCCGCCACCGTCTCCTGGAGGGCGCGCATCGTTTCCATCAGCTGTTGCATGGTAACGCTGTCGCCTCCATTTGGTGGAATGGACCCGTGTCTTGTATTCCTCATCTTCCGTAGTTCTTACTCTCACTCTTGTGTATGGGACCTTGTTTTACTCCGGCCCCACGGTGGGCGCCAAATGTTCTTGCCGGTTGACTCGCCTGTCAGTTGACTCCACGACACTCACACGCCTCCTTCCTCACGCTGATACATGCTTGGTTCTTGCGAAGCAATCTACGCCTGCAAAAGAGAAAAGGGGCGCCCTAGAGGCCGTTTGCACTCCGACGCTCAAGTCAGTGTAGGCAAGGAACACCAAGTGTATTGAGTTCCTCTCTCTGTGTTTAGGTCTAGAAACTGCGTACCTTTGTGAAGTATTTTACTGTCCCTTATATAGTCTAGGGTTTACTGCGCCGCTAGCCCCAATTAGGGTTCACTGCGCTACTAGCCATATTTAGGGTTTACTGGAATACCCTTGCGCCGCTATCACCCAATCTTAGGGTAATCTAGCACATAAGGTTTCCTTCTCTGGAGTGCAAACTCTCACAGGGTGACCACTTGGGTGCCTCCTTGTGCACCTAGACTCTGGGGCCACCTGTTCTGGGAGTGCCTTCACTGTTCACGTGCCATGCATGTAGCTTCACTGGGAAAACCCTAGCTCTGGTGAGTACTCGTCCCCTCAGGACTCTACACCCAACTGTGCTCTCCCTGCTACCCGCATAGGCACTTCGTGATCCAGGCCTCTCCCTAACTCTGGGTATTTAACTGGTCATTGGCCCACTCTGGGAACCAATCTTAGCTGTTCTGTTTACGCTGTTCATAATCACCCAAGGTCGATGTCACCTCGCCACACTCTGTCGCCGAGGACTCCTCGACCTGTTGGGTGACGATGACACCTCCGCCTATCCTGGTGATCTGACGGCTACTCATCCGTCTCTCTAGGCTGATGACTCATCACCCCTCTCTGCAGGCTGATCACTCATCACCCTCCTCTGTAGTCTGGTGACTAATCACCCCCCTCTATAGGCTGATGACTAATCACCCATCTCTGTAGGCCGATGACTCATCACCCATCTCTGTAGGCCGATGACTCGTCACCCATCTCTGTAGGCCGATGACTCATCACCCATCTCTGTAGGCCGACGACTCATCACCCATCCCTGTAGGCCGATGACTCATCACCCATCTCTGTAGGCCGACGACTCATCACCCATCTCTGTAGGCCGATGACTCATCACCCATCTCTGTAGGCCGATGACTCATCACCCCTGATGGGGTCTACTCCACGTGGCTTTTGCCCATGCTGTGGGACCTAGCTGACGCCCGAGGACTGGCCAGTACAATTGCTAAGGGCACCTTTTTGATAGCACACCCCTAAGTGAGCAAGTTTTGCTTTCTACATTACACTAATCTACTAAGCTACCCCTAATGGGCCTCCAAGTAGCATGTACAAGGTCTTCTCCCTCCCATCCGTGGCTTGACTCATTTGGGCGTGAATGTGCTTGGCCATGGACCTTGTGTTGGACCTGAACTTGGGTTGGAGCTTGGGCCTCTTCCATCATCCCCTCCTTCTTGAGAGGATCTGTCCTCAGATCTATAGGGTTGATCTCAAACAACAGCCTTATTCTTGCTTTGAAAACGATGCTTGTCCTCCAGGATCAAATATTAACCTACAATAAACATCAAAGAAAAGTGAGATAAGAAAATTAAGACTAGTGTATTCAAATAAAATAGTAAGGAAATAAGCCCCTTTGCTATTTTTATAAAAGTTTTGTTGGAAAGAAATAGGGCCCTTTACAAAAATATTTTTGCTTCCTTTGTGTTGTTCATTGCCCAAGATAAGCAACAACATCACAAGTGTTGTTTTTGTGATTTTTGAAAATAAGAGTAAGCATCATGATTCAAAGGAAAAGGAGAGTTAAAATTATTGCAATCCCCCTTTAAGGATTCTTTTCCCACTATGCTTGTAGGAGTGTTGTAAGATACTCTTCATTCTTTCTAGATTCCTCTTCTTCTTTTTCAAACAACCCCTCACTTGGCTTTTCTGTGGAGGAAAGGTTTATATCTATATCTGGTTCAGCTCCAGACACAGATTTATCTTCAAGCATATTCTCACAAGGGTTTTCTGTGGAGGAAGAATTTAAGTCAATGCCTGGTTTAACTCCAAACAAAGGATTTTCCTTTAATTCCTTTTTCTTTTTCTCATTTTCTCTTTTTATTTTCATTTGTACTTGGTCATTTACCACTTGTGAAGGTGTTAAAGGATAGAGTACAAAATTTTTCTCCCTATGGGTAAAAGTTATCGCGTTCGTAAGACCATTTTTCTTGTCAAATTGCCATGGTCTTCCCAATAAGATGTGGCAGGCTTCCATGGGTACTACATCACATAAAATCTCATCTTTATAGTTCCCCACAGAAAGACTGATTTTTACCCGCTTATCTACAGTTAATTCCCCATCTTCATTTATCCACTGAAGTTTGTAAGGTTTTGGATGAGGTATTAATTGTAGATTAAGCTTTTCAACCATCCTAGTGCTACAACAATTGCAGCAAGAGCCACTATCCACAATGAGAGAACAAATGTTTTCTGAAACTTTACATCTTGTATGAAAGATGTTCTCTCTCTGTGTTTCATGGTTCACACTAGGTTGATTGTTGAGGGTTCTTCTGATCATCATTAATTCTCCCTCACAAGGATATGCCCCCTCACTACTTTCCTTCTCTTCTTCCCCACTAGACTCTTCATCTTGGCTGCTATACTCATCCCTCCCTCTTAAGATCATGGTTCTCCTATTTGGGCACTGGGATGCTATATGGCCTCTACCAAGACACTTGAAGCACTGGGTGTCTCTACTGCGGGGTTGTGAGGTAGACACATCTTTTCCTACACGAGTTTCTTTGGATTTATCCTTTGAAAAACTATCCTCCCTTTCTCTTCTATACTCTCTCTTGGGATAAGAGTTAGAGTAGATTCCCACCCTTTGACTTGAAGTTTTGCGCAAATTTTGTTGTTCAACTTTAATGCAAAGTTGAACCAAATCATTCAAGTCTTGGTAGGGAAGAAGCTCTACTTTATCTCTTATCTCAACGTTGAGTCCACTTAAAAACCGAGATATGGTGGTGACCTCTTCCTCTCTAATAGAGGCTCTCATCATGTATAGCTCCATTTTTTGCCTATACTCTTCCACACACATGTTCTTTTGTTGGAGCCTTTGGAGCTTGTCCATTAGCTCCCTATGGTAGTAGGAAGGTATGTGGCGACGTCTTAGGGCTCCCCTAATGATGGAAGAGGGCCAAGCACAACCTTCCATGAAAGGCAAGAGCCAAGTCAAGAGCGTCTAAGACCAAGCTAGGAGCGTCTAAGACAAGCTAGGAGCGTCTAGGACGAGAAGGCCAAGCTAGAAGCGTCTAGGACAAGAAGACTTGGATCAAAGCTATGAATGGGAGAGTGGCATACTAGCACATATTCTGTGAAGGCCCATCAAATGTAGTTTAGCTTTAATTGGGGTGTAAATAGCATAGCCATGTGGACAAATGTTTATTTTTCTGCACATTAGAATTAAGGAGAAGTTAACCTTCCCACTATTCTAGAAAGCCCATGGAGGGGGTGAACTTACAAACTAGACACACCCCTCCCCATGTGCTCACACTTTCCATGTGGCCCATGTGCTTCACATTTACATTTCATTTGGCTAGCATTAGGGTTGCATTATGGTCCTCCTTAGCCTATAAAAGGAGGAGCCTACACCTTGTGTAACATCCCGCCAAATCCTTTTCACAATTATAAAATGAAATAAAGGTAAAACAATAATATTGAAGTGAACATACGTATTTATATAAAATGGAGTTGCTCCTCACAGGGAGTTTAATACATAACCGGTCAATTTTCCAAAACTTAAAACAAAATACAGCCAAATAAAATGAAACCGGCGGTCTCCCTACATAAACCGGCGATCTCCTATCAGAAGACCCAAAACAGCCGATCTTCTATCAGAACAGAAAACAGGCGATCACCACATAGAGACAGAAACAGGCGATCTCCTTCCGCCGATCACTCACTGAGGAGCTCTACTCCCTGGAAGATCATCTGCTCCCGTGTAAAATACACGATCATCACAGTTTTAAGAGAAAACAGCCACAGAACAATACAAGGGTAAGCTAGATAATTTTTTAAAACTTTAAATTATAAACTGGACAACCAACGTAGATCAGCCTTTTTAAACATTCTCAAGAGTCCATCACTTTCTCATTCATATCACACAACCATCAAGTGTCTATCAACAATTCTCAATATTTCACATTTCTCACGTCAGACTTCCACTGACTCATCACACATAGACACTTGACACTACTTCCGGAAGACTCGTGCATTGACTCAGGCTCAGAGATCTGCACCTGTCATACCACACCACTGTGAAATCCACACAGGGTCGCTGTGAAATCCACACAGCCATGCGCATACATAGTCTCAATATCAACACTCTCCCGGTATGACAGGGTTAATTCATATAACAGGTCAAGTCAGTTATCTTTCAAACAACTTACCCATACATATGAACCTCCTTCGACTCTCCACAACTGAATAACTTCATCTATGTGATTCCATTATATCAGCAGAGTCAGGATATCTCCTTCTAGACAAGCCCCTAGTCAATGCACATTACACACGATCTTACACGGTATTTTCTTTCCTGAAAATACTATGCCTTGATCCCACATCCACAACATTCAGACCATCATACCACTCAAATGAATGATTCAATTTACAGCAACAATCATTTCAAAGGTTCAGATTTTCGAATATCACATGCATTCCACATTTAAATCTCAAACAGTCTCAACGACACTAAAACAGGGGATTTCGAAAGCTATATTTAAAATCGGCGATCACGTCGCCCAAATACATAAAAACAGAACATCGTGAAATAGAGTTTAAAACCGGCGACCACGTCGCCCAAACACATAGAACAGAGCATCACGAAATAGAGCTTAAAACCGGCGACCACGTCGCCCTCACTTCAGAAACAGCTAATCTACGGCTTTTATTGAAAAACAAAGCTAGCTTCCCTTACCTGGACTTGCGTAAACTTCACTAAGAGCTCCAACCCAACGAGCTTCAAGGATGCCTTAACTCTGTTTTAGCGTCTGGTTTGGAGGACTTGCAGAGAACCTCCCAGGTTCTCTATGGCAGTCGTCGATAGCCAAGCAGGGACGTGATAAGGCCTGAATCGCAGAGTGAAGGAGAGAAAAGAGAAGGATGAAGGTAGACCCACTCTGTCACTCTTGAACCACAGCAACGTTCTTTGCCTCCCCGAAGTGGGTTTTTTAATCTACACTAACTTGTCCACACATGCTGCTGCCACCACCCAATTTGCAGGAAAGCCTGAGTGTACATTTCCCTGAATAGTACGATCACGGTGTCTCTTGCGCATGCCAACCACTTCCCTGAACAGTACGGCCGTGGGTGTCTCTTGCGCATGCCAACTTTCTGATGTCACTATTCTGAACCACCCTTTTTGTCCACGTGGCGCGCGTGCAGGACGTTTCATGCTGGGAGCCTGGGTCCCACCTTATCTGTGTGAAACACGACATCGCGCGATAACCTTCCACCGATGACTCATCCTGGAAGACGACCGATCTCTCTCTCTGGAAGACGACCGATGTCTCTCTCTGGAAGACGACCGATGTCTCTTTCTCGGAGACGACCGATGTCTCTCTCTGGGAGACGACCGATGTCTCTCTCTGGGAGACGACCAATGTCTATCCCAGGCGACGCCCGCATCTCTCGCGCCCCGGTGATGCCCGCATGCCTCTCACGCCCCGGCGATGCCCGCATGCCTCTCGCGCCCTGGCGATGCCCGCATGCTTCGCGCCCTGGCGATGCCCGCATGCCTCTCGCGCCCTGGCGATGTCCGCATGGGTAGTTTAGGCGACAGGCGATTATGTACTAACCAGGCGATCTCATAGTCTTCTAAGCTACACTTTCCTTCCTTTACTCTTCTTGATCCACATGTCTTCCTCGAGCACACCCTCGTGATTACCTCACGATAAGGTCATCGCACCTGACTACTTTGTTAATACAAGAGTCAGCCGACCGACCTCTACCAGCTGACCCCAGCCCTTGGGTGACGTCCGAGGTGCGACTACTACGAAACTTCTATTACCAGCTCTTTGTATTTTAAATAATAACATCTTCTGAAATTATTTAAATATAACACTTTTATTCCAATTAAAGTTTCTAAGTCCTTACACCTTGTATTTTCAAGATTAATTTGAGTAAAGTTATGCTGCCAAATTTGTGCCATACTTACTCCCTTGCCTAAATCTCTTGATTTATGGTTTTAATCTTCACTCCTTCACCACCAAAGAGATCTGGCCAAACCTCTCTCATTTTCATACACTTCATGCACCTTCAAGATCACCATCACTCTTAGGAGGGTCTTGCTCATTTCAACCATTGCTTCCGCACCATCTTAAACATCCAAGGAGAGCTCAACATGTGAAGGCTATCACCTAAGGTCATTCTAATACTCTATGGGAGGGTCCCTATGAAGACGTCTATCTCTCTCTAGAGAGGTCCACCAATACATGGCATTTCCTTGAAAACTAACGGTGGCTAAGGGTACCTTTCTCTCTTCACTCACCCTATGACAAGCAAAGAGTTGTTCCACTTTCATTTCCCAATCTAGGTAAACTTCTACATTGTCCTTACCATAGAAATGTGGTAGGTCTACCCTTACTTCCCTTGGGGCTTCTTCCTCTCTTTGCCTAAGTCTTCTAGGTGGTGGTTGGTAATACTCATGGTTTCTAATGCTTACCTCTCCTAGAGTGATGGAGGAGGGCCAAGCACATCTAACCAAGGAAGCCAAGGCCCAAACCAAGAAGACCGTCTAGACCAAGAGGAGCGTCTAGCTCCAAGAAGTGAGCGTCTAGGACGTGAAGGAGGGAGGCTATCCATGGAGCTAGACCGTCTAGGACCTCTCACAAGATCCATGGCTAAACATATCCAAGCACACATAGAAGAAGCCACGGATGGGAGGGAGAAGACCTTGTACATGCTACTTGGAGGCCCATTAGGGGTAGCTTAGTAGATTAGTGTAGTGTAGAAAGCAAAACTTGCTAACTTAGGGGTGTGCTATCAAAAAGGTGCCCTTAGCAATAGAAGGAGGGGTGTGCTAGCAAATAGGTGCCTTTAGCAAAAGAGGGAGGGGTGTACTATCAAATGTTGCATTTTTGACCTATCTTCTAGAATATTAGGATGATGGTGTGGTTTGACTAAAGTCAATACCCTAGGCAGCCCCCACTTTTTGTATTTCCATCCCTACCCTTTAAGCTTGCTCACCAAGGCTCCTAAATCTATAAATAAGGAGGCCTACCTCATGTATTTTCAAGTTTATTTGAGTAATGTTATGCTGCCATTTTTGTGCACAAGCTTTACTCCTCCTAGAAATCTAGGCTATAAACTTCAATCCTTTCACCTTCTCCCTTGAGCTGGCCGAACCACTCAACCCATACTCATCATGCACCTTCAAGACCAACACAACTCCTAGGAGGGTCTTGTTTCACTCATCCATTGCTTCCGCTCCATCTATTTCTACTTTGATTCAAGAAGAACACATGAAAATGCCATCATTTGGTATCATGAGCTTTTGGTTCTTCAAGATGAGTAGCTTGTCTTTTTAAATTTTCAGTTCTTCTTTATTTTCATCTTGTCATTTCAATTCCATAATTGTCTTGCTGTTTTTTTACATTTTAAATTGTTCTTGGTGTGCTTATGGAAGATCCAACCGAAGCACATGTGTTCAATTGATCTTGAACATTTTCTTGTGCAATTATGATAGGATTCCTTACACATTGAGTGGCTGTTTTCTTTTAGGAATTTGAGTCTTTATTGCTTTCTTATAATTGCTTCATTTTATGCTTTGAGTCTTTATTTTCTGAATCTATAAATGTTGTGTCAAGTCATGTGAATCCATAATTGTCATCAATTCTTAGTAGTCCTATTTTTTGGCTTGATTGTTTCTTGTTTTTGGGTCTCTTTAATTTGCCTTAATCTGCTGTTATTTTGATCCTTTACTGCCTTTTTAATTTTAGTTTGAGTTCATAATTGTGTCTTAGTTCTTACACAATTTCCTTCTTACATTTTCCTTTGTGTTAAATTTTGGTATCTTGCTATTTTTTTTTTCCAGTTTTCCAGATTTCCCCTGTTTCTCTCTCTGTCTGGCTGTTTTTTTGCTTCAAAAATTATTTCCACTCATAGGAAATTTGTGATTCTCTGGAAAATGCAAGTTTGAAGTGTTACAAAAAGGACAAAAAAAAGAATCAAATAAAAAAAGGCAACAGAAAAAATATGATAAATCTTACAAAATCAGAGTGCAAATCTTGAGCGCTCCAGCTGGCCTAACTGCACACCAAATTTGCAAAAATTATTAAAAAAAAATGGTGCATGCGTTTTAGGTGATTCCAAAGCCATTGTTTAGATAAGATCCTGAATTTTCTTGCATATAAATTTCAGAGACAAATTTTAAAAATACAGCTCAGCATAAATCGGGGAACAAACACGTTTTCTGGCCCACAACAATTTTCAGTGGTGCTTTTTTTTTTTATATCGTCATCTAATCTAGTGTTTTTCTTTAGGAATTCCTTTTGTGTGCCAACTTTTTTTGAGTACCTTTAATTGTTTGCTTTAATTTCTTGACTCTCTTTCTAAGTTGTCATATTATAAATCCTTTTGGTGGTACTGTTTTTATTCAATTAAATTTGTTTCTTGCTTTTGTTTCTTGACCTCTCTTTTGGGTGCTGGAATTTAATTCTCCTTGGTGCATATGTGCATGGAACTTGACTTGGTTTAGGTTTAGCTCTTGTGAATAGGTGCTGGAAATTGGAGAATTAAAGCCATCATTTTAAGGAGGAGACAAAGCTAAAGCCGAAACAAGGTTGCTTGAAACAAACAATACAAACACCTAGAAGATCAAAAAAAAAAAAAAAAAATTCAAGACAACAAGGAAGTGCACTAACCCAAAAGAGGATCAACAAAGGGAGTCTTCTTTTCCTTTGCAACTTGGTTTATTGTTAATTACCTCTTTAATTACGTTTAGACGGTGAGTGTGTCTTCAAGGGCTCAAAGTGTCCAAGAAGCCTCACCTAGGGCCGAATAGCATAGTAAATTTTTTTTTGCTTAGTAATTTGTTGCTTGTTTGAACTTGTTTTCTATTGTTTTGGTAGAAACGTTTTGCATGATTAGTTTAGTTTAATTTGTGCTAAAACCGACTAGTTTGTTGCATATCTTTTTTTTTAGCTTACATAGTTTTATTGCTTTTTGATTTCTCAACTTCTTGTGTTTTAAGTGTTTCACTAAGAGAAATTTTTGTGATAAGGCATTGGAGACTAGTTTTTGGCAAGGAAAAGGCTTGGTACTTAAGTAGTCCTTTGAGACTCACCTCCCTTACCTGGAAAACTACCTTCTTTATCTTCCCTAATCTTTCTCAAAGTAAAAACGCCTAAATACACAAAGGTCTAGCCATGTCTTCTTCTTCTCATTCTCCAAAGTCTATAGAATGTGAAGTAAAATCTTTGAAAACCCTTTTGAAAGAGGTATCCCAAGCGGTACAATTAATCTCTTCTAGGCAATTGGAGAATGAAAACAAGATTAATGAGTTGGCTAGAGCTCAAGAAGAGAAATCCCAAAAATCTCAAAAATAAAAAAAAAACAAATACTCATGCATCCCAAAGCATTGCAACTCTAGGGGAGGGAAGCCTTAGAATTAATGACTACTACCAACCACCCCCTAGAAGAACTAGGCAAAGGGAACAAGAGGTGCCAAGGGAAACTAGAGTAGACCTACCTCATTTTCATGGAAAGGAAAATGTAGAAATATATCTAGATTGGGAGATGAAGGTAGAGCAACTCTTTGCTTGCCATAGGGTAAGTGAGGAACGAAAAGTACCCTTAGCCACCCTTAGTTTCCAAGGAAATGCCATGTATTGGTGGACCTCTTTAGAAAGAGACCGACGTCTTCATAGGGAACCTCCCATAGAATATTGGAATGACCTTAGGGGAGCCCTAAGACGTCGACATATACCTTCTTACTACCATAGGGAGTTGATGGACAAGCTCCAAAGACTCCAACAAAAGAATATGAGTGTAGAAAAGTATAGGCAAAAGATGGAGCTCTATATGATGAGAGCCTCTATTAGAGAGGAAGAGGAAACCACCATATCTAGGTTCCTTAGTGGCCTATCACTTGAGATAAGAGATAGAGTAGAGCTCTTACCTTATCAAGACTTGAATGATTTGGTTCAACTTTGCATTAAAGTTGAGCAACAAAATTTGCGCAAAACATCAAGTCAAAAGGTGAGCCCCTATTCTAACTTTTATCCCAAGAGAGAGTTTAAAAGGGAGGGTAGTACATCTAAGGAAAAACCAAAAGAACCTACCAAACCCTTCACCAAAGAAACCTCAACCCCACCCATCCGAGCTAGAGATGTTAAATGTTTTAAGTGCTATGGTAGGGGGCATGTGCAAGCACAATGTCCAAACCAAAGGACTTTGTTTCTTAAAGGTGTAGACGAATACACTAGTGGCGAGGATGAGCTTAGTGAGAAAGAGGAAGGGGGAGAGGATGAGAGGGTAGCTCCATTAGAGGGAGAATTGCTTATGATTAGGAGAACCCTCAACAATCACCCTAGCACATCCATTGAAACACAAAGGGAGAACATATTTCATACAAGATGCAATGTTTTAGAAAATATATGTTCCCTCATTGTGGATAGTGGATCTAGTTGTAATTGTTGTAGTGCTAGGATGGTTGAAAAGCTTAAGCTACAAGTGATTCCTCACCCAAAACCTTACAAACTTCAATGGCTTAATGAAAATGGGGAACTACATGTAGATAAGCAAGTGGAAATCAAGTTTTCCATAGGGAAATACAAGGATAAAGTTTTATGTGATGTAGTGCCTATGGAAGCTTGCCATATCTTATTAGGGAGGCCATGGCAATTTGACAAGAAAACCTTGCATGATGGTCTCACTAACGAGATTTCCTTCACCCATAAATATAAGAAGTTTGTACTTAGTCCTTTACCACATTCTCAAGTGGTGAAAGACCAAATACAAATGAAACAAAAGAGGGATGAGGAAAACAAAAAAAAAAAAGAGTGCTAGAAAAAGAGAAAATCCTTAGGGATAGGAAGGCGTGGGAGAAGAGTGTTCCTTCCCACAAGGTTGGTCTACAAGAAAAGCCTTTTGAAAATGTTTTAGAAAACTTGCTTCTTGTTGAACAACCAAGCCTTATCTTTTGTAAAGGAGCACTTACATGCACTGCCACAAGTAATGAACTCACGGTTTTACCTCCTCAAATAGAAAACCTTTTGAGTGAATTTGACGATCTATTCTCACAAGAAGGACCCAATGGGCTTCCTCCTCTTAAGGGGATAGAACATCAAATTGACTTCATTCCGGGGACAAGCCTACCAAATAGGCCTGCTTATAGAACCAACCCTGAGGAAACAAAGGAGATAGAATCACAAGTTCAAGACTTGTTGGAGAAGGGTTGGGTTCAAAAGAGTCTAAGCCCTTGTGCTGTACCTGTCTTGTTGGTGCCTAAAAAAGATGGAAAATGGCGCATGTGTTGTGATTGTAGAGCAATCAACAACATCACCATCAAGTATAGGCATCCAATCCCAAGGCTTGATGATATGTGATGGAGATCAAGTAGAAGAGGATTTTACTAATGGAGGAAGAGGTCATCCACCCAAGCATTTAAAATTCTTCTTACTAGTCTTCTTAAAAAGTAGAACATTTTGGGTTCTCTTGAAAATTTTAAAGATAGTAGTATAAATAAATCTTTGTAAATACTCTTGTATAAATTTGTAAATAATATAGAAATATCCTTAGGAGTATGCCAAAGAGGAAAACCAAAAGAAACCTCTAAATGTAAGGCATTTTAGGCACTTTCTTTAGGAAAAAGTGGAAAAAGTGACTTTTCTACTCCTTTCTCTCTTAGGCACTAGAAGGAGCTAGAAGAGTGACTCTTCCCACTCCTTCCCCTTTGTAACATGACCAGCCCTCTCCATTATAAATAGGGGTGCTTGGTACTTTGAATAGAAAAAGTTGAAAGTTAGAAGAAAAGAAACTATCTTGAAATTGAGAGAGAGTGAGTTTGTGAGACTTGTCTCTTCTTCTCCTTCATGTCTTATCTTGTGAGCTTTGGAGACTCTCAAGTGGCGGCACCACCCACTCATCTTGGAAGAACCACCCTCCAAGTGGCGTGAATCACATCTCCAAAAGGCTACAACCACATAAGTCATTTCTATTCATCTTCTAAAAATACCCATTTGTGTTTTCTTGTAGTTTTTCCATTTTTAATCGGTTCAATCTTTTCCATGAGTTGTTTCCTTTCATTTGCTGCCATTGTTCTGCACTTTGCTGGTTTATTTCCTTGTTTTCTTGCTGTTTTAATTTCGTCCAAACCATGGGTTTCCATATACATGTGTTGTTCTTGTTTTCCATCCATGGGTTTTTGTTCTTTGATGAATTTCTTTGTGATTTTCTAATTCCTATTGAATTTCAATCAGTATTTTCACTTGTTCTTGGTGTTCTTATGTTGTTCTTGTGTTTCCTTTGAAGTTTGGTACTGTTCTTGAATTACCCATTCATATTCCATTGTTATCTTACACTACAAGTTACCTATTCATGTGTTTTTAGTATGAACCTTTGTTTTCTTGAGTAGAAACTCTATTAATTGTTCTTTAGAATTTTGATCCTAATTCTTGAAAGTGTCATGAATACAATGAAACCTATATCAACTCAACCCAAACCAAGAAAGGTTCATAATGAACTCACATCAATATGCTTGATGAATTGCATGGGTCAACTCTATTCTCCAAAATTGACCTTAAAAGTGGATATCACCAAATTCGAATCAAGGAGGGTGATGAGTGGAAAACTGCTTTTAATACCAAATTTGGATTATATGAGTGGTTGGTGATGCCCTTTGGACTCACTAACGCTCCAAGCACATTCATGAGGCTTATGAATCACACCTTGAGGGATTGTATAGGTAAATATGTAGTAGTTTACTTTGATGATATCTTAGTATATAGTAAAACCCTAGAAGACCATCTAAGTCACCTTAGGGAAGTCTTTCTAGTTCTTAGGAAAAATAGTCTTTTTGCAAATAGGGATAAGTGTACCTTTGGTGTAGATAGTGTAGTCTTTTTAGGCTTTATAGTAAACAAAACGGGGGTACATGTAGATCCCGAGAAAATCAAAGCCATCCAAGAGTGGCCAACTCCACAAAATGTAAGTGATGTAAGAAGTTTTCATGGGTTAGCTAGCTTCTATAGAAGGTTTGTGCCTAATTTTTCTAGCCTAGCTTCTCCTTTGAATGAACTTGTTAAAAAAGATGTTGCATTTTGTTGGAATGAAAAGCATGAACAAGCCTTTCAAAGGCTAAAAGCTCAACTCACCATCCTATCTCTCCCAAATTTTTCCAAAACTTTTGAGATAGAGTGTGATGCATCGGGAGTAGGCATAGGCGCGGTATTGTTGCAAGGTGGACACCCCATTGCTTATTTTAGTGAAAAACTCCATGGTGCCACCCTCAACTACCCCACTTATGACAAAGAGCTCTATGCTCTTGTGAGAGCCCTAAAGACTTGGGAACACTATCTTGTGTCCAATGAATTTGTTATCCATAGTGATCACGAGTCTTTAAAATATTTAAAGGGCCAACACAAGCTCAATAAGAGACATGCAAAATGGATGGAATTTCTTGAACAATTTCCTTATGTAATCAAATACAAGAAAGGAAGCACCAATATAGTGGTCGATGCTCTTTCAAGACGCCACACACTCTTTTCAAAATTGGGTGCCCAAATTCTTGGATTTGACCACATAAGAGAGCTTTACCAAGAAGATCAAGAACTTTCATCCATCTATGCCCAATGTCTACATAGAGTGCAAGGAGGTTACTATGTGTTCGAGGGATATCTTTTTAAAGAAGGAAAACTTTGCATTCCCCAAGGAACACATAGAAAACTCCTTGTCAAAGAATCACATGAAGGGGGACTCATGGGCCATTTTGGAGTTGATAAGACTCTAGATCTTTTGAAAGCAAAATTTTGTTGGCCACACATGAGGAAAGATGTCTAACGCCATTGCTCTAGATGTATCTCATGTTTAAAAGCAAAGTCTAGAACAATGCCGCATGGACTCTACACCCCTTTGCCGATTGCAAATGCTCCTTGGGAAGACATTAGCATGGATTTCATTTTAGGACTTCCTAGGACTGCAAGAGGCCATGACTCTATCTTTGTGGTAGTGGACCGTTTTAGCAAAATGTCTCACTTTATTCCATGCCACAAAGTAGATGATGCTCAAAATATTTCTAAACTCTTCTTTAGAGAAGTGGTGAGACTCCATGGTCTCCCTAGAAGTATAGTGTCCAATAAAGATCCCAAGTTTATAAGTCACTTTTGGAAAACTCTTTGGGGTAAACTTGGAACAAGACTACAATTTTCAACTTCTTGTCATCCTCAAACGGATGGGCAAACCGAAGTAGTCAATAGATCTCTTGGAACTATGCTTAGGGCTATCATGAAGGGCAGCCACAAATCTTGGGATGAGTACCTTCCCCACATTGAATTTGCTTACAATAGAGTAGTTCACAAGACTACTAATGCTTCTCCTTTTGAGGTAGTATATGGTTTTAATCCTCTCACGCCCATGGATTTAATTCCTCTTCCTAATCCACAAGATTTTGTGCATAAGGAAGGAGTAATCAAGGCTGATTTTGTCAAGAAAATGCATGAGAAGATTAAAATTCAAATACAACAACAAAATGAGAAGTACACAAAACACAAAGGGAAGAGAGAAATAATTTTTGAGGAAGGAGACTTAGTTTGGCTTCATCTTCGAAAAGAAAGATTTCCAAATCAAAGGAAGTCCAAACTAAGTCCCCGAGGTGAGGGACCCTTCCAAGTCCTTAAGCGAGTCAACAACAATGCATATAAATTGGACCTACCTCTTGAATATGGAGTACATGACACATTTAATGTAATTGATCTTTCTCCATTTGTAGGTACCAATGACGATGACGAGCTGGATTTGAGGACAAATCCTTTCCAAGGGGGGAGGGGATGATGGAGGAGGGTCGAGCACATCTAACCAAGGAAGCCAAGGCCCAAACCAAGAAGACCGTCTAGACCAAGAGGAGCGTTTAGCTCCAAGAAGTGAGCGTCTAGGACGTGAAGGAGGGAGGCTATCCATGGAGCTAGACCGTCTAGGACCTCTCACAAGATCCATGGCTAAACATATCCAAGCACACATAGAAGAAGCCACGGATGGGAGGGAGAAGACCTTGTACATGCTACTTGGAGGCCCATTAGGGGTAGCTTAGTAGATTAGTGTAGTGTAGAAAGCAAAACTTGCTAACTTAGGGGTGTGCTATCAAAAAGGTGCCCTTAGCAATAGAAGGAGGGGTGTGCTAGCAAATAGGTGCCTTTAGCAAAAGAGGGAGAGGTGTACTATCAAATGTTGCATTTTTGACCTATCTTCTAGAATATTAGGATGATGGTGTGGTTTGACTAAAGTCAATACCCTAGGCAGCCCCCACTTTTTGTATTTCCATCCCTACCCTTTAAGCTTGCTCACCAAGGCTCCTAAATCTATAAATAAGGAGGCCTACCTCATGTATTTTCAAGTTTATTTGAGTAATGTTATGCTGCCATTTTTGTGCACAAGCTTTACTCCTCCTAGAAATCTAGGCTATAAACTTCAATCCTTTCACCTTCTCCCTTGAGCTGGCCGAACCACTCAACCCATACTCATCATGCACCTTCAAGACCAACACAACTCCTAGGAGGGTCTTGTTTCACTCATCCATTGCTTCCGCTCCATCTATTTCTACTTTGATTCAAGAAGAACACATGAAAATGCCATCATAGAGACTCTTGGAGTTGAGAATGAGATGCATGTGAATGAGATTTTTTTGAATTTTGTGATTTCTCTTTCCTTGCTCTAGCCAATTCATTGATTTTAGACTCATTTTCCAATTGTCTATATGAAAGATGTTGTACATCCTTGGCAAGTTGTTTCAAAAGAGATTTTATGGACCTTACATCACTTTCAATGGACTTGGAAGAGTGAGTAGACATGACTAGAACTTTGTGTATAGAAATGTTTTACTTTTAAGAAAGAAGAGGAAAGTTAATGAAGGTAGCTTTCCAGGTAAGAGAGGTGAGTCACAATGGACTACTTAAATACCAAGTCTTGCCTTAGCCAAAAACTATCCCTCCAAAACCTTTACACAAGTCCTTCTTTAGGTAAAACACTTAGAACACAATGAGGATGAAGAAATCAAATTTTTAATGCAAGAAAACAATGCAAGCTATCTAGCAAATGAAGCAAATTATCAAAGCCTTAAACAAGATTAAACAAGAAATTAACAAAGTGATTAAAGCAAGTTGGTTCAATTAAAGCAATTAACAAAAACAAATTAAGCTAGACGGCCCTAGGTGAGGCTTCTTGGACACTTGGAGCCCTTGAAGACACACTCACCGACTAATTGCGTGATTAGCAAGTAATTAACACAAGCAAGATTGCAAAGAAATTAAATGACACTCCCTTTGTTGCTTTTACTATTTGCACCCCTTTTGTTGTTCTTCTAGTTGCACCCCTTTTGTTTCTCTTCTACTTGTTGGGCCTTCCAAAGTGTGTGGTGTATTTGTAGTATGGTGTTTGTTGCTGCCCTTTGCCTTTGTTCCTCTTGGAATTAGGTCAATAAAATCTTCAATCCAGCACCTATTAAGCAAGCTAGACTCCCCTCAAGTCAAATTCCCACTCAACAAGTACCAATTGATATTTAATCCACCAACAAGCTTAGAGGCCAAAGAAAGAAAGCAAGAAACAAATTAATTTGAAAAACAGTATCACACAAATGGAATTTAAATGTGACACAACTAGAAAGAGTTCAAATGAAATTAGACAAGCAAATAAAAGGTACTCAAATAATGGATGGCACACAAAAAGGAACCTAGGAATAGCACTAGATTTGATTTAAAAACCAAAAAACAGCACCACAGAAAAGCACATATTGTTGTGGTCCAGAAAGCATATCTTTAAAAGATTTATGCTGAGCTGACCCTTTTGTATTTGCTTCTGAAAATTGAGACACAATCAGAACAAGATCTTAACAAACTTTTGGCGTTGGTTTCACTCCAAACGCATGTACCAATTAATTTTGATAAATTTTATAAAATCAGTGCTCAGAGCTGCCAGCTGGAACGTCAGGATTGCACACTTTTTTTGTAATATTTATCTTTTTTTTCTATTTCTTTTTTTTCAGATGGTTCTTTTTTTGTCCTTTTGATAACACCTCAAATTTGTGAAATCCAGAGGCTCAGAAATTTTTGATGATGTATGTAATTTTCATAAGACAAAACAGTCAGCACAGAAATGTGAAAACAGGGGTTCTGAAAACTGGAATAAAAAACAGAATGATATACCTCAAAAACACAATGGAGTTAATATGATGGAATTTGTGTGGATCTAACACACAAATAAGAACTCAAACTAAAATTAAAAATGCACCAAAGGATCAACATAAAACAAATTTCAGATCAAACATTCAGACCAAAAAACAAGAAACAAATAAATCAAAAAGAGTACTACTAGGATTTGATGACAAATATGGAAACACATGACTTACACAAAACTTATGGATTCATAAAATGAAAAGACTCAAGAACATCATATGACCCAAATGAAATTTCAAGCAAGACTCAAATACCTAAAAATAAAAAAAGCAACACAAATATATCAAGAATCCTACACAAAATTGAAAATAGATGTTCAAGCACAAGTTTGAACAAACCCACCAAATGAAATGAATAAACAAGCATTCAAATCATATTAAAACACAAAAAATAGCAAGACAACTTGGAATAAAGATAAACAACTTGGAGAAAAGAAGAACTCAAAAAAAATAAAATGAAGAGACACTCATCTTTGAAGAACCATAGCTCATGATACCAAATGATAGCATTCCTATGAGCTCTTCTTTGGATTTTGGAGTTCCTTGGTGATGATGGATGCGGAAGCTTATGGAGGAGGTGAGCAAGGCCTTCCTAGGAAGCATGGGTGCCTTGAAGGTCCATGAAGAGTGAGGAAATGGGGAGGTTTGGCCAGCCCCTTTGGTAGTGATGAATTGAAGACTAAAACCTAAGTGTTAGGCAAGGAGTAGTGTATGGCACAATTTGGGCAGCATAACAATACTCTATTTAATCTTGTTAATACATGAGGTAGGCCTCCTTATTTATAGATTTAGGAGCCTTGGTGAGCAAGCTTAAAGGGTAGGGATGGAAATACAAAAAGTGGGGGCTGCCTAGGGTATTGACTTTAGTCAAACCAAACCATAATCCTAATATTCTAGAAGATAGGTAAAAAATGCAACATTTGATAGTACACCCCTCCGTCTTTTGCTAAAGGCACCTATTTGCTAGCACACCCCTCCTTCTATTGCTAAGGGCACCTTTTTGATAGCACACCCCTAAGTGAGATAGTTTTGCTTTCTACACTACACTAATCTACTAAGCTACCCCTAATGGGCCTCCAAGTAGCATGTACAAGGTCTTCTCCCTCCCATCCGTGGCTTGACTCATTTGGGCGTGAATGTGCTTGGCCATGGACCTTGCGTTGGGCCTGAACTTGGGTTGGAGCTTGGGCCTCTTCCATCATCCGATCTTCTTCTTCCATTCTTCTTCTACCATTCTTCTTCTTCCGATCTTCTTCTTCCATTCATTCTTCTTCCCATTCTTCCTCTTCCATTCTTCTTCTTCCGATCTTCTTCTTCCATTGTTCTTCCCATTCTTCTTCCTCCATTCTTCTTATTCCGATCTTCTTCTGCCATTCTTCTTTTTCCATTCTTCTTCATCCCTTTTTCTTCTTGTTCCGATCTTCTACTGCCATTCTTCTTCTTCCGAAGAAGAAGATCACAAGAAGAAGAATTGAAGAAGAAGAAGAACGGAAGAAGAAGAATGGAAGAAGAAGATCAGAACAAGAAGATCGGAAGAAGAAGAATGAAAGTAGAAGATCAGAAGAAGAATGGAAGAAGAAGGTCGGAAGAAGAAGAATGGAAGAAGAAGATCGGAAGAAGAAGAATGGAAGCTGAAGAATGGAAGAAGAAGATCCGAAGAAGAAGAATGGAAGAAGAAGATCCGAAGAAGAAGAATGGAAGAAGAAGATCCAAAGAAGAAGAATGGAAGAAGGAGAATGGAAGAACAAGATCAGAAGATGAAGATCGGAAGAACAAGAATGGAAGAAGAAGATCGGAAGAACAAGAATGGAAGAAGAAGATTGGAAGATGAACAATGGAAGAAGAAGATTGGAAGATGAACAATGGAAGAAGAAGATCGGAAGAAAAAGAAAGGAAGAAGAAGAATGGAAGAAGAATAATGCAAGAAGAAGATCGGAAGAAGAAGAATGGCAGAAGAAGAATGGAAGAAGAAGATTGGAAGAACAAGATCGGAAGAAGAAGAATGGAAGAAAAAGATCAGAAGAGGTAGAATGGAAGAAGAAGATCGAAAGAAGAAGAATCGTAGAATAAGATCGGAAGAAGAAGAATTCAAGAAGATCAGAAGAAGAAGAATGGAAGAACAAGATCGGAAGAAGAAGAATGCAAGAACAAGATCGGAAGAAGAAGATTGGAAGAAGAAGAATGGAAGAAAAAGATCGGAAGAAGAAAAATGGAAGGAGAAGAATGGAAGAAGAAGATCAGCAGCAGAAGAATGGAAGAAGAAGATTGGAGGAAGAAAAATGGAAGAAGAAGATCGGAAGAAGAAGATCGTAAGAAGAAAAATGGAAGAAGAAGATTGGAAGAACAAGATCAGAAGAGGAAGAAAGGAAGAAGAAGATCGGAAGAAGAAGAATGGTAGAACAAGATCGGAAGAAGAAGAATTCAAGAAGATCGGAAGAAGAAGAATGAAAGAACAAGATCGGAAGAAGAAGAATGGAAGAACAAGATCAGAAGAAGAAGAATGGAAGAAAAAGATCGGAAGAAGAAAAATGGAATAAGAAGAATGGAAGAAGAATATCGGCAGCAGAAGAATGGAAGAAGAAGATCGGAGGAAGAAAAATGGAAGAAGAAGATCGGAAGAAGAAGAAGAATGGAAGAACAAGATCGAAAGAAGAAAAATGGAAGAACAAGATAGGAAGAACAAGATCAGAAGAGGTAGAATGGAAGAAGAAGATCGAAAGAAGAAGAAAGGTAGAACAAGATCAGAAGGAGAACAATGGAAGAAGAAGATCGGAAGAAGAAGAATGGAAGAAGAAGATCGCAAGGAGAAAAATGGAAGAAGAAGATCGGAAGAAGAAGAATGGAAGAAGAAGATCGGCAGCAAAAGAATGGAAGAAGAAAAATGGAAGAAGAAGATTGGAAGAAGAAGAATGGAAGAAGTAGATCGTAAGAAGAAGAATGGAAGAACATGATCAGAAGAGGTAGAATGGAAGAAGAAGATCGGAAGAAGAGGAATTGAAGAGGATCGAAAATAGAAGAATTGAAGAAAAAGATCCGAACAAGAAAAATGGAAGAAGAAGAATAGAAGAAGAAGATCGGAAGAAGAAGAATGGAAGAAGAAGATCGGAAGAAGAAGAATCAAAGAAGAAGATCGCAAAAAGAAGAATGGAAGAAGAACAACGGAAGAAGAAGAATGTAAGAATAAGATCAGAAGAAGAACAATGGAAGAAGAAGATCGGAAGAAGAAGAATGGAAGATTAAGATCGGAAGAAGAAGAATGGAAGAAGAAGAATCCAAGAAGAATGGAAGAAGAAGATCGGAAGAAGCAGAATGGAAGAAGAAAATCGGAAGAAGAAGATCGAAAGAAGAAGAATGGAAGAAGAAGATCAGAAGATGAACAATGGAAGAAGAAGAATGGAAGGAAGAAGAATGCAAGAAGCAAATCGCAAGAAGAAGAATGGAAGAACAAGAATAGAAGAAGAGGATCGGAAGAAGAAGAATGGAAGAAGAAGATCGGAAGAAGAACAATGAAAGATGAAGATCGGAAGAACAAAAATAGAAGAAGAATGGAAGAAGAAGATAAAAAAAAAACGAATGGAAGAAGAAGATCAGATGAAGAAGAATGGAAGAACAAGAATGGAAGACGAAGATCGGAAGAAAAGGAATGGAAGAAGAAGATTTGAGGAAGAAGAATGGAAGTAGAAGATCGGAAGAAGAAGAATGGAAGAAGAAGATCGAATGAAAACGAATGGAAGATGAAGATCGGATGAAGAAGAATGGAAGAGGAAGATCGGAAGAAGAAGAATTGAAAAAGAAGATCGGAAGAAGAAGAATGGAAGAAAAAGATCGGAAGAAGAAGAATGGTAGAAAAAGATCATACGAAGAAGATCGGAAGAAGAAGATCGGATGAAGAATGGATGAACAAGATCGAAAGAAGAAGAATGGTAGAAGAAGATCGCAAGAAGAAGAATGGTAGAGGAAGATCACAAGAAGAAGAATGGTAGAAGAAGATCGGTAGAAGAAGAATGGAAGAAGAAGATCGGCAGCAAAAGAATGGAAGAAGAAAAATGGAAGAAGAAGATTTGAAGAAGAAGAATGGAAGAAGTAGATCGTAAGAAGAAGAATGGAAGAACATGATCAGAAGAGGTAGAATGGAAGAAGAAGATCGGAAGAAGAGGAATTGAAGAGGATCGAAAATAGAAGAATGGAAGAAAAAGATCCGAACAAGAAAAATGGAAGAAGAAGAATAGAAGAAGAAGATCGGAAGAAGAAGAATGGAAGAAGAAGATCGGAAGAAGAAGAATCAAAGAAGAAGATCGCAAAAAGAAGAATGGAAGAAGAACAACGGAAGAAGAAGAATGTAAGAATAAGATCAGAAGAAGAACAATGGAAGAAGAAGATCGGAAGAAGAAGAATGGAAGATTAAGATCGGAAGAAGAAGAATGGAAGAAGAAGAATCCAAGAAGAATGGAAGAAGAAGATCGGAAGAAGCAGAATGGAAGAAGAAAATCGGAAGAAGAAGATCGAAAGAAGAAGAATGGAAGAAGAAGATCAGAAGATGAACAATGGAAGAAGAAGAATGGAAGGAGGAAGAATGCAAGAAGCAAATCGCAAGAAGAAGAATGGAAGAACAAGAATAGAAGAAGAGGATCGGAAGAAGAAGAATGGAAGAAGAAGATCGGAAGAAGAACAATGAAAGATGAAGATCGGAAGAACAAAAATAGAAGAAGAAGAATGGAAGAAGAAGATCGAAAAAAAACGAATGGAAGAAGAAGATCAGATGAAGAAGAATGGAAGAACAAGAATGGAAGACGAAGATCGGAAGAAAAGGAATGGAAGAAGAAGATCTGAGGAAGAAGAATGGAAGAAGAAGATCGGAAGAAGAAGAATGGAAGAGGAAGATCGAATGAAAACGAATGGAAGATGAAGATCGGATGAAGAAGAATGGAAGAGGAAGATCGGAAGAAGAAGAATTGAAAAAGAAGATCGGAAGAAGAAGAATGGAAGAAAAAGATCGGAAGAAGAAGAATGGTAGAAAAAGATCATACGAAGAAGATCGGAAGAAGAAGATCGGATGAAGAATGGATGAACAAGATCGAAAGAAGAAGAATGGTAGAAGAAGATCGCAAGAAGAAGAATGGTAGAAGAAGATCGGTAGAAGAAGAATGGAAGAAGAAGATCGGAAGAAAAAGAATGGAAGAAGAGGATCGGAAGAAGAAGAATGGAAGAAGAAGATCGGAAGAAGATGATTGGAAGAAGAAGAATGGAAGAAGAAGATTGGAAGAAGAAGATCAGAAGAAGAAGAATAGAAGAAGAAGAATGGAAGAATTGAAAAAGAGGATGGTAAGAAGAAGAATGGAAGAAGAAGATCGGAAGTGGAAGAATTGAAGAAGAAGAATGGAAGAAGAAGATCGAAAGAAGAAGAATGGAAGAAGAGGATCGGAAGAAGAAGAATGGAAGAAGAAGATCGGAAGATGAACAATGGAAGAAGAAGATCGGAAGAAAAAGAAAGGAAGAAGAAGAAGAATGCAAGAAGAAGATCGGAAGAAGAAGAATGGCAGAAGAAGAATGGAAGAAGAATATTGGAAGAAGAAGAATGGCAGAACAAGATCTTCTTCCATTGTTCTTCTTCCGATCTTCTTTTTCAATTCTTCTTCTTCCATTCTTCTTCTTCCGATCTGCTTCTTCCATTCTTCTCTTCCATTCTTCTTCTTCCATTCTTGTTGTTCCGATCTTCTTATTCCATTCTTCTTCTTCTATTCTTCGTCTTCCAATTCTTCTTCTTCCATTCTTCTTCTTCCATTCTTCTTGTTCCGATCTTCTTTTTCCATTTTCTTCTTCTATTCTTCGTCTTCCATTTCTTCTTCTTCCATTCTTCTTCTTCCGATCTTCTTCTGCCATTCTTATTCTTCTGATCTTCTTCTTCCATTCTTCTTGTTCCGATCTTCTTCTTCCATTCTTCTTCTTCTATACTTCTTCTTCCAATTCTTCTTCTTCCATTCTTCTTCTTCCGATATTCTTGATCCATTCCTCTTCTTCCGATCTTTTTCTTCCATTCTTCTTCTTCCGATCTTCTTCTGCCATTCTTCTTCTTTCGATCTTCTTCTTCCATTCTTCTTCTTTCGATCTTCTTCTTCCATTCTTCTTCTTCCGATCTTCTTCTTCCATTCTTCCTCTTCCGATCTTCTTCTTCCATTTTTCTTTTTCCAATCTTCTTCAGCCATTATTCTTCTTCCGATCTTTTTCTTCCATTCTTTTTCTTCCATTCTTCTTCTTTCCATCTCCTTCTGCCATTCTTTTTCTTCCGATCTTCTTCTTCCATGCTTCTTCTTCCGATCTTCTTCTTCCATGCTTCTTCTTCCGATCTTCTTCTTCCATGCTTCTTCTTCCGATCTTCTTCTTCCATGCTTCTTCTTCCGATCATCTTCTTCCATCCTTCTTCAGATCTTCTTCTTCCATTCTTCTTCTTTTGATCTTCTTCTTCCATTCTTCTTCTTCCGATCTTCTTCTTCCGATCTTCTTCTTCCATTCTTCTTCTTGCGATCTTCTTCTTGCGATCTTCTTTTTCCGATCTTCTTCTTCTTCCGATCTTCTTCTTCCATATTTCTTCATCAGATCTTCCATTCGTCTTCTTCCGATCTTCTTCTCCCATTCTTCTTATTCGGATCTTCTACTTCCGATCTTCTTCTTCCGATCTTCTGCTTCCGATCTTCTTCTTCCATTCTTCTGCTTCCGATCTTCTTCTTCCATTCTTCTTCTTCCGTTCTTCTTCTTCCGATCTTCTTCTTCAATTCTTCTTCTTCCATTCTTCTACTTTCGATCTTCTGCTTCCATTCCTATTCTTCCCTTCTTCTTCTTCCGTTCTTCTTCTTCCGATCTTCTTATTCCATTCTTCTTCTTCCGATCTTCTTCTTCCATTCTTCTTCTTTCGATCTTCTTCTTTCGATCTTCTTTTTCCGATCTTCTTCTTCCATTCTTCTTTTTCCGATCTTCTTCTTCCATTCTTCTTCTTCCGATCTTCTTCTTCCATTCTTCTTCTTTCGATCATCTTCTTCCATTCTTCTTCTTCAGATCTTCTTCTTCCATTCTTCTTCTTTCGATCTTCTTCTTCCATTCTTCTTCTTCCTTTCTTCTTCTTCCGATCTTCTTCTTCCATTCTTCTTCTTTCGATCTTCTTCTTCCATTCTTCTTCTTCCTTTCTTCTTCTTCCGATCTTCTTCTTCCATTCTTCTTCTTCCGATCTTCTTCTTCCATTCTTCTTCTTCCCATCATCTTCTTCCATTCTTCTTGTTCCGATCTTCTTCTTCCATTCTTCTTCTTCCATTCTTCTTCTTGCGATCTTCTTCTTCCATTCTTCTTCTTGCGATCTTCTACTTGCGATCTTCTTTTTCCATTCTTCTTTTTTCGATCTTCTTCTGCCATTCTAATTCTTCCGATCTTTTTCTTCCATTCTTCTTCTTCCCTTCTTCTTCTTCCGATCTTATTCTTCAATTCTTCTTCTTGCATTCATCTTCTTCCGATCTTCTTCTTCATAATTTCTTGTTCCATTCTTATTCTTCCGATATTCTTATTCCATTTTTCTTCTTCTGATCATCTTCTTCCATTCTTCTTCTTTCGATCTTCTTTTTCCATTCTTCTGCTTCCGATTTTCTTCTTCCTTTCTTCTTCTTCCGATCTTCTTCTTCAATTCTTCTCCTTCCATACTTCTTCTTCCCATCTTCTTCTTCCAATCTTCTTCTTCCATTCTTCTTCTTCCGATCTTCTTCTTCAATTCTTCTCCTTCCATACTTCTTCTTCCCATCTTCTTCTTCCAATCTTCTTCTTCCATTCTTCTTCTTCCGATCTTCTTCTTCCATTCCCGTAATTTTGATCTTCTTCTGCCATTCTTCTTCTTCAGATCTTCTTCTTCCATTCTTCTTCTTCCGATCTTCTTCTTCCGATCCTCTTCTTCCGATCTTCTTCTTCCATTCTTCTTCTTCCGTTCTTCTTCTTCCATTCTTCTTCTTCCGATCTTCTTCTCCCATTCTTCTTATTCCGATCTTCTACTTCCGGTCTTCTTCATCCATTCTTCTTCTTCCGATCTATTCTTCCATTCTTCTTCTTCCGATCTTTTTCTTCCATTCCTCTTCTTCTGTTCTTCTTCTTTCGATCTTATTGTTCCATTCTTCTTCTTCCATTCATCTTCTTCCGATCTTCTTCTTCCGATCTTGTTCTTCCATTCTTCTTCTTCCATTCTTCTACTTCCGATCTTCTGCTTCCATTCCTATTCTTCCCTTCTTCTTCTTCCATTCTTCTTCTTCCGGTCATCTTCTTCAATTTTTCTTCTTCTGAACTTCTTCTTGCATTCTTCTTCTTCAGATCTTCTTCTTCCATTCTTGTTTTCCGATCTTCTTCTTCCATTCTTCTTCTTCCGATACTCCTCTTCCATTCTTCTTGTTCCGATCTTCTTCTTCCATTCTTCTTATTTGGATCTTCTACTTCCGATCTTCTTCATTCGATCTTCTTCTTCCGATCTTCTTCTGCCATTCTTCTTCTTCCAATCTTCTTCTTCCTTTCTTCTTCTTCCATTCTTCATCTTGCGATCTTCTTCTTCCATTCTTCTGCTTCCGATGTTCTTTTTCCATTCTTCTTCTTCTATTCTTCTTTTTCCGATCTTCTTCTTCCATTCTTCTCTTTTCGATCTTCTTCTTCGGATCTTCTTCTTCTATTCTTCTTCTTCCTATTTTCTTCAATTCTTGTGCTTCCATTCTTCTTCTTCTTCCGATCTTCTTCTTCCATTCTTCTTCTTCTTCTGATCTTCTTCTTCCATTCTTCCTCTTCCGATCATCTTCTTCCATTCTTTTCTTGCGATCTTCTTCTTCCATTTTTCTTCTTCCGATCTTCTTCTGCCATTCTTTTTCTTCCGATTTTCTTCTTTCATTCTTCTTGTTCCGATCTTCTTCTTCCATTCTTCTTCATCCATTCTTCTTCTTCCGATCTTCTTCTTCCTATCCTCTTCTTCCATTCTTCTTCTTCCGATCTTCTTCTTCTCTTCTTCTTCTTTTGTTCTTCTTCTTCCGATCTTCTTCTTGTTTTCTTCTTCTTCCATTCTTCTTGTTCTGATCTTCTTCTTCCATTCTATTTCTTCCGATCTTCTCCTGCCATTCTTCTTCTTCCGATCTTCTTATTTTATTCTTCTTCTTCCGATCTTCTTCTGATCTTCTTCTTCCATTCTTCTTCTTCCGGTCTTCTTCTTCCTTTCTACTTCTTCCATTCTTCTTCTTCCGATATTCTTCTTCCATTCTTCTTCTTTCGATCCTCTTTTGCCATTCTTCTTCTTCCGATGTTCTTCTACCATTCTTCTTCTTCCATTCTTCTTCTTTCGATCTTCTTCTTCCATTCTGCTTCTTCCAATTCTTCTTCTTCCATTCTTCTTCTTCCGATCATCTTGTTCCATTCTTCTTGTTCAGATCTTCTTCTTCCATTCTTCTTCTTTCGATCTTCTTCTTCCATTCTTCTTCTTCCGATCTTTTTCTTCCATTCTTCTACTTCAGATCTTCTTCTTCCATTCTTCTTCTTCTTCCGATCTTCTTCTGATATTGTTCTTCTTCCGATCTTCATCTGCCATTCTTCTTCTTCCCATCTTCTTCTTCCATTCTTCTTCTTGCGATCTTCTTCTTCCAATCTTCTTCTTCCATTCTTCTTGATGGCCTTCACATGTTGAGCTCTCCTTGGATGTTGAAGATGGTGCGGAAGCAATGGTTTAAATGAGCAAGACCCTCCTAGGAGTGATGGTGATCTTGAAGGTGCATGATGTGTATGAAAATGAGAGGTTTGGCCAGCTCTCTTTGGTGGTGAAGGAGTGAAGATTAAAACCATAAATCAAGAGATTTAGGCAAGGGAGTAAGTATGGCACAAATTTGGCAGCACAACTTTACTCAAATTAATCTTGAAAATACATGAGGTAGGCCTCCTTATTTATAGATTTAGGAGCCTTGGTGAGCAAGCTTAAAGGGTAGGGATGGAAATACAAAAAGTGGGGCTGCCTAGGGTATTGACTTTAGTCAAACCACACCATCATCCTAATATTCTAGAAGATAGGTCAAAAATGCAACATTTGATAGTACACCCCTCCTTCTTTTGCTAAAGGCACCTATTTGCTAGCACACCCCTCCTTCTATTGCTAAGGGCACCTTTTTGATAGCACACCCCTAAGTGAGCAAGTTTTGCTTTCTACACTACACTATTCTACTAAGCTACCCCTAATGGGCCTCCAAGTAGCATGTACAAGGTCTTCTCCCTCCCATCCGTGGCTTGACTTATTTGGGCGTGAATATGCTTGGCCATGGACCTTGTGAGAGGTCCTAGACGGTCTAGGCTCCCTCCTAGACGCTCCTCATGTAGCTCCCCCTTGTCTTGTGCTAGACGCTCTCCATGTTGTTCTAGACGGTCTAGTCTTGGCCCTTGGCTTTCATGGTGGGGTGAGCTTGGCCTCTCTCCATCATCCCCTCCCCTTTGGAAAGAATTTGTCCTCAAATCCAAGTCTTCATTGGTACCTACAAATGGAGATAGGTCAATTACATTAAATGTGTCATGCACTCCATATTCAAGAGGTAGGTCCAACTCTTATGCATTGTTGTTGACTCTCTTGAGGACTTGAAAGGGTCCATCTCCTCGGGGACTTAGTTTGGACTTCCTTTGAGTGGGAAATCTATCTTTTCGAAGATGAAGCCAAACTAAGTCTCCTTCCTCAAAAATCATTTCCCTCTTCCCCTTATTGTGGTATTTTGCATACTTCTCATTTTGTTGTTGTATTTGAAGTTTAACCTTCTCATGAATTTTCTTAACAAAATCGGCCTTGATTGCTCCTTCCTTATGCACAAAATCTTGTGGATTAGGAAGGGATAACAAGTCCATAGGTGTGAGAGGATTAAATCCATATACTACTTCAAAAGGAGAAGCATTAGTAGTCTTGTGGACTACTCTATTATAAGCAAACTCAATGTGGGGAAGGTGCTCATCCCAAGACTTGTGGTTTCCCTTCATGATAGCCCTAAGCATAGTTCCTAGAGATCTATTGACTACTTCGGTTTGACCATCCGTTTGAGGATGACAAGAAGTGGAAAATTGTAGTCTTGTTCCAAGTTTACTCCAAAGAGTTTTCCAAAAGTGGCTTATAAACTTGGGATCTCTATCGGACACTATACTTCTAGGTATACCATGGAATCTCACCACTTCTCTAAAGAAGAGCCTAGAAATATTTTGAGCATCATCTACCTTGTGGCATGGAATAAAATGGGACATTTTGCTAAAACAGTCCACTACCACAAAGATAGAGTCATGGCCTCTTGCAGTCCTAGGGAGTCCTAAAATGAAATCCATGCTAATGTCTTCCCAAGGAGCATTTGCAATCGGCAAGGGAGTGTAGAGTCCATGAGGCATTGCTCTAGATTTTGCTTTCAAATATGCTATGCATCTAGAACAATGTCTTTGGACATCTTTCCTCATGTGTGGCCAACAAAATTTTACTTTCAAAATGTCTAGAGTCTTATCAACTCCAAAATGGCCCATGAGTCCCCCCTCATGTGATTCTTTGACAAGGAGTTTCCTATGTGTGCCTTGGGGAATGCAAAGTTTTCCTTCTTTAAAAAGATATCCCTCGGACACATAGTAACCTCCTTGCGCTCTATGTTGACATTGGGCATAGATGGATGAAAATTCTTGATCATCTTGATAAAGCTCTCTTATGTGATCAAATCCAAGAATTTGAGCACCCAATTTTGAAAAGAGTGTGTGCCGTCTTGAAAGAGCATCGGCCACTATATTGGTGCTTCCTTTCTTGTACTTGATTACATAAGGAAATTGTTCAAGAAATTCCATCCATTTAGCATGTCTCTTGTTGAGCTTGTGTTGGCCCTTTAGATATTTTAAAGACTCGTGATCACTATGGATTACAAATTCTTTGGTCACAAGGTAGTGTTCCCAAGTCTTTAGGGCTCTCACAAGAGCATAAAGCTCTTTGTCATAGGTGGGGTAATTGAGGGTGGCACCATGGAGTTTTTCACTAAAATATGCAATGGGGTGACCACCTTGCAATAATACCGCACCTATGCCTACTCCCGATGCATCACATTCTATCTCAAAAGTTTTGGAAAAATTTGGGAGAGCTAGAATTGGTGCATTGGTGAGTTGAGCTTGTAGCCTTTGGAAGGCTTGCTCATGCTTATCATTCGAACAAAATGCAACATTCTTTTTCACAAGTTCATTCAAAGGAGAAGCTAGACTTGAAAAATTAGGCACAAACCTTCTATAAAAGCTAGCTAACCCATGGAAACTTCTTACATCACTTACATTTTGTGGAGTGGGCCACTCTTGGATGGCTTTGATTTTCTCGGGGTCAACATGCACCCCCTTTTGGTTGACTATGAAACCTAAAAACACTACACTATCTACACAAAAAGTGCATTTATCTATATTGGCAAACAAACTATTTTTCCTAAGCACTAAAAGAACCTCCCTAAGGTGACTTAGGTGGGACTCTAGGCTTTGACTATATACTAAGATATCATCAAAATAGACTACTACATACTTACCTATGCAATCCCTAAAGACATGATTCATAAGCCTCATGAAAGTGCTAGGTGCATTAGTGAGTCCAAAAGGCATCACTAACCACTCATATAGTCCAAATTTGGTCTTAAAAGCAGTTTTCCACTCATCACCTTCTTTAATTCTAATTTGGTGATATCCACTTTTAAGGTCAATTTTGGAAAACATGGTGGACCCATGCAATTCATCAAGCATGTCATCAAGCCTTGGGATTGGATGCCTATACTTGATGGTGATGTTGTTGATTGCTCTACAATCACAACACATGCGCCATTTTCCATCTTTTTTGGGCACCAACAATACAGGTACAACACAAGGGCTTAGGCTCTTTTGAACCCAACCCTTCTCCAACAAGTCTTGAACTTGTGACTCTATCTCCTTGGTCTCCTCGGGGTTAGTTCTATAGGCGGGCCTCTTTGGTAGGCTTGCCCCCGGAATCAAGTCAATTTGGTGTTCTATACCTCTAATGGGAGGGAGTCCATTGGGCCCCTCATTAGAGAATACATCATCAAATTCACTTAAAAGTTTTTCTACTTTAGGAGGTAGACTCATAAGTTCACTACTTGTGGCAGTGCATGCAAGTGTTCCTTTACAAAAGACAAGGCTTGGTTGTTCAACAAGAAGCAAATTTTCCAAGATGTTTTCACAAGGCTTCTCTTGTTGAGCAACCTTGGGGGAAGGAACACTCTTCTCCCTCTCCTTCCTATCCCTAAGGACCTTTTCTTTTTCAAGCTCTCTTTTCTTTTTCTCTTCCTCTAATGAATGGGTAATCTGTTTTGAAATCGTCCGCCCTGCACCCTACCCTCCCCGAGGAGTATATGCTTCAACAAGAATTCACACAGGGGTAGATTGATACAATAAAAACCTCTGGGAAAATACCCACTCGTAGCCCAGCGGGCGGATAAAGTACATGAAATAGTTCGTTTTAGGAATTGGCGACTTACCCATTCAATGACTTTGGCACCGGACGTTCCCAAAATGTTTTCTTTCATTTGTATTTGATCTTTCACCACTTGGGAATGTGGTAAAGGACTAAGTACAAACTTTTTATGCTTATGGGTGAAGGAAATCTCATTAGTAAGACCATCATGCAAGGTTTTTTTATCAAATTGCCATGGTCTTCCTAAGAGAATATGGCAAGCTTCCATAGGCACTACATCACATAAAACCTTGTCTTTGTAGTTCCCTATGGAAAACTTGATTTCCACTTGCTTATCTACACTTAGTTCCCCATTCTCATTTATCCATTGCAACTTGTATGGCTTAGGATGAGGAACTACTTGTAGATTGAGCTTTTCAATCATTCTAGAGCTACAACAATTGCAGCTTGATCCACTATCCACAATGAGAGAACATATATTTTCTAAAACTTTACATCTTGTGTGAAAGATGTTCTCTCTTTGTGTCTCCATAGATGCACTAGGATGATTGTTGAGGGTTCTCCTAATCATTAGCAATTCTCCCTCTAATGGATCTACCCTCTCATCCTCTCCCCCTTCCTCTCTTTCACTTGGCTCATCCTCGCCACTAGTGTATTCATCGACACCTTTCAAAAACAAAGTCCTTTGGTTTGGGCATTGTGCTTGCACATGCCCTCTTACATGGCACTTAAAGCACTTAACGTCCCTAGCTCGGATGGGTGGGGTGGAGGCATCTTTGGCTAAGGGTTTGGTAGTTTCCCTAGGTTTTTCTTTTGATGTACTACCCTCCCTTCTATATTCTCTCTTGGGATAGAGGTTAGAGTAGGATCCAACCTTTAGACTTGAAGTTTTGCGCAAATTTTGTTGCTCAACTTTAATGCAAAGTTGGACCAAGTCATTCAAGTCTTGGTATGGAAGGAGTTCTACTCTATCCCTTATCTCAAGCGAGAGGCCACTAAGGAACCTAGCTATGGTGATATGCTCCTCTTCTCTAATGGAGGCTCTCATCATGTAGAGCTCCATTTTTTGTCTATACTCCTCAACACTCATATTGTTTTGCCTGAGTCTTTGGAGCTTGTCCATCAACTCCCTATGGTAGTATGAGGGTATGTGGCGACGTCTTACGGCTGCCCTAAGGTCATTCCAATATTCAATTGGAGGTTCCCTATGAAGACGTCTTTCTCTTTCGAGAGAGGTCCACCAATACATGGCGTTCCCTTGGAAGCTAAGGGTGGCTAGAGGTACCTTGCGTTCTTCACTCACCCTATGGCAAGCAAAGAGTTGCTCTACTTTCATCTCCCAATCTAGGTAGGTTTCTACACTCTCCTTACCATGGAAATGAGGTAGGTCTACTCTAACCTCCCTTGGGCCCTCTTGCTCCCTTTGCCTATTTCTTCTAGGGGGTGGTTGGTAGTAGTCATACATTCTAAGGCTTCCCTCCCCTAGAGACTCTTGGACTTGTGAATGAGATGCATGAGTTTGAGATTTTTTTGATTTTTGTGACTTCTCTTCTTGGGCTTTAGTCAACTCATTAATTTTAGACTCATTCTCCAATTGTCTAAAAGAAATCATTTGCACGACTTGTGAAACTTCTTCCAAAAGAGTTTTCATAGATTTTAATTCATTTTCAATAGGCTTTGGAGAATGAGAAGAAGAAGACATGACTAAAGCTTTGTGTGTAGAAGTATTTTACCTTGAGAAAATTTAGGGAAGTCAAAGAAGGTAGTCTTCCAGGTAAGGGAGGTGAGTCACAATGGACTACTTAAATACCAAGCCTTGCCTTAGCCAAAGACTATTCCTCAATGTCTTCACACAAAGTTTTCTCTTAGTAAACCACTTAAAACACAATTAAGTTGAAGAAATCCTTTTTGATGCAAGAAAACAATGCAAACTAGCTAATTAACCAAGCAAAGAATTAACAAACTTAAACAAGGAAAGACAATTAGCAAACGTAATTAATTAAGCAAGGAAAACAATTAAAAACAATTAACACATGCTAAACCAATTAAAGTCTATACTAGTCGGCCCTAGGTGAGGCTTCTTGGACACTTGGAGCCCTTGAAGACACACTCACCGTCTAATCACGTAATTAAAGAAGTAATTAAAAAGGTTAAGTTGCAAAGAAGATTAAGAAAACCCCCTTTTGTTGATCCTTGTTTTGCTATTGGCACTCCCTTGGTTGTCTTTTTCTTTGTTGGGCCCTCCAAGTGTTTGTGGTGTTTTTTTTTTTTTTTTTTTGGGTAATATTTGTTTGCTGCCCTTGCTTTGGCTCCTCTTAGAATTAGGAAATTAATTCTCCAATCCAGCACCTATCACACAAGCTAGACCTCACTCAAGTTAAATTTCTACTCAAATAGGCACCAATTGAGAAACAATTCCAGCACCAAATTTAGAGGCCAAAGGATTAAAGCAAGAAACAAATTAATTGCAAAAAAATAGGACCACACAAATGGAGTTATAATGTGACACAACTAGGAAGAGTTGCAATAAAATGTGACAAGCAAATAAAAGGTACACAAATAAAGTGGGCACACAAAAGGAATCCTGGAATGGTACTAGAATTGATTTGAAAAACCAAAACAGCACTACTGAAAAAGTTTCCCTGGCACAAAAAGCGTCACTTAAAACGTGTGTACTGAGCTGGATATTCTGACTTTGCTTTTGAAATTTGAGACACAATTAGGTCAAGATCTTAACAAACTTTTGGAGTTGGTTTCACGCCAAACGCATGCACCAATTAATTTTGATAAATTTTTTACTACCAGTGCTCATTTTCCGCCAGCTGGAACAACAGATTGCACACTTTTTTTGTATGATTTATCATTTTTTTTCTATTTGTTTTTTTTGACATGATTCTTTTTGTATTCTTTTGCTAAGATCTCAAGTGACTCAAATCCAGAGGCTCATAAATTTCTTGTGACGTATTTAATTTTAACACATAAAAACAGCCAGGCCAGTTGCAGTGAAAACAGGGGATCCTAAAGCTGGAACCAAAAACAGCAAAGAAAATTTTTCAAGAACACAATGGAGTGAAGATATAGGAATTTGCGTGGATCTAACACCCAAATATGAACTCAAACTAAAAGAAAAATGCACCAAAAGATCATCCAAAACAGCAAAATAAAAACTGGACCCAAAATAAAGCAAGAAACCAAATCATCAAGAACAAGTACCACTAAGATTTTGATGACAAATTTGGAAACACATGACTTAGACAAAACATATGGATTCATAAAATAAAAAGACTCAAAGCATCATATGACCCAAAAGAAAATAAAAACAAGCAAGACTCAAATACCTAAAAATGAAAACAGCAACACAAAGGTGTATGGAATCCTACCAAAAATTGCACAAAGATTGCTCAAGAACAATTGAACAAGATGCACCAATTGGAATTTCCAAACAGCACACCAATGCAAATTAAAAATTAAAAAAAAAGCAAGACAAGTATGGAAAACAAAGATGAACAACAAGGATTAAAGAAGAACTCAAAATGAAAAAGGACCAAGAACTACTCATCTTTGAAGAACCCCATGCTCATGATACCAAATGATGGCCTTCACATGTTGAGCTCTCCTTGGATATTGAAGATGGTGCGGAAGCAATGGTTTAAATGAGCAAGACCCTCCTAGGAGTGATGGTGATCTTGAAGGTGCATGATGTGTATGAAAATGAGAGAGGTTTGGCCAGCTCTCTTTGGTGGTGAAGGAGTGAAGATTAAAACCATAAATCAAGAGATTTAGGCAAGGGAGTAAGTATGGCACAAATTTGGCAGCACAACTTTACTCAAATTAATCTTGAAAATACATGAGGTAGGCCTCCTTATTTATAGATTTAGGAGCCTTGGTGAGCAAGCTTAAAGGGTAGGGATGGAAATACAAAAAGTGGGGCTGCCTAGGGTATTGACTTTAGTCAAACCACACCATCATCCTAATATTCTAGAAGATAGGTCAAAAATGCAACATTTGATAGTACACCCCTCCTTCTTTTGCTAAAGGCACCTATTTGCTAGCACACCCCTCCTTCTATTGCTAAGGGCACCTTTTTGATAGCACACCCCTAAGTGAGCAAGTTTTGCTTTCTACACTACACTATTCTACTAAGCTACCCCTAATGGGCCTCCAAGTAGCATGTACAAGGTCTTCTCCCTCCCATCCGTGGCTTGACTTATTTGGGCGTGAATGTGCTTGGCCATGGACCTTGTGAGAGGTCCTAGACGGTCTAGGCTCCCTCCTAGACGCTCCTCATGTAGCTCCCCCTTGTCTTGTGCTAGACGCTCTCCATGTTGTACTAGACGGTCTAGTCTTGGAACTTTGCTTTCATGGTGGGGTGAGCTTGGCCTCTCTCCATCATCTTCCATTCTTCTTCCTCCATTCTTCTTCTTCCCATCTTCTTCTTCCATTCTTCTTCTTCCATTCTTCTGCTTCCCATCTTCTTCTTCCATTCTTCTTCTTCCATTCTTCTTCTTCCCATCTTCTTCTTCCATTCTTCTTCTTCCGATGTTCTTCTGCGATTCTTATTCTTCCGATCTTCTTTTTCTATTCTTCTTCCGTTCTTCTTCTATTCTTCTTGTTCCAATCATCTTCTTCCATTCTTCTTCTTCCAATCTTCTTCTTCCATTCTTCTTCGTCCATTCTTCTTCTTCCATTCTTCTTCTTCCGATCTTCTTCTTCCATTCTTCTTCTTCCATTCTTCTTCTTCCGATCTTCTTCTTCTGTTATCTACTTCGGATCTTCTACTTCCATTCTTCTTCTTCCGATCTTCTTCTTCCATTCTTCTGTTTCCAATCTTCTTCTGCCATTCTTCTACTTCCAATCTTCTTCTTCGATTCTTCTTCTTCCGATCTTCTTCTTCCGTTCTTCTTATTCCGATATTCTTCGTCCATTCTTCTTCTTCCGATCTTCTTCTTCAATTCTTCCTTTCCTGATCTTCTTCTTCCATTCTTTTTCTTCTGATCTTCTTCTTCCATTCTTCTTCTTCTGATCTTCTTCTTCCATTCTTCTTCTTCTGATCTTCTTCTTCCATTCTTCTTCTTCTGATCTTCTTCTTCCATTCTTCTTCTTCCCATTCATCTTCTTCCATTCTTCTTCTTCCGATCTTCTTCTTCCATTCTTCTTCTTCCGATCTTCTTTGTCCATTCTTCTTCTTCCGACCTTCTTTTGCCATTCTTCTTCTTCCGATCTTCTTCATCCATTCTTCTTCATCCGATCTTCTTCTCCCATTCTTCTTCTTCCATTCTTCTTCTTCCGATCTTCTTCTTCCATTCTTCTTCTTCCGATCTTCTTCTTCCATTCTCCTTCTTCCGATCTTCTTCTTCTATTCTCCTTCTTCCGATTTTTGCTTCCATTCTTCTTCTTCCATTCTTCTTCCTCAGATCTTCCTCTTCTGATCTTCTTCTTCCATTCTTCATCTTGCGATCTTCTTCTTCCGATCTTCTTCTTCCATTCTTCTTCTTCCGATCTCCTTCTTCCATTCTTCTTCTTCCGAACTTCTTCCTCAATTTTTCTCTTTCTTCCAATTTTCTTTTTCCATTCTTCTTCGTCCGAACTTCTTCTTCTACTCTTCTCCTTTCAATCTTCTTCTTCGATTCTCCTTCTTGCGATTTATTCCTTCTGATCTTCTTCCATTCTTCTTCTTGCGATCTTCCTCTTCCATTCTTCTTCTTCTTCCATTTTTCTTCCGATCTTCTCCTGCCATTCTTCTTCATCCGATCTTCTTCTTCCATTCTTCTTCTTCCGATCTTCTTCTTCCATTCTTCTTCTTCCAAATCTTCTTCCTCCATTCTTCTTCTTGCGATTTTCTTCTTGTGATCTTCTTCTTCCATTCTTCTTCTTCCGATCTTTTTCATCCATTCTTCTTCTTCCATTTTTCTGCTTCCGATCTTCTTCTTCCGATCTTTTTCTTCCAGTCTTCTTCTTCCCATCTTCTTCTTCCATTCTTCTTTCTCCGATCTTCTTCTTCCATTCTTCTTCTTTCGATGTTCTTCTTCCATTCTTCTTCTTCCGATCTTCTTCTTCCATTCTTCTTCTTCCGATCTTCTTCTTCCATTCTTCTTCTTCCGATATTCTTGTTCTGATCTTCTTCTTCCATTCTTCTTCTTCCGATCTTCTTCTTGTGATCTTCTTCTTCCATTCTTCTTCTTGCGATCTTCTTCTTCCATTCTTCTTCTTCCGATCTTCTTCTTCCATTCTTCTTCTTCCAATCTTCTTCTTCCATTCTTCTTCTGCCGATCTTCTTCTTCCATTTTTCTTCTTACGATCTTCTTCTGCCATTCTTATTTTTCCGATCTTCTTTTTCTATTCTTCTTCTTCCATTCTTCTTCCGATCTTCTTCTTCCATTCTTCTTCCGATCTTCTTCTTCCATTCTTCTTCTTCCGATCTTCTTCTTCCGTTCTTCTTCTTCCATTCTTCTTCTTCCAATCATCTTCTTCCATTCTTCTCCTCCGATCTTCTTCTTCCATTATTCTTCGTCCGATCTTCTTCTTCCATTGTTCTTCTTCCATTCTTCTTCTTCCGATCTTCTTCTTCCATTCTTCTTCTTCCCATCTTCTTCTTCCATTCTTCTTCTTCTGATCTTCGTCTTCCATTATTCTTCTTCTATTCTTCTTGTTCCGATCTTCTTCTTCCATCCTTCTTATTCCGATATTCTTGTTCCGATCTTCTTCTTCCATTCTTCTTCTTCCGATATTCTTGTTCCGATCTTCTTCTTGCATTCTTCTTCGTCCGATCTTCTTCTTGCATTCTTCTTCTTCCGATCTTCTTCTTCCATTCTTCTTCTTGTGATCTTCTTCTTCCATTCTTCTTCTTCCGACTGACCAACGCTCCTCACTAAACCAACGCTCATTACGTTATAGAGTTAATTAAACTATTATCTTAAAGATTGGAGCAGGAAAGATTACACAGCAGAAATATAGTGCATAAAATAATAATCATATAACAATCACCAGCCAAGCGTCCTCAGATATCCTCTCGGATCAGTCGCCACCAGCACCAATCAAGTGCTAATGGCTCTGATACCAGTTGATACCAGAGTCCAGGCGGAGTATATTAAAAGCGTGTAAAACAATTTCATATAGTGAAAACATAGTAATTTTAAGAAGAAAGACTTACAAAGACAGGGTTTTAAGCAATTTTTGGATCTGTTGACAAATATTACAAGCTTCTAAAGAACATTCCAGAATGAGGGTTTTACACGTATTTCAGAATATAAGACTAGAATTCGATTGCAGAGAGGTAATGACTTAGTTTTAGGATGGAAGATTGCCTAGGTTCTGCCTTCTTCAATGCATTCTTAGTCCTATTTATACAACTTGCAAGCTGGCGAATTTCAAATTCTCGCTCAGCTACGAAATTCAAAATTTTATTTTACACTATTCAGAGACTTTCTTTATTCAGAGTGGAGTCACTTCTTGTCTGCCACGCTTGTGAAAGAGTCTCTTCTTTTACAGTTGTCATAGTGGAGTCACTTCTGGTCTGCCACACTTTTAGGCTTTATTTGGATGTTTGTGCCAAGATGCTCGTTGAGTGCCGTCTTGTCACTTTGCTTTTACCAGCTTCAGCTTTTGTCTTTTATAGGTCCAGACCATAGCAGTCGTCTTCGTTCTGATAAAATGGATCAGAACAACTTTCTTCGTCTTCATCATCTGACCCAAGAGAGGATAAGGCCTCTAATAGTGTTGCTCTTAGTTCTGCCTTAGTCTTTCCTTTAGATAACGATGCAAGCTTTTTCTGTGCTACTTGCTTTTCTGGTGTTTTTGGGGAAGTCATCGGACCATTCTTCCATCGGCGAAATTTTTCGTCTAGGAACTTTATGTCGAATTTTTTCCACCAAGAGATTTTTATTTTTAGACACAAGTGTCGGGGAAATGGTATAGGTTTGTGCTGATGAATCTCATATATATGCTGAACGATCCATCCCACTCCCATTTTACAACAAAAATTTATTAACTTAAGATGAGCCGGCATTTCTGGATTCAGCTCTTTATAATTATTATAATATTTTAAAACTTGTGGAGGGAAGATGGCTCTAGTAGGTCCAATCCAACAGAACCATTCTTGAAACCAGGCCGGAATCTTGGTACTTAATACATTTACGTGATCAAAAGAAATATACCAAGAGTGCCGATTATTAAGATCATACAAAATATTATACCAGGCTTGCTGGTAGTCAAAATAGGTGAATGAGGCCGGCTCAAAAACCCTTGAAAATCTTTTCTCTGTTATGGGTTTTTGATTCAAGTCTTTCTTAGATAAAATCCTTTTAATTCGTAATTTAGAGAAGCAGGTAGTTGTTTGATCTTTATCGTATACGGGGGTAATCTCAGCGGACCGAGTATCTACTAGTATTAACTGATAAAACCTTTTGGTCTTTCTAAGTGATTCCCATGGGATCCAAGCCCATTGGGGAGCAAAATATTTAGGAATTATTTGAGAGGGGTCAACATCTTCCATGTGGGGTTCTAGGACCGCCAGGGTTTTACACGACTCTTTTAAAACAGAATCCACTGGGGAATCTTTTGAAGTGTCGGGAAGTGTCCCTAACACAGTAAATTTTGAAGGGGACGAGATAGAAGGGGGAAGAATCCTTCCATCGATCTTTTTAGAAAGTTTTGAGGCAGTGGACGAACTTGTCCCTGACTCTCTCTATTAACTTTTTAGAGGCCAGAGGGGCAAAATCGTCTAACGACAAGCCCCGGGATTTTGATTTTTTAGCCATGTCCATGCAAAAATTCTCTTGTTAAAAAATCAGGAATGGAATTATTAACTCCTTTGATAAATTCTATTTTAAAATCAAAACAAGACAAAATACTTTGCCATCTGGCAAAAATCTGTTTTGAAACAATATTTTTAACATCTTTTTCTAAAATTTCCTTAGTAGATTTGCAATCTATTCGTAATAGAAATGGTTTGTTTATTAAATCATTTTGAAATTTTGTTATACATAAAACAATGGAAAGAATCTCTTTTTTAACCGTACTATATTTTATTATCTGTTCAGGATAATTTTTTATTTTTTGTTTTAATATTCCTCCGAATCCTAATTCAGAGGCATCTGTCTCAACTATTAGTTCTACTTCAGGATTTTGGATTCCTAGACAGGGAAGGTTATTTACTAAGGTTTTAATTTTCTTTACAGCCATAGTATGTTCTGTTTCCCAAGGTTTTGGGTTTTTTCTTAACCTTTTATATAATGGTTTAGCAACTATTCTTATTTCAGGAATAAAATCTGACACATAATTCAGACATCCTAAAAATCTTTGGAGTTGAGTTTTATTGGTTATTTCATCAGGAAACCTTTTTGCAAACTCTATACTCCTAGTTATAGGTGTTATCTTACCTTGCCATATTTCATGGCCTAAAAATCTAATTTTTGTTTCGCCTATTGTCATTTTCTTACTAGATATTACCAGTCCATTTCTTTTTACTAAATCTATAAAGGTTCTTAAATGTTTTAGATGTTGCTCCAGGGAATTAGAGTATATTAGTACATCATCTAGATATACTATCGCGAATTCTGAGTATGGTAGTAGTATATTATTCATTATGTTTTGAAATTCGGATGGAGCGTTCTTTAAACCCATAGGCATAACGTTCCATTCATAGTGCCCAAAGGGAACTACAAAGGCTGTTTTATATTTATCTTTTTCATTTATCTTAATCTGATAATAGCCAGACTTCATATCGAATTTTGAAAAGATTAATGCATTGTATAAATTTTTAATTAATTCCTGTTTATTTGGTAAAGGATATCTTATCCATTTTAATACATTGTTAAGGGGTTTATAGTTTATTACCATGCGAGGTTCTCCTCTTTCCTTTTCATTAGCATTATTAACATAGAAGGCCGCGCAACTCCATGGCGATTTACTTGGCCTTATTAATTTCTTATCCAAGAACCTTTTAATTTCTTCTTTACATAGTTTTAGGGTTTCTTGGTTCATTTGAACCGGTTTTGCCTTAGTAGGGATATCTGTTTCTTTAAAATCATCATTATATGGGAGACTTACTTCGTGAGTTTTTCTACCCCAAAAAGCCGTAGGTATCTCAGCACATACTTCTATTTTAAATTGGTTTGTGATTTTTTCTAATTTATCCTTATTAAATTTTATATCCTTTTCTATTTTTTCATACTGTAATTCTTTTTTCAGAAACTTTATTTGCGAATCTTTATTTTTTATTTTAGGCTAATAAAATCTTCTTCCTGGGTTTTTAAGGTTTTTATTTATTTTTCTTTTCTTGGATCTAAAAAATTAAATAATATATTTCCCGTTGATATTCCCTTTTCTGTTACGGAAAAAGGATATATTTGTGTTAGAAAGGGGGTTCCTAAGATTATATCTTCGTTTAGTTCTTTAGCAAGGATAAAATTTGTCCTATAACATGTTTCGTTGTTACATATCTGTGCATTTGTTAGTTTGTATTCTACTTCTAATTTTGTACTATTAGCAGAAAAGAGTTGCTGAGTAGTTTTTTCATAGTATTGAGTAGGTATTAATCCTTCCTGTATACAATTTAAATCGGCTCTAGAGTCTATTAGGGCCGTAAATTTTTTATGAAAAGAGTTTCCTATTTTTAACGTTATTTTTACCTTCCATTTTTGTTGGTAGGCTTTTACCTGGGCCACAAAGTCTTGGCCCGATGTTGAAGCCACAAAGGTTTTGGCCTGCTTTTGACTCCTGTAATTCTATTAAGTCTAATTTTATTATACGTATTTCTTCTTTTAATAATTTTATTTCTCTATGAAGGTCATTTACGATTATTTTTCTTTCCTCTTGTTTTGCTCATTGTAGAATTTTGTTAAAATTATAGCCGGTAAAGATTTCTTTATCTTTCTTTTGTTCTCGATCTTCTGTTTCTAAAATTTCATTTTTTATCTTAGTTAGCCACTGGAATTTTTCCTCGGAATTTTCTATTAAATCTACCATCTCCAAGGCTCGTTTTGTCTCACTGGATATTACGTTGATTTGATAGCGACAACTGCACTCTTCACCACAGTTATCTTTGTTGCAATCTTCTATAGACTCTTCTTCTGAATCTTCATTTATTTCTTCTATGATCTCCTCTTCTTCATCAGAGGATTCTAATAAAATCTTGGCTATTTGTTCTCTTAATTCTTCGCTCATATCTAACTTATTAATTTTTTCTTTTACTCTACATTCTTTCTTATAGTGGCCATATCGTCCACACTTAAAACATATTACTTTATTTGTATTTTGTATTGGACTATTAATTTGAGTTTTTGGGACTGATTTAGTAGCGCTCCTTTTATTCCAGGGTTTTCTAGGAATGTTTTTCTGTATTTTATGTTTTACCATCTTTCTTCTGGAATTTGACGGAGGAGTTATCTTTTCATACCCATATTGGGCACAGAAATCTCCTAATTCTCTTATGCCTAATTGTTGGTTTTTCTTTATTCGATTCTCTATTTTCATAGCGTTGCATAATGCTATTCCTGTGTTTTTAACCATAGCACTAATTCTACCATAGGTAAGATCTTTTAGAGTCGTATCTGGGTATTCTGTTTGGAGGTTTTCTTTAACCTTTTCCGCAAAGACTAAAGGTAGTCCTGCTACAAAACGTTCTTTCCAGTATGGTTCTCGACAATCCTCCCGGGTCAGAACCATAGACATAAAATTATCAACATACCATCTGATGGAAGAGGCCTAAGCTCAGGCCCAACAACTAGGTCCATGGCAAAGAGGATTCAAGAAGAGTGGGACTCTGCTACTGATGGCAGAGAAACTTTTCTCTACATATTCAAAGACCCTTCAGAGGACTACAAGGAGTAAAGCCCAAGCCATGCGAGCTGAGCATAAATTAATTTTAGTTTATTTATAATTTTAGTAGAGTAGGGTTCATTTAGCACAATAGGGGGTGTATTTAACAATTTAGCTTGTACCTAGGCCTTTTAGGGTAGGAATGTAGCCCTACCTTCTAGAAGCATGCTAAGGGGCTGCATTGACCTTTAGTCAACACCCTAGCAGCCCCCTCTTTTATGTATTCCCCATCCTACCCTTGTTCCTTACTCTCCAAGGCACCATCTCCTATAAATAGGGTGTTTTGGCTCATGTTTTTTTAAGATCAATTTATATGAGTAAATGCTGCCAAAATTATGCTAGCTTCTACTCTTTGTCTAGTCTCTCTAGGTTAGACACTTTGATCTTCATCTTCACCTTCCTCCAAGTGATTTGGCCTAACCAATCACTCTCCACACCTTTTATGCACCTACAAGGAACCCATAGCTCTATATGAGCCATCCTTGACCCATATCATCCATAGCTTCCACCACCTTTTTACCTCATATTTCAAGAAGAACAAATGGTCATGAAGAACAACCCATCATTTGGTATCTAGAGCTTTGGTTCTTCAAGAGATAAGTGTTCTTCTCTTCATTTTATTTTTTGAGTCTTCTTTATTCCATGTTGTTCATCATATCCTTAAATGTCTTGCTGTTTTTAATTTCTTTTTAAGTTGGTGTTGCTGTTTTTAAATTTCTATTTCCATTTTCAAACTGTTTTAGGTTCCTTTTGTGTTGGCTGTTCTATTTTTATTTTATTTGAGTCTTATTGATGTTTTTAATCGGTGCAAAGTGTTTGTGGTTGAGTCATTTTGATTTTTGAATCCATACAAGTCTTGTCAAAGTCATGTTCATCCTACAATGTCATAAATTCCAGTGGTGCCTTTTATTGTTGATTTGGTTGCTTGATTTTGTTTTGAGTGCAGTTTATATTTCTGGTTTTGAAGCTTTGGTGCCTTTTATATTTTCATATTTGAGTTCATACTTGTGTGTTAGTTCCATACAAGTTCGTTTCCAATCATTTCCATTGTGTTTTTGAAGTTTCTTTACCGTTTTCTAATTCCAAGTTAGGATTTCTCTGTTTTCACTGCTACTGTGCTGGCTGGAATCATTCCCAGAAATTACATTTGTTGGTAAAAAATTCTGAAATTTTGGATTTGAGTAGTTTCATGTGTTAAGAAAAAAGTGAAAAAAAGAAGCACATCAAAATTCAAAATACAAAAAAAATGATAAATGAAATACGAACAGAGTGCAAAAATCCTGACTCTGAAAAAACGTTGACGCGGCAGTGATTTCGGAAAAATTATTACAATTATTTGGCTCACTGTTTTGGTGAAATTCCAACGCCTATATTGAGCTAAAACATTGAAGTTTCTGTGGTTAAAATTTCAAGCTCAAATTTGAAGTATTCTGTCCAGCATAAAATTGGAAAGTTGTGAAAAATTTACACAAAAAAATTCTGTAGTGCTGTTTTTGTTTTATTCATCTATTCTAGTTCCATTCACTAGGATTCCACTTTGTGTGCTACCTTTTCTTGTGTGCCTTAATTTTTTGCTTGTCAAATTTTATTGAATACTCTTTCAAGTCTTGTCAAATATCAACTCCATTTGCAGTAGTCCTTGATTTTAAATTTGAGTTTTGTTGCTTTAAAACTTGCTTGACCTCTCTTTGGTGGATTTGACCTAAAAAGTGCTTTGGTGAGTGTGGAGCTAAAATTTTGTTTTGGTGAAAGCCATATCACTAAAGAGGAGATGGATTAAAGATTTAAGGTTGAATAACCTAAGGAGACAAAGCAATGGACAGCAACAACCTCATTGAAAAATACACAAATATACACAAAGGAGCTACAAGTGAAGGAGTGCATAGAATAGGACTTTAAATTTTTGTGCATCAAAATTTGTTAACCTAATTTCTTTGTATTTCTTTGAGTTGTAATTTGCAAGGACATTGATTAATTAGTGGATTAATACGTCTTAGACGGTGAGTGTATCTTCAAGGTTCCAAAGTGCCAAGAAGCCTCACCTTAGGATTCGACTAGTTTTAAAAGCTTTCTAGATAGCAATTTTCATTTGTGTTTTATTGCTTTACATATAGTTTTTCTTGCATAAAAATTTTGTTTTTATCTTTGATTGTGCTCTAAGTAAATTGCTTAGAGAAAGGTTTTTGAAAGTGTTGTGGGATAGTATCTGGCTAAGGAAAGGCTTGGTACTTAAGAGATCCTAGTGGTCCACCTCCCTTTCTTGGGAAATTACCTACTTCACTCCACTTATCTTTCTTTTTGAAAATTACTTTTATCACAAACCCTAAACATGTCTACTCATTCTTCAAGTCATAGTGAAAGTGATAGAAAATCCACAAAATCTCTTTTGAAACAATTGGCTAGAGATTTTCAATCACTATCACTAAGACAATTGCAACATGAGGCTCAACTTTTGGAAGATAAAAAAGAAAGAGATGCCCATCTTGCACTTTTGGAAGAGGAGTTGAGAATTGTTAGAGAAAAAGATGAATACATTCGAAAATTAAAAAAATCACATGCATCACATGCATCTAGTTCTAGGTCAAGTGACTCACATGTTGAGGGGAGTCTGAGAGTAAATGATTATTATCAACCTCCACCTAGAAGAACTAGGAGAGAAAGCCACCTAAAAAAGACTAGGGTAGACTTACCTCATTTTTATGGAAAGGAAAATGTTGAAACATACCTAGATTGGGAAATGAAAGTAGAACAACTTTTTGCTTGCCATCATGTTAGCGAGGAAAGGAAAGTACCCTTAGCCACTTTAAGCTTTCAAGGAAATGCTATGTATTGGTGGACAGCCCTAGAGAGAGATAGGCGCCTCCACAGGGACCCTCCCATAGAATATTGGAATGACCTTAGGGGAGCCTTGAGACGCCGCCATATTCCTTCATACTATGATAGGGAGTTAATGGACAAGCTCCAAAGACTCCAACAGAAAAACATGAGTGTAGAGGAGTATAGGCAAAAGATGGAGCTCTACATGATGAGAGCCTCTATTAGGGAAGAAGCCACCACCACCATAGCTAGGTTCCTAAGTGGTCTCAATCTTGAGATAAGGGATAAAGTAGAACTTTTGCCCTACAGGGACTTGAATGATTTGATCCAACTTTGTATAAAAGTTGAACAACAAAATTTGAGAAAGGGATCAAGTCGCAAGGAGAGTTTTTACTCTAACTCTTATCCCAAGAGAGAGTATAGAAGAGAAAAGGAGGATAGTCTTTCAAAGGATAAATCCAAAGAAACTCCCAAGAGTGTAGGAAAAGATGTGTCTACCTCACAACCCCGCAGTAGAGACATCCAGTGCTTCAAGTGTCTTGGTAGAGGCCATATAGCATCCCAATGCCCAAATAGGAGAACCATGATCTTAAGAGGGAGGGATGAGTATAGCAGCCAAGATGAAGAGTCTAGTGGGGAATAAGAGAAGGAAAGTAGTGAGGGGGCATATCCTTGTGAGGGAGAATTAATGATGATCAGAAGAACCCTCAACAATCAACCTAGTGTGAACCATGAAACACAGAGAGAGAACATCTTTCATACAAGATGCAAAGTTTCAGAAAACATTTGTTCTCTCATTGTGGATAGTGGCTCTTGCTGCAATTGTTGTAGCACTAGTGATGGAAGAGGCCCAAGCCCAAGCCAAAGCCCAAGCTCAGGCCCAACAACTAGGTCCATGGAAAAGAGTATTTAAGAAGATTGGGACTCTGCTACTGATGGCAGAGAAACTTTTCTTTACATATTCAAGGACCCCTCAGAGGACCACAAGGAGTAGAGCCCAAGCCATGGGAGCTGAGCATCAATTAATTTCAGTTTATTTGTAATTTCAGTAGAGTAGGGTTCATTTAGCACAATAGGGGGTGTATTTAACAATTTAGCTTGTACCTAGGCCTTTTAGGGTAGGAATGTAGCCCTACCTTCTAGAAGCATGCTAAGGGGCTGCATTGACCTTTAGTCAACACCCTAGTAGCCCCCTCTTTTATGTATTCCCCATCCTACCCTTGCTCCTTACTCTCCAAGGCACCATCTCCTATAAATAGGGTGCTCTGGCTCATGTTTTTTTAAGATCAATTTATATGAGTAAATGCTGCCAAAATTATGCTAGCTTCTACTCTTTGTCTAGTCTCTCTAGGTTAGACACTTTGATCTTCATCTTCACCTTCCTCCAAGTGATTTGGCCTAACCTATCACTCTCCACACCTTTCATGCACCTACAAGGAACCCATAGCTCTATATGAGCCATCCTTGACCCATATCATCCATAGCTTCCACCACCTTTTTACCTCATATTTCAAGAAGAACAAATGGTCATGAAGAACAACCCATCAACTAGGATGGTTGAAAAGCTTAATCTACAATTAATACCTCATCCAAAACCTTACAAACTTCAGTGGATAAATGAAGATGGGGAATTAACTGTAGATAAGCGAGTAAAAATCAGTCTTTCTGTGGGGAACTATAAAGATGAGATTTTATGTGATGTAGTACCCATGGAAGCCTGCCACATCTTATTGGGAAGACCACGGCAATTTGACAAGAAAACCATCCATAATGGTCTTACCAACGAGATAACTTTTACCCATAGGGAAAAAAAGTTTGTACTTTATCCTTTAACACCTTCACAAGTGGTAAAGGACCAAGTACAAATGAAAATAAAAAGAGAAAATGAGAAAAAGAAAAAAAAATACTTCTATCTGAACAACCTTCAGGCCTCCTTCTGTGTAAAGGAACACTTGCATGCACTGCCACACTTTCTGAAGTTTGTGAACTACCTCTTCAAGTCCAAAAACTTTTAAAAGAATTTGGTGATGTATTCCCTGAGGAAGGACCTATCGGACTTCCACCTGTTAGGGGTATAGAACACCAAATAGATTTAGTTCCGGGAGCTAGTTTACCAAATAGACCAGCTTACAGAACTAATCCGGAAGAGACTAAGGAGATAGAGTCACAGGTTCAGGATTTGTTGGAGAAAGGCTGGGTTCAAAAAAGCCTAAGTCCTTGTGCTGTACCTGTTTTGTTGGTTCCAAAGAAAGATGGCAAGTGGAGAATGTGTTGTGATTGTAGGGCCATCAACAATATCACCATCAAATACAGGCATCCAATTCCTAGACTTGATTATATGCTTGATGAATTGCATGGGTCTACCATATTTTCCAAGATTGACCTTAAAAGTGGATATCACCAAATTAGAATTAAAGAAGGTGATGAGTGGAAAATTGCTTTTAAGACCAAATTTGGACTATATGAGTGGTTAGTGATGCCTTTTGGACTCACTAATGCACCTAGCACTTTCATGAGGCTTATGAATCATGTCTTTAGGGATTGCATAGGTAAGTATGTTGATGGCATTCCTATGAGCTCTTCTTTGGATTTTGGAGTTCCTTGGTGATGATGGATGCGGAAGCTTATGGAGGAGGTGAGCAAGGCCTTCCTAGGAAGCATGGGTGCCTTGAAGGTGCATGAAGAGTGAGGAAATGGGGAGGTTTGGCCAGCCCCTTTGGTAGTGATGAATTGAAGACTAAAACCTAAGTGTTAGGCAAGGAGTAGTGTATGGCACAATTTGGGCAGCATAACAATACTCTATTTAATCTTGAAAATACAAGGTGTAGGCTCCTCCTTTAATAGGCTAAGGAGGACCATAATGCAACCCTAATGCTAGCCAAATGAAATGTAAATGTGAAGCACATGGGCCACATGGAAAGTGTGAGCACATGGGGAGGGGTGTGTCTAGTTTGTAAGTTCACCCCCTCCATGGGCTTTCTAGAATAGTGGGAAGGTTAACTTCTCCTTAATTCTAATGTGCAGAAAAATAAACATTTGTACACATGGCTATGCTATTTACACCCCAATTAAAGCTAAACTACATTTGATGGGCCTTCACGGAATATGTGCTAGTATGCCACTCTCCCATTCATAGCTTTGATCCAAGTCTTCTTGTCCTAGACGCTTCTAGCTTGGCCTTCTCGTCCTAGACACTCCTAGCTTGTCTTAGACGCTCCTAGCTTGGTCTTAGACGCTCTTGACTTGGCTCTTGCCTTTCATGGAAGGTTGTGCTTGGCCCTCTTCCATCATCCCCTCCCTCTTGAAAAAGGATTTGTCCTCAAATCCCTTGCTTTGTCTTCAACTAGGGGGATGGATGGGGCTGGATGGTGTCCATCATCTCCTCCTCCTTTGAGAAGATCTATCCTCAGATCTACAGATTTGATCTCGGATAGCAGCCTATTGTTTCGGCAAGGCTTGTCCTCCCGGATCAAACGTCCACCTATGGAAATCATCAAACAAAGTAAAGGTGTTAGTGTGAGCAATTGGAGAGAACTTAATTGTATGAAGTTGCCATTTTTGTTTTTCTTTTGTTTTTGGCAACTTTGTACAATATTTCTCTTTTGATGGTTGTATGTGTTCTCTAATCCTCTTATGTATTTGAAAATTTTCAATATTGGTTACCTTTTCCTTAGGCACAATACCTTTAGGAAAGGGTAACAACTTAAAAAGCGAAAGAGGATTAAGTCCACATGCAATTTCAAATGTAGAAATATTAGTAGTCTTGTGGACTACTCCATTGTATGCATGCTCAAAAGGATACTCATCCCAATAATTGTGATTGTCTTTCATGATTTCTCTAGGCATAGTAAAAAGAGCTATGTTTTCAATTTTATTTTGACCATTCTTTTGAGGATAAAAATTTGAAGAGTACAACTTAATTTCAAGTTTTTCTAAAAGATTCCTCAAATGATGGTTTTCAAATTTTGGAGCTCTATCCAATACTATGCTTGAAGATAAACCATGAAGACTTGTCACTTCTATATAGAAGAGATTATCCATATCCATAAAAATGGAATCAAAACCTTTTGTTGTCCTAGGAAGCTCTAAGATAAAATTGAGGTTTATGTCTTCCCAAGGATCATTTGCAAAAGGTAAAGGAGTATAGAGTTCATGAGACATCACCTTAGGTGTATTTTTAAAACAAGAAATGTATCTAGGGTAATGTCTTTGAACATCTTTTCTCATGGGTGACAAAAGTTTTCCTTTTAAAAGCTCTAGAGTTTTTATCAACTCTAATTTGGTCCATGAGTTGTCCTTCATGAAGAATTTTTCTCTTATGTGTAAAGATAGTCTCGTTGTTACAACCATTGTTTATGAGAAGTTGCACACTTGGCAATGGTTGTCTCAATAGGACATGACAAGCTTCTTTAGGCACTACTTCACATAAAAATTTGTTTTTGTAGATGCTTGTAAATAACTTGACATTCACTTGGTGATATCCTAGCACATATGAGAAATAATCCACTTTATCTTTATCTATGCAAGCTTCTTTTAAAGACTCTTTTTTTGTTACTATGCTTGCAAGTGTTCCTTTACAAAAGGAAAGGCTAGGTTGTTCAACAAGACGCATATTTTCAAAGGTATTTTTAAATCTTTTGTCTTGTTGAATGACCTTGTGAGAAGGAACACTATTCTCCCACGCCTTTTGTTTCTCAAGGGTCTTCTCATGCTTTTCTTTTTCTTTTTCTTTAGCTTCCCTTTCGGCTTCCTCTCTTTTCTTTTGTATCTTTCTTTCCTTTCTTTCTTTATGGGAAGCAAACGATTTTTCTACCCTCATTTCCCAATCTAGGCAAGTTTCTATATTTTCTTTTCCATGGGAATGGGGTAGGTCTACCCTAACCTCTCTTGGGCTTTCTTGTTCTTTTCTATCTCTTCCATGTCTTCCCTCCCCAAAAGAATCATGCTTTTTAGAGATAGATGCATGAGAAGGTAATTTTTTTGAAATGTGAGACTTCTCATCCTTTGATTTAGTCAATTCGTTAGTTTTGGCCTCATTCTCCAATTGTTTAGATGAAATTGATTGAATATTCTTGGAAAGTTGTTCCAAAAGAGATTTCAAGGATTTCACCTCACTTTTAAGAGATTTAAAGGAATGAGAAGACATGACTAGACCTTTGTGTATAGAAATATTTTACCTTGAGAAAATTTAGGGAAGTCAAAGAAGGTAGTCTTCCAGGTAAGGGAGGTGAGTCACAATGGACTACTTAAATACCAAGCCTTGCCTTAGCCAAAGACTATCCCTCAATGTCTTCACACAAAGCTTTCTCTTAGTAAACCACTTAAAACACAATTAGGTTGAAGAAATCAAATTTTTAATGCAAGAAAACAATGTAAGCTATGAAAGCCTTAAACAAGATTAAACAAGAAATTAACGAAGTGATTAAAGCAAGTTGGTTCAATTAAAGCAATTAATAAAAACAAAATTAAGCTAGACCGCCCTAGGTGAGGCTTCTTGGACACTTGGAGCCCTTGAAGACACACTCACCGACTAATTGCGTGATTAACAAGTAATTAACACAAGCAAGATTGCAAAGAAATTAAATGACACTCCCTTTGTTACTTTTACTATTTGCACCCCTTTTGTTGTTCTTCTAGTTGCACCCCTTTTGTTGCTTTTCTACTTGTTGGGCCTTCCAAAGTGTGTGGTGTATTTGTAGTATGCTGTTTGTTGCTGCCCTTTGCCTTTGTTCCTCTTGGAATTAGGTCAATAAAATCTTCAATCCAGCACCTATTAAGCAAGCTAGACTCCCCTCAAGTCAAATTCTCACTCAACAAGTACCAATTGATATTTAATCCATCAACAAGCTTAGAGGCCAAAGAAAGAAAGCAAGAAACAAATTAATTTGAAAAACAGTACCACACAAATGGAATTTAAATGTGACACAACTAGAAAGAGTTCAAATGAAATTAGACAAGCAAATAAAAGGTACTCAAATAATGGATGGCACACAAAAAGGAACCTAGGAATAGCACTAGATTTGATTTAAAAACCAAAAAACAGCACCACAGAAAAGCACATATTGTTGTGGTCCAGAAAGCGTATCTTTAAAAGATTTATGCTGAGCTGACCCTTTTGTATTTGCTTCTGAAAATTGAGACTCAATCAGAACAAGATCTTAACAAACTTTTGGCGTTGGTTTCACTCCAAACGCATGTACCAATTAATTTTGGTAAATTTTATAAAATCAGTGCTCAGAGCTGCCAGCTGGAACGTCAAGATTGCACACTTTTTTTGTAATATTTATCTTTTTTTTCTATTTCTTATTTTCAGATGGTTCTTTTTTTGTTCTTTTTCTAACACCTCAAATTTGTGAAATCCAGAGGCTCAGAAATTTTTGATGATGTATGTGATTTTCATAAATCAAAACAGTCAGCACAGAAAAGTGAAAAACAAGGGGTTCTGAAAACTGGAATGAAAAACAGAATGATATACCTTAAAAACACAATGGAGTTAATATGATGGAATTTGTGTGGATCTAACACACAAATAAGAACTCAAACTAAAATTAAAAATGCACCAAAAGATCAACACAAAACAGATTTCAGATCAAACATTCAGACCAAAAACAAGAAACAAATAAATCAAAAAGAGTACTACTAGGATTTGATGACAAATACGGAAACACATGACTTAGACAAAACTTATGGATTCATAAAATGAAAAGACACAAGAACATCATATGACCCAAATGAAATTTCAAGCAAGACTCAAATAACTAAAAATAAAAACAGCAACACAAATATATCAAGAATCCTACACAAAATTGAAAATAGATGTTCAAGCACAAGTTTGAACAAACCTACCAAATGAAATGAATAAACAAGCATTCAAATCATATTAAAACACAAAAAACAGCAAGACAACTTGGAATAAAGATGAACAACTTGGAGAAAAGAAGAACTCAAAAAGAAAATGAAAAGAGATACTCATCTTTGAAGAACCATAGCTCTAGATACCAAATGATGGCATTCCTATGAGCTCTTCTTTGGATTTTGGAGTTCCTTGGTGATGATGGATGCGGAAGCTTATGGAGGAGGTGAGCAAGGCCTTCCTAGGAAGCATGGGTGCCTTGAAGGTGCATGAAGAGTGAGGAAATGGGGAGGTTTGGCCAGCCCCTTTGGTAGTGATGAATTGAAGACTAAAACCTAAGTGTTAGGCAAAGAGTGGTGTATGGCACAATTTTGGCAGCATAACAATACTCTATTTAATCTTGAAAATACAAGGTGTAGGCTCCTCCTTTAATAGGCTAAGGAGGACCATAATGCAACCCTAATGCTAGCCAAATGAAATGTAAATGTGAAGCACATGGGCCACATGGAAAGTGTGAGCACATGGGGAGGGGTGTGTCTAGTTTGTAAGTTCACCCTCTCCATGGGCTTTCTAGAATAGTGGGAAGGTTAACTTCTCCTTAATTCTAATGTGCAGAAAAATAAACATTGGCCCACATGGCTATGCTATTTACACCCCAATTAAAGCTAAACTACATTTGATGGGCCTTCACGGAATATGTGCTAGTATGTCACTCTCCCATTCATAGCTTTGATCCAAGTCTTCTTGTCCTAGACGCTTCTAGCTTGGCCTTCTCGTCCTAGACGCTCCTAGCTTGTCTTAGACGCTCCTAACTTGGTCTTAGACGCTCTTGACTTGGCTCTTGCCTTTCATGGAAGGTTGTGCTTGGCCCTCTTCCATCATATGTAGTAGTCTATTTTGATGATATCTTAGTATATAGTCAAAGCCTAGAGTCCCACCTAAGTCACCTTAGGGAGGTTCTTTTAGTGCTTAGGAAAAATAGTTTGTTTGCCAATATAGATAAATGCACTTTTTGTGTAGATAGTGTAGTGTTTTTAGGTTTTATAGTAAACAAAAATGGGGTACATGTTGACCCCGAGAAAATCAAAGCCATCCAAGAGTGGCCAACCCCGCAAAATGTAGGAGATGTTAGGAGCTTTCATGGTCTAGCAAGTTTTTATAGAAGATTTGTTCCTAACTTCTCAAGTCTAGCTTCACCACTCAATGAGTTAGTAAAGAAAGACACTCCATTTTGTTGGACAGAGAAGCATGAGCAAGCCTTTCAGAGTTTGAAAGCTCAACTCACTAATGCACCCATTCTAGCTTTGCCAAACTTTTCAAAAAATTTTGAGCTAGAGTGTGATGCATCAGGAGTAGGAATAGGTGCTGTGTTGTTGCAAGGTGGGCACCCAATTGCATATTTTAGTGAAAAACTTCACGGTGCCACCCTCAACTATCCCACCTATGACAAAGAGCTTTATGCACTTGTGAGGGCCCTACAGACTTGGGAACACTATCTAGTTTCAAAAGAATTTATCATACATAGTGATCATGAGTCTTTGAAATATCTAAGGGGTCAACACAAGTTGAACAAAAGACATGCAAAGTGGATGGAATTTCTTGAGCAATTTCCATATGTTATCAAATACAAGAAGGGCAGTACAAACATTGTGGTTGATGCTCTCTCAAGGAGACATATCCTCTTTTCTAAACTTGGAGCCCAAATTCTTGGATTTGAAAACATACCTGAACTTTATAAAGAAGATCAGGATTTTGCACCCACTTTTGCTGAGTGCCAACATAGAGCACAAGGAGGTTTTTATGTTTCTGAGGGTACTTATTTAAAGAAGGAAAACTTTGCATACCCCAAGGAACACATAGAAAACTCCTTGTAAAAGAATCACATGAAGGAGGACTCATGGGCCATTTTGGAGTTGATAAAACTCTTGAGCTTTTGAAAGGAAAATTCTTTTGGCCACACATGAGGAAAGATGTCCAAAGACATTGTCATAGATGCATTTCATGTTTAAAAGCTAAGTCTAAGACAATGCCTCATGGACTCTACACTCCTTTACCTTTTGCAAGTGCTCCTTGGGAAGATATAAGCATGGATTTCATATTAGGACTTCCTAGGACACAAAGAGGTTTTGATTCCATTTTTGTGGTAGTGGATAGGTTTAGCAAGATGGCTCATTTTATACCTTGCCATAAAGTGGATGATGCTAGCAACATCTCTAAGCTCTTCTTTAGAGAAGTGGTAAGACTACATGGTTTACCTAAGACCATAGTGTCGGATAGAGATCCTAAATTTATTGGCCATTTCTGGAGAACTCTCTGGGAAAAGCTAGGAACTAAGTTGAACTTCTCAACTTCTTGTCATCCTCAAACGGATGGACAAACTGAAGTTGTAAATAGATCTCTTTCCACTATGCTTAGGTCAATCATGAAAGGAAACCACAAATCTTGGGATGAGTACCTTCCTCATATTGAGTTTGCATATAATAGGGTAGTTCATAAAACTACTAATATTTCTCCTTTTGAGGCTGTGTATGGGTTCAATCCTCTTACTCCTTTGGATTTGTTACCTTTACCTAATCCACAAAATTTTGTGCATAAGGAAGGAGTAACGAAGGCTGAATTTGTAAAGAAAATGCATGAGAGGATTAAGAACCAAATACAACAACAAACAGAGAAATACATGAAACATAGCAATAAGGGGAAGAGAGAGATGATTTTTGAGGAGGGAGACTGGGTTTGGCTTCACCTTAGAAAAGATAGATTCCCTAATCAGAGGAAGTGTAAACTTAGTCCCCGGGGTGATGGTCCTTTCCAAGTTCTCAAAAGAATCAATAAAAATGCATATCAAATTGACCTGCCTGAGGAATATGGAGTACATACTACCTTCAATGTTATGGATCTAACACCCTTTGCAGGTAGAGAAAATGAAGAGGCAGAACCATGTGATTTGAGGACAAATCCTCTTCAAGAGGGAGGGGATGATGGAAGAGGCCTAAGCTCAGGCCCAACAACTAGGTCCATGGCAAAGAGGATTCAAGAAGAGTGGGACTCTGCTACTGATGGCAGAGAAACCTTTCTCTACATATTCAAAGACCCTTCAGAGGACTACAAGGAGTAAAGCCCAAGCCATGGGAGCTGAGCATAAATTAATTTTAGTTTATTTATAATTTTAGTAGAGTAGGGTTCATTTAGCACAATCGGGGGTGTATTTAACAATTTAGCTTGTACCTAGGCCTTTTAGGGTAGGAATGTAGCCCTACCTTCTAGAAGCATGCTAAGGGGCTGCATTGACCTTCAGTCAACACCCTAGCAGCCCCCTCTTTTATGTATTCCCCATCCTACCCTTGTTCCTTACTCTCCAAGGCACCATCTCCTATAAATAGGGTGCTTTGGCTCATGTTTTTTTAAGATCAATTTATATGAGTAAATGCTGCCAAAATTATGCTAGCTTCTACTCTTTGTCTAGTCTCTCTAGGTTAGACACTTTGATCTTCATCTTCACCTTCCTCCAAGTGATTTGGCCTAACCTATCACTCTCCATACCTTTCATGCACCTACAAGGAACCCATAGCTCTATATGAGTCATCCTTGACCCATATCATCCATAGCTTCCACCACCTTTTTACCTCATATTTTAAGAAGAACAAATGGTCATGAAGAACAACCTATCACCATCTGTACTGACCAGTCCTCGGACATCAGTTGGGTCCCACAGCATGGGCCAAAGCCATGTGGAGTGGACCCCATAGGGGGTATTGGACAGGGAAGGGTGATTAGTCATCAGCCTACAGAGAGGGGTGACTAGTCATCAGACTATAGAAATGGGTGAGTAGTCGTCAGATCACCAGGATAGGCGAAGGTGTCATCGTCACCCAGGAGGTCGAGGAGTCCTCGGCGACAGAGTGTGGCGAGGTGACATCGGCCTTGGGTGATTTGAACAGCGTAAACAGAACAGCTAAAATTGGTTCCCAAAGTGGGCCAATGACCAGTTAAATACCCAGAGTTAGGAAGAGGCCTGGATCACGAGGTGCCCATGCGGGTAGCAGGGAGAGCAAATTAGGTACAGAGTCTTGAGGGGTCGAGTACTCATCAGAACTAGGGTTTCCCAGTGAAGCTACATGCATGGCACGTGAACAGTGAAGGTACTCCCAGAACAGGTGGCCCCAGAGACTAGGTGCACAAGGAGGCACCCAGGTGGTCACCCTGTGAGAGTTTGCACTCCAGAGAAGGAAACCTTATGTGCTAGATTACCCTGAGATTGGGTGATAGCGGCGCAAGGGTATTCCAGTAAACCCTAAATATGGCTAGTAGCGCAGTAAACCCTAATTAGGGCTAGCGGCGCAGTAAACCCTAGACTATATAAGGGACAGTAAGATACTTCACAAAGGTACGCAGTTTCTAGACCTAAACACACAGAGAAACTCAATACACTTGGTGTTCCTTGCCCTACACTGACTTGAGCGTCGGAGTGCAAACGGCCTCTAGGGCGCCCCCTTTCTCTTTTGCAGGTGCAGATTGCTTCGAAGAACCAAGCACATATCAACGTGAGGAAGAAGGCGTGTGAGTGTTGTGAGTCAACCGACAGGCGGGTCAACCGGCAAGAACATTTGGCGCCCACCGTGGGGCCGGAGTAAAACAAGGTCCCATACACAAGAGTGAGAGTAAGAACTACGGAAGATGAGGAATACAAGACACGGGTCCATTCCACCAAACGGAGGCGACAGCGTTACCATGCAATAGCTGATGGAAACGATGCGCGCCCTCCAGGAGACGGTGGCGGAATCTCAAGCGCATCAGGCGCGTATGCAGGAAGACCTGGCCGCCTCACAGGCCAGGAATGAAGAGTTACACCGAGCAAATGAGGAGCTGCGCTTGAATTTGCAGCACATACAACAAGCTGGAGATCGTGGGGAAGATGATCGAGCCCCACCAGTGCCCCCAAGGGCCTTTCCCATGCCTTTCTCCCAAGCAATTATGAACACGGTGGTCCCAGCCACCTTTGTAGGACCTAAGACCGTGTTCACCGGGAAAGAGGATCCTGAAACGCATCTCACTGCTTTCCACACGCAGATGATGTTGTCAGGAGGGTCCGACGCAGTGCACTGTAAGCTCTTTATGGCCACACTGACAGGAACTGCGCTAGAATGGTTCGTGAGTTTGCCTGAAGCACATATCACGTTTTTCCCGCAATTCTCCGTGCTGTTCAGGGAGCAATATCTTGTCAACAGGGCCCCTCCACCAGTGTCTTACGATCTTTTTGATGTAAGGCAGCATCAGAGGGAGTCCCTTAAAGATTACCTCAATAGGTTTGGGGCGATGGTGGTAAGGTTGCACACCAAGGATGAAGACATGGTGGTGCACGCCTTCAGGAAGGGCGTATTGCCAGGGCCTTTCAGCGAATCTCTGATACGCAGCCGTCCCAAGACCTTCAGCGACATAAAACGACGTGTTGTGGCCCACATTGTCGCCGAAGGAGAGCTCAGCGAGAAGCGAGAAAGCGTAGTCTCGTTAAGGCCCCGAGCGCCTAGTCGGCCTCAACCGCTGCGGGTACACGAGGCGACCACGAAGAAGAAAGCTCAAGGGAAACAGAAGCCCTACGAGCCCCGAAAACCACAACCTAGGGCGCGAGGCAAAGATGACATGCCCCCTAGGCATGAATTTCTGGTGGAGTTGAAGGAACTGATTGCTATTCCTAACGTGGTAGAAAGGTTGAAGATGCCCCCAAAGAGTGACAAGAGGTTGGGGCCCAACAAAAATGCATGGTGCGAATTCCATCAGGCTTTTGGGCACCCCGTTCGAAATTGCCTGGCCCTGGCTCCCCAATTGGACGAGTTGGTGAAGAGTGGGTTTTTGAATGACTACCTGAAGGAGGCATCGGAAGGTGAGACGGTTGTTGCACCAGACCAGGGGCATGAAGTGCCCATACATGGTGAGATCCACACTATATCAGGTGGGTTCTCAGGGGAGGGTGCACTTCTTCGCAACGTAAGAAGTATGCACGTTCAGTGATGGTAGTGGAGGCCTGCGAGGAAGATCACTTTCCGGACATCGACCTCGTCTTCAAAAAGGCTGATCGCCGTGATGTTGTCCCCCATGATAACGATCCGGTGGTCATTTCAGTAGTCACTGCCGCACGAAAGGTGCACCGGGTATTGGTCGATCAGGGAAGCTCGGCCGATGTGATGTTTTGGTTGACTTTCAACAAGCTACAGTTGTCTCCTGATCAGCTGCGACCCTACGTTGGTTGTTTGTATGGGTTCGCAGGAGACCAAGTAAAAGTGCGGGGGTACATAGAGTTGAGGACCACGTTCACTGATGGAGTAGCATCCCGCACAGAGAACATCAGGTACCTTGTGGTGAACGCTCCCTCTGCTTACAACATACTTCTGGGCAGACCGGCCCTGAACTGGCTAGGGGCTGTGGTGTCCACAAGGCACATGAAGATGAAGTTGCCATCGATGGAAGGGATGGTGGTAACCATCAAGTCAGACCAAAAAGAGGCTAAAAGATGTTATGAGAATAGCCTCAAGACAAAGAGGGGAGTCTGCATGGTGACCACCTCACCACCGGGAGGAGGTGTCAATGAAACAGATATGCCCCGAGGTGACGTCGGGGTCACCCGAGCAGAGGTCGCCCGGGCGAGGCGTCCCGAACCGGCAGAGGAGGTCGTGGAGAAGGAGATCGGGGGAAAAATTTTCAAGCTGGGTAAATCCCTGTCTCAGAAGACCCAAGATCAAGTAGCGGGGGTTATAGGAAGGCATCTAGACGCTTTCGCTTGGTCCCCCTCAGACATGCCAGGCATTGACCCTGATTTTCTATGCCATCGCCTGGCACTGAATCCCCAAGCCAGGCCAGTCCGCCAAAGGAGAAGGAAGTTCAATGATGAACGAAGGCAGGTAGTGAGGGAGGAAACACAGAAGTTGCTGAAAGCGGGCCACATATAGGAAATACAATACCCTGAGTGGCTTGCGAATGACGTCCTGGTAAAAAAGGCCAACGGGAAGTGGAGGATGTGTGTGGACTTCACAGATCTTAACAAGGCCTGTCCAAAAGATTCCTACCCTCTGCCCAACATAGATGCGCTAGTAGACAGCGCCTCGGGCTGCAAGTTACTTAGTTTCTTGGACGCTTTCTCCGGGTACAATCAGATCAAGATGCACCCGATGGATGAGAACAAGACTGCGTTCATGACAGAGCTGTCTTGTTACTACTACACAGTCATGCCGTTTCGCCTGAAGAACGCGGGTGCCACATATCAGAGGCTGATGGACAAGGTCCTCGCCCCCATGCTGGGACGCAATGTGCAGGCCTATGTAGATGACATGGTGGTGACGTCCCAGGCACGAGATCAGCATGTTGACGATTTGGAGGAGCTGTTCAACACAATAGCAAAGTACAGGTTGAAGTTGAATCCAGAAAAGTGCGTCTTTGGGGTGGAGGCAGGCAAGTTCCTTGGGTTTTTGCTCACGAAAAGAGGGATTGAGGCCAACCCAGACAAGTGTGCAGCGATCATAGCCATGAGGAGCCCGACGTCAGTCAAAGAAGTGCAACAGTTGACGGGTCGGATGGCTGCACTCTCCAGGTTCGTGTCAGCCGAAGGAGACAAGGGTCACCCTTATTTCCAACGCCTAAGGAGGAATAGCAGATTCACCTGGACTGCAGAATGTGAGCAGGCTTTCCTTAAGCTCAAAGAGTACCTGGCCAGCCCGCCAGTCTTGTGCAAGCCTCAGCTCGGCACACCCCTGCGTCTTTACTTTGCAGTCACAGATAGGGCGGTGAGTTCTGTCTTGGTTCAAGAGCAGCAACAAAGCCAGAAGCCCATTTATTTTGTCAGCAAAGTGTTGCAGGGGCCTGAAACGAGGTACCAAGCCTTAGAAAAGGCAGCGTTAGCAGTGGTGTTTTCAGCCAGGAGACTTCGCCACTATTTCCAGAGCTTCACAGTGGTGGTGATGACAGATCTGCCGATATGTAAGGTCCTGTAGAAGCCCGATGTGGCGGGAAGAATGGTGCGTTGGGCAGTCGAGTTGTCAGAATTTGACATCCAGCATGAGGGACCCAATTTCAAATGGGTATTGTCAGTAGACGGGTCCTTGAATCAGCAAGGCAGCGGAGCGGGGGTGATCTTGGAAGGACCCAAGGGGTTGTTGATAGAGCAGGCCCTGCGGTTCGGTTTCAAAGCCAGCAATAACCAGGCGGAGTATGAGGCTTTGATCGCTGGGATGTTGTTGGCAAAGGAGATGGGAGCGCAGAGCCTTATGGCCAAGAGCGACTCATTGTTGGTCACCGGTCAAGTGGCGGGGGAATACCAGGCCAAAGACCCTCAGATGGCCTCTTACTTGGAGTATGTCCAGAGATTGAATAGTTCATTTGAGATATTTGAACTAGTACACGTGCCCAGGGAGCAGAATGTCAGAGCTGACTTGTTGGCCAAACTCGCCAGCTCAGGCAAGGGGGGCAGACAGAGGACAGTCATCCAGGAGACCCTGAGGGCGCCTCGTACCTATACAGCTGATAACTTGGTGGGAGTCCATCAGATCAGCCAGTCAGATGGCAAGAAGAGGAGTCATCGGTCGTTGACTCAAGAAACTTTAAAGAAGCCACGAGTCAACGCATGCATGCTAATGGGGGTAGAGGCGTCACAGATCTGCCTACTACAGAATGGTGAGACATGGATGACGCCCTATAAGCGTTACATAGCGGATGGAATGCTCCCAGCAGATCCGACGGAGGCAAAGAAGATAAAGAAAAACTCGTCCAGGTACACGCTCATTGAAGGCGAGTTGTACAGACATGGGTTTACTCACCCCATCTTAGTCTACGTGCATGGCGAGAAGTGTGTGAGGATAATGGCGGAGCTCCATGAAGGTATCTGTGGTAGTCACATCGGGGGCCGAGCTCTGGCCTCAAAAGCCATTCGAGCAGGGTACTATTGGCCGACGATGAGGGAAGATTGCACTAGGTATGCGCAGCAATGCAAGCAATGCCAGTTGCATGCTGATTGGCCTAAGGCACCACCAGAAGAGCTCAGATCGATATACAGCCCTTGGCCGTTTCACACATGGGGAATCGACATCTTGGGGCCTTTCCCTTTGGCGATACGACAAATGAAGTACCTCGTGGTCGCCATAGAATATTTCACGAAGTGGATTGAGGCTGAGCCAGTCGCACAGGTTACAGCACAAAAGATCCAACACTTCGTGTGGAAGAACATAGTTTGCCGCTTCGGCGTACCAAAACGCTTAGTGTCTGACAATGGCACGCAGTTTGCAAGCCAACAATTGGGAAAGCTATGTACAGAGTTGGGAATCAAGCAGGTGTTTGCATCAGTCGAGCATCCACAGACCAATGGGCAGGTCGAGTCGGCCAACCGAGTCCTCCTCAGAGGACTGAAGAGAAGGCTGGAGAAAGCGAAGGGAAGGTGGGCCGAGGAGGTTCCCAGAATAGTATGGGCTTACCATACTACTCCCCAGTCTACTACTAAGGAGACTCCCTTTAGTTTGGTGTATGGTTCAGATGCCATGATCCCTGTGGAAATCCAGGAGAGCTCGCCACGTTTCCAGAACTTTGTGGCTGAGGAATCCAATGAAGAGAGGAAGGTGAATCTTGATCTTTTGGATGAAGCCAGGGAAGAAGCTGGAATCAAGGCTGAGGCGCTAAAGAGAAGAGTTGAGCTCAAACACAGTTCTAAGCTGAGAGCTCGGCAGTTCCAGGCGGCGGACCTTGTCATGCGGAAGGTGTCTCTATACCAGATAGAGAACAAGCTATCCCCTAAGTGGACTGGTCCTTTTAGAGTGACAGAGGCCCTAGGGAATGGAGCATATAGGCTTGAGACTTTAGAAGGAGGTCTGATTCCTCGAACATGGAATGCGACCCACTTGAAGTATTATTTCAGTTAAAGCCATGTAATCTTGTACACTACACAATACAGGGGACACTCTTTTTTCCCTTCTAAGGGTTTTTAATGAGGTCACCCAATAAAATTCAGTTAAAGATATATGCTTTTAATGTGTTTGTACAATGTTGTTAGAACCTGTCACTTGGAGTTAGAGGTCTCGTAAGTGGAGAGGTAGGTTCGCAGAGAACACCTCCACTTCGAGTGAGAACTTCCAATGTGAAAGAAGGGTTCGCCCAGAGAAATCCTCCTCGCTTGTGAGCGATGTGAGGTCAGTTAGAATCTGTCACTTGGAGTTAGAGGACTCATAAGTGGAGAGGTAGGTTCGCAGAGAACACCTCCACTTCGAGTGAGAACTTCCAATGTGAAAGAAGGGTTCGCCCAGAGAAATCCTCCTCGCCTGTGAGCGATGTGAGGTCAGTTAGAATCTGTCACTTGGAGTTAGAGGTCTCGTACGTGGAGAGGTAGGTTCGTAGAGAACATGATGGAGGAGGGCCAAGCACATCTAACCAAGGAAGCCAAGGCCCAAACCAAGAAGACCGTCTAGACCAAGAGGAGCGTCTAGTTCCAAGAAGTGAGCGTCTAGGACGTGAAGGAGGGAGGCTATCCATGGAGCTAGACCGTCTAGGACCTCTCACAAGATCCATGGCTAAACATATCCAAGCACACATAGAAGAAGCCACGGATGGGAGGGAGAAGACCTTGTACATGCTACTTGGAGGCCCATTAGGGGTAGCTTAGTAGATTAGTGTAGTGTAGAAAGCAAAACTTGCTAACTTAGGGGTGTGCTATCAAAAAGGTGCCCTTAGCAATAGAAGGAGGGGTGTGCTAGCAAATAGGTGCCTTTAGCAAAAGAGGGAGGGGTGTACTATCAAATGTTGCATTTTTGACCTATCTTCTAGAATATTAGGATGATGGTGTGGTTTGACTAAAGTCAATACCCTAGGCAGCCCCCACTTTTTGTATTTCCATCCCTACCCTTTAAGCTTGCTCACCAAGGCTCCTAAATCTATAAATAAGGAGGCCTACCTCATGTATTTTCAAGTTTATTTGAGTAATGTTATGCTGCCATTTTTGTGCACAAGCTTTACTCCTCCTAGAAATCTAGGCTATAAACTTCAATCCTTTCACCTTCTCCCTTGAGCTGGCCGAACCACTCAACCCATACTCATCATGCACCTTCAAGACCAACACAACTCCTAGGAGGGTCTTGTTTCACTCATCCATTGCTTCCGCTCCATCTATTTCTACTTTGATTCAAGAAGAACACATGAAAATGCCATCATTTGGTATCATGAGCTTTTGGTTCTTCAAGATGAGTAGCTTGTCTTTTTAAATTTTCAGTTCTTCTTTATTTTCATCTTGTCATTTCAATTCCATAATTGTCTTGCTGTTTCTTTTACATTTTAAATTGTTCTTGGTGTGCTTATGGAAGATCCAACCGAAGCACATGTGTTCAATTGATCTTGAACATTTTCTTGTGCAATTGTGATAGGATTCCTTACACATTGAGTGGCTGTTTTCTTTTAGGAATTTGAGTCTTTATTGCTTTCTTATAATTGCTTCATTTTATGCTTTGAGTCTTTATTTTCTGAATCTATAAATGTTGTGTCAAGTCATGTGAATCCATAATTGTCATCAATTCTTAGTAGTCCTATTTTTGGCTTGATTGTTTCTTGTTTTTGGGTCTCTTTAATTTGCCTTAATCTGCTGTTATTTTGATCCTTTGCTGCCTTTTTAATTTTAGTTTGAGTTCATAATTGTGTTTTAGTTCTTACACAATTTCCTTCTTACATTTTCCTTTGTGTTAAATTTTGGTATCTTGCTTTTTTTTTTCCAGTTTTCCAGATTTCCCCTGTTTCTCTCTCTGTCTGGCTGTTTTTTGTTTCAAAAATTATTTCCACTCATAGGAAATTTGTGATTCTCTGGAAAATGCAAGTTTGAAGTGTTACAAAAAGGACAAAAAAAAAATCAGATCAAAAAAGGCAACAGAAAAAATATGATAAATCTTACAAAATCAGAGTGCAAATCTTGAGCGCTCCAGCTGGCCTAACTGCACACCAAATTTGCAAAAATTATTAAAAAAAAATGGTGCATGCGTTTTAGGTGATTCCAAAGCCATTGTTTAGATAAGATCCTGAATTTTCTTGCATATAAATTTCAGAGACAAATTTTAAAAATACAGCTCAGCATAAATCGGGGAACAAACACGTTTTCTGGCCCACAACAATTTTCAGTGGTGCTGTTTTTTTTTTTTTTATTTGGTCATCTAATCTAGTGCTTTTCTTTAGGAATTCCTTTTGTGTGCCAACTTTTTTTGAGTACCTTTAATTGTTTGCTTTAATTTCTTGACTCTCTTTCTAAGTTGTCATATTATAAATCCTTTTGGTGGTACTGTTTTTATTCAATTAAATTTGTTTCTTGCTTTTGTTTCTTGACCTCTCTTTTGGGTGCTGGAATTTAATTCTCCTTGGTGCATATGTGCATGGAACTTGACTTGGTTTAGGTTTAGCTCTTGTGAATAGGTGCTGGAAATTGGAGAATTAAAGCCATCAGTTTAAGGAGGAGACAAAGCTAAAGCCGAAACAAGGTTACTTGAAACAAACAATACAAACACCTAGAAGATCAAAAAAAAAAAAAATTCAAGACAACAAGGAAGTGCACTAACCCAAAAGAGGATCAACAAAGGGAGTCTTCTTTTCCTTTGCAACTTGGTTTATTGTTAATTACCTCTTTAATTACGTTTAGACGGTGAGTGTGTCTTCAAGGGCTCAAAGTGTCCAAGAAGCCTCACCTAGGGCCGAATAGCATAGTAAATTTTTTGCTTAGTAATTTGTTGCTTGTTTGAACTTGTTTTCTATTGTTTTGGTAGAAACGTTTTGCATGATTAGTTTAGTTTAATTTGTGCTAAAACCGACTAGTTTGTTGCATATCTTTTTTTTTAGCTTACATAGTTTTATTGCTTTTTGATTTCTCAACTTCTTGTGTTTTAAGTGTTTCACTAAGAGAAATTTTTGTGAGAAGGCATTGGAGACTAGTTTTTGGCAAGGAAAAGGCTTGGTACTTAAGTAGTCATTTGAGACTCACCTCCCTTACCTGGAAAACTACCTTCTTTATCTTCCCTAATCTTTCTCAAAGTAAAAACGCCTAAATACACAAAGGTCTAGCCATGTCTTCTTCTTCTCATTCTCCAAAGTCTATAGAATGTGAAGTAAAATCTTTGAAAACCCTTTTGAAAGAGGTATCCCAAGCGGTACAATTAATCTCTTCTAGGCAATTGGAGAATGAAAACAAGATTAATGAGTTGGCTAGAGCTCAAGAAGAGAAATCCCAAAAATCTCAAAAATCAAAAAAAACAAATACTCATGCATCCCAAAGCATTGCAACTCTAGGGGAGGGAAGCCTTAGAATTAATGACTACTACCAACCACCCCCTAGAAGAACTAGGCAAAGGGAACAAGAGGTGCCAAGGGAAACTAGAGTAGACCTGCCTCATTTTCATGGAAAGGAAAATGTAGAAATATATCTAGATTGGGAGATGAAGGTAGAGCAACTCTTTGCTTGCCATAGGGTAAGTGAGGAACGAAAAGTACCCTTAGCCACCCTTAGTTTCCAAGGAAATGCCATGTATTGGTGGACCTCTTTAGAAAGAGACCGACGTCTTCATAGGGAACCTCCCATAGAATATTGGAATGACCTTAGGGGAGCCCTAAGACGTCGACATATACCTTCTTACTACCATAGGGAGTTGATGGACAAGCTCCAAAGACTCCAACAAAAGAATATGAGTGTAGAAGAGTATAGGCAAAAGATGGAGCTCTATATGATGAGAGCCTCTATTAGAGAGGAAGAGGAAACCACCATATCTAGGTTCCTTAGTGGCCTATCACTTGAGATAAGAGATAGAGTAGAGCTCTTACCTTATCAAGACTTGAATGATTTGGTTCAACTTTGCATTAAAGTTGAGCAACAAAATTTGCGCCAAACATCAAGTCAAAAGGTGAGCCCCTATTCTAACTTTTATCCCAAGAGAGAGTTTAAAAGGGAGGGTAGTACATCTAAGGAAAAACCAAAAGAACCTACCAAACCCTTCACCAAAGAAACCTCAACCCCACCCATCCGAGCTAGAGATGTTAAATGTTTTAAGTGCTATGGTAGGGGGCATGTGCAAGCACAATGTCCAAACCAAAGGACTTTGTTTCTTAAAGGTGTAGACGAATACACTAGTGGCGAGGATGAGCTTAGTGAGAAAGAGGAAGGGGGAGAGGATGAGAGGGTAGCTCCATTAGAGGGAGAATTGCTTATGATTAGGAGAACCCTCAACAATCACCCTAGCACATCCATTGAAACACAAAGGGAGAACATATTTCATACAAGATGCAATGTTTTAGAAAATATATGTTCCCTCATTGTGGATAGTGGATCTAGTTGTAATTGTTGTAGTGCTAGGATGGTTGAAAAGCTTAAGCTACAAGTGGTTCCTCACCCAAAACCTTACAAACTTCAATGGCTTAATGAAAATGGGGAACTACATGTAGATAAGCAAGTGGAAATCAAGTTTTCCATAGGGAAATACAAAGATAAAGTTTTATGTGATGTAGTGCCTATGGAAGCTTGCCATATCTTATTAGGGAGGCCATGGCAATTTGACAAGAAAACCTTGCATGATGGTCTCACTAACGAGATTTCCTTCACCCATAAATATAAGAAGTTTGTACTTAGTCCTTTACCACATTCTCAAGTGGTGAAAGACCAAATACAAATGAAACAAAAGAGGGATGAGGAAAAAAAAAAAAAAAGAGTGCTAGAAAAAGAGAAAATCCTTAGGGATAGGAAGGCGTGGGAGAAGAGTGTTCCTTCCCACAAGGTTGGTCTACAAGAAAAGCCTTTTGAAAATGTTTTAGAAAACTTGCTTCTTGTTGAACAACCAAGCCTTATCTTTTGTAAAGGAGCACTTACATGCACTGCCACAAGTAATGAACTCACGGTTTTACCTCCTCAAATAGAAAACCTTTTGAGTGAATTTGACGATCTATTCTCACAAGAAGGACCCAATGGGCTTCCTCCTCTTAGGGGGATAGAACATCAAATTGACTTCATTCCGGGGGCAAGCCTACCAAATAGGCCTGCTTATAGAACCAACCCCGAGGAAACAAAGGAGATAGAATCACAAGTTCAAGACTTGTTGGAGAAGGGTTGGGTTCAAAAGAGTCTAAGCCCTTGTGCTGTACCTGTCTTGTTGGTGCCTAAAAAAGATGGAAAATGGCGCATGTGTTGTGATTGTAGAGCAATCAACAACATCACCATCAAGTATAGGCATCCAATCCCAAGGCTTGATGATATGCTTGATGAATTGCATGGGTCAACTCTATTCTCCAAAATTGACCTTAAAAGTGGATATCACCAAATTCGAATCAAGGAGGGTGATGAGTGGAAAACCGCTTTTAAGACCAAATTTGGATTATATGAGTGGTTGGTGATGCCCTTTGGACTCACTAACGCTCCAAGCACATTCATGAGGCTTATGAATCACACCTTGAGGGATTGTATAGGTAAATATGTAGTAGTTTACTTTGATGATATCTTAGTATATAGTAAAACCCTAGAAGACCATCTAAGTCACCTTAGGGAAGTCTTTCTAGTTCTTAGGAAAAATAGTCTTTTTGCAAATAGGGATAAGTGTACCTTTGGTGTAGATAGTGTAGTCTTTTTAGGCTTTATAGTAAACAAAACGGGGGTACATGTAGATCCCGAGAAAATCAAAGCCATCCAAGAGTGGCCAACTCCACAAAATGTAAGTGATGTAAGAAGTTTTCATGGGTTAGCTAGCTTCTATAGAAGGTTTGTGCCTAATTTTTCTAGCCTAGCTTCTCCTTTGAATGAACTTGTTAAAAAAGATGTTGCATTTTGTTGGAATGAAAAGCATGAGCAAGCCTTTCAAAGGCTAAAAGCTCAACTCACCAATGCACCCATCCTATCTCTCCCAAATTTTTCCAAAACTTTTGAGATAGAGTGTGATGCATCGGGAGTAGGCATAGGCGCGGTATTGTTGCAAGGTGGACACCCCATTGCTTATTTTAGTGAAAAACTCCATGGTGCCACCCTCAACTACGCCACTTATGACAAAGAGCTCTATGCTCTTGTGAGAGCCCTAAAGACTTGGGAACACTATCTTGTGTCCAAAGAATTTGTTATCCATAGTGATCACGAGTCTTTAAAATATTTAAAGGGCCAACACAAGCTCAATAAGAGACATGCAAAATGGATGGAATTTCTTGAACAATTTCCTTATGTAATCAAATACAAGAAAGGAAGCACCAATATAGTGGCCGATGCTCTTTCAAGACGCCACACACTCTTTTCAAAATTGGGTGCCCAAATTCTTGGATTTGACCACATAAGAGAGCTTTACCAAGAAGATCAAGAACTTTCATCCATCTATGCCCAATGTCTACATAGAGCGCAAGGAGGTTACTATGTGTCCGAGGGATATCTTTTTAAAGAAGGAAAACTTTGCATTCCCCAAGGAACACATAGAAAACTCCTTGTCAAAGAATCACATGAAGGGGGACTCATGGGCCATTTTGGAGTTGATAAGACTCTAGATCTTTTGAAAGCAAAATTTTGTTGGCCACACATGAGGAAAGATGTCCAACGCCATTGCTCTAGATGTATCTCATGTTTAAAAGCAAAGTCTAGAACAATGCCGCATGGACTCTACACCCCTTTGCCGATTGCAAATGCTCCTTGGGAAGACATTAGCATGGATTTCATTTTAGGACTTCCTAGGACTGCAAGAGGCCATGACTCTATCTTTGTGGTAGTGGACCGTTTTAGCAAAATGTCTCACTTTATTCCATGCCACAAAGTAGATGATGCTCAAAATATTTCTAAACTCTTCTTTAGAGAAGTGGTGAGACTCCATGGTCTCCCTAGAAGTATAGTGTCCGATAGAGATCCCAAGTTTATAAGTCACTTTTGGAAAACTCTTTGGGGTAAACTTGGAACAAGACTACAATTTTCAACTTCTTGTCATCCTCAAACGGATGGGCAAACCGAAGTAGTCAATAGATCTCTTGGAACTATGCTTAGGGCTATCATGAAGGGCAGCCACAAATCTTGGGATGAGTACCTTCCCCACATTGAATTTGCTTACAATAGAGTAGTTCACAAGACTACTAATGCTTCTCCTTTTGAGGTAGTATATGGTTTTAATCCTCTCACGCCCATGGATTTAATTCCTCTTCCTAATCCACAAGATTTTGTGCATAAGGAAGGAGTAATCAAGGCTGATTTTGTCAAGAAAATGCATGAGAAGATTAAAATTCAAATACAACAACAAAATGAGAAGTACACAAAACACAACAACAAAGGGAAGAGAGAAATAATTTTTGAGGAAGGAGACTTAGTTTGGCTTCATCTTCGAAAAGAAAGATTTCCAAATCAAAGGAAGTCCAAACTAAGTCCCCGAGGTGAGGGACCCTTCCAAGTCCTTAAGCGAGTCAACAACAATGCATATAAATTGGACCTACCTCTTGAATATGGAGTACATGACACATTTAATGTAATTGATCTTTCTCCATTTGTAGGTACCAATGACGATGACGAGCTGGATTTGAGGACAAATCCTTTCCAAGGGGGAGCGGATGATGGAGGAGGGCCAAGCACATCTAACCAAGGAAGCCAAGGCCCAAACCAAGAAGACCGTCTAGACCAAGAGGAGCGTCTAGTTCCAAGAAGTGAGCGTCTAGGACGTGAAGGAGGGAGGCTATCCATGGAGCTAGACCGTCTAGGACCTCTCACAAGATCCATGGCTAAACATATCCAAGCACACATAGAAGAAGCCACGGATGGGAGGGAGAAGACCTTGTACATGCTACTTGGAGGCCCATTAGGGGTAGCTTAGTAGATTAGTGTAGTGTAGAAAGCAAAACTTGCTAACTTAGGGGTGTGCTATCAAAAAGGTGCCCTTAGCAATAGAAGGAGGGGTGTGCTAGCAAATAGGTGCCTTTAGCAAAAGAGGGAGGGGTGTACTATCAAATGTTGCATTTTTGACCTATCTTCTAGAATATTAGGATGATGGTGTGGTTTGACTAAAGTCAATACCCTAGGCAGCCCCCACTTTTTGTATTTCCATCCCTACCCTTTAAGCTTGCTCACCAAGGCTCCTAAATCTATAAATAAGGAGGCCTACCTCATGTATTTTCAAGTTTATTTGAGTAATGTTATGCTGCCATTTTTGTGCACAAGCTTTACTCCTCCTAGAAATCTAGGCTATAAACTTCAATCCTTTCACCTTCTCCCTTGAGCTGGCCGAACCACTCAACCCATACTCATCATGCACCTTCAAGACCAACACAACTCCTAGGAGGGTCTTGTTTCACTCATCCATTGCTTCCGCTCCATCTATTTCTACTTTGATTCAAGAAGAACACATGAAAATGCCATCAGAACACCTCCACTTCGAGTGAGAACTTCCAATGTGAAAGAAGGGTTCGCCTAGTTAAATCCTCCGTTGTCCACGGACGATGACAGGTCAGTCAGAACCTATTAGTTGGGGTTAGAGGTCTCGTAAGAGGAACGGGGAGTTCATAAGGAACACCTTCCCCCTCCGAGTGAGAACGCCCAAATTAAAGTAAAGGTTCATTAATGAAATTAGCAGAAAAAGCATGCTACTTGAGGTTCATTTTTGCAGGTGCATTATTTGTGATCGTGAGCCCACCAAATACAAAGCACGACAAAAAGATGAACAATGCATAAGTCAAAGTTTTATATTACAAAGGAGGGTGATTACAAGATGTTCAGCTAAATACAACTTGATCCGGTCGGTCATCGGTAGTCGATGACATCAGTAGCAGTTGACCACGTGGACCATTCACAGAGTAACACGTGGTAGAGGACAGCAGGCGAATCAGGGAGGCGACCACTCAGAATGGTAATCGCCTATCGCCTGTGATGTTGAGTAATCGCCTATCGCCTTGGAGATAGGTAATCGCCTATCGCCTTGAGGTGAGTAATCGCCTATCGGCTTGAGGATGAGTAATCGCCTATCGGCTTGAGGATGAGTAATCGTTCATCGCCGGTATAGATCAGTAATCGCCCAGTGGGACATGATCGCCGTGTGTTAAGGTTAGGAGATCAGGTGGTCAGCAAGTCGCCGAAAGAGCACATCGCCGGGTGTTTGAGGAGACTTGGCAAGCACTTGTTGTATGGTCTAAGTACAGAGGATAAGTGGCATATCTGCCACCATGTGTAGTGTGAGCTGCAATGCCCAGGGTTAACCAGCTCGCCCTGTTAAGGTTGCGCCCAGAGTAGCCTGCGTACTAAGCTACTCCCTGTGTGGATAACTCAGTCGCCGGGGGCACAGTGGAAGTAACGTTTCAGCTGCAGATACTCCAGATGGTGACACGTGTCAAGAGGAATAACCGTCAGGAGAGAGAAAGACTCAGGTATATATACAAACTCTTAACGAAATTGAGAGGGGTTTTTTTTGAGATTCTTACAGCTTACACATTTGAGAGTTTCAGTGACACACGAGTCTCACAGAGAGATTCAGATATAGTTTTGGTGTTCCTGTTGCCTGACTTGAGCGTCGGAGCTACAACGACCGCCAGAGGCGCCGTCTGTGTGTTTTGCAGGCAGCGTTTGGAGTTTCGGCGGTGGTTCTTGGAGCGTTCCTGCAGAACAGAAGGCTAGACGAAGGAGTGACGAGGCAATCCTCCATGTTCGAGTCAAGCGGTAGGATCATTAGGCGCCCACCGTGGGGCCCGTGTGAATTTTGTTCCCATCCACGTTGCAGTTCTTGAAGTTTCTTGAGGTTTCTTGGAGCTTCTTTACTATTTCGTCGAAGTGAAGTTACGTCGAAGTGTTGAGAAGATGAGAAGAAGAACCAGGCAAACCTCACCTGCGCCATCTGCTGAAGAAGGAGCTGTTACCATGGCACAGGCAGTGGAGATGATGCGCGCGTTGCAAGATAGCGTCGCGGAATCGAGAGCTGATCGGGAGAAAATGCGTGCAGAGCTGACTGCATCACAGAGAAGAAACGAAGAGTTGAACCGTATGAATGAAGAGCTGCGTAGGGAATTGCAGGCGCAGAAGGAGCGCGCAGTTAAAGATAGGACGTCGACGCCGCAATCGCCTCCTAGAGTATTCCCTATGCCTTTCTCCCCCGAGATCATGAACACGGTGGTGCCTCCCAATCTAGTGGGACTGAAAGCGTCGTTCACGGGGGTTGAAGATCCATAAGCACACCTGACAGCCTTCCACACTCAGATGATGCTGACTGGAGGTTCAGATGCTGTGTACTGCAAGATGTTCATGAGTACACTGAGCGGAGTGGCTATGGAGTGGTTCGTGAGCCTGCCAGAGGGCCACCTCACTTCCTTCCATCAGTTTGCGAAGCTGTTCACGGAGCAGTACATCATTAACCGACCTGCACCAGTGGTGTCCTACGACCTGTTTGACGTGCGCCAGTATCAGGGGGAGCCGTTGAGGGACTACCTCAATCGCTTTGGGGCGCAGGTGGTGAGATTGCCCGTCAAGGATGAAGACATGCTGGTGCATGAGTTCAAGAGAGGTGTCCTCCCTGGTCCTTTCAGTGAATCGCTCATCAGGAGCCACCCTGCCACCTTCACCGAGATACGGCGACGTGCGGTGGCACACATAGTAGCAGAGACAGAGGTCTCTGAGAAGAGAGGAAGTGCTGCACGTCGAAGCCACGTGGAGGTCAGGGGAATCAGCAGCAACAGGCGCGGGTGCATGAGATCAAGGAAGGGAGGAAGGAGCAGGGAAGGTCTCGCCCTTATGCACCAAGGAAGGACCAGACCAGGGGGCGTGCAAGCAACGCACCCCCCAGGTATGATTTCATGATAAGTTTGGCGGAGCTGATCGCCATCCCTGCTGTGGCAGCAAGACTCCATGTGCCAGAGAAAACCGACAGGGTACTGGGAGGGAGGAAGGATGAGTGGTGTGAATTCCATCAAGCTTATGGACATACACTCCGTAACTGCCTGGCGTTGGGGCGTCAGCTTGCTGAGTTGGTGGAGACAGGGTTCCTGACCGATTACCTGCAGAAGACACAAGGTGATCGCGCTTCGGGGTCCCAGGAAGGCGACCAGCAACATGAACTCCCTGTGTTTGGGGAGGTGAGGTGATGGAAGAGGCTACACTGGGGGGGCTCCCAGAGCTGAAGCGGAAGGCATGATCGCCCCACGTGTGTGCATCGCCAGGGCGGTCATCGCCGGTTAAAGGAGACCCCATCCAGAGTGGTTGAGACGTTGGAAAATGGAGCTTGTCGGCTGGTGACTCTGGACGTAACGACTATTCCTAAAACCCAGGACGCTACACGCTTCTTTCCTACTCTCGTTAAGTTGTAAAGTAGATGCGTTATCGCGCTGTACACATACCTAGTGTATTAAAACAGTTGAGCAGATCAGGGGCACTCTTTTTAATGATGCCACCCAATAAAAGATTTTCAGTACATAAAGTGTGCGAGTGTTCCCAGTTTAAAGTTCTCCTTGCCCCAGGTGCAAGACCAGGTGATCGGTGGTGAGTTACCCAGTGGCCACCACCCGCAGATCAGCCCCTAGATAAGCGCTGGGATGTAGAGCGTGATCAGCCATCAGTGCCTGCAGACCGCGATCAGCAGTCGGTGCATGTAGAGAGTGAGTGCTCGGTCGGTGCATGGTCATCAGGGTCTTGCTAAGACGTGTTAAGCTGGGACCCAAGTTCCCAGCAAGAGCGTTAAGCATGCACCTCGCATGATTCCAGAGAAGATCTCCTCGCTGGTCGGGGCGTCGGTGAACGCGCGATGAGGTTATGCAGGCAGGGCGCGTCCGGTGTGTGCGCTTAGACAGCCACGCCTGGCGCCCCCCTGGGAGCGTACTGCCACAGAGAAAGTCCTCACCTCTGCTTTATACAGCAAGGTTGAGGCAAGAGAAAGTCCTCTTCCTTTGCTTTTTACAGCAAGGTTGAGGCAACAGAGAAAGTCCTCACCTCTGCTTTATACAGCAAGGTTGAGGCAAGAGAAAGTCCTCTTCCTTTGCTTTTTACAGCAAGGTTGAGGCAATAGAGAAAGTCCTCACCTCTGCTTTATACAGCAAGGTTGAGGCAAGAGGAAGTCCTCCTTGCCTTTGAGCAAGTGCAGGCACCAGAGGAAGTCCTCCTTGCCTTTGAGCAAGTGCAGGCGAGAACAGAGGAAGTCCTCCTTGCCTTTGAGCAAGTGCAGGCACCAGAGGAAGTCCTCCTTGCCTTTGAGCAAGTGCAGGCACCAGAGGAAGTCCTCCTTGCCTTTGAGCAAGTGCAAACACCAGAGGAAGTCCTCCTTGCCTTTGAGCAAGTGCAGGCACCAGAGGAAGTCCTCCTTGCCTTTGAGCAAGTGTAGGCAACAGAGGAAGACCTCCTTGCCTTTGAGCGAGTGCAGGCGAGAAAGAAGAAAGTCCTCCCTCGACTTTGTACAGCAAGGTGCAGGCGAGTGAAAGTCCTCACCTCGACTTTGTACAGCGAGGCTGAGGCAAGAGAGAAAGTCCTCTCCCTTTGCTTCTTACAGCAAGGTTGAGGCGAGAGAACCAAGTCCTCTTCCTCTGCTTTTCACAGCAAGGTTGAGGCGAGAGAAAAGTCCTCTTCCTTTGCTTCTTACAGCAAGGTTGAGGCAAGAGAACCAAGTCCCTTCCCTCTACTTTTTACAGCGAGGCTGAGGTGAGAGAGGCAAGACCTCACCCACGACTTCTTACAGCGAGGTTGAGGCAAGAGGGGTCGTCGAGAAGCACTTTTCTTCCCCAAAACACAGGCGGCATAGTTGGTGTTCAGACCCTCTATGCACTCAGCGTTGGTGTGGCAGAGAAGTGCAGCGAAGCCAGAAGCGCGATGACTGATCGGTGGTGCACTAACATGCTAGTCGGTGGTAGAAGCAAGTTCTGCGGCGTGAAGCCGAAGCGTTTAGGCCCGTTAAGTCAGTCATCCAGCATGAAGTTATGTTGAAGGCAATGCTAAGGTAACAGTCAGCCGCGATCAAGTCAGAGGCCAAGTGTGAGGGGTTGCAGTTAGATCGCGCTAAAGCCTAAGCTAGGTAACAGGTAGTCACATGCAGAGAGTTAAAGAGAAGAAACGGAGCGAACCCTAGCGCGTTTGAGAAGAAGAAAACAGGGAAGGTGAATCTCTAGATGATCCAGAGAGATGCTTTGAATGTTTGAAGGCGAAAAAGAAGGAATGAAACAGTGTTAGTACCAGAGTGTGCGCTCCTGTAGACCGTCAGAAGACGATTTCTTAGTCTCTTCGCTGAGAACAAGTTCACAGCTCGAGACTTGGGGGGCTTGTGATCCGGTCGGTCATCGGTAGTCGATGACATCAGCAGCAGTTGACCACGTGGACCATTCACAGAGTAACACGTGGTAGAGGACAGTAGGCGAATCAGGGAGGCGACCACTCAGAATGGTAATCGCCTATCGCCTGTGATGTTGAGTAATCGCCTATCGCCTTGGAGATAGGTAATCGCCTATCGCCTTGAGGTGAGTAATCGCCTATCGGCTTGAGGATGAGTAATAGCCTATCGGCTTGAGGATGAGTAATCGCCTATCGGCTTGAGGATGAGTAATCATTCATCGCCGGTATGGATCAGTAATCGCCCAGTGGGACATGATCACCGTGTGTTAAGGTTAGGAGATCAGGTGGTCAGCAAGTCGTCGAAATAGCACATCGCCGGGTGTTTGAGGAGACTTGGCAAGCACTTGTTGTATGGTCTAAGTACAGAGGATAAGTGGCATATCTGCCACCATGTGTAGTGTGAGCTACAATGCCCAGGGTTAACCAGCTCGCCCTGTTAAGGTTGCGCCCAGAGTAGCCTGCGTACTAAGCTACTCCCTGTGTGGATAACTCAGTCGCCGGGGGCACAGTGGAAGTAACATTTCAGCTGCAGATACTCCAGATGGTGACACGTGTCAAGAGGAATAACCGTCAGGAGAGAGAAAGACTCAGGTATATATACAAACTCTTAACGAAATTGAGAGGGGTTTTTTTTGAGATTCTTACAGCTTACACATTTGAGAGTTTCAGTGACACACGAGTCCCACAGAGAGATTCAGATATAGTTTTGGTGTTCCTGTTGCCTGACTTGAGCGTCGCAACTACAACGGCCGTCTGTGTGTTTTGCAGGCAGCGTTTGGAGTTCCGGCGGTGGTTCTTGGAGCGTTCCTGCAGAACAGAAGGCTAGACGAAGGAGTGACGAGGCAATCCTCCACGTTCGAGTCAAGCGGCAGGATCACAACTATTCAGAAGACCTATCTGGGCACTATTCGCCTGTCGACCACCTGCATAGTTGCGGAGTATGGTGAGAGGTCCATCTCAGGATGCACGCAGGCAACCTGAGCAAGGGCATCACCAAAGACTTCCCCATAGGCATCGGCGGCGTCATTAATAAGCTCAGTCTCGGTCTTCTTCAGCAGTTCAATCTGTTGGGCAAGTTCCTCCTCAACCTTGCCCAGCTGAACTTCTCGATCGGTCGCCCTCTCCTCCAGCTTGGCCATTTTAGCTTGAGCCCCCTCTGCTTGCTCTTCCAGTTCGATGATCTTGTTGCGAAGGGGGAGTATCTTAGCTTCAAGCTAGAGGGCCTCCTGCCCCTTGGAGAAAAGAAGCTTCTTGGTCTCCTTCTCAGATTGACGGAGACTACCCAGTTCTTGATTAAGGGCAGTCTCGCGCTTGGTCGCTTGACGGAGTTGGAGATCCTTTTGCTCCAGCTCTTTCTTCAGTTGGGCGGTCTCCTCAAGCAGCTCCACCTCAACGTTGCCCTTGACCAGCAAGGAGTTGGAAGCGGCCAAGAACTCCCCGAAACCATGGCTGAGGAGGTTCTCAAGGGAGTTTCTGTCCATGGCCTCCAAGACAGCTCGGCCAGGCATCTGAGCAAGTGACCTTTGGAGCAGAGAAGGCAGTTCTGGGGCAGAAGGCGTTTGACCAGAGGGAGGAGCACTCTCCCCACCCCCCTCAAGCGTTAAGATTGGCTCAGGAGGGGAGGAGGCGCTGGGAGGGTGCTCCCTAAAGGATGAAGGGTGCCCTTTTGTGGCTGAAGAGACCTTCGCGGCTGTCCCCACCCTTTTCCTTTTGAAGACAAGGCCGGAGCAGGTGTCCTCATCATCAGAAACCTCCACAGGGACTGCCCTCTTGGACTTTTCAGCAATGGGTTCCAAGGCAGCACCTGCAGGTGACGAAGGACCTGCAGGGGCTGAACCGCTAGCATTGCGGTGATGCAGCACATCCGCCAGCCTTTTTGTAACATCCCGCCAAATTCTTTTCATATTTATATAATAAAATAAGCGTAGACATTTATTTATAAAATCAACATATGTATATATATTGAAAGTACATCATCCCATACATTGTATCTCAAAAAGAAACGTCCCTCTTATAGGGGTTTTAATACATTCCATCAACTGTTTCAAAATAAAACCAAAATACAGCATAAAAAGAAAACAGGCGATCTCTTCCTCCAACTGCTCACTGAGGAGCTCGACTACCTGCAACATCATCTGCTCCCATGTAAAATACACGATCATCACAGTTTTAAGAAAAACAGCCACAGAACAAAAATGCAGGGTAAGCTAGATATTTTAAAGAGAATTTAGATATGAAACTTTAAAATCAAGATAAAACAAATTTAAGACACCCACGTAAAACCATCAATTTCCCATTCATTTCACACACTTCACAATTTCATAAAGAGTTATTTGTTTCACATAAAACATCAAATGCCTATCAAATCTCAATATTTCTCTTTCTCACGTTTGACTTCCACGGACTCACCACACATAGACACATACCACACCATTGTAAAGTCCACACAGGACAGGTAATGAAATCCACACAGGACAGCTAATGAAGTCCACACAGGACAGCTAATGAAGTCCACACAGGACAGCTAATGAAGTCCACACAGGACAACTAATAACATCAATTCACCCAATGCACCATACAACACTTAAATGAACGATTCCAAACACAGCAACTATCGTACCAAGGTTCAGGTTTTCCAATATCACATGCATTTCACATATCAATCTCAAACAAGTTCAAAGCGACACTAAAACAGGGGAGTTCGAAATCAACATTAAAACCGGCGATCACGTCGCCCCACACATAAAAACAGAGCATCGTGAAAAAGAATATGAAACCGGCGACCACGTCGCCCTCACTTCAGAACCTACTCACCTAAAGTTTTTATAAACGAAAAATACTAGCTTCCCTTACCTGGACTAGCGTAAACTTCACCAAGAGCTCCAAAACCCACCGAAGCTTAAAGATGCCTTAACTCTGCTTTAGTGTCCGGTTTGGAGAACTTGCAGAGAACCTGATGGAAGAGGCCCAAGCCCAAGCTCAGGCCCAACAACTAGGTCCATGGAAAAGAGTATTTAAGAAGATTGGGACTCTGCTACTGATGGCAGAGAAACTTTTCTTTACATATTCAAGGACCCCTCAGAGGTCCACAAGGAGTAGAGCCCAAGCCATGGGAGCTGAGCATCAATTAATTTCAGTTTATTTGTAATTTCAGTAGAGTAGGGTTCATTTAGCACAATAAGGGGTGTATTTAACAATTTAGCTTGTACCTAGGCCTTTTAGGGTAGGAATGTAGCCCTACCTTCTAGAAGCATGCTAAGGGGCTGCATTGACCTTTAGTCAACACCCTAGCAGCCCCCTCTTTTATGTATTCCCCATCCTACCCTTGCTCCTTACTCTCCAAGGCACCATCTCCTATAAATAGGGTGCTTTAGCTCATGTTTTTTTTAAGATCAATTTATATGAGTAAATGCTGCCAAAATTATGCTAGCTTCTACTCTTTGTCTAGTCTCTCTAGGTTAGACACTTTGATCTTCATCTTCACCTTCCTCCAAGTGATTTGGCCTAACCTATCACTCTCCACACCTTTCATGCACCTACAAGGAACCCATAGCTCTATATGAGCCATCCTTGACCCATATCATCCATAGCTTCCACCACCTTTTTACCTCATATTTCAAGAAGAACAAATGGTCATGAAGAACAATCCATCATTTGGTATCTAGAGCTTTGGTTCTTCAAGAGATAAGTGTTCTCTTCATTTTATTCTTTGAGTCTTCTTCTTTATTCCATGTTGTTCATCATATCCTTAAATGTCTTGCTGTTTTTAATTTCTTTTTAAGTTGGTGTTGCTGTTTTTAAATTTCTATTTGGTATTTTTGGTTCAACTTGATCTTGAACTTCCATTTTCAAACTGTTTTAGGTTCCTTTTGTGTTGGATGTTCTATTTTATTTTATTTGAGTCTTATTGATGTTTTTAATCGGTGCAAAGTGTTTGTGGTTGAGTCATTTTGATTTTTTGAATCCATACAAGTTTTGTCAAAGTCATGTTCATCCTACAATGTCATAAATTCCAAGTGGTGCCTTTTATTGTTGATTTGGTTGCTTGATTTTGTTTTGAGTGCAGTTTATATTTCTGGTTTTGAAGCTTTGGTGCCTTTTATATTTTCATATTTGAGTTCATACTTGTGTGTTAGTTCCATACAAGTTCGTTTCCAATCATTTCCATTGTGTTTTTGAAGTTTCTTTACCGTTTTCTAATTCCAAGTTAGGATTTCTCTGTTTTCACTGCTACTGTGCTGGCTGGAATCATTCCCAGAAATTACATTTGTTGGTAAACATTCTGAAATTTTGGATTTGAGTAGTTTGATGTGTTAAGAAAAAGTGAAAAAAAGAAGCACATCAAAATTCAAAATACAAAAAAAATGATAAATGAAATACGAACAGAGTGCAAAAATCCTGACTCTGAAAAAACGCTGACGCGGCAGTGATTTCGGAAAAATTATTACAATTATTTGACTCACTGTTTGTGTGAAATTCCAACGCCTATATTGAGCTAAAACATTGAAGTTTCTGTGGTTAAAATTTCAAGCTCAAATTTGAAGTATTCTGTCCAGCATAAAATTGGAAAGTTGTGAAAAATTTTACACAAAAAATTCTGTAGTGCTGTTTTGGTTTTATTCATCTATTCTAGTTCCATTCACTAGGATTCCACTTTGTGTGCTACCTTTTTCTTGTGTGCCTTAATTTTTTGCTTGTCAAATTTTATTGAATACTCTTTCAAGTCTTGTCAAATATCAACTCCATTTGCAGTAGTCCTTGATTTTAAATTTGAGTTTTGTTGCTTTAAAACTTGCTTGACCTCTCTTTGGTGGATTTGACCTAAAAAGTGCTTTGGTGAGTGTGGAGCTAAAATTTTGTTTTGGTGAAAGCCATATATCACTAAAGAGGAGCTGGATTAAAGATTTAAGGTTGAATAACCTAAGGAGACAAAGCAAGGGACAGCAGCAACCTCATTGAAAAATACACAAATATACACAAAGGAGCTACAAGTGAAGGAGTGCATAGAATAGGACTTTAAATTTTTGTGCATCAAAATTTGTTAACCTAATTTCTTTGTATTTCTTTGAGTTGTAATTTGCAAGGACATTGATTAATTAGTGGATTAATATGTCTTAGACGGTGAGTGTGTCTTCAAGGTTCCAAAGTGCCAAGAAGCCTCACCTTAGGATTCGACTAGTTTTAAAAGCTTTCTAGATAGCAATTTTCATTTGTGTTTTATTGCTTTACATATAGTTTTTCTTGCATAAAAAATTTGTTTTTATCTTTGATTGTGCTCTAAGTAAATTGCTTAGAGAAAGGTTTTTGAAAGTGTTGTGGGATAGTATCTGGCTAAGGAAAGGCTTGGTACTTAAGAGATCCTAGTGATCCACCTCCCTTTCCTGGGAAATTACCTACTTCACTCCACCTATCTTTCTTTTTGAAAATTACTTTTATCACAAACCCCAAACATGTCTACTCATTCTTCTAGTCATAGTGAAAGTGATAGGAAATCCACAAAATCTCTTTTGAAACAATTAGCTAGAGATTTTCAATCACTATCACTAAGACAATTGCAACATGAGGCTCAAATTTTGGAAGATAAAAAAGAAAGAGATGCCCATCTTGCAGTTTTGAATGAAGTGTTGAAGATTGGTAGGGAAAAAGATGAATACATTAGAAAATTAAAAAAATCCCAGGCATCACATGCATCTAGTTCTAGGTCAAATGACTCACATGCTGAGGGGAGTCTGAGAGTTAATGATTATTATCAACCTCCACCTAGAAGAACTAGAAGAGAAAAAGAGTTTAAAGAAAAATTACAAGCTCTTGTCACAAAGAAAGAAGAGAAAGACAAAAGAGAAAGAGAGGAGAATGAAAGGAAAGATAGAGAAGAGAAAGAAAAGAGAGAAAAAGTGAGGATAGAAAAGGAAAGTACAAAAAATCCTTTGTTTGGAGTTGAACCAGACATTGACTTAAATTCTTCTTCCATAGAAAACCCTTGTGAGAATATGCTTGAAGAAAAATTTGTGTCTGGAGCTGAACCAGATATAAATATAAATCTTTCCTCCACAGAAAAGCCAAGTGAGGGATTGTTTGAAAAAGAAGAAGAGGAATCTAGAAAGAATGAAGAGTATCTTACAACAACTCCTACAAGAATAGTGGGAAAAGAATCCTTAAACAGAGATTGCAATACTTTGAACTCTCATTTTCCTTTGAATCATGATGCTTACTCTTATTCTCAAAAATCACAAAAACAACACTTTGTGATGTTGTTGCTTATCTTGGGCAATGAAGAACACAAAGGAAGCAAAAATATTTTTGAAAAGGGCCCTATTTCTTTCAAACAAAACTTTTATAAAAATAGCAAAGGGCCTTATTTCCTTACTATTTTATTTGAATACACTAGTCTTAATCTTGTTATCTCACTTTTCTATAATGTTTACTGTAGGTTAATATTTGATCCTGGAGGACGAGCATAGTTTTCAAAGCAGGAATAAGGCTGCTGTTTGAGATCAACCCTGTAGATCTGAGGACAGATCCTCTCAAGAAGGAAGGGATGATGGAAGAGGCCCAAGCCCAAGCCAAAGCCCAAGCTCAGGCCCAACAACTAGGTCCATGGAAAAGAGTATTTAAGAAGATTGGGACTCTGCTACTGATGGCAGAGAAACTTTTCTTTACATATTCAAGGACCCCTCAGAGGTCCACAAGGAGTAGAGCCCAAGCCATGGGAGCTGAGCATCAATTAATTTCAGTTTATTTGTAATTTCAGTAGAGTAGGGTTCATTTAGCACAATAGGGGGTGTATTTAACAATTTAGCTTGTACCTAGGCCTTTTAGGGTAGGAATGTAGCCCTACCTTCTAGAAGCATGCTAAGGGGCTGCATTGACCTTTAGTCAACACCCTAGCAGCCCCCTCTTTTATGTATTCCCCATCCTACCCTTGCTCCTTACTCTCCAAGGCACCATCTCCTATAAATAGGGTGCTTTGGCTCATGTTTTTTTTAAGATCAATTTATATGAGTAAATGCTGCCAAAATTATGCTAGCTTCTACTCTTTGTCTAGTCTCTCTAGGTTAGACACTTTGATCTTCATCTTCACCTTCCTCCAAGTGATTTGGCCTAACCTATCACTCTCCACACCTTTCATGCACCTACAAGGAACCCATAGCTCTATATGAGCCATCCTTGACCCATATCATCCATAGCTTCCACCACCTTTTTCCCTGCAACCCATCAGAACCTCCCAGGTGTCCAAGGGCAGTCGTCGCTCGTCGTACTGGTGCTTGAGGATGCCTGAATCGCAGCGCGAAGGAGAGAAAAGAGAAGGATGAAGGTAAACTCACTCTTACACTCTTGAACTACTGCAACGTTCTTTTCCTCTCAGAAGTGGGTTTTTGAATCCAAACCAACCTGTCCACAATTTCCACTGCGACCACCACTCTGCAGGAAAGCTTGCGTGCACACTTCCTTGAACAGTACGACCACGTGTGTCTCTGCGCATACCAACTCTCTGATGCCACTATTCTGAAACACCCTTTCTGTCTACGTGTCGCGCGTGCAGGACGTCTCATGCTGGGAGCCTGGGTCCCACCTTATCTGTGTGAAACACGACATCGCGCGATAACCTTCCACCGATGACTCATCCTGGCGGACGACCGATGTCTCTCTCTGGAAGACGACCGATGTCTCTCCCTGGCGACGCCCGCATGTCTCTCGCCCTGGCAATGTCCGCATGTCTCTCGCGCCCTGGCGATGCCCGCATGTCTTGCGCCATGGCGATGTCCGTGTGCCTCTCGCGCCCCGGCGATGCTCGCATGCCTCGCGCCCTGGCGGTGTCCGCATGTCTCTTGCGCCCTGGCGATGCCCGCATGCCTCGCGCCCTGGCGATGTTCGCATGCCTCTCGCGCCCTGGCGATGTCCGCATGCCTCTCGCGCGCTGGCGATGTCCGCATGTCTCGCGCCCTGGCGATGCCCGCATGTCTCGCACCCTGGCGATGACTGATGACACATCGCCACGCCTTGCTGAAGGTTCTTCATCCCACAATGTTACGTCCAAGGTATCACCTCCACATGACTTGGTGACGTCGGTAGCTTCACATTTCCAAGAATAGATCAGCACTACTCCTCGTGCGCCCATGCATGCAACACTAAGGACGATTTCTTATGCTCAAGCATAGAGCTTCGCATGCACAGCGTATCTAAGGTTTAACCCACACCTCGATACGCGTGGTTTTTGGAACCCACTATGGTTGATCCAGCATCTTGACCATGTACTAAGTGCACTCCCGACGATCACGTACACCATAGCCGATTGGCGATCATGTGTACTCTAGGCGACAGGCGATTATGTGCCAGAGAAGTCGGAGATCGCTTCCGTCTTCAACAACGGCAATCTCGTAGACTTTTAAGCTATACTTTTCTTCCTTTACTCTTCTTGATCCACATGTCTTCCTCGAGCACCCCCACGTGATTACCTCACGATAAAGTCATCGCACCTGACTACTTGGTTAATACAATGGTCAGCCGACCGACCTCTTCCAGCTGACCCCAGACCTTGGGCGATGTCCGAGGTCCGACTACTACGAAACTTCTATTACCAGCTCTTTGTATTTTAAATAATAACATCTTCTGAAATTATTTAAATATAACACTTTTATTCCAATTAAAGTTTCTAGGTCCTTACATTCTCCCCAACAAGAAAACTTTTCGTCCTCGAAAATTGAATTACGAGGAAAAGAGGTAGGGATAGGCTTCTCTCATGGTTTTCTTCTAACTCCCAAGTTGAATCCCTTGATCTGTCATTTCATTGGTTGAAGTAGAGACTTGCAGACCAGAAAACCTTTCTCAAATACTTGATCCTTAAAACTTCTAATTCCTCTTGTTTTAGATGTCCTTAATTGGCATGAACTGATCTGCAATGACTTGGGTTGACATCAACATTATTATTCTGTCTAGAAACTGCAGAGATGGAGTTTCTTCCAGGATTTTCATTTTTCAGTTCAGAAACAACCGGTTTGTAGCTTGGCTTCACATTAGGCACCGTTTCTTGTCAACCGATGGTGAAGCAACAAAAGCTTGAGGGAGCACGGTCTCTTTCTTCAGGCGCCCCTCTGGTTCATCTCTTCTTTGATTACTAATAGCAGATCAGGAAAAACCCACCCCTTTAACAGATGGTTGGGATTTCAGAGCTGCTAACTCAGGAATTCCAATGGATACATCCATATTAGCATTGCATGGGATCTCAAGGTGCTCAGTATTCAACACGCAGATCATAAATCCCTCACTGTGTTCAGGGTGAGGACTTGTTGGCACAGCTGACAATGCAGCAGTGTTTCTAGGATCAGAAACGAAACGCTGACCACCACAACTGCCCATTTAAAGGATTAGCTGTAAATCCCATCCCATTAGAAACACAAGGAACGGAAAGTTCTGCTTCCACATCCAACTTTTTGCAATTTACTAACATCGTTAGAAGAACTCAACATCATCATAACACGGCTTACCCTTATTCTTATCCATAGCCATTTCCTCCTTCCCTCCTACATTCACAGGCAGAACTGCATCCTCATTTGCCAAGTTCAGGAGACTTACGGCATCAGGAGCCCTTAATCTCAACCCACCATTTCCATACTCATCTTTCGAATCACGATCAACAAAACAGCATCCATTCTGCGTGAAGCTTTCTCTCTTATCCCAGTAACTTCTCTACCTAGTATTTTTCAGCAAATTTCTCTGTCTAATTGAACTTTAGACATAAATACAATATCTCATCTTTCCTTTTAAGCTTGTGGTTAAGCTAGAGCCATCTCATGCTGTTTCATCGACATAACCACCTTCCAAGCTTCAAATAAAAGAAAATTCATTCTTTCATTCTTGGAACTTAACCCTGGTACTTCCCATGGATACACATGCATAAGTCTTTAAACCCTCAACATACTGCTTATTTACTCTCCATAACTTATATGTAGCTGAAACTAAACCTTGGTACAACTAAATCTAACTTACACTTGCTTCTTTAATTCCATCAACTCAGCTGGAGCCATTGACACTGGTCCAGCTCCAGGTACCAAAACAATAGAGAATTCCATCTCTCTCTTAGGAGGTAGTCCAGGTATTTCTTCTGGAAATACATCCATGAAATCCTTCACCACATGTATACTGCCCATATCTTCATCATTCTTCACTCCCCCTTGAGCTAGGATCACAAGGTACGTTGTCCCTTCTTTCAACTCCGACCATACATGCTGAGCAGATATTATATCTGTCTTGGAGATCTGGAAACACCACTTGATGGCCTTCACATGTTGAGCTCTCCTTGGATGTTGAAGATGGTGCGGAAGCAATGGTTTAAATGAGCAAGACCCTCCTAGGAGTGATGGTGATCTTGAAGGTGCATGATGTGTATGAAAATGAGAGAGGTTTGGCCAGCTCTCTTTGGTGGTGAAGGAGTGAAGATTAAAACCATAAATCAAGAGATTTAGGCAAGGGAGTAAGTATGGCACAAATTTGGCAGCACAACTTTACTCAAATTAATCTTGAAAATACATGAGGTAGGCCTCCTTATTTATAGATTTAGGAGCCTTGGTGAGCAAGCTTAAAGGGTAGGGATGGAAATACAAAAAGTGGGGGCTGCCTAGGGTATTGACTTTAGTCAAACCACACCATCATCCTAATATTCTAGAAGATAGGTCAAAAATGCAACATTTGATAGTACACCCCTCCTTCTTTTGCTAAAGGCACCTATTTGCTAGCACACCCCTCCTTCTATTGCTAAGGGCACCTTTTTGATAGCACACCCCTAAGTGAGCAAGTTTTGCTTTCTACACTACACTAATCTACTAAGCTACCCCTAATGGGCATCCAAGTAGCATGTACGAGGTCTTCTCCCTCCCATCTGTGGCTTGACTCATTTGGGCGTGAATGTGCTTGGCCATGGACCTTGTGTTGGGCCTGAACTTGGGTTGGAGCTTGGGCCTCTTCCATCATTGATGGTTCTGAGCCATCGCTGCATTCTGTTGTTGGATGGTAGTTGCCATCATCTCAATAGCCTTGGCAATCTGGCTCATTTCCGAAGAAGGTTGGGGAGGGGTAGGAGGTCTATGTGCCATCTTCTTCGTTTCAGATTTTGAAACTATAGGTTTCTATATTCCCTACAACTACAAGAATGAGATCGATCAGAAATCCATTCATTCAGGAGGTAACATCTAGACCTTACAAAGGTCAACATCTCAAAGTCATTAAGAATTTGAGTTCATCGACAGAATCATGATGCTTATAACCTTAAGCAAAACACCAGAACAGCTACTGGTATAAAACCATCAATTCAAACGACCACTTTCAATCAATACAAAAACACTCAATAAATTGAAATAAATCACACCAGAATTCAATGTATGCTAAACATCAAACCTTTGGAATTAAGATTGAGAACCATCTCGATCCAGTTATGAGTGTGCACCCTCACTACTTTATCAAGATCCTTTCATTCTTAATACTAAGATTTTCAGTTAGGGCATATATTCACTAAAGCACACACAAAATTTCAATACAAAAACGTTTGAAAACCTTTCACTATAGTTGTTATTTGAAAACTCAAATAGATTTTTTTTTTTTGAGCAGAAGAAACACAATGGATCCATAGCCCTCAGGTCATCCTAAGGACGAACTGCTCTGATACCATTAATGTAACATCCCGCCAAATTCTTTTCACAATTATAAAATGAAATAAAGGTAAAACAATAATATTGAAGTGAACATACGTATTTATATAAAATGGAGTTGCTCCTCACAGGGAGTTTAATACATAACCGGTAAATTTTCCAAAACTTAAAACAAAATACAGCCAAATAAAATGAAACCGGCGGTCTCCCTACATAAAACGGCGATCTCCTATCAGAAGACCCAAAACAGCCGATCTGCTATCAGAACAGAAAACAGGCGATCACCACGTAGAGACAGAAACAGGCGATCTCCTTCCAGCGACCACTCACTGAGGAGCTCTACTCCCTGGAAGATCATCTGCTCCCGTGTAAAATACACGATCATCCCAGTTTTAAGAGAAAACAGTCACAGAACAATACAAAGGGTAAGCTAGATATTTTTAAAACTTTAAATTATAAACTGGACAACCAACGTAGATCGGCCCTTTTTAACCATTCTCAAGAGTCCATCACTTTCTCATTCATATCACACAACCATCAAGTGTCTATCAAAAATTCTCAAAATTTCACATTTCTCACGTCAGACTTCCACTGACTCATCACACATAGACACTTGACACTACTTCCGGAAGACTCGTGCGTTGACTCAGGCTCAGAGATCTGCACCTGTCATACCACACCACTGTGAAATCCACACAGGGTCGCTGTGAAATCCACACAGCCATGCGCATACATAGTCTCAATATCATCACTCCCCCGGTATGACAAGGTTGATTCATATAACAGGCCGAGCTTGTTCTTTTTCACACGACTCACCCATACATATGAACCTCCTTCGACTCTCCACAACTGAATAACTTCATCTACGTGATTCCATTATATCAGCAGAGTCAGGATATCTCTTTCTAGACAAGCCCCTAGTCAATACACATTACACACGATCATACACGGTATTTTCTTTCCTGAAAATACTATGCCTTGATCCCACATTCACAACATTCAACACGTCATACCACTCAAATGAATGATTCAAATCACAGCAACAATCATTTCAAAGGTTCAGATTTTCAAATATCACATGCATTCCACATTTAAATCTCAAACAGTCTCAACGACACTAAAACAGGGGAGTTCGAAATCTGTATTTAAAACCGGCAATCACGTCGCCCAAGCTCATGAAAACAGAGCATCATGAAAAAGGGGTTTAAAACCGGCGATCACGTCGCCCAAACACATAGAACAGAGCATCGTGAAAAGAAATATGAAAACCGGCGACCACGTCGCCCTCACTTCAGAACTTACTCGCCTAACGTTTTTCATAAATGTAAAGTACTAGCTTCCCTTACCTGGACTTGCGTAAACTTCACTAAGAGCTCCAACCCAACGAGCTTCAAGGATGCCTTAACCCTGTTTTAGCGTCTGGTTTGGAGGACTTGCAGAGAACCTCCCAAGTGCTCTATGGCAGTCGTCGATAGCCAAGCAGGAACGTGATAAGGCCTGAATCGCAGAGTGAAGGAGAGAAAAGAGAAGGATGAAGGTGCACTCGCTCTTTCACTCTTGAGCCACTGCAACGTTCTTTGCCTCCCCGCAGTGGGTTTTTGAATCCAAGTCTACTTGTCCACGCATGTTGCTGCCACCACCCCCTCTACAGGAAAGCCTGAGTGTACGTTTCACTGAACAGTACGGCAACGGTTGTCTCTTGCGCATGCCAACCACTTCCCTGAACAGTACGACCGCGAGTGTCTCTTGCGCATGCCAACTTTCTGATGTCACTATTCTGAACCACCCTTTTTGTCTACGTGGCGCGCCTGCAGGACGTTTCATGCTGGGAGTCTGGGTCCCACTTTATCTGTGTGAAACACGACATCGCGCGATAACCTTTCACCGATGACTCATCCTGGAAGATGACCGATCTCTCTCTCTGGGAGACGACCGATCTCTCTCTCTGGGAGACGACCGATCTCTCTCTCTGGGAGACGACCGATGTCTCTCTCTGGGAGACGACCGATGTCTCGCGCCCTGGCGATGTCCGCATACCTCGCGCCCTGGCGACGTCCGCATACCTCGCGCCCTGGCGATGTCCGCATGGGTAGTCTAGGCGACAGGCGATTATGTACTAACCAGGCGATCTCATAGCCTTCTAAGCTACACTTTCCTCCCTTTTTATTTTAAATAACAACATACTTAGAATTCATTTAAAATATATTCCTTTTATTCCAATTAAATTTTACAGGTCCTTACAAAATCCATCTAGAATTTGAGTTTATCAGCAAGATCAATATACTTATACAAGCACATCACCAAAACAGCTACTCGTATAAAACCATCAATTCAAACGACCACTTTCAATCAATACAAAAACACTCAATAAACTGAAGTAAAACACACCAGAATTCAATATATGCTAAACATCAAACTTTCAGAATTTAAGATTGAGAATCATCTTGATCCAGTTATGAGTGTGCACCCTCACTACTTTATCAAGATCCTTTCATTCTTAATACTAAGATTTTCAGTTAGGGCATATATTCACTAAAGCACACACAAAATTTCAATACAAAAATGTTTGAAAACCTTTCACTATAGTTTTTATTTAAAACTCAAATAAATTTTATGAGCAGAAGAAACACAATGGATCCACAGCCCTCAGGTCATCCTAAGGACGAACTGCTCTGATACCATTAATGTAACATCCCGCCAAATCCTTTTCATATTTATATAATGAAATAAAGGTAAAACAATAATATCGAAGTGAACATATATATTGATCCCGCCGCGGACTCGAGCGTGGGGAAAATGCCTAGTCACTCCTTCGTCTAGCCTTCTAACTGCTGCGCGTTCTGCAAGGAGGCTCCAGGAATCTTCGCCGGAACTCCAAACGATGCTCGCAAAACACACAGACGGCGCCTCTAGCGGCCGTTGTAGCTCCGACGCTCAAGTCAGGCAACGAGAACACCAAAACTATCTCTCGGATCTCTCTGTGTGAGACCCGTGTGTGTGTGCCCTCAGTCCTCTTTGATTCGAAAACTGGATGTTCTTTGTTTTGTGTTGTGTATTCTGTGGCAGAGATTGCATACCTGGTTTGGTGTTCTTCTTCCTCATATAAACCCGCGTCGCCCCTACTGTGATGGAAGAGGCGTAAGCTCAGGCCCAACAACTAGGTCCATGGCAAAGAGGATTCAAGAAGAGTGGGACTCTGCTACTGATGGCAGAGAAACTTTTCTCTACATATTCAAAGACCCTTGAGAGGACTACAAGGAGTAAAGCCCAAGCCATGGGAGCTGAGCATAAATTAATTTTAGTTTATTTATAATTTAGTAGAGTAGGGTTCATTTAGCACAATCGGGGGTGTATTTAACAATTTAGCTTGTACCTAGGCCTTTTAGGGTAGGAATGTAGCCCTACCTTCTAGAAGCATGCTAAGGGGCTGCATTGACCTTTAGTCAACACCCTAGCAGCCCCCTCTTTTATGTATTCCCCATCCTACCCTTGCTCCTTACTCTCCAAGGCACCATCTCCTATAAATAGGGTGCTTTGGCTCATGTTTTTTTTAAGATCAATTTATATGAGTAAATGCTACCAAAATTATGCTAGCTTCTACTCTTTGTCTAGTCTCTCTAGGTTAGACACTTTGATCTTCATCTTCACCTTCCTCCAAGTGATTTGGCCTAACCTATCACTCCCCATACCTTTCATGCACCTACAAGGAACCCATAGCTCTATATGAGTCATCCTTGACCCATATCATCCATAGCTTCCACCACCTTTTTACCTCATATTTTAAGAAGAACAAATGGTCATGAAGAACAACCCATCATACTGGCTACCTCTAGGGCCACTTGATCACTCTGCACTGCCGTTTCCACTCCCCAGGGCTACCTTGCATGCCAGCCTTCTTCACTCGAGTGCAAAGTCTGACAGGGGAGGCTGCGTGGGTACCTCTGTACCCCTCGATTTCTGTGCCTATTTTCCCTACCTATTCTCTGGGAACATCTCCACGGTCCACGTGGCAGGCATGCAAACTCACTGGGAGACTCTAACCTTGATAGGTTCTTGTCCTAGCAGGATTCTGCACCTAACCGCGTCTTCTCATCTTCATGCATGGTCGTCTCACGACTAAGGTCACTCCCTGCCTCTGAGCGCTTTACTGATCACTGGTTGCGTTGTTCACATCGCGCGGTCGATGTCACCTCGACACACACCGATGACCGAGGTATCTCTCTTCCTGGCCGATGTCCGATGGCGCTTCTTCACGTTGTCGTGCTCTGCTTATGGAATCAGGCGTGGTCCATGAGTAACGTTCTCGTTGGGAGCCTGGGTCCCAGTTTAACACGTGTTGGCAAGGAACCCCCGACGACTGATCACTCTACATGAACCGATGACTGATCACTCTGCATGCACCGATGACTGATCGGTGCTTCATCATTTCTCGCGCTCTGCTTCCAGGCGCTCATGTAGGAACCGATCTGCTGGTGGAGGTCACCCGGTAACTGGCCACTGATCGCTGTTCTTGAACAATCTCCACCCTGGTTCATCTGCTATCTCATGCCACGCGTCACTCTGTGACTGGCCCACGTAGTCATCTGCTGCTGACCTCATCAAATACCGATGACCGACCGGATCACAAGCCCCCCAGTCTCGAGCTGTGAACTTGTTCTCAGCGAAGAGACTAAGTGGTCTTCCTTGCCAAAGAGAAGAAGGTGCTCGAAGCCGATGTACCTGAGACCATGGCTGCTGGTGCCGAGGCTCTGATACATGGGTTCTATGGGCTGGCAGCAGGTTCACTGCGTCCTTCCAGACTTAGACTCTACCCAACCTAGCCTCCACCATTCAGTGGTTGATGGCAAGCTCATTCCTCCTCCTTGCGACTTCTCCTTTTGTGTAATCTCTTTTTCTCAGCTGCCTTTCTCTCTCTCCACCTTTAACTCACTCTGCATGTGGCCAACTGTTAACTGGCTTAGGCTTCAGCGCGATCTCACTGTGACCCTTCAAACTTGGCCTCTAACTTGATCGTGACCAACTGTACCTTAGCATTCTCTTTAACAATTTTTATGCATAAATTCATGTTGGATGACTGGCCTGATGGTGTCTAAATGCTTCGACTGATCACCCAAGAGCTTGTTTGGGGAAGCTTTCATACTCAGAGCTTTACTACCGACCACCGACTAGCATGTTAGCGCACCACCGATCAGTCACCGCGCTTCAGGTTTCGCATTACTTCTGTGTCACTCCAGCGCTAGTTGCATAGAGGGCCCGAACGCCAAAAATGACGCCTGTGTTGTGGGGAATGCTTCTCGATGACCCCTCTTGCCTCAACCTCGCTGTAAGAAGTCGAGGTGAGGTCTTTCTCCTCTCGCCTCAGCCTCGCTGTACAAAGTCGAGGTGGGGACTTTTTATCTCGCCTCAGCCTCGCTGTATAAAGTCGAGGTGAGGACTTTTTCACTCGCCCCAACCTTGCTGTAAAAAGCAGAGGAGGAGGACTTTCTCTGTTGCCTTAACCTTGCTGTATGAAGCAAAGGAAAAAGACTTGGTTCTCTTGCCTCAACCTTGCTGTAAGAAGCAGAGGAAGAGGACTTTTCTCTGCCTGCACCTCGCTGTATAAAGTCGACGTGAGGACTTTCTTCTCTGGCCCATGCCTCGCTGTACGAAGTCGAGGGAGAGGACTTTCTCTCGCCTGCACCCCGCTGTATAAAGTCGAGGGCGAGGACTTTTTTATCTGGCCCATGCCTCGCTGTACGAAGTCGAGGGAGAGGACTTTTTCTCGCCTGCACCCTGCTGTATAAAGTCGAGGGTGAGGACTTTTTCTCACCTCAACCTTGCTGTAAAAAGCAGAGGAAGAGGACTTTCTCTTCTGAGTGGGTGCATGCTCCCAGGGGAGCACCAGGGGTGGCTGTCTAAGCGCACTCGCTAGGCGCATCCCTGCCTGCATGGTATCACCGCACGCCCTTTGAGTGGGCAACTCCTCTTCTTCTAGTTTGGAATCATGCGAGGTGCATGCGTAACGCTCTCGTTGGGAGCCTGGGTCCCAGCTTAACACGTGTTAGCAAGACCCCGATGACCAATCTTCTTCTGGAATCATGCGAGGTGCATGCGTAACGCTCTCGCTGGGAACCTGGGTCCCAGCTTAACACGTGTTAGCAAGACCTCGATGACCAATCTTCTTCTGGAATCATGCGAGGTGCATGCGTAACGCTCTCGCTGGGAACCTGGGTCCCAGCTTAACACGTGTTAGCAAGACCCCGATGACCATGCACCGAACGAGTGCTCACTCCCGACATGCACCGACGGCTGATCTTGCTTTGGGTGCACCGATGTTTGATCGCGCTCTGAGTGCACCGATGTTTGATCGCACTCTGAGTGCACCGATGACTGCTCGCGCTCTGCTTCCAAGCGCTTATCTTAGGGGCTGATCTGTGGGTGGTGGCCACTTGGTAACTGACCACCGAGCACCTGTACTTGCACCTGGGGCAAGGAGAACTTTAAACTGGAAAGCACGTGCACACTTGGTATACTGAAACCTTTTTTATTGGGTGGCCTCGTTAAAAACCCTCATCAGGGAAAAGAGTGCCCCCTGATCTGCCCAACTATTTACAGTATATACATTGAGTGTGTGTATAGCGCAAGAACGCATCTACCTTACAACTTAACTGAAGTAGAAACTTGAGTGTATAGCATTCCACGTCCTGGGGATAGGTGCTTCATGCAGAGTTTCCAGCCAATAAGCTCCACTCTCCAACGCTTCAACCACTCTGTATGGACCCCTTCCTTTCATAGGCGATGACCGACCTGGCGAGCACACCATTCTTCCAGCAACGACGAAAAGCTTTGTCCTTCACTTCAAACTTGTTCGCGCTTCCCAAGCTCTCCATAAGCTCGGTGCTTCCCCTTCGTTACACCATCGCGAGGTGTGTTAAAGCGAACTGACTGGACTTCCTCGAACTCGTGCAGGAAGCTCATGATTTCAAGTGCTTCTCCAATCCCTCTTTCTCCTGCAAACGTGGAGAAATCCCACACTACCTGGGGTCTGGCAAAGTTCACAGAAGCGTAACCCTCGTTCATCTCTGCCTCAGCTTCCACCTGAGCTACCTGGGAGCCCCCCCAGCGTTGCATCCTCCATCACCTCACGTCCCCATGCACAGGGACCTCGTGTTGCTGATCGCCTGTCTGAGACCCCGAAGCGTGATCACCTTGCGCCTCCCGCAGGTAATCGGTGAGGAATCCTGTCTTCACCAACTCAGCAAGTTGATGCCCCAACGTCAGGCAGGATCGGAGCGTGTGTCCATAAGCCTGATGGAACTCACACCACTCGTCCTTCCTCCCTCCAAGTACCTTGTCGGTTTTCTCTGGTACTCGGAGTCTTGCAACCACGGCAGGGATGGCGATCAGCTCTGCCAACTCTATCACGAAATCATACCTAGGGGGTGTGTTGTTCTCCCTTGCACGCCCCCTGGGCTGGTCCTTCCTGGGTGCATACGGACGAGGCCTTTCCTGCGCCTTCCTCTCCTCCTTGGCCTCATACACCCGCACCTGTTGCTGCTGCTTCCCCTGACCTCCGCGCGGCTTCGTCGGCGCAGTGCTGCCTCTCTTCTCAGAGACCTCTGCCCCTGCTACAATGTGGGCCACCGCGCGTCGCCGTATATCAACAAAGGTGGCGGGATGGCTCCTGATAAGGGATTCACTGAAAGGACCAAGCAGCACGCCTTTCTTGAACGCGTGCACTAACATGTTCTCGTCCTTGTTGGGCAATCTCACCACCTGCGCAGCGAAACGGTTGAGGAAGTCCTTCAGCGACTCCCCCTGGTACTGGCGCACGTCGAACAAATCGTAAGACACCACTGGTGGCGCTCTGTTGACGATGTACTGCTCCGTGAACAGCTTTGAGAACTGATGGAAAGAGGTGATGTGGCCCTCCGGCAGGCTCACGAACCACTCCATAGCTACTCCGCTCAGCGTGCTCATAAACATTTTGCAGTACACAGCATCTGAACCTCCAGACAGCATCATCCGAGTGTGGAAGGCTGTCAAATGTGCCTCTGGGTCTTCCACCCTGGTGAACGACGCCTTCACTCCCACCAGGTTAGGAGGCACCACCGTGTTCATGATCTCAGGGGAGAAGGGCATAGGAAATGCTCTAGGGGGCGACGGCGGCATCGACGTCCTATCTTCAAATACGCGCTCATTCTGCGCCTGCAACTCCCTACACAACTCCTCATTCACGCGGTCCAGCTCTTCATTTCTGCTGTGCGATGCAGTCAGCTCTGCACGCATCTTCTCTTGCTCAACTCTCGATGCCGCGACATTCTCTTGCAGCACGCGCATCATCTCCATGACCTGCGCCATGGTAACAACTCCTTCTTCAGCAGATGGCGCAGGTGCCGTTTGTCTGGTTCTTCTACTCATCTGTGCGATTTCTACTCTCGTTCTTGTGTATGGGGGCTTCGTTTTACTTCGTGCCCCATGGTGGGCGCCAAATGATCCCGCCGCGGACTCGAGCGTGGGGAAAATGCCTCGTCACTCCTTCGTCTAGCCTTCTAACTGCTGCGCGTTCTGCAAGGAGGCTCCAGGAATCTTCGCCGGAACTCCAAACGATGCCTGCAAAACACACAGACGGCGCCTCTAGCGGCCGTTGTAGCTCCGACGCTCAAGTCAGGCAACGGGAACACCAAAGCTATCTCTCGGATCTCTCTGTGTGAGACCCGTGTGTGTGTGCCCTCAGTCCTCTTTGATTCGAAAACTGGATGTTCTTGGTTTTGTGTTGTGTATTCTGTGGCAGAGATTGCATACCTGGTTTGGTGTTCTTCTTCCTCATATAAACCCGCATCGCCCCTACTGGCTACCTCTAGGGCCACTTGATTACTCTGCACCGCCGTTTCCACTCCCCAGGGCTACCTTGCGTGCCAGCCTTCTTCACTCGAGTGCAAAGTGTGACAGGGGAGGCTGCGTGGGTACCTCTGCACCCCTCGATTTCTGTGCCTATCTGCCCTACCTATTCTCTGGGAACATCTCCACGGTCCACGTGGCAGGCATGCAACCTCATTGGGAGACTCTAACCTTGATGGGTTCTTGTCCCAGCAGGATTCTGCACCTAACCGCGTCTTCTCATCTTCATGCATGGTCGTCTCGCGACTAAGGCCACTCCCTGCCTCTAAGCGCTTTACTGATCACTGGTCGCGTTGTTCACATCGCGCGGCCGATGTCACCTCGACACACACCGATGACCGAGGTATCTCTCATCCTGGCCGATGTCCGATGGCGCTTCTTCACGTTGTCGTGCTCTGCTTATGGAATCAGGCGAGGTCCATAAGTAACGTTCTCGCTGGGAGCCTGGGTCCCAGTTTAACACGTGTTGGCAAGGAACCCCCGGCGACTGACCACTCTATATGAACCGATGACTGATCACTCCGCATGCACCGATGACTGATCGGTGCTTCATCATTTCTCGCGCTCTGCTTCCAGGCGCTCATGTAAGAACCGATCTGCTGGTGGAGGTCACCCGGAAACTGGCCACTGATCGCCGTTCTTGAACGATCTCCACCCTGGTTCATTTGCTATCTCATGCCACGCGTCACTCTCTGACTGGCCCACGTAGTCATCTGATGCTGACGTCATCGAATACCGATGACCGACCGGATCATATATATATATATATGTAATGAAATTTCTCCTCACAGGGAGTTTAATACATATTCAGTCAGTTTCCAAAACTTAAACAAAATACAGCAAAATAGAAAACAGGCGATCTCCTAACAGAAACAGAAAACAGGCGATCTCCTTCCGGCGACCACTCACTGAGGAGCTCTACTTCCTGCAACATCATATGCTCCCGTGTAAATTATACACGATCATCACAGGTTTAAGAAAACATCCACAAAACAAAAACGCAGGGTAAGCTAGATATTTTAAAGAGAATTTAGATATGAAACTTTAAAATCAAGATAAAACAAATTTAAGACACCCACGTAAAAACCATCAACTTTCTCATTCCCTTCACATGACCATCAAGTAATCACATATTTCACAATTTCCTCAAGAGTCGTTCAATTCACATAATCCATCAAGTGTCTATCAATTTCAATGTTTCTCATTTCTCACGTCAGACTTCCACTGACTCATCAAACATAGACACTTGACACTACTTCCGGAAGACACGTGCATTGACTAGACTCAGAGATCTGCACCTGTCATACTGCACCACTGTGAAATCACACACATTCACAGGGTCGCTGTGAAATCACACACATTCACAAGCGTATAAATGAATCTCAATATCGTCACTATCCTAGCATGACAGGGTTAATCCATACAACGGGTCAAGCTCGTTCTCTTTCAAACAACTCACCCATACATATGAACCTCCTTCGACTCTCAACGCCTGAATAACTTCATCTATATGATTCCATTATATCAGGAGAGTCAGGATATCTCATAATAAACGAATCACCGGTCAATGCACACTCTACACGATCTTACATGGTATTTTCTTTCCTGAAAATACTATGCCTTGATCCCACATTCACCACATTCCATACATCATACCACACATAAAGAACAATTCCATCATAGAATACTTTGAATCTTTTCTTAAACAACCCCACTGACAAAAACAAGCATACCACCGTTCAGGTTTTCGAATAGCATATACATTTTCCATTTCAATCTCAACAAGTTCAAAGAGACACTAAAACAAGGGAGTTCGAAAACAACATTAAAACCGGCGATCACATCCAAAAACAGGGGATTATGCAATAACAGTTGAAAACCGGCGACCACGTCGCCCCATCATCAAAATCATCTAACTTAAGGTTTTCGTTGGAAATAAGGCTAGCTTCCCTTACCTGGACTTGCGTAAAATCTCACTACGAGCTCTAACCCACCGAACTTAAGGATACCCGAACTTTGTCACTCTTGAACCACAGCAACGTTCTTTTCCTCTCAGAAGTGAGTTTTTGAATCTAAACCAACTTGTCCACAACTGCCGCTGCCACCACCCACTCTGCAGGAAAGCTTGCGTGCACATTTCCTTGAACAGTATGACCACGTGGGTTTCTGCGCATACCAACTCTCTGATGCTAACTATTCTGAAACACCCTTTTTGTTTACGTGTCGCGCATGCAGGACATCTCATGCTGGGAGCCTGGGCCCCACCTTATCTGTGTGAAACATGACATCGCGCGATAACCTTCCACCGATGACTCATCCTGGCGGACAACCGATGTCTCTCCCTGGAAGACGACCGATGTCTCTCTCTGGAAGACGACCGATGTCTCTCTCTGGAAGACAATCGATGTCTATCCCTGGCGACGACCGCATGTCTCTCGCCCTGGCGATGCCCGCATGTCTCTCGCCCTGGCGATGCCCGCATGTCTCTCGCCCTGGCGATGCCCGCATGTCTCTCGCCCTGGCGATGCCCGCATGTCTCTCGCCCCGGTGATGACTGATGACACATCGCCACGCCTTGCTGAAGGTTCTTCATCCCACTATGTTACGTCCAAGGTATCACCTCCACATGACTTGGTGACGTCGGTAGCTTCACATGCACAGCGTATCTAAGGCTTAACCCACACCTTGATACGCGTGGTTTTTGGAACCCACTATGGTTGATCCAGCATCTTGACCACATACTAAGTGCACTTTCGGCGATCATGTACACCATAGGCGATTGGCGATCATGTATACCAGAGAAGTCGGAGGTCGCCTCCGTCTTCAACAACGGCGATCTCGGAGACTTCTAAGCTACACTTTCCTTCCTTTATATTTTAAATAAAAACATACTTAGAATTCACTTAAAATATATCTCTTTCATTCCAATAAAATTTTCTAGGTCCTTACAATCGGTGGTCAGTTACCGAGTGGCCACCACCCACAGATCAGCCCCTAAGATAAGCGCTTGGAAGCAGAGTGCGAGCAGTAATCGGTGCACTCAGAGCGTGATCAGTCATCGGTGCATGGAAAGCAGAGCACTCCTCGGTGCATGGTCATCGCGGTCTTGCCAACACGTGTTAAGCTGGGACCCAGGCTCCCAGCGAGAGCGTTACGCATGCACCTCGCATGATTCCAAGCCAGAAGAAGAGGAGTTGCCCACTCAAAGGGCGTGCGGTGATACCATGCAGGCAGGGATGTGCCTGGCGAGTGCGTTTAGACAGCCACCCCTGGTGCTCCCCTGGGAGCATGCACCCACTCAGAGAAGAAAGTCCTCACCCTCGACTTTGTACAGCGGGGTGCAGGCGAGAGAAAGACCTCACCATCGACTTCTTACAGCGAGGCGGAGGCAACAGGAACCAGACCTAAAGGTCGATGACCTTGGGGCAAGCAAGAGGGGTCAACAAGAAAAACTCTTCTTCCCCGAAGCAAGACATCATCTTCGCGTTTAAGCACCAAGAAGCAGAGCGCGATCAGTCGTCGGTGCACCCAAAGCAAGATCCGCCATCGGTGCATGTCGGGGTGAGCACTCGGTCGGTGCATGGTCATCACGGTCTTGCTAACACGTGTTAAGCTGGGACCCAGGTTCCCAGCGAGAGCGTTACGCATGCACCTCACATGATTCCAGAAGAAGATTGGTCATCGGGGTCTTGCTAACACGTGTTAAGCTGGGACCCAGGTTCCCAGCAAGAGCGTTACGCATGCACCTCGCATGATTCCAGAAGAAGATTAGTCATCGGGGTCTTGCTAACACGTGTTAAGCTGGGACCCAGGTTCCCAGCGAGAGCGTTACGCATGCACCTCGCATGATTCCAGAAGAAGATTAGTCATCGGGGTCTTGCTAACACCTGTGAAGCTGGGACCCAGGTTCCCAGCGAGAGCATTACGCATGCACCTTGCATGATTCCAGAAGAAGATTGGTCATCAGGGTCTTGCTAACACGTGTTAAGCTGGGACCCAGGTTCCCAGCGAGAGCGTTACGCATGCACCTCGCATGATTCCAAAACAAGATTGGTCATCGGGGTCTTGCTAACACGTGTTAAGCTGGGACCTAGGTTCCCAGCGAGAGCCTTACGCATGCACCTCGCATGATTCCTGAAGCAGAGCACTCATCGGTGCATGGTCATCGGGGTCTTGCCAACACGTGTTAAGCTGGGACCCAGGCTCCCAGCGAGAGCATTACGCATGCACCTCGCATGATTCCAAACCAGAAGAAGAGGAGTTGCCCACTCAAAGTGCGTGCGGTGATACTATGCAGGCAGGGATGCGCCTAGTGAGTGCGCTTAGACAGCCACCCCTGGTGCTCCCCTGGGAGCATGCACCCACTCAGAGGAGAAAGTCCTCACCCTCAACTTTGTACAGCGGGGTGCAGGCAGAGAAAGTCCTCTTCCTCTGCTTTTTATAGCAAGGGTGAGGCGAGAGAAAGTCCTCTTCCTCTGCTTCTTACAGCAAGGTTGAGGCAAGAGAACCAAGTCCTTCTCCTTTGCTTCATACAGCAAGGTTAAGGCAACAGAGAAAGTCCTCTTCCTCTGCTTTTTACAGCAAGGTTGAGGCGAGATAAAATGTCCTCACCTCGACTTTGTACAACGAGGCTGAGGTGAGAGGAGAAAGACCTCACCTCGACTTCTTAAAGTGAGGCTGAGGCAAGAGGGGTCATCGAGAAGCATTCCCCAAAACACAGGCGTCATCCTTGGCGTTCGGGCCCTCTATGCACCTAGCACTGGAGTGACACAGAAGTAATGCGAAGCCTGAAGCGCGATGACTGATCGGTGGTGCACCAACATGCTAGTCGGTGGTCGGTAGTAAAGCTCTGAGTATGAAGGCTTCCCCAAACAAGCTCTTGGGCGATCAGTCGAAGCATTTAGACACCATCAGGTCAGTCATCCAACATAAATTTATGCATAAAAACTGTTAAAGAGAATGCTAAGGTACACTTGGTCGGGATCAAGTTAGAAGCCAAGTTTGAAGGGTCACAATGAGGTCGCGCTGAAGCCTAAGCCAGTTAACAGTTGGCCACATGCTGAGTGAGTTAAGGATGGAGGGAGAGAAAGGCAGCTGAGAAAAAGAGATTACACAAAAGGAGAAGTCGCAAGGGAAGAAGCTCAAGGAGGAGGAATGAGCTTGCCATCGACCACTGAATGGTGGAGGCTAGGTGGGGTAGAGTCCAAGTCTGGAAGGACGCAGTGAACCTGCTGCAAGCCCGTGGAACCCATCTATCAGAGCCTCGGCACCCGCGGCCATGGTCTCAGGTACATCGGCTTCGAGCTCCTTTTTCTCTTTGGCAAGGAAGACCACTTAGTCTCTTCATTGAGAACAAGTTCACAGCTTGAGACTGGGGGGCTTGTGATCCGGTCGGTCATCGGTAGTCAATGACGTCAGCAGCAGATGACCACGTGGGCCAGTCACAGAGCAACGCGTGGCATGAGATAGCAGATGAACCAGGGTGGAGATCGTTCAAGAACGGCGATCAGTGGTCAGTTACCGAGTGACCTCCACCAGCAGATCAGTTCCTACATGAGCGCCTGGAAGCAGAGTGCGAGAAGTGATGAAGCACCGATCAGTCATCGGTGCATGCAGAGTGATCAGTCGTCGGTGCATGCAGAGCGATCAGTCGTCGGGGGTTCCTTGCCAACACATGTTAAACTGGGACCCAGGCTCCCAGCGAGAATGTTACCCAAGGACCTCGCCTGATCCCATAAGGAGAGCACGACAACATGAAGAACTGCCATCGGACATCAGCCAGGGGCTGAGAGATCGATGAGCCCTCAGAAGGGTCGATCACCAAGAACAAGGGCGATGAGAGATCGCCAACAAGAGGACACATCGGTCATCGGTGCCCAGAGCCAGGAAGCGGCCTTAGTCACGGAACGACCATGCATGAAGATGGGAAGACGCAGATAGGTGCAGAATCCTGCTGGGACAAGAACCCATCAAGGCTAGAGTCTCCCAGTGAGGTTGCATGCATGCCACGTGGACCGTGAAGATTTTCCCAGAGAATAGGTAGGGCAGATAGGCACAGAAATCGAGGGGCATAGAGGTACCCACGCAGCCTCCCCTGTCAGACTTTGCACTCAAGTGAGGAAGGCCTGCACGCAAGGTAGGCCTCGGGGGTAGACAGCGGCGGTGCAGAGCAATCAAGTGGCCCTAGAGGTAGCCAGTAGGGGGCGACGTGGGTTTATATGAGGAAGAAGAACGCTGAACCAGGTATGAGATACGTAACCCAGAAATTAGACAGAGAGTTCTTGATGTTTCCTTGCCCAAAACTGACTTGAGCGTCGAAGCTACACCGGCCGCTAGGGCGCCCCTCTGTGTTTGCAGGAACCGTTTGCTTCGTTCGAAGGGAAGCCAACCGGAGGAACAGACACGGACGCGGGAGGAACGCGGAGCCCATCCACGCTCGAGTCCGCGGCGGGATCAAAGATGGTGCGGAAGCAATGGTTGAAATGAGCAAGACCCTCCTAGGAGTGATGGTGATCTTGAAGGTGCATGAAGTGTATGAAAATGAGAGAGGTTTGGCCAGCTCTCTTTGGTGGTGAAGGAGTGAAGATTAAAACCATAAATCAAGAGATTTAGGCAAGGGAGTAAGTATGGCACAAATTTGGCAGCATAACTTTACTCAAATTAATCTTGAAAATACATGAGGTAGGCCTCCTTATTTATAGATTTAGGAGCCTTGGTGAGCAAGCTTAAAGGGTAGGGATGGAAATACAAAAAGTGGGGCTGCCTAGGGCATTGACTTTAGTCAAACCACACCATCATCCTAATATTCTAGAAGATAGGTCAAAAATGCAACATTTCATAGTACACCCCTCCTTCTTTTGCTAAAGGCACCTAATTGCTAGCACACCCCTCCTTCTATTGCTAAGGGCACCTTTTTGATAGCACACCCCTAAGTGAGCAAGTTTTGCTTTCTACACTACACTAATCTACTAAGCTACCCCTAACGGGCCTCCAAGTAGCATGTACAAGGTCTTCTCCCTCCCATCCGTGGCTTGACTCATTTGGGCGTGAATGTGCTTGGCCATGGACCATGTGTTGGGCCTAAACTTGGGTTGGAGCTTGGGCCTCTTCCATCAGTGAGTATTATGGTAAACAAACTTCAAATGGCGATAGATTTTGACAGAGAAGTTCGATCAAAACACCTCAAAAATGAGACTGGGACGAAAACGGGCGTGGCGTATCTGCATGTTTTGTCCCGATTCGTCAGTAGTTTGGGGTTTGGGGAAACTTCATTTGGTGAATATTAGGGTATACAAACTTCAAATGGTGATAGATTTTGACAGAGAATTCCGATCAAGACGCCTACAAATTGAAAGTGGGTCGAAACGGGGCGTGGCGTATCTGCATGTTTTGTGCCGATTCGTCAGTAGTGTGGGGTTTGGGGAAACTTCATTTTGTGAATATTAGGGTATACAAACTTCAAATGGCGATAGATTTTGACATAGAAGTCCGATCAAGACGCCTAAAAAATGAAAGTGGCTCGAAACAAGGCGTGGCGAATCTGTATGTTTTGTACCGATTCGTCAGTAGTTTGGGGTTTGGCAAAAATTGATGTTGTGAATATTAGGGTATAGAAACTTGAAATGGCGATAGGTTTTTTTGACAGAGAAGTCCGATCAAGACGCCTCAAAAATGAAAGTGGCTCGAAATGGGGTATGGCGTATCTGCATGTTTTATGTGTCGATTCGTCAATAGTTTGGGGTTTAGGGAAACTTCATGTAGTTAATATTAGGGCATTCAAACTTCAAATGGCGATAGATTTTGATTGAGCAGTCCGATCAAGACGCCTGAAAAATCGAAGTGGCTCGAAACAAGGCGTGGCGTATCTGCATGTTTCGTGTCGATTCATCAGTAGTTTGGGGTTTGGGGAAACTTAATGTAGTGAATATTAGGGTATACAAACTTCAAATGGCGATAGATTTTGATAGGGAAGTCCGATCAAGACGCCTAAAAAATTAAAGTGGGTCAAAACGGGGCGTAGCGTTTGTGCATGTTTTGTGCCGATTCGTCAGTAGCTTGGAGTTTGGGGAAACTTCATGTAATGAATATAAGGGTATACAAACTTCAAATGGCGATCGATTTTGACAGAGAAGTCCGATCAAGACGCCTAAAAAATGAAAGTTGTTCAAAACAGGGCGTGGTGAATCTGCATGTTTTGTGCCGATTCATTAGTAGTTTTGGGTTTGGGGAAACTTGATGTAGTTAATATTAGGGTATACAAACTTCAAATGGCGATAGATTTTGATAGGGAAGTCCGATCAAGACGCCTAAAAAATTAAAGTGGGTCAAAACGGGGCGTAGCGTTTGCGCATGTTTTGTGCCGATTCGTCAGTAGCTTGGGGTTTGGGGAAACTTCATGTAATGAATATTAGGGTATACAAACTTCAAATGGCGATCGATTTTGACAGAGAAGTCCAATCAAGACGCCTCAAAAATGAAAGTTGTTCAAAACAGGGCGTGGTGAATCTGCATGTTTTGTGCCGATTCATTAGTAGTTTTGGGTTTGGGGAAACTTGATGTAGTGAATATTAGGGTATACAAACTTCAAATGGCGATAGATTTTGATAGAGAAGTCCGATCAAGCCGCCTAAAAAATGAAAGTGGCTCGGAACGGGGCGTGGCGTATCTGCATGTTTTGTGCCGATTCGTCAGTAGTTTGGGGTTTGGGGAAACTTCATTTAGTGAATATTAGGGTATACAAACTTCAAATGGCGATAGATTTTGACAGAGAATCCGATCAAGACACCTCAAAAATTAAAGTGGCTCGAAACGAGGCGTGGCATATCCGCATGTTTTGTGCTTAATCGTCAGTACTTTGGGGTTTGGGGAAACTTCATTTAGTGAATATTAGGGTATACAAACTTCAAATGGCGATAGATTTTGACAGGGAAGTACGATCAAGACGCCTCAAAAATTAAAGTGGGTCAAAACGAGGCGTGGCGTTTGTGCATGTTTTGTGCCGATTCGTCAGTAGCTTTGGGTTTGGGGAAACTTCATGTAGTGAATATTAGCGTATACAAACTTCAAATGGCGATAGATTTTGACAGAGAAGTCCGATCAAGACGCCTCAAAAATGAAAATGGCTCGAAACGGGGCGTGGTGAATCTGCATGTTTTGTGCCGATTCGTCAGTAGTTTTGGGTTTGCGGAAACTTGAAGTAGTGAATATTAGGGTATACAAACTTCAAATGGCGATAGATTTTGATAGACAAGTTCGATCAAGCAGCCTAAAAAATGAAAGTGGCTCGAAACGGGGCGTGGCGTATGTGCATGTTTTGTGCTGATTCGTCAGTAGTTTGGGGTTTGGGGAAACTTCATTTGGTGAATATTAGGGTATACAAAGTTCAAATGGCGATAGATTTTGACAGAGAAGTCCGATCAAGACCCCTCAAAAATGAAAGTGTGTCGAAACGGGGCGTGGCGTATCTGCATGTTTTGTGCCGATTCTTCAGTAGGTTGGGCTTTGGTGAAACTTCATTTAGTGAATATCAGGGTATACAAACTTCAAATGGCGATAGATTTTGACAGAGAAGTCCTATCAAGACGCCTAAAAAATGAAAGTGGCTCAAAACGGGGCGTGGCGTATCTGCATGTTTTGTGCCGATTCATCAGTAGTTTGGGCTTTGTTGAAACTTCATTTAGTGAATATCAGGGTATACAAAGTTCAAATGGCTATAGATTTTGATAGAGAAGTCCGATCAAGACGCCTAAAAAATGAAAGTGGTTGGAAACGGGGCGTGGCGTCTCTGCATGTTTTGTGCCGATTCGTCAGTAGTTTGGGGTTTGGGGAAACTTCATTCAGTGAATATTAGGGTATAGAAACTTGAAATGGCGATAGGTTTTTTTGACAGAAAAGTCCGATCAAGACGCCTAAAAAATGAAGCTGGCTCGAAACGGGGCGTGCCATATCTGCATGTTTTTTGCCGATTCGTCAGTAGTTTAGGGTTTGGGGAAACTTCATGTAGTGAATATTAGGGTATACAAACTTCAAATGGTGATAGATTTTGATAGAGAAGTCCGATCAAGACGCCTCAAAAATGAAAGTGGCTCGAAATGGGGTATGGCGTATCTGCATGTTTTTTGTGTCGATTCGTCAGTAGTTTGGGGTTTGGGGAAACTTCATGTAGTTAATATTAGGGTATACAAACTTCAAATTTTGCGATAGATTTGGATAGAGCAGTCCGATCAAGACGGCTGGAAAATGGAAGTGGCTCAAAACAAGGCGTGGCGTATCTGCATGTTTCATGCCGATTCGTCAGTAGTTTGGGGTTTGGGGAAACTTCATTTAGTGAATATTAGGGTATACAAACTTCAAATGGCGATAGATTTTGACAGAGAAGTCCGATCAAGACGCCTCAAAAATGAAAGTGGCTCGAAACGAGGCGTGGCGTATCCGCATGTTTTGTGCTAATTCGTCAGTAGTTTGGGGAAACTTCATTTAGTGAATATTAGGGTATACAAACTTCAAATGGCGATAGATTTTGACAGGGAAGTCCGATCAGGACGCTTCAAAAATTAAAGTGGGTCAAAACGGGGCGTGGCTTTTGCGCATGTTTTTTGCCGATTCGTCAGTAGCTTGGGGTTTGGGGAAACTTCATGCAGTGAATATTAGGGTATACAAACGTCAAATGGCGATTGATTTTGACAGAGAAGTCCGATCAAGCCGCCAAAAAAATGAAAGTGGCTCGAAACGGGGCGTGGCGTATGTGCATGTTTTGTGCCGATTCGTCAGTAGTTTGGGGTTTGGGGAAACTTCATTTAGTGAATATTAGGGTATACAAACTTCAAATGGCGATAGATTTTGACAGAGAAGTCTGATGAAGACCCCTAAAAAATGAAAGTGGGTCGAAACGGGGCGTGGCGTATCTGCATGTTTTGTGCCGATTCTTCAGTAGGTTGGGCGTTGGTGAAACTTCATTTAGTGAATATCAGGGTATACAAACTTCAAATGGCGATAGATTTTGACAGAGAAGTCCGATCAAGACGCCTAAAAAATGAAAGTGGCTCGAAACGAGGAATGGCGTATCTGCATGTTTTGGCCCGATTCGTCAGTAGTTTGGGGTTTGGGGAAACTTCATTTAGTGAATATTAGGGTATACAAACTTCGAATGCCGATAGATTTTTGACAGAGAAGAAGAGTAGAAGAAGAAGAGGAATGGAAGTTGAAGAATGGAAGAAGAAGAATGGAAGAAGAAGAATGGAAGAAGGGAAGAAAAAGAATAAAAGAAGAAGAATGGAAGAAGAGGAAATAAAGAAGAAGAATGAAAGAAGAAGAATGGAAGAAGAAGAGTGAAAAATAAGAATGGAAGAAGAATTGAAGAAGAAGAAAAGAAGAAGAAGAATAGAAGAAAAAGAATAGAAGAAGAAAAATGAAAGAAGAAGAATGGAAGAAGAAGAAGGGAAGAAAAAGAATGGAGGGAAGAAGAATGGAAGAAGAAGAAAGCAAGAACAAGAATGGAAGAAGAACTAACTAAGGAAGAAGAAGAATGGAAGAAGAAGAAAGCAAGAACACGAAAGGAAGAAGAACTAAGGAAGAAGAAGACTGCAAGAAGAGGAATTGACGAAGAAGAATGGAAGAAGAGGAATAGGCGAAAAAGAATGGAAGAAGAATGGAAGAAGAGGAAAGGAAGAAGAATAAAAAAAAATTGAAGAAGAAGAATAGAAGAAGAAGAATGGATGAAGAAGAAAGGAAGAAGAAGAATCGAGGAAGAAGAATGGAAGAAGAAGAATAGACGAAGAAGAATGGAAAAAGAAGAGTGGAAGAAGAGGAATGGAAAAAGAAGAATGGAAGAAGAAGAATGGAAAAAGAAGAATGGAAAAAGAAGAAAGGAAGAAGAAGAAAGGAAAAAGAAGAATGGAAAAAGAAGAAAGGAAGAAGAAGAAAGGAAAAAGAAGAATGGAAAAAGAATGGAAAAAGAAGAATAGAAGAGAAAGAATGGAGGAAGAGGAATAGAAGAAGAATAATGGAAGAAAGAGAATGGAAGAAGAATTGAGGAAGAAGAACGGAAGAAAAAGAATTGAAGAAGAAGAAGAATGGAAGAAGAAGAATAGACAAAGAAGAATAGAAATAGAACAGTGGAAGAAGAAGAATGGAAGAAAAGGAACAGAGGAAGAACAATGGAAGACGAAGAATGGGAGAAGATGAATGGGAGTAGATGAAAGGAAGAAGAAGAATGGAAGTAGAAGAAAGGAAGAAGAAAAAAGGAAGAAGAAGAATGGAAGATGCAGAATAAAAGAAGAAGCATGGAAGAAGAAAAATGGAAAAAAAGAAGAATAAAAGAAGAATGGAAAAGAAGAACGGAAGAAGAAGAAGAATGGATGAAAGTATAATTGAAGAAGAAGAATGCAAGAAGAAGAAGGATGGAAGAAGAAGAACGAAAAAGAAGAAAGGAAGAAGAATGGAAAAGAAAAATGCAAGAAGAATGGTAGAAGAAGAAGAATGGAAGAAGAAGAGTAGAAGAAGAAACATGGAAGAAGAATGGATGTTGAAGAATGGAAGAAGGAAAATGGAAGAAGAAGAATGGCAGAAGAAGAATTGCAGAAGAAGAATGGAAGAAGAAGAAGGGAAGAAGAAGATCGGAAGAAGAAGAATGGAAGATGAAGATCGGTAGAAGAAGTATGGAAGAAGAAGAATGGAAGAAGAAGATCGAAAGAAGAATAATGGAAGAAGTAGATTGGAAGAAGAATAATGGAAGAAGAGGAATAGAGGAAGAAGAATGGAAGAAGAAGAATAGAAGAGGAAAAATGAAAGAAGAAGTATGGAAGAAGAAGAATAGAAGAAGAAAAATGAAAGAAGAAGTATGGAAGAAGAGTAATAGAAGAAGAAAAATGAAAGAAGAAGTATGGAAGAAGAAGAAGGGAAGAAGAAGAATGGAAGAAGAAGAAGGGAGGAAGAAGAATGGATGAAATGGATTGGAAGAGGAAGAACGGATGGAAGAAGAAGAATGGATGGAAGAAGAATGAATAGAGGAAGAAGAATGGAAGATGAAGATTGGTAGAAGAATAATGGTAGAAGAAGAATGGAAGAATAAAAATGGAGGAAGAAGTTTGGAACAAGAAGACAAGAACAAGAAGAAGAATGGAAGAAGAAGAAAGGAAGAAGAAGAATGGAGGGAACAAGAATGGAAGAAGAAGAAAGCAAGAAGAAGAACTAAGGAAGAAGAAGAATGAAAGAAGACGAATAGACAAAGAAGAATGGAAGAAGACGAATAGACGAAGAAGAATGGAAGCAGAAGAAAGGAAGAAGAAGAATAAAAGAAAAAAAATGGAAGAAGAAGAAATAGAAGAAGAATGGAAGAAGAAGAAATGAAGAAGAAGAAAGGAAGAAGAATAATGGAGGAAGAAGAATGGAAGAAGAAGAATAGACGAAGAAGAATGGAAAAAGAAGAGTGGAAGAAGAAGAAGAATGGAAAAAGAAGAAAGGAAGAAGAAGAAAGGAAAAAGAAGATTGGAAGAAGAAGAATGGAAGAAGAAGAATGGAAAAAGAAGAATGGAAAAAGAAGGTAGGAGGAAGAAGAAAGGACAAAGAAGAATGGAAAAACAATGGAAGAAGAAGAATAGAAGAGAAAGAATGGAGGAAGAGGAAAAGAAGAAGAAGAATGGACGAAGGAGAATGGAAGAAGAAGAATGGATGAAAAGGAATTGAAGAAGAATGATGGAAGAAGAACATTGGAAGAAGAATGGAAGAGGAAGAAAGTAAGAAGAAGAATAAAAGAAAAAAATGGAAGAAGAAGAAAAGAAGAAGGAGAATATAAGAAGAAGAATGGAGGAAGAAGAAATGAAAAAAAGAAAGGAATAAGATGAATTGATGAAGAAGAATGGAAGAAGAAGAATAGACGAAGAAGAATGGAAGAAGATGATAAGAAGAAGGAGAATATAAGAAGAAGATTGGAGGAAGAAGAAATGAAGAAAAAGAAAGGAATAAGATGAATTGAGGAAGAAGAATGGAAGAAGAAGAATAGACGAAGAAGAATGGAAGAAGAAGAATGGAAGAAAACGAATAGAAGAAGAAGAATAGATGGAAGAAGAATGGATGAAAGAAGAAGAATGGAACAAGAAGATCAGAAGAGGAAGAATTGAAGAAGAAGAAAAATGGAAGAAGAAGATCTGATGGAGAAGAATGGATGAAGAAGAACAGAAGAAGACGAATGGAAGAAGAAGAATGGTAGAAGAAGAATGGGAGAAGAAGAATGGAAAAAGAAGAATGGAAGAAGAAGATCGGAAGAAGAAGAAGGAAGGAAGAAGAATGGAAGAAGAAGATCGGAAGAGGAAGAGTTGAAGAACAAGAACGGAAGAAGAAGATCGGATGAAGAAGAAAGGATGAAGAAGATCAGAAGAAGAAGAAGAAGAAGAATGGAAGAATAAGAATGGTAGAAGAAGAATGGAAGAAGAAGAATACACGAAGAACAACTGCAGAAGAAGAATGGAAGAAGAAAAGAGGAAGTAGAAGAATGGAAAACGAAGAAGAGTGGAAGAATTAGAATGGAAGGAGAACAATGGAAGAAGAAGTATGGAAGAAGAAGAATGGGAGAAGAAAATGGAAGAAGAAATGAGGAAGAAAAATGGAAGAAGAAGAATGGATGGAAGAAGAAGAACAATGAAATAAGTAGAATTGAAGAAGAAGAATGGATGGAAGAAGAAGAATGGAAGCAGAAGAATGGAAGAAGAACAATGGATGAAGAAGAATGGAAGAAGAAGAACGGAAGAAGAAGAAGAAGAAGAACAGAAAACAAGAATGGAAGAAGAATAGAAGAAGAAGCATAAAAGAAGAAGAATGGAAGAAGAATAATAGAAGAATAACAATGGAAGAAGAAGAATGAAAGAAGAACAATGGAAGAAGAAGAACAAAAGATTAAGAATGGAGGAAAAAGAATGAGAGAACAAAAATGTAAGAAGAAGAATGGAAGAAAAAGAACGAAAAAGAAGAAAGGAAGAAGAATGGAAGAAGAAAAAGAACGAAAAAGAAGAAAGGAAGAAGAATGGAAGAAGAAAAAGAACGAAAAAGAAGAAAGGAAGAAGAATGGAAGAAGAAAAAGAACGAAAAAGAAGAAAGGAAGAAGAATGGAAGAAGAAAAAATGCAAGAAGGAGAATATAAGAAGAAGAATGGAGGAAGAAGAAATGAAGAAAATGAAAGGAAGAAGAAAAATTGAGTAAGAAGAATGGAAGAAGAAGAATAGACGAAGAAGAGTGGAAGAAGAAGAATGAAAGAAGAGGAACAGAGGAAGAACAATGGAAGACGAAGAATGGATGAAGATGAATGGAATTAGAAGAAAGGAAGACGAAGAATGGAAGTAGAAGAAAGGAAGAAGAAAAAAGGAAGAAGAAGAATGGAACAAGCAGAATAAAAGAAGAAGCATGGAAGAAGAAGAATGGAAAAAGAAGAATGGAATAAAAGAAGAAGAGTGGAAGAAGAAAAAAGAAAAGAAGAATGGAAGAAGAAGAATAGAGGAAGAAGAACAGAGGAAGAAGAATGGATGGAAGAATAATGGAAGAAGAAGAATGGATGGAAGAATAATGGAAGAAGAAGAATGGATGGAAGAATAATGGAAGAAGAAGAATGGTCCTGCCGCTTGACTCGAACGTGGAGGATTGCCTCGTCATTCCTTTGTCTAGCCTTCTATTCTGCAGGAACGCTCCAAGAACCACCGCCGGAACTCCAAACGCTGCCTGCAAAACACACAAACGGCGCCTCTGGCGGCCGTTGTAGCTCCGACGCTCAAGTCAGGCAACAGGAACACCAAAACTATATCTGAATCTCTCTGTGAGACTCGTGTGTAACTGAAACTCTCAAATGTGTAAGCTGTAAGAATCTCAAAAAAACCCCCTCAATTTCGTTAAGAGTTTGTATATATACCTGAGTCTTTCTCTCTCCTGACGATTATTCCTCTTGACACGTGGATAACATCTGGTCGTACACGTGTCACCATCTGGAGTATCTGCAGCTGAAAAGTTACTTCCACTGTGCCCCCGACGACTGAGTTATCCACACAGGGAGTAGCTTAGTACGCAGGCTACTCTGGGCGCAACCTTAACATGGCGAGCTGGTTAACCCTGGGCATTGCAGCTCACACTACACATGGTGGCAAATATGCCACTTATCCTCTGTACTTAGACCATACAACAAGTGCTTGCGAAGTCTTCTCAAACACCCGGCGATGTGCTCTTTCGGCGACTTGCTGACCACCTGATCTCCTAACCTTAACACACGGCGATCATGTGCAATCTGGGCGATTACTGATCCATACTGGCGATGAGCGATTACTCATCCTCAAGCTGATAGGCGATTACTCACCTCAAGGCGATAGGCGATTACTCATCCTCAAGGCGATAGGCGATTACTCATCCTCAAGGCGATAGGCGATTACCATTCTGAGTGATCGCCTCCCTGATTCGCCTGCTATCCTCTACCACGTGGAAGAAGAAGAATAGAAGAAGAAGAATGGAAGAAGAAAAATAGAAGAAGAAGAATGGAAGAAGAAAAATAGAAGAAGAATGGAAGAAGAAGATTAGAAGAAGAAGAATGGAAGAAGAAGATTAGAAGAAGAAGAATGCAAGAAGAAGAATGGAAGAAGAACAATTGACGAAGAACAATGGAAGAAGGAGAATAGAAAAGAATAATGAAAAGCAAGCATGGAAGAAGAACAATAGACGAAGAAGAATGGAAAAGAAGACTGGGAGAAGAACAATGGAAGAAGAAGAATAGAAGAAAAACAATGGAAGAAGAAAAATAGAAGAATGGATGAAGAACAATAGACGAAGAACAATGGAATAAGAGGAATAGAAGAAGAAGAATGGAAGAGGAAGAATAGAAGAAGAAGAATGGAAAAGAAGAATGGAAGAAAAAGAATAGAAGAAGAAGAATAGAAGAAAAAGAATAGATGAAGAAGAATGCAAGAAGAAGAATAGAAGAAGAGAATTGAAGAACAAGCATACAAGAGGAAGAATGGAGGAAGAAAAATAGAAGAAGAAGAAGAATGAAAAAAGAAGCAAGGAAGAAGAAGAAGAATGAAAAAAGAAGCAAGGAAGAAGAAGAAGAATGAAAAAAGAAGCAAGGAAGAAGAAGAAGAATGAAAAAAGAAGCAAGGAAGAAGAAGAACAATAGAAGAGGAAGAATGGAAGAAGAGGAATAGAAGAAGAAGAATGGAAAAAGAGGAATAGAAAAAGAAGAATGGATGAAGAAGAATGAAAGAAGAAAAATGGAAGAAGAAGAAAGGCAGATGAAGAATGGAACAGGAAGAATAGAAGAAGAAGAATGGAAGAGAAGAATAGAAGAACAAGAATAGAAGAAGAATAAGAATGGAAGAAGAATAGAAGAAGAATGGAAGAAGAGGAATAGAAGAAGAAGAAGAATTGAAGAAGAAAAAGGGAAGAAGAATATTGGAACAAGAAGAATGCAAGAAGAAAAATTGAAGAAGATTGCAACAAGAAGAATGGAAGAAGAAGAATAGAAGAGGAATGGAAGAAGAAGAATATAAGATGAATGGAAGAAGAAGAATACAAGAGGAAGAATGGAAGAAGCCGAATGGAGGACGAATAGTAGAAGAAGAAGAAGAATTAAAAAAGAATGGAAGAACAAGAACAAAAGCAGAAAAATGGAAGAAGTATAATAGAAGAAGAATAATCATAGAAGAATTGAAGAAGAAGAATAGAAGAAGAAGATTGGAAGAAGAAGAATGAAAGAAGAAGCAAGGAAAAATGGAATAAGAAGCAACGAAGAAGAAGAATAGAAAAGAAGAATGGAAGAACAGGAATAGAAGAAGAAGATGGAAAGAAGAAAAATGGAAGAAGAATGGAAAAGAAGAATGGAAGAAGAAGAAGAAAGGAAGAAGAATAATAGAAGAAGAAGAAGAATGGAAGAAAAAGAATAGGAGAAGAAAAGTGGAAGAAAAATGGAAGAAGAGGAATAGAAGAAGATTGGAGGAAGAAGAATGGAAGAAGAAGAATGGCAGAAGAAGAATGGAAGAAGAAGAATGGAAGGAGAAGAATGGAAGAAGAAGAAAGGAAGAAGAAGAAAGGAAGAAAAAGAATGAAATAAGAAGAATGGAAGAAGAAGAATGCTAGATGAAGAATGGAAGAAGAAGAATGCTAGATGAAGAATGGAAAAAGAAGAATGGAAGAAGAAGAATGGTAGAAGAAGAATGGTAGAAGAAGAATGGAAGAAGAAGATCAGAAGAAGAAGAAAGGAAGAAGAAGAATGGAAGAAGAAGATCGGAAGAAGAAGAAAGGAAAAAGAAGATCGGAAAAAGAAGAATTGAAGAGAATGAATGGAGGAAGAGGAATGGAAGAAGAAGAATTGAAGAAGAAGAAGAATGGAAGGAGACTAATAGAAGAAAAAGAATGGAAGGAGAATAATAGAAGAAGAAGAATGGAAGAAGATGAATGGAAGAAGAAGACTGGTAGAAGAAGAATGGAAGTAGAAGAATGGAAGCAGAAGAATGGAATAAAAAGAATAGAAGAAGAAGAATGGATGAAAGAACAAGAATGGAAGAAGAAGAATGGAACAAGAAGAATGGAAGAAGAAGATCGGAAGAAGAAGAAGGAAAGAAGAAGATCGGAAGAAGAAGAAGGAAAGAAGAAGAATGGAAGAAGAAGATCGGAAGAGGAAGAATAGAAGTTGAAGAACAGAAGAAGAAGAATGGAAGAAGAAGATCTAATGAAGAAGAATGGATGAAGAAGATCAGAGGAAGAAGAATGGAAGAGGAAGATCGGCAAAAGAAGAAGAATACACGAAGAACAATTGCAGAAGAAGAATGGAAGAAGTAGAATGGGAGAAGAAAATGGAAGAAGAAGAATGGAAGAAGAAAGGAGCAAGGAAAATGGAAGAAGAAGAATGGATTGAAGAAGAGGAAAGGAAGAAGAAGAATGAAAGAAGAACAATGGAAGAAGAAGAATGGATAAAGAAGTTTGGAAGAAGAAGAATGGGAGAAGAAGAATAGAAGAAGAAGAATGGAAGAAGAAGAATGGTAGAAGAAGAATGGAAGAAGAAGAATGGTAGAAGAAGAATGGAAGAAGAAGAATGGTAGAAGAAGAATGGAAGAAGAAGAATGGTAGAAGAACAATAGAAGAAGAATAATGGAAGAAGAAGAATAGAAGAATAAGACGAATGGAAGGAGAAGAATAGAAGAAGAAGAAGAATGGAAGAAGATGAATGGAAGGAGAAGAATGGAAGAAGAAGATTAGAAGAAGAAGAATGGAAGGAGAAGAATGGAAGAAGAAGAATAGAAGAAGAAGAATGGAAGAAGATGAATGGACGAAGAAGAGTGGTAGAAGAAGAATGGAAGAATAAGAATAGAAGAAGAAGAATGGATGGAAGAAGAATGGTTGAAGAAGATCAGAAGAAGAAGAATGGAAGAAGAAGAATGGAAGAAGAAGAATGGTAGAAGAATAATGGAAGAAGAAGAATGGAAGAAGAAGAATGGTAGAAGAAGAATGGAAGAAGAAGAATGGAAGAAGAAGAATGGTAGAAGAAGAATGGAAGAAGAAGAATGGAAGATGAAGAATGGTAAAAGAGGAATCGAAAAAGAGGAATAGAAGAAGAAGAATGGAAGAAGAACAATGAATGGAAGGAGAAGAATGGATGGAAGAAGAAGAATGGATGGAAAAAGAAGAATGGAAGAATGGAAGAAGAAGAAAGGAAGGAGGAAGAAGAATGGAAGAACAAGAATGGAAGATGAAGAAAGCAAGAACAAGAATGGAAGAAGAAGAATGGAAGATGAAAAAAGTAAGAAGAAGAATGGAAGACGAAAAAAGGAAGAAGAAGAATGGAAGCAGAAAAATAGAAGAAGATCGGAAGAGGAAGAATAGAAGAAGAAGGATGGAAGAAGAAGATCAAAAGAGGAAGAATGAAAGAATAAAGAATGGAAGAAGACAATTGTACTAAGAAGAATGGAAGAAGAAGAAAGGAGGAAGAAGAATATTGGAAGAAGAAGAAGAATGGAAGAAGAAGAAGATTGGAAGAAGATGAAAAGGAAGAAGAAGATAGCAAGAAGAACGGAAGAAGAAGATCAGAAGAGGGAGAACGGAAGAAGAAGAATGGAAGAACAAGAATGGTAGAAGAAGAATAAAAGAAGAAGATCGGAACAAGAAAATCAGATGAAGAAGAATAGAAGAAAAATCGAAGAATAAGGATGGAAAAAGAAGATCGGAAGAAAGATAAATGAGGAAGAAGATCGGGAGAAGAAAAACGGAAGAAGAATGGAAGAAGAAGAATGCAGGAAGAAGAATGGAGGAAGAAGATCGGAAGAAGAAGAATAGAAGAAGAAGAATGGAAGAAGATGAATGGAAGAAGAAGAATGGAAGAAAAAGAATGGAAGAATTAGATCGGAAGAAGAAGAATGGAAGAAGAAGATCGGAAGAAGAATGGAAGAAGAAGAAGAATGGAGGAAGAAGAACGGAAGAAGGATATCGGAAGAAGAAGATCGGAAGAACAAGAATAGAAGAAGTCGAATGGAAGAAGAAAAATTCTTCAAGCATTGAATGCATGAAGAAGATGGGAAGTAGAAACATGGAAGAGGAAGAATGGAAGAATAAGAATGGAAAAAGAATGGGCGAAGATGATCGGAAGAACAAGAAGAATGGAAGAAGTAGTATCAAAGAAGGATAATGGAAGAAGAAGAATGGAAGATGAAGATCGGAAGAAGAAGGAAGGAAGAAGAATGGAAGAAGGAGAATTGAAGAAGGAGAATGGAAGAAGAAGAATGGGAGAAGAAGAATGGCAGAAGAAGATCGGAAGAAGAAGAATGGCAGAAGAAGATCAAAAGAAGAAGAATGGCAGAAGAAGATCAAAAGAAGAAGAATGGCAGAAGAAGATCGGAAGAAGAAGAATGGCAGAAGAAGATTGAAAGAAGAAGAATGGCAGAAGAAGATCGAAAGAAGAAGATCGTAAGAAGAAGAATGGAAGAAGAAGACCGGAAAGAGAAGATTGGAAGAAGCAGAATCAAAGAGGAAGAATGAAAGAAGAAGCACGGAAGGAGAAGAATCAAGGAAGAAGAATGGGAGAAGAAGATCTAAAGAAGAAGAATGGAAGAAGAAGAACGGAAGAAGAAGAAACGCAAGAAGAAGAATGGAAGAAGAAGAATGGAGAAAGAGGAATGGCGGAAGAAGAACGGAAAAGGAAGAATGGAAGAAGAAGCTTAGAAGAAAAAGAATGGAACAAGAAAAATGGAAGAAGAAGATCGGATGAAGAAGAAAAAGGAAGAAGAAGAATGGAAGAAAAAGAATAGAGGAAGAAGTATGGAAGATGAAGAATGGAAGAAGAAGATCAGAAGTGGAAGAATAGAAGATTGGAAGAAGAAGAATGGAAGAAGAAGATTGGAAGAAGAAGAATAGAAGAAGAACAATGGAAGAAGAACAATGGAAGTAGAAGAATGGAAGAAGAGGATCGGAAGAAAAGAATGGAAGAAGAAGATCCGAAGAAAAGAATGGAAGAAGAAGATCCGAAGAAAAGAATGGAAGAAGAAGATCCGAAGAAAAGAATGGAAGAAGAAGATCCGAAGAAGAAGAATGGACGAAAAAGAACGGAAGAAGAAGATCAGAAGAAGAGGATAGGAAGAGGAAGAATAAAAGAAAAAGAATGGAAGAAGAGGAATGGTAGAAGAGGATCGGAAGAAGAAGATTGCAAGAAGAAGAATGGAAGAAGAAGCGTGGCAGAAGAAGATCGAAAGAAGAAGCATGGGAGAAGAAGAATGGAAGCAGAAGCAAGGCAGAAGAAGATCGGAAGAAAAAGAAGAATGTAAGAAGAAGAATAGAAGATCACAATCGGAAGAAGAAGAAGAATGGAAGAAGAGGAATGGAAGAAGAGGAACGGAAGAAGAAGATTGGAAGAAGAAGAATGGAAAAAGAAGAACGGAAGAGGATCAGAAGACGACAATCGGAAGAAGAAGAATGGAAGAGGATGAGTGGAAGAAGAAGAATGGAGGAAGAAGAATGGAAGAATAGGAATGGAAGAAGAAGATTGAAAGAAGATGATCGGAAGAAGAAGTTCGGAAGAAGAAGAATGGAAGCAAAAGATGGGAAGAAGAAGAATGGAATATGAAGATCGGAAGAAGAAGAATGGAAGAGGTAGAATGGAAGAAGAAGAATGGAAGAAGAAGATGGGAAGAAGAAGAATGGAAGAAGAAGATGGGAAGAAGAAGAATGGAAGAAGAAGATGGGAAGAAGAAGAATGGAAGAAGAAGATGGGAAGAAGAAGAATGGAAGAAGAGAAAGGGAAGAAGAAGGATTGAAGAAGAAGAAGGGAAGAAGAAGAATGAAAGAAGAAGATGGGAAGAAGAAGAATCGAAGAAGAAGAACGGAGGAAGAAGATCAGAAGATGAAGATTGGAAGAGGATGAATGGAAGAAGGAGAATGGAAGAAGAAGAATGGAAGAAGAAGAATGGTAGAAGAAGAATGGAAAAAGAAGAATGGAAGAAGAAGAATGGAAGAAGAAGAGTGGAAGAAGAAGAACGGAAGAAGAAGAATGGAAGAAGAAGATGGGAAAGAGATCAAAAGAAGATGGGAAGAAGAAGATTGGAAGAAGAAGATCGATAGAAGAAGAGGATCGATAGAAGAAGATTGGAAGATGACGATGGGAAGAAGATCTGATCCTGCCGCTTGACTCGAACGTCAACACTCCTCCTCTCCAACTCCAAACCTTCCAAGAAACCTGAAAGAACAGAAAGGCGCCTTTGCGGCCAGTGTAGCTCCGACGCTCAAGTCAGTGGACGAATCAACAAATTCTCTCAGAGAAAACTAGGAACCGTGCAAGTGAGTTGTTACCAAATGAAAAACTCTCTCTGAATACCGTTAGAAATTCTATATATACCTGTGTTTTTCTCTCTCCTGACGGTTATTCCTCTCGACACGTGGGCCGCATCTGGTCGTACACGTGTCACCATCTGGAGTACCTGCAACTGAAACTTTACTTTCCCTTTACTCCTGCGACTAAGTTATCCACACAGGGAGTAACTTAGTACGCAGGCTACTCTGGGCACAGCCTTAAAGCTGGTTAACACTGGTTATCACGGTTCTCAGAGCACACGGGCGAATATACCACTTATCTCCTGTATTTAGACCATGTAATAAACGTTTACCAAGTCTTCTCTAATACTGATGGAAGAGGGCCAAGCACAACCTTCCATGAAAGGCAAGAGCCAAGTCAAGAGCGTCTAAGACCAAGCTAGGAGCGTCTAAGACAAGCTAGGAGCGTTTAGGACGAGAAGGCCAAGCTAGAAGCGTCCAGGACAAGAAGACTTGGATCAAAGCTATGAATGGGAGAGTGGCATACTAGCACATATTCCGTGAAGGCCCATCAAATGTAGTTTAGCTTTAATTGGGGTGTAAATAGCATAGCCATGTGGACAAATGTTTATTTTTTCTGCACATTAGAATTAAGGAGAAGTTAACCTTCCCACTATTCTAGAAAGCCCATGGAGGGGGTGAACTTACAAACTAGACACACCCCTCCCCATGTGCTCACACTTTCCATGTGGCCCATGTGCTTCACATTTACATTTCATTTGGCTAGCATTAGGGTTGCATTATGGTCCTCCTTAGCCTATAAAAAGAGGAGCCTACACCTTGTATTTTCAAGATTAAATAGAGTATTGTTATACTGCCCAAATTGTGCCATACACTACTCCTTGCCTAACACTTAGGTTTTAGTCTTCAATTCATCACTACCAAAGGGGCTGGCCAAACCTCCCCATTTCCTCACTCTTCATGCACCTTCAAGGCACCCATGCTTCCTAGGAAGGCCTTGCTCACCTCCTCCATAAGCTTCCGCATCCATCATCACCAAGGAACTCCAAAATCCAAAGAAGAGCTCATAGGAATGCTATCATTTGGTATCTAGAGCTATGGTTCTTCAAAGATGAGTATCTCTTTTCATTTTCTTTTTGAGTTCTTCTTTTCTCCAAGTTGTTCATCTTTATTCCAAGTTGTCTTGCTGTTTTTTGTGTTTTAATATGATTTGAATGCTTGTTTATTCATTTCATTTGGTGGGTTTGTTCAAACTTGTGCTTGAACATCTATTTTCAATTTTGTGTAGGATTCTTGATATATTTGTGTTGCTGTTTTTATTTTTAGGTATTTGAGTCTTGCTTGAAATTTCATTTGGGTCATATGATGTTCTTGTGTCTTTTCATTTTATGAATCCATAAGTTTTGTCTAAGTCATGTGTTTCCATATTTGTCATCAAATCCTAGTAGTACTCTTTTTGATTTATTTGTTTCTTGTTTTTGGTCTGAATGTTTGATCTGAAATCTGTTTTGTGTTGATCCTTTGGTGCATTTTTAATTTTAGTTTGAGTTCTTACTTGTGTGTTAGATCCACACAAATTCCATCATAACTCCATTGTGTTTTTGAGGTATATCATTCTGTTTTTTATTCCAGTTTTCAGAACCCCTGTTTTCACTTTTCTGTGCTGACTGTTTTGATTTATGAAAATCACATACATCATCAAAAATTTCTGAGCCTCTGGATTTCACAAATTTGAGGTGTTAGAAAAAGGACAAAAAAAGAACCATCTGAAAAGAAGAAATAGAAAAAAAAAGATAAATATTACAAAAAAAGTGTGCAATCCTGACGTTCCAGCTGGCAGCTCTGAGCACTGATTTTATAAAATTTACCAAAATTAATTGGTATATGCGTTTGGAGTGAAACCAACGCCAAAAGTTTGTTAAGATCTTGTTCTGATTGTGTCTCAATTTTCAGAAGCAAATACAAAAGGGTCAGCTCAGCATAAATCTTTTAAAGATACGCTTTCTGGACCACAACAATATGTGCTTTTCTGTGGTGCTGTTTTTTTGGTTTTTAAATCAAATCTAGTGCTATTCCTAGGTTCCTTTTTGTGTGCCAATCATTATTTGAGTACCTTTTATTTGCTTGTCTAATTTCATTTGAACTCTTTCTAGTTGTGTCACATTTAAATTCCATTTGTGTGGTACTGTTTTTCAAATTAATTTGTTTCTTGCTTTCTTTCTTTGGCCTCTAAGCTTGTTGGTGGATTAAATATCAATTGGTACTTGTTGAGTGAGAATTTGACTTGAGGGGAGTCTAGCTTGCTTAATAGGTGCTGGATTGAAGATTTTATTGACCTAATTCCAAGAGGAACAAAGGCAAAGGGCAGCAACAAACACCATACTACAAATACACCACACACTTTGGAAGGCCCAACAAGTAGAAAAGCAACAAAAGGGGTGCAACTAGAAGAACAACAAAAGGGGTGCAAATAGTAAAAGCAACAAAGGGAGTGTCATTTAATTTCTTTGCAATCTTGCTTGTGTTAATTACTTGTTAATCACACAATTAGTCAGTGAGTGTGTCTTCAAGGGCTCCAAGTGTCCAAGAAGCCTCACCTAGGGCCGTCTAGCTTAATTTGTTTTTGTTAATTGCTTTAATTGAACCAACTTGCTTTAATCACTTCGTTAATTTCTTGTTTAATCTTGTTTAAGGCTTTCATAGCTTGCATTGTTTTCTTGCATTAAAAATTTGATTTCTTCATCCTAATTGTGTTTTAAGTGGTTTACTAAGAGAAAGCTTTGTGTGAAGACATTGAGGGATAGTCTTTGGCTAAGGCAAGGCTTGGTATTTAAGTAGTCCATTGTGACTCACCTCCCTTACCTGGAAGACTACCTTCTTTGACTTCCCTAAATTTTCTCAAGGTAAAATATTTCTATACACAAAGGTCTAGTCATGTCTTCTCATTCCTTTAAATCTCTTAAAAGTGAGGTGAAATCCTTGAAATCTCTTTTGGAACAACTTTCCAAGAATATTCAATCAATTTCATCTAAACAATTGGAGAATGAGGCCAAAACTAATGAATTGACTAAATCAAAGGATGAGAAGTCTCACATTTCAAAAAAATTACCTTCTCATGCATCTATCTCTAAAAAGCATGATTCTTTTGGGGAGGGAAGACATAGAAGAGATAGAAAAGAACAAGAAAGCCCAAGAGAGGTTAGGGTAGACCTACCCCATTCCCATGGAAAAGAAAATATAGAAACTTGCCTAGATTGGGAAATGAGGGTAGAAAAATTGTTTGCTTCCCATAAAGAAAGAAAGGAAAGAAAGATACAAAAGAAAAGAGAGGAAGCCGAAAGGGAAGCTAAAGAAAAAGAAAAAGAAAAAGAAAAGCATGAGAAGACCCTTGAGAAACAAAAGGCGTGGGAGAATAGTGTTCCTTCTCACAAGGTCATTCAACAAGACAAAAGATTTAAAAATACCTTTGAAAATATGCGTCTTGTTGAACAACCTAGCCTTTCCTTTTGTAAAGGAACACTTGCAAGCATAGTAACAAAAAAAGAGTCTTTAAAAGAAGCTTGCATAGATAAAGATAAAGTGGATTATTTCTCATATGTGCTAGGATATCACCAAGTGAATGTCAAGTTATTTACAAGCATCTACAAAAACAATTTTTTATGTGAAGTAGTGCCTAAAGAAACTTGTCATGTCCTATTGAGACAACCATTGCCAAGTGTGCAACTTCTCATAAACAATGGTTGTAACAACGAGACTATCTTTACACATAAGAGAAAAATTCTTCATGAAGGAGAACTCATGGACCAAATTAGAGTTGATAAAACTCTAGAGCTTTTAAAAGGAAAACTTTTGTCACCCATGAGAAAAGATGTTCAAAGACATTACCCTAGATACATTTCTTGTTTTAAAAATACACCTAAGGTGATGTCTCGTGAACTCTATACTCCTTTACCTTTTGCAAATGATCCTTGGGAAGACATAAACCTCAATTTTATCTTAGAGCTTCCTAGGACAACAAAAGGTTTTGATTCCATTTTTATTGATGGAGGAGGGCCAAGCACATCTAACCAAGGAAGCCAAGGCCCAAACCAAGAAGACCGTCTAGACCAAGAGGAGCGTCTAGCTCCAAGAAGTGAGCGTCTAGGACGTGAAGGAGGGAGGCTATCCATGGAGCTAGACCGTCTAGGACCTCTCACAAGATCCATGGCTAAACATATCCAAGCACACATAGAAGAAGCCACGGATGGGAAGGAGAAGACCTTGTACATGCTACTTGGAGGCCCATTAGGGGTAGCTTAGTAGATTAGTGTAGTGTAGAAAGCAAAACTTGCTAACTTAGGGGTGTGCTATCAAAAAGGTGCCCTTAGCAATAGAAGGAGGGGTGTGCTAGCAAATAGGTGCCTTTAGCAAAAGAGGGAGGGGTGTACTATCAAATGTTGCATTTTTGACCTATCTTCTAGAATATTAGGATGATGGTGTGGTTTGACTAAAGTCAATACCCTAGGCAGCCCCCACTTTTTGTATTTCCATCCCTACCCTTTAAGCTTGCTCACCAAGGCTCCTAAATCTATAAATAAGGAGGCCTACCTCATGTATTTTCAAGTTTATTTGAGTAATGTTATGCTGCCATTTTTGTGCACAAGCTTTACTCCTCCTAGAAATCTAGGCTATAAACTTCAATCCTTTCACCTTCTCCCTTGAGCTGGCCGAACCACTCAACCCATACTCATCATGCACCTTCAAGACCTACACAACTCCTAGGAGGGTCTTGTTTCACTCATCCATTGCTTCCGCTCCATCTATTTCTACTTTGATTCAAGAAGAACACATGAAAATGCCATCATTTGGTATCATGAGCTTTTGGTTCTTCAAGATGAGTAGCTTGTCTTTTTAAATTTTCAGTTTTTCTTTATTTTCATCTTGTCATTTCAATTCCATAATTGTCTTGCTGTTTTTTTACATTTTAAATTGTTCTTGGTGTGCTTATGGAAGATCCAACCGAAGCACATGTGTTCAATTGATCTTGAACATTTTCTTGTGCAATTATGATAGGATTCCTTACACATTGAGTGGCTGTTTTCTTTTAGGAATTTGAGTCTTTATTGCTTTCTTATAATTGCTTCATTTTATGCTTTGAGTCTTTATTTTCTAAATCTATAAATGTTGTGTCAAGTCATGTGAATCCATAATTGTCATCAATTCTTAGTAGTCCTATTTTTTGGCTTGATTGTTTCTTGTTTTTGGGTCTCTTTAATTTGCCTTAATCTGCTGTTATTTTGATCCTTTTCTGCCTTTTTAATTTTAGTTTGAGTTCATAATTGTGTCTTAGTTCTTACACAATTTCCTTCTTACATTTTCCTTTGTGTTAAATTTTGGTATCTTGCTGTTTTTTTTTTTTCCAGTTTTCCAGATTTCCCCTGTTTCTCTCTCTGTCTGGCTGTTTTTTTTGTTTCAAAAATTATTTCCACTCATAGGAAATTTGTGATTCTCTGGAAAATGCAAGTTTGAAGTGTTACAAAAAGGACAAAAAAAAGAATCAGATCAAAAAAGGCAACAGAAAAAATATGATAAATCTTACAAAATCAGAGTGCAAATCTTGAGCGCTCCAGCTGGCCTAACTGCACACCAAATTTGCAAAAATTATTAAAAAAAAATGGTGCATGCGTTTTAGGTGATTCCAAAGCCATTGTTTAGATAAGATCCTGAATTTTCTTGCATATAAATTTCAGAGACAAATTTTAAAAATACAGCTCAGCATAAATCGGGGAACAAACACGTTTTCTGGCCCACAACAATTTTCAGTGGTGCTGTTTTTTTTTTTTTATTTGGTCATCTAATCTAGTGCTTTTCTTTAGGAATTCCTTTTGTGTGCCAACTTTTTTTGAGTACCTTTAATTGTTTGCTTTAATTTCTTGACTCTCTTTCTAAGTTGTCATATTATAAATCCTTTTGGTGGTACTGTTTTTATTCAATTAAATTTGTTTCTTGCTTTTGTTTCTTGACCTCTCTTTTGGGTGCTGGAATTTAATTCTCCTTGGTGCATATGTGCATGGAACTTGACTTGGTTTAGGTTTAGCTCTTGTGAATAGGTGCTGGAAATTGGAGAATTAAAGCCATCATTTTAAGGAGGAGACAAAGCTAAAGCCGAAACAAGGTTGCTTGAAACAAACAATACAAACACCTAGAAGATCAAAAAAAAAAAAAAAAATTCAAGACAACAAGGAAGTGCACTAACCCAAAAGAGGATCAACAAAGGGAGTCTTCTTTTCCTTTGCAACTTGGTTTATTGTTAATTACCTCTTTAATTACGTTTAGACGGTGAGTGTGTCTTCAAGGGCTCAAAGTGTCCAAGAAGCCTCACCTAGGGCCGAATAGCATAGTAAATTTTTTTTTGCTTAGTAATTTGTTGCTTGTTTGAACTTGTTTTCTATTGTTTTGGTAGAAACGTTTTGCATGATTAGTTTAGTTTAATTTGTGCTAAAACCGACTAGTTTGTTGCATATCTTTTTTTTTAGCTTACATAGTTTTATTGCTTTTTGATTTCTCAACTTCTTGTGTTTTAAGTGTTTCACTAAGAGAAATTTTTGTGAGAAGGCATTGGAGACTAGTTTTTGGCAAGGAAAAGGCTTGGTACTTAAGTAGTCCTTTGAGACTCACCTCCCTTACCTGGAAAACTACCTTCTTTATCTTCCCTAATCTTTCTCAAAGTAAAAACGCCTAAATACACAAAGGTCTAGCCATGTCTTCTTCTTCTCATTCTCCAAAGTCTATAGAATGTGAAGTAAAATCTTTGAAAACCCTTTTGAAAGAGGTATCCCAAGCGGTACAATTAATCTCTTCTAGGCAATTGGAGAATGAAAACAAGATTAATGAGTTGGCTAGAGCTCAAGAAGAGAAATCCCAAAAATCTCAAAAATCAAAAAAAACAAATACTCATGCATCCCAAAGCATTGCAACTCTAGGGGAGGGAAGCCTTAGAATTAATGACTACTACCAACCACCCCCTAGAAGAACTAGGCAAAGGGAACAAGAGGTGCCAAGGGAAACTAGAGTAGACCTACCTCATTTTCATGGAAAGGAAAATGTAGAAATATATCTAGATTGGGAGATGAAGGTAGAGCAACTCTTTGCTTGCCATAGGGTAAGTGAGGAACGAAAAGTACCCTTAGCCACCCTTAGTTTCCAAGGAAATGCCATGTATTGGTGGACCTCTTTAGAAAGAGACCGACGTCTTCATAGGGAACCTCCCATAGAATATTGGAATGACCTTAGGGGAGCCCTAAGACGTCGACATATACCTTCTTACTACCATAGGGAGTTGATGGACAAGCTCCAAAGACTCCAACAAAAGAATATGAGTGTAGAAGAGTATAGGCAAAAGATGGAGCTCTATATGATGAGAGCCTCTATTAGAGAGGAAGAGGAAACCACCATATCTAGGTTCCTTAGTGGCCTATCACTTGAGATAAGAGATAGAGTAGAGCTCTTACCTTATCAAGACTTGAATGATTTGGTTCAACTTTGCATTAAAGTTGAGCAACAAAATTTGCGCAAAACATCAAGTCAAAAGGTGAGCCCCTATTCTAACTTTTATCCCAAGAGAGAGTTTAAAAGGGAGGGTAGTACATCTAAGGAAAAACCAAAAGAACCTACCAAACCCTTCACCAAAGAAACCTCAACCCCACCCATCCGAGCTAGAGATGTTAAATGTTTTAAGTGCTATGGTAGGGGGCATGTGCAAGCACAATGTCCAAACCAAAGGACTTTGTTTCTTAAAGGTGTAGACGAATACACTAGTGGCGAGGATGAGCTTAGTGAGAAAGAGGAAGGGGGAGAGGATGAGAGGGTAGCTCCATTAGAGGGAGAATTGCTTATGATTAGGAGAACCCTCAACAATCACCCTAGCACATCCATTGAAACACAAAGGGAGAACATATTTCATACAAGATGCAATGTTTTAGAAAATATATGTTCCCTCATTGTGGATAGTGGATCTAGTTGTAATTGTTGTAGTGCTAGGATGGTTGAAAAGCTTAAGCTACAAGTGGTTCCTCACCCAAAACCTTACAAACTTCAATGGCTTAATGAAAATGGGGAACTACATGTAGATAAGCAAGTGGAAATCAAGTTTTCCATAGGGAAATACAAAGATAAAGTTTTATGTGATGTAGTGCCTATGGAAGCTTGCCATATCTTATTAGGGAGGCCATGGCAATTTGACAAGAAAACCTTGCATGATGGTCTCACTAACGAGATTTCCTTCACCCATAAATATAAGAAGTTTGTACTTAGTCCTTTACCACATTCTCAAGTGGTGAAAGACCAAATACAAATGAAACAAAAGAGGGATGAGGAAAACAAAAAAAAAAAGAGTGCTAGAAAAAGAGAAAATCCTTAGGGATAGGAAGGCGTGGGAGAAGAGTGTTCCTTCCCACAAGGTTGGTCTACAAGAAAAGCCTTTTGAAAATGTTTTAGAAAACTTGCTTCTTGTTGAACAACCAAGCCTTATCTTTTGTAAAGGAGCAATTACATGCACTGCCACAAGTAATGAACTCACGGTTTTACCTCCTCAAATAGAAAACCTTTTGAGTGAATTTGATGATCTATTCTCACAAGAAGGACCCAATGGGCTTCCTCCTCTTAGGGGGATAGAACATCAAATTGACTTCATTCCGGGGGCAAGCCTACCAAATAGGCCTGCTTATAGAACCAACCCCGAGGAAACAAAGGAGATAGAATCACAAGTTCAAGACTTGTTGGAGAAGGGTTGGGTTCAAAAGAGTCTAAGCCCTTGTGCTGTACCTGTCTTGTTGGTGCCTAAAAAACATGGAAAATGGTGCATGTGTTGTGATTGTAGAGCAATCAACAACATCACCATCAAGTATAGGCATCCAATCCCAAGGCTTGATGATATGCTTGATGAATTGCATGGGTCAACTCTATTCTCCAAAATTGATCTTAAAAGTGGATATCACCAAATTCGAATCAAGGAGGGTGATGAGTGGAAAACCGCTTTTAAGACCAAATTTGGATTATATGAGTGGTTGGTGATGCCCTTTGGACTCACTAACGCTCCAAGCACATTCATGAGGCTTATGAATCACACCTTGAGGGATTGTATAGGTAAATATGTAGTAGTTTACTTTGATGATATCTTAGTATATAGTAAAACCCTAGAAGACCATCTAAGTCACCTTAGGGAAGTCTTTCTAGTTCTTAGGAAAAATAGTCTTTTTGCAAATAGGGATAAGTGTACCTTTGGTGTAGATAGTGTAGTCTTTTTAGGCTTTATAGTAAACAAAACGGGGGTACATGTAGATCCCGAGAAAATCAAAGCCATCCAAGAGTGGCCAACTCCACAAAATGTAAGTGATGTAAGAAGTTTTCATGGGTTAGCTAGCTTCTATAGAAGGTTTGTGCCTAATTTTTCTAGCCTAGCTTCTCCTTTGAATGAACTTGTTAAAAAAGATGTTGCATTTTGTTGGAATGAAAAGCATGAGCAAGCCTTTCAAAGGCTAAAAGCTCAACTCACCAATGCACCCATCCTATCTCTCCCAAATTTTTCCAAAACTTTTGAGATAGAGTGTGATGCATCGGGAGTAGGCATAGGCGCGGTATTGTTGCAAGGTGGACACCCCATTGCTTATTTTAGTGAAAAACTCCATGGTGCCACCCTCAACTACCCCACTTATGACAAAGAGCTCTATGCTCTTGTGAGAGCCCTAAAGACTTGGGAACACTATCTTGTGTCCAAAGAATTTGTTATCCATAGTGATCACGAGTCTTTAAAATATTTAAAGGGCCAACACGAGCTCAATAAGAGACATGCAAAATGGATGGAATTTCTTGAACAATTTCCTTATGTAATCAAATACAAGAAAGGAAGCACCAATATAGTGGTCGATGCTCTTTCAAGACGCCACACACTCTTTTCAAAATTGGGTGCCCAAATTCTTGGATTTGACCACATAAGAGAGCTTTACCAAGAAGATCAAGAACTTTCATCCATCTATGCCCAATGTCTACATAGAGCGCAAGGAGGTTACTATGTGTCCGAGGGATATCTTTTTAAAGAAGGAAAACTTTGCATTCCCCAAGGAACACATAGAAAACTCCTTGTCAAAGAATCACATGAAGGGGGACTCATGGGCCATTTTGGAGTTGATAAGACTCTAGATCTTTTGAAAGCAAAATTTTGTTGGCCACACATGAGGAAAGATGTCCAACGCCATTGCTCTAGATGTATCTCATGTTTAAAAGCAAAGTCTAGAACAATGCCGCATGGACTCTACACCCCTTTGCCGATTGCAAATGCTCCTTGGGAAGACATTAGCATGGATTTCATTTTAGGACTTCCTAGGACTGCAAGAGGCCATGACTCTATCTTTGTGGTAGTGGACCGTTTTAGCAAAATGTCTCACTTTATTCCATGCCACAAAGTAGATTATGCTCAAAATATTTCTAAACTCTTCTTTAGAGAAGTGGTGAGACTCCATGGTCTCCCTAGAAGTATAGTGTCCGATAGAGCTCCCAAGTTTATAAGTCACTTTTGGAAAACTCTTTGGGGTAAACATGGAACAAGACTACAATTTTCAACTTCTTGTCATCCTCAAACGGATGGGAAAACCGAAGTAGTCAATAGATCTCTTGGAACTATGCTTAGGGCTATCATGAAGGGCAGCCACAAATCTTGGGATGAGTACCTTCCCCACATTGAATTTGCTTACAATAGAGTAGTTCACAAGACTACTAATGCTTCTCCTTTTGAGGTAGTATATGGTTTTAATCCTCTCACGCCCATGGATTTAATTCCTCTTCCTAATCCACAAGATTTTGTGCATAAGGAAGGAGTAATCAAGGCTGATTTTGTCAAGAAAATGCATGAGAAGATTAAAATTCAAATACAACAACAAAATGAGAAGTACACAAAACACAACAACAAAGGGAAGAGAGAAATAATTTTTGAGGAAGGAGACTTAGTTTGGCTTCATCTTCAAAAAGAAAGATTTCCAAATCAAAGGAAGTCCAAACTAAGTCCCCGAGGTGAGGGACCCTTCCAAGTCCTTAAGCGAGTCAACAACAATGCATATAAATTGGACCTACCTCTTGAATATGGAGTACATGACACATTTAATGTAATTGATCTTTCTCCATTTGTAGGTACCAATGACGATGACGAGCTGGATTTGAGGACAAATCCTTTCCAAGGGGGAGGGGATGATGGAGGAGGGCCAAGCACATCTAACCAAGGAAGCCAAGGCCCAAACCAAGAAGACCGTCTAGACCAAGAGGAGCGTCTAGCTCCAAGAAGTGAGCGTCTAGGACGTGAAGGAGGGAGGCTATCCATGGAGCTAGACCGTCTAGGACCTCTCACAAGATCCATGGCTAAACATATCCAAGCACACATAGAAGAAGCCACGGATGGGAAGGAGAAGACCTTGTACATGCTACTTGGAGGCCCATTAGGGGTAGCTTAGTAGATTAGTGTAGTGTAGAAAGCAAAACTTGCTAACTTAGGGGTGTGCTATCAAAAAGGTGCCCTTAGCAATAGAAGGAGGGGTGTGCTAGCAAATAGGTGCCTTTAGCAAAAGAGGGAGGGGTGTACTATCAAATGTTGCATTTTTGACCTATCTTCTAGAGTATTAGGATGATGGTGTGGTTTGACTAAAGTCAATACCCTAGGCAGCCCCCACTTTTTGTATTTCCATCCCTACCCTTTAAGCTTGCTCACCAAGGCTCCTAAATCTATAAATAAGGAGGCCTACCTCATGTATTTTCAAGTTTATTTGAGTAATGTTATGCTGCCATTTTTGTGCACAAGCTTTACTCCTCCTAGAAATCTAGTCTATAAACTTCAATCCTTTCACCTTCTCCCTTGAGCTGGCCGAACCACTCAACCCATACTCATCATGCACCTTCAAGACCTACACAACTCCTAGGAGGGTCTTGTTTCACTCATCCATTGCTTCCGCTCCATCTATTTCTACTTTGATTCAAGAAGAACACATGAAAATGCCATCATTTATGGATATGGATAATCTCTTCTATATAGAAGTGACAAGTTTTCATGGTTTATCTTCAAGCATAGTATGGGATAGAGCTCCGAAATTTGAAAACCATCATTTGAGGAATCTTTTAGAAAAACTTGAAATTAAGTTGTACTCTTCAAATTTTTATCCTCAAAAGAATGGTCAAAATAAAATTGAAAACATAGCTCTTTTTACTATGCCTAGAGAAATCATGAAAGACAATCACAATTCTTGGGATGAGTATCCTTTTGAGCATGCATACAATGGAGTAGTCCACAAGACTACTAATATTTCTACATTTGAAATTGCATGTGGACTTAATCCTCTTTCGCTTTTTAAGTTGTTACCCTTTCCTAAAGGTATTGTGCCTAAGGAAAAGGTAACCAATATTGAAAATTTTCAAATACATAAGAGGATTAGAGAACACATACAACCATCAAAAGAGAAATATTGTACAAAGTTGCCAAAAACAAAAGAAAAACAAAAATGGCAACTTCATACAATTAAGTTCTCTCCAATTGCTCACACTAACACCTTTACTTTGTTTGATGATTTCCATAGCTGGACGTTTGATCCGGGAGGACAAGCCTTGCCGAAACAATAGGCTGCTATCCGAGATCAAATCTGTAGATCTCAGGATAGATCTTCTCAAAGGAGGAGGAGATGATGGACACCATCCAGCCCCATCCATCCCCCTAGTTGAAGACAAAGCAAGGGATTTGAGGACAAATCCTTTTTCAAGAGGGAGGGGATGATGGAAGAGGGCCAAGCACAACCTTCCATGAAAGGCAAGAGCCAAGTCAAGAGCGTCTAAGACCAAGCTAGGAGCGTCTAAGACAAGCTAGGAGCGTCTAGGACGAGAAGGCCAAGCTAGAAGCGTCCAGGACAAGAAGACTTGGATCAAAGCTATGAATGGGAGAGTGGCATACTAGCACATATTCCGTGAAGGCCCATCAAATGTAGTTTAGCTTTAATTGGGGTGTAAATAGCATAGCCATGTGGACAAATGTTTATTTTTTCTGCACATTAGAATTAAGGAGAAGTTAACCTTCCCACTATTCTAGAAAGCCCGTGGAGGGGGTGAACTTACAAACTAGACACACCCCTCCCCATGTGCTCACACTTTCCATGTGGCCCATGTGCTTCACATTTACATTTCATTTGGCTAGCATTAGGGTTGCATTATGGTCCTCCTTAGCCTATAAAAAGAGGAGCCTACACCTTGTATTTTCAAGATTAAATAGAGTATTGTTATGCTGCCCAAATTGTGCCATACACTACTCCTTGCCTAACACTTAGGTTTTAGTCTTCAATTCATCACTACCAAAGGGGCTGGCCAAACCTCCCCATTTCCTCACTCTTCATGCACCTTCAAGGCACCCATGCTTCCTAGGAAGGCCTTGCTCACCTCCTCCATAAGCTTCCGCATCCATCATCACCAAGGAACTCCAAAATCCAAAGAAGAGCTCATAGGAATGCTATCAAATACCCGGCGATGTCCTCTTTCGGCAATGTCCCCTTTCGGCGATCACGTGCAATCTAGGCGTTTACTGATTACATACGAGAGAAGTAGGAGACCGCCGCCTTCTTCAACAAACGGCGATTCCCTCAACTTCTAAGCTACATTCTCTTTTCTCTTGCTCTTCTTGATCCATGTATTCTCCTGCCATGTCGTTCCACGTGGCATCTTGTGATTGGTCCACGTGGCAATCTACTGCTGAAGTCATCGACTACCGATGACCGACCGGATTAGTTCTCGCTAGGAACCTTGGTCTCAACTTAACACGCGTTGGCAAGAACCCCGATGACCGATCGCCCTCTGCATGCACTTACGACTGACCGGTGCCTCATAACTTCCCCCCCAATGACCGGGCGGTGCCTCATGCCTATCCACCGATGACCGTGCGGTGCCTCATAACTTCCTCCCGATGACCGGGCGGTGCCTCATGCCTATCCACCGATGACCGTGCGGTGCCTCATAACTTCCCCCCGATGACCGGGCGGTGCCTCATGCCTATCCACCGACGACCGTGTGGTGCCTCATAACTTCCCCCCGATGACCGGGCGGTGCCTCCAGGCGCTTATCTAGGCACCGCTTTGGGGGTGGCGGCCACTTGGTATCTGACTACCGATCACCGTTGTAGGTAATCTCCTCTCTGATTCACTTGCTCTTTCTTCCACGTGCCACCCTGTGCATGGTCCACGTGGTCACCTGCTGCTGACGTCATCAACTACTGATGATCGACCGGAACACAAGCCCCCCAGTCTCGAGCTGTGAACCTGTTCACAGCAAAGAGACTAAGAAGTTGTCTTCTGGCGGTCTACAGGAGCGCACACTCTGGCAGTAACACTGTTTCATTCCTTCTTCTTCGCCTTCAGACATTCAAAGCATCTCTCTGTGAGACCTTTCGACAGTTTCAACCTCCAACCTTCGTGACGCTTTTCTGATCACCCAAAGGTAACCTTTTATCTCTTCTACTGATGACTGATCACCCCTCCTCTAGGAGGCACACTGATGACCGATCACTCGCTAATCCAAGCTGCTTGCGAGGTCCACTCCACGTGGCTTTGGTCCATGCTGCGGGACCCAGCTGACATGGATCACCCTTTACTATCTGTTCTCGACGACCGAGGTCACAAGCCCCCCAGGCCCGAGTCGTAACTTGTCTCAACGAAGAGCCTTACCGCTTGCCTGATCGCTATCGGACCTACCGGGCTGACGGGCTCTCACCTTTTTGCCGATGACCGAGGTCATGTAAAGAATGAATTATAAATCTTGTCTTTACAACTCGAATTACTCTTTCTCCTTTACAACTCAACTTTCACCTTGTGTGGGTTGTTTGTAAAGGTCATCTTCCGCTCTCTTCACTTAGCCTTGTTTCTTTGTGCGTTTAACTAACATGCCAAGTGTTCTGCATCATCGCCAGAAATTCCTCTGATCTGGTACTCGCCGAATTAAATTTGGGCGATGTTGCCTTCTTTACCCAAATAAGGCGTCCTCTGTGGGATCACCTTTTGCAACCTTCTATTCACTTTTTCACCTGTGATTCCTTTATACGAACTCTTCTGGCCTGCACCTGCTCGAAGGCAAGGAGGACTTCTCCTTTCTCGCCTGCACTTGCTCAAATGCAAGGAGGTCTTCCTCTGCTCTCGCCTGCACTTGCTCAAAGGCAAGGAGGTCTTCCTCTGGTGCCTACACTTGCTCAAAGGCAAGGAGGACTTCCTCTTTCTCGCCTGCACTTGCTCAAAGGCAAGGAGGACTTCCTCTGGTGCCTACACTTGCTCAAAGGCAAGGAGGACTTCCTGTTTCTCGCCTGCACTTGCTCAAAGGCAAGGAGGACTTCCTCTGGTGCCTACTGTAAGGACCTGGAAAATCTTACTGGAATAAAAGGATATAATTTAAATGGATTCGAAGTATGTTTGTATTTAAAATAAAAAGGAAGGAAAGTGTAGCTTAGAAGACTATAAGATTGCCTGGTTAGTACAATCGCCGGTCGCCTACTACACATGATCACCAGGGCGCGAGGCATGTGGACGTCGCCTGGGCGCGAGAGGCATGCGGACATCGCCAGGGCGCGAGAGGCATGCGGGCATCGCCAGGGCGCGAGAGGCATGCGGGCATCGCCAGGGCGCGAGAGGCATGCGGGCATCGCCAGGGCGCGAGAGGCATGCGGACATCGCCATGGCGCGAGGCATGCGGGCATCGCTTGGGCGCGAGAGACATGCGGGCGTCGCCAAGAGGAGACCTCGGTCGGTCTCCAGGAAGAGGAGACCTCGGTCGGTCTCCAGGAGGAAGAGACCTCGGTCGGTCTCCAGGAGGAGGAGACATCGGTCGTCTTCCAGAGAGAGACATCGGTCGTCCTCCAGGATGAGTCATCGGTGGATAGCCTTCGCGATGAAGGTCATCGGTGGAGAGTCTTCGCGCGAGAGGGCATCGGTGGAGATTCTTTGCGCAAGAGGTCATCGGTGGATTGTCATCGCGCGAGAGGTCATCGGTGGATGGTCATTGGGGGTTCTGTTATACGCGGATGAGGTGGGGCCCTGGTTTCCAGGATGAACGTGCTGCATGTGCGACACGTGGGCAGTGGGAGCACTTCAGAACAGTGGCTCCAGAGAGTTGGTATGACAGTGCACAGTGTTGGTGTGCGCAGAGACGCCGCGCAACCATACTGTCAGGTTTGCATTTAATTGGAGGAAAACCACACACAAAGTTGCTCAGAGAGTAGGCAAGGGCAGCTACACAGCAGGCCTACGTCCTTAGTCTCAGAAGACTCCTCTTAGTGCAAAGTGCGAACGTTGTGGGAAAAAAGAAGGAAATAGAATCAGTTCACCCTCACCTCTCGTTTTCTCTCCTTCGCGCTGCGGTTCAGTCATTTTCAGGCACCTTCAAGCAAAAGCAAGACGAGCGACGACTGCCATAGAGCACCTGGGAAGGTTCTCTGCAAGTCTACTGATCAGAACGCTTAGGCTGAGTTCGGGCATCCGTGAGTTCGGTGGATTAGAACTTGAAGAGAGAGTTTCACGCTAGTCCAGGTAAGGGAAGCTAGCCTTACTCCTAATGAAAACTGTATGTGTGATGATTTTGATGTTGAGGGCGACGTGGTCGCCGGTTTTCAAAATGTTCTTGTTTAAAACCCAGTTTTGTTCGTGATCGCCGGTTCTGGAGGTGATCGCCGGTTTTTCATCTGTTATTGAAATATCCCCTGTTTTATGTTGTTTGAGAACTGATTTGAGATTTAAATGTGATATTCGAAAATCTGAACCTTGGCATGAGTTTTGCTGTGACTGGTGTACTGACCAGTCCTCGGACGTCAGATGGGCCCCACAGCATGGGCCAAAGCCACGTGGAGTAGACCCCATCAGGGGTGGTCGGTCATCGCCTGCCCGTAGGGAGATGGTAATCGGTCATCGCCTGCTCCACAGAGAGATGGGTAATCGGTCATCGCCTGCTCCGTAGGGAGATGGTAATCGGTCATCGCCTGCTCCACAGAGAGATGGGTAATCGGTCATCGCCTGCTCCGCAGATTATTAGTAAATATTCCCAGAGGTAAAGAGAGTCCCGAATCACGAAGGCCACATGCATGGCACGTGAACAGTGAAGGCCCTCCCAGAACAGGTGTTCATCCTGTTAGCGTTTGCACTCCAGAGAAGGAAACCCTATGCGCTAGGTTATCCCAAAGACTGGGTAAGAGTGGCGCATGGGGGGCATTCCAGTAAACCCTAAGTGTGTCCAGCAGAGCAATAAACTGGAATTAGGGTTAGCGGCGCAGAAAACCCTAGGTATATAAGGAACAGTAATATGCTTCACAGAGGTACGCAATTCTAGACCTAAACACAGAGAGAAATTCAGAGTTTAATGTTTCTGGCCCCGTTCTGACTTGAGCGTCGGAGTGCAAACGGCCGCGAGGGCGCCCCCCTTTCTCTTTTGCAGGTGCGATCATACCAGCACAGACTAGGTGAGGAAGGAGGTGTGTGGCGGCTGCAGAAGTCAGCTGACGCAGGGTCAACCGGCAGGAACAACTGGAATCAATTGTTGAAATGTTATGAATGGGCGTCTCGTGTGAAAGAGAACGAGCTCCACCTGTTGTCTGGATTAAATGGGCGTCTCGTGTGAAAGAGAACGAGCTCCACCTGTTGTATGGATTAAATGGGCGTCTCGTGTGAAAGAGAACGAGCTCCACCTGTTGTATGGATTAAATGGGCGTCTCGTGTGAAAGAGAACGAGCTCCACCTGTTGTATGGATTAAATGGGCGTCTTGTAAGGACCTGGAAAATCTTATTGGAATAAAAGTGATATATTTTAAGTGAATTCTAAGTATGTTTTTATTTAAGATAAAAATGAAGGAAAGTGTAGTTAGAAAGCCATGAGATCGCATGAAACATGATCGCCAGGGCGCGAGAGGCATGCGAGCATCGCCAGGGCGCGAGAGGCATGCGGACATCGCCAGGGCGCGAGACATGCGAGCATCGTCAGGGCGCGAGAGGCATGCGGGCATCGCCAGGGCGCGGGATGCATGTGGGCTTCGCCCGGGCGCGAGAGTCATGCGGGTGTCGCCAAGAAGAGACCGCGGCCGGTCTCCAGGAGGAAGAGACCGCGGCCGGTCTCCAGAAGGAAGAGACCGCGGCCGGTCTCCAGGAGGAAGAGACCTCGGTCGGTCTCCAGGAGGAAGAGACCTCGGTCGGTCTCCAGGAGGAGGAGACATCGGTCGTCTTCCAGAGAGAGACATCGGTCGTCCTCCAGGATGTGTCATCGGTGGATTGTCTTTGCGCGAGTGGTCATCGGCGAAAGGTTATCGCGCGATGTCGCGTTTCACGCAGATGAAGTGGGGCCCTGGTTTTCAGGATGAACGTGCTGCATGTGCGACATGTAGGCAGTGAAAGTCCTTCAGGAACAGTAGCTCCATGTGCGCGGAGACGCCACGTGGCCATACTGTCAGGTTGCACTTAATTCGAGGAAGGAAACCCACCCAGGAGGGTTAGTTAGAGAATAGGTAATGATGGCTACATGGCAGGCCTATGTTCCTAGTATCAGGATGCACCGCCTCTTAGTGAGTTTAAAAACGCAGTGAGAGTATAAAAGGTGACAGAGTGAGTTCACCTTCAGCTTTCTCTTTTCTCTCCTTTGCACTGCGACTCAGAAATTTCAGGCACCAGTTAAATTACCAGCGATTGCCATAGAGCATTTGAGAAGGGTCTCTGCAAGTTTTACCAATTAGAACGCTTAGGCAGAGTTCAGGCATCCTTTACGTTCGGCGGTTTAGAGCTTGAAGTGAGATTTCACGCTGATCCAGGTAAGGGAAGCTAGTCTTTTTCCAACGATAACTGGATATTTGATGTTTGTGATGATAGGGCGACGCGGTCGCCGGTTTTTACTTCGTTTTCACGGTGTTTGATGTTGAAATGTGAGATGTTTACGATAACAGTTCTGTTTGAATGCTGGGGGCGACGTGGTCGCCGGTTTTTCATCTGTTATGAAATATCCCCTGTTTTATGCTGTTTTAAAAGTGTTTGAGATTTTAAATGTGGTTTTCGAAAATTTGAACCTTGGTATGAGTTTTGCTGTGATTGAAATCGTTTCATTGAAGTGTTATGTGATGTGTTGAATGTTGTGATTGTGGATCGAGGCATAGTATTTTCAGGAAAGAAAATACCGTGTAAGGTCGTGTAATAGGTGTATTGATCGGTGATCCTATAATGAGACATCCTGACTCTACTGAGGTAATGAAATCACATAGAGGAAGTTACTCAGTTGTGGAGAGTCGATGGAGGTTCATACGTATGGGTGTCTCGTGTGAAAAAGAACGAGCTCCACCTGTTGTATGGATTAACCTTGTCATACCGTGATAATGAGAGTATTGAGATGGTGTGATGCGCATGGCTGAGGTCACTTTCCAGCCTTTGGTATGACAGGTGCGAATCTCTGGGTCTAATCAACGCACGAGTCTCCGGAAATAGTGGTCAAGTGTCTGGTGTGATGAGTCAGTGGAAAGTCTGACGTGAGAAATGAGAAATTGAATTAATAGACACTTGATTGCTGATGTGAATTGAAATACTCTTGGATTGATTTGTGAAATATGGGATTTCTGATAGTCTTGTGGAATATGGAAATGTGATGGCTGATACTGTTATGGTTCATGGATGTTGTGAAGTTCTTATGTATGCTCTTGATTCAAATGTTTTCTTAAATATATAGCTTACCCTGTATTTTGTTTCTGTGGCTGTTTTTCTTAAACCTGTGATGATCGTGTAACTTTACACGGGAGCAGATGATGTTGCAGGAAGTGGATTTCCCCTGTGAGTGATCGCCGTATGTGGTCGCCGGTTTTCTGTTCTTGTTGGGCGATCGCCCCCTTTTATCATTTTCTGATAGGCGATCTCCGTTTTCTGTTAGGAGATCGGTAGTTTTGTATTTTGCTGTTTTATGTTTAAGTTTTGGAAAACGACCGTTTTGTATTGAACTCCCTGCGAGGAGATCTCCTTTGTATATATATATACAATTATGTTTATTTCAATATATTTGTTTTACCGCTATTTCATATTACGAAAATGCAAAAAAAAAATGCGAAATGTATTTGGAGGGATGTCACAAGAGATCGCCGGTTTCTATCTCTTGGTGGTGATCGCCGGTTTTATGTCCTGCTAGCAGATCGCCTGTTTTGGGGCCTTCTGTTACCAGATCGCCGGTTCATGTATGGAGATCGCCGGTCTTGTAGTTTTGATTGAATTTCATTAAATTTTGAAACATTGGACTGGTTATGTATTAAACTCCATAAGAGGAGCAAGTTCATTACTTATGTATATATATATTACCATGTACTCTTCAATATTATTTGTGTACCTTTATTTTCATTATACATGTATGTATGGTTTTATTTTGGCGGGATGTTACATTAATGGTATCAGAGCAGTTCGTCCTTTGGATGACCTGAGGGCTGTGGATCCATTGTGTTTTCTTCTGCTCATGAAAACTTATTTGAGTTTTCAGTAACAACTATTGTGAAAGGTTTTCAAACGTTTTTGTATTGAACTTTTTGTGTGTGCTGTAGTGAATGTATGCCTAACTGAAAATCTTAGTATTTAGAATGAGAGGGTCTTGATAAGGTGGTGAGGGTGCACACTCATGACCGGATCAGGGTGATTCTCAATCTAAATTCCAGAGGTTTAATGTTTAGCATACTTTGAATTCTGGTGTGATCTATTTCATGTTATTGAGTGTTCTTGTAATTGATTGTGAGTGGCTGTGTGGATTGATGGTTGCACACCAGTAGCTGTTCTGGTGTTTTGCTTGAGGTTATAAGCTTTTTGGTTCTGTAGATGGACTCAAATTCCTATTCCTAAGGAATTTGAGAAGCTGACCTTGTAAGGTCGTGATGTTATCCCCCTTGAATGAATTGATTTCCTTATCGATTTCATTCTTGTAGTTGTAGGGAATATAGAAGCTAGTGGTTTCGGAATCTGAGAACGAAGAAGATGACTCGTAGACCTCCTACCTCTCCCCAACCTTCTTCTGAAATGGGCCAGATCGCCAGGGCCATTGAGATGATGGCAGGTGCCATCCAGCAGCAGAATGCGGCGATGGCGCAGAACCATCAAGCTACCATGCAGCATTGGGAGACTACTCGGTCGTCTGATACGAATTCGCCCCTCGGTCAGCCTCAGGAGCGGATGGGACTGGCTGAGTTCATGAGGCACAACCCACCCAAGTTCTGTGGGAATGCTACCCCTGATCAAGCAGATCAGTGGGTCAGGGAAATGGAGAAAATCTTTAGGGCGACCTCCTGCCCTGAAGAGAAGAAGTTGTTGTTTGCCACTTATCTGCTGTCTGGAGAAGCAGAGTTCTGGTGGATGGGAGCTCAGCAAATGATGGAGGCCAGAGAGGAGGTGTTGGACTGGGAGAGCTTTAGGGTGAGGTTCTTGGAGAAATACTTCCCTGACAGCGCAAAGTTTGCGCGGGAAGCGGAGTTCTTAAAGTTGGAGCAGGGGGTGATGTCGGTGAACGCCTATGCTGCTAGGTTTGAGTACCTCGCCCGATTCTACACTCAGGCGACCTCCGAAGCTTGGAGGTGCAGGAAGTTTGAGGAAGGGTTGAAGCACGGGCTGAAGAGGACGATAGCCCCAATGTGCATCAGGGAATTTCACGCCTTGGTAGAAAAGGCGAAGATGGTGGAAACCTTGGAAAAGGGTGATCCCCGGGTGATCAGGTCGCACCCAGGGGGTTCTTCCAGTGGGCGGGCGAAGGTGCAGCATTCACAAGGCAGGCCATATGCGAGACCTCCACTACATCGGGCGGGAACAGGGCCACCCCAGTTTCAACAGCAGCAACCCTGGAAACCAAAATGTTCCCTCTGTGGTGGACCACACATGCTCAATGTGTGCCCCAAGAAGAATTCGGAGAGAAGGTGTTTTGTATGCCAAAGGACAGGGCACGTTGCTAGAGAATGCCCTAACCGGAATGGGGCGACTCAACCCAGTGGTTCTCAGCAGTTGAGAAATGAAGGCAGCAGACCCCAGGCAGCAGGGAGGGTGTTTGCCATGTCAGGAGCAGAGGCGTCCCAATCAGGTAACCTCGTGCAAGGTGTCTGTTTTATATCTGGTAGAAGTGTAGAAGCGTTGTTTGATTCTGGAGCGACACACTCTTTTGTGTCAAGTCGGTGTATAGCCGAGTTGGGCCTCCTAGTGAAGGAGCTGCCTTTTGAACTGTTGGTCTCCACACCTGCATCAGGACAGGTTATGACCTCTACGGTTTGCCCTGAATGTCCAGTAATAGTAGAGGGACGCAGATTCAAAGTTAACTTGATCTGCCTGCCTCTTCAGGACCTGGATGTTATCCTGGGAATGGATTGGCTTTCTGCCAATCACGTTCTCATAGATTGCGGTAGGCAGAAAGTGGTGTTGCCCGATCTCCAAGCGCAGGATGTGGTATCTGCTGGGCATGGGCGGTTGGAGATGGAAGAAGGGGCGAGGTGCTTCGTGATGCTAGCTCGGTTGGAAGTGAAGAACGAAGGGGACGTGAGCAGGATACCTGTAGTGAAAGACTTCACAGATGTGTTCCCAGAAGAGGTACCTGGGTTACCTCCTAAGAGAGAAGTAGAATTCTCTATTGATTTGGTACCTGGGGCTGGACCAGTGTCTATGGCGCCCTACAGGATGGCACCAGCCGAGTTGGGGGAATTAAAGAAGCAAGTGGAAGAGTTGCTGGAGAAACAATTCATCAGACCCAGTGTATCTCCATGGGGGGCTCCAGTACTCCTAGTTAAGAAGAAGGATGGAGGGTCTCGGCTGTGTATAGATTACAGGCAATTAAACAAGTTGACCATCAAGAACAAGTACCCTCTACCCAGAATTGATGATTTAATGGATCAAGTAAATGGGGCCTCGGTGTTCTCAAAGATTGATCTGAGATCAGGGTACCATCAAATTTTGGTGAAGGCCGACGATATCCAGAAAACAGCCTTTAGGTCCCGGTATGGGCACTATGAGTACGTGGTGATGCCGTTTGGAGTGACCAATGCCCCAGCTCTGTTCATGGATTATATGAATAGGATTTTCCGCCCTTTCTTGGATAAGTTTGTGGTAGTCTTCATAGACGACATACTTGTCTATTCAAAGACCGAGGAAGAACATGAAGGACATCTGAGGTCGGTGTTGGAGGTTCTGAGGGAGAAGCAACTCTATGCCAAGTTCTCCAAGTGTGAGTTCTGGCTGAAGGAAGTCAACTTTCTAGGACACGTGATATCTGCCCAGGGGATCTCGGTAGACCCAGCCAAAGTAGAGACAGTGCTGCAGTGGGAACGTCCCAAGACAGTCACTGAGATAAGGAGCTTTGTGGGTTTGGCGGGTTACTATCGGAGATTTATTGAGGATTTTTCCAAGGTGGTGGCTCCGTTAACACAGCTGACCCGTAAGGACCAACCTTTCGCTTGGACCGACCGATGTGAGCTCAGCTTCAGGGAACTAAAGAAAAGGTTGACCAGTGCCCCAGTGCTGGTGATCCCCGAGGTAGGAAGACCTTTTGACGTCTACTGTGATGCCTCACATCAGGGACTGGGATGCGTTTTAATGCAAGAGAAAAGGGCAGTCGCCTATGCTTCAAGGCAACTCAAGGTCCATGAGAGGAACTACCCTACGCATGATTTGGAGTTGGCGGCAGTGGTCTTCGCCCTAAAGATCTGGAGGCACTACTTATATGGAGCTCGGTTCCAGGTGTTCAGCGACCATAAGAGCCTGAAATACCTGTTCGATCAGAAGGAACTGAACATGAGGCAAAGAAGGTGGATGGAGTTCCTAAAGGACTACGATTTTCAACTCATGTATCACCCAGGGAAGGCCAATGTAGTGGCAGACGCTTTGAGTAGAAAATCAATGCAAGTAGCCACCATGATGATAAAAGAGCAGAAACTAATCGAGCAGTTCAGAGACTTAAACCTTGGAGTGGAATTTCACGTAAATCACATTAGTTGTAGTAAGCTGGCTATAACTAATGACTTCCTTGGGATGTTAAAGGATAAGCAGTTGGAGGACCCTAGTCTGAAGCATACTATGGAGTCACTAGGGACAGATCAGGCAAGAGACTTTGTAATGGGCGATGATGGGATCTTGAGATTTAATGGCAGAATTTGCATACCTGCAAATGAAGAGTTGAAGAAGATGATCCTAGAAGAAGGTCATAAGAGTCGCCTTAACCTTCACCCAGGTATGAACAAGATGTACCATGACTTGAAGGAGTCATTTTGGTGGTCAGGCATGAAGAGGGACATCGCCCAGTATGTTGCAACCTGCTTAACGTGTCAGAAGGCGAAGGTAGAGCATCAAAGACCTGGCGGGCTGTTGCAGCAACTGGATATCCCTGAGTGGAAATGGGACAGCATTGCCATGGATTTTGTCACCCATTTACCCAGATCGGTAAAGGGTCATGATGCAATCTGGGTTATCATTGATAGGCTGACAAAGAGTGCCCACTTCCTTCAAGTGAATATGAAGATGCCTATGGCCAAGCTGGCACAGTTATAGATCCAAGAAATAGTGAGGTTGCATGGAGTGCCTTCCAGCATCGTTTCAGATAGAGATCCCAGGTTCACTTCACGGTTTTGGCAGACCTTGCAAGAGTGCTTGGGAACTAAGTTGAGGATGAGCTCTGCATATCATCCCCAAACAGATGGTCAGTCGGAGAGAACGATCCAATCCTTGGAAGATCTGCTGAGGGCGTGCGTCTTGGATCAATTGGGAAGTTGGGACGAGGTGTTGCCACTGGTGGAGTTTACGTATAATAACAGTCACCACGCCAGCATTGGGATGGCACCTTATGAAGCCCTGTACGGGAGAAAATGCAGGACTCCCTTATGTTGGTATCAGGAGGGCGATGCAATCTTGGTTGGGCCAGAGTTGATTCAGCAGACGACCGAGAAGGTGAAACAGATACAAAGCAGAATGAAAGCTTCTCAGAGTAGGCAGAAGTCCTATGCAGATCAGAGGAGAAGACCTTTGGAGTTTGCTGCTGGAGAACATGTATTTTTGAGAGTGACCCCAACCAAGGGTGTAGGACGAGCTATCAGACCAAAGAAGCTGTCTCCTAAGTTTGTTGGACCTTACCAGATCTTGAGGAAAATTGGTCCAGTAGCCTATGAGATCGCCCTACCTCCACATTTAGCAAATCTGCATAATGTCTTTCACGTATCACAGTTAAGGAAATATCTCGCCGACCCTTGTCACGTGTTGGAGGTGGACGACGTGCAGATCAGGGACGACTTGTCTTTTGAAGCAAGACCAGTCAGGATAGACGATCACCAAAGCAAACAGCTCAGGAATAAGACCATCCATATGGTTAAGGTGGTGTGGGATGAGAGATCCGGTGATTCGACTTGGGAGTTGGAAGAGAACATGAGAAACGACTATCCACATCTCTTTTCTTTGTAATTCAATTTTCGAGGACGAAAATTTTTGTTGTTAGGGAGATTGTAAGGACCTGGAAAATCTTATTGGAATAAAAGTGATATATTTTAAGTGAATTCTAAGTATGTTTTTATTTAAGATAAAAATGAAGGAAAGTGTAGTTAGAAAGCCATGAGATCGCATGAAACATGATCGCCAGGGCACGAGAGGCATGCGAGCATCGCCAGGGCGCGAGAGGCATGCGGACATCGCCAGGGCGCGAGACATGCGAGCATCGTCAGGGCGCGAGAGGCATGCGGGCATCGCCAGGGCGCGGGATGCATGTGGGCTTCGCCCGGGCGCGAGAGTCATGCGGGTGTCGCCAAGAAGAGACCGCGGCCGGTCTCCAGGAGGAAGAGACCGCGGCCGGTCTCCAGAAGGAAGAGACCGCGGCCGGTCTCCAGGAGGAAGAGACCTCGGTCGGTCTCCAGGAGGAGGAGACATCGGTCGTCTTCCAGAGAGAGACATCGGTCGTCCTCCAGGATGTGTCATCGGTGGATTGTCTTTGCGCGAGTGGTCATCGGCGAAAGGTTATCGCGCGATGTCGCGTTTCACGCAGATGAAGTGGGGCCCTGGTTTTCAGGATGAACGTGCTGCATGTGCGACATGTAGGCAGTGAAAGTCCTTCAGGAACAGTAGCTCCATGTGCGCGGAGACGCCACGTGGCCATACTGTCAGGTTGCACTTAATTCGAGGAAGGAAACCCACCCAGGAGGGTTAGTTAGAGAATAGGTAATGATGGCTACATGGCAGGCCTATGTTCCTAGTATCAGGATGCACCGCCTCTTAGTGAGTTTAAAAACGCAGTGAGAGTATAAAAGGTGACAGAGTGAGTTCACCTTCAGCTTTCTCTTTTCTCTCCTTTGCACTGCGACTCAGAAATTTCAGGCACCAGTTAAATTACCAGCGATTGCCATAGAGCATTTGAGAAGGGTCTCTGCAAGTTTTACCAATTAGAACGCTTAGGCAGAGTTCAGGCATCCTTTACGTTCGGCGGTTTAGAGCTTGAAGTGAGATTTCACGCTGATCCAGGTAAGGGAAGCTAGTCTTTTTCCAACGATAACTGGATATTTGATGTTTGTGATGATAGGGCGACGCGGTCGCCGGTTTTTACTTCGTTTTCACGGTGTTTGATGTTGAAATGTGAGATGTTTACGATAACAGTTCTGTTTGAATGCTGGGGGCGACGTGGTCGCCGGTTTTTCATCTGTTATGAAATATCCCCTGTTTTATGCTGTTTTAAAAGTGTTTGAGATTTTAAATGTGGTTTTCGAAAATTTGAACCTTGGTATGAGTTTTGCTGTGATTGAAATCGTTTCATTGAAGTGTTATGTGATGTGTTGAATGTTGTGATTGTGGATCGAGGCATAGTATTTTCAGGAAAGAAAATACCGTGTAAGGTCGTGTAATAGGTGTATTGATCGGTGATCCTATAATGAGACATCCTGACTCTACTGAGGTAATGAAATCACATAGAGGAAGTTACTCAGTTGTGGAGAGTCGATGGAGGTTCATACGTATGGGTGTCTCGTGTGAAAAAGAACGAGCTCCACCTGTTGTATGGATTAACCTTGTCATACCGTGATAATGAGAGTATTGAGATGGTGTGATGCGCATGGCTGAGGTCACTTTCCAGCCTTTGGTATGACAGGTGCGAATCTCTGGGTCTAATCAACGCACGAGTCTCCGGAAATAGTGGTCAAGTGTCTGGTGTGATGAGTCAGTGGAAAGTCTGACGTGAGAAATGAGAAATTGAATTAATAGACACTTGATTGCTGATGTGAATTGAAATACTCTTGGATTGATTTGTGAAATATGGGATTTCTGATAGTCTTGTGGAATATGGAAATGTGATGGCTGATACTGTTATGGTTCATGGATGTTGTGAAGTTCTTATGTATGCTCTTGATTCAAATGTTTTCTTAAATATATAGCTTACCCTGTATTTTGTTTCTGTGGCTGTTTTTCTTAAACCTGTGATGATCGTGTAACTTTACACGGGAGCAGATGATGTTGCAGGAAGTGGATTTCCCCTGTGAGTGATCGCCGTATGTGGTCGCCGGTTTTCTGTTCTTGTTGGGCGATCGCCCCCTTTTATCATTTTCTGATAGGCGATCTCCGTTTTCTGTTAGGAGATCGGTAGTTTTGTATTTTGCTATTTTATGTTTAAGTTTTGGAAAACGACCGTTTTGTATTGAACTCCCTGCGAGGAGATCTCCTTTGTATATATATATACAATTATGTTTATTTCAATATATTTGTTTTACCGCTATTTCATATTACGAAAATGCAAAAAAAAAATGCGAAATGTATTTGGAGGGATGTCACAAGAGATCGCCGGTTTCTATCTCTTGGTGGTGATCGCCGGTTTTATGTCCTGCTAGCAGATCGCCTGTTTTGGGGCCTTCTGTTACCAGATCGCCGGTTCATGTATGGAGATCGCCGGTCTTGTAGTTTTGATTGAATTTCATTAAATTTTGAAACATTGGACTGGTTATGTATTTGTTCTCGCCGGTTGACTCCGCCGTCAGCTGAATCTGCGACACTCACACACCTCCTTCCTCACCTTGGTCTGTGCTCGATTCCGCACCTGCAAAAGAGAAAGGGGGGCGCCCTCGCGGCCGTTGTAGCTCCGACGCTCAAGTCAATATGGGGCAAGAAACATCAAAGTATTAATTCTCTATGTGTTTAGGTCTAGAAACTGCGTACCTCTGTGAAGTATATTACTGTTCCTTATATAGCCTGGGCTGTGCCGCTAACCCTAATTAGGGTTTACTGCGCTGCTAGCCATATTTAGGGTTTACTGGAATACCCTTGCGCCGCTGTCACCCTCTCTCTGCGGAGCAGGTGATGACCGATCACCCCTCTCTGTGAGAACAGGCTGATGACCGATCTCCCTCTCTCTGCGGGAACAGGCTGATGACCGATCACCCCTCTCTGTGAGAACAGGATGATGACCGATCACCCCTCTCTGTGAGAACAGGCTGATGACCGATCACCCCTCTCTGTGAGAACAGGCTGATGACCGATCACCCCTCTCTGTGAGAACAGGCTGATGACCGATCACCCCTCTCTGTGTTCCGGACGACCGAGCTCTGGCCACTACAGTATTAAACTCCATAAGAGGAGCAAGTTCATTACTTATGTATATATATATTACCATGTACTCTTCAATATTATTTGTGTACCTTTATTTTCATTATACATGTATGTATGGTTTTATTTTGGCGGGATGTTACACGTCTCGTGTGAAAGAGAACGAGCTCCACCTGTTGTCTGGATTAAATAGGCGTCTCGTGTGAAAGAGAACGAGCTCCAGCTGTTGTATGGATTAACCCTGTCTTTCTGTGAGAATGATAATCTGAGATTGTTGATGTTGAAATTGATATGGATCATGGATGTTGTGAAGTTTTATCGCTTTCTATTGATTCAAAGTTTTTCTTAATATCTAGCTTACCCTGTATTTTGGTTCTGTGGCTGTTTTCTTAAAACCTGTGATGATCGTGTATTTTACACGGGAGCAGATGATCTTGCAGGAAGAAGAGCTCCTCAGTGATCGCCAGAAGGAGATCGCCTGTTTTGCTTCTGTTGGGCGATCGCCCCCTTTTGCCATTTTCCGATAGGCGATCTCCGTTTTCTGTTAGGAGATCGGTAGTTTTGTATTTTGCTGTCTTTATGTTTAAGTTTTGGAAAACGACCGTTTTGTATTAAACTCCCTGCGAGGAGAACTCCTTTGTATATATATACAATTGTGTTTATTTCAATATATTTGTTTTACCGTTATTTCATATTACGAAAATGCAAAAATGCGAAATGTATTTGGCGGGATGTTACACCTACACTTGCTCAAAGGCAAGGAGGACTTCCTCTGTTGCCTACACTTGCTCAAAGGCAAGGAGGTCTTCCTCTGTTCTCGCCTGCACTTGCTCAAAGGCAAGGAGGTCTTCCTCTGGTGCCTACACTTGCTCAAAGGCAAGGAGGTCTTCCTCTTTCTTGCCTGCACTTGCTCAAAGGCAAGGAGGACTTTGAACTTCGCTGGATGCCTCCGATCGCCAAAGGACGATGAGGACTTTAAAAACCTTTCACTTTGTGCCTCTGATCGCCTAAGGGCGATGAGGACTTTAAAACTTTTCACTTGTGCCTCTGATCGCCTAAGGGCGATGAGGACTTTAAAACTTTTTCACTTGTGCCTCTGATCGCCTAAGGGCGATGAGAACTTTAAAAACCTTTCACTTTGTGCCTCTGATCGCCTAAGGGCGATGAGGACTTTAAAACTTTTTCACTTGTGCCTCTGATCGCCTAAGGGTGATGAGGACTTTAAAAACCTTTCACTTTGTGCCTCTGATCGCCTAAGGGCGATGAGGACTTTAAAACTTTTCACTTTGTGCCTCTGATCGCCTAAGGGCGATGAGGACTTTAAAAACCTTTCACTTTGTGCCTCTGATCGCCTAAGGGCGATGTGGACTTTAAAAACCTTTCCCTTTGTGCCTCTGATCGCCTAAGGGCGATGAGGACTTTAAAACTTTTCACTTTGTGTCTCTGATCGCCTAAGGGCGATGAGGACTTTAAAACTTTTCACTTTGTGCCTCTGATCGCCTAAGGGCGATGAGGACTTTAAAAACCTTTCACTTTGAACGTGCGCAATCATTTTACTTCTACCTCGAATCACTTCAGGTGATAAGGTTTTTCCAAAAACTTCTTTAAAATGATATGCACACAAACTTTAGTTTGAACATCTTATTTATTGGGTGGCCTCGTTAAAAACCTTAGGAAAAAAGAGAGTGCCCCCTTGTCACTGTTTTTACAAAACTGTTCATGATTCCCCTGAGTTTGTTCTACTTACGAAGCTTTCACTGGAATAAAATTCACTTCATCCACAGGGGATGCCCTCATCCTTGGCGTTCTCAGGGTCTCCCTTGTCAAAGACCTGTGACTCCTCGCCGTTCGCTCTGCCGACTTGCTCACTTGAAGCACCTGGTGATTCGCCACAAACTCCTTAGGTGTCTTCAATGTTTTTTGAATAACTGCCCTCTGTCCACCCCCCCTTTGCCCGAACTGGCGAGCTTGGCCAGCAAGTCAGCTCGGGCATTTTGCTCCCTTGGTACGTGGACTACCTCAAAAGAGGTAAAAGAACTCTTCCACTGGCTGTGACGCGGTGCACCCACCTCCTGAGAAACCCCCAGCTATAGTGTGGATTTCCCCATGGATGGGCACTTCATGTTGTTGGCCTTCGCTGCTCGCCGGCTGGGAGCTCGGCGCAGTTGCTGCCTTCTTCTCCAGCAAATAGTTCTTCAGAAATCCACTTCTAACCAACTCGTCCAGTTGGTATCCCAGCGACAGGCAGGAGTCAAGGGCGTGGCCAAAACCTTTGTGGAATTCACACCACGCCTCTGGCTTTGGCCCCAACACCTTATCCGACATCTCTTCGGGCATCTTTAGCTTGGTAGCTATACTAGGAATGGCGATCAGGTCCACCAATCTCATCACGAACTCATGCCTCGGAGGGCGCTTGAACTCCCTCAGGCGACCTGGCCCTCTTCCTCTACCGCTGCCATCACCTTTGTCTTTCTTCAAATCATAAGGATGGTATGTCCTTTGATCCTTCTTCACCACCGCCGTCTCCAACACCCTCTGAGGCTGAGTCTTGGCTTGGGTGCGTGGTTTCGCAGGAGCCATATTCCCTTTCTTCTCCATCACTTCATTCTCAGCGGCGATGTGAGCAACAGCACGTCGCCGAATTTCTGCAAACGTTGCGGGGTGGCTCCTAATTAACGATTCACTGAATGGTCCAGGTAGCACGCCCTTCTTGAAGGCGTGCACGAACATCTCCTCATCTTTACCTGGTAATCGGACTATCTGAGCTCCAAACCTATTCATATAGTCCTTCAGAGATTCCCCCTGGAATTGCCTTACGTCGAACAGATCGTACGACACCATAGGCGGCGCCTTATTCATGATGTACTGATCGACGAACAGCTTGGAAAACTGCTGGAAACTGGATATGTGTCCAGTAGGTAGGCTCACAAACCAATCTAATGCTGTACTATGGAGGGTGCTCATGAACATCTTGCAATAGGCCGCATCCGATCCTCCCAACAACATCATCTGCATATGAAACGCAGTGAGGTGAGCCTCTAGATCTTCCACTCCAGTGAAGGAGGCCTTCACCGACGCGACATTTGCAGGAATCGCAGCGTCCATGATTGCCTGCGAAAATGGCATTGGAAAAACTCGTGGTGGAGACGGTGGCGCACCTCCACTAGTCGCAGCACTCTCCCTTTGCTCGCGAAGAGCCTTGCGTAACTCTTCATTAACCTTGCTCAGCTCTTCGTTCCTGGCCTGAGAAGCGACCAGGTCATCGTGCATCTTCGTCTGCTCGACACGCGACGCTGCCACATTTTCTTGCAAAGTGCGCATCATCTCCAGCATTTGCGCCATCGTCACGGTGTTCTCTCCAGACTGCGCCGCGACTGAACTTGATCTGGTTGTCCTCATCTTCCTCATGAAACTTCTACTACCTTCACACAGCTACCTTTCAGCACGCGAAAGTTATCTCGCAACAGTGCTCAAGAAACGCTTCAACTTCCTTCGCACAACGATCGATTCAATAATCAATCAGTAGAAACCTCCAGAAACAATTCTTCACCGATTAAACGCAACTCAAACGGTTAAAACCTCCAAAAACCGATTGCGACAGCAAGGAATCGAACAGAAACCACCGAAAACCTCACAAACTCAACAGTGGATGGGAATCACAGTTTCACGGCCCCACGGTGGGCGCCTGATGATCCTGCCGCTTGACTCGAACGTCAACACTCCTCCTCTCCAGCTCCAAACCTTCCAAGAAACCTGAAAGAACAGAAAGGCGCCTCTGCGGCCAGTGTAGCTCCGACGCTCAAGTCAGTGGACGAATCAACAAATTCTCTCAGAGAAAACTAGGAATCGTGCAAGTGAGTTGTTACCAAATGAAAAACTCTCTCTGAATACCGTTAGAAATTCTATATATACCTGTGTTTTTCTCTCTCCTGACGGTTATTCCTCTCGACACGTGGGCCGCATCTGGTCGTACACGTGTCACCATCTAGAGTACCTGCAACTGAAACGTTACTTTCCCTTTACTCCTGCGACTAAGTTATCCACACAGGGAGTAACTTAGTACGCAGGCTACTCTGGGCACAGCCTTAAAGCTGGTTAACACTGGTTATCACGGTTCTCAGAGCACACGGGCGAATATACCACTTATCTCCTGTATTTAGACCATGTAATAAACGTTTACCAAGTCTTCTCTAATACCCGGCGATGTCCTCTTTCGGCGATGTCCTCTTTCGGCGATCACGTGCAATCTAGGCGTTTACTGATTACATACGAGAGAAGTAGGAGACCGCCGCCTTCTTCAACAAACGGCGATTCCCTCAACTTCTAAGCTACATTCTCTTTTCTCTTGCTCTTCTTGATCCATGTATTCTCCTGCCATGTCGTTCCACGTGGCATCCTGTGATTGGTCCACGTGGCAATCTACTGCTGAAGTCATCGACTACCGATGACCGACCGGATCAGTTCTCGCTAGGAACCTTGGTCTCAACTTAACACGCGTTGGCAAGAACCCCGATGACCGATCCCCTCTGCATGTGCTTACGACCGACCGGTGCCTCATAACTTCCCCCCCGATGACCGGGCGGTGCCTCATGCCTATCCACCGATGACCGTGTGGTGCCTCATAACTTCCCCCTGATGACCGGGCGGTGCCTCATGCCTATCCACCGACAACCGTGCGGTGCCTCATAACTTCCCACCGATGACCGGGCGGTGCCTCCAGGCGCTTATCTAGGCACCGCTCTAGGGGTGGCGGCCACTTGGTATCTGACTACCGATCACCGTTGTAGGTAATCTCCTCTCTGATTCACTTGCTCTTTCTACCACGTGCCACCCTGTGCATGGTCCACGTGGTCACTTGCTGCTGACGTCATCAACTACTGATGACCGACCGGAACAAGAATATAGGGAAAAGAAGAATGGAAGAAGAAGAGTGGCAAAAGTAGAGTGGCAGAAGAAGATCAGAAGAAGAAGATTGTAAGATGAAGAACGGAAGAAGAGGATCAGAAAAACAAGATTGGAAGCAGAAGAATAGAAGAAGAAGATCAAAAGAAGAAGAAGGGAAGAAGAAGATCGGAAGAAGAAGAAGAATAGAAGAAGAAGACGACAGAAGAAGAACGAAAGAAGAAGACGACAGAAGAAGAACGAAAGAAGAAGACGACAGAAGAAGAACGAAAGAAGAAGAATGGAAGAAGAAGACCAGAAGAAGTAGAATGGAGAAAGGAGAATGGAGGAAGAAGAATGGAAGAAGAAGGTTGGATAAGGAAGATCAGTTCAAGAAGAATGGAGGAAAAACAATGGAAGGAGAATAATGGAGGAAGAAGAATGAAAGAATAAGAATGGAAGAAGAAGATCGAAAGAAAAAGAAGAATGAAGGAAGAAGATCGGAAGAAGAAGAAGAAGAATGGAAGAAAAAGAATGGCAGTAAAAGAACGGAAGAAGAAGTTGGGGGAGCAAAAAGAATTGAAGAAGATGATCGGAAGATGAAGAATGGAAGAGTAAGAATGGAAGTAGAAGAAGGGAAGATGAAGAATGGAAGAAGAAGCATGGAAGAGGAAGAATGGAAGAAGAAGGATGGAGGAAAAAGAATGGAAGAAGAAGAATGGAACAAGAAGATCGGAAGAAGAAGAATGGCAAAGGAAGAATGACAGAAGAAGAATGGAAGAAGAAGATCGGAATAGGAAGAATGGAAGAAGAAGAATGGAAGAAGAAGGGAAGAAGAAGAATTGAAGAAGAAGAAGGGAAGAAGAAGGGAAGAAGAAGAATTGAAGAAGAAGAAGGGAAGAAGAAGAAGAATGAAAGAAGAAGAATTGAAGAAGACGATGGGAAGAAGAAGAATGGAAGAAGAAGATCAGAAGAAGAATGGATGAAAAAGACCGGAAGCAGAATATCGGTTTAGGCAGAATTGAAGATGAATAATGGAAGAAGAAGAATAGAACAAGAAGAAGAATGGAAGAAGAAAATCTGCAGAAGAAGATCAGAAGTAGAAGATTGGAAGAAGAAAAATGGAGGGAGAAGAATGGAAGAAGAAGAATGGAAGAAGTGGAATGTAAGAAGAAGAATGGAAGAGGAAGAATGCAAGAAGAACATCGGAAGAAGAAGAATGTTAGAAGAAGATCGGAAGAAGAAGAATGGAAGAAGAAGAAGAATGGAAGAAGGAGATCGGAAGAAGAGGAATAATGGAAGAAAAAGAATGGCAGTAGAAGAATCGAAGAAGAAGTGATCTGGTCGGTCGTCGGTAGTCAGTGACGTCAGCAGCAGATGACCACGTGGACCAGTCACAGGGTGACACGTGGCATGAGATGGCAGGCGAATCAGGGAGGAGACCACTTAGAATGGTGATCGGTGGTCAGTTATTGATCTCGCTGCGGACTTGAGCATGGGGAAAACGCCTCGTCACTCCTTCGTCTAGCCTTCTAACTGCTGCACGTTCTGCAAGGAGGCTCCAGGAACCTTCGCCGGAACTCCAAACGATGCCTGCAAAACACACAGACGGGGCCTCTAGCGGCCGTTGTAGCTCCGACGCTCAAGTCAGGCAATGGGAACACCAAAACTCTCTCTCGGATCTCTCTGTGTGAGACCCGTGTGTGTGTGCCCTCAGTCCTCTTTGATTCGAAAACTGAGTGTTCTTAGTTTTTGTGTTGTGTATTCTGTGGCAAAGATTGCATACCTGGTTTGGTGTTCTTCTCCCTCATATAAACCCGCGTCGCCCCTACTGGCTACCCCTAGGGCCACTTGATTACTCTGCACCGCCGTTTCTATTCCCCAGGGCTACCTTGCGTGCCAGCCTTCTTCACTCGAGTGCAAAGTCTGACAAGGGAAGCTGCGTGGGTACCTCTGTACCCCTCGATTTCTGTGCCTATCTGCCCTACCTATTCTCTGGGAACATCTTCACGGTCCACGTAGCAGGCATGCAACCCCACTAGGAGACTCTAACCTTGATGGGTTCTCGTCCCAGCAGGATTCTGCACCTGACTGCGTCTTCTCATCTTCATGCATGATTGTTTCGCGACTAAGGCCACTCCCTGCCTCTGGGCGCTTTACTGATCATTGGTCACGTTGTTCACATCGCGCGGCCGAAATACACCGATGACCGAGGTATCTCTTATCCTGGCCGATGTCTGATGGCGCTTCTTCACGTTGTCGTGCTCTGCTTATGGAATCAGGCGAGGTCCTTGAGTAATGTTCTCGCTGGGAGCCTGGGTCCCAGTTTAACACGTGTTGGCAAGGAACCCCCGACGACTGATCACTCTGCATGCACCGATAACTGATCACTCTGCATGCACCGATGACTGATCGGTGCTTCATCACTTCTCGCGCTCTGCTTCCAGGCGCTCGTGATAGCATTCCTATGAGCTCTTCTTTGGATTTTGGAGTTCCTTGGTGATGATGGATGCGGAAGCTTATGGAGGAGGTGAGCAAGGCCTTCCTAGGAAGCATGGGTGCCTTGAAGGTGCATGAAGAGTGAGGAAATGGGGAGGTTTGGCCAGCCCCTTTGGTAGTGATGAATTGAAGACTAAAACCTAAGTGTTAGGCAAGGAGTAGTGTATGGCCCAATTTGGGCAGCATAACAATACTCTATTTAATCTTGAAAATACAAGGTGTAGGCTCCTCCTTTTATAGGCTAAGGAGGACCATAATGCAACCCTAATGCTAGCCAAATGAAATGTAAATGTGAAGCACATGGGCCACATGGAAAGTGTGAGCACATGGGGAGGGGTGTGTCTAGTTTGTAAGTTCACCCCCTCCATGGGCTTTCTAGAATAGTGGGAAGGTTAACTTCTCCTTAATTCTAATGTGCAGAAAAATAAACATTTGTCCACATGGCTATGCTATTTACACCCCAATTAAAGCTAAACTACATTTGATGGGCCTTCACGGAATATGTGCTAGTATGCCACTCTCCCATTCATAGCTTTGATCCAAGTCTTCTTGTCCTAGACGCTTCTAGCTTGGCCTTCTCGTCCTAGACACTCCTAGCTTGTCTTAGACGCTCCTAGCTTGGTCTTAGACGCTCTTGACTTGGCTCTTGCCTTTCATGGAAGGTTGTGCTTGGCCCTCTTCCATCAGCTCATGTAGGAACCGATCTGCTGGCGGAGGTTACCCGGTAACTGGCCACTGATCGCCGTTCTTGAACGATCTCCACCCTGGTTCATCTGCTATCTCATGCCACGCGTCACTCTGTGACTGGCCCTCGTAGTCATAGCTGCTGACGTCATCGACTACCGATGTCCGACCGGATCACAAGCCCCCCAGTCTCGAGCTGTGAACTTGTTCTCAACGAAGGGACTAAGTGGTCTTCGTTGCCAGAGAGAAGAAGGAGCTCGAAGCTGATGTACCTGAGACCATGGCTGCTGGTGCCGAGGTTCTGATAGATGGGTTTCATGGACTGGCAGCAGGTTCACTGCGTCCTTCCAGACTTGGACTCTGCCCAACCTAGCCTCCACCATTCAGTGGTTGATGGCAAGCTCATTCCTCCTCCTTGAGCTTCTTCCCTTCCGACTTCTCCTTTTGTGTAATCTCTTTTTCTCAGCTGCCTTTCTCTCTCTCCACCTTTAACTCACTCTGCATGTGGCAAACTGTTAACTGGCTTAGGCTTCGGCGCGATCTCACTGTGACCCTTCAAACTTGGCTTCTAACTTGATCGCGACCAAGTGTACCTTAGCATTCTCTTTAACAGTTTTTATGCATAAATTTATGTTGTATGACTGACCTGATGGTGTCTAAATGCTTCGACTGATCGACCAAGAGCTTGTTTAGGGAAGCTTTCATACTCAGAGCTTTACTACCAACCACCGACTAGCATGTTGGTGCCCCACCGATCAGTCATCGCGCTTCAGGTTTCGCATTACTTCTGCATCACTCCAGCGCTAGGTGCATAGAGGGCCCGAACGCCAAGGATGATGCCTGTGTTTTGGGGAACGCTTCACGATGACCCCTCTTGCCTCAGCCTCGCTGTAAGAAGTCGAGGTGAGGTCTTTCTCCTCTCGCCTCAACCTCGCTGTACTAAGTCGAGGTGAGGACTTTTTATCTTGCCTCAACCCTGCTGTAAAAAGCAGAGGAAGAGGACTTTCTCTGCCTGCACTCCGCTGTACAAAGTCGGGGGTGAGGACTTTCTCCTCTGAGTGGGTGCATGCTCCCAGGGGAGCACCAGGGGTGGCTGTCTAAGCGCACTCGCTAGGCACATCCCTGCCTGCATGGTATCACCGCACGCCCTTTGAGTGGGCAATTCCCCTTCTTCTGGTTCGGAATCATGTGAGGTGCATGCGTAACGCTCTCGCTGGGAGCCTGGGTCCCAGCTTAACACGTGTTGGCATGACCCCGATGACCAACCTTCTTCTGGAATCATGCGAGGTGCATGCGTAACGCTCTCGCTGGGAACCTGGGTCCCAGCTTAACACGTGTTAGCAAGACCCCGATGACCAACCTTCTTCTGGAATCATGCGAGGTGCATGCGTAACGCTCTCGCTGGGAACCTGGGTCCCAGCTTAACACGTGTTAGCAAGACCCCGATGACCATGCACCGACCGAGTGCTCTGCTTCGAGTGCACCGATGACTGATCGTGCTTTGGGTGCACCGATGAATGATCACATTCTGCTTCTTGGTGTTTAAACGCGAAGATGATGTCTTGCTTTGGGGAAGAAGAGTTTTTCTTGTTGACCCCTGTCGGTCGTCCGTACTCGCGCCTGGGGCGAGCAGGCTCCAACCGATCACTTGCACTTTCATCCGGGGCAAGTAGGACTTGAAATTGGAAAACATGTGCACACTTGGTATACTGAAATCTTTTTTATTGGGTGGCCTCATTAAAAACCCTCATCGGGAAAAGAGTGCCCCCTGATCTGTTCAATTATTTACACCATATACATTGAGTGTGTGTACAGCGCAAGAACGCATCTACTTTATAACTTAACTGAAGTAGAATCTCAAGTGTGTAGCGTTCCATGTCCTGGGGATAGGTGCTCCATCCAGAGTCTCCAGCCGATAAGCTCCATTCTCCAACGCCTCAACTACTCTATATGGACCCGTCCACTTTGGAGATAACTTGTTCTCCATCTCATTCTGATGTGCTTTCCTCATCACCAGATCGCCCTCCTGGAAACGCCTGGGCTTCACCTTGGAATTGTGCCTCCGTTCTACTCTTCTCTTGATAGCTTCAGCACTAACCCTGGCCCCCTCTCGCACTTCGTCCAGGAGGTCCAGATTCACCTTTCGCTCTTGATTGGACTCCTCGGCGATGAAGTTCAGGAATCTAGGGGAGCTCTCCTGTATGTCCACGGGGATCATAGCATCCGTCCCATAGACAAGACTAAAGGGTGTCTCTTGGGTGCTAGACTGTGGGGTGGTATGGTACGACCATACAATTCTGAGAACCTCTTCTGCCCAATTCCCCTTGGCTTTCTCTAATCTTCGCTTCAGTCCCCTAAGCAGCACTCGGTTGGCTGACTCCACCTGCCCGTTGGTCTGCGGGTGTTCTACTGAGGCGAACACTTGTTGTATCTTCAATTCTTCACACATTTTTCTCAGCTGATGGCTGGTGAACTGAGTGCCGTTGTCGGATACCAGCCTCTTGGGTACTCCGAAACGACAGACAATATTCTTCCAGACAAAATGCTCGACGTTCTGGGCGGTGGTGTGGGCCACTGGTTCCGCCTCCACCCACTTTGTGAAATACTCGATGGCCACTATGAGGAACTTCATCTGCCTGATCGCCAGAGGAAAGGGTCCCAGGATATAGATTCCCCACGTGTGAAATGGCCACGGGCTATGGATGGACTTCAACTCCTCCGGGGGTGCCTTATGCCAGTCTGCATGAAGTTGGCACTGTTTGCACCACTGAGCGTACTTCACACAGTCTTCCTTCAGCATTGGCCAGTAGTACCCCGCGCGGAGGATCCTACTTGCCAAAGCGCGACCACCGACGTGGCTTCCGCACAACCCCTCGTGCAACTCTGACATGAGTCTGGTGCATAGATCTCCATGCACGCACATTTGTACAGGATGGGAAAAGCCAAATCTAAACAAGTTCCCATCGATTAGAGTAAACTTACTCGAGCTCTTCTTTATCTTCTTTGCCTTTGTTGGGTCCAGTGGGAGCACACCATCCTCTAGGTACAACTGGTACGGCGTTATCCACGTATCGGGCTCCTTGACAGTGCAGACTTCCATCGCCTCATCGGTCCTTGCCGGTCGCGCCCTCACCCTCGGTGCTTTCAGCGTTTCTTGAGTCAGGGACCGATGACTGATCGCCAGACGCTCCACCGACTTGGATACTTGAAGCATTTGATTGTCTGATACGAATGCTCGTGGTACCTTTAAAGTCTCTTGAATAACGGTCCTCTGTTTTCCCCCCTTGCCTGAGCTGGCCAGCTTGGCAAGCAGATCTGCTCTGGCATTTTGCTCGCGGGGCACATGCACCAACTCAAATGCATCGAAGGACGTCTTCATGAGCTGCACGTACTCTAGGTAAGCTGCCATCTGAGGATCTTTCGCCTGGAACTCCCCTGTAACTTGCCCAGTGACTAGCAAGGAATCACTCTTAGCCACCAGACTTCTTGCTCCCATTTCCTTTGCCAGCAACATTCCTGCGATCAGGGCTTCATACTCCGCCTGATTGTTGCTGGCCTTGAAGGCAAAGCGAAGGGGCTGTTTGATCAGCACCCCATTCGGGCCTTCCAGAATGACTCCAGCACCGCTTCCCTACTGATTGGAGGAGCCATCCACCGATAAGACCCATCAAAAAACTACGCCTTCTGCAGATGTCGCGACCGACGACAGTTCAGCCACGAAGTCGGCGAACACCTGCCCCTTGATCGGTCCTCGGGGCTCGTACTGGATGTCGAATTCTGAGAGTTCCACAGCCCACTTTGATGGCATTTTCATGTGTTCTTCTTGAATCAAAGTAGAAATAGATGGAGCGGAAGCAATGAATGAGTGAAACAAGACCCTCCTAGGAGTTGTGTTGGTCTTGAAGGTGCATGATGAGTATGGCTTGAGTGGTTCGGCCAGCTCAAGGGAGAAGGTGAAAGGATTGAAGTTTATAGCCTAGATTTCTAGGAGGAGTAAAGCTTGTGCACAAAAATGGCAGCATAACATTACTCAAATAAACTTGAAAATACATGAGGTAGGCCTCCTTATTTATAGATTTAGGAGCCTTGGTGAGCAAGCTTAAAGGGTAGGGATGGAAATACAAAAAGTGGGGGCTGCCTAGGGTATTGACTTTAGTCAAACCACACCATCATCCTAATATTCTAGAAGATAGGTCAAAAATGCAACATTTGATAGTACACCCCTCCCTCTTTTGCTAAAGGCACCTATTTGCTAGCACACCCCTCCTTCTATTGCTAAGGGCACCTTTTTTATAGCACACCCCTAAGTTAGCAAGTTTTGCTTTCTACACTACACTAATCTACTAAGCTACCCCTAATGGGCCTCCAAGTAGCATGTACAAGGTCTTCTCCCTCCCATCCGTGGCTTCTTCTATGTGTGCTTGGATATGTTTAGCCATGGATCTTGTGAGAGGTCCTAGACGGTCTAGCTCCATGGATAGCCTCCCTCCTTCACGTACTAGACGCTCACTTCTTGGAGCTAGACGCTCCTCTTGGTCTAGACGGTCTTCTTGGTTTGGGCCTTGGCTTCCTTGGTTAGATGTGCTTGGCCCTCCTCCATCATCCCCTCCCCCTTGGAAAGGATTTGTCCTCAAATTCAGCTCGTCATCGTCATTGGTACCTACAAATGGAGAAAGATCAATTACATTAAATGTGTCATGTACTCCATATTCAAGAGGTAGGTCCAATTTATATGCATTGTTGTTGACTCGCTTAAGGACTTGGAAGGGTCCCTCACCTCGGGGACTTAGTTTGGACTTCCTTTGATTTGGAAATCTTTCTTTTCGAAGATGAAGCCAAACTAAGTCTCCTTCCTCAAAAATTATTTCTCTCTTCCCTTTGTTGTTGTGTTTTGTGTACTTCTCATTTTGTTGTTGTATTTGAATTTTAATCTTCTCATGCATTTTCTTGACAAAATCAGCCTTGATTACTCCTTCCTTATGCACAAAATCTTGTGGATTAGGAAGAGGAATTAAATCCATGGGCGTGAGAGGATTAAAACCATATACTACCTCAAAAGGAGAAGCATTAGTAGTCTTGTGAACTACTCTATTGTAAGCAAATTCAATGTGGGGAAGGTACTCATCCCAAGATTTGTGGCTGCCCTTCATGATAGCCCTAAGCATAGTTCCAAGAGATCTATTGACTACTTCGGTTTTCCCATCCGTTTGAGGATGACAAGAAGTTGAAAATTGTAGTCTTGTTCCATGTTTACCCCAAAGAGTTTTCCAAAAGTGACTTATAAACTTGGGATCTCTATCGGACACTATACTTCTAGGGAGACCATGGAGTCTCACCACTTCTCTAAAGAAGAGTTTAGAAATATTTTGAGCATCATCTACTTTGTGGCATGGAATAAAGTGAGACATTTTGCTAAAACGGTCCACTACCACAAAGATAGAGTCATGGCCTCTTGCAGTCCTAGGAAGTCCTAAAATGAAATCCATGCTAATGTCTTCCCAAGGAGCATTTGCAATCGGCAAAGGGGTGTAGAGTCCATGCGGCATTGTTCTAGACTTTGCTTTTAAACATGAGATACATCTAGAGCAATGGCGTTGGACATCTTTCCTCATGTGTGGCCAACAAAATTTTGCTTTCAAAAGATCTAGAGTCTTATCAACTCCAAAATGGCCCATGAGTCCCCCTTCATGTGATTCTTTGACAAGGAGTTTTCTATGTGTTCCTTGGGGAATGCAAAGTTTTCCTTCTTTAAAAAGATATCCCTCGGACACATAGTAACCTCCTTGCGCTCTATGTAGACATTGGGCATAGATGGATGAAAGTTCTTGATCTTCTTGGTAAAGCTCTCTTATGTGGTCAAATCCAAGAATTTGGGCACCCAATTTTGAAAAGAGTGTGTGGCGTCTTGAAAGAGCATCAGCCACTATATTGGTGCTTCCTTTCTTGTATTTGATTACATAAGGAAATTGTTCAAGAAATTCCATCCATTTTGCATGTCTCTTATTGAGCTTGTGTTGGCCCTTTAAATATTTTAAAGACTCGTGATCACTATGGATAACAAATTCTTTGGACACAAGATAGTGTTCCCAAGTCTTTAGGGCTCTCACAAGAGCATAGAGCTCTTTGTCATAAGTGGGGTAGTTGAGGGTGGCACCATGGAGTTTTTCACTAAAATAAGCAATGGGGTGTCCACCTTGCAACAATACCGCGCCTATGCCTACTCCCGATGCATAACACTCTATCTCAAAAGTTTTGGAAAAATTTGGGAGAGATAGGATGGGTGCATTGGTGAGTTGAGCTTTTAGCCTTTGAAAGGCTTGCTCATGCTTTTCATTCCAACAAAATGCAACATCTTTTTTAACAAGTTCATTCAAAGGAGAAGCTAGGCTAGAAAAATTAGGCACAAACCTTCTATAGAAGCTAGCTAACCCATGAAAACTTCTTACATCACTTACATTTTGTGGAGTTGGCCACTCTTGGATGGCTTTGATTTTCTCGGGATCTACATGTACCCCCGTTTTGTTTACTATAAAGCCTAAAAAGACTACACTATCTACACCAAAGGTACACTTATCCCTATTTGCAAAAAGACTATTTTTCCTAAGAACTATAAAGACTTCCCTAAGGTGACTTAGATGGTCCTCTAGGGTTTTACTATATACTAAGATATCATCAAAGTAAACTACTACATATTTACCTACACAATCCCTCAAGGTGTGATTCATAAGCCTCATGAATGTGCTTGGAGCGTTAGTGAGTCCAAAGGGCATCACCAACCACTCATATAATCCAAATTTGGTCTTAAAAGCGGTTTTCCACTCATCACCCTCCTTGATTCGAATTTGGTGATATCCACTTTTAAGGTCAATTTTGGAGAATAGAGTTGACCCATGCAATTCATCAAGCATATCATCAAGCCTTGGGATTGGATGCCTATACTTGATGGTGATGTTGTTGATTGCTCTACAATCACAACACATGCGCCATTTTCCATCTTTTTTAGGCACCAACAAGACAGGTACAGCACAAGGGCTTAGACTCTTTTGAACCCAACCCTTCTCCAACAAGTCTTGAACTTGTGATTCTATCTCCTTTGTTTCCTCGGGGTTGGTTCTATAAGCAGGCCTATTTGGTAGGCTTGCCCCCGGAATGAAGTCAATTTGATGTTCTATCCCCCTAAGAGGAGGAAGCCCATTGGGTCCTTCTTGTGAGAATAGATCGTCAAATTCACTCAAAATGTTTTCTATTTGAGGAGGTAAAACCGTGAGTTCATTACTTGTGGCAGTGCATGTAAGTGCTCCTTTACAAAAGATAAGGCTTGGTTGTTCAACAAGAAGCAAGTTTTCTAAAACATTTTCAAAAGGCTTTTCTTGTAGACCAACCTTGTGGGAAGGAACACTCTTCTCCCACGCCTTCCTATCCCTAAGTGATCCGGCCAGACCTCGGTCGTCGGGAATAGAGAGAGTAGTCATCAGATCGCCAGGATGGGCGGAGGTGTCATCGTCACTCAGAAGTCGAAGAATCCTCGGCAACAGATTGTGGCGAGCTGACATCAGCCTTGGGTGATTTGAACAGCATAGACAGACTTAGTCTCTTCGCTGAAACAAGTTAACAGCTTGAGACTGGGGGGCTTGTGTACTGACCAGTCCTCGGACGTCAGATGGGCCCCACAGCATGGGCCAAAGCCACGTGGAGTAGACCCCATCAGGGGTGATCGGCCTGTGTCCCACAGAGGAAGGTGGTCGGTCATCGCCTGCCCGCATAGAGATGGGTGATCGGTCATCGCCTGCCCGCATAGAGATGGGTGATCGGTCATCGCCTGCTCCGTAGGGAGATGGGTAATCGGTCATCGCCTGCTCCGCAGATTATTAGTAAATATTCCCAGAGGTAAAGAGAGTCCCGAATCACGAAGGCTACATGGATGGCACGTGAACAGTGAAGGCCCTCCCAGAACAGGTGTTCATCCTGTTAGAGTTTGCACTCCAGAGAAGGAAACCCTATGCGCTAGGTTATCCCAAAGACTGGGTAAGAGTGGCGCAGGGGGCATTCCAGTAAACCCTAAGTGTGTCCAGCAGCGCAATAAACCCTAATTAGGGTTAGCGGCACAGAAAACCCTAAGTATATAAGGAACAGTAATATGCTTCACAGAGGTACGCAATTCTAGACCTAAACACAGAAAGAAATTCAGACTTTAATGTTTCTTGCCCCGTTCTGACTTGAGCGTCGGAGTGCAAACGGCCGCGAGGGCGCCCCCCTTTTCTCTTTTGCAGGTGCGATCATACCACCACAGACTAGGTGAGGAAGGAGGTGTGTGGCGGCCGCAGAAGTCAGCTGACGCAGAGTCAACCGGCAGGAACATTAGGCGCCCACCCTGGGGCCGAGTAAAACAAGGTCCCATACACGAGAGTGAGAGAGAAACCACAGAAGATGAGGACGACGAGGCACGGTTCCGTTCCACCGAATGGAGGCGAAAGCGTTACCATGCAGCAACTCATGGAAACAATGCGCGCCCTCCAGGAGACGGTGGCGGAGTCCAGGGCGCATCAAGCGCGGATGCAGGAAGACCTGGCCGCCTCACAGGCCAGGAATGAGGAGTTGCACAAAGTGAACGAGGAGCTGCGTGTGAGTCTGCAAATCGTGCGGCAAGATGGAGACTGTGGGGGAGAGGATCGGGCTCCACCAACGCCCACAAGGGCCTTTCCCATGCCTTTCTCCCAGGAAATCATGGACACGGTGGTCCCTGCCACCTTCGTAGGGCCTAAGACCGTGTTCACTGGGAAAGAAGACCCCGAAAGGCATCTCACCGCTTTCCATACGCAGATGATGCTGTCGGGAGGATCGGAGGCGGTCTACTGCAAGATGTTTATGAGCACCCTCCACAGCACAGCGTTGGACTGGTTTGTGAGTCTACCTACCGGACATATTTCCAGTTTCCGGCAATTTTCCAAGCTGTTTGTCGATCAGTACATCGTGAATAAGGCGCCGCCTATGGTGTCTTACGACCTATTCGACCTAAGGCAATTCCAGGGGGAATCTTTGAAGGATTATCTGAACAGATTCGGGGCCCAGATAGTCCGACTACCAGGTAAAGAGGAGGAGATGTTCGTACACGCCTTTAAGAAAGGCGTGCTACCTGGGCCATTCAGCGAATCATTGATCAGGAGTCGCCCTGCAACTTTCGCAGAGATTCGGCGACGTGCTGTGGCTCACATCGCTGCCGAGAACGAAGTGATAGAAAAGAGGGGGAGTACGGCTCCCGCAAAACCACGCACCCAAGCCAGGACTCAGCCTCAGAGGGTGTTGGAGACGGCAGCGGTAAAGAAGGACCAAAGGATATATCATCCTTATGATCCGAAGAAAAGTAAAGATGATGGCAGTAGTAGAGCAAGAGGATCAGATCGCCCAAGGAAACCAGCATGAGTCAAGAAGTAGAGATAGCACCACATCAGTTAGCACGGTCACCAAGCAACCCACACAAGGTGAAGGTTGAGCTGTGAAGGAGAAAGAGTGATTCAAGTTGTAAAGACAAGGTTTATAATTCATTACAAGCAGATGATGGTCGTCGAAGGGAAAGAGGCAGAAGTAAGAACGTTTACGTAGTGGCAAGACCTCGGACGTCGGCCAAGAGGTGACAGCCCGGTCGGGTCAATAGCTATCAGGCGAGTTGTAAGACTCTTCGTTGAGACAAGTCACAACTCGAGCCTGGGGGGCTTGTTATCCGGTCCGTCATCAGTAATAGATGACGTCGCCAGCAGTTGACCGTGTTGACTGTTCAAGGGGTGTCACGTGGTAGAGGATAGTAAGCCAGTTGGAGAGGCGATCACCCAGAATGGTGATTGGTTGTCAGTGGCTAAGGCGATCACCCAGTGTTAAGAGAGCGCCTGGAAGCAACGCGCGAGAAGTAGAGAAGCACAGATCGGTAGTCGCCTATCACCGCGTGTAAAGAGTAGTGATCACCTATCGCCATGTGTGAAGATATAAGTGATCGCCTATCGCCATATGTGTGAAGATATAAGTGATCGCCTATCGCCATGTGTGCGAAGATATAAGTGGTCGCCTATCGCCTGCAGGTATTCACATCGCCGGGTGTTCACATGATCGCCGGGTGTGAAGATCAGGAGATCAGGTTGTCAGCAAGTCGCCTAAAGGAGCACATCGCCGAGTGTTTGAGAAGACTTGTGTGAGCTGTGATACCCAGTGTTAACCAGATCGCCAGGTTAAGGTTGTGCCCAGAGTAGCCTGTGCACTAAGCTACTCCCTGTGTGGATAACTTAGTCGCAGGATCAAGGTGAAAGTAGCGTTTTAGCTGCAGGTACTCCAGATGGTGACACGTGAATGACCAGATGATGTCCACGTGTCAAGAGGAGCAACCGACGGGAGAGAGAAAGACTCAGAAGTTTTGGAAGAACCTCATCGCCCTTAGGCGATCAGAGGCCCAAGTAAGGAGATTTTAGGGTCCTCATTGCCCTTCGACGATCGGAGGCATCCAGATGATAAAAGTCCTCACCTCGTCTTTTTACAGCGAGGCTGAGGCAAGATGATAAAAGTCCTCACCTCGTCTTTTTACGGCGAGGCTGAGGCAAGATGATAAAAGTCCTCACCTCGTCTTCTTACAGCGAGGCTGAGGCAAGATGATAAAAGTCCTCACCTCGTCTTTTTACAGCGAGGCTGAGGCAAGATGATAAAAGTCCTCACCTCGTCTTTTTACAGCGAGGCTGAGGCAAGATGATAAAAGTCCTCCTCGCCCTTTGGCGATCTGAGGCAAGATGATAAAAGTCCTCCTCGCCCTTTGGCGATCCGAGGCAAGATGATAAAAGTCCTCACCTCGTCTTCTTACAGCGAGGCTGAGGCAAGATGTTGAAAGTCCTCACCTCGTCTTTTTACAGCGAGGCTGAGGCGAGAAGATAAGAAAGTCCTCACCTCGTCTTTTTACAGCGAGGCTGAGGCGAGAAGATAAGAAAGTCCTCACCTCGTCTTCTAACAGCGAGGCTGAGGCGAGAAGATAAGAAAGTCCTCACCTCGTCTTCTTACAGCGAGGCTGAGGCGAGAAGATAAGAAAGTCCTCACCTCGTCTTTTTACAGCGAGGCTGAGGCGAGAAGATAAGAAAGTCCTCACCTCGTCTTTTTACAGCGAGGCTGAGGCGAGAAGATAAGAAAGTCCTCACCTCGTCTTTTTACAGCGAGGCTGAGGCGAGAAGATAAGAAAGTCCTCACCTCGTCTTCTTACAGCGAGGCTGAGGCGAGAAGATAAGAAAGTCCTCACCTCGTCTTTTTACAGCGAGGCTGAGGCGAGAAGATAAGAAAGTCCTCACCTCGTCTTTTTACAGCGAGGCTGAGGCGAGAAGATAAGAAAGTCCTCACCTCGTCTTCTTACAGCGAAGCTGAGGCGAGAGGATATAAAGTCCTCACCTCGTCTTCTTACAGCGAGGCTGAGGCAACAGAGGAAGACCTCCTTGCCTGGGAGCAAGTGCAGGCGAGAAAGAAGACCTCCTTGCCTTTGAGCAAGTGAGGCGAGATAGGAAAGACCTCGCCCTCGACTTCTTAAAGCGAGGCTAAGGTGAGAGGCGTGCTTGAGGAGGACACGTGGGTCGAGAAGAGTAAGAGAAAGGAAATCGCCTAAAGATAATTCGGCGAGTACCAGATCAGAAGAGTTCCTGGCGATGATGCCAAATGCTGGTCCTCGGACACCGAGAGCAGATAGTAAAGGAGTCGATGACTTAGTCTCTTCGCTGAAACAAGTTAACAGCTGGAGACTTGGGGGGCTTGTGATCCGGCCAGACCTCGGTCGTCGGGAATAGAGAGAGTAGTCATCAGATCGCCAGGATGGGCGGAGGTGTCATCGTCACTCAGAAGTCGAAGAATCCTCGGCAACAGATTGTGGCGAGCTGACATCAGCCTTGGGTGATTTGAACAGCATAGACAGACTTAGTCTCTTCGCTGAAACAAGTTAACAGCTTGAGACTGGGGGGCTTGTGTACTGACCAGTCCTCGGACGTCAGATGGGCCCCACAGCATGGGCCAAAGCCACGTGGAGTAGACCCCATCAGGGGTGATCGGCCTGTGTCCCACAGAGGAAGGTGGTCGGTCATCGCCTGCCCGCATAGAGATGGGTGATCGGTCATCGCCTGCCCGCATAGAGATGGGTGATTGGTCATCGCCTGCTCCGTAGGGAGATGGGTAATCGGTCATCGCCTGCTCCGCAGATTATTAGTAAATATTCCCAGAGGTAAAGAGAGTCCCGAATCACGAAGGCTACATGGATGGCACGTGAACAGTGAAGGCCCTCCCAGAACAGGTGTTCATCCTGTTAGAGTTTGCACTCCAGAGAAGGAAACCCTATGCGCTAGGTTATCCCAAAGACTGGGTAAGAGTGGCGCAGGGGGCATTCCAGTAAACCCTAAGTGTGTCCAGCAGCGCAATAAACCCTAATTAGGGTTAGCGGCACAGAAAACCCTAAGTATATAAGGAACAGTAATATGCTTCACAGAGGTACGCAATTCTAGACCTAAACACAGAAAGAAATTCAGACTTTAATGTTTCTTGCCCCGTTCTGACTTGAGCGTCGGAGTGCAAACGGCCGCGAGGGCGCCCCCCTTTTCTCTTTTGCAGGTGCGATCATACCACCACAGACTAGGTGAGGAAGGAGGTGTGTGGCGGCCGCAGAAGTCAGCTGACGCAGAGTCAACCGGCAGGAACACTAAGGATTTTCTCTTTTTCTAGCACTCTTTTTTTTTTGTTTTCCTCATCCCTCTTTTGTTTCATTTGTATTTGGTCTTTCACCACTTGAGAATGTGGTAAAGGACTAAGTACAAACTTCTTATATTTATGGGTGAAGGAAATCTCGTTAGTGAGACCATCATGCAAGGTTTTCTTGTCAAATTGCCATGGCCTCCCTAATAAGATATGGCAAGCTTCCATAGGCACTACATCACATAAAACTTTATCTTTGTATTTCCCTATGGAAAACTTGATTTCCACTTGCTTATCTACATGTAGTTCCCCATTTTCATTAAGCCATTGAAGTTTGTAAGGTTTTGGGTGAGGAACCACTTGTAGCTTAAGCTTTTCAACCATCCTAGCACTACAACAATTACAACTAGATCCACTATCCACAATGAGGGAACATATATTTTCTAAAACATTGCATCTTGTATGAATATGTTCTCCCTTTGTGTTTCAATGGATGTGCTAGGGTGATTGTTGAGGGTTCTCCTAATCATAAGCAATTCTCCCTCTAATGGAGCTACCCTCTCATCCTCTCCCCCTTCCTCTTTCTCACTAAGCTCATCCTCGCCACTAGTGTATTCGTCTACACCTTTAAGAAACAAAGTCCTTTGGTTTGGACATTGTGCTTGCACATGCCCCCTACCATAGCACTTAAAACATTTAACATCTCTAGCTCGGATGGGTGGGGTTGAGGTTTCTTTGGTGAAGGGTTTGGTAGGTTCTTTTGGTTTTTCCTTAGATGTACTACCCTCCCTTTTAAACTCTCTCTTGGGATAAAAGTTAGAATAGGGGCTCACCTTTTGACTTGATGTTTTGCGCAAATTTTGTTGCTCAACTTTAATGCAAAGTTGAACCAAATCATTCAAGTCTTGATAAGGTAAGAGCTCTACTCTATCTCTTATCTCAAGTGATAGGCCACTAAGGAACCTAGATATGGTGGTTTCCTCTTCCTCTCTAATAGAGGCTCTCATCATATAGAGCTCCATCTTTTGCCTATACTCTTCTACACTCATATTCTTTTGTTGGAGTCTTTGGAGCTTGTCCATCAACTCCCTATGGTAGTAAGAAGGTATATGTCGACGTCTTAGGGCTCCCCTAAGGTCATTCCAATATTCTATGGGAGGTTCCCTATGAAGACGTCGGTCTCTTTCTAAAGAGGTCCACCAATACATGGCATTTCCTTGGAAACTAAGGGTGGCTAAGGGTACTTTTTGTTCCTCACTTACCCTATGGCAAGCAAAGAGTTGCTCTACCTTCATCTCCCAATCTAGATATATTTCTACATTTTCCTTTCCATGAAAATGAGGTAGGTCTACTCTAGTTTCCCTTGGCACCTCTTGTTCCCTTTGCCTAGTTATTCTAGGGGGTGGTTGGTAGTAGTCATTAATTCTAAGGCTTCCCTCCCCTAGAGTTGCAATGCTTTGGGATGCATGAGTATTTGTTTTTTTTGATTTTTGAGATTTTTGGGATTTCTCTTCTTGAGCTCTAGCCAACTCATTAATCTTGTTTTCATTCTCCAATTGCCTAGAAGAGATTAATTGTACCGCTTGGGATACCTCTTTCAAAAGGGTTTTCAAAGATTTTACTTCACATTCTATAGACTTTGGAGAATGAGAAGAAGAAGACATGGCTAGACCTTTGTGTATTTAGGCGTTTTTACTTTGAGAAAGATTAGGGAAGATAAAGAAGGTAGTTTTCCAGGTAAGGGAGGTGAGTCTCAAAGGACTACTTAAGTACCAAGCCTTTTCCTTGCCAAAAACTAGTCTCCAATGCCTTCTCACAAAAATTTCTCTTAGTGAAACACTTAAAACACAAGAAGTTGAGAAATCAAAAAGCAATAAAACTATGTAAGCTAAAAAAAAAAAGATATGCAACAAACTAGTCGGTTTTAGCACAAATTAAACTAAACTAATCATGCAAAACGTTTCTACCAAAACAATAGAAAACAAGTTCAAACAAGCAACAAATTACTAAGCAAAAAATTTACTATGCTATTCGGCCCTAGGTGAGGCTTCTTGGACACTTTGAGTCCTTGAAAACACACTCACCGTCTAAACGTAATTAAAGAGGTAATTAACAATAAACCAAGTTGCAAAGGAAAAGAAGACTCCCTTTGTTGATCCTCTTTTGGGTTAGTGCACTTCCTTGTTGTCTTGAATTTTTATTTTTTTTGATCTTCTAGGTGTTTGTATTGTTTGTTTCAAGCAACCTTGTTTCGGCTTTAGCTTTGTCTCCTCCTTAAAATGATGGCTTTAATTCTCCAATTTCCAGCACCTATTCACAAGAGCTAAACCTAAACCAAGTCAAGTTCCATGCACATATGCACCAAGGAGAATTAAATTCCAGCACCCAAAAGAGAGGTCAAGAAACAAAAGCAAGAAACAAATTTAATTGAATAAAAACAGTACCACCAAAAGGATTTATAATATGACAACTTAGAAAGAGAGTCAAGAAATTAAAGCAAACAATTAAAGGTACTCAAAAAAAAGTTGGCACACAAAAGGAATTCCTAAAGAAAAGCACTAGATTAGATGACCAAATAAAAAAAAAAAAACAGCACCACTGAAAATTGTTGTGGGCCAGAAAACGTGTTTGTTCCCCGATTTATGCTGAGCTGTATTTTTAAAATTTGTCTCTGAAATTTATATGCAAGAAAATTCAGGATCTTATCTAAACAATGGCTTTGGAATCACCTAAAACGCATGCACCATTTTTTTTTAATAATTTTTGCAAATTTGGTGTGCAGTTAGGCCAGCTGGAGCGCTCAAGATTTGCACTCTGATTTTGTAAGATTTATCATATTTTTTCTGTTGCCTTTTTTGATCTGATTCTTTTTTTGTCCTTTTTGTAACACTTCAAACTTGCATTTTCCAGAGAATCACAAATTTCCTATGAGTGGAAATAATTTTTGAAACAAAAAAACAGCCAGGCAGAGAGAGAAACAGGGGAAATCTGGAAAACTGGAAAAAAAAAAACAGCAAGATACCAAAATTTAACACAAAGGAAAATGTAAGAAGGAAATTGTGTAAGAACTAAGACACAATTATGAACTCAAACTAAAATTAAAAAGGCAGCAAAGGATCAAAATAACAGCAGATTAAGGCAAATTAAAGAGACCCAAAAACAAGAAACAATCAAGCCAAAAATAGGACTACTAAGAATTGATGACAATTATGGATTCACATGACTTGACACAACATTTATAGATTCAGAAAATAAAGACTCAGAGCATAAAATGAAGCAATTATAAGAAAGCAATAAAGACTCAAATTCCTAAAAGAAAACAGCCACTCAATGTGTAAGGAATCCTATCACAATTGCACAAGAAAATGTTCAAGATCAATTGAACACATGTGCTTCGGTTGGATCTTCCATAAGCACACCAAGAACAATTTAAAATGTAAAAAAAAACAGCAAGACAATTATGGAATTGAAATGACAAGATGAAAATAAAGAAGAACTGAAAATTTAAAAAGACAAGCTACTCATCTTGAAGAACCAAAAGCTCATGATACCAAATGATGGCATTTTCATGTGTTCTTCTTGAATCAAAGTAGAAATAGATGGAGCGGAAGCAATGGATGAGTGAAACAAGACCCTCCTAGGAGTTGTGTTGGTCTTGAAGGTGCATGATGAGTATGGGTTGAGTGGTTCGGCCAGCTCAAGGGAGAAGGTGAAAGGATTGAAGTTTATAGCCTAGATTTCTAGGAGGAGTAAAGCTTGTGCACAAAAATGGCAGCATAACATTACTCAAATAAACTTGAAAATACATGAGGTAGGCCTCCTTATTTATAGATTTAGGAGCCTTGGTGAGCAAGCTTAAAGGGTAGGGATGGAAATACAAAAAGTGGGGGCTGCCTAGGGTATTGACTTTAGTCAAACCACACCATCATCCTAATATTCTAGAAGATAGGTCAAAAATGCAACATTTGATAGTACACCCCTCCCTCTTTTGCTAAAGGCACCTATTTGCTAGCACACCCCTCCTTCTATTGCTAAGGGCACCTTTTTTATAGCACACCCCTAAGTTAGCAAGTTTTGCTTTCTACACTACACTAATCTACTAAGCTACCCCTAATGGGCCTCCAAGTAGCATGTACAAGGTCTTCTCCCTCCCATCCGTGGCTTCTTCTATGTGTGCTTGGATATGTTTAGCCATGGATCTTGTGAGAGGTCCTAGACGGTCTAGCTCCATGGATAGCCTCCCTCCTTCACGTCCTAGACACTCACTTCTTGGAGCTAGACGCTCCTCTTGGTCTAGACGGTCTTCTTGGTTTGGGCCTTGGCTTCCTTGGTTAGATGTGCTTGGCCCTCCTCCATCACACTTGACCATCCTTCCTGCTACGTCTGGCTTCTTCAACACCTTCTGGATGGACAAGTCTGTCATGACCACTATGGTGAAGCTGTGGAAATAGTGTATGAGCCTCCTAGCTGAAAAAACTACCGCCAGTGCTGCCTTCTCCAGGGCCTGATACCTCGTTTCCGGGCCTCGCAGCACCTTACTTACAAAATACACAGGCTTCTGGACCTAATCTTGCTCTTGTACCAGGACCGAGCTGACCGCCCTCTCTGTCACAGCAAAGTACAGACGAAGAGGGGTGCCCATTTGTGGTTTACACAATACTGGTGGGCTCGCCAGATACTCCTTCAGCTTCAGAAAGGCTTCTTTGCATTCCGGTGTCCACACGAATCTACTGTTGCGCTTGAGACATTGGAAATACGGATGACCCTTCTCTCCTCCAGCAGACATGAACCGTGACAAGGTGGCCAACCGACCAGTTAGCTACTGCACCTCCTTCACCGTCGTTGGGCTCCTCATTGCCACGATTGCCTCGCACTTCTCCGGGTTCGCCTCAATTCCACGTTCCGTTAGGAGGAAACCCAAGAACTTCCCAGCCTCCACACCGAAGATGCACTTTTCAGGGTTGAGCTTCAACCTATACTTGGCAATGGTGGTGAAAAGCTCCTCCAGATCAACTACATGGTGCGCTTTCTCCCGCGACGTGACCACCATGTCATCTACGTATGCATGCACGTTCCTTCCAAGCATGGGCGAGAGCACCCTATCCATAAGTCTCTGATAGGTAGCTCCTGCGTTCTTCAACCCGAACGGCATTACCTTGTAGCAGTAGCAAGATCGTTCCGTCATGAAAGCAGTCTTGCACTCGTCCATGGGGTGCATCCTTATCTGGTTGTAGCCTGAGAAGGCGTCCAGAAAGCTGAGGAGCTTCCCCCCTGACGCGCTGTCCACCAATGCATCTATACTAGGGAGGGGGTAGGAGTCCTTGGGGCAGGCCTTATTGAGGTCAGTGAAGTCCACACACATCCTCCACTTGCCGTTTGACTTCTGCACTAGTACCACGTTTGCCAGCCACTCGGGGTACTGGATCTCTCTGATATGTCCAGCAGCAAGGAGCTTCAGCGTCTCGTCATGGATCACCTTCTTCTTCTCTTCGTTAAATCTCCTTCGCCTTTGGCGCTCTGGCCGCGCCTTGGGGTCTATTGACAGGTGGTGGCAAAGGAAATCAGGGTCGATCCCTGGCATGTCAGAAGCTGACCACGCAAAAGCGCCCATGTGCTTCTCAATCACGCAGGCGATCTGTGCTCGGTCTTCCGCAGTGAGCGCCCTGGAGATGTCTAACTCACGAGGAGCGATCACGCTCCCTGCTTCTGCTTCGACTTGAGCTACCTGAGAGCCCCCCAGCGTAGCATCTTCCATTACCTGATCTGCCTATGCCCCACGAACTACCGATCTCTCCTGGAGCACGCCTGCTGGTGGTGTTGTAGTGACATGGCAGATGCTTCTCTTCTGCTTGAGGCTGTTCTCATAACAGCGCCTAGCCTCAGCCTGATCTGACTTGATGGTAATGACAGCCCCTTCCACCGACGGCAGCTTCAACTTCATGTGCCTCGTCGATGGCACTGCACCCAACCTGTTGAGCGTGGGTCTTCCCAGCAAGATATTGTATGCAGATGGGGCATTTACCACCAAGAACTTTATCTTCTCTGTGCGGGACGCCACTCCATCGGTGAACGTCGTCCTCAGTTCTATGTAGCCCCGCACCTCGACCTGGTCCCCCGCGAAACCATATAGACACCCAACATATGGCCTCAACTGATCGGGGGACAGTTGTAACTTGTTGAACGTCGGCCAGAACATGACGTCCGCTGAGCTTCCTTGGTCTACGAGCGCCCTGTGCACTCGTCTTCCTGCTGTCACCAGGGAGACGACCACCGGGTCGTTGTTGTGGGGTATTACGTCTTGCAAATCAGCCCTTGTGAAGGTGATGTCCACCTCGGGAAAATGGCCTTCATCCACCGAGTCCACGGCCATTACTGACGTGCATACCTTCTTCTCTGCGACCTGGAACACCCTCCACCGGAAAAACCCCCCGCGATGGTCATCACCTCCCCATGCACAGGGATTTCGTGTTGCTGATCACCCGCTTGAGACCCCGAAGCGCGATCGCCCTGCGCTCTCCGTAGGTAATCGGTCAGGAGACCTGTCTTCACCAACTCAGCGAGTTGACGTCCCAACGCCAGGCAGGTGCGGAGTGTGTGTCCATAAGCATGATGGAACTCACACCACTCATCCTTCTTCCTTCCAAGCACCCTGTCAGTCTTCTCTGGTACTCGGAGCCTTGCAGCCACGGCAGGGATGGCGATCAGCTCCGCCAACTCTATAATGAAATCGTACCTTGGGGGTGCGTCGTGCTCCCTCGCACGCCCCCTGACCTGGTCTTTCCTGGGCGTATAGGGACGAGGCCTCCCTTGCACCCTCTTTCCTTCCTTGGCCTCATACACCCGCGCCTGTTGCTGTTGCTTCCCATGACCCCCGCGTGGCTTTGATGGTGTAACACTGTTTCTCTTCTCAGAGACCTCTGTCTCCGCTACTATGTGCGCCACCGCTCGTCGCCGAATCTCAGCGAAGGTGGCAAGGTGGCTTCTGATGAGCGATTCACCGAAAAGGCCAGGTAGCACGCCTTTCTTGAATGCATGCACCAGCATGCTCTCATCCTTGCTAGGCAATCTCACCACCTGCGCATCAAAGCGGTTGAGGAAGTCCTTCAGCGACTCCCCCTGGTTCTGGCGCACGTCAAACAGGTCGTAAGTCACCACCGGCGGCTCTCTGTTGACTATATACTACTCCGTGAATAGCTTTGATAACTGATGGAAGGAGGTGATGTGGCCCTCTGGCAGGCTCACGAACCACTCCATGGCTATTCTGCGCAGTGTACTCATAAACATTTTGCAGTACACAGCGTCGGAGCCTCCAGACAGCATCATCTGAGTGTGGAACGCCGTCAAATGCGCTTCTGGGTCTTCCACCCCGGTGAACGACGCTTTCACTCCCACCAGGTTGGGAGGCACCACCGTGGTCATGATCTCGGGGGAGAAAGGCATAGGAAATGGCCTAGGAGGCGACGGCGGCATCGACGTTCTATCTTCGACAGTGCCCTCATTCTGTGCCTGCAATTCTCTGCGCAATTCCTCGTTCACGCGGTTCAACTCTTCATTCCTGCTATGCGATGCAGTCAGCTCTGCATGCATCTTCTCTTGCTCAACTCTCGACGCCGCGACGTTATCCTGCAACGCGCGCATCATCTCCATGACCTGCACCATGGTCACAGTTCCTTCACCAGCAGGTGGTGGAGGTGTCGTTTGCCTGGCTCTTCTATTCATCTTCTCAACACTCCAAAGACTGCGATGTGGATGGGCACCAAATTCACACGGGCCCCATGGTGGGCGCCAAATGATCTTGCTGCGGACTTGAGCGTGGGGAAAACGCCTCGTCACTCCTTCGTCTAGCCTTCTAACTGCTGCGCGTTCTGCAAGAAGGCTCCAGGAACCTTCGCCGGAACTCAAAACGATGCCTGCAAAACACACAGACGGTGCCTCTAGCGGCCGTTGTAGCTCCAACGCTTAAGTCAGGCAACGGGAACACCAAAACTCTCTCTCGGATCTCTCTGTGTGAGACCCGTGTGTGTGCCCTCAGTCCTCTTTGATTCGAAAACTGAGTGTTCTTAGTTTTTGTGTTGTGTATTCTGTGGCAAAGATTGCATACCTGGTTTGGTGTTCTTCTCCCTCATATAAACCCGCGTCGCCCCTACTGGCTACCCCTAGGGCCACTTGATTACTCTGCACCGCCGTTTCTATTCCCCAGGGCTACCTTGCGTGCCAGCCTTCTTCACTCGAGTGCAAAGTCTGACAAGGGAAGCTGCGTGGGTACCTCTGTACCCCTCGATTTCTGTGCCTATCTGCCCTACCTATTCTCTGGGAACATCTTCACGGTCCACGTGGCAGGCATGCAACCCCACTGGGAGACTCTAACCTTGATGGGTTCTCGTCCCAGCAGGATTCTGCACCTGACTGCGTCTTCTCATCTTCATGCATGGTCATCTCGCGACTAAGGCCACTCCCTGCCTCTGGGCGCTTTACTGATCATTGGTCACGTTGTTCACATCGCGCGACCGACATACACCGATGACCGAGGTATCTCTTATCCTGGCCGATGTCTGATGGCGCTTCTTCATGTTGTCGTGCTCTGCTTATGGAATCAGGCGAGGTCCTTGAGTAACGTTCTCGCTGGGAGCCTGGGTCCCAGTTTAACACGTGTTGGCAAGGAACCCCCGACGACTGATCACTCTGCATGCACCGATGACTGATCGGTGCTTCATCACTTCTCGCGCTCTGCTTCCAGGCGCTCGTGTAGGAATCGATCTGCTGGCGGAGGTTACCCGGTAACTGGCCACTGATCGCCGTTCTTGAACGATCTCCACCCTGGTTCATCTGCTATCTCATGCCACGCGTCACTCTGTGACTGGCCCTCGTAGTCATCAGCTGCTGACGTCATCGACTACCGATGTCCGACCAGATCAGTTACCAAGTGGCCACCACCCTAGAGCGGTGCCTAGATAAGCGCCTGGAAGCACTGCACGGACGTCGGTGGAAAGTAATGAGGCACCGCACGGACGTCGGTGGAAGGTCATGAGGCACCGCACGGACATCGGTGGATAGTAATGGGGCGCCGCACAGACGTCAGTGGAAGGTCATGAGGCACCGCACGGACGTCGGTGGAAAGTAATGAGGCACCACACGGTCGTCGGTGGAAGGTCATGAGGCACCGCACGGTCATCGGTGGATAGTAATGGGGCACCGCTCGGTCGTTAGTGCATGCAGAGCGTGATCGGTCATCGAGGTTCTTGCCAACACGTGTTAAGCTGGGACCCAGGTTGCCAGCGAAAGCGTTACGCATGCACCTCGCATGATGCCCACTCAGAGGACGTGCGGTGAGACCATGCAGGCAGGATGCGCCTGGTGAGCGTGCTCAGAACAGCCACACCCGGTGCTCTCCTGGGAGCATGCATCCACTCAGAGGACGTGCGGCGAGGCCATGCAGGCAGGATGCGCCTGGTGAGTGTGCTCAGACCAGCCACACCTGGTGCTCTCCTGGGAGCATACGGCTCACTAGAGAGAAGAAACGCGCTAAGTTACTCCGCAAGAGGATAACTTAGCCGCACAGAGACAAGTGCAGAAGCCCTTCAGGTGTGACACGTGTATGGTAGATGCCAGTTGCATGCCTCCACGTGTGACCATCTGAGAGAGAGGCGCGGCCCAGGTATAAAGGTACTCCACCTCATGTAAGGTAGGGGATTCTTACACAGTCTGACACAGAATTACACTTCTTACAATTTTACACACAGTTTCTGAGTCATTTTGGGGACGTTTATACACGTTGCACAGTGATAACAGAATTGAGTTACACAGAGAGAGAGAGTGGATTTGAGCACACACGAGTCTCACAGAGAGATTCAGTGAGAGATTTGGTGTTCCTGTTGCCTGACTTGAGCGTCAGAGCTACAACGGTCGCCAGAGGCGCCGTCAGTGTGTTTTGCAGGCATCGTTTGGAGTTCCGGCGAAGGTTCTTGGAGCGTTCTTGCAGAACGCGCAGTTGCAGAAGGCTAGACGAAGGAGTGACGAGGCACATCCTCCCCGTTCAAGTCCGCGGCAGGATCAAGAAGAATGGAAGGAGAAGATCCGAAGAAGAAGATAGGAAGAAGAAGAATGGAAGAGTAAGAATGGAAGAAGAAGAAGGGAAGAAGAAGAATGGAAGAAGAAGATGGGAAGAAGAAGAATGGAAGAAGAAGATCAGAAGAAGATGTATAGAATAAGAAGATCGGAAGAAGAAGAATGGCAGAAGAAGATGGGAAGAAGAAGATCGAAAGAAGAAGAATGGAAGAAGAAGATGGGAAGAAGAACAATGGAAGAAGAAGAACGGAAGAAGAAGAATGGAAAAAGAAAAATGGAAGAACAAGAGGGGAAAAAGAAGAATGGAAGAAGAAGATTGCAAAAGCAAGAAGGGAACAGGAAGAATGGAAGAAGAAGATCGGAAGAAGAAGAATGGAAGAAGAAAAATGGAAGAAGAAGATCGGAAGAAGAAGAATGGAAGAAGAAGAATGGGAAGAATCAGAATGGAAGAAGATTTTCGAAAGAAGAACATCGGAAGAATAGGATCGAAAGAAGAGGAATGGAAGAAGAATAATGGAAGAAGAACATCGAAAGAGAAGAAGGGAAGAAGAAGATCAGAAAAAGAAGATCGGAAGAAGAAGAAGGGAAGAAGAAGAAATGAGGTAGAAAAAGGAAGAAGAAGAATGGAAGAAGAAGGATGGAAGAGGAATGGAGGAAAAAGGATGGAAGAAGAAGAATGGAAGAAGAAGGATGGAAGAGGAATGGAGGAAAAAGGATGGAAGAAGAAGAATGGAAGAAGAAGAATTGAAGAAGAAAAATGGAAGAAGAAGAATGGAAGAAGGATGGAAGAAGAAGAATGGAAGAAGAAGGATGGAAGAAGAAGAATGGAAGAAGAAGAATGTAAGAAAAAGAATGGAAGAAGAAGAATGGAATAAGGAAAAGGAAGAAGAAGAATGGAAGAAGAAAAAGGAAGAAGAAGAATGGAAGAAGAAGAATGGAAGAAGAAGGATGGAAGAAGAAGAATGGAAGAAGAAGACTGGAAGAAGAAGATCGGAAGAGGAAGAATGGAAGAAGAAGATCGGAAGAGGAAGAATGGAAGAAGAAGATTGATAGACAAAGAATGGAAAAACAAGATCGGAAGAAGAAAAATGGAAGAAGAAGATTGGAAAAGGAGGAATGGAACAAGAAGAATGGAACAAGAAGATCGGAAGAAGAAGAAGTGAGGGCCTGCACATGTTGAGCTCTCCTTGGATGTTGAAGATGGTGCGGAAGCAATGGTTGAAATGAGCAAGGTCCTCCTAGGAGTGATGGTGATCTTGAAGGTGCATGATGTTTATGGGAGTATGGAGGTTCGGCCAACCCTTGGTGAGGTGAAGGAGATGAAGATCAATTCCTAGAAACTAGGAGAGAGCAAAGCTTGGCACAAATTTGGCAGCATAACTTTACTCATATTAATCTTGAAAATACATGAGGTAGGCCTCCTTATTTATAGATTTAGGAGCCTTGGTGAGCAAGCTTAAAGGGTAGGGATGGAAATACAAAAAGTGGGGGCTGCCTAGGGTATTGACTTTAGTCAAACCACACCATCATCCTAATATTCTAGAAGATAGGTCAAAAATGCAACATTTAATAGTACACCCCTCCTTCGTTTGCTAAAGGCACCTATTTGCTAGCACACCCCTCCTTCTATTGCTAAGGGCACCTTTTTTATAGCACACCCCTAAGTGAGCAAGTTTTGCTTTCTACACTACACTAATCTACTAAGCTACCCCTAATGGGCCTCCAAGTAGCATGTACAAGGTCTTCTCCCTCCCATCCGTTGCTTGACTTGTTTGGGCGTGAATGTGCTTGGCCATGGACCTTGTGAGAGGTCCTAGACGGTCTAGGCTCCCTCCTAGACGCTCCTCATGTAGCTCCCCCTTGTCTTGTGCTAGACGCTCTCCATGTGGTTCTAGACGGTCTAGTCTTGGCCCTTGGCTTTCATGGTGGGGTGAGCTTGGCCTCTCTCCATCAAGAAGGGAAGAAGAACGGGGGAAGAAGATTCGAAGAAAAAGAATGGAAGAAGGAGAATTGAAGAAGAGGAATAGAAGAAGGAGAATACAAGAAGAAGAATGGAAGAAAAAAAATTGACGAAGAAATATGGAAGAAGAAGAATAGAAAAGAATAATGAAAAACAAGCATGGAAGAAGAACAATAGACGAAGAAGAATGGAACATGAAGAATGGAAAGAAGAAGAATGGAAGAAGAAGAATAGGAAGAAGAAGAATGGAAGAAAAAGAATGGCAAGAAGAAGATCGGAAGAAGAAGAATGGGAAGAAGAAGAATGGAAGAAGACTATCGGAAGAAAAAGATCGGAAGAAGAAGAGTGGAAGACGAAGACCAGAAGAAGAAGAATGGAAGAAGAAGAAGAATAGAAAAAGAAGAATGGAAGAAGAAGAAGAATAGAAAAAGAAGAATGGAAGAAGAAGAATGGAAGAAGAATATCAGAAGAAGAAGACAGGAAGAAGAAGAATGGAAGATGAAGAATTGAAGAAGAAGATTAAAAAAGAAGAATCGAAGAAGATAAATGGAAGAAGAAGATTAGAGGAAGAAGAAGGATGGGAGGAGAAGATCGGAAGAGGAAGAATGGAAGAAGAAGAAAGGAAGAACAAGATCAGAAGAAGAACAATGGTAGAAGAAGAACGGAAGAAGAAGAATGGACGAAGAAGAACGGAAGAAGAAGATCGGAAGAAGAAAATCCAAAGAAGAAGAACGGAAGAAGAAAAATGGAAGAAAAAGGATGGAGGAAGAAGAATGGAAAAAGAAGGATGGGAGCAGAAAAATGGAAGAAAAAGGATGGAAGAAGAAGATTGGAAGAAGAAGATGGAGAGGGGGAGAATGGAAGAAGAAGATCGGTAGACGAAGAATGGAAGAAGGAGATCAGAAGAAGAAGAATCGAAAAAGAGGATCGGTGGAAGAAGAATGGAAAAAGAAGTATGGAAGAAGAAGATCGGAAGAAGAAGTATGGAAGAAGAAGATCAGAAGAATAAGAATGGGAAAAAAAGATCAGAAGAATAAGAATGGAAGAAGAAGATTGAAAAAAGAAGAATGGAAGAAGAAGATCGGAAGAAGAATATTGGAAGAAGATGAATGGAAGACGAAGAATGGAAGAAGAACAATGGAAGAAGAAGATCGGAAGAAGAAGAATGGGAAGAGAAGAGTGGAAGAGGAAAAATGGATGAACAAGATCGGAAAAAGAAGATCGGAAGAGGAAGAATGGAAGAAGAATAATGGAAGAAGAATATCGGAAGAACAAGAATGGAAGAAGAGGCATGGAAGAAGAACATCGGAAGAAGAAGAATGGAAGAAGAAAAATGGAAGAAGAAGATTGGAAGAAGATCGGAAGAAGAAGAATGGACGCAGAATAATGAAAGAAGAAGAATGGAAGAAGAAGGATAGAAGAAGAAAAATGGAAGAAGAAGATCGAAAGAAGATCGGAAGAAGAAGAATTGACGAAGAAGAATTAAAGAAGAAGATCGAAAGAAAATAAATGGAAGAGGAAGAATGGAAGAAGAAGATCGGAAGAAGAAGAATGGAGGAAGAAGAATCGAAAACAAGAAACGAAGAAGAAAAATGGAAGAAGAAGAACGGAAGAAGAAGAATGGAATAAGAGGAACGGAAGAAGAAGGATGGAAGAAGAATGGAAGAAGAAGATCGGCAAAAGAAGAATGGAAGAAGAAGATTGGCAGAAGAAGAATGGAAGAAGAGCAATGGAGGAAGAAGATCGTAAGAAGAAGAATAGAAGAAGAAGTTGGAAGAAGAAGAATGGAAGAAGAAGATCGGTAGAAGAAGAATGGAAGAAGAAGAATGGGAAGAAGAAGAATGGAAGAAGATTATTGAAAGCAGAAGATAAGAAGTATATGATCGAAAGAAGAGGAATGGAAGAAGAAGAACGGAAGAGAAGAAGGTAAGAAGAAGAATGGAACAAGAAAAAGGAAGAAGATGAATGGAATAAGAAGGATGGAAGAAGAAGAATGGAGGAAAAAGGATGGAAGAAGAAGAATGGAAGAAGAAGATCGAAAGAAGAAGAATTGAAGATGAAGAATGGAAGAGGAGGATCGGAAGAATAAGAATGGAAGAAGAAGGATGGAAGAAGAAGAATGGAAGAAGAGGCTCGGAAGAAGAAGAATGGAAGACGAACAATGGAAGAAGAACAATGGAAGACGAACAATGGAATAAGAACAATAGAAGACGGACAATGGAATAAGAACAATGGAAGAAGAAGAATGCGAAGAAGAAGAATGCAAGAAGAAGAATGCAAGCAGAAGAATTGGAAGAAGAATGCAAGAAGATTATCAAAAAAAGAAGATCGGAAGAAGAAGAATGGAAGACGAACAATGGAAGAAGAACAATGGCAGAAGAAGATCGGAAGAATAAGAATGGAAGAAGAACATTGGAAGAAGAAGAGGGGAAGAAGAAGAACGGAAGAGGAAGATTGGAAGAAGAAGAACAGAAGAGGAAGATCGGAAGAAGAAGAATGGAAGAAGAAGATCGGAAGAAGAAGAATGCAAGAAGAAGATCAGAAGAAGAAGCATGGTAGAAGAAGATCAGAAGCAGAAGAATGGTAGAAGAAGGTCGGAAGCAGAGGAATGGAAGAAGAAGAAGGGAAGAAGGAGAATGGAAGAAGAAGAATGGAAAAAGAAGAATGGCAGAAGAAGATTAGAAGAAGAAGATCCAAAGAAGAAAAGAACAGAAGATGAAGAATGGAAGAAGAAGAGTCGAAGAAGAAGAAGATCGAAGGAAGAAGATCAAAAGAAGAAGATCAAAAGAAGAAGATCAAAAGAAAAAGATCAGAAGAAGAAGATCAAAAGAAAAAGATCAGAAGAAGAAGATCAAAAGAAAAAGATCAGAAGAAGAAGATCAAAAGAAAAAGATCAGAAGAAGAAGATCAAAAGAAAAAGATCGGAAGAAGAAGAATAGAAGAAAAAGAATGGAAGAAGAAGATCGGAACAGGTAGAATAGAAGAAGAAGAATGGAAGAAGATCAGAACAAGAAGAATGGACTAAGAAGATCGGAAGAAGAATAATGGAAAAAGCATATGGGAAGAAGAAGAATGGAGGAAGAAGATGGGAAGAAGAAGAATGGAGGAAGAGGATGGGAAGTAGAAGATCAATAAAACAAGAATTGAAGAAGAAGAATGCAAGAAGATTATCGGAAGAAGAATGGAAGACGAACAATGGAAGAAGAATAATGGAAGAAGAACATCGGAAGAATAAGAATGGAAGATGATGGAAGAGGGCCAAGCACAACTGCACAAGAGCCATGACAAGAGCATCCAAAGCCACACCAAGAGCATCTAGGGCAAGAAGAGGAGCGTCTAGGACCATGGGAGGAGCGTCTAGGGCCATGGGAAGAGCGTCTAGGACCATTTACTAGGTCCATGGCCAAAAGACTACATGAAAACGTTGACCTAGCTAAGGATGGGAGAGAAAGATATTGGTACATGTTACATGAAGGCCCATCAATAGTAGCTTAGTTTTAGCTGTGGTGTAAATAGCACAAACTTGTTTCCATGAGGGTTTAACCTAGCTTTTGTTACATTTCTAGAAGCATTCCTAAAACTAGGGCCGGCCATGAGTCCTCTGTGTGACATTTGCATTTCATTTTGAGTACATTTGCTTAGCATTAGGTTAACCTTTATGGTCCTCCTTAGCCTATAAAAGGAGGAGCCAACCTATTGTATTTGGAAGATTAAATAGAGTATTGTTGTTCTTGCCGGTTGACTTGATGTTGGTCAAAATCTATGATCGCTAGCACCTTCTTCCTCCTCCTTCACTATAAAATAGCTTGCCTGCAAAAGAGAGAAAGAGAGGCGCCCTCGCGGCCGTGTGCACTCCGACGCTCAAGTCAAAACTAGGGCAAAAAACACCAAGTGTATAGTAAAAGAGTGTTAGTCTCAAAAACTGCGTACCTTCCCCTGGAGCCTTAAGCCCCTTTTTATAGGGTGTCATTAGGTTATCTCTAGTAACCAACTTTCCCTGCATGGAACATTATCTTTAGGAAGAAAATATTCCGTGGGTGAGAGAATGTTGTTATTTGTGTGTAGTCTTTAACATCATATCTTTGTATATTTGGAGTGCTACTGCCGCCACCTGCATATCAATAACATATTACTAGGAACAATATCTTTTATCTCGTAATCTTTTGGCCTGTATGGTGGTAACCTTCTATCTTCAAGCAATTATCTTTATGAACGAATATCATAGTATACTATTAACCCTAACGTTGCGGGGTCTATCCTTATGATTTAAACTAATCTCTCACGTGCCCTTAAGCCCTTCACGTGCCATTACATGCAACTCTAAGGATAAACCTCTTATGCCAAAGCTTAGCGTTTCGCATATATCCCGCATGCATGGCGTATCTAGGGCCCAATTCATCTCTTGACACGTGTGGTTCCTGGGACCCACTATTGGCCCTACTAGGCCGACCTCTATAGGGCCGAGGACTGATCAGCCTGCGGTGCAACAAGGACACATCAATCCCTTCTGGTAATCACCCTTCCCTGAGGGAACACACAGATGACTGATCACCCTTCTCTGAGGGGACACACTGATCACTCTTCTCTGAGGGGACACACCGATGACTGATCACCCTTCTCTGAGGGGACACACTGATCACTCTTCTCTGAGGGGACACACCGACGACTGATCACCCTTCTCTGAGGGGACACACCGACGACTGATCACCCTTCTCTGAGGTAACACACCGATGACTGATCACCCTTCTCTGAGGGGACACACTGATGACTGATCACCCTCTAATCCAAGCTGCCTGCGGGGTCCACTCCACGTGGCTTTGGCCCATGCTGTGGGACCCAGCTGACGTGGTTCACCCTTTACTATCTGTTCTCGACGACCGAGGTCTGGCCACTACACATTACTAGGAACAATATCTTTTATAAAAGGAGGAGCCAACCTATTGTATTTGGAAGATTAAATAGAGTATTGTTATGCTGCCCAAATTGTGTCATACACTACTCATTGCCTAATACTTACTTAGGTTTTAGTCTTCAATTCATCACTACCAAAGGGGCTGGCCGAACCTCCCCATTTCCTCACTCTTCATGCACCTTCAAGGCACCCATGCTTCCTAGGAAGGCCTTGCTCACCTCCTCCATAAGCTTCCGCATCCATCATCACCAAGGAATTCCAAATCCAAAGAAGAGCTCATAGGAAGGCTATCAGAAAAAGAAGGTTGGATGATGAAGAGGGGGAGAAGAAGATGGGAAGAAGAAGAATGAAAGAAGAAGAAAGGAAGAAGAAGAATGGAAGAAGAAGATCGGAAGAAGGAGAATGGAAGAAGAAGATCGGAAGAAGGAGAATGGAAGAAGAAGTTCGGTAGAAAAAGATCGGAAGAAGAAGAATGGAAGAAGAAGATCGGAAGAAGAAGAATGGAAGAAGAAGATCGGAAGAAGAAGAATCGAAGAAGAAGAATGGAAGGGGAAGAATGGAAGAAGAATAACAGAAGAAGAATATCGGAAGAAAGATAATGGAAGAAGAAAGGAAAAAGAAGAATGGAAGAAGAAGGATTGATGAAGAAGAATGGAAGAAGAAGATCGGAAGAAGAAGAATGGAAGAAGATCTGAAGAAGAAGAATAGAAGAAGAAGATCGGAAGAAGAAGAATGGAAGAAGAAGATCAGAAGAAGAAGATCAGAAGAAGAAGAATGGAAGAAGAAGACCGGAAGAAGAAGAATGGAAGAAAAATATCGGAAGAAGAAGAATGGAAGAAGAAGATGGAAAGAAGAAGATCGGAAGAAGAAGATTGGTAGAAGAAGAATCGAAAAGAAGAATAGAAGAAGAAGAATGGAACAAGAAGATTGGTGGAAGAAGTATGGAAGAAGAACAATGGAAGAAGAATGGAACAAGAAGAACGGAAGAAGAAGAAGAATGGATGAATAAGAACGGAAGAAGAAGATCGAAAGAAGAAGAAGATTGGAAGAAGAAGATCGGAAGAAGAAGATAGGAAGAAGAAGAATGGAAGAAGAAGAAAGGAAGAAGACGAACGAAACAAGAAGAATGGAAGACGATGATCGGAAGAAAAAGAATGGAAGACAAAGAATGGAGGGACAAGAATGGAAGAACAAGAATGGAAGAAGATCGGAAGAAGAAGAAAGGAAGAAGAAGAATGGAAGAAGAAGAATGGAAGAAGAAGATTGGAAGAAGAAGAAAGGAAGAAGAAGAATGGAAGAAGAAGAAAGGAAGAAGAAGAATGGAAGAAGAAGAATGAAAGAAGAAGAATAGAAGATGAAGAATGGAAGAAGAAAATCGAAAGAAGAAGATCGGAAGAGGATGAATGAAAGAAGAAGAATGGAAGAAGAAGAGAAGAAGAAGAATGGAAGAAGAAGAATGGAAGAGGAAGAATGGAAGAACAAGAATGGGAAGAAGTAGAATAGAAGAAGATTATCGGAAGAAGAAGATTTCTATTCTTCCATTCTTCCTTTTCCATACTTCTTCTTCAATTCATCTACTTCCATTCTACTTCTTCCATTCTTCTCCTTCCATCGTTCTTCTTCCATTCGTCTTCTTCCATTCTTCTACTTCCATACTTTTTCTTCCATTCTTGTTCTATCTTCCTTCTTCTTCAATTCTTCTTCTTCCTTTCTTCTTCTTCCATTCTTCTTCTTCAATTCTTCTTCTTCCTTTCTTCTTTTTCCATTCTTCTTCTCCCATTCTTCTCCTTCAATTCTTCTTCTTCTTCCATTCTTCTTCTTCCATTCTTCTTCTTCTTCTGATCTTCTTCTTCCATTCTTCTTCTTCCGTTCTGCTTCTTCCATTCTTCTTCTTCCCTTCTGCTTCTTCCATTCTTCTTCTTCCATTATTCTTCTTCCCTTCTTCTTCTTCCATTCTTCTTCTTCCATTCTACTTCGTCCAATCTTCTTCTTCCATTCTTCTTCTGCCGATCGTCTTCTTCCCTTCTTCTTCTTCCATTCTTCTTCTTCCATACTTCTCCCATTGTTCTTCTTCCATTCTTCTTTTTCCTTTCTTCTTCTTCCATTCTTCTTCCTCTTCTGATCTTCTTCTTCCGATCTCCTTCTTCCATTCTTCTTCTTCCATTCTTCTTCTTCCGATCTGCTTCTTCCATTCTTCTTCATCCATTCCTCTTCTACCATTCTTCTTCTTCCGATCTTCTATTTCTGTTCTTCTTCTTCTGATCTTCTTCTTCCATTGTTCTTCTTCAATATTCCTTCTATTCTTCTTCTTCCACTCTTCTTCTTCTGATCTTATTCTTCCGATCTTCTTCTTCCTCCATTCTTCTTCTTCCGATCTTCTTCTTTCGATCTTCTTCTTCCATTGGTGTTCTTCGATTTCATCCTTCATTCTTCTACTTGCATTCTACTTCTTCCATTCTTCTTCTTCCGATCTTCTTCTTCCGATCTTCTTCTTCCGTTTTTCTTCTTCCATTCTTCTTCTTCCGATCTTCTTCTTCCGTTTTTCTTCTTCCATTCTTCTTCTTCCGATCTTCTTCTTCCGTTTTTCTTCTTCCATTCTTCTTCTTCCGATCTTCTTCTTCCGTTTTTCTTCTTCCGATCTTCTTCTACCAATCTTTTTCTTCCATTCTTCTTCTTCCGATCTTCTTCTTCCGTTCTTTTTCTTCCCTTCTTCTTCTTCTTCTGTCGTTCTTTTTCTTCCCTTCTTCTTCTTCTTCTTTCGTTCTTTTTCTTCCCTTCTTCTTCTTCTTCCATTCTTCTTCTTCCAATCTTCCTGTTTTGTTCTTCTTCTTCCATTCTTCTTCTTCCGATCTTCTTCTTCCATTCTTTTTCTTCCTATCTTCTTCGTCCATTCTTCTTCTTCCAGTCTTCTTCCGATCTTCTTCATCCATTCTTCTTCTTCCGATCTTCGTCCATTCTTCTTCTTCCGATCTTCTTCTTTCATTCTTCTTCTTCTGATCTTCTTCGTCCATTCTTCTTCTTCCATTTTTCTTCTTTCGATCTTCTTCTTCCATTCTTCATGTTTCGATCTTCCTATTCTGATCTTCTTCTTTCATTCTTCATCTTCCGATCGTATTCTTCCGATCTTGTTCTTTCATTCCTCTGCTTCTATTCTTCTTCTTCCGAGCTTCTGCTTCCACTCTTCTTCTTCCATTTTTCTTCTTCAGAACTTCTTTTTTCATTGTTCTTATTACGATCTTCTTCTTCCATTCATCTACTTTTGATCTTCTTCTTCAAACGATGTTCTTCTTCCACTCTTCTTCTTCCGATCTTCTTCTTCCATTCTTCTTCTTCCGATCTTCTTCTTCCATTCTTCTTCTTCCATTCTTTTTCTTCCGATCTTCTTCTTCCATTCTTCTTGTTCCGATGTTCTTCTTCTTCCGATCTTCTTCTTCCATTCTTCTTGTTCCAATGTTCTTCTTCCATTCTTCTTCTTCCGATCTTCCCTCTTCAATTCCTCTTCTTCCGATCTTCTTCTTCCATTCTTCTTCTTCCGATCTTCTTCTTCCATTCTTCTTCTTCCGATCTTCTTCTTCCATTTTTCTTCTTTGATTCTTCTTTTTCCATTCTTCTTCTTCTGATCTTTGTCTGCCATTCTTCTTCTTCCGATCTTCTTCTGTCATTCTTTTTCTTCCGATTTTCTTCTTTTTCCATTCTTATTCTTCCATTCTTCTTGTTACCATATTCTTCTTCCATTCTTCTTGTTCCCATATTCTTCTTCCATTCTTCTTTTTCCAGTCTTCTTCTTCCATTCTTCTAGATCTTCTCCTTCCATTCTTCTTCTTCCATTCTTCTTGTTCCCATCTTCTTCTTCCATTCTTCTTTTTCCAATCTTCTTCTTCCGATCTTCTTCTGCCATTCTTCTTGTTCCAATCTTCTTCATCTGATCTTCTTCTTCCATTCTTCTTCTTCCGATCTTCTTCTTCATTCTTTTTCTTCCGATTTTCTCCTTTTTCCATTCTTATTCTTCCATTCTTCTTCTTCCATTCTTCTTGTTACCATATTCTTCTTCCATTCTTCTTGTTCCCATATTCTTCTTCCATTCTTCTTTTTCCAGTCTTCTTCTTCCATTCTTCTTCTTCCGATCTTCTCCTTCCATTCTTCTTGTTCCCATATTCTTCTACCATTCTTCTTGTTCCCATATTCTTCTTCCATTCTTCTTTTTCCAATCTTCTTCTTCCATTCTTCTTCTTTCAATCTTCTTTTGCCATTCTTCTTGTTCCGATCTTCTTCTGCCATTCTTCTTGTTCCAATCTTCTTCATCTGATCTTCTTCTTCCATTCTTCTTCTTCCGATCTTCTTCTTCCATTCTTCTTCTTCCCTTCTTGTTCTTCCATACTTCTTCTTCCGATCTTCTTCTTCAATTCTTCTTCTTCCGAACTTCTTCTTCCTTTCTTTGTCTTCCATTCTTCTTCTTCCATTCTTGTCCTTCCGATCTTGTTCTTCCATTCTTCTTCTTTCGGTCATCTTCTTCTATAATTCTTGTTCCGATCTTTTTCTTCAATTTTTCTTTTTCCGATTTTCTTCTTCCCTTCTTCTTCTTCCATTCTTCTTCTTCCGATCATCTTTTTCCATTCTTCTTCTTCCGATCCTTTTCGTGCATTCTTCTTCTTCCGATCTTGTTTTTCCAATCTTCTTCTTCAATTCTTCTTCTTCCATTCTTCTACTTCCGAAGAGTGGAAGAAGAAGAATAGAAGAAGAAGAATGTAAGAAGAACAAGAAGAATGGAAAAAGAAGAAGGGAAGAAGGAAGATCGGAAGAAGAAGAATGGAAGAAGAAAATCAGAAGAAGAAGAATGGAAGAAGAAGATCGTAAGAAGAAGAATGGAAGAAGAAGACTGGAAGAAGAAGAATAGAAGAAGAAGAATGGAAGAAGAAGAATAGAAGAAGAAGAATGGAAGAAGAAGAATAGAAGAAGAGGAATGGAAGAACAAGAATAGAAGAAGAAGAATGGAAGAAGTATAGAAGAAGAAGAAAGGAAGAAGAAGAATGGAAGAAGAAGAAAGGAAAAAGAAGAATGGCTAAAGGAGGATGGAAGAAGAAGAATGGAAGAAGAAGAAAGGAAAAAGAAGAATGGCAAAAGGAGGATGGAAGAAGAAGAATGGAAGAAGAATATCGAAACGAAGAAGAATGGAAGAAGAATATCGAAACGAAGAAAAATGGAAGAAGAACAATGGAAGAAGAAGATTAGAAGAAAAAGATTGGAAAGAGAAGAGTGGAAGAAGAATAATGGATGAAGAAGATCGGAAGAAGAAGAATGGAAGAAGAAGAACGGGAAGAATCAGAATGGAAGAGGATTTTTGAAAGAAGAACATCGGAAGAATAGGATCGAAAGAAGAGGAATGGAAGAAGAATAATGGAAGAAGAACATCGAAACAGAAGAAGGGAAGAAGAAGATCAGAAAAAGAAGTTCGGAAGAAGAAGAACGGAAGAAGAAGAATGGAACTAGAAAAAGGAAGAAGAAGAATGGAGGTAGAAAAAGGAAGAAGAAGAATGGAGGTATAAAAATGAAGAAGAAGAATGGAGGTAGAAAAATGAAGAAGAAGAATGGAGTAGAAAAAGGAAGAAGAAGAATGGAGGTAGAAAAAGGAAGAAGAAGAATGGAAGAAGAAGGATGGAAGAGGAATGGAGGAAAATGGATGGAAGAAGAATGATTGAAGAAGAAGAATGGAAGAAGAAGATCGGAAGAAGAAGAATGGAAGAAAGATGGAAGAAGAAGGATGGAAGAAGAAGAATGGAAGAAGAAGGATGGAAGAAGAAGAATGGAAGAAGAAGGATGTAAGAAGAAGAATGTAAGAAAAAGAATGGAAGAAGAAGAATGGAAGAAGAAGAATGGAAGAAGAAGATGGGAAGATGAAGAATGGAAGAAGAAGATCGGAGGAAGAAGAAGGGAAGAAGAAGAATGGAAGAAGAAGATCGGAGGAAGAAGAATGGAAGAAGAAGAATGGAAGAAGAAGAAGGGAAGAAGAAGAATGGAAGAAAATCGGAAGAAGAAGAAGGGAAGAAGAAGAATGGAAGAAGAAGAATGGAAGAAGAAGATCGGAAGAAGAAGAATGTAAGAAGAAGATCGGAAGAAGAAGCATGGAAGAAGAAGAACGGAAGAAGAAGAACGAAAGAAGAAGAATGGAAGAAGAAGAATGGAAGAAGAAGATCGGAAGAAGAAGATCGGAAGATGAAGAAGGGAAGAAGAATTGAAGAAGAAGATCAGAAAAAGATGAATGGAAGAAGAAGAATGGAAGAAGAAGAATAGAAGAAGAAGAATGGAAGAAGAAGAATAGAAGAAGAAGAATGGAAGAAGAAGAATAGAAGAAGAAGAATGGAAGAAGAAGAATAGAAGAAGAGGAATGGAAGAACAAGAATAGAAGAAGAAGAATGGAAGAAGAAGAATAGAAGAAGAAGAATGGAAGAAGAAGAATAGAAGAAGAAGAATGGAAGAAGAAGATCGGATGAAGAAGAAAGGAAGAAAAAGAACGGAAGAAGAAGATCGGAATAAGAAGAATGGAAGAGAAAGTTCTGAAGAAGAAGAATTTAAGAAGAAGATAGGAAGAAGAAGAATGGATGAAGAAGATCGGAAGGAGAAGAATGCAAGAAGAAGATCGGAAGAAGAAGAATGGAAGAAGAAGATCGGAAGAAGAAGAATTGAAGAAGAAGAATGGAAGAAGAAGATTGGAAGAAGATGAATGGAAGAAGAAGAAGGGAAGAAGAGGATCGGAAAAAGAAGAATGGAAGAAGAAGAATCGAAGAAGAAGATCGAAAGAAGAAGAATGGAAGAAGAAGAAGGGAAGAAGAGGATCGGAAAAAGAAGAATGGAAGAAGAAGAATCGAAGAAGAAGATCGAAAGAAGAAGAATGGAAGAAGAAGAACGGAAGAAGAAGATCGGAAGAAAAAGAATGGAAGAAGAAGATCGGAAGAAAAAGAACGGAAGAAGAAGATCGGAAGAAAAAGAATGGAAGAAGAAGATCGGAAGAAAAAGAATGGAAGAAGAAGATCGGAAGAAAAAGAATGGAAGAAGAAGAAAGGAAGAAGAAGAATGGAAGAACAAGATCGGAAGAAAAAGAATGGAAGAAGAAGATCGGAAGAAGAAGAAAGGAAGAAGAAGAACGGAAGAAGAAGATCGGAAGAAGAAGAATGGGAGAAGAAGAACGGAAGAAGAAGAATGGGAGAAGAAGAACGGAAGAAGGAGAATGGAAGAAGAAGAACGGAAGAAGAAGATCAGAAGAAAAAGAATGGAAGAAGAAGATCGGAAGAAAAAGAATGGAAGAAGAAGATCGGAAGAAAAAGAACGGAAGAAGAAGATCGGAAGAAAAAGAATGGAAGAAGAAGATCGGAAGAAAAACAATGGAAGAAGAAGAATGGAAGAAGAAGATCGGAAGAAAAAGAATGGAAGAAGAAGATCGGAAGTAGAAGAAAGGAAGAAGAAGAATGGAAGAAGAAGATCGGAAGAAGAAGAATGGGAGAAGAAGTATGGAAGAAGAAGATCGGAAGAAGAAGAATGGGAGAAGAAGAATGCAAGAAGAAGATCGGAAGAAGAAGAATGTAAGAAGAAGAAGGGAAGAAGAAGAATGGAAGAAGAAGATCGGAAGAAGAAGAATGGAAGAAGAAGATCGGAAGAAGAAGAATGGAAGAATATCGGAAGAAGAAGAATAGAAGAACAAGAATGGAAGAAGAAGATCGAAAGAAGAAGAATGGAAGAAGATTAGAAGAAGAAGAAGGGGAGAAGAAGAATGGAAGAAGATTGGAAGCAGAAGAATGGAAGAAGAAGATGGGATGAAGAAGAATGGAAGAAGAAGATGGAGAAAGAAGATGGGAAGAAGAAGAATGGAAGAAGATCGGAAGAAAAAGAATGGAAGAAGATCGGAAGAAGAAGAATGTAAGAAGAAGAAGGGAAGAAGAAGAATGGAAGAAGAAGATCGGAAGAAGAAGGAAGAAGAAGATCGGAAGAAGAAGAATGCAAGAAGAAGAACGGAAGAAGAAGATCGGAAGAAGAAGAATGCAAGAAGAAGATCGGAAGAAGAAGAATGCAAGAAGAAGATCGGAAGAAGAAGAATGCAAGAAGAAGATCGGAAGAAGAAGAATTGAAGGACAAGAATGGAAGAACAAGAATGGAAGAAGAAGAATGGAAGAAGAAGATCGGAAGAAGAAGAATGGAAGAAGAAGAATGGAAGAAGAAGATCGGAAGAAGAAGAATGGAAGAAGAAGAATGTAAGAAGAAGAATGGAAGAAGAAGATGGGAAGAGGAAGAATGGAAGAAGATCAGAAGCAAAAGAGTGGAAGTAGAAGATCGAAAGAAGAAGAATGGAAGAAGAAGATGGAGGAAGAAGAATGGAAGAAGATCTGAAGAAGAAAAAGGGAAGAAGAAGAATGGAAGAAGAATATTGGAAGAAGAAGAAATGAAGAAGTGTTTGAACCAAGTGGTGTTCAAGGTTTTGAAGAATCCAAATCCTTTGAAGGATGATGAAGCTTCTTCTTGCTTGGTGCTGCTGTGCTGCTTTATTGTTTTGTTCTGGGGTAGTTTAAAGTGTAATGCAACCTTAGATTAAATCTCAAAGCAAATAGCCTCTCAATCTTTGATAAAACAAAAGTGTTTTTCTAACTAAGTTGAAACAACCGATTGTTCTGTCGAAACAACCGATTGTTTATACTTAGATGTTTTGAGAAAGTTTGAAAACTGTTTTTGAATGAAGAAGAATGGTAGAAGAAGATGATCAGAATACGAAGAATGGAAGAAGAACATCAGAATACGAAGAATGGAAGAAGAGGAATGGAAGAAGAAGACGGGAAGAAGAAGAATGGAAGAAGAAGATGGGAAGAAGAAGATTGGAAGAAGAAGATTGGAAGAAGAAGATGGGAAAAAGAAGAAGGGAAGAAGATCGAAAGAAGAAGAGTGGAAACAAAAGAATGGAAGAAGAAGATCGAAAGAAGAAGAATGGAAGAAGAAGATCGGAAGAAGAAAAATGGTAGAAGATCGGAAGAAGAAGATTGAAAGAAGAAGATGGGAAGAAGAAGAAGGGAAGAAGACGATCAGAAGAAGAGGAATGGAAGAAGAAGATCGAAAGAAGAAGAATAGAAGAACAAGAATGGAAGAAGAAGAAGAATGGAAGAAAAAGATCCGAAGAAGAAGAAGAATGGAAGAAGAATGTAAGAAGAAGAAGGGAAGAAGAAGAATGGAAGAAGAAGATCGGAAGAAGAAGAAGGAAGAAGAAGAACGGAAGAAGATGAATGGAAGAAAAAGATTGGATGAAGAAGAAATGAAGAAGAAGATCGGAAGAAGAAGAATGTAAGAAGAAGAAGGGAAGAAGAAGAAGGGAAGAAGAAGATTGGAAGAAGAAGAAGAAATGAAGAAGAAGATCGGAAGAAGAAAAATGGAAGAAGAAGAATGGAAGAACAAGAATGGAAGAACAAGCATGGAAGAAGAAGAATGGAAGAAGAAGATCGGAAGAAGAAGAATGGAAGAAAAAGAATGGAAGAAGAAGATCGGAAGAAGTAGAATGGAAGAAGAAGATCGGAAGAAGAAGAACGGAAGAAGAAGAATGGAAGAAGAAGATCGGAAGAACAAGAAAGGGAGAACAAGAATGGAAGGAGAAGAGCGAAAGAAGAAGAGTGGAAGAAGAAGATCGGAAGAAGAAGAATGGAAGAAGAAGAATGGAAGAAGAGGAATGGAAGAAGAAGAATGGAAAAAGCAGAATTGAAGAAGAGCAACAAGAAGGGAACAAGAAAAATGGGAGAGGAAGATCAGAAGAACCAGAATGGTAGAAGAAGATCGGAAGAAGTAGAATAGAAGAAGAAGATCGAAAGAAGAAGAATGAAGGAAAAAGAATGGAAAAAGAAGATCGGAAGAAGTAGAATGGAAGAAGAAGATCGGAAGAAGTAGAATGGAAAAAGAAGATCGGAAGAAGTAGAATGGAAGAAGAAGATCGGAAGAAGTAGAATGGAAGAAGAAGATCGGAAAAGAAGAATGCAAGAAGAAGATCGGAAAAGAAGAATGCAAGAAGAAGATCGAAAAAGAAGAATGCAAGAAGAAGATTGGAAAAGACGAATGCAAGAAGAAGAATGGAAGAAGAAGATCGGAAGAAGAAGAAAGGAAGATAAAGAATAGAAGTAGAAGATCGGAAGAAGAAGAACGGAAGAAGTAGATCGGAAGAAGGAGAATGGAAGTAGACGAATGGAAGAAGAAGAATGTAAGTAGAAGATCGCAAGAAGAAGAGTGGAAGAAGAAGATCGAAAGAAGATTAATGGAAGAAGATGATCGGAAGAAGAAGAATGGAAGAAGAAGATCGGAAGAAGAAGGATGGAAGAAGAAGATCGGAAGAAGAAGAATGTAAGAAGAAGATCGGAAGAAGAAGAAAGGAAGAACATGAATGGAAGAAGAAGAATGGAAGATGAAAAATGGAAGAAGATGATCGGAAAAAGAAGAACAGAAAAAGAAGATCGCAAGAAGAGGAACGGAAGAAGAAGATCGCAAAAGAAGAATGGAAGAAGAAGATCGCAAGAAGAAGAATGGAAGAAGAACATCGGAAGAAGAAGAATGGAAGAAAGACATCGGGAAAAGAAGAATGGAAGAAGAAGAATGGAAGAAGCAGAATGGAAGAAGAAGATCGGAAGAATAAGAATGGAAGAAGAAGAATGGAAGAAAAAAATGTAAGAAGAAGAATGGAAGAAGAAAAATCCAAGAAGAAGAATGGAAGAAGAAAAATCCAAGAAGAAGAATGGAAGAAGAAAAATCCAAGAAGAAGAATGGAAGAACAAAAATGTAAGAAGAAGAATGGAAGAGGAAGATCGGAAGAAGAAGAATGGAAGAAGAGGAACGGAAGAAGAAGGGAAAAGGAAAAATGGAAGAGGAAGATCAGAAGAAGAAGAATGGAAGAAGAAGATCGGAAGAAGAAGAACAGAAGAAAATGATCTGATAAAGAAGAATGGAAGAAGAAGATCGAAAGGAGAAGAATGGACGAAGACGATCGGAAGAAGAAGAACGGAAGAAGATGATCTGATAAAGAAGAATGGAAGAAGAAGATCGAAAGGAGAAGAATGGAAGAAGACGATCGGAAGAAGAAGAATGGAAGAAGAAGATCGAAAGAAGAAGAATGGAACAAGAAGAATGGAAGAAGAAGAAAGGAAGAAGAAGAATGGCATAAGAAGATCGGAAGAAGAAGAATGGATGTAGAAGAGTGGAAGAACAAGAAGGAAGGAAGAAGAATGGAAGAAGAGGGATAGAAGAAGAAGAAGGGAACAAGAAAAATTGAAAGAAGAAGATCGGCAATAGAAAAATGGAAGAAGATGATCGGCAGCAGAAAAATGGAAGAACAAGATCGAAACAAGAGGAATGGAGGAAGAAGATCGGAAAAAGAAGAATCGAAGAAAAATTTGGAAGAAGAAGAACGGAAAAAGAAGAATGGAAGAACAAGATCGGAAGAAGACGAATGGAAGAACAAGGATGCAAGAAGAAGATTGGAAGAAGAAGAATCAAAGAAAAAGATCGGAAGAAGATGAATCGAAGAAGAAGAATGGAAGAAGATGATCAGAAGAAGAAGAATGGAAGAAGATCATCAGAAGAAGAAGAATGGAAGAAGATGATCGGAAGAACAAGAATGGAAGAAGAAGATTCGAATAAGAAGAATGGAAGAAGAAGATTGAAATACGACGATCGTAAGAAGAAGAATGGAAGAAGAGCAATGCAACAATAACAATATGGAAGAAGTAGATCGGAGGAAGAAGAATGGAAGAAGAAGATCGGAAGAAGAAGAATGGAAGAAGAAGAACGGAAGAAGAAGAAGAATGGAAGAAGAAGATCGGAAGAAATGAAGAAGAGGAATGCAAGAAGAAGATCGGAAGAAAAAGCATGGGAGAAGAAGAATGTAAAGAAGAAGAATGGAAGGAGAAGATCGAATGAAGAAGAATGGAAGAAAAAGATCAGAAGAAGAAGAATGGAAGAAGAAGAAAGGAAGAAGAAGAATGGAAGAAGAAGAAGGGAACAACAAAAATGGAAGAAGAAGATCGAAAGAAGAAGAATGCAAGAATAAGATCGGAAGAAGAAGAATGGAAGAATAAGATCGGAAGACGAAGAATGGAAGAAAAAGATCGGAAGAAGAAGAATGGATGAAGAAGAATGGAAGAAGAAGAATGGAAGAAGAAGATCGGAAGAAGAAGAATGGAAGAAGAAGATCGGAAGAAGAAGAATGCAACAACAAGATCGGAAGAAGAAGAATGGAAGAAGAAGATCGGAAGCAGAAGAATGGAAGAAGAAGATCGGAAGCAGAAGAATGCAAGAAGAAGAATGGAAAGGGAAGAATGGAAGAAGAAGAACGGAAGAAGAAGAAGGAAGAAGATGAATGGAAGAAGAAGAATCGAAGCAGAAGAATGGAAGAAGAAGATCGGAAGAAGAAGAATGGAAGAAAAAGATCGGAAGAAGAAGAATGGAAGAAGAAGATCGGAAGAAGAAGAATGGAAGAAGAAGATCGGAAGAAGAAGAATGGAAAAAGAAGATCGGAAGAAGATGAATGGAAGAAGAAGAATTGGAAGAAGAAGAATGGAAGAATATCAGAAGAAGAAGAATGGAAGAAGAAGATCAGAAGAAGAAAGGAAGAAGAAGATCGGAACAAGAAGAATGGAAGAAGAAGATCAGAGGAAGAAGAATGGAAGAACAAGAATAGAAGAAGAAGAATGGAAGCAGAAGAATGGAAGAAGAAGAAGGGAACAACAAAAATGGAAGAAGAAGAAGGGAACAACAAAAATTGAAGAAGAAAAAGGGAACAACAAAAATGGAAGAAGAAGAATGGAAGAAGAAGATCGAAAGAAGAAGAATGCAAGAATAAGATCGGAAGAAGAAGAATGGAAGAATAAGATCGGAAGAAGAGGAATGAAAGAAAGAGATCGGAAGAAGAAGAATGGATGAAGATGAATGGAAGAAGAAGAATGGAAGAAGAAGATCGGAAGAAGAAGAATGGAAAGGGAAGAATGGAAGAAGAAGAATGGAAGAAGAAGAAGATCGGAAGCAGAAGAATGGAAGAAGAAGAATGGAAAGGGAAGAATGGAAGAAGAAGAACGGAAGAAGAAGAAGGAAGAAGAAGAACGGAAGAAGATGAATGGAAGAAGAAGAAGAATAGAAGAAGAAGAATCGAAGAAGAAGATCGGAAGAAGAAGTTCGGAAGAAGAAGAATGGAAGAAGAAGATCGGAAGAAGAAGATCGGAAGAGGAAGAATGGAAGAAGAAGATCGGAAGAAGAAGAATGGAAGAAGAAGATCAGAAGGAGAAGAATGGAAGCAGAAGATCGGAAGAAGAAGAATGGAAGAAAAATATCGGAAGAAGAAGAGTGGAAGAAGAAGATCGGAAGAAGAAGAATGGAAGAAGAAGATCGGAAGAAGAAGAATGGAAGAAGAAGATCAGAAGAAGAAGAATGGAAGAAGAAGATCGGAAGAAGAAGAATGGAAGAAAAATATCGGAAGAAGAAGAGTGGAAGAAGAAGATCGGAAGAAGAAGAATGGAAGAAGAAGATCGGAAGAAGAAGAATGGAAAAAGAAGATCGGCAGAAGAAGTATGGAAGAAGATCGGCAGAAGAAGTATGGAGGAAGATGATCGGAAGAAGAAGGACGGAACAAGAATGGAAGAAGAAGAAGAATGGAAGAACAAGATGAGAGGAAGAAGAATGGAAGAAAAAGATCAGAAGAAGAAGAAGAATGGAAGAAGAAGATCGGAAGAAGAAAAATGGAAGAAGAAGATCAGAAAAAGAAGAATGGAAGAAGAAGATCAGAACAAGAAGAATGGAAGAAGAATATCGGGAGTGGAAGAATGGAAGAAGAAGATCGAAAGAAGAACAAAGCAAAAAGAAGATTGGAAGAAGAAGAATGGAAGAAGAAGATCGGAAGAAGAAGAATGGAAGAAGAAGATCAGAGGAAGAAGAACAATGGAAGAAGAAGATCAAAGGAAGAAGAACAATGGAAGAAGAAGATTAGAGGAAGAAGAATGGCAGAAGAACATTGGAAAAAGAAGAATGGACGAAGAAGATCGAAATTGGAAAATTGGAAGATGAAGATCACAAGAAGAAGATCGGAACAAGAAGAATGCAAGAAGAAGATCGAAACAAGAAGAATGGAAGAAGAAGATCGGAACAAGAAGAATGGAAGGAGACGATCGAAACAAGAAGAATGGAAGGAGACGATCGAAACAAGAAGAATGGAAGGAGACGATCGAAACAAGAAGAATGGAAGGAGACGATCGAAACAAGAAGAATGGAAGAAGAAGATGGGAAGAAGAAGAATGGAAGAAGAAGAAATGAAGAAGAAGAACAATGGAAGAAGAAGATCGCAAGAAGAAGAATGGAAGAAGAACATCAGAAGAATGAGAATGGAAGAAGAACATCGGAAGAATGAGAATGGAAGAAGAACATCGGAAGAATGAGAATGGAAGAAGAACATCGGAAGAAGAAGATCGTAAGAAGAAAGAATGGAAGAAGAAGAATGGAAGAAGAAATTCGGAAGAAGAAGAATGGAAGAAGAAGATCGGAAGAAGAAGAATGGTAGAAGAAGATCGGAAGAAGAAGAATGGAAGAAGTAGATCGGAAGAAGAAAAATGGAAGAAGAAGATCGGAAAAAGAAGAATGGAAGAAGAAGATCGGAACAAGAAGAATTGAAGAAGAAGATCGGAAGTGGAAGAATGGAAGAAGAAGATCGGAAGAAGAAAGATGGAAAAAGAAGAACGGAAGAAGAAGAATGGAAGAAGAAGATCGGAAGAAGAAGAATGGAAGAAGAGGAGTCCAAGCAGATGATCGGTAGAAGAAGAATGGAGGAGGAGGAATATAAGAAGAAGATCGGAAGAAGATCAAATGGAAGAAGAAGACTGGAAGAATAAGAATGGAAGAAGAAGAGGGGAAGAAGAGGAATGGAAGAAGAGGATCGGAAGAAGAAGAATGGAAGAAGAGGAATCCAAGAAGATGATCGGAAGAAGAAGAATGGAGGAGGAGGAATGCAAGAAGAAGATCCGAAGGAGAAGATCGGAAAAAGAACAATGGAAGAAGAAGACTGGAAGAATAAGAATGGAAGAAGAAGAGGGGAAGAAGAGGAATGGAAGAATAAGAATGGAAGAAGAAGAGGGGAAGAAGAGGAATGGAAGAATAAGAATGGAAGAAGAAGAGGAGAAGAAGAGGAATGAAAGAAGAGGATCGGAAGAAGAAGAATCGAAGAAGAAGAATGGAAGAAGAAGATCAGAAGAAGAAGAATGCAAAACGAAGAACGGAAGAAGAAGAATGGAAGAAGAAGAATGGAAGAAGACGAATGGATGAAGAAGAATGGAAGAAGAAGGTCGGAAGAAGAAGAATGGACGAAGAAGAATGGAAGAACAATATCGGAAAAAGAAGAATGGAAGAAGAAGTTCGGAAGAAGACGAAAGGAAGAAGAAGATCGGAAGAAGAAGAAAGGAAGTAGAAGAATGGAAGAACAAGAAAGGAAGAAGCAGATCGGAAGAAGAAGAATGGAAGAAGAAGATCGGAAGAAGAAGAATGGAAGAAGAAGATCGGAAGAAGAAGAATGGAAGAAGAAGATTGGAAGAAGAAGATCGGAAGAAAAAGAATGGAAGAAGAAGATCGGAAGAAGAAGAAAGGAAGAAGAAGATCGCAAGAAGAAGATCGCAAGAAGAACATAGGAAGAAGAAGAATGGAAGAAGAGGAATCCAAGAAGTTGATCAGAAGAAAAAGAATGGACGAGGAGGAATGCAAGAAGAAGATCGGAAGAAGAACAATCGAAGAAGAGAAATGGAAGAAGAGGACTGGAAGAATAAGAATGGAAGAAGAAGAGGGGAAGAAGAGAAATGGAAGAAGAGGATCGGAAGAAGAAGAATGGAAGAAGAAGATCAGAAGAAGAAGAATGGAAAAAGAAGAACGGAAGAAGAAGAATGGAAGAAGAAGATCAGAAGAAGAAGAATGGAAAAAGAAGAACGGAAGAAGAAGAACGGAAGAAGAAGAACTGAAGAAGAAGAATGTATCAAGAAGATTCGAAGAAGAAGAATGGAACGAGAAGAATGGAAGAAGAAGATTGGAAGAAGAAGAATGGAACAAGAAGAATGGAAGAAGAAGATTGGAAGAAGAAGAATGGAAGAAGAAGAATCGAAGAAGAAGATTGAAAGAAGAAGAATGGGAAAAGAAGAACGGAAGAAGAAGAATGGAAGAAGAAGATCGGAAGAACCAGAATGGAAGAAGAAGAGTGGCAAAAGAAGTTCGGAAGAAGAAGATACGAAGAAGAAGAATGGAAGAAGAAGATCGGAAGAAGAAGAATGGAAGAAGAAGATCGGGTGAAGAATATCGGAAGAGGAAGAATGGAAGAAGAAGATCGGAAGAAGAAGCATGCAAAAAAAAGAACGAAAGAAGAAGAATGGAAGAAGAAGATCGGAAGAACAAGACTGGAAGAAGAAGATCAGAAGGAGAAGAATGGAAGAAGAAGATCGGAAGAAGAATGGAAGAAGAAGATCGGAATAGAAGAATGGTAGAAGAAGAGTGGAAGAAAAAGAATGGAAGAAGAAGATCAGAAGAGGAGCAATGGAAGAAGAAGATCGGAAGAACAAGAATGGAAGAAGAAGAGTGGAAGAAGAAGATCGGAAGAAGAAGAATTGAAAAAGAAGAACAAAAGAAGAAGAATGGAAGAAGATGATCGGAAGAGGAAAAATGGAAGAAGAAGAATGGAAGAAGAAGATCGGAAGAAGAAGAATGGAAGAAGAATATCGGAAGAAGAAGAATGGAAGAAGAAGATCGGAAGAAGAAGATCAGAAGAAGAATGGAAGAAGAACAATGGAAGAAGAATGGAAGAAGAACAATGGAAGAAGAATGGAAGATGAAAATTGCAAGTAGAAGATCGGAAGAAGAAGAATGGAAGAAGAAAAATGGAAGAAGAAGAATGGAAGAAGAAGATCGGAAGAAGAAGAATGGAAGAAGAAGATCGGAAGAAGAAGAAAGGAAGAAGAAGATTGGAAGAAGAAGATCGCAAGAAGAACATCCAAAGAAGAAGAATGGAAGAAGATGAGTCCATGAAAATGATCGGAAGAAGAAGAATGGAGAAGGAGGAATGAGAGAAGAAGAATGGAAGAAGAACAATGGAAGAAGAATGGAAGAAGAACAATGGAAGAAGAATGGAAGAAGAAAATTGCAAGTAGAAGATCGGAAGAAGAAGAATGGAAGAAGAAAAATGGAAGAAGAAGAATGGAAGAAGAAGATCGGAAGAAGAAGAATGGTAGAAGAAGATCGGAAGAAGAAGAAAGGAAGAAGAAGATTGGAAGAAGAAGATCGCAAGAAGAACATCCAAAGAAGAAGAATGGAAGAAGATGAATCCAAGAAAATGATCGGAAGAAGAAGAATGGAGAAGGAGGAATGAGAGAAGAAGAATGGAAGAAGAAGATCGGAAGAAGAATAATGCAAAAAGAAGAATGGAAGAAGAAGTCTGGAAGAATAAGAATGGAAGAAGAAGTCTGGAAGAATAAGAATGGAAGAAGAAGTCTGGAAGAATAAGAATGGAAGAAGAAGAGGGGGAGAAGAGGAATGGAAGAAGAGGATCACAAGAAGAAGAATCAAAGAAGAAGAATGGAAGAAGAAGTTCAGAAAAAGAAGAATGGAAAAAGAAGAACGGAAGAAGAAGAAGAATGGAAGAACAAGATCGGAAGAAAAAGAATGGAAGAAGAATATCGGAAGAAGAAGAATGGAAGAAGAAGATCAGAAGAACAAGAATCGGAAGAAGAAGAGTGGCAGAAGAAGTTCGGAAGAAGAAGAATGGAAGAAGAAGATCGGAAGAAGAAGAATGGAAGAAGATCGGAAGAAGAAGAATGGAAGAAGAAGAATGGAAGAAGAAGAAAGGAAGAAGAAGAATGCAAGAAGAAGATCGCAACAAGAACATCGAAAGAAGAAGAGGAATCCAAGAAGATGATCGGAAGAAGAAGAATGGAGGCGGAGGAATGCAAGAAGAAGAATCGAAGAAGAAGATCGGAAGAAGAACAATAGAAAAAGAAGAATGGAAGAAGAAGATCGGAAGAAGAACAATGGAAAAAGAAGAATGGAAGAAGAAGACTGGAAGAATAAGAAGGGAAGAAGAAGAGGGGAAGAAGAGGATCGATCGGAAGAAGAAGAATGGAAGAAGAAGAATGCAAAAAGAAGAACGGAAGAAGAAGAATGGAAGAAGAAGAATGGAAAAAGAAGATCGGAAAAAGAAGAATGGAAGAAGAACATCGGAAGAAGATGAATGGAAGAAGAACATCGGAAGATGAAGAATGGAAGAAGAACATCGGAAGAAGTAGAATGGAAGAAGAAGATCAGAAGAAGAAGAATGGAAGAAGAAGAATGTAAGAAGAAGATGGGAAGAAGAAGAATGGAAGAAGAAGAATGGAAGAAGAAGATCGGAACAAGAAGAATGGAAGAAGTAGAAACGAAGAAGAAAATCGGAAGAAGAAGAATGAGAAAAGAATAACGGAAGAAGAAGAATGGAAGAAGAAGATCGGAAGAATAATGGAAGAAGAACAATGGAAGAAGAATGGAAGAAGAAGAACGGAAGAAGAATATCGGAAGAAGAGGAATGGAAGAAGAAGATCGGAAGAAGAAGAATGGAAGAAGAAAAATGGAAGAAGAACATCGGAAGAAGAAGAATGGAAGAAGAAGACTGGAAGAACAAGAATGGAAGAAGAAGAATATCGGAAGAAGAAGAATGGAAGAAGAAGATCGGAAGAAGAAGAATGGAAGAAGAAGATCGGAAGAAGAAGAATGGAAGAAGAACATCGGAAGAAGAACATCGGAAGAAGAAGAATGGAAGAAGAAGATCGGAAGAAGAAGAATGGAAGAAGAACATCGGAAGAACAAGAACGGAAGAAGAAGAATGGAAGAAGAAGGTCGGAAGAAGAAGATCGGAAGACGAAGAATGGAAGAAGAAGATCGGAAGAAGAAGAATGGAAGAAGAAGATCGGAAGAAGAAGATCGGAGGAAGAAGATCAGAAGAAGAAAACTGGAAGAAGAAGAATCGAAGAAGAAGAATGGGAAAAGAAGAACGGAAGAAGAAGAATGGATGAAGAAGAATGGAAGAAGAAGATCGGAAGAAAAAAAAATGGAAGAAGAAGATCGGAAGAAAAAAAAATGGAAGAAGAAGATCGGAAGAAAAAAAAATGGAAGAAGAAGAATGGAAGAAGAATATCGGAAGAAGAAGAATGCAAGAAGAAGATCGAAACAAGAAGAATTGAAGAAGAAGATCGGAACAATAAGAATCGAAGAAGACGATCGGAACAAGAAGAATGGAAGAAGAAGATCGGAAGAAGAGTGGAAGAAAAAGATGGGAAGAAGAAGAATAGAAGAAGAACAATTGAAGAAGAAGAAGAATGGAAGAAGAGGATCGGAAGAAGAAGAATGGAAGAAGAAGATCGGAAGAATAGGAAGGGAAGAAGAACATCGGAAGAAGAAGAACGGAAGAAGAACATCGGAAGAAGAAGAATGGAAGGAGAAGAATGGAAGAAGAAGATGGGAAGAAGAAGAATGGAAGAAGAAGATCGGAAGAAGAATAATGGAAGAACAAGATCGGAAGAAGAAGAATGGAAGAAGAACATCGGAAGAAGAAGAATATAAGAAGAACATCGGAAGAAGAAGAATGGAAGAAGAAGATCGGAACAAGAAGAATTGAAGAAGAAGATCGGAAGCGGAACATTGGAAGAAGATCGGAAGAAGAAGAATTGAAGAAGAAGATCGGAAGCGGAACATTGGAAGAAGATCGGAAGAAGAAAAATGGAAAAAGAAGAATGGAAGAAGAAGATTGGAAGAAGAAGATCAAAAGAAGAATGGAAGAAGAAGATGGGAAGAAGAAGAATGGAGGAGGAAGAAGAATGGAAGAAGAAGATGGGAAGAAGAAGAATGGAAGAAGAGGAATGGAAGAAAAAGATCGGAACAAGAAGAATGGAAGAAGAAGATCGGAACAAGAAGAATGCAAGGAGAAGATCGGAACAAGTAGAATGGAAGAAGAAGATCGGAACAAGTAGAATCGAAGAAGAAGCATGGAAAAAGAAGAATGGAAGAAGAAGACTGGAAAAAGAAGAATGGAAGAAGAAGAGTGTGGAAGAAGAATATCCGAAGTGGAAGAATGGAAGAAGGAGAATGGAAGAAGAAGATCGGAAGAAGAAGAATGGACGAAGAGGAATGGAAGAAAAAGATCGGAACAAGAAGAATGGAAGAAGAAGATCGGAACAAGAAGAATGGAAGAAGAAGATCGGAACAAGAAGAATGGAAGAAGAAGATCGGAACAAGAAGAATGGAAGAAGAAGATCGGAACAAGAAGAATGGAAGAAGAAGATCGGAACAAGAAGAATGGAAGAAGAAGATCGAAATTAGAAGAATGGAAGAAGAAGATTGGAACAAGTAGAATGGACGAAGAAGAATGGAAGAAGAAGATCGGAACAAGTAGAATGGACGAAGAAGAATGGAAGAAGAAGATCGGAAGAAGAAGAATGGAAAAAGAAGAATGCAAGAAGAAGAATGGAAGAAAAAGATCGGAAGAAGAAGAATAGAAGAAGAATATCGGAACAAGAAGAATCGAAAAATAAGATCGGTAGAAGAAGAATGGAAGACGAAGATATGAAGAAGAAGAATGGAAGAAGAAGATAGGAAGAAGAAGAATGGAAGAAGAAGATCGGAAGTGGAAGAATGGAAGAAGAAGATCGGAAGAAGAAGAATGGAAGAAGAACATCGGAAGAAGAAGAATGGAAGAAGAACATCGGAAGAAGAAGAATGGAAGAAGAAGTTCGGAAGAAGAAGAATGGAACAAGAAGATCGGAAGAAGAACTATGGAAGAAGAAGATGGGAAGAAGAATATCGGAAGAAGAAGAATGGAACAAGAATGGAAGAAGAAGATCCCAAGAAGAAGAAGGGAAGAAGAAGATTAGAAGAAGAAGAATGGAAGAAGAAGATCGGAAGAAGAAAAACGGAAGAAGAAGACCAGAACAAGAAGAATGGAGGAACAAGATCGGAACAAGAAGAATGGAAGAAGAAGATCGGAACAAAAAGAGTGGAAGAACAAGATCGGATCTAGAAGAATGGAAGAAGAAGATCGGAAGAAGAACAATGCAAGAAGAAGATCGGAAGGTGAAGAATGGAAGAAGAAGATCGGAAGAAGAAGAATGGAAGAAGAAGATCAGAAAAGAAGAAGAATGGAAGAAGAAGATCAGAGGAAGAAGAATGGTAGAAGAACATCGGAAAAAGAAGAATGGACGAAGAAGATCGCAATTGGAAGAATGGAAGAAGAAGATAAGAAGAAGAAGATCGGAAAAAGAAGAATGCAAGAAGAAGATCGAAACAAGAAGAATGAAAGAAGAAGATCGGAACAAGAAGAATGGAAGGAGACGATCGGAAATAGAAGAATGGAAGAAGAAGATCGGAAGAAGAATGGAAGAAGAAGAATGGAGGAGGAGGAATGCAAGAAGAAGAATTAAAGAAGAAGATCGGAAGAAGAACAATGGAAAAAAAAGCATGGAAGAAGAAGACTGGAAGAATAAGAATGGAAGAAGAAGAGGGGAAGAAGAGGAATGGAAGAAGAGGATCGGAAGAAGAAGAATCAAAGAAGAAGAATGGAAAAAGAAGATCAGAAGAAGAAGAATGGAAATAAAAGAACGGAAGAAGAAGAATGGAAGAAGAAGAATGGAAGAAGAAGATCGGAAGAAGAAGAGTGGAAGAAGAAGATCGGAAGAAGAAGAATGGAAGAAGAAGATCGGAAGAAGAAGAATGGAAGAAGATCGAAAGAAGAAGAAGGGAAGAAGAAAATCGGAAGAAGAAGAATGGAAGAAGAAGAATCCAAGAAGAAGATCGGAAGAAGAAGAATGGGAAAAGAAGAACGGAAGAAGAAGAATGGAAGAAGAAGAATGGAAGAAGAAGATCGGAAGAAGAAGAATGGGAGAAAAAGAATGGAAGAAGAATCGAAGAAGAATATCGGAAGAAGAAGAATGGGAAAAGAAGAACGGAAGAAGAAGAATGGAAGAAGAGGAATGGAAGAAGAAGAATGGAAGAAGAAGATCGGAAGAAGAAGAATGGAAGAAGAAGAATGGAAGAAGAAGATCGGAAGAGGAAGAATGGAAGAAGAAGATCGAAAGAAGAAGAATGGAAAAAGAAGAACGGAAGAAAAATGGAAGAAGAAGATCGGAAGAAGAAGAATGGAAGAAAAAGATCGGAAGAAGAAGAATGGAAGAAGAAGATTGGAAGAAGAAGATCGGAAGAAGAACAATGGAAGAAAAAGATTGGAAGAAGAAGATCGGAAGAAGAAGAAGATCAGAAGAAGATCGGAAGAAGAGGAATGGAAGAAAAAGAATGGAAGAAGAATGGAAGAAAAAGAATGGAAGAAAAAGAATGGAAGAAGAAGAGTGGAAGAAGAATATCGGAAGAAGTAGAACGAAAAAAGAAGAACAGAAGAAGAAGATCGGAAGAAGAAGAATGGATCAAGAAGATCGGAAGAAGAACAATGGAAGAAAAATGGAAGAAGAAGAATGGGAGAAGAAGATCGGAAGAAGAAGAATGGGAGAAGAAGATCGGAAGAAGAAGAATGGAAGAAGAAGATCGGAAGAAGAAGAATGGAAGAAGAAGAATATAAGAAGAAGATCGGAAGAAGAAGAATGGAAGAAGAAGATCGGAAGAAGAAGAATGGAAGAAGAATAATGGAAGAAGAAGATCGAAAGAAGAAGAATGGAAGAATGAGATCGGAAGAGGAATAATGGAATAAGAAGATCGGAAGAGGAAGAATGGAGGAAGAAGATAGGAGGAAGAAGAATGGATGAACAAGAGTTGAAGAAGAATAATGGAAGAAGAAGAATGGAAAAAGAGGTTTGGAAGAAGAAGAATGGAAAATGAGGTTCAGAAGGAGAAGAATGGAAGAAGAAGATCGGAAGGAGAAGAATGGAAGCAGAAGATCGGAAGTAGAATAATGGAAGAAGAAGAAAGGAAGTAGAAGAATGGAAGAAGAAGAAAGGAAAAAACAGATCGGAAGAAGAAGAATGGAAGAAGAAGATCGGAAGAAGAGGATCGGAAGAAGAAGAATGGAAGAAGAAGATCGGAAGAAGAAGAATGGAAGAAGACGATCGGAAGAAGAAGAATGGAAGAAGAAGATCGGAAGGAGAAGAATGGAAGAAGAAGATCGTAAGAAGAAGAATGGGAGAAGAAGAACGGCAGAAGAAGAATGGAAGAGGAAGAATGGAAGAAGAATATCGCAAGAAGAACATCGGAAGAAGAAGAATGGGAAAAGGAGAACGGAAGAAGTAGAGTGGAAGAAGAAGATCGGAAGAAGAAGATCGGAAGAAGAGGATCGGAAGAAGAAGAATGGAAGAAGAAGATCGGAAGAAGAAGAATGGAAGAAGAGGATCGGAAGAACAAGAATGGAAGAAGAAGAATAGAAGAAGAAGATCGGAAGAACAGGAATGGAAGAAGAAGATCGGAAGAAGAAGAATGCTAGAAGAGGATCGGAAGAACAAGAATGGAAGAAGAAGAGTGGAGGAAGAAGATCGGAAGAAGATGAATGGAAGAAGAAGATCGGAAGAAGAAGAATGGAAGAAGAGGATCGGAAGAAAAAGAATGGAAGAAGAAGATCGGAAGAAGAAGAATGGAAGAAGAGGATCGGAAGAAGAAGAATGGAAGAAGAAGAACGGAAGAAGAAGAATGGAAAAAGAGGATCGGAAGAAGAAGAATGGAAGAAGAAGATCGGAAGAACAAGAATGGAAGAAGAAGATCGGAAGAAGAAGAATGGTAGAAGAAGATCGGAAGAAGAAGAATGGAAAAAGAAAAACGGAAGAAGAAGAATGGAAGAAGAAGAACGGAAGAAGAAGATCGGAAGAAGAAGAATGGAAGAAGAAGAATGGAAGAAGAAGAATAGAAGAAGAAGATCGAAAGAAGAAGAATGGAAGAAGAAGATCGGAAGAAGAAGAGTGGCAGAAGAAATTCGGAAGAAGAAGAATGGAAGAAGAAGATCGGAAGAAGAAGAGTGGCAGAAGAAATTTGGAAGAAGAAGAATGGAAGAAGAAGATCGAAAGAACAAGAATGGAAGAAGAAGAATGGAAGAAGCAGATCGAAAGAAGAAGAATGGAAGAAGAAGATCGGAAGAAGAAGAATGGAAGAAGAAAAATGGAAGAAGAAGATCAGAATAATAAGAATGGAAGAAGAAGATCAGAAGAACAAGAATGGAAGAAGAAGAATGGAAGAAGAAGATCGAAAGAAGAAGAGTGGCAGAAGAAGTTCGAGAAGAAGAAGAATGGAAGAAGAAGATCGAAAGAAGAAGAATGGAAGAAGAAGAATGGAAGAAGAGGAGTGGAAGAAGAAGAAGGAAACAAGAAAAGTGCAAGAAGAAGAATGGAAGACGAAGATCAGATGAAGCAGAATGGAAGAGGAAGATCAGAAGGAGAAGAATGGAAGAGAAAGATCGGAAGCAGAAGAATGGAAGACGAAGATCGGAAGAAGAAGAATGGAAAAAGAAGATCGGAAGATGAAGAATGGAAGATGAAGTATGGAAGAAGAAGATCGGAAGACGAAGTACGGAAGAAGAAGAATCGAAGCAGAAGATCGGAAGAAGAAGATTGGAAGAAGAATATGGGAAGAAGAAGAATGGAAGAAGAAGAACAGAAGAAGAAGATTTGCAGAAGAAGAATTAAAGAAGAAGATCAGTAGAAAAAGAACGGAAGAAGAAGAATGGAAGAAGAGGATCGGAAGAAGAAGAATGGAAGAAGAAGATGGGAAGAAGAAGAATGGAAGAAGAAGATCGAAAGAAGAAGAAAGGAAGAAGAAGAATGGAACAAGAAGATCGGAAGATGAAGAATGGAAGATCAAGTATGGAAGAAGAAGATCTCGGAAGACGAAGTACGGAAGAAGAAGAATCGAAGTAGAAGATGGGAAGAAGAAGAATGGAAGAAGAAGAACAGAAGAAGAAGATTGGCAGAAGAAGAATTGAAGAAGAAGATCAGTAGAAAAAGAAGGGAAGAAGAAGAATGGAAGCACAAGATATGATGAAGATGAATGGAAGAAGAAGATCGGAAGAAGAAGATTGGAAGAAGAATGGAAGAAGAGGATCGGAATTATTGAAGAAGAAGATCGAAAGAAGAAGAAAGGAAGAAGAAGATCGAAAGAAGAAGAAAGGAAGAAGAAGAATGGAAGAAGAAGATCGGAAGAAAAAGAAGAATGGAACAAGAAGATCGGAAAAAGAAAAAGAATGGAAGAAGAAGATCGGAATAAGAAGAATGGACGAACAAGATCGGAAGAAGAAGAATGGAAGAAGAAGATCGGAAGAATAAGAATGGAAGAAGACGATCGGAAGAAGAAGAATGGAAGAACAAGATCGGAAGAAGAAGAATGGAAGAAGAAGATCGGAAGAATAAGAATGGAAGAAGACGATCGGAAGAAGAAGATTGGAAGAAGAAGATCGGAAAAAGAAGAATGGAAGAAGAAGATCCGAAGAACATCGAAAGAAGAAGATTGGAAGAAGAAGATCGGAAGAAGAAGAATGGAAGAAGAAGATCTGAAGAACAAGAGTGGATGAAGTAGACCGGAATTAAAGGAATGGAAAAAGAAGAACGGAAGAAGAAGAGTGGATGAAGAAGACCGGAAGTAAAAGAATGGAAAAAGAACAATGGAAGAAGAAGATTAGAAGAAGAACAATGAAAGAATAAGATCAGAAGAAGAAGAATGGAAGAAGAACACCAAAAGATTAAGAATGGAACAAGAAGATCGGAAGAAGAAGAATGGAAGAAGAAGAAGAATGGAAAAAGAAGATCGGAAGAAGAAGAAGAATGGAGAAAGAAGATCGGAAGAAGAAGAGTGGATGAAGAAGACCGGATGTAAAAGAAGGGAAAAAGAAAAATGGAAGAAGAACAATGCAAGAAGAAGATCAGAAGAAGAAGAATGGAAGAAGAAGATCGGAAGAAGAGGAATGGAAGAAGAAGATCCGAAGAAGAAGAATAGAAGAAGAAGATTTAAAGAAGAAGAATGGAAGAAGAAGATTGGAAGGAGAAGAATCGATGAAGAAGATTGGAAGGAGAAGAATCGATGAAGAAGATCGGAAGAGGAAGAATGGAAAAAGAAGAACGGAAGAAGAAGAATGGAAGAAGAGGATCGGATGAACAAGAATGGAAGAAGAAGTTCGGAAGAAGAAGAGTGGTAGACAAAGTTCGGAAGAAGTACAATGGAAGAAGAAGATCGGACGAACAAGAATGGAAGAAGAAGAATGCAAGAAGAAGATCGGAAGAAGAGGAATGGAAGAAGAAGATCGAAAGAAGAAGAATGGAAGAAGAAGAATGGAAGAAGAAGATCGGAAGAAGAAGAATGGAAGAAGTAGAATGGACGAAGAAGATCGGAAGAAGAAGAATGGAACAAGAACATCGGAAGAAGAAGAATGGAGCAATAACTAAGAAAGAAGAAGAATGGAAGAAAAAGATGGGAAGAAGAAGAAGAATGGAAGAAGAAGATCGGAGGAAGAAGAATGGAGGAAGAAGATCGGAAGAAGAAGAATGGAAGAAGAAGATCGGAAGAAGAAGAATGGAGGAAGAAGATCGGAAGAAGAAGAATGGAAGAAGAAGATCGGAAGAAGAATGGAAGAACAAGAAAGGAAGAAGAAGCATAGAGGAAGAACATCGGTAGAAGAAGAATGGAGGAAGAGTAATGCAAGAAGTAGATCGGAAGAAGAAGAATGGAAGAACAAGAACGGAAGAAGAAGAATGAAAAAAGAAGATCGGAGGAAGAAGAATGGACGAAGAAGAATGGAAGAAGAAGAGTGGAAGAACAAGATCGGAAGAAGAAGAATGGAAGAATAAGATGGGAAGAAGAAGAATGGAAGAAGAAGATCGGAAAAAGAAGAATGGAAGAAGAAGATCGGAAGAAGAAGATCGAAACAAGGAGAATGGAAGAAGATGAAAGGAAGAAGAAGAAGTGAAGAAGAAGAATGGAAGAAGAAGATCGGAAGCAGAAGAACTGAAGAAGAAGATCGGAAGAAGAAGAACGGAAGAACAAGAATGGAAGAAGAAGATCGAAAGAAGAAGAATAGAAGAAGAAGATCGGGAGAAGAATAATGGAAGAAGAAGATCGGGAGAAGAAGAATGGAAGATGAAGAATGGAAGAAGAGGAATGGAAGAAGAGAATGGGAACAAGAAAAATGTAAGAAGAAGAATGGAAGAAGAGGAATGGAAGAAGAAGATGGGAACAAGAAAAATGGAAGAGGAAGAATGAAAGAAGAAGATAGGAAGAAGAAGAATGTATGAAGACGAATGGAAGAAGAAGATCGGAAGAAGAAGAATGGAAGAAGAAGATCGGAAGAAGAAGATCAGAACAAGAAGAATGGAAGAACAAGTTCGGAAGAAGAAGAATGGAAGAAGAGGATTGGAAGACGAAAAATGGAAGAAGAAGATCGGAAGAAGAAGAAAGGAAGAAGAAGAATGGAAGAAGAAGAATTGAAGAAGAACAATGGAAGAAGAAGATCGGTGGAAGAAGAATGGAAGAAGAAGATCAGAATAAGAAGAAGATCAGAAGAAGAAGAATGGAAGAAGAAGATCAGAATAAGAAGAAGATCAGAAGAAGAAGAATGGAAGAAGAAGATCAGAATAAGAAGAAGATCAGAAATAGAAGAATTGAAGAAGAAGATTAGAAGAAGAAGAATGGAAGAAGAAGATCAGAAGAAGAAGAATGGAAGATGAAGAGTGGAAGAAGACGAATTGGAGAAATAGAATGGAAGAAGAAGAATGCAGGATGATTATTGGCAGAAGAAGATTGGAAGAAGAGGAATGAAAGAAGAAGATCGGAAGAAAAAGATCGGAAGAAGAAGATCGGAAGAAGAAGAATGGAAGAAAATTATCGGAAGAAGAAGGTTATCCGAAGTAGAAAATCAGAAAAAGAAAACTAGAAAACGAAGATCAGAGGAAGAAAACTATCTGAAGAAGAAGATCAGAAGAAGAAAAATTGAAAACGAAGATCAGAAGAAGAACAATGGAAGAAGAAGAATGCAAAATCATATCAAAAGAAGGAGATCGGAAGAAGAAGATTGGAAGAAGAAAATCGGAAGAAGAAGAATGGAAGAACAAGATCGGAAGAACAATATCAGAAGAAGAAGATCGGAAGAAAAAGATCACAAGAAGAAGAATGGGAAAAGCAGAATGGAACAAAAAGAATGGAAGAAGAACGATCCAAGAAGAAGATCGGAAGAACAAGATTGGAAGAAGAAGAATGGAAGAAGAAGATCGAAAGAAGAAAAATGGAAGAAGAAGATCGGAAGAAGCACAATGGAAGAAGAAGATCGGAAGAAGAAGAATGGAAGAAGAAGATTGGAAGAAGAAGAGTGGAAGAAGAATAAAAAAGAAGAATGGAAGAAGAAGATCAGAAGAAGAAGACAAGTAGAAGAAGAATCGAAGAAGAAGATCAGAAGAATAAGAATGGTAGAAGAAAATCGGAATCAGAAGAATGGAAGAAGAAGGGAAGAAGGAGAATGGAAGATGAAGAATGGAAGAAGAACAATTGAAAAAGAAGAATGGAAGAAGAAGAAGAAGAAAAGAATGGAAGAAGAAGGAGATTGAAAGAAGATGATCAAACAAAGAAGATCAAAAGAAGAATATCGGAAAAAGAAGAATGGAAGAAGAAGATCGGAAGAGGTAGAATAGAAGAAGAAGTATGGAAGATAATCAGAACAAGAAGAATGGACTAAGAAGATCGGAAGAAGAAGAATGGAGAAAGCAGATCAAAAGAATGAAGGATGAAGATCAGAAGAAGAAGAATGTAAGAAGAAGATGGGAAGAAGAAGCATAGAAGAAGAAGATCAGAAGAAGAAGAATGGAAGAAGAATATCGAAACAGGAAGAATGGAAGAAAAATGGGAAGAAGAAGAGATCAAGAAGAAAGATGGGAAGATTGAGATTGCAAGAAGATTATCGGAAGAAGAGGATCAGAAGAAGAAAAATGGAAGACGAACAATGGAAGAAGAACAATGGAAGTCGAACAATGGAAGAAGAACAATGGAAGACGAACAATGGAAAAAGAACAATGGAAGACGAACAATGGAAGAAGAACAATGGAAGACGAACAACGGGAAGAAAACGAACGCAGGAAGAAGAATGGGAAGAAGAAGAATGCACGAAGATTATCGGAAGAACTAGATTGGAAGAAGAAGAATGGAAGATGAACAATGGAAGAAGAACAATGGAAGAAGAAGATCGGAAGAATAAGAATGGAAGAAGAAGATTGGAAGAAGAAGAGGGGAAGAAGAAGAATGGAAGAGGAAGATTGGAAGAAGAAGAATGGAAGAAGAAGATCAGAAGAAGAAGAATGCAAGAAAAAGATCAAAAGAAGAAGATTAGAAGCAAAAGAATGGTAGAAGAAGATCGGAAGCAGAAGAATGGAAGAAGAAGAAGGGAACAAGGAGAATGGAAGAAGAACAATGGAAAAAGAAGAATGGGAGAAGAAGATCCAAAGAAGACAAGAATGGAAGAAGAAGAAGATCGAAGGAAGAAGATCAGAAGAACAAGATCAAAAGCAAAAGATCAGAAAAGGTAGAATAGAAGAAGAAGAATGGAAGAAGGAGAGCGGAAGAGGAAGAATGGTAGAAGAAGATCAAAAGAAGAAGACTGGAAGAAGAATATCGGAAAAAGAAGAAGGGAAGAAAAACAATGGAAGAGAAGAATGGAAGAAGAGGATCGGAAGAAGAAGAATGGAAGAACAAGATCGGAAGAAGAAGAATGGAAGAAGAAGAATCGAAAAGAAGAATCGAAGAAGATGAATGGAAGAAGAAGAAGATCGGAAGAAGAAGAATGGAAGAAGAAGAATCGAAGAAGATGAATGGAAGAAGAAGAAGATCGGAAGAAAATGAATGGAAGAAGAAGAAGATCGGAAGAAGAAGAAGATCGGAAGAAGAAGGAAGGAAGAAGTAGAATGGAAGAAGAGGATCGGAAGAAGAAGGAAGGAAGAAGTAGAATGGAAGAAGAGGATCGGAAGAAGAAGGAAGGAAGAAGTAGAATGGAAGAAGAGGATCGGAAGAAGAAGATCGGAAGATAAAGGAAAAAACAAGTAGAATGCAAGAAGAAGATCGGAAGAAGAAGAATGGTAGCAGAAGAATGAAAGGAGAAGAATGGAAGAAGAAGAAAGGAAGAAGAAGAATCGAAGAACAAGAGTGAAAGAAGAAGAATGGAAGAAGAAGAATGGAGAAAGAAGTATGGACGAAGAAGAAACGAAGAAGAGTCAAGGAAGGAGAATAGAAGAAGAAGAACGGAAGAAGAAGAATGGAAGCAGAAGAATGGGAGAAGAAGAATGGAAGCAGAAGAATGGAAGAAGAAAATACACAAAGAACAATTGCAGAAGAAGAATGGAAGAAGAAAAAACGATGACGAAGAAGAATGGAAGAAGAAGAAAGGAAAAAGAAGAAGAAGAAGAGTGGAAGAATTAGAATGGAAGGAGAAGAATGGAAGAAGAAGAATGGAAGAAGAAGAATGGAAGAAGAAACTGGAAGAACAAGAATGGAAGAAGAAATTGGAAGAAGAAGAATGGAAGAAGAAAGGAGGAAGAAAAATGGAAGAAGAAGAATGGAAAAAGAAAAATGGAAGAAAAAGAAAGGAAGAAGAAGAATGGAAAAAGAAGAATGGAAGGAGAGGAATCAAAGAAGAAGAATGGAAGAACAAGAATGGATGAAAGAAGAAAAATGGATGGAAGAAGAAGAATGGATGGAAAAAGAAGAATGGAAGAAGAATAACGGAATAAGAAGAAGAATGGAAATAGAATAATGGAAAAAGGAGAAGAATGGAAGAAGAATAATGGATGGAAGAAGAAGATTGGAATAAGAAGAAGAATGGAAAACGAAGAATGGAAGAAGAAGATTGGAAGAAGAAGAATGGATTGAAGAAGAAGAATGGAAGAAGAAGATGGGAAAGAGATCAAAAGAAGATGGGAAGAAGAAGATGGGAAGAAGAAGATTGGAAGAATAAGATCGATAGAAGAAGATTGGAAGATAAAGATAGGAAGAAGAATGGCAGAAGAAGAAGATAGGGAAAAGAAGGATAGAAGAAGAAGAGTGGCAAAAGTAGAGTTGCAGAAGAAGATCAGAAGAAGAAGATTGTAAGATGAAGAACAGAAGAAGAGGATCAGAAAAAGAAGATTGGAAGTAGAAGAATAGAAGAAGAAGATCGGAAGAAGAAGAAGATCAGAAGATGAAGGAAAGAAGAAGATCGGAAGAAGAAGACGACAGAAGAAGAATGAAAGAAGAAGAATGGAAGAATAAGAATGGAAGAAGAAGACCAGAAGAAGTAGAATGGAGAAAGGAGAATGGAGGAAGAAGAATGGAAGAAGAAGGCCGGATAAGGATGATCGGTTGAAGAAGAATGGAGGAAAAAGATTGGAAGGAGAATAATGGAGGAAGAAGAATGAAAGAAGAAAAATGGAAGAAGAAGATCGGAAGAAAAAGAAGAATGAAGGAAGAAGATCGGAAGAAGAAGAAGAAGAATGGAAGAAAAAGAATGGCAGTGCAAGAACGAAAGAAGAAGTTGGGGGAGCAAAAAGAATTGAAGCAGATGATCGGAAGATGAAGAATGAAATAGTAAGAATGGAAGTAGAAGAAGGGAAGAAGAAGAATGGAGGAAGAAGAATGGAAGAGGAAGAATGGAAGAAGAAAAATAGAGGAAAAAGAATGGAAGAAGAAGATGGGAAGAAGAAGAATGGAACAAGAAGATCGGAAGAAGAAGAATGGCAAAAGAAGAATGACAAAAGAAGAATGGAAGAACAAGATCAAAATAGGAAGAATGGAAGAAGAAGAAAGGAAGAAGAAGGGAAGAAGAAGAATTGAAGAAGAAGAAGGGAAGAAAAAGAATGAAAGAAGAAGATGGGAAGAAGAAGAATTGAAGAAGACGATGGGAAGAAGAAGATCAGAAGAAGAATGGATGAAAAAGGCTGGAAGTAAAATATCAGTAGAGGCAGAATGGAAGATGAATAATGGAAGAAGAAGAAAGCAAGAAGAAGAATAGAACAAGAAGATCGGAAGAAGAAGAATGGAAGAAGAAGATCTGCAGAAGAAGATCAGATGTAGAAGACTGGAAGAAGAAGAATGGAGGGAGAAGAATGGAAGAAGAAGAATGGAAGAAGTGGAATGTAAGAAGATAATAGAAGACGAAGAATGGAAGATGAAGATCGGAAGAAGAAGAATGGAAGAAGAAGAAAGGAAGAAGAAAAATCGAAGCAGAAGATCGGAAGAAGAAGAATGGAAGAAGAAGATCGGAAGAAGAAGATAGGAAGAAGAAGAATGGAAGAGTAAGAATGGAGGAGGAAGAAGGAAAGAAGAAGAATGGAAGAAGAAGACGGGAAGAAGAAAAATGGAAGAAGAAGAATGGAAGAAGAAGACGGGAAGAAGAAAAATGGAAGAAGAAGATCGCAAGAAGAGGTATAGAACAAGAAGATCGGAAGAAGAACAATGGCAGAAGAAGATCGGAAGAAGAAGATCGGAAGAAGACGAATGAGAGAAAAACAATGGAAGAAGAAGATTGCAAGAGGAAGAACGGAAGAAGAAGATCAGACGAAGAAGAATGGAAGGAGAAGATCCAAAGGAGAAGATAGGAAGAAGAAGAATGGAAGAGAAAGAATGGAAGAAGAAGAATGGAAGAACATGATGGGAAGAAGAAAAATAGAAGAAGAAGATCGGAAGAAGAAGGTCGGCAAAAGACAAATGAGAGAAAAAGAATGGAAGAAGAACATCGGAAGAGGAAGAATGGTAGAAGGAGATTAGACGAAGAAGATGGAAGAAGAAGATCGAAAGAAGAAGAATGGAAGAAGAAGATGGGAAGAAGAAGATCGAAAGAAGAAGAATGGAAGAAGAAGATCGGAAGAAGAAGATCGTAAGAAGAAGAATGGAAGAAGAAGATCGAAAGAATAAGAATGGAACATGAAGATCGAAAGAAGAAGAATGGAACATGAAGATCGGAAGAAGAAGAAGAAAGAAGAAGAAGATCGGAAGAAGAAGAATGGAAGAAGAAGATCGGAAGAAGAAGAATGAAGAAGAAGATCGGAAGAAGAAGAATGGGAGAGGAAGGTCGGAACAAGAAGAATGGAAGAAGTAGATCGGAAGATGAAGAATGGAAGAAGGAGATCGGAAGAAGAAGAATGGAAGAAGAAGATTGGAAGACGAAGATCGGAAGAAGAAGAATGGAACATGAACATTGGAAGAAGAAGAAGAAAGAAGAAGAAGATCGGAAGAAGAAGAATGGAAGAAGACGATCGGAAGAAGAACAATGGAAGATGAAGATCGTAAGAAGAAGAATGGAAGAAGAAGATCGGAAGACGAAAAATGGAACATGAAGATCGGAAGAAGAAGAATGGAAGAAGAAGATCGGAAGACGAAAAATGGAACATGAAGATCGGAAGAAGAAGAATAAAGAAGAAGAAGATCGGAAGAAGAAGAATGGAAGAAGAAGATTGGAAGAAGAAGAATGGGAGAGGAAGGTCGGAACAAGAAGAATGGAAGAAGTAGATCGGAAGATGAAGAATGGAAGAAGGAGATCGGAAGAAGAAGGTCTTCTTCCATTCTTCTTCTTCCATTCTTCTTCTTCCGATCTTCTTCTTCTGATCTTCTTCTTGCATTCTTCTTCTTCCATTCTTCTTCTTCCGATCTTGTTCTTCCATTCTTCTTCTTCCGATCTACTTCTTCCACTCTTCTTCTTCCGATCTTCTTCTTCCATTCTTCCTCTTCCTATCTTCTTCTTCCATTCTTTTGATCTTTTGACAGATATTACAACCTTCTGAAGAATATTCCAGAATGGGGTTTTTACATGGATTTCTGAATACAAGACTTAGAATTCTACTGCAAAGAGGTAATGACTTAGTTCTAGGATGAAGATTGCCTAAGTTCTGCCTTCTTCAATGCATTCTTAGTCCTATTTATACAACTTGCAAACTGGCGGATTTCAAATTCTCGCTCAGCTGCGGAATTCAAAATTTTATTTTACACTATTCAGAGACTTTCTTTATTCAGAGTGGAGTCACTTCTTGTCTGTCACGCTTGTGAAAGATTCTCTTCTTTTACAGTTGTCATAGTGGAGTCACCTCTGGTCTGCCACACCTTTAGGCTTTATTTGGATGCTTGTGCCAAGATGCTCGTTGAGTGTCGTCTTGTCACTTTGCTTTTACCAGCTGCAGCTTTTGTCTTTTATAGGTTCAGACCATAGCAGTCGTCCTCGTTCTGATAAAATGGATCAGAACAACTCTCTTTGTCTTCATCATCTGACCCAAGAGAGGATAAGGCCTCTAATAGTGTTGCTCTTAATTCTGCCTTAGTCTTTCCTTTAGATAATGATGCAAGCTTTTTCTGTGCTGCTGCTTGCTTTTCTGGTGTTTTTGGGGATGTCATCGGACCATTCTTCCATCGGTGAAATTTTTCGTTTAGGAATTTTATGTCAAATTTCTTCCACCAAGAGATTTTTATTTTTAGACACAAGTGCCGGGGAAATGGTATAGGTTTGTGCTGATGAATCTCATATATATGCTGAACAATCCATCCCACTCCCATTTTACAACAGAAATTTATTAATTTAAGATGAGCCGGCATTTCTGGATTCAGCTCTTTGTAATTATTATAATATTTTAAAACTTGTGGAGGGAGGATGGCTCTAGTAGGTCCAATCCAACAGAACCATTCTTGAAACCAGGCCGGAATCTCGGTACTTAATACATTTACGTGATCAAAAGAAATATACCAAGAGTGCCGATTATTAAGATCATACAGGATATTATACCAGGCTTGCTGGTAATCAAAATAGGTGAATGAGGCCGGCTCAAAAACCCTTGAAAATCTTTTCTCTGTTATGGGTTTTTGATTCCAGTCTTTCTCGGATAAAATCCTTTTAATTCGTAATTTAGAGAAGCAAGTAGTTGTTTGATCTTTATCGTACACGGGGTAATCTCAGCGGACCGGGTATCTATTAGTATTAACTGATAAAACCTTTTGGTCTTTTTAAGTGATTCCCATGGGATCCAAGCCCATTGGGGAGCAAAATATTTAGGGATTATTTGAGAGGGGTCAACTTCTTCCATATGGGGTTCTAGGACCGCTAGAGTTTTACACGACTCTTTTAAAACAGAATCCACTGGGGAATCTTTTGATGTGTCGGGAAGTGTCCCTAACACAGTAAATTTTGAAGGGGACAAGATAGAAGGGGGAAGAATCCTTCCATCGATCTTTTTAGAGAGTTTTGAGGCAGTGGACGAACTTGTCCTTTTTAGAGGCCAGAGGGGCAAAATTGTCTAACGATAAGCCCCGGGATTTTGATTTTTCAGCCATGTCCCTGCAAAAATTCCCTTGTTAAAAAATCAGGAATGGAATTATTAACTCCTTTTATAAATTCTATTTTAAAATCAAAACAAGACAAAATACTTTGCCATCTGGCAAAAATCTGTTTTGAAACAATATTTTTAACATCCTTTTCTAAAATCTCTTTAGCAGATTTGCAATCTATTCATAATAGAAATGGTTTGTTTATTAAATCATTTTGAAATTTTGTTATACATAAAACAATAGAAAGAATTTCCTTTTTAACCGTGCTATATTTTTGTTGCGTTTCATTCCATGCTCCAGAATGATATTTTATTATCTGTTCGGGATAATTTTTTATTTTTTGTTTTAATATTCCTCCGAATCCTAATTCAGAGGCGTCTGTCTCAACTATTAGTTCTGCTTCAGGATTTTGGATTCCTAAATAGGGAAGATTATTTACTAAGGTTTTGATTTTCTTTGCCTCAGCCTCGCTGTACAAAGTCGAGGTGAGGACTTTCACTCGCCTGCACCTCGCTGTACAAAGTCGAGGGAGGACTTTCTTCTTTCTCGCCTGCACTCGCTCAAAGGCAAGGAGGACTTCCTCTGGTGCCTGCACTTGCTCAAAGGCAAGGAGGACTTCCTCTGTTCTCGCCTGCACTTGCTCAAAGGCAAGGAGGACTTCCTCTGGTGCCTGCACTTGCTCAAAGGCAAGGAGGACTTCCTCTGTTCTCGCCTGCACTTGCTCAAAGGCAAGGAGGACTTCCTCTGGTGCTTGCACTTGCTCAAAGGCAAGGAGGACTTCCTCTGTTCTCGCCTGCACTTGCTCAAAGGCAAGGAGGACTTCCTCTTGCCTCAACCTTGCTGTATAAAGCAGAGGTGAGGACTTTCTCTGTTGCCTCAACCTTGCTGTAAAAAGCAAAGGAAGAGGTCTTTCTCTGTTGCCTCAACCTTGCTGTAAAAAGCAAAGGAAGAGGTCTTTCTCTGTTGCCTCAACCTTGCTGTAAAAAGCAAAGGAAGAGGACTTTCTCTCGCCTGCACCTCGCTGTACAAAGTCGAGGGAGGACTTTCTCGTGGGTGCACGCTCCTAGGGGGGCGCTAGGCGTGGCTGTCTAAGCGCACACACTGGGCGCGCCCTGCCTGCATTGCCTCATCGCGCGTTCACCGAGTACTCACTCTCTACATGCACCGACGGCTGATCGTGGTCTGCATGCACTGATGGCTGATCGCGCTCTACATCCCAGCGCTTACCTAGGGGCAGATCTGCGGGTGGTGGCCACTTGGTAACTCATCACCGATCACCTGGTCTTGCACCTGGGGCAAGGAGAACTTTAAACTGGGAACACTCGCACACTTTATGTACTGAAAATCTTTTATTGGGTGGCATCGTTAAAAAGAGTGCCCCTGATCTGCTCAACTGTTTTAATACACTAGGTATGTGTACAACGCGATAGCGCATCTACTTTACAACTTAACGAGAGTAGGAAAGAAGCGTGTAGCGTCCTGGGTTCTGGGAATAGTCATTACGTCCAGAGTCACCAGCCGACAAGCTCCATTCTCCAACGTCTCAACCACTCTGGATGGGATCTCCTTTAACCGGCGATGACCGCCCTGGCGATGCACACACGTGGGGCGATCATGCCTTCCGCTTCAGCTTTGGGAGCCCCCCTAGTGTAGCCTCTTCCATCACCTCACCTCCCCAAACACAGGGAGTTCATGCTGCTGGTCGCCTTCCTGGGACCCCGAAGCGCGATCACCTTGTGTCTTCTGTAGGTAATCGGTCAGGAACCCTGTCTCCACCAACTCAGCAAGCTGACGCCCCAACGCCAGGCAGTTACAGAGTGTATGTCCATAAGCTTGATGGAATTCACACCACTCATCCTTCCTCCCTCCAAGTACCCTGTCGGTTTTCTCTGGCACATGGAGTCTTGCTGCCACAGCAGGGATGGCGATCAGCTCCGCCAAACTTATCATGAAATCATACCTGGGGGGTGCGTTGCTTGCACGCCCCCTGGTCTGGTCCTTCCTTGGTGCATAAGGGCGAGACCTTCCCTGCTCCTTCCTCCCTTCCTTGATCTCATGCACCCGCGCCTGTTGCTGCTGATTCCCCTGACCTCCACGTGGCTTCGACGGTGCAGCACTTCCTCTCTTCTCAGAGACCTCTGTCTCTGCTACTATGTGTGCCACCGCACGTCGCCGTATCTCGGTGAAGGTGGCAGGGTGGCTCCTGATGAGCGATTCACTGAAAGGACCAGGGAGGACACCTCTGTTGAACGCATGCACCAGCATGTCTTCATCCTTGACGGGCAATCTCACCACCTGCGCCCCAAAGCGATTGAGGTAGTCCCTCAACGGCTCCCCCTGATACTGGCGCACGTCAAACAGGTCGTAGGACACCACTGGTGCAGGTCGGTTAATGATGTACTGCTCCATGAACAGCTTCGCAAACTGATGGAAGGAAATGAGGTGGCCCTCTGGCAGGCTCACGAACAACTCCATAGCCACTCCGCTCAGTGTACTCATGAACATCTTGCAGTACACAACATCTGAACCTCTAGTCAGCATCATCTGAGTGTGGAAGGCTGTCATGTGTGCTTCTGGATCTTCAACCCCCGTGAACGACGCTTTCAGTCCCACCAGATTGGGAGGCACCACCGTGTTCATGATCTCGGGGGAGAAAGGCATAGGGAATACTCTAGGAGGCGATTGCGGCGTCGACGTCCTCTCTTCAACTGCGCGCTCCTTCTGCGCCTGCAATTCTCTACGCAGCTCTTCATTCATACGGTTCAACTCTTTGTTTCTTCTCAGCGATGCAGTCAGCTCTGCACGCATTTTCTCCCGATCAGCTCTCGATTCCGCGACGCTATCTTGCAACGCGCGCATCATCTCCACTGCCTGCGCCATGGTAACAGCTCCTTCTTCAGCAGATGGCGCAGGTGAGGTTTGCCTGGTTCTTCTTCTCATCTTCTCAACACTTCGACGTAACTTCACTTCGACGAAATAGTCAAGAAGCTCCAAGAAACCTCAAGAAACTTCAAGAACCGCAACGTGGATGGGAACAAAATTCACACGGGTCCCACGGTGGGCGCCTAATGATCCTGTCGCTTGACTCGAACGTGGAGGATTGCCTCGTCACTCCTTCGTCTAGCCTTCTGTTCTGCAGGAACGCTCCAAGAACCACCGCCGAAACTCCAAACGCTGCCTGCAAAACACACAGACGGCGCCTCTGGCGGCCGTTGTAGCTCCGACGCTCAAGTCAGGCAACAGGAACACCAAAACTATATCTAAATCTCTCTGTGAGACTCGTGTGTAACTGAAACTCTCAAATGTGTAAGCTATAAGAATCTCAAAAAACCCTCCCTCATTTTCGTTAAGAGTTTGTATATATACCTGAGTCTTTCTCTCTCCTGACGGTTATTCCTCTTGACACGTGGATAACATCTGGTCGTACACGTGTCACCATCTGGAGTATCTGCAGCTGAAACGTTACTTCCACGTGCCCCCGGCGACTGAGTTATCCACACAGGGAGTAGCTTAGTACGCAGGCTACTCTGGGCGCAACCTTAACATGGCGAGCTGGTTAACCCTGGGCATTGTAGCTCACACTACACATGGTGGCAGATATGCCACTTATCCTCTGTACTTAGACCATACAACAAGTGCTTGCCAAGTCTCCTCAAACACCCGGCGATGTGCTCTTTCGGCGACTTGTTGACCACCTGATCTCCTAACCTTAACACACGGCGATCATGTCCCACTGGACGATTACTGATCCATACCGGCGATGAACGATTACTCATCCTCAAGCCGATAGGCGATTACTCATCCTCAAGGCGATTACTCATCCTCAAGGCGATAGACGATTACCTATCTCCAAGGCGATAGGCGATTACTCAACATCACAGGCGATAGGCGATTACCATTCTGAGTGGTCGCCTCCCTGATTTGCCTGCTATCCTCTACCACGTGTTACTCTGTGAATGGTCCACGTGGTCAACTGCTGCTGATGTCATCGACTACCGATGACCGACCGGATCAACCGTGCTATATTTTTGTTGCGTTTCATTCCATGATCCAGAATGATATTTTATTATCTGTTCGGGATAATTTTTTATTTTTTGTTTTAATATTCCTCCGAATCCTAATTCAGAGGCGTCTGTCTCAACTATTAGTTCTGCTTCAGGATTTTGGATTCCTAAACAGGGAAGATTATTTACTAAGGTTTTGATTTTCTTTACAGCCATAGTATGTTTTGTTTCCCAAGGTTTTGGGTTTTTTCTTAACCTTTTATATAATGGTCTAGCAACTATTCTTATTTCAGGAATAAAATCTGACACGTAATTTAAACATCCTAAAAATCTTTGGAGTTGAGTTTTATTGGTTATTTCATCAGGAAACCTTTTTGCAAATTCTATACTCCTAGTTATAGGTGTTATCTTACCTTGCCATATTTCATGGCCTAAAAATCTAATTTTTGTCTCGCCTATTGTCATTTTCTTACTAGATATTACCAGTCCATTTCATTTTACTAAATCTTTAAAGGTTCTTAAATGTTTTAGATGTTGTTCCAGGGAATTAGAGTATATTAATACATCATCTAGATATACTATCGCGAATTCTGAGTATGGTAATAGTATATTATTCATTATGTTTTGAAATTCGGACGGAGCGTTCTTTAAACCCATGGGCATAACGTTCCATTCATAGTGTCCAAAGGGAACTACAAAGGCTGTTTTAGGATGTTTAAATTACGTGTCAGATTTTATTCCTGAAATAAGAATAGTTGCTAGACCATTATATAAAAGGTTAAGAAAAAACCCAAAACCTTGGGAAACAGAACATACTATGGCTGTAAAGAAAATCAAAACCTTAGTAAATAATCTTCCCTGTTTAGGAATCCAAAATCCTGAAGCAGAACTAATAGTTGAGACAGACGCCTCTGAATTAGGATTCGGAGGAATATTAAAACAAAAAATAAAAAATTATCCTGAACAGATAATAAAATATCATTCTGGAGCATGGAATGAAACGCAACAAAAATATAGCACGGTTAAAAAGGAAATTCTTTCTATTGTTTTATGTATAACAAAATTTCAAAATGATTTAATAAACAAACCATTTCTATTACGAATAGATTGCAAATCTGCTAAAGAGATTTTAGAAAAGGATGTTAAAAATATTGTTTGATTCTATTTCTGGGATTCTTAGCTCATGATGTAATATATGATTATTATTTTCTTCACTAGATTCTCCTATTTCTTCTTCCTTTTCCTTTCCTTTAGATAACATTTTAATTAACATAGACATAACTTACGTGTCTAGTTCTTGGATTGGGACCACCAGGCTTACCAACAGTTTCACTGCCTTACCCTAGGACTTACTATCGGGAACACCCTTACCGGCTGACCAACGCTCCTCACTAGTAAGTCCTAGGGTAAGGCAGTGAAATCGTTGGTAAGCCTGGTGGTCTCGATCCAAGAACTAGACACGTAAGTTATGTCTAGGTTAATTAAAATGTTATCTAAAGGAAAGGAAAAGGAAGAAGAAATAGGAGAATCTAGTGAAGAAAATAATAATCATATATTACATCATGAGCTAAGAATCACAGAAATAGAATCCCAACTTAATAAATGGAAACTTCCCAAGTTAGAAATTTCCTCCCTTTACAAAACTAAAATATCAGACATGTTTAAAAGCGAATATGTAATTAAAACTGTCGAAAAAGAAATCGATATAAAACAAACCCAAGAGTCTATACCATTAATCTCACGAGCTCTAATAGCCGAACATATAAAAGATTACAAGTATTTACATATAGGATCGATTCAAATAGCTATTAAACCTTTGTTTAGGCAAGGAATCGATATTCCATTATTCGCAGTTTTAAGAGATAATAGGCCAAAAAATTTGAATGATCAGATCTTGGCCATCTTTGAAACCAATCTCCACAAAGGACCGGTTTATATTAATAATTACCCTAATTACTCGGTATCTCTTAAAAGCTTTCACGAAACTAATTACAATATTATTTTAGATATTAAGATGAAGGACGATGGTTGAAATCCTAGAGCGATTCCTATTACCATAATATATCGTCTCTATTATAAAGTAATGAAAACCCAATTAGCCCCCCAGGCTTTATTAATATCTCCTAAAGACGAAACTACCCTATTATTGGTAAATCCAGAAAGGGTAAATGCCTCGGTCCCTCGGGTACTGAGACATGATGAGGTAACTAGTGGATTAAAATGGAGATTAGAAGACATACTACCTCCAGTTCCTCCTACCCCTAGCGAAGTAGACGCTATAACAGAATTTAAATCGGGAGCAGTAGAAATTACCTTTGCTCCTTTAAGAGAAAACTTAAGAAGAGTACGCTCTATGGCAAGATCTGAATTTAGTTTAACCAGACCATCCATAGATAGGCGAAGTTTTTCAATACCTAGAGGGTTGGTAATGCAAGGATTACATCCAGACCATACCATACCCACCCCTGAATTTGAGCCCGAAGAAACCCATTACACCTCGGCTCGATCACAGGACTCACCAACTAAATCTGACTTTAGTCAGTTAAACGTCATAAAAACATTTGAAATTAATAAAAGAATGCTTCAAGAAGATTTCATAAGTAGTGCCAATAAAAAAAAAAGGATTGGTTTTATAAAAATTTTAGTGATGAAGAACGGGCTAAAATAAGAGAAGAATATTATGACTACATGAATACCGTCGAAATAAATGTGTTCTTCTTTGAATGGTTCGAACAGAATTATTTTCAGACAATAAAAGTCATAAAATCAGGAGAAAAAATATGGAAAACTGCTAAAGGAGAAGTCTCCAGTGTTATTCCTCCTCTAGAGGAAGTAAAATTCCCCAATATTGAAAATAAAGAGGTCATTGCCTCTCCCTTCAAAATGATAGGAGAAAAAAGAGAAATTCAAATAAAAGATATTCAAAATATTCATTCCCAATTAAATTATACTAACCAACTTTTACATCAAATGGCGAAAACCGAACCCGAATCAGAACCTAAAATTCTTAACAAACAATCAGAAAGATTGGGAAAATCCTTAATAAAACCATTTAAATTCTCTGAGGACGAGTTAAAAGAATTAAAAATTGGAAGAGATGCCAATTCTGCATTAGATGAGATTAATAAAAAGTTAGATGAGTTAAAAATTTCAAAAATAAATGTTCTTACTGAAGAAGACGAATCAATCAATAAAATAAATAGGGGAAAAGCCCCACAAACATTCCCAACCAGTAGAAATTTTTATAAGAGACCCACTCTTCCCGATATTCAGTTTGAAGAATGGGAATTAGAACACCCATCTGCCTTTGACGACAATGGGATAACAGAATGGAATATTGATGGTATGACCGACCATCAGATTCTTCGCAAAACCCATGAATTAACAATGGCCGCTTCAGCCTATAGGGTAAAACATTCCGAAGAACAAACAATAAAATTAATAGTGGCCGGTTTTACTGGTATTTTAAAAGGATGGTGGGATAATTATCTCAATTCAGAAAATAGGTTATACATTACTACCTGTGTTAAAAACGAAGAAAATGGACAAATTCCCCTAATGGTAGAAACCTTGGTTACGACTATTATTCATAACTTTATCGGAGACCCCAAAATCTTCGATGAAAGAACTTCGATTCTATTACATAATCTAAGGTGTCCAACTCTAGGAGACTTTAGATGGTATGTTGATAATTTTATGTCTATGGTTGTGACACGGGAAGATTGTCGAGAACCATATTGGAAAGAACGTTTTGTAGCAGGACTACCTTTAGTCTTTGCAGAAAAGGTTAAAGAAAATCTCCAAACAGAATACCCAGATATGACTCTAAAAGATCTTACCTATGGAAGAATAAGTGCTATGGTTAAAAACACAGGAATAGCATTGTGCAATGCTATGAAAATAGAAAATCGAATAAAGAAAAATCAACAATTAGGCATAAGAGAATTAGGAGATTTCCGTCAAACTCCAGAAGAAAGATGGTTTTCAGAAAAATATTCCTAGAAAACCCTGGAATAAAAGGAGCTCTACTAAAACCATCCCAAAACCTCAAAATAATAGTCCAATACAAAATACAAATAAAGTAATATGTTTTAAGTGTGGACGATATGGCCACTATAAGAAAGATTGTAGAGTAAAAGAAAAAATTAACAAGTTATATATGAGCGAAGAATTAAGAGAACAAATAGCCAAGATTTTATTAGAATCCTCTGACGAAGAAGAGGAAATCATAGAAGAAATAAATGAAGATTCAGAAGAGGAATCTATAGAAGATTGCGACAAAGATAACTGTGGTGAAGAGTGTAGTTGTCGCTATCAAATCAACGTAATATCCAGTGAAACAAAACGAGCCTTGGAGATGGTAGATTTAATAGAAAATCCCAAAGAAAAATTTCATTGGCTAACTAAGATAAAAAATGAAATTTTAGAAACCGAAGATCGAGAACAAAAGAAAGATAAAGAGATCTTTACAGGCTATAATTTTAACAAAATTCTACAACGAGCGAAACAAGAAGAAAGAAAAATAACCATAAATGACCTTCATAGAGAAATAAAATTATTAAAAGAAGAAATACGTATAATAAAATTAGACTTAATAGAATTACAGGAGTCAAAAGCGGGTCAAAACTTTGTGGCTTCAACATCGGGCCAAGACTTTGTGGCTCAGGTAAAAGCCTACCAACAAAAATGGAAGGTAAAAATAACGTTAAAAATAGGAAACTCTTTTCATAAAGAATTTACGGCCCTAATAGACTCTGGAGCCGATTTAAATTGTATACAAGAAGAATTAATACCTACTCAATACTATGAAAAAACTACTCAGCAACTCTGGTCTGCTAAAAAAGTACAAAATTAGGAGTAGAATATAAACTAACAAATGCACAGATATGTAACAATGGAAAATGTTATAGAACAAATTTTATCCTTGCTAAAGAATTAAACGAAGATATAATCTTAGGAACCCCCTTTCTAACACAGATATATCCCTTTTCCGTAACAGAAAAAGGAATATCATCGGGAAATATATTATTTACTTTTTTAGATCCAAGAAAAGAAAAAGAAATAAAAACCTTAAAAACCCAGGAAGAAGATTTTATTAGTCTGATAAAAAATAAAGATTCGCAAATAAAGTTTTTGAAAAAAGAGTTACAATATGAAAAAATAGAAAAGGATATAAAACTTAATAAGGATAAACTAGAAAATATCACAAACCAATTTAAAACAGAAGTATGCGCCGAGATACCTACGGCTTTTTGGGGTAGAAAAACTCACGAAGTAAGTCTCCCATATAATGATGATTTTAAAGAAACAGATATCCCTACTAAGGCAAAACCAGTTCAAATGAATCAAGAAACCCTAAAACTATGTAAAGAAGAAGTTAAAAGGTTTTTAGATAAGAAATTAATAAGGCCAAGTAAATCGCCATGGAGTTGCGCGGCCTTCTATGTTAATAACGCTAATGAAAAGGAAAGAGGAGAACCTCGCATGGTAATAAACTATAAACCCCTTAACAATGTATTAAAATGGATAAGATATCCTTTACCAAATAAACAAGAATTAATTAAAAATTTATACAATGCATTAATCTTTTCAAAATTCGATATGAAATCTGGCTATTATCAGATTAAGATAAATATAAAACAGCCTTTGTAGTTCCCTTTGGACACTATGAATGGAACGTTATGCCTATGGGTTTAAAAAACGCTCCGTCCGAATTTCAAAACATAATGAATAATATACTATTACCATACTCAGAATTCGCGATAGTATATCTAGATGATGTATTAATATACTCTAATTCCCTGGAACAACATCTAAAACATTTAAGAACCTTTAAAGATTTAGTAAAAAGAAATGGACTGGTCATATCTAGTAAGAAAATGACAATAGGCGAGACAAAAATCAGATTTTTAGGCCATGAAATATGGCAAGGTAAGATAACACCTATAACTAGGAGTATAGAATTTGCAAAAAGGTTTCCTGGTGAAATAACCAATAAAACTCAACTCCAAAGATTTTTAGGATGTTTAAGTTATGTGTCAGATTTTATTCCTGAAATAAGAATAGTTGCTAGACCATTATATAAAAGGTTAAGAAAAAACCCAAAACCTTGGGAAACAGAACATACTATGGCTGTAAAGAAAATCAAAACCTTAGTAAATAATCTTCCCTGTTTAGGAATCCAAAATCCTGAAGCAGAACTAATAGTTGAGACAGACGCCTCTGAATTAGGATTCGGAGGAATATTAAAACAAAAAATAAAAAATTATCCCGAACAGATAATAAAATATCATTCTGGAGCATGGAATGAAACACAGCAAAAATATAGCACGGTTAAAAAGGAAATTCTTTCTATTGTTTTATGTATAACAAAATTTCAAAATGATTTAATAAACAAACCATTTCTATTACGAATAGATTGCAAATCTGCTAAAGAGATTTTAGAAAAGGATGTTAAAAATATTGTTTCAAAACAGATTTTTGCCAGATGGCAAAGTATTTTGTCTTGTTTTGATTTTAAAATAGAATTTATAAAAGTAGTTAATAATTCCATTCCTGATTTTTTAACAAGAGAATTTTTGCAGGGACATGGCTGAAAAATCAAAATCCCGGGGCTTATCGTTAGACGATTTTGCCCCTCTGGCCTCTAAAAAGTTAATAGAGTCAGGGACAAGTTCGTCCACTGCCTCAAAACTTTCTAAAAAGATCGATGGAAGGATTCTTCCCCCTTCTATCTCGTCCCCTTCAAAATTTACTGTGTTAGGGACACTTCCCGACACATCAAAAGATTCCCCAGTGGATTCTGTTTTAAAAGAGTCATGTAAAACTCTGGCGGTCCTAGAACCCCATATGGAAGAGGTTGACCCCTCTCAAATAATCCCTAAATATTTTGCTCCCCAATGGGCTTGGATCCCATGGGAATCACTTAAAAAGACCAAAAGGTTTTATCAGTTAATACTAATAGATACCCGGTCCGCTGAGATTACCCCCATATACGATAAAGATCAAACAACTACTTGCTTCTCTAAATTACGAATTAAAAGGATTTTATCCGAGAAAGACTGGAGTCAAAAACCCATAACACAGAAAAGATTTTCAAGGGTTTTTGAGCCGGCCTCATTCACCTATTTTGATTACCAGCAAGCCTGGTATAATATCCTGTATGATCTTAATAACCGGCACTCTTGGTATATTTCTTTTGATCACGTAAATGTATTAAGTACCGAGATTCCGGCTTGGTTTCAAGAATGGTTCTGTTGGATTGGACCTACTAGAGCCATCCTCCCTCCACAAGTTTTAAAATATTATAATAATTACAGAAAGCTGAATCCAGAAATGCCGGCTCATCTTAAATTAATAAATTTCTGTTGTAAAATGGGAGTGGCAGACCAGAAGTGACTCCACTATGACAACTGTAAAAGAAGAGACTCTTTCACAAGCGTGGCAGATAAGAAGTGACTCCACTCTGAATAAAGAAAGTCTCTGAAGAGTGTAAAATAAAATTTTGAATTCCGCAGCTGAGCAAGAATTTGAAATCCGCTAGTTTGCAAGTTGTATAAATAGGACTAAGAATGCATTGAAGAAGGCAGAACTTAGGCAATCTTCATCCTAGAACTCAGTCATTACCTTTGCAATAGAATTCTAGTCTTGTATTCAGAAATCCGTGTAAAAACCCCATTCTGAAATATTCTTCAGAAGGTTGTAATATCTGTCAAAAGATCAAAGAATTGCTTAATACCCTGTCTTTGTAAGTGTTTCTTCTTAAAATACTATGTTTTCACTATATGAAACTGTTTTACACGCTTTTAATATATACCGCCTGGACTCTGGTATCAACTGGTATCAGAGCCATTAGCACTTAATCGGTGCTGGTGGCGACTGATTCGAGAGGATATCTGAAGACGAATGGAAGAAGAATGGAAGGAGAAGATCGGAAGAAGAAGAATGGAAGAAGAAGATCGAAAAAATAAGATGGAAGGAAGAAGAATGGAAGAAGAAGATCGGAAGAAGAAGAATAGAACAAGAAGATCGGAAGAATAAGAAGAGAAGAAAAAGATCGGAAGATGAATAAAGGAAGAAGAAGAATGGAAGAAGAAGAATGGAAGAAGAAGATCGGAAGAAGAAGAATGGAAGAAGAATATCGGAAGAAGAAGAATGGAAGAAGAAGATGGGAACAAGAAGAATGGAAGAATAAGATCGGAACAAGAAGAATGGAAAAAGAAGATCGGAACAAGAAGAATGGAAGAAGAAGATCGGAAGAAGAATGGAGGAAGAAGAATGGAAGAAGAAGAATGGTAGAGGAAGAATGGAAGAAGAAGAACGGAAGAAGAAGAATGGTAGAAGAAGACGGGAACAAGAAGAATGGAAGAAGAAGATCGGAACAACAAGAATGGAAGCAGAATGGAACAACAAGAACGGAAGAAGACGAATGGAAGATGAATGGAAGGAGAAGATCGGAAGAAGAATAATGGAAGAAGAAGATCGGAAGAATAAGATGGAAGGAAGAAGAATGGAAGAAGAAGATCGGAAGAAGAAGAATGGACGAAGAAGATCGGAAAAAGATATACGGAAGAAAAAGAATGGAGGAAGAAGAAGAATGGAAGAAGAAGATCGGAAGAAGAAGAATGGAAGAAGAAGATCGGAAGAAGAAGATCGGAAGAAGAAGAATGGAAGAAGAAGATCGGAAGAAGAAGATCGGATTAACAAGAATGGAAGAAGAAGATCGGAAGAAGAAGAATGGAGGAAGAAGAATGGAAGAAGAAGAATGGAAGAAGATCGGAAGAAGAAGAATGGAAGAAGAAGATTGGAACAAGAAGAATGGAAGAAGAAGATTGGGAGAAGAAGATTGGAGGAAGAAGAATGCAAGAAGAAGAATGCAAGAAGGAGAATGGAAGAAGAAGATCGGAAGAAGAAGATCGGATTAAAAAGAATGGAAGAAGAAGATCGGAAGAAGAAGAATGGAGGAAGGAGAATGGAAGAAGAAGATCGGAAGAAGAAGAATGGAAGAAGAAGATCGGAAGAAGAAGAATGGAAGAACAAGATCGGAAGAAGAAGAATGGAAGAACAAGATCGGAAGAAGAAGAATGGAAGAAGAAGATCGGAAGAAAAGGATTGGAGGAAGAAGAATGGAAGAAGAAGATCGGAAGAACAAGAAAGGAGGAAGAAGAATAGAAGAAGAAGAATGGAAGAGGATCGGAAGAAGAAGAATGGAACAAGAAGATCGGAAGAAGAAGACTGGAAGAAGAAGATTGGAACAAGAAGAATGGAAGAAGAAGATCGGAAGAAGAAGAACGGAGGAAGAAGAATGGAAGAAGGAGAATGGAGGAAGATGATCGGAAGAAGAAGATCGGATTAACAAGAATGGAAGAAGAAGATCGGAAGAAGAAGAATGGAGGAAGGAGAATGGAAGAAGAAGATCGGAAGAAGAAGAATAGAACAAGAAGATCGGAAGAAGAAGAATGGAAGAAGAAGATTGGAACGAGAAGAATGGAAGAAGAAGATTGGAACGAGAAGAATGGAGGAAGAAGAATGGAAGAAGAAGATCGGAAGTAGACGAATGGAAGAAGAATGGAAGGACAAGATCGGAAGAAGAAGAATGGAAGAAGAAGATCGGAAAAATAAGATGGAAGGAAGAAGAATGGAAGAAGAAGATCGAAAGAAGAAGAATAGAACAAGAAGATCGGAAGAATAAGAAGAGAAGAAAAAGATCGGAAGACGAATAAAGGAAGAAGAAGAATGGAAGAAGAAGAATGGAAGAAGAAGATCGGAAGAAGAAGAATGGAAGAAGAAGAATGGAAGAAGAAGATCGGAAGAAGAAGAATGGAAGAAGAAGAATGGAAGAAGAAGATCGGAAGAAGAAGAATGGAAGAAGAATATCGGAAGAAGAAGATTGGAACAAGAAGAATGGAACAAGAAGATCGGAACAACAAGAATGGAAAAAGATGATCGGAAGAAGAAGAATGGAAGAAGAAGATCAGAAGAAGAATGGAGGAAGAAGAATGGAAGAAGAAGAATGGAAGAAGAAGGTCGGAAGAAGAAGAATGGAAGAAGAAGATCGGAACAAGAAGAACGGAAGAAGAAGATCGGAAGAAAAAGAACAGAAGAAGAAGAATGGAAGAAGAAGATCGAAAGAAGAAGAATGGCACAAGAAGATCGGAAGTAGAAGAACAGAAGAAGAAGGTTGGAACAAGAAGAATGTTGAAGAAGATCGGAAGAAGACGATGGAAGAAGAAGAATTGAAGAAGAAGATCGGAAGAAGAAGAATGGAAGAAGAAGATCAGAAGAAGAAGAACGAAGGACAAGCATGGAAGAAGAATAATAGAACAAGAACGTCGGAAGAATAAGAAGGGAAGAAAAAGATCAGAAGAAGAATAAAGGAAGAAGAAGAATGGAAGTAGAAGATCCGAAGAAGAAGAACGGAAGAAGAAGATCGGAAGAAGACGATTGGAAGAAGAAGATCGGAAGAAGATTGGAAGAAGAGGAATGGAAGGAGATGATCGGAAGAAGAAGAATGGAAGAAGAAGAATGGAAGAAGAATATCAGAAAAAGAAGAACGGAAGGAGAAGAATGGAAGAAGAAGAATGGAAGAAGAAGATCGGAAGAATAAGAAGGCAGGAAGAAGAATGGAAGAAGAAGAATAGAATAAGAAGATCGGAAGAATAAGAAGGGAAGAAAAAGATCGGAAGAAGAATAAAGGAAGAAGAACAATGGAAGTAGAAGATTGGAAGAAGAAGAACGGTAGAAGAAGAATGGAAGAAGAAGATCAGAAGAAGAAGAATGGAAGAAGAATATCGGAAGAAGAAGATGGGAACAAGAAGAATGGAAGAAGAAGATCGGAACAAGAAGAATGGAAGAAGAATGGAACAACAAGAACGGAAGAAGAAGATCGGAAGAAGAAGAATGGAAGGAGATGATCGGAAGAAGAAGAATGGAAGAATAAGATCAGAAGAATAAGATGGAAGGAAGAAGAATGGAAGAAGAAGATCGGAAGAAGAAGAATGGAGGAAGAAGAAGAATGGAAGAAGAAGATCGGAAGAAGAAGAATGAAAGAAGAAGATCGGAAGAAGAAGAATGAAAGAAGAAGATCGGAAGAAGAAGATCGGAAGAAGAAGAATGGCAGAAGAAGATCGGAAGAAGAAGAATGGAAGAAGAAGATCGGAAGAACAAGAATGGAGGAAGAAGAATGGAAGAAGAAGATCGGAAGAAGAAGATCGGATTAACAAGAATGGAAGAAGAATGGAGGAAGAAGAATGGAAGAAGAAGAATGGAAGAAGATCGGAAGAAGAAGAATGCGCTTAGACAGCCACGCCTGGCACCCCCGTGGGAGCGTGCACCCACGAGAAAGTCCTCCCTCGAGTTTGTACAGCGAGGTGCAGGCGAGAGAAAGTCCTCTTCCTTTGCTTTTTACAGCAAGGTTGAGGCAATAGAGAAAGACCTCTTCCTTTGCTTTTTACAGCAAGGTTGAGGCAACAGAGAAAGTCCTCACCTCTGCTTTATACAGCAAGGTTGAGGCAAGAGGAAGTCCTCCTTGCCTTTGAGCAAGTGCAGGCACCAGAGGAAGTCCTCCTTGCCTTTGAGCAAGTGCAGGCGAGAACAGAGGAAGTCCTCCTTGCCTTTGAGCAAGTGCAGGCACCAGAGGAAGTCCTCCTTGCCTTTGAGCAAGTGCAGGCGAGAACAGAGGAAGTCCTCCTTGCCTTTGAGCAAGTGCAGGCACCAGAGGAAGTCCTCCTTGCCTTTGAGCAAGTGCAGGCACCAGAGGAAGTCCTCCTTGCCTTTGAGTGAGTGCAGGCGAGAAAGAAGAAAGTCCTCCCTCGACTTTGTACAGCGAGGTGCAGGCGAGTGAAAGTCCTCACCTCGACTTTGTACAGCGAGGCTGAGGCAAAGAAAATCAAAACCTTAGTAAATAATCTTCCCTGTTTAGAAATCCAAAATCCTGAAGCAGAACTAATAGTTGAGACAGACGCCTCTGAATTAGGATTCGGAGGAATATTAAAACAAAAAATAAAAAATTATCCCGAACAGATAATAAAATATCATTCTGGAGCATGGAATGAAACACAACAAAAATATAGCACGGTTAAAAAGGAAATTCTTTCTATTGTTTTATGTATAACAAAATTTCAAAATGATTTAATAAACAAACCATTTCTATTACGAATAGATTGCAAATCTGCTAAAGAGATTTTAGAAAAGGATGTTACAAATATTGTTTCAAAACAGATTTTTGCCAGATGGCAAAGTATTTTGTCTTGTTTTGATTTTAAAATAGAATTTATAAAAGGAGTTAATAATTCCATTCCTGATTTTTTAACAAGGGAATTTTTGCAGGGACATGGCTGAAAAATCAAAATCCCGGGGCTTATCGTTAGACGATTTTGCCCCTCTGGCCTCTAAAAAGTTAATAGAGTCAGGGACAAGTTCGTCCACTGCCTCAAAACTCTCTAAAAAGATCGATGGAAGGATTCTTCCCCCTTCTATCTCGTCCCCTTCAAAATTTACTGTGTTAGGGACACTTCCCGACACATCAAAAGATTCCCCAGTGGATTCTGTTTTAAAAGAGTCGTGTAAAACTCTGGCGGTCCTAGAACCCCATATGGAAGAAGTTGACCCCTCTCAAATAATCCCTAAATATTTTGCTCCCCAATGGGCTTGGATCCCATGGGAATCACTTAAAAAGACCAAAAGGTTTTATCAGTTAATACTAATAGATACCCGGTCCACTGAGATTACCCCCGTGTACGATAAAGATCAAACAACTACTTGCTTCTCTAAATTACGAATTAAAAGGATTTTATCCGAGAAAGACTGGAATCAAAAACCCATAACAGAGAAAAGATTTTCAAGGGTTTTTGAGCCGGCCTCATTCACCTATTTTGATTACCAGCAAGCCTGGTATAATATCCTGTATGATCTTAATAATCGGCACTCTTGGTATATTTCTTTTGATCACGTAAATGTATTAAGTACCGAGATTCCAGCCTGGTTTCAAGAATGGTTCTGTTGGATTGGACCTACTAGAGCCATCCTCCCTCCACAAGTTTTAAAATATTATAATAATTACAAAGAGCTGAATCCAGAAATGCCGGCTCATCTTAAATTAATAAATTTCTGTTGTAAAATGGGAGTGGGATGGATTGTTCAGCATATATATGAGATTCATCAGCACAAACCTATACCATTTCCCCGGCACTTGTGTCTAAAAATAAAAATCTCTTGGTGGAAGAAATTTGACATAAAATTCCTAGACGAAAAATTTCACCGATGGAAGAATGGTCCGATGACATCCCCAAAAACACCAGAAAAGCAAGCAGCAGCACAGAAAAAGCTTGCATCATTATCTAAAGGAAAGAGTAAGGCAGAATTAAGAGCAACACTATTAGAGGCCTTATCCTCTCTTGGGTCAGATGATGAAGACAAAGAGAGTTGTTCTGATCCATTTTATCAGAACGAGGACGACTGCTATGGTCTGGACCTATAAAAGACAAAAGCTGCAGCTGGTAAAAGCAAAGTGACAAGACGGCACTCAACGAGCATCTTGGCACAAGCATCCAAATAAAGCCTAAAGGTGTGGCAGACCAGAGGTGACTCCACTATGACAACTGTAAAAGAAGAGAATCTTTCACAAGCGTGGCAGACAAGAAGTGACTCCACTCTGAATAAAGAAAGTCTCTGAATAGTGTAAAATAAAATTTTGAATTCCGCAGCTGAGCAAGAATTTGAAATCCGCCAGTTTGCAAGTTGTATAAATAGGACTAAGAATGCATTGAAGAAGGCAGAACTTAGGCAATCTTCATCCTAGAACTAAGTTATTATTCTAAGTCTTGTATTCAGAAATCCGTGTAAAAACCCCATTCTGGAATATTCTTCAGAAGGTTGTAATATCTGTCAAAAGATCAAAGATTTGTTTGCTTAATACCCTGTCTTTGTAAGTGTTTCTTCTTAAAATACTATGTTTTCACTATATGAAACTGTTTTACACGCTTTTAATATATTCCGCCTGGACTCTGGTATCAACTGGTATCAGAGCCATTAGCACTTAATCGGTGCTGGTGGCGACTGATCCGAGAGGATATCTGAGGACGCTTGGCTGGTGATTGTTATATGACTATTATTTTATGCACTGGAAGAAGAAGATCTGCAGAAGAAGATCAGAAGTAGAAGACTGGAAGAAGAAGAGTGGAGGGAGAAGAATGGAAGAAGAAGAATGGAAGAAGTGGAATGTAAGAAGAAGAATAGAAGAGGAAGAATGGAAGATGAAGATCGGAAGAAGAAGAATGAAAGAAGAAGAAAGGAAGAAGAAAAATCGAAGAAGAAGATCGGAAGAAGAAGAATGGAAGAAGAAGATCGGAAGAACAAGATAGGAAGAAGAAGAATGGAAGAGTAAGAATGGAAGAGGAAGAAGGGAAGAAGAAGAATGGAAGAAGAAGAATGGAAGAAGAAAAATGGAAGAAGAAGAATGGGAGAAGAAGACGGGAAGAAGAAAAATGGAAGAAGAAAAATGGAAGAAGAAGATCGCAAGAAGAGGTATAGAACAAGAAGATCGGAAGAAGAACAATGGCAGAAGAAGATCGGAAGAAGAAGATCGGAAGAAGACGAATGAGAGAAAAACAATGGAAGAAGAAGATTGCAAGAGGAAGAACGGAAGAAGAAGATCAGACGAAGAAGAATGGAAGGAGAAGATCCAAAGGAGAATGGAAGAGTAAGAATGGAAGAACATGATGCGAAGAAGAAAAATGCAAGAAGAAGATCGGAAGAAGAAGATCGGAAGAGGAAGAATGGTAGAATGGTAGAATGAGAGAAAAAGAATGGAAGAAGAACATCGGAAGAGGAAGAATGGTAGAAGGAGATTAGACGAAGAAGATGGAAGAAGAAGATCGAAAGAAGAAGAATGGAAGAAGAAGATGTGAAGAAGAAGAATGGAAGAAGAAGATCGGAGGAAGAAGAAGATCGTAAGAAGAAGAATGGAAGAAGAAGATCGTAAGAAGAAGAATGGAAGAAGAAGATCGTAAGAAGAAGAATGGAAGAAGAAGATCGTAAGAAGAAGAATGGAAGAAGAAGATCAAAAGAAGAAGAATGGACCATGAAGATCGGAAGAAGAAGAATGGAAGAAGACGATCGGAAGAAGAAGAATGGAAGAAGAAGATCGTAAGAAGAAGAATGGAAGAAGAAGATCGGAAGAAGAAGATCGGAAGAAAAAGATCAGAACAAGAAGAATGCAAGAAGAAGATCGAAAGAGGAAGAATGGAAGAAGAAGATCGGAAGAAGACGAATGGAAGAAGAAGATCGTAAGAAGAAGAATGGAAGAAGAAGATCGGAAGAAGAAGAATGGAAGAAGAAGATCGGAAGAAGAAGAATGGGAGAGGAAGGTCGGAACAAGAAGAATGGAAGAAGTAGATCGGAAGATGAAGAATGGAAGAAGGAGATCGGAAGAAGAAGAATGGAAGAAGAAGTTTGGAAGACGAAGATCAGAAGAAGAAGAATGGAACATGAAGATTGGAAGAAGAAGAAGAAAGAAGAAGAAGATCGGAAGAAGAAGAATGGAAGAAGACGATCGGAAGAAGACCAATGGAAGATGAAGAACGTAAGAAGAAGAATGGAAGAAGAAGATCGGAAGACGAAAAATGGAACATGAAGATCGGAAGAAGAACAATAAAGAAGAAGAAGATCGGAAGAAGAAGAATGGAAGAAGAAGATCGGAAGAAGAAGAATGGGAGAGGAAGGTCGGAACAAGAAGAATGGAAGAAGTAGATCGGAAGATGAAGAATGGAAGAAGGAGATCGGAAGAAGAAGAATGGAAGAAGAAGAATGGAAGAAGAAGATTGGAAGACGAAGATCGGAAGAAGAAGAATGGAACATGAAGATTGGAAGAAGAAGAATGAAACATGAAGATCGGAAGAAGAAGAAGAAAGAAGAAGATCGGTAGAAGAAGATCGGAAGAAGAAGAATGGAAGAAGACGATCAGACGAAGAAGAATGGAAGAGGAAGGTCGAAAGAAGAGGAATGGAAGAAGAAGAATGGATGTAAAAGATGAGAAGAAGAAGAATTGAAGAAGAAGATGAGAAGAAGAAGATCGGAAGAAGAAGATCAAAACAAGAAGCATGGAAGAAGATGATTGGAAGAAGAAGAATGGAAGAAGAAGATGGAAAGAAGAGAATGGAAGAAGACGATCGGAAGAAGAAGAAAGGAAGAAGAAGAATGGAAGAAGAAGATCGGAAGAAGAAGAATGGAAGAAGAAGATTGGAAGAAAAAGAATGGAAGAAGAAGATGGAAAGAAGAGAATGGAAGAAGACGATCGGAAGAAGAAGAAAGGAAGAAGAAGAATGGAAGAAGAAGATTGGAAGAAGAAGAATGGAAGAAGAAGATTGGAAGAAGAAGAATGGAAGAAGAAGATGGGAAGAAGAAGAATAGAAGATGACGATCGGAAGAAGAAGAAAGGAAGAAGAAAAATGGAAGAAGAAGATCGGAAGAAGAAGAATGGATGAAGAAGGTCAAAACAAGAAGCATGGAAGAAGAAGATTGGAAGAAAAAGAATTGAAGAAGAAGATCGGAAGAAGAAGAATGGAAGAAGACGATCGCAAGTAGAAGAATGGAAGAAGAAGATTGGAAGAAGAAGAATTGAAGAAGAAGATCGGAAGAAGAAGAATGGAAGAAGACGATGGCAAGTAGAAGAATGGAAGAAGAAGATCGGAAGACGAAGAATGGAAGAAGAAGATCGGAAGAAGAAGAAGGGAAGAAGAAGATCGGAAGAAGAAGGCAAGAGGAAGAATGGAAGAAGAAGATCGGAAGAAGAAGAACGGGAGAGGAAGAATGGAAGAAGAAGATCGGAAGAAGAAGAATGGAGGGAGAAGATTGGAAGAAGAAGATCGGAAGAAGAAGAATGGAAGAAGACGATCGCAAGTAGAAGAATGGAAGAAGAAGATCGGAAGATGAGGAATGGAAGAAGAAGATCGAAGAAGAAGAATGGAAAAAGAAGATCGGAAGAAGAAGAAAGGAAGAGTAAGAATGGAAGAAGAAGATCGGAAGAAGATCGGAAGAAGAAGAATGAAAGAAAAAGATCGGAAGAATAAGAACGAAAGAAGGAGATCGGAAGAAGGAGAATGGAAAAAGAAGATCGGGAGAAGGAGAACGGAAGAAGGAGAATGGAAGAAGAAGATCAGAAGAATGAGAACGGACGAAGATCGGAAGAACAAAAATGGATGAGGATTGGAAGAAGAAAAATGGAAGAAGAAGATCGGAAGAAGAAGAATGGAAGAAGAAGATCGGAAGAAGAAGAATGGGAGAGGAAGGTCGGAACAAGAAGAATGGAAGAAGTAGATCGGAAGAAGAAGAATGGAAGAAGGAGATCGGAAGAAGAAGAATGGAAGAAGAAGATTGGAAGACGAAGATCGGAAGAAGAAGAATGGAACATGAAGATTGGAAGAAGAAGAAGAAGAAAGAAGAAGAAGATCGGAAGAAGAAGAATCTAAGAAGACGATCGGAAGAAGAAGAATGGAAGATGATGATCGTAAGAAGAAGAATGGAAGAAGAAGATCGGAAGAAGAAGAATGGAAGAAGAAGATCGGCAGAAGAAGAATAGAAGAAGAAGATCGGAAGAAGAAGAATGGAAGAAGAAGATCGGAAGAAGAAGAATGGAAGAAGAAGATCGGAAGAAGAAGAATGGAAGAAGAAGATCGGAAGAAGAAGAATGGAAGAAGAAAATGGGAAGAAGAAGAATGGAAGAAGTAGATGGGAAGAAGAAGAATGGAAGAAGAAGGTCGAAAGAAGAAGAATAGAAGAACAAGAATGGAAGAACAAGAATGGAAGAAGAAGAAGGGAAGAAGAAGAAGAATGGAAGAAGAAGATCGGAAGAAGAAGAAGGAAGAAGAAGAACGGAAGAAGATGAATGGAAGAATATGAATGGAAGAAGAAGGTCGAAAGAAGAAGAATAGAAGAACAAGAATGGAAGAACAAGAATGGAAGAAGAAGAAGGGAAGAAGAAGAAGAATGGAAGAAGAAGATTGGAAGAAGAAGAAGAATGGAAGAAGAAGATCGGAAGAAGAAGAAGGAAGAAGAAGAACGGAAGAAGATGAATGGAAGAATAAGAATGGAAGAAGAAGAAGAATAGACGAAGGAGAATGGAAGAAGAAGAAAGGAAGAAGAAGATCGGATAAAGAGGAAAGGAAGGAGAAGAATGGAAGAAGATCGGAAGAAGAAGAATGGAAGAAGAAGATCAGAAGAAGAAGATCGGAAAAAGAAGAATGGAAGAAGAAGAATGGAGGCAGAAGATGGGAAGAAGAAGAATGGAAGAAGAAGATCGTAAGAAGAAGAATGGAAGAAGAAGATCGTAAGAAGAAGAATGGAAGAAGAAGATCGAAAGAAGAAGAATGGACCATGAAGATCGGAAGAAGAAGAAGATCGGAAGAAGAAGAATGGAAGAAGACGATCGGAAGAAGAAGAATGGAAGAAGAAGATCGTAAGAAGAAGAATGGAAGAAGAGGATCGGAAGAAGAAGATCGGAAGAAAAAGATCAGAAGAAGAAGAATGCAAGAAGAAGATCGAAAGAGGAAGAATGGAAGAAGACGATCTGAAGAAGAAGAATGGAAGAAGAAGATCGTAAGAAGAAGAATGGAAGAAGAAGACCGGAAGAAGAAGATCGGAAGAAAAAGATCAGAAGAAGAAGAATGCAAGAAGAAGATCGAAAGAGGAAGAATGGAAGAACAAGATTGGAAGAAGAAGAGTGGAAGAAGTAGATCGGAAGAAGAAGAATGGAAGAACAACATCGGAAGAAGAAGAATGGAAGAAGAAGATCATAAGAAGATCGGAAGAAGAAGAGTGGAAGAAGAAGATCGGAAGAACAAGAATGGAAGAAGAAGATGGGAAGAGGAAGAATGGAAGAAGAAGATCGGAAGAAGAAGATCGGAAGAAGGAGAATGGAAGAAGAGGAATGGAAGAAGAAGATCGGAAGAAGAAGAAGAATGCAAGAAGAGGAATGCAAGAAGAAGATCAGAAGAAGAAGAAGAATGCAAGAAGAGGAATGCAAGAAGAAGATCGGAAGAAGAAGAATGGAAGAAGAAGAACGGATGAAGAACAATGCAGGAGGAAGAAAGGAAGAAGAAGTGGAATGGAAGAAGATCGGAAGCAGAAGAATGGAACAAGAAGATCGTTACTAGAAGAATGGAAGAAGAATATCGGAAGAAGAAGATTGAAAGAAAAAGAATGGAAGAAGAAGATCGGAAGAAGAAGAATGGGAGAAGATGAGTAGAAGAGGAAGATCGGAAGAAGAAGACTGGAAGAACAAGATCGGATGAAGAAGAATGGAAGAAGAAGATGGGAAGAAGAAGATGGGAAGAAGTAGAATGGAAAAAGTAGAATGGAAGAAGAAGATCGGAAGAAGTAGAATAGAAGAAGAAGATCGGAAGAAGAAAAATGCAGGAAAAAGAATGGAAGAAGAAGATCGGAAGAAGAAGAATGGAAGAAGAAGATCGGAAGGAGAAGAATGAAAGAAGAAGAATGGAAGAAGATGATCGGAAGAAGAAGAATGGAATAAGATGATCGGAAGAAGAAGAATGGTAGAAGAAGATCGGAAGAAGAAGAATGGGAGAAGACGAGTGGAAGAAGAAGATCGGAAGAAGAAGACTGGAAGAACAAGATCGGATGAAGAAGAATGGAAGAAGAAGAAGGGAAGAAGAAGATCGGTAAAAGAAGAATGGAAGAAGAAGAACGGAATCGGAAGAAGTAGAATGGAAGAAGAAGATTGGAAGAAGTAGAATAGAAGAAGAAGATCGGAAGAAGAAAAATAGAAGAAAAAGATCGGAAGAAGAAAAATGCAGGAAAAAGAATGGAAGAAGTAGATCGGAAGAAGAAGAATGGAAGAAGAAGATCGGAAGGAGAAGAATGGAAGAAGAACAAGATCGGAAGAAGAAGAATGGAAGAAGAAGATCAGAAGGAGAAGAATGGAAGAAGAGGAATGCAAGAAGAAGATCGGAAGAAGAAGAATGGGAGAAGAAGAACCTGACGAAGAAGAATGGAAGGAGACGATCGAATGAAAAAGAATGGAAGAAAAAGATCAAAGATGAAGAATGGAGGAAGAAGATCGAAAGAAGAAGAATGGAAGAAGAAGGTCGGAAGAAGAAGATCGGAAAAGAAGAATGGAAGAAGATGATCGGAAGAAGAAGAATGGAAGATGATCGGAAGAAGAAGAATTGAAGAAGAAGATCGGAAGGAGAACTGGTATTAGAGCCATTAGCACTTAATCGGTGCTGGTGGCGACTGATTCGAGAGGATATCTGAGGACGCTTGGCTGGTGATATTTATATGATTATTATTTTATGCACTATATTTCTGCTGTGTAATCTTTCCTGCTCCAATCTTTAAGATAACAGTTTAATTAACTCTATAACGTAATGGGCGTTGGTTTAGTGAGGAGCGTTGGTCAGCCGGTAAGGGTGTTCCCGGTAGTAAGTCCTAGGGTAAGGCAGTAAAACCGTTGGTAAGCCTGGTGGTCCCGATCCAAGAACTAGACACGTAAGTTATGTCTAGGTTAATTAAAATGTTGTCTAAAGGAAAGGAAAAGGAAGAAGAAATAGGAGAATCTAGTGAAGAAAATAATAATCATATAATACATCATGAGCTAAGAATCCCAGAAATAGAATCCCAACTCAATAAATGGAAACTTCCCAAGTTAGAAATTTCCTCACTTTACAAAACAAAAATATCAGATGATCCTGCCGCTTGACTCGAACGTGGAGGATTGCCTCGTCACTCCTTTGTCTAGCCTTCTGTTCTGCAGGAATGCTCCAAGAACCACCGCCGGAACTCCAAACGCTGCCTGCAAAACACACAGACGGCGCCTCTGGCGGCCGTTGTAGCTCCGACGCTCAAGTCAGGCAACAGGAACACCAAAACTATATCTGAATCTCTCTGTGAGACTCGTGTGTAACTGAAACTCTCAAATGTGTAAGCTGTAAGAATCTCAAAAAACCCCCCCTCAATTTCGTTAAGAGTTTGTATATATACCTGAGTCTTTCTCTCTCCTGACGGTTATTCCTCTTGACACGTGGATAACATCTGGTCGTACACGTGTCACCATCTGGAGTATCTGCAGCTGAAAAGTTACTTCCACTGTGCCCCCGGCGACTGAGTTATCCACACAGGGAGTAGCTTAGTACGTAGGCTACTCTGGGCGCAACCTTAACATGGCGAGCTGGTTAACCCTGGGCATTGCAGCTCACACTACACATGGTGGCAGATATGCCACTTATCCTCTGTACTTAGACCATACAACAAGTGCTTGCCAAGTCTTCTCAAACACCCGGCGATGTGCTCTTTCGGCGACTTGCTGACCACCTGATCTCCTAACCTTAACACACGACGATCATGTGCAATCTGGGCGATTACTGATCCATACCGGCGATGAGCGATTACTCATCCTCAAGGCGATAAGCGATTACTCACCTCAAGGCGATAGGCGATTACTCATCCTCAAGGCGATAGGCGATTACCATTATGAGTGATCGCCTCCCTGATTCGCCTGCTATCCTCTACCACGTGTTACTCTGTGAATGGTCCACGTGGTCAACTGCTGCTGATGTCATCGACTACCGATGACCGACCGGATCACAAGCCCCCCAGTCTCGAGCTGTGAACTTGTTCTCAGCGAAGAGACTAAGAAATCGTCTTTTGACGGTCTACAGGAGCGCACACTCTGGTACTAACACTGTTTCATTCCTTCTTCTTCGCCTTCAAACATTCAAAGCATCTCTCTGGATCATCTAGAGATTCACCTTCCCTGTTTTCTTCTTCTCAAACGCGCTAGGGTTCGCTGCGTTTCTTCTCTTTAACTCTCTGCATGTGACTACCTGTTAACTAGCTTAGGCTTTAGCGTGATCTAACTGCAACCCCTCACACTTGGCCTCTGACTTGATCGCGGCTGACTGTTACCTTAGCATTGCCTTCAACATAACTTCATGCTGGATGACTGACTTAACGGGCCTAAACGCTTCGGCTTCACGCAGCAGCACTTGCTTCTACCACCGACCACCGACTAGCATGTTAGTGCACCACCGACCAGTCATCGCACTTCTGGCTTCGCTGCACTTCTCTACCACACCAGCGCTGAGTGCATAGAGGGTCTGAACACCAACTATGCCGCCTGTGTTTTGGGGAAGAAAAGTGCTTCTCGACGACCCCTCTTGCCTCAACCTCGCTGTAAGAAGTCGTGGGTGAGGTCTTGCCTCTCTCACCTCAGCCTCGCTGTAAAAAGCAGAGGGAAGGGACTTGGTTCTCTTGCCTCAACCTTGCTGTAAGAAGCAGAGGAAGAGGACTTGGTTCTCTCGCCTCAACCTTGCTGTAAGAAGCAAAGGGAGAGGACTTTCTCTCTTGCCTCAGCCTCGCTGTACAAAGTCGAGGTGAGGACTTTCACTCGCCTGCACCACGCTATACAAAGTCGAGGGAGGACTTTCTTCTTTCTCACCTGCACTCGCTCAAAGGCAAGGAGGTCTTCCTCTGTTGCCTACACTTGCTCAAAGGCAAGGAGGACTTCCTCTGGTGCCTGCACTTGCTCAAAGGCAAGGAGGACTTCCTCTGGTGCCTGCACTTGCTCAAAGGCAAGGAGGACTTCTTCTGTTCTCACCTGCACTTGCTCAAAGGCAAGGAGGACTTCCTCTGGTGCCTGCACTTGCTCAAAGGCAAGGAGGACTTCCTCTGTTCTCGCCTGCACTTGCTCAAAGGCAAGGAGGACTTCCTCTGGTGCCTGCACTTGCTCAAAGGCAAGGAGGACTTCCTCTGTTCTCGCCTGCACTTGCTCAAAGGCAAGGAGGACTTCCTCTTGCCTCAACCTTGCTGTATAAAGCAGAGGTGAGGACTTTCTCTGTTGCCTCAACCTTGCTGTAAAAAGCAAAGGAAGAGGTCTTTCTCTGTTGCTTCAACCTTGCTGTAAAAAGTAAAGGAAGAGGACTTTCTCTTGCCTCAACCTTGCTGTATAAAGCAGAGGTGAGCTCTTTCTCTGTTGCCTCAACCTTGCTGTAAAAAGCAAAGGAAGAGGACTTTCTCTCGCCTGCACCTCGCTGTACAAAGTCGAGGGAGGACTTTCTCGTGGGTGCATGCTCCCAGGGGGGCGCCAGGCGTGGCTGTCTAAGCGCACACACTGGGCGCGCCCTGCCTGCATTGCCTCATCGCGCGTCAACCGACGTCCCGACCGGCGAGGACCTCTTCTTCTGGAATCATACGAGGTGCATGCTTAACGCTCTCACTGGGAACTTGGGTCCCAGCTTAACACGTGTTAGCAAGACCCCGATGACCGTGCACCGACCGAGTACTCACTCTTTACATGCACCGACGGCTGATCGTGGTCTGCATGCACTGATGGCTGATCGCGCTCTACATCCCAGCGCTTACCTAGGGGCTGATCTGCGGGTGGTGGCCACTTGGTAACTCATCACTGATCACCTGGTCTTGCACCTGGGGCAAGGAGAACTTTAAACTGGGAACACTCGCACACTTTATGTACTGAAAATCTTTTATTGGGTGGCATCGTTAAAAAGAGTGCCCCTGATCTGCTCAACTGTTTTAATACACTAGGTATGTGATGGAGAGAGGCCAAGCTCACCCCACCATGAAAGCCAAGGGCCAAGACTAGACCGTCTAGAACAACATGGAGAGCGTCTAGCACAAGACAAGGGGGAGCTACATGAGGAGCGTCTAGGAGGGAGCCTAGACCGTCTAGGACCTCTCACAAGGTCCATGGCCAAGCACATTCACGCCCAAATAAGTCAAGCCACGGATGGGAGGGAGAAGACCTTGTACATGCTACTTGGAGGCCCATTAGGGGTAGCTTAGTAGAATAGTGTAGTGTAGAAAGCAAAACTTGCTCACTTACGGGTGTGCTATCAAAAAGGTGCCCTTAGCAATAGAAGGAGGGGTGTGCTAGCAAATAGGTGCCTTTAGCAAAAGAAGGAGGGGTGTACTATCAAATGTTGCATTTTTTACCTATCTTCTAGAATATTAGGATGATGGTGTGGTTTGACTAAAGTCAATACCCTAGACAGCCCCACTTTTTGTATTTCCATCCCTACCCTTTAAGCTTGCTCACCAAGGCTCCTAAATCTATAAATAAGGAGGCCTACCTCATGTATTTTCAAGATTAATTTGAGTAAAGTTGTGCTGCCAAATTTGTGCCATACTTACTCCCTTGCCTAAATCTCTTGATTTATGGTTTTAATCTTCACTCCTTCACCACCAAAGAGAGCTGGCCAAACCTCTCTCATTTTCATGCACCTTCAAGATCACCATCACTCCTAGGAGGGTCTTGCTCATTTAAACCATTGCTTCCGCACCATCTTCAACATCCAAGGAGAGCTCAACATGTGAAGGCTATCATTTGGTATCATGAGCTATGGTTCTTCAAAGATGAGTGTCTCTTCATTTTATTTTTTTTGAGTTCTTCTTTCTCCAAGTTGTTTATCTTTATTCCAAGTTGTCTTGCTGTTTTTTGTGTTTTAATATGATTTGAATGCTTGTTTATTCATTTCATTTGGTGGGTTTGTTCAAACTTGTGCTTGAACATCTATTTTCAATTTTGTGTAGGATTCTTGATATATTTGTGTTGCTGTTTTTATTTTTAGGTATTTGAGTCTTCCTTGAAATTTCATTTGGGTCATATGATGTTCTTGAGTCTTTTCATTTTATGAATCCATAAGTTTTGTCTAAGTCATGTGTTTCCATATTTGTCATCAAATCCTAGTAGTACTCTTTTTGATTTATTTGTTTCTTGTTTTTGGTCTGAATGTTTGACCTGAAATCTGTTTTGTGTTGATCCTTTGGTGCATTTTTAATTTTAGTTTGAGTTCTTATTTGTGTGTTAGATCCACACAAATTCCATCATATTAACTCCATTGTGTTTTTGAGGTATATCATTCTGTTTTTGATTCCAGTTTTCAGAACCCCTGTTTTCACATTTCTGTGCTGACTGTTTTGTCTTATGAAAATTACATACATCATCAAAAATTTCTGAGCCTCTGGATTTCACAAATTTGAGGTGTTAGAAAAAGGACAAAAAAAGAACCATCTGAAAAAAAAACAAATAGAAAAAAAATGATAAATCATACAAAAAAAGTGTGCAATCTGTTGTTCCAGCTGGCGGAAAATGAGCACTGGTAGTAAAAAAATTTATCAAATTTAATTGGTGCATGCGTTTGGCGTGAAACCAACTCCAAAAGTTTGTTAAGATCTTGACCTAATTGTGTCTCAAATTTCAAAAGCAAAGTCAGAATATCCAGCTCAGTACACACGTTTTAAGTGACGCTTTTTGTGCCAGGGAAACTTTTTCAGTAGTGCTGTTTTGGTTTTTCAAATCAATTCTAGTACCATTCTAGGATTCCTTTTGTGTGCCCACTTTATTTGTGTACCTTTTATTTGCTTGTCACATTTTATTGCAACTCTTCCTAGTTGTGTCACATTATAACTCCATTTGTGTGGTCCTATTTTTTGCAATTAATTTGTTTCTTGCTTTAATCCTTTGGCCTCTAAATTTGGTGCTGGAATTGTTTCTCAATTGGTGCCTATTTGAGTAGAAATTTAACTTGAGTGAGGTCTAGCTTGTGTGATAGGTGCTGGATTGGAGAATTAATTTCCTAATTCTAAGAGGAGCCAAAGCAAGGGCAGCAAACAAATATTACCCAAAAAAAAAAAAAAAAACACCACAAACACTTGGAGGGCCCAACAAAGAAAAAGACAACCAAGGGAGTGCCAATAGCAAAACAAGGATCAACAAAAGGGGGTTTTCTTAATCTTCTTTGCAACTTAACCTTTTTAATTACTTCTTTAATTACGTGATTAGACGGTGAGTGTGTCTTCAAGGGCTCCAAGTGTCCAAGAAGCCTCACCTAGGGCCGACTAGTATAGACTTTAATTGATTTAGCATGTGTTAATTGTTTTTAATTGTTTTCCTTGCTTAATTAATTACGTTTGCTAATTGTCTTTCCTTGTTTAAGTTTGTTAATTCTTTGCTTGGTTAATTAGCTAGTTTGCATTGTTTTCTTGCATCAAAAAGGATTTCTTCAACTTAATTGTGTTTTAAGTGGTTTACTAAGAGAAAACTTTGTGTGAAGACATTGAGGAATAGTCTTTGGCTAAGGCAAGGCTTGGTATTTAAGTAGTCCATTGTGACTCACCTCCCTTACCTGGAAGACTACCTTCTTTGACTTCCCTAAATTTTCTCAAGGTAAAATACTTCTACACACAAAGCTTTAGTCATGTCTTCTTCTTCTCATTCTCCAAAGCCTATTGAAAATGAATTAAAATCTATGAAAACTCTTTTGGAAGAAGTTTCACAAGCCATGCAAATGATTTCTTTTAGACAATTGGAGAATGAGTCTAAAATTAATGAGTTGACTAAAGCCCAAGAAGAGAAGTCACAAAAATCAAAAAAATCTCAAACTCATGCATCTCATTCACAAGTCCAAGAGTCTCTAGGGGAGGGAAGCCTTAGAATGTATGACTACTACCAACCACCCCCTAGAAGAAATAGGCAAAGGGAGCAAGAGGGCCCAAGGGAGGTTAGAGTATACCTACCTCATTTCCATGGTAAGGAGAGTGTAGAAACCTACCTAGATTGGGAGATGAAAGTAGAGCAACTCTTTGCTTGCCATAGGGTGAGTGAAGAACGCAAGGTACCTCTAGCCACCCTTAGCTTCCAAGGGAACGCCATGTATTGGTGGACCTCTCTCGAAAGAGAAAGACGTCTTCATAGGGAACCTCCAATTGAATATTGGAATGACCTTAGGGGAGCCCTAAGACGTCGCCACATACCCTCATACTACCATAGGGAGTTGATGGACAAGCTCCAAAGACTCAGGCAAAACAATATGAGTGTTGAGGAGTATAGACAAAAAATGGAGCTCTACATGATGAGAGCCTCCATTAGAGAAGAGGAGCATATCACCATAGCTAGGTTCCTTAGTGGCCTCTCGCTTGAGATAAGGGATAGAGTAGAACTCCTTCCATACCAAGACTTGAATGACTTGGTCCAACTTTGCATTAAAGTTGAGCAACAAAATTTGCGCAAAACTTCAAGTCTAAAGGTTGGATCCTACTCTAACCTCTATCCCAAGAGAGAATATAGAAGGGAGGGTAGTACATCAAAAGAAAAACCTAGGGAAACTACCAAACCCTTAGCCAAAGATGCCTCCACCCCACCCATCCGAGCTAGGGACGTTAAGTGCTTTAAGTGCCATGGAAGAGGGCATGTGCAAGCACAATGCCCAAACCAAAGGACTTTGTTTTTGAAAGGTGTCGATGAATACACTAGTGGCGAGGATGAGCCAAGTGAAAGAGAGGAAGGGGGAGAGGATGAGAGGGTAGATCCATTAGAGGGAGAATTGCTAATGATTAGGAGAACCCTCAACAATCATCCTAGTGCATCTATGGAGACACAAAGAGAGAACATCTTTCACACAAGATGTAAAGTTTTAGAAAATATATGTTCTCTCATTGTGGATAGTGGATCAAGCTGCAATTGTTGTAGCTCTAGAATGATTGAAAAGCTCAATCTACAAGTAGTTCCTCATCCTAAGCCATACAAGTTGCAATGGATAAATGAGAATGGGGAACTAAGTGTAGATAAGCAAGTGGAAATCAAGTTTTCCATAGGGAACTACAAAGACAAGGTTTTATGTGATGTAGTGCCTATGGAAGCTTGCCATATTCTCTTAGGAAGACCATGGCAATTTGATAAAAAAACCTTGCATGATGGTCTTACTAATGAGATTTCCTTCACCCATAACCATAAAAAGTTTGTACTTAGTCCTTTACCACATTCCCAAGTGGTGAAAGATCAAATACAAATGAAAGAAAAGAGGGATGAGGAAAAGAAAAAGAAAAGAGAGCTTGAAAAAGAAAAGGTCCTTAGGGATAGGAAGGAGAGGGAGAAGAGTGTTCCTTCCCCCTAGGTTGCTCAACAAGAGAAGCCTTGTGAAAACATCTTGGAAAATTTGCTTCTTGTTGAACAACCAAGCCTTGTCTTTTGTAAAGGAACACTTGCATGCACTGCCACAAGTAGTGAACTTATGAATCTACCTCCTAAAGTAGAAAAACTTTTAAGTGAATTTGATGATGTATTCTCTAATGAGGGGCCCAATGGACTCCCTCCCATTAGAGGTATAGCACACCAAATTGACTTGATTCCGGGGGCAAGCCTACCAAATAGGCCCGCCTATAGAACTAACCCCGAGGAGACCAAGGAGATAGAGTCACAAGTTCAAGACTTGTTGGAGAAGGGTTGGGTTCAAAAGAGCCTAAGCCCTTGTGCTGTACCTGTATTGTTGGTGCCCAAAAAAGATGGAAAATGGCGCATGTGTTGTGATTGTAGAGCAATCAACAACATCACCATCAAGTATAGGCATCCAATCCCAAGGCTTGATGACATGCTTGATGAATTGCATGGGTCCACCATGTTTTCCAAAATTGACCTTAAAAGTGGATATCACCAAATTAGAATTAAAGAAGGTGATGAGTGGAAAACTGCTTTTAAGACCAAATTTGGACTATATGAGTGGTTAGTGATGCCTTTTGGACTCACTAATGCACCTAGCACTTTCATGAGGCTTATGAATCATGTCTTTAGGGATTGCATAGGTAAGTATGTAGTAGTCTATTTTGATGATATCTTAGTATATAGTCAAAGCCTAGAGTCCCACCTAAGTCACCTTAGGGAGGTTCTTTTAGTGCTTAGGAAAAATAGTTTGTTTGCCAATATAGATAAATGCACTTTTTGTGTAGATAGTGTAGTGTTTTTAGGTTTCATAGTCAACCAAAAGGGGGTGCATGTTGACCCCGAGAAAATCAAAGCCATCCAAGAGTGGCCCACTCCACAAAATGTAAGTGATGTAAGAAGTTTCCATGGGTTAGCTAGCTTTTATAGAAGGTTTGTGCCTAATTTTTCAAGTCTAGCTTCTCCTTTGAATGAACTTGTGAAAAAGAATGTTGCATTTTGTTGGAATGATAAGCATGAGCAAGCCTTCCAAAGGCTAAAAGCTCAACTCACCAATGCACCAATTCTAGCTCTCCCAAATTTTTCCAAAACTTTTGAGATAGAATGTGATGCATCGGGAGTAGGCATAGGTGCGGTATTATTGCAAGGTGGTCACCCCATTGCATATTTTAGTGAAAAACTCCATGGTGCCACCCTCAATTACCCCACCTATGACAAAGAGCTTTATGCTCTTGTGAGAGCCCTAAAGACTTGGGAACACTACCTTGTGACCAAAGAATTTGTAATCCATAGTGATCACGAGTCTTTAAAATATCTAAAGGGCCAACACAAGCTCAACAAGAGACATGCTAAATGGATGGAATTTCTTGAACAATTTCCTTATGTAATCAAGTACAAGAAAGGAAGCACCAATATAGTGGTCGATGCTCTTTCAAGACGCCACACACTCTTTTCAAAATTGGGTGCTCAAATTCTTGGATTTGATCACATAAGAGAGCTTTATCAAGATGATCAAGAATTTTCATCCATCTATGCCCAATGTCAACATAGAGCGCAAGGAGGTTACTATGTGTCCGAGGGATATCTTTTTAAAGAAGGAAAACTTTGCATTCCCCAAGGCACACATAGGAAACTCCTTGTCAAAGAATCACATGAGGGGGGACTCATGGGCCATTTTGGAGTTGATAAGACTCTAGACATTTTGAAAGTAAAATTTTGTTGGCCACACATGAGGAAAGATGTCCAAAGACATTGTTCTAGATGCATAGCATGTTTAAAAGCAAAATCTAGAGCAATGCCTCATGGACTCTACACTCCCTTGCCGATTGCAAATGCTCCTTGGGAAGACATTAGCATGGATTTCATTTTAGGACTCCCTAAGACTGCAAGAGGCCATGACTCTATCTTTGTGGTAGTGGACCGTTTTCGCAAAATGTCCCATTTTATTCCATGCCACAAGGTAGATGATGCTCAAAATATTTCTAGGCTCTTATTTAGAGAAGTGGTGAGACTCCATGGTATACCTAGAAGTATAGTGTCCGATAGAGATCCCAAGTTTATAAGCCACTTTTGGAAAACTCTTTGGAGTAAACTTGGAACAAGACTACAATTTTCCACTTCTTGTCATCCTCAAACGGATGGTCGAACCGAAGTAGTCAACAGATCTCTAGGAACTATGCTTAGGGCTATCATGAAGGGAAACCACAAGTCTTGGGATGAGCACCTTCCCCACATTGAGTTTGCTTATAATAGAGTAGTCCACAAGACTACTAATGCTTCTCCTTTTGAAGTAGTATATGGATTTAATCCTCTCACACCTATGGACTTGTTATCCCTTCCTAATCCACAAGATTTTGTGCATAAGGAAGGAGCAATCAAGGCCGATTTTGTTAAGAAAATTCATGAGAAGGTTAAACTTCAAATACAACAACAAAATGAGAAGTATGCAAAATACCACAATAAGGGGAAGAGGGAAATGATTTTTGAGGAAGGAGACTTAGTTTGACTTCATCTTCGAAAAGATAGATTTCCCACTCAAAGGAAGTCCAAACTAAGTCCCCGAGGAGATGGACCCTTTCAAGTCCTCAAGAGAGTCAACAACAATGCATACAAGTTGGACCTACCTCTTGAATATGGAGTGCATGACACATTTAATGTAATTGACCTATCTCCATTTGTAGGTACCAATGAAGACTTGGATTTGAGGACAAATCCTTTCCAAGGGGGAGGGGATGATGGAGAGAGGCCAAGCTCACCCCACCATGAAAGCCAAGGGCCAAGACTAGACCGTCTAGAACAACATGGAGAGCGTCTAGCACATGAAAGGCAAGAGCCAAGTCAAGAGCGTCTAAGACCAAGTTAGGAGCGTCTAAGACAAGCTAGGAGCGTCTAGGACGAGAAGGCCAAGCTAGAAGCGTCTAGGACAAGAAGACTTGGATCAAAGCTATGAATGGGAGAGTGACATACTAGCACATATTCCGTGAAGGCCCATCAAATGTAGTTTAGCTTTAATTGGGGTGTAAATAGCATAGCCATGTGGGCAAATGTTTATTTTTTCTGCACATTAGAATTAAGGAGAAGTTAACCTTCCCACTATTCTAGAAAGCCCATGGAGAGGGTGAACTTACAAACTAGACACACCCCTCCCCATGTGCTCACACTTTCCATGTGGCCCATGTGCTTCACATTTACATTTCATTTGGCTAGCATTAGGGTTGCATTATGGTCCTCCTTAGCCTATTAAAGGAGGAGCCTACACCTTGTATTTTCAAGATTAATTTGAGTAAAGTTGTGCTGCCAAATTTGTGCCATACTTACTCCCTTGCCTAAATCTCTTGATTTATGGTTTTAATCTTCACTCCTTCACCACCAAAGAGAGCTGGCCAAACCTCTCTCATTTTCATACACATCATGCACCTTCAAGATCACCATCACTCCTAGGAGGGTCTTGCTCATTTAAACCATTGCTTCCGCACCATCTTCAACATCCAAGGAGAGCTCAACATGTGAAGGCCATCATTTGGTATCATGAGCATGGGGTTCTTCAAAGATGAGTAGTTCTTGGTCCTTTTTCATTTTGAGTTCTTCTTTAATCCTTGTTGTTCATCTTTGTTTTCCATACTTGTCTTGCTGTTTTTTTAATTTTTAATTTGCATTGGTGTGCTGTTTGGAAATTCCAATTGGTGCATCTTGTTCAATTGTTCTTGAGCAATCTTTGTGCAATTTTTGGTAGGATTCCATACACCTTTGTGTTGCTGTTTTTATTTTTAGGTATTTGAGTCTTGCTTGTTTTTATTTTCTTTTGGGTCATATGATGCTTTGAGTCTTTTTATTTTATGAATCCATATGTTTTGTCAAAGTCATGTGTTTCCAAATTTGTCATCAAAATCTTAGTGGTACTTGTTCTTGATGATTTGGTTTCTTGCTTTATTTTGGGTCCAGTTTTTATTTTGCTGTTTTGGATGATCTTTTGGTGCATTTTTCTTTTAGTTTGAGTTCTTATTTGTGTGTTAGATCCACACAAATTCCATCATATTAACTCCATTGTGTTTTTGAGGTATATCATTCTGTTTTTCATTCCAGTTTTCAGAACCCCCTATTTTTCACTTTTCTGTGCTGACTGTTTTGATTTATGAAAATCACATACATCATCAAAAATTTCTGAGCCTCTGGATTTCACAAATTTGAGGTGTTAGAAAAAGAACAAAAAAAGAACCATCTGAAAATAAGAAATATAAAAAAAAATATAAATATTACAAAAAAAGTGTGCAATCCTGACGTTCCAGCTGGCAGCTCTGAGCACTGATTTTATAAAATTTACCAAAATTAATTGGTACATGCGTTTGGAGTGAAACCAACGCCAAAAGTTTGTTAAGATCTTGTTCTGATTGTGTCTCAATTTTCAGAAGCAAATACAAAAGGGTCAACTCAGCATAAATCTTTTAAAGATACGCTTTCTGGACCACAACAATATGTGCTTTTCTGTGGTGCTGTTTTTTGGTTTTTAAATCAAATCTAGTGCTATTCCTAGGTTTCTTTTTGTGTGCCATCCATTATTTGAGTACCTTTTATTTGCTTGTCTAATTTCATTTGAACTCTTTCTAGTTGTGTCACATTTAAATTCCATTTGTGTGGTACTGTTTTTCGAATTAATTTGTTTCTTGCTTTCTTTCTTTGGCCTCTAAGCTTGTTGGTGGATTAAATATCAATTGGTACTTGTTGAGTGAGAATTTGACTTGAGGGGTGATGGAGGAGGGCCAAGCACATCTAACCCAAGCCAAGGCCCAAACCAAGAAGACCGTCTAGACCAAGAGGAGCGTCTAGCTCCAAGAAGTGAGCGTCTAGGACGTGAAGGAGGGAGGCTATCCATGGAGCTAGACCGTCTAGGACCTCTCACAAGATCCATGGCTAAACATATCCAAGCACACATAGAAGAAGCCACGGATGGGAAGGAGAAGACCTTGTACATGCTACTTGGAGGCCCATTAGGGGTAGCTTAGTAGATTAGTGTAGTGTAGAAAGCAAAACTTGCTAACTTAGGGGTGTGCTATCAAAAAGGTGCCCTTAGCAATAGAAGGAGGGGTGTGCTAGCAAATAGGTGCCTTTAGCAAAAGAGGGAGGGGTGTACTATCAAATGTTGCATTTTTGACCTATCTTCTAGAATATTAGGATGATGGTGTGGTTTGACTAAAGTCAATACCCCAGGCAGCCCCCACTTTTTGTATTTCCATCCCTACCCTTTAAGCTTGCTCACCAAGGCTCCTAAATCTATAAATAAGGAGGCCTACCTCATGTATTTTCAAGTTTATTTGAGTAATGTTATGCTACCATTTTTGTGCACAAGCTTTACTCCTCCTAGAAATCTAGGCTATAAACTTCAATCCTTTCACCTTCTCCCTTGAGCTGGCCGAACCACTCAACCCATACTCATCATGCACCTTCAAGACCAACACAACTCCTAGGAGGGTCTTGTTTCACTCATCCATTGCTTCCGCTCCATCTATTTCTACTTTGATTCAAGAAGAACACATGAAAATGCCATCATTTGGTATCAGAGCTTTTGGTTCTTCAAGATGAGTAGCTTGTCTTTTTAAATTTTCAGTTCTTCTTTATTTTCATCTTGTCATTTCAATTCCATAATTGTCTTGCTGTTTTTTTTACATTTTAAATTGTTCTTGGTGTGCTTATGGAAGATCCAACCGAAGCACATGTGTTCAATTAATCTTGAACATTTTCTTGTGCAATTATGATAGGATTCCTTACACATTGAGTGGCTGTTTTCTTTTAGGAATTTGAGTCTTTATTGCTTTCTTATAATTGCTTCATTTTATGCTTTGAGTCTTTATTTTCTGAATCTATAAATGTTGTGTCAAGTCATGTGAATCCATAATTGTCATCAATTCTTAGTAGTCCTATTTTTTGGCTTGATTGTTTCTTGTTTTTGGGTCTCTTTAATTTGCCTTAATCTGCTGTTATTTTGATCCTTTGCTGCCTTTTTAATTTTAGTTTGAGTTCATAATTGTGTCTTAGTTCTTACACAATTTCCTTCTTACATTTTCCTTTGTGTTAAATTTTGGTATCTTGCTGTTTTTTTTTTTCCAGTTTTCCAGATTTCCCCTGTTTCTCTCTCTGTCTGGCTGTTTTTTTTTTTGTTTCAAAAATTATTTCCACTCATAGGAAATTTGTGATTCTCTGGAAAATTCAAGTTTGAAGTGTTACAAAAAGGACAAAAAAAAGAATCAGATCAGAAAAGGCAACAGAAAAAATATGATAAAATCTTACAAAATCAGAGTGCAAATCTTGAGCGCTCCAGCTGGCCTAACTGCACACCAAATTTGCAAAAATTATTAAAAAAAATGGTGCATGCGTTTTAGGTGATTCCAAAGCCATTGTTTAGATAAGATCCTGAATTTTCTTGCATATAAATTTCAGAGACAAATTTTAAAAATACAGCTCAGCATAAATCGGGGAACAAACACGTTTTCTGGCCTACAACAATTTTCAGTGGTGCTGTTTTTTTTTTTTTTTTATTTGGTCATCTAATCTAGTGCTTTTCTTTAGGAATTCCTTTTGTGTGCCAACTTTTTTTGAGTACCTTTAATTGTTTGCTTTAATTTCTTGACTCTCTTTCTAAGTTGTCATATTATAAATCCTTTTGGTGGTACTGTTTTTATTCAATTAAATTTGTTTCTTGCTTTTGTTTCTTGACCTCTCTTTTGGGTGCTGGAATTTAATTCTCCTTGGTGCATATGTGCATGGAACTTGACTTGGTTTAGGTTTAGCTCTTGTGAATAGGTGCTGGAAATTGGAGAATTAAAGCCATCATTTTAAGGAGGAGACAAAGCTAAAGCCGAAACAAGGTTGCTTGAAACAAACAATACAAACACCTAGAAGATCAAAAAAAAAAAAAAAAAATTCAAGACAACAAGGAAGTGCACTAACCCAAAAGAGGATCAACAAAGGGAGTCTTCTTTTCCTTTGCAACTTGGTTTATTGTTAATTACCTCTTTAATTACGTTTAGACGGTGAGTGTGTCTTCAAGGGCTCAAAGTGTCCAAGAAGCCTCACCTAGGGCCGAATAGCATAGTAAATTTTTTTTTTTGCTTAGTAATTTGTTGCTTGTTTGAACTTGTTTTCTATTGTTTTGATAGAAACGTTTTGCATGATTAGTTTAGTTTAATTTGTGCTAAAACCGACTAGTTTGTTGCATATCTTTTTTTTTAGCTTACATAGTTTTATTGCTTTTTGATTTCTCAACTTCTTGTGTTTTAAGTGTTTCACTAAGAGAAATTTTTGTGAGAAGGCATTGGAGACTAGTTTTTGGCAAGGAAAAGGCTTGGTACTTAAGTAGTCCTTTGAGACTCACCTCCCTTACCTGGAAAACTACCTTCTTTATCTTCCCTAATCTTTCTCAAAGTAAAAACGCCTAAATACACAAAGGTCTAGCCATGTCTTCTTCTTCTCATTCTCCAAAGTCTATAGAATGTGAAGTAAAATCTTTGAAAACCCTTTTGAAAGAGGTATCCCAAGCGGTACAATTAATCTCTTCTAGGCAATTGGAGAATGAAAACAAGATTAATGAGTTGGCTAGAGCTCAAGAAGAGAAATCCCAAAAATCTCAAAAATCAAAAAAAACAAATACTCATGCATCCCAAAGCATTGCAACTCTAGGGGAGGGAAGCCTTAGAATTAATGACTACTACCAACCACCCCCTAGAAGAACTAGGCAAAGGGAACAAGAGGTGCCAAGGGAAACTAGAGTAGACCTACCTCATTTTCATGGAAAGGAAAATGTAGAAATATATCTAGATTGGGAGATGAAGGTAGAGCAACTCTTTGCTTGCCATAGGGTAAGTGAGGAACGAAAAGTACCCTTAGCCACCCTTAGTTTCCAAGGAAATGCCATGTATTGGTGGACCTCTTTAGAAAGAGACCGACGTCTTCATAGGGAACCTCCCATAGAATATTGGAATGACCTTAGGGGAGCCCTAAGACGTCGACATATACCTTCTTTCTACCATAGGGAGTTGATGGACAAGCTCCAAAGACTCCAACAAAAGAATATGAGTGTAGAAGAGTATAGGCAAAAGATGGAGCTCTATATGATGAGAGCCTCTATTAGAGAGGAAGAGGAAACCACCATATCTAGGTTCCTTAGTGGCCTATCACTTGAGATAAGAGATAGAGTAGAGCTCTTACCTTATCAAGACTTGAATGATTTGGTTCAACTTTGCATTAAAGTTGAGCAACAAAATTTGCGCAAAACATCAAGTCAAAAGGTGAGCCCCTATTCTAACTTTTATCCCAAGAGAGAGTTTAAAAGGGAGGGTAGTACATCTAAGGAAAAACCAAAAGAACCTACCAAACCCTTCACCAAAGAAACCTCAACCCCACCCATCCGAGCTAGAGATGTTAAATGTTTTAAGTGCTATGGTAGGGGGCATGTGCAAGCACAATGTCCAAACCAAAGGACTTTGTTTCTTAAAGGTGTAGACGAATACACTAGTGGCGAGGATGAGCTTAGTGAGAAAGAGGAAGGGGGAGAGGATGAGAGGGTAGCTCCATTAGAGGGAGAATTGCTTATGATTAGGAGAACCCTCAACAATCACCCTAGCACATCCATTGAAACACAAAGGGAGAACATATTTCATACAAGATGCAATGTTTTAGAAAATATATGTTCCCTCATTGTGGATAGTGGATCTAGTTGTAATTGTTGTAGTGCTAGGATGGTTGAAAAGCTTAAGCTACAAGTGGTTCCTCACCCAAAACCTTACAAACTTCAATGGCTTAATGAAAATGGGGAACTACATGTAGATAAGCAAGTGGAAATCAAGTTTTCCATAGGGAAATAAAAAGATAAAGTTTTATGTGATGTAGTGCCTATGGAAGCTTGCCATATCTTATTAGGGAGGCCATGGCAATTTGACAAGAAAACCTTGCATGATGGTCTCACTAACGAGATTTCCTTCACCCATAAATATAAGAAGTTTGTACTTAGTCCTTTACCACATTCTCAAGTGGTGAAAGACCAAATACAAATGAAACAAAAGAGGGATGAGGAAAACAAAAAAAAAAAGAGTGCTAGAAAAAGAGAAAATCCTTAGGGATAGGAAGGCGTGGGAGAAGAGTGTTCCTTCCCACAAGGTTGGTCTACAAGAAAAGCCTTATGAAAATGTTTTAGAAAACTTGCTTCTTGTTGAACAACCAAGCCTTATCTTTTGTAAAGGAGCACTTACATGCACTGCCACAAGTAATGAACTCACGGTTTTACCTCCTCAAATAGAAAACCTTTTGAGTGAATTTGACGATCTATTCTCACAAGAAGGACCCAATGGGCTTCCTCCTCTTAGGGGGATAGAACATCAAATTGACTTCATTCCGGGGGCAAGCCTACCAAATAGGCCTGCTTATAGAACCAACCCCGAGGAAACAAAGGAGATAGAATCACAAGTTCAAGACTTGTTGGAGAAGGGTTGGGTTCAAAAGAGTCTAAGCCCTTGTGCTGTACCTGTCTTGTTGGTGCCTAAAAAAGATGGAAAATGGCGCATGTGTTGTGATTGTAGAGCAATCAACAACATCACCATCAAGTATAGGCATCCAATCCCAAGGCTTGATGATATGCTTGATGAATTGCATGGGTCAACTCTATTCTCCAAAATTGACCTTAAAAGTGGATATCACCAAATTCGAATCAAGGAGGGTGATGAGTGGAAAACCGCTTTTAAGACCAAATTTGGATTATATGAGTGGTTGGTGATGCCCTTTGGACTCACTAACGCTCCAAGCACATTCATGAGGCTTATGAATCACACCTTGAGGGATTGTATAGGTAAATATGTAGTAGTTTACTTTGATGATATCTTAGTATATAGTAAAACCCTAGAAGACCATCTAAGTCACCTTAGGGAAGTCTTTCTAGTTCTTAGGAAAAATAGTCTTTTTGCAAATAGGGATAAGTGTACCTTTGGTGTAGATAGTGTAGTCTTTTTAGGCTTTATAGTAAACAAAACGGGGGTACATGTAGATCCCGAGAAAATCAAAGCCATCCAAGAGTGGCCAACTCCACAAAATGTAAGTGATGTAAGAAGTTTTCATGGGTTAGCTAGCTTCTATAGAAGGTTTGTGCCTAATTTTTCTAGCCTAGCTTCTCCTTTGAATGAACTTGTTAAAAAAGATGTTGCATTTTGTTGGAATGAAAAGCATGAGCAAGCCTTTCAAAGGCTAAAAGCTCAACTCACCAATGCACCCATCCTATCTCTCCCAAATTTTTCCAAAACTTTTGAGATAGAGTGTGATGCATCGGGAGTAGGCATAGGCGCGGTATTGTTGCAAGGTGGACACCCCATTGCTTATTTTAGTGAAAAACTCCATGGTGCCACCCTCAACTACCCCACTTATGACAAAGAGCTCTATGCTCTTGTGAGAGCCCTAAAGACTTGGGAACACTATCTTGTGTCCAAAGAATTTGTTATCCATAGTGATCACGATCCTTTAAAATATTTAAAGGGCCAACACAAGCTCAATAAGAGACATGCAAAATGGATGGAATTTCTTGAACAATTTCCTTATGTAATCAAATACAAGAAAGGAAGCACCAATATAGTGGCCGATGCTCTTTCAAGACGCCACACACTCTTTTCAAAATTGGGTGCCCAAATTCTTGGATTTGACCACATAAGAGAGCTTTACCAAGAAGATCAAGAACTTTCATCCATCTATGCCCAATGTCTACATAGAGCGCAAGGAGGTTACTATGTGTCCAAGGGATATCTTTTTAAAGAAGGAAAACTTTGCATTCCCCAAGGAACACATAGAAAACTCCTTGTCAAAGAATCACATGAAGGGGGACTCATGGGCCATTTTGGAGTTGATAAGACTCTAGATCTTTTGAAAGCAAAATTTTGTTGGCCACACATGAGGAAAGATGTCCAACGCCATTGCTCTAGATGTATCTCATGTTTAAAAGCAAAGTCTAGAACAATGCCGCATGGACTCTACACCCCTTTGCCGATTGCAAATGCTCCTTGGGAAGACATTAGCATGGATTTCATTTTAGGACTTCCTAGGACTGCAAGAGGCCATGACTCTATCTTTGTGGTAGTGGACCGTTTTAGCAAAATGTCTCACTTTATTCCATGCCACAAAGTAGATGATGCTCAAAATATTTCTAAACTCTTCTTTAGAGAAGTGGTGAGACTCCATGGTCTCCCTAGAAGTATAGTGTCCGATAGAGATCCCAAGTTTATAAGTCACTTTTGGAAAACTCTTTGGGGTAAACTTGGAACAAGACTACAATTTTCAACTTCTTGTCATCCTCAAACGGATGGGCAAACCGAAGTAGTCAATAGATCTCTTGGAACTATGCTTAGGGCTATCATGAAGGGCAGCCACAAATCTTGGGATGAGTACCTTCCCCACATTGAATTTGCTTACAATAGAGTAGTTCACAAGACTACTAATGCTTCTCCTTTTGAGGTAGTATATGGTTTTAATCCTCTCACGCCCATGGATTTAATTCCTCTTCCTAATCCACAAGATTTTGTGCATAAGGAAGGAGTAATCAAGGCTGATTTTGTCAAGAAAATGCATGAGAAGATTAAAATTCAAATACAACAACAAAATGAGAAGTACACAAAACACAACAACAAAGGGAAGAGAGAAATAATTTTTGAGGAAGGAGACTTAGTTTGGCTTCATCTTCGAAAAGAAAGATTTCCAAATCAAAGGAAGTCCAAACTAAGTCCCCGAGGTGAGGGACCCTTCCAAGTCCTTAAGCGAGTCAACAACAATGCATATAAATTGGACCTACCTCTTGAATATGGAGTACATGACACATTTAATGTAATTGATCTTTCTCCATTTGTAGGTACCAATGACGATGACGAGCTGGATTTGAGGACAAATCCTTTCCAAGGGGGAGGGGATGATGGAGGAGGGCCAAGCACATCTAACCAAGGAAGCCAAGGCCCAAACCAAGAAGACCGTCTAGACCAAGAGGAGCGTCTAGCTCTAAGAAGTGAGCGTCTAGGACGTGAAGGAGGGAGGCTATCCATGGAGCTAGACCGTCTAGGACCTCTCACAAGATCCATGGCTAAACATATCCAAGCACACATACGGATGGGAGGGAGAAGACCTTGTACATGCTACTTGGAGGCCCATTAGGGGTAGCTTAGTAGATTAGTGTAGTGTAGAAAGCAAAACTTGCTAACTTAGGGGTGTGCTATCAAAAAGGTGCCCTTAGCAATAGAAGGAGGGGTGTGCTAAGCAAATAGGTGCCTTTAGCAAAAGAGGGAGGGGTGTACTATCAAATGTTGCATTTTTGACCTATCTTCTAGAATATTAGGATGATGGTGTGGTTTGACTAAAGTCAATACCTAGGCAGCCCCCACTTTTTGTATTTCCATCCCTACCCTTTAAGCTTGCTCACCAAGGCTCCTAAATCTATAAATAAGGAGGCCTACCTCATGTATTTTCAAGTTTATTTGAGTAATGTTATGCTACCATTTTTGTGCACAAGCTTTACTCCTCCTAGAAATCTAGGCTATAAACTTCAATCCTTTCACCTTCTCCCTTGAGCTGGCCGAACCACTCAACCCATACTCATCATGCACCTTCAAGACCAACACAACTCCTAGGAGGGTCTTGTTTCACTCATCCATTGCTTCCGCTCCATCTATTTCTACTTTGATTCAAGAAGAACACATGAAAATGCCATCAAATCTCCTTTTTAACCGTACTATATTTTTGTTGCATTTCATTCCATGCTCCAGAATGATATTTTATTATTTGTTCAGGATAATTTTTTATTTTTTGTTTTAATATTCCTCCGAATCCTAATTCAGAGGCATCTGTCTCAACTATTAGTTCTGCTTCAGGATTTTGGATTCCTAAACAGGGAAGGTTATTTACTAAGGTTTTAATTTTCTTTATAGCCATAGTATGTTCTGCTTCCCAAGGTTTTGGGTTTTTTCTTAACCGTTTATATAATGGTTTAGCAATTATTCTTATTTCAGGAATAAAATCTGACACATAATTTAGACATCCTAAAAATCTTTGGAGTTGAGTTTTATTGGTTATTTCATCAGGGAACCTTTTTGCAAACTTTATACTCCTAGTTATAGGTGTTATCTTACCTTGCCATATTTCATGGCCTAAAAATCTAATTTTTGTTTCGCCTATTGTCATTTTCTTACTGGATATTACCAGTCCATTTCTTTTTACTAAGTCTTTAAAGGTTCTTAAATGTTTTAAATGTTGTTCCAGGGAATTAGAGTATATTAGTACATCATCTAGATATACTATCGCGAATTCTAAATATGGTAGTAGTATATTATTCATTATGTTTTGAAATTCGGACGGAGCGTTCTTTAAACCCATAGGCATAACGTTCCATTCATAATGCCCGAAGGGGACTACAAAGGCTGTTTTATATTTATCTTTTTCATTTATCTTAATCTGATAATAGCCAAACTTCATATCGAATTTTGAAAAGATTAATGCATTGTATAAATTCTTAATTAATTCCTGTTTATTTGGTAAAGGATATCTTATCCATTTTAATACATTGTTAAGGGGTTTATAATTTATTACCATGCGAGGTTCTCCTCTTTCCTTTTCATTAGCGTTATTAACATAGAAGGCCGCGCAACTCCATGGCGACTTGCTTGGTCTTATTAGTTTCTTATCCAAGAACCTTTTAATTTCTTCTTTACATAGTTTCAGTGTTTCTTGGTTCATTTGAACCAGTTTTGCTTTAGTAGGGATATCTTTTGCTTTAAAATCGTCATTATATGGGAGACTTACTTCATGAGTTTTTCTATCCCAAAAAGCCGTGGGTATCTCGGCACATACTTCTATTCTAAATGTGTTTGTGATCTTTTCTAGTTTATCTTTATTAAGTTTTATATCCTTTTCTAGCTTTTCATACTGTAATTCTTTTTTCAGAAACTTTATTTGCTAATCTTTATTTTTTATTAGGCTAATAAAATCTTCTGCTTGGTCTTTTAATGTTTTTATTTCTTTTTCTTTTCTTGGGTCTAAGAAATTAAATAATATATTTCCTGTTAATATTCCCTTTTCTGTTACGGAAAAAGGATATATTTGTGTTAGAAAGGGGGTTCCTAAGATTATATCTTCGTTTAGTTCTTTAGCGAGGATAAAATCTGTCCTGTAACATTTTCCATTATTACATATCTGTGCATTTGTTAATTTGTATTTTACCTCTAATTTTGTACTATTAGTAGAAAAGAGTTGCTGAGTAGTCTTTTCATAGTATTGAGTAGGAATTAATCCTTCCTGTATACAATTTAAATCGGCTCCAAAGTCTATTAGGGCCGTAAATTTTTTATGGAAAGAGTTTCCTATTTTTAACGTTATTTTTACCTGCCATTTTTGTTGGTAGGCTTTTACTTGGGCCACAAAGTCTTGGCCTGATGTTGAAGCCACAAAGTTTTGGCCTGATTTTGACTCCTGTAATTCTATTAAGTCTAGCTTTATTATACGTATTTCTTCTTTTAGCATTTTTATTTCTTTATGAAGGTCATTTACGGTTATTTTTCTTTCCTCTTGTTTTGCTCGTTGTAGAATTTTGTTAAAATTATAGCCTGTAAAGATCTCCTTATCTTTCTTTTGTTCTCGATCTTCTGTTTCTAAAATCTCGTTTTTTATCTTAGTAAGCCAATGAAATTTTTCCTCGGGATTTTCTATTAAATCCACCATCTCCAATGCTCGTTTTGTCTCACTAGATATTACGTTGATTTGATAGCGACAACTACACTCTTCACCGCAGTTTTCTTCGTCGCAATTTTCTATAGACTCTTCTTCTGAATCTTCATTTATTTCTTCTATGATCTCCTCTTCTTCATCAGAGGATTACAATAAAATCTTAGCTATTTGTTCTCTTAATTCTTCGCTCATATCTAACCTATTAATTTTTTCTTTTACTTTACAATCTCTCTTGTAGTGGCCAAATCGTCCACACTTAAAACATATTACTTTATTTGTATTTTGAATTGGACTATTATTTTAAGTTTTTGGAACTGATTTAGTAGAGCTCCTTTTATTCCAGGGTTTTTTAGGAATGTTTTTCTGAATTTTATGTTTTACTACCTTTCTTCTGGAGTTTGACGGGGGAGTTATCTTTTCATACCCATATTGGCACAAAAATCTCCTAATTCTCTTATGCCTAATTGTTGATTTTTCTTTATTCGGTTTTCTATTTTCATAATGCTACGCCTGTGTTTTCATAGCACTAATCCTACCATAGGTAAGATCTTTTAGGGTAGTATCTGGGTATTCTGTTTAGAGATTTTCTTTAACCTTTTCCGCAAAGACTAAAGGTAGTCCTGCTACAAAACGTTCTTTCCAGTATGGTTCCCGACAATCTTCTCGTGTCAGAACCATAGACATAAAATTATCAACAAACCATCTAAAGTCTCCTAAAGTCGGACACCTTAGATTATGTAATAGAATTGAAGTTCTTTCATCGAAAATCTTTGGGTCTCCGATAAAGTTATGAATAATGGCTGTGACCAAAGTTTCTACCATTAAGGGAATTTGTCCATTTTCTTCGGTTTTAACACAGGTAGTAATGTACAACCTATTTTCTGAATTGAGATAATTATCCCACCATCCTTTTAAAATGCCAGTAAAACCGGCCACTATTAATTTTATTGTTTGTTCTTCAGAATGTTTTACCCTATAGGCTGAAGCGGCCATTGTTAATTCATGGGTTTTGCGAAGAATTTGATGGTCGGTCATACCATCAATATTCCATTTTGTTATTCCATTTCCGTCAAAGGCAGATGGGTGTTCTAATTCCCATTCTTCAAACTGAATATCGGGAAGAGTGGGTCTCTTATAAAAATTTCTACTGGTTGGAAATGTTTGTGGGGCCTTTCCCCCTATTTATTTTATTTATTGATTCGTCTTCTTCAGTGAGAACATTTATTTTTGAAATTTTTAACTCATCTAATTTTTTATTAATCTCATCTAGTGCAGAATTTGCATCCCTTCCAATTTTTAATTCTTTTAACTCGTCTTCCGAGAATTTAAATGGTTTTATCAAAGATTTTCGTAATCTTTCTGATTGTTTGTTAAGAAGTTTAGGTTCTGATTCGGGTTCGGTTTTTGCCATTTGATGTAAAAGTTGGTTGGTGTAATTTAATTGGGAATGAATATTTTGAATGTCTTTTATTTGAATTTCTCTTTTTTCTCCTATCATTTTAAAGGGAGAGGCAACGACCTCTTTATTTTCAATATTTGGGAATTTTATTTCCTCTAAAGGAGGAATAATACTGGAGACTTCTCCTTTAGCGGTTTTCCATATTTTTTCTCCTGATTTTATAACTTTTATCGTCTGGAAATAATTTTGTTCGAACCATTTAAAGAAGAACACATTTATTTCGAAGGTGTGCATATAGTCATAATATTCTTCTCTTATTTTAGCTCGTTCTTCATTACTAAATTTTTTATAAAACCAATCCTTTTTCTTTTTATTGGCATTACTTGCGAAATCTTCTTGAAGCATTCTTTTCTTAATCTCAAATTTTTTTATTACGTTTAACTGACTAAAGTCAGATTTAGTTGGTGAGTCTTGTGATCGAGCCGAGGTATAATGGGTTTCCTTGGGTTCAAACTCAGGGGTAGGTATGGTATGATCTGGATGTAATCCTTGCATTACCAACCCTCTTGGTATTGAAAAGCTTCGCCTATCTATAGATGGTCTGGTTAAACTAAATTCAGATCTTGCCATAGAGTGAACTCTTCTTAAGTTCTCTCTTAAAGGAGCAAAGGTAATTTCTACTGCTCCTGATTTAAATTCTGTTATAGTGTCTACTTCGCTAGGGGTAGGAGGAATTGGAGGTAGTATGTCTTCTAATCTCCATTTTAATCCACTTATTACCTCATCATGTTACCCGAGGGACCGAGGCATTTACTCTTTCTGGATTTACCAATAAGAGGGTAGTTTCGTCTTTAGGAGATATTAATAAGGCATGGGGAGCTAATTGGGTTTTCATAACTTTATAATAGACACGATATATTATGGTGATAGGAATCGCTCTAGGATTCCAACCATCGTCCTTCATTTTAATATCTAAAATAATATTGTAATTAGTCTCGTGAAAACTTTTAAGAGATACCGAATAATTGGGGTAATTATTAATATAGACAGGTCCTTCGTGGAGGTTGGTTTCAAAGAATGCCAAGATCTGAAGATCGGAAGAAGAAGAATGGAAGAAGATGAATGGAAGAAGATCGGAAGAAGAAGAAAGGAAGAAGAAGAATGGAAGAAGAAGATCGGAAGAAGAAGAATGGAAGAAGAAGAATGGAAGAAGAAGATCGGAAGAAGAGGAATGGAAGAAGAAGAATGGAAGAAGAGGAATGGAAGAAGAAGAATGCAAGAAGAAGAATAGAAGAAGAAGAATGGAAGAAGAAGAATGCAAGAAGAATATAAGCAGAAGAATGGCAGAAGAAGATCGGAAGAAGAAGAATGGAAGGAGAAGAATTGGAAGAAGAAGAATAGAACAAGAAGAATGGCAGATAAATATCGGAAGAAGAAGAATGGAAGAAGAAGATCGGAATAAGAAGAATGGCAGAAGAAGATCTGAATAAGAAGAATGGCGAAGAAGATCGGAAGAAGAAGAATGGAAGAAGAAAATCGGAAGAAGAATGTCAGACGAAGAAGATTGGAAGAAGAAGAATGCAAGAAGAAGATCGGAAGAAGAAGAATGGAAGAAAAGGGATGGAAGAAGAAGAATGGTAGAAGAAGATCGGAAGAAGAAGAATGGAAGAAGTTGATCAGAAGAAGAAGATCGGAAGAAGAAGAATCGAAGAAGTTGATCAGAAGAAGAAGATCGGAAGAAGAAGAATCGAAGAAGAATACCTGAAGAAGAAGAGGGGAAGAAGAAGAGCGGAAGAAGAAGAATGGTAGAAGAAGATCCAAAGAAGAAGAATGGAAGAAGACGATCGGAAGAAGAAGAATCGACGAAGAAGAATTGGAAAAAGAAGAATGAAAGAAGAAGAATGGAAGAAGAGGATCGGAAGAAGAAGAATGGTAGAAGAAGTTCGGAAGAAGAAGAATGGAAGCAAAAGATCGGAAGAAGAAGAATGGCAGAAGAAGATCGGAAGAAGAATGAAAGAAGAAAAATGGAAGAAAAAGAATGGAAGAAGAAGATTGAGAGAAAAAGAATGGAAGAAGAAGAATGAAAGAAGATGATCGGAAGAAGAAGAATGGAAGAAGAAGAATGGGAACAAGAAGAATGGTAGAAGAAGATCGGAAGAAGAAGAATGGAAGAAGAAGATTGGAAGAAGATTGGAAAAAGAGGAATGGAAGAAGAAGATCAGAAGAAGAAGATCAGAATAAGAAGAATGGAAGAAGAAGATCAGAAGAAGAAGAATGGAAGAAGAAGAATGGAAGAAGAAGATCGAAAGAAGAAGAATGGAAGAAGAAGATCGGAAGAAGAAGAATGGAAGAAGAAGATCGAAAGAAGAAGAATGCAAGAAGAAGATTGGAAGAAGATTGGAAAAAGAGGAATGGAAGAAGAAGAATGGGAAGAGGAAAAATGGAAGAAGAAGATCGGAAGAATAAGAATGGAAGAAGAAGATCAGAATAAGAAGAATGGAAGAAGAAGAATGGAAGAAGAAGATCGGAAGAAGAAGAATGGAAGAAGAAGATCGAAAGAAGAAGAATGGAAGAAGAAGAATGCAAGAAGAAGATCGAAAGAAGATTAGAAAAAGAGGAGTGGAAGAAGAATATCGGAAGAAGAAGAATGGAAGAAGAAGATCAGAAGAAGAAGAATGGAAGAAGAAGATCGGAAGAAGAAGAATGGAAGAAGAACATCGGAAGAAGAAGAATGGAAGAAGAAGATCGGAAGAAGAAGAATGAAAGAAGAAGATCGGAAGAAGAAGAATGGAAGAAAAAGATCGAAAGAAGAAGAATGCAAGCAGTTCCATTGTTCTTCTTGCAATCTTCTTCTTCCGATCTTCTTCTTCTGCTCTTCTTCTTCCAATGTTCTTCCTATCTTGTTCTTCTGATCTTCTTTTTCCATTCTTCTTCTTCCGATATTCTTGTTCCATTCTTCTACTTCCGATCTTCTTCTTTCGATCTTCTCCTTCGATTCTTCTTCTTCCGATCTTCTTCTTCAATTATTCTTATTCCGATCTTCTCCTTCCATTCTTCTTCATCCGATCTTCTTCTTCCATTCTTCTTCTTCCGATCTTCTTCTTCCATTCTTCTTCTTCCGATCTTCTTATTCCACTCTTCTTCTTCCATTCTTCTTCTTCCGATATTCTTCTTCCATTCTTCTTCTTCCAATCTTCTTCCGATCTTCTCCTTCCATTCTTCTTCTTCCGATCTTCCTGTTCCATTCTTCTTCTTCCGTTCTTCTTCTTCTTCTGATCTTCTGCATCCATTCTTCTTCTTCCGATCTTCTTCTTCCATTCTTCTTCTTCCGATCTTCTTCTTCCATTCTTCTTCTTCCGATCTTCTTCTTCCATTCCTCTTCTTCCATTCTTCTTCTTCCATTCTTCTTCTTCCGATCTTCTTCCATTCTTCTTCTTCCGATCTTCTTCTTCCATTCTTCTTCTTCCGATCTTCTTCTTCCATTCTTCTTCTTCCGATGTTCTTCTTCCGTTCTCCTTCTTCCGATCTTCTTCTTCCATTCTTCTTCTTCCGATCTTATTCTTCCATTCGTCTGCTTCCGATCTTCTTCTTCCATTCTTCTTCTTCCGATCTTGTTCTTCCATTCTTCTTCATCCGTTCTTCTTCTTCTTCCGATCTTCTGCATCCATTCTTCTTCTTCCGATCTTCTTCTTCCATTCTTCTTCTACCGATCTTCTCCTTCCATGCTTCTTCTTCCATCCTTCTTCTTCCATTCTCCTTCTTCCGATCTTCTTCTTCCATTCTTCTTGTTCCATTCTTCTTCTTTCGATCTTCTTCTTCCATTCTTCTTCTTCCCATCTTCTTCTTCCATTCTTCTTTTTCCGATCATCTCCTTCCATTCTTCTTCTTCCCATCTTCTTCTTACAGTCTTCTTCTTCCCATCTTCTTCCGATCTTCTTCTTCCATTCTTCTTCTTCCGATCTCCTTCTTCCATTCTTCTTCTTCCAATCTTCTTCTTGCATTCCTCTTCTTCCGATCTTCTTCTTACATTCTTCTTCTTCGAATCTTCTTCTTCCATTCCACTTCTTCTTATCTTTTCTTCCCTTCTTCTTCTTCCATTCTTCTTCTTCCGATCTTCTTCTGCTATTCTTCTTCTTTCAAACTTCTTCTTCCATTCTGCTTCTTCCGATCTTCTTCTGCCATTCTTCTTCTTCCGATCTTCTTTTTGCATTCTTCTTCTTCCGATCTTCTTCTTGCATTCTTCTTCTTCCGATCTTCTTCTTGCATTCTTCTTCTTCCGATATTCTTCTTGCATTCTTCTTCTTCCGATCTTTTTCGATTCTTCTTCTTCCGATCTTCTTGTTCCATTCTTCATCTTCTTCCGATCTTCTTCATGCATTCTTCTTCTTCCGATATTCTTCTTCCATTCTTCTTCTTCTGATCTTTTTCGATTCTTCTTCTTCCGATCTTCTTGCTCCAGTCTTCTTCTTCCATTCTTCTTCTTCTTCCGATCTTCTTCTTCAACTCTTCTTCTTCCTATCTTCTGCTTCCATTCTTCTTCTTCAATTCTTCTTCTTCCGATCTTCTTCTTCCATTCTTCTTCTTCCAATCTTCGTCTTCCGATATTCTTCTTCCTCCCATCTTCTTCTTCCAATCTTCTTCTTCTTCCGATCTTCTTCTTCCGATATTCTTCTTCCATTCTTCTTCTTCCGATCTTCTTCTTCCGATATTCTTCTTCCGATCTTTTTCTTCTTGCATTCTTCTTTTTCCGATCTTCTTCTTCCATTCTTCTTCTTCCGATCTTCGTCTTCCGATATTCTTCTTCTTCCAATCTTCTTCTTCCCTTCTTCTTCTTCCGATCTTCTTCTCCCAAAATTCTTCTTCCATTCTTCTTCTTTTGATCTTCTTCTTCCGATCTTCTTCTTGCATTCTTCCTCTTCTTCTGATCTTCTTCTTCCGCTCTTCTTCTTCCAATCATGTTCTTCCATTCTTCTTCTTCCATTCTCCTTCTTCCGATATACTTCTTCCATTCTTCTTCTTCCGATCTTCTTCTTCCATTCTTCTTCTTCCGATCTTCTTCTTCCATTCTTCTTTTTCCAATCTTCTTCCGATCATCTTCTTCCGTTCCTCTTCTTCCGATCTTCCTTTTCCGATATTCTTCTTCCAATCTTCTTCTTCCGATCTTCTTCTTCCATTCTTCTTCTTCCGATCTTCTTCTTCCAATCTTCTTCTTCCCTTCTTCTTCTTCCGATCTTCTTCTTCCGATATTCTTCTTCCGATCTTCTTCCGATATTCTGCTTCCAATCTTCTTCTTCCATTCTTCTTCTTCCGATCTTTTCCTTCCATTCTTCTTCTTCCATTCTTCTTCTTTCGATCTTCTTCATCCATTCTTCTTCTTCCGATCTTTTCCTTCCATTCTTCTTCTTCCATTCTTCTTCTTTCGATCTTCTTCATCCATTCTTCTTCTTCCGATCTTCTTCTTCCATTCTTCTTTTTCCAATCTTCTTCCGATCATCTTCTTCCATTCGTCTTCTTCCGATATTTTTCTTCCATTCGTCTTCTTCCGATCTTCTTTTTCCGATATTCTTCTTCCATTCTTCTTCTTCCGATCTTCTTCTTCCATTCTTCTTCTTCCGATCTTCGTCTTCCGATATTCTTCTTCTTCCGATCTTCTTCATCCGATATTCTTCTTCCATTCTTCTTCTTCCGATCTTCTTCTTCCATTCTTCTTCTTCCGATCTTCGTCTTCTGATATTCTTCTTCTTCCGATCTTCTTCATCCGATATTCTTCTTCCATTCTTCTTCTTCCGATCTTCTTCTCCCATTCTTCTTCTTCCGATCGTCTTCTTCCATTCTTCTTCTTCCGATCTTCTTCTTGCATTCTTCTTCTTCCGATCTTCTTCTTGCATTATTCTTCTTCTATTCTTTTTCTTCCGATCTTCTCCTTCCATTCTTCTTCTTCCGATCTTCTTCTTCTATTCTTCTTCTTCCGATCTTCTTGTTTGATTCTTCTTCTTCTGATATTCTTCGTCCATCCTGCTTCTTCCATTCTTCTTCTTCTGATCTTCTTCTTCCATTCTTCTTCTTCCGATCTTCTTCTTCCATTCTTCTTCTTCCAATCTTCTTATTCCGATCTTCTCCTTACATTCTTCTTCTTCCGATCTTCTTCTTCCATTGGTCTTCTTCCGATCTTCTTCTTCCATTCTTCCTCCTCCGATCTTCTTCTTCCGTTCTACTTCTTCCCTACTTCTTCTTTCAATCTTCTTCCATTCTTCTTCTTTCGATCCTCTTCTTCCATTCTTCTTCTTCTGATCTTCTTCTTCCATTGTTTTTCATCCGATCTTCTTCTTCCATTCTTCTTCTTGCGATATTCTTCTTCCATTCTTCTTCTTCGATCTTCTTCTTCCATTCTTCTTCTTCCGATATTCTTCTTCCATTCTTCTTCTTCGATCTTCTTCTTCCAATCTTCTTCTTCCATTCTTCTTCTTCCGATCTTCTTCTTCTATTCTTCTTCTTCAGATCTTCTTCTTGGATTCTTCTTCTTCCGATCTTCTTCTTCCATGCTTCTTCTTCTGATCTTCTTCTTCCATTCTTCTTCTTCCGATCTTCTTCTTCCACTCTTCTTCTTCCCATCTTGTTATTCCGATCTTCTCCTTCCATTCTTCTTCTACCGATCTTCTTCTTCAATTCGTCGTCTTCCGATCTTCTTCCATTTGTCTTCTTCCGATCTTCTTCTTCCGTTCTTCTTCTTCCCAACTTCGTCTTTCGATCTTCTTCTTCCATTCTTCTTCTTCTGATCTTCTTCTTCTACCGATCTTCTTCTTCCATTCTTCTTCTTCCGATATTCTTCTTACATTCTTCTTCTTCCGATCTTCTTCTTCCATTCTTCTTCTTCCGATCTTCGGCTTCAATTCTTCTTCTTCCGATCTTCCTCTTGCATTCTTCTTCTTTCGATCTTCTTCTTCCATTCTTCTTCTTCCGATCTTCTGCTTCCATTCTTCTTCTTCGGATCTTCTTTTCCCATTCTTCTTCTTCCTTTCTTCTTCTTCCCATCTTCTTCTTGCATTCTTCTTTTTCCGATCATCTCCTTCATGCATTCTTCTTCTTCCGATCTTCTTCTTGCATTCTTCTTCTTCCGATCTTCTTCTTGCATTCTTCTTCTTCTGATCTTGTTCTTGCATTCTTTTTTTTTCGATCTTTTTCGATTCTTCTTCTTCCGATCTTCTTGTTCCATTCTTCTTCTTCCATTTTTCATCTTCTTCCGATCTTCTTCTATTCTGCTTTTTCCGATCTTCTTGTTCCATTCTTCTTCTTCCATTTTTCATCTTCTTCCGATCTTCTTCTATTCTGCTTTTTCCGATCTTCTTGTTCATTTCTTCTTCTTCTTCCGATCTTATTCTTCCACTGTTCTTCTTCCAATCTTTTTCTTCCATTCTTCGTCTTCCATTCTTCTTCTTTATATCTTCTTCTTCCATTCTTATCTTTCCAATCTTCATCTTCCGATATTCTTCTTCTTTCTATCTTCATCTTCCATTCTTCTTCTTCCCATCTTCTTCTTTCGATATTCTTCTTTTGATCTTCTTCTTCCGACATTCTTCTTGTTCCCTTCTTCTTCTTCCGATCTTCGTCTTCCGATATTCTTCTTCTTCCCTTCTTCTTCTTCCGATCTTCTTCTTCCGATATTCTTCTTCCATTCTTCTTCTTTTGAGCTTCTTCTTCCGATCTTCTTCTTCCACTCTTCTTCTTCCAATCTTCTTCTTCCATTCTTCTTCTTCCAATCTTCTTCTTCAATTCTTCTTATCTTTTCCTTCCATTCTTCTTCTTCCGATCTTTTCCTTCCATTCTTCTTCTTCGGATCTTTTCCTTCCATTCTTCTTCTTGCGATCTTCTTCTTCCATTCTTCTTCATCCATTCTTCTTCTTCCGATCTTCTTCTTCCATTCTTCTTCTTCCGATCTTCTTCTTCCATTCTTCTTCTTCGATTCTTCTTCTTCCGATCTTCGTCTTGCATTATTCTTCTTCCGATCTTCTACCATTCTTTTTCTTCCGATCTTCTCCTTCCATTCTTCTTCTTCCGATCTTCTTCTTGCGATATTCTTCTTCTATTCTTCTTCTTCCGATGTTCTCCTTCTGATATTCTTCTTCCATTTTTCTTCCTCCGATCTTCTTCTTGCATTCTTCCTCTTCCGATCTTCTTCTTCCATTCTTCCTCTTCCATTCTTCTTCTTCCGATCTTTTCCTTCCATTCTTCTTCTTCTGATCTTTTCCTTCCATTCTTCTTCTTCCGATCTTATTCTTCCATTCTTTTTCATCCATTCTTCTTCTACCGATCTTCTGCTTCCATTCTTCTTCTTCCAATCTTCTTCTTCCAATCTTCTTCTTCGATTCTTCTTCTTCCGATCTTCTTCTTGCATTCTTCTTCTTCCGATCTTCTTCTTGCATTATTCTTCTTCCGATCTTCTCCTTCCATTCTTCTTCTTCCGATCTTCTTCTTGCGTTATTCTTCTTCGGATCTTCTTCCATTCTTTTTCTTCCGATCTTCTCCTTCCATTCTTCTTCTTCCGATCTTCTTCTTCCGATATTCTTCTTCCATTCTTCTTCTTCCGATGTTGTCCTTTCGATATTCTTCTTCCATTTTTCTTCCTCCGATATTCTTCTTGCATTCTTCCTCTTCCGATCTTCTTCTTCCATTCTTCCTCCTCCGATCTTCTTCTTCCGATCTTCTTCTTCCAATCTTCTTCTTCTGATGTTCTTCTTCCATTCTTCTTCTTCCGATGTTCTTCTTCTATTCTCCTTCTTCCATTATTCTTCTTCCAATCTTCTTCCGATGTTCTTCTTCCAATCTTATTCTTCCGATGTTCTTCTTCCAATCTTATTCTTCCGATGTTCTTCTTCCATTCTCGTTCTTCCATTCTTCTTCGTCCGAGCTTCTTCTTCCATTCCTCTTCTTTGGTTCTTCTTCTTCCATTCTTCTTCTTCCGATCTTGTTCTTCCATTTGTCTTCTTCCGATCTTCTTCTTCCATTCTTCTTCTTCCGATATTTTTCTTCCATTGTTCTTCTTTCAATCTTCTTCTTCCGATTTTCTTTTTCCGTTCTTCTTCTTCCCTCCTTCTTCTTCCGCTCTTCTACTTCCATTCTTCTTCTTTCGATCTTCTTCTTCGATTCTTCTTCTTCCGATCTTCTTCTTCCATTCTTTCTCTTCCGATCTTCTTCTTCCATTCTTCTTCTTCCATTCTTCTTCTTCCGATATTCTTCTTCCATTCTTCTTCTTCCGATCTTCTTCTTCCATTCTTCTTCTTCCGATCTACTTCTTCCATTCTTCTTCTTCCAATCTTCTTATTCCGATCTTCTCCTTCCATTCTTCTTCTTCCGATATTCTTCTTCCATTCTTCTTCTTCCGATCTTCTTCTTCTATTCTTCTTCTTCGGATCTTGTTCTTTGATTCTTCTTCTTCCGATCTTCTTCGTCCATGCTTCTTCTTCCATTCTTCTTCTTCTGATCTTCATCTTCCATTCTTCTTCTTCCGATCTTCTTCTTCCATTCTTCTTCTTCCATTCTTCTTATTCCGATCTTCTCCTTCCATTCTTCTTCTTCCGATCTTTTCCTTCCATTCGTCTTCTTCCGATCTTCTTCTTCCATTCGTCTTCTTCCGATCTTCTTCTTCCATTCGTCTTCTTCCGATCTTCTTCTTCCGTTCTTCTTTTTCCCTACTTCTTCTTCCGATCTTCTTCTTCCATTCTTCTTCTTTCGATCCTCTTCTTCCATTCTTCTTCTTCTGATCTTCTTCTTCCATTCTTTTTCTTCCGATCTTCTTCTTCCATTCTTCTTCTTCCGATATTCTTCTTCCATTCTTCTTCTTCCGATCTTCTTCTTCCATTCTTCTTCTTCGGATCTTCTTCTCCCATTCTTCTTCTTCCATTCTTCTTATTCCTTTCTTCTTCTTCCGATCTTCTTCTTCCATTCTCTTTCTTCCGATCTTCTCCTTCCATTCTTCTTTTTCCAATCTTCTTCCTATCTTCTTCTTCGATTCGTCTTCTTCCGATCTTCTTCCGTTCTTCTTCTTCGCTTCTTCTTTTTCCGATCTTCTTCTTCCATTCTTCATCTTCCATTCTTCTTCTTCTGATCTTCTTCTTCCATTCTTCTTCTTCCGATCTGCTTCCATTCTTCTTCTTCCGATCTTCTTCTTTCATTCTTCTTTTTCCATTCTTCGTCTTCCATTCTTCTTCTTCCTTTCTTCTTCTTCCGATCTTCTTCTTCCATTCTTCTTCTTCCGATCTTCTCTTTCCATTGTTCTTCTTCCGATCTTCTTCTTCCGTTCGTCTTCTACCGATCTTATTCTTCCTTTCGTCTTCTTCCGATCTTCTTCTTCCGTTCTTCTTCTTCCGATCTTGTTCTTCCGTTCTTCTTCTTCCCTACTTCTTCTTCTTCCCTTCTTCTTCTTTCGATCTTCTTCTTCGATTCTTCTACTTCTGATCTTCTTCTTCCATTCTTCTTCTTCCGATCTTCTTCTTCCATTTTTCTTCTTTCGATATTCTTCTTTCCTTCCTTTCTTCCGATCTTCTTCTTCTATTCTTCTTCTTCCGATCTTCTTCTTCTATTCTTCTTCTTCCGATCTTCCTCTTCCATTCTCCTTTTTCCAATCTACTTCCGATCTTCTTCTTCCATTCGTCTTCTTCCGATCTTCTTCTTCCATTCGTCTTCTTCCGATCTTCTTATTCCGATCTTCTCCTTTCATTCTTCTTCTTCCGATCTTCTTCTTCCATTCTTCTTCTTCCAATCTTCTGCTTCCATTCTTCTTCTTCCGATCTTCTTCTTTCATTCTTCTTCTTCCATACTTCTTCTTACGATCTTCTCCTTCCGTTCTTCTTCTTCCGATCTTCTCCTTCCATTTTTCTTCTTTCGATCTTCTCCTTCCCTTCTTCTTCTTCCGGTCTTCTTCTTCCGATATTCTTCTTCCATTCTTCTTCTTCCGATCTTCTTCTTCCATTCTTCTTCTTCCATTCTTCTTCTTCCAATCTTCCTCTTCCATTCTTCTTCTTCCGATCTTTTCCTTCCATTCTTCTTCTTCCAATTTTTTCCTTGCATTCTTCTTCTTCCGATCTTCTTCTTCCATTCTTCTTCATACATTCTTCTTCTTCCGATCTTCTTCTTCTATTCTTCTTCTTCCGATCTTCTTCTTCCATTCTTCTTCTTCGATTCTTCTTCTTCCGATCTTCTTCTTGCATTCTTCTTCTTCCGATCTTCTTCCATTCTTTTTCTTCCGATCTTCTCCTTCCATTCTTCTTCTTCCGATCTTCTTCTTCTGATATTCTTCTTCCATTCTTCTTCTTCCGATGTTCTCCTTCCGATATTCTTCTTCCATTTTTCTTCCTCCGATCTTCTTCTTGCGTTCTTCCTCTTCCGATCTTCTTCTTCCATTCTTCCTCTTCCGATCTTCTTCTTCCTTTCTTCCTCTTCCGATCTTCTTCTTCCAATCTTCTTCTTCTGATGTTCTTCTTCCATTCTTCTTCTTCCGATCTTCTTCTTCTATTCTCCTTCTTCCATTATTCTTCTTCCAATCTTCTTCCGATGTTCTTCTTCCAATCTTATTCTTCCGATGTTCTTCTTCCATTCTCCTTCTTCCATTCTTCTTCTTCCGAGCTTCTTCTTCCATTCCTCTTCTTTGGATCTTCTTCTTCCGATCTTCTTCTTCCATTCTTCTTCTTTCGATCTCTTTCTTCCATTCGTCTTCTTCCGATCTTCTTCTTGCATTCTTCTTCTTCCGATCTTGTTCTTCCATTCGTCTTCTTCCTATCTTCGTGTTCCGATATTCTTCTTCTTCCTATCTTCTTCTTCCATTCTTCTTCTTCCGATCTTCTTATTCCGATCTTCTCCTTCCATTCTTCTTCTTCCGATCTTCTTCTTCCATTCTTCTTCTTCCGATCTTCTTCTTCTTCTGATATTTTTCTTCCGTTCTTCTTCTTCTGATCTTCTTCTTCCATTGTTCTTCTTCCGATCTTCTTCTTCTTCCATTCTTCTTCTTCTGATCTTTTCTGCTATTCTTCTTCTTCCAATCCTCTTCTTTCATTCTTCTTCTTCCGATCTTCGTCTTCCATTCTTCTTCCATTCTTCTTCTTTAGATCTTCTTCTTCCATTCTTCTTCTTTAGATCTTCTTCTTCCGATCTTCTTCTTCCATTCTTCTTCTTCCATTCTTCTTCTTCCGAACTTCTTCTTCCAATCTTCTTCCGATCTTCTTCCATTCTTCTTCTTCCGATCTTCGTGTTCCGATATTCTTCTTCTTCCTATCTTGTTCTTCCATTCATCTTCTTCCGATCTTCTTATTCCGATCTTCTCCTTCCATTCTTCTTCTTCCGATCTTCTTCTTCCATTCTTCTTCTTCCGATCTTCTTCTTCTTCTGATATTTTTCTTCCGTTCTTCTTCTTCTGATCTTCTTCTTCAATTCTTCTTCTTCCGATCTTCTTCCTCCATTCTTCTTCATCCATTCTTCTTCTTCCATTCTTCTTCTTCCGATCTTCTTCTTCCAATCTTCTTCCGATCTTCTTCTTCCATTCTTCTTCTTTCGATCTTTTTCTTCTTCCATTCTTCTTCTTCCGATCTTCGTGTGCCGATAATCTTCTTCTTCCTATCTTCTTCTTCCATTTTTAATCTTCTGATCTTCTTTTTCCGATATTTTTCTTCCATTCTTGTTCTTCCGATCTTCGTCGTCCATTCTTCTTCTTCCGATCTTCTTCTTCCATTCTTCTTCTTCGGATCTTCTTATTCCGATCTTCTCCTTCCATTCTTCTTCTTCCGATCTTCTTCTTCCATTCTTCTCCTTCCGATCTTCTTCTTCCATTCTTCTTCTTCTGATATTCTTCTTCCGTGCTTCTTCTTCCATTCTTCTTCTTCCGATCTTTTTCTTCCATTCTTCTTCTTCCGATCTTCTTCTTCCAATCTTCTTCTGATCTTCTTCTTCCATTCTTCTTCTTCCGATCTTCTTCTTCTTCCATTCTTCTTCTGCTTCCGATCTTTTCTTCTATTCTTCTTCTTCCGATCCTCTTCTTTAATTCTTCTTCTTCCATTCTTTTTCTTCCTTTCTTCTTCTTCCCTTCTTCTTATTTCGATCTTCTTCTTCTATTCTTCTTCTTCCGATCTTCTTCTTCCGATCTTCTTCTTCCATTCTTCTTCTTCCGATCTTCTTCTTCGATTCTTCTTGTTCCGATCTTTTTCTTCCCTGCTTATTGTTCCAATCTTCTTGTTTTATTCTTCTTCTTCCATTCTTGTTCTTCCATTCTTCTTCTTCCGATCTTCTTCTTCCATTCTTCTTCTTCCGATCTCCTGCTTCCATTCTTCTTCTTCCGATCTTCTTCTTCCATTCTTCTTCTTCCGTTCTTGTTCTTCGAATCTTCTTCCTCCATTCTTCTTCCTCCATTCTTCTTGTTCCGATCTTCTTCTTCCATTGGTCGTCTTCCAATCTTCTTCTTCCATTGTTCTTCTTCCGATCTTCTTCTTCCATTCTTCTTGTACCATTCTTCTTCTTCCATTCTTCTTGTTCCGATCTTCTTCTTCCATTCTTCTTGTTCCGATCTTCTTCTTCCATTCTTCTTGTTCCGATCTTCTTCTTCCATTCTTATTCTTCCGATCTTCTTCTTCCATTCTTCTTCTTCCGATCTTCTTCTTCCATTCTTCTTCTTCCTATCTTCTTCTTCCATTCTTATTCTTCCGTTCTTCTTCTTTCGATCTTCTTCTTCCGTTCTTCTTTTTCCGATGTTCTACTTCCATTCTTCTTCTTCCGTTCTTCTTCTTCCGATCTTCTTCTTCTATTCTTGTTCTTCCGATCTTCTTCTTCCATTCTTCTTCTTCCACTCTTCTTCTTCCGATCTTCTTCTTCTATTCTTCTTCTTCCATTCTTCTTCTTCTTTTGATCTTTTTCTTCCGTTCTTCTTCTTTCGATCTTCTTCTTCCATTCTTCTTCTTCCGCTCTTCTTCTTCTTCTTCCATTCTTCTTCTTCCGACCTTCTTCTTCATTTCTTCTTCTTCCATCGTCTTCTTCCGATCTTCTTCTTCCATTCTTCTTCTTCCGATCTTCTTCTTCCATTCTTCTTCTTCCGATCTTCTTCTTCCATTCTTCTTCTTCCGATCTCCTTCTTCCATTCTTCTTCTTCCGATCTTCTTCTTCCATTCTTGTTCTTCCGTTCTTCTTGTTCCGATTTTTTTCTTCCGTTCTTCTTTTTCCGAACTTCTTCTTCTCATCTTCTTCTTTCGATCTTCTTCTTCCGATCTTCTTCTTTCATTCTTCTTCTTCTTCCATTCTTGTTCTTCTGATCTTCTTCTTCCATTCTTCTTCTTCCGATCATCTTCTTCCATTCTTCTTCTTTCGACCTTCTTCTTCATTTCTTCTTCTTCCATCCTCTTCTTCCGATCTTCTTCTTCCATTCTTCTTCTTCCATTCTTCTTCTTCCATTCTTCTTCTTCCGATCATCTTCTTCCATTCTTCTTCTTCCGACCTTCTTCTTCTTTTCTTCTTCTTCCGATCTTGTTCTTCCATTCTTCTTCTTCCGATCTTCTTCTTCCATTCTTATTCTTCCGTTCGTCTTCTTTCGATCTTCTTCTTCCGTTCTTCTTTTTCCGATGTTCTACTTCCATTCTTCTTCTTCCTTTATTCTTCTTCCGATCATTTTCTTCCCTTCTTATTCTTCTGATCTTCTTGTTCTATTGTTCTTCTTGCGATCTTGATGGCCTTCACATGTTGCTCTCTCCTTGGATGTTGAAGATGGTGCGGAAGCAATGGTTGAAATGAGCAAGACCCTCCGAGGAGTGATGGTGATCTTGAAGGTGCATGAAGTGTATGAAAATGATAGAGGTTTGGTCAGCTCTCTTTGGTGGTGAAGGAGTGAAGATTAAAACCATAAATCAAGAGATTTAGGCAAGGGAGTAAGTATGGCACAAATTTGGCAGCATAACTTTACTCAAATTAATCTTGTTAATACATGAGGTAGGCCTCCTTATTTATAGATTTAGGAGCCTTGGTGAGCAAGCTTAAAGGGTAGGGATGGAAATACAAAAAGTGGGGGCTGCCTAGGGTATTGACTTTAGTCAAACCACACCATCATCCTAATATTCTAGAAGATAGGTCAAAAATGCAACATTTGATAGTACACCCCTCCTTCTTTTGCTAAAGGCACCTATTTGCTAGCACACCCCTCCTTCTATTGCTAAGGGCACCTTTTTGATAGCACACCCCTAAGTGAGCAAGTTTTGCTTTCTACACTACACTAATCTACTAAGCTACCCCTAATGGGCCTCTAAGTAGCATGTACAAGGTCTTCTCCCTCCCATCCGTGGCTTGACTCATTTGGGCGTGAATGTGCTTGGCCATTGACCTTGTGTTGGGCCTGAACTTGGGTTGGAGCTTGGGCCTCTTCCATCATCCCCTCCTTCTTGAGAGGATCTGTCCTCAGATCTAAAGGGTTGATCTCAAACAACAGCCTTATTCTTGCTTTGAAAACTATGCTTGTCCTCCAGGATCAAATATTAACCTACAATAAACATCAAAGAAAAGTGAGATAAGAAAATTAAGACTAGTGTATTCAAATAAAATAGTAAGGAAATAAGCTCCTTTGCTATTTTTATAAAAGTTTTGTTGGAAAGAAATAGGGCCTTTTACAAAAATATTTTTGCTTCCTTTGTGTTGTTCATTGCCCAAGATAAGCAAAAACATCACAAAGTGTTGTTTTTGTGATTTTTGAAAATAAGAGTAAGCATCATGATTCAAAGGAAAAGGAGAGTTAAAATTATTGCAATCCCCCTTTAAGGATTCTTTTCCCACTATGCTTGTAGGAGGTGTTGTAAGATACTCTTCATTCTTTCTAGATTCCTCTTCTTCTTTTTTCAAACAACCCCTCACTTGGCTTTTCTGTGGAGGAAAGTTTTATATCTATATCTGGTTCAACTCCAGACACAGATTTATCTTCAAGCATATTCTCACAAGGGTTTTCTGTGGAAGAAGAATTTAAGTCAATGCCTGGTTCAACTCCAAACAAAGGATTTTCCTTTAATTCTTTTTTCTTTTTCTCATTTTCTCTTTTTATTTTCATTTGTACTTGGTCCTTTACCACTTGTGAAGGTGTTAAAGGATAGAGTACAAACTTTTTCTCCCTATGGGTAAAAGTTATCTCGTTGGTAAGACCATTATGCATAGTTTTCTTGTCAAATTGCCATGGTCTTCCCAATAAGATGTGGCAGGCTTCCATGGGTACTACATCACATAAAATCTCATCTTTATAGTTCCCCACAGAAAGACTGATTTTTACCCGCTTATCTACAGTTAATTCCCCATCTTCATTTATCCACTGAAGTTTGTAAGGTTTTGGATGAGGTATTAATTGTAGATTAAGCTTTTCAACCATCCTAGTGCTACAACAATTGCAGCAAGAGCCACTATCCACAATGAGAGAACAAATGTTTTTTGAAACTTTACATCTTGTATGAAAGATGTTCTCTCTGTGTGTTTCATGGTTCACACTAGGTTGATTGTTGAGGGTTCTTCTGATCATCATTAATTCTCCCTCACAAGGAGATGCCCCCTCACTACTTTCCTTCTCTTCTTCCCTACTAGACTCTTCATCTTGGCTGCTATACTCATCCCTCCCTCTTAAGATCATGGTTCTCCTATTTGGGCATTGGGATGCTATATGGCCTCTACCAAGACACTTGAAGCACTGGGTGTCTCTACTGCGGGGTTGTGAGGTAGACACATCTTTTCCTACACTCTTGGGAGTTTCTTTGGATTTATCCTTTGAAAAACTATCCTCCCTTTCTCTTCTATACTCTCTCTTGGGATAAGAGTTAGAGTAGATTCCCACCCTTTGACTTGAAGTTTTGCACAAATTTTGTTGTTCAACTTTAATGCAAAGTTGAACCAAATCATTCAAGTCTTGGTAGGGAAGAAGCTCTACTTTATCTCTTATCTCAAGGTTGAGTCCACTTAAAAACCGAGATATGGTGGTGACCTCTTTCTCTCTAATAGAGGCTCTCATCATGTATAGCTCCATTTTTTGCCTATACTCTTCCACACTCATGTTCTTTTGTTGGAGCCTTTGGAGCTTGTCCATTAGCTCCCTATGGTAGTAGGAAGGTATGTGGCGACGTCTTAGGGCTCCCCTATGGGAGGGTCCCTATGAAGACGTCTATCTCTCTCTAGAGAGGTCCACCAATACATGGCATTTCCTTGAAAACTAAGGGTGGCTAAGGGTACCTTTCTCTCTTCACTCACCCTATGACAAGCAAAGAGTTGTTCCACTTTCATTTCCCAATCTAGGTAAACTTCTACATTGTCCTTACCATAGAAATGTGGTAGGTCTACCCTTACTTCCCTTGGGGCTTCTTCCTCTCTTTGCCTAAGTCTTCTAGGTGGTGGTTGGTAATACTCATGGTTTCTAATGCTTACCTCTCCTAGAGACTCTTGGAGTTGAGAATGAGATGCATGTGAATGAGATTTTTTTGAATTTTGTGATTTCTCTTTCCTTGCTCTAGCCAATTCATTGATTTTAGATTCATTTTCCAATTGTCTATATGAAAGATGTTGTACATCCTTGGCAAGTTGTTTCAAAAGAGATTTTATGGACCTTACATCACTTTCAATGGACTTGGAAGAGTGAGTAGACATGACTAGAACTTTGTGTATAGAAATGTTTTACTTTTAAGAAAGAAGAGGAAAGTTAATGAAGGTAGCTTTCCAGGTAAGAGAGGTGAGTCACAATGGACTACTTAAATACCAAGTCTTGCCTTAGCCAAAAACTATCCCTCCAAAACCTTTACACAAGTCCTTCTTTAGGTAAAACACTTAGACCACAATGAGGATGAAGAAATCAAATTTTTAATGCAAGAAAACAATGCACAAGCTATCTAGCAAATGAAGCAAATTATCAAAGCCTTAAACAAGATTAAACAAGAAATTAACAAAGTGATTAAGGCAAGTTGGTTCAATTAAAGCAATTAACAAAAACAAATTAAGCTAGACGGCCCTAGGTGAGGCTTCTTGGACACTTGGAGCCCTTGAAGACACACTCACCGACTAATTGCGTGATTAGCAAGTAATTAACACAAGCAAGATTGCAAAGAAATTAAATGACACTCCCTTTGTTGCTTTTATTATTTGCACCCCTTTTGTTGTTCTTCTAGTTGCACCCCTTTTGTTGCTCTTCTACTTGTTGGGCCTTCCAAAGTGTGTGGTGTATTTGTAGTATGGTGTTTGTTGCTGCCCTTTGCCTTTGTTCCTCTTGGAATTAGGTCAATAAAATCTTCAATCCAGCACCTATTAAGCAAGCTAGACTCCCCTCAAGTCAAATTCCCACTCAACAAGTACCAATTGATATTTAATCCACCAACAAGCTTAGAGGCCAAAGAAAGAAAGCAAGAAACAAATTAATTTGAAAAACAGTACCACACAAATGGAATTAAATGTGACACAACTAGAAAGAGTTCAAATCAAATTAGACAAGCAAATAAAAGGTACTCAAATAATGGATGGCACACAAAAAGGAACCTAGGAATAGCACTAGATTTGATTTAAAAACCAAAAAACAGCACCACAGAAAAGCACATATTGCTGTGGTCCAGAAAGCGTATCTTTAAAAGATTTATGCTGAGCTGACCCTTTTGTATTTGCTTCTGAAAATTGAGACACAATCAGAACAAGATCTTAACAAACTTTTGGTGTTGGTTTCTGATCCGGTCGGTCATCGGTAGTCGATGACGTCAGCAGCAGATGACCACGTGGGCCAGTCACAGAGCAACGCGTGGCATGAGATAGCAGATGAACCAGGGTGGAGATCGTTCAAGAACGGCGATCAGTGGTCAGTTACCGAGTGACCACCACCAGCAGATCAGTTCCTACATGAGCCCCTGGAAGCAGAGCGCGAGAAGTGATGAAGCACCGATCAGTCATCGGTGCATGCAGAGCGATCAGTCGTCAGGGGTCCTTGCCAACGCGTGTTAAACCGGGCCCAGTCTCCTAGCGAGAACGTTACCCAAGGACCACGCCTGATTCCATAAGCAGAGCACGACAACGTAAAGAAGCGCCATCGGTCATCGGTCAGGGTGACACATCGATCACCAGCCAGGATGAGACATCGGCCATCGGTCAGGATGAGAGAGACCTCGGTCATCGGTATATGTCGAGGTGACATCGGCCGCGGCGATGTGAACAACGCGACTAGTGATCAGTAAAGCGCCCAAAAGCAGGGAGTGGCCTTAGTCGCGAGACGACCATGCATGAAGATGGGAAGACGCTGTTAGGTGCAGAATCCTGCTGGGACAAGAACCCATCAAGGTTAGAGTCTCCCAGTGAGGTTGCATGCATGCCACGTGGACCGTGAAGATATTCCCAGAGAATAGGTAGGGCAGATAGGCACAGAAATCGAGGGGTACAGAGGTACCCATGCGGCCTCCCCTGTCAGACTTTGCACTCAAGTGAGGAAGGCCTGCACGCAAGGTAGCCCTAGAAGGTAGATAACGGCGGTGCAGAGCAATCAAGTGGCCCTAGAGGTAGCCAGTATGGGGCGACGCGGGTTTATATAAGGAAGAAGAACACTACACCAGGTACGCAATCTTTGCCACACAATACACAACACGAACAGAGAACACTCGGTCTTCGAATCAAAGAGGACTGAGGGCACACACACGAGTCTCACGCAGATAGATCCGAGAGAGAGTTTTGGTGTTCCCGTTGCCTGACTTGAGCGTCGGAGCTACAACGGCCGCTAGAGGCGCCATCTGTGTGTTTTGCAGGCATCATTTGGAGTTCCGGCGAAGGTTCCTAGAGCCTCCTTGCAGAACGTGCAACAGTTAGAAGGCTAGACGAAGGAGTGATGAGGCACTTTCCCCACGCTCGAGTCCGCGGCAGGATCAGTTTCACTCCAAACGCATGTACCAATTAATTTTGGTAAATTTTATAAAATCAGTGCTCAGAGCTGCCAGCTGGAACGTCAGGATTGCACACTTTTTTTGTAAGATTTATCTTTTTTTTTCTATTTCTTCTTTTCAGATGGTTCTTTTTTTTTGTCCTTTTGATAAAACCTCAAATTTGTGAAATCCAGAGGCTCAGAAATTTTTGATGATGTATGTAATTTTCATAAGACAAAACAGTCAGCACAGAAATGTGAAAACAGGGGTTCTGAAAACTGGAATAAAAAACAGAATGATATACCTCAAAAACACAATGGAGTTAATATGATGGAATTTGTGTGGATCTAACACACAAATAAGAACTCAAACTAAAATTAAAAATGCACCAAAGGATCAACATAAAACAAATTTCAGATCAAACATTCAGACCAAAAACAAGAAACAAATAAATCAAAAAGAGTACTACTAAGATTTGATGACAAATATGGAAACACATGACTTAGACAAAACTTATGGATTCATAAAATGAAAAGACTCAAGAACATCATATGACCCAAATGAAATTTCAAGCAAGACTCAAATACCTAAAAATAAAAACAGCAACACAAATATATCAAGAATCCTACACAAAATTGAAAATAAATGTTCAAGCACAAGTTTGAACAAACCCACCAAATGAAATGAATAAACAAGCATTCAAATCATATTAAAACACAAAAAACAACAAGACAACTTGGAATAAAGATAAACAACTTGGAGAAAAGAAGAACTCAAAAAAAATAAAATGAAGAGACACTCATCTTTGAAGAACCATAGCTCATGATACCAAATGATGGCCTTCACATGTTTAGCTCTCCTTGGATGTTGAAGATGGTCCGGAAGCAATGGTTGAAATGAGCAAGACCCTCCTAGGAGTGATGGTGATCTTGAAGGTGCATGAAGTGTATGAAAATGAGAGAGGTTTGGCCAGCTCTCTTTGGTGGTGAAGGAGTGAAGATTAAAACCATAAATCAAGAGATTTAGGCAAGGGAGTAAGTATGGCACAAATTTGGCAGCATAACTTTACTCAAATTAATCTTGTTAATACATGAGGTAGGCCTCCTTATTTATAGATTTAGGAGCCTTGGTGAGCAAGCTTAAAGGGTAGGGATGAAAATACAAAAAGTGGGGGCTGCCTAGGGTATTGACTTTAGTCAAACCACACCATCATCCTAATATTCTAGAAGATAGGTCAAAAATGCAACATTTGATAGTACACCCCTCCTTCTTTTGCTAAAGGCACCTATTTGCTAGCACACCCCTCCTTCTATTGCTAAGGGCACCTTTTTGATAGCACACCCCTAAGTGAGCAAGTTTTGCTTTCTACACTACCCTAATCTACTAAGCTACCCCTAATGGGCCTCTAAGTAGCATGTACAAGGTCTTCTCCCTCCCATCCGTGGCTTGACTCATTTGAGCGTGAATGTGCTTGGCCATGGACCTTGTGTTGGGCCTGAACTTGGGTTGGAGCTTGGGCCTCTTCCATCAGATCTTCTTCTTCCATTCTTCTTCCTTATTATTCTTCCGATCTTCTTGTTCTATTCTTCTTCTTCCGATCTTCTTCTTCCACTCTTCTTCTTCCGATCTTCTTCTTCCATTCTTCTTCTTCCGGTCTTCTTCTTCCGATCTTCTTCTTCCATTCTTCTTCCTCCATTCTTCTTCTTCCCATCTTCTTCTTCCATTCTTCTTGTTCCCATCTTCTTCTTCCCATCTTCTTCTTCCAATCTTCTACTTCCATTCTTCTTCTTCCTTTATTCTTCTTCCGATCTTTTTCTTCCCTTCTTATTCTTCCGAACTTCTTCTTCCATTCTTCTTCTTCCGATCTTCTTCTTCCATTCTTCTTCTTCCGATCTTCTTCTTTCGATCTTCTTCATCCATTCTTCTTCTTCCATTCTTATTCTTCCGTTCTTCTTCTTCTATTCTTCTTATTCCGATCTTCACCTTCCATTCTTCTTCTTCCGATCTTCTTCTTCCATTATTCTTCTACCATTGTTCTTCTTCCATTCTTCTTCTTCCGATCTTCTTCTTCAGGTCTTCTTCTTCCATTCTTCTTGTCCCGATTTTCTTCTTCCGATCTTCTTCTTCCATTCTACTTCTTCCATTTTTTTTCCATTCTTCTCCTTCGATCTTCTTCTTCCATTCTTCTTCTTCCGATCTTCTTCTTCAATTCTTCTTCTTCCATCGTCTTCTTCCAATCTTCTTCTTCCATTCTTTTTCTTCCATTCTTGTTCTTCTGTTCTTCTTCTTCCGATCTTCTTCTTCCATTCTTCTTCTTCCGTTCTTCTTGTTCCGATCTTCTTCTTCCATTCTTCTTCTTCCGATCTTCTTTTTCCATTCTACTTGTACCATTCCTCTTCTTCCGATCCTCTTCTTCCATTCTTCTTGTACCATTCCTCTTCTTCCATTCTTCTTCTTCCGTTCTTCTTCTTCCATTCTTCTTCTTCCATTCTTCTTCTTCCGATCTTCTACTTCCATTCTTCTTCTTCCTTTATTCTTCCTCCGATCTTTTTCTTCCCTTCTTATTCTTCCGTTCTTCTTGTTCTATTCTTCTTCTTCCATTCTTCTTCTTCCAATCTCCTTCTTCCATTCTTGTTCTTCCGATCTCCTTCTTCCATTCTTCTTCTTCCGTTATTCTTCTTCGAATCTTCTTCCTCCATTCTTCTTCTTCCGATCTTCTTCTTCCATTCTTCTTCTTCCGATCTTCTTCTTCCATTCTTCTTCTTCCGATCTTCATCTTCCATTCTTCTTCTTCCGATCTTCTTCTTCGATTCTTCTTCTTCTGTTCCTCTTCTTCCGATCTTCTTCTTCCAATCTTCTACTTCCATTCTTCTTCTTCCTTTATTCTTCTTCCGATCTTCTTCTTCCCTTCTTATTCTTCCGATCTTCTTGTTCTATTCATGTTCTTCCGATCTTCTTCTTCCATTCTTCTTCCTTCCTTCTTATTTTTCCGATCTTCTTCTTCCATTCTTCTCCTTCCGATCTTCTTCTTCCATTCTTCTTCTTCCGATCTTCTTCTTCCATTCTTCTTCTTCCATTCTTCTTCTTCCGATCTTCCTCTTCCATTCTTCTTCTTCCGATCTTCTTCTTCCGATCTTGGTCATCCATTCTTCTACTTCCATTCTTATTCTTCCGTTGTTCTTCTTCTATTCTTCTTCTGCCGATCTTCACCTTCCATTCTTCTTCTTGCGATCTTCTTCTTCCATTCTTCTTCATCCGATCTTCTTCTTCCATTCTTCTTCTTCCTATCTTCCTCCATTCTTCTTCTTCCATTCTTCTTGTTCCCATCTTATTCTTCCATTCTTCTTGTTGCGATCTTCTTCTTCCAATCTTCTTCTTCCATTCTTCTTCTTCCGATCTTCTTCTTCCCTTCTTCTTTTTATGATCTTCTTCTTCCATTGTTCTTCTTCCGATCTTCTTCTTCCATTCTTCTTCTTCCGACCTTCTTCTTGATTTCTTCTTCTACCATCGTCTTCTTCCGATCCTCTTCTTCCATTCTTCTTCTTCCGATCTTCTTCTTCCATTCTTCTTCTTCCGATCTTCTTCTTCCATTCTTGCTCTTCCGATCTTCTTCTTCCATTCTTGTTCTTCCGTTCTTCTCCTTCCAATCTTCTTGTTCCGATCTTCTTCTTCCTCTCTTCTTTTTCCATTCTTCTTCTACCATTCTTCTTCCTCTATTCTTCTTCTTCTGATCTTCTTCTTCCATTCTTCTTCTACCATTCTTCTTCTTCTATTCGTCTTTTTTCATTCTTCTTCTTTCGATCTTCTTCTTCCGATCTTCTTCTTCCATTGTTGCTCCTCTCTTCTTCTTCTTCCATTCTTTTTCTTCCATTCTTCTTCATCCGATCTTCTTCTTCCATTCTTCTTCTTCCAATCTTCTTCTTCCATTCTTCTTCTTCTGATCTTCATCTTGCATTCTTCTTCTTCCGATATTCTTCTTCCATTCTTTTTCTTCCGTTCTTCTTCTTCTGATCTTCTTCTTCCATTCCTCTTCTTTCGATCTTCTTCTTCTATTCTTCTTCTTCCGATCTTCTTCTACCATTCTTCTTCTTCAAATCTTCTTCCGATCTTCCTCTTTTATTCTTCTTCTGCCGTTCTTCTTCTTCCGATCCTCTTCATCCATTCTACTTCTTCCGATCTTCTGCTTCCATTCTTCTTCTTCCGATTTTCTTCCATTCTTCTTCTTCCGATCTTCTTGTTCCATTCTTCTCCTTCCGTTCCTCTTCTTCCATTCTTCTTCTCCTTCCGATCTTGTTGTTCCATTCTTCTTCTTCCATTCTTCTTCTTCTATTCTTCTTCTTCTTCCGATCTTCTTCTTCCATTCTTCTTCTTCTGATCTTCTCCTTCCATTCTTCTTCTAGCGATCTTCTTGTTCCATTCTTCTTCTTCCATTCTTGTTCTTCCGATCTTCTTCCATTCTTCTTCTTCCGATCTTCTTCTTCCATTCTTCTTCTATTCTTCTTCTTCCGATCTTCTTCTATTCTTCTTCTTCCAATCTTCTTCTTTCGAACTTCTTCTTCCGTTCTTCTTCTTCCGATCTTCTTTTTCCATTCTTCTGCTTCTGATCTTCTTCTTCCATTCTTCTTCTTCCTTTCTTCTTCTTCTGATCTTGTACTTCCATTCTTGTTCTTCCGATCTTCTTCTTCCATTCTTCTTCTTCCGATCTTCTTCTTCCAGTCTTCTTCTTCCGATATTCTTTTTCCATTCTTCTTCTTCTGATCTTCTTCTTCCATTCTTCTTCTGCCGACATTCTCCTTCTATTCTTCTTCTGCCGATCTTCTCCTTCTATTCTTCTTCTTCCATTCTTCTTCTTCTGATCTGCTGCTTATATTCTTCTTCTTCCGATCTTCTCCTTCCATTCTTCTTCTTCCGATCTTCCTCTTCCATTTTTCTTCTTCTGATCTTCTTCTTCCATTCTTCTTCTTCCGATCTAGATGAATGGAAGAAGAAGAATGGAAGAAGAAGATCGGAAGAAGAAGAATGGAAGAAGAAGATCGGAAGAAGAAGAATGGAAGAAGAACAGTGGAAGAAGAGGATCGGAAGAAGAAGAATTGGAAGAAGAAGATCGGAAGAAGAAGAATGGAAGGAGATGATTAGAAGAAGAAGAATGGAAGAAGAAGAATACTAGGAGAAGATCAGAAGAACAAGATCGGAAGAAGAAGAATGGAAGAAGAAGATCGGAAGAAGAAGGGATGAAGAATATCTGAAGGAGAGGAATGGAAGAAGAAGATCGAAAGAAGAAGATCAGAAGAAGAAGAATGGAAGAAGAAGATTAGAAGGAGAATATCGGAAAAAGAAGAATGGAAGAAGAAGAATAGAAGGAGAATATCGGAAAAAGAAGAATGGAAGAGGAAGATCGGATGAAGAAGAATGGAAGAAGAATATCGGATGAAGAAGAATGGAAGAGGAATATCGGAAGAAGAAGATCGGTAGAAGAAGATTCGAAGTTGAAGAATGGGAGGAGAAGATCGGAAGAAGAAGAATGGAAGAAGAAGAATGGAGGAAGAAGATCGGAAGAAGATTGGAAGAAGAAGAATGGAGGAAGAAGATCGGAAGAAGATTGGAAGAAGAAGAATGGAAGAAGAAGATCGGAAGAAGATTGGAAGAAGAAGAATGGAAGAAGAAGATCGGAAGAAGATTGGAAGAAGAAGAATGGAAGAAGAAGATCGGAAGAAGAAGAACGGAAGAAGAAGAATGGAAAAAGAAGAATGGAAGAAGAAGATCGGAAGAAGAAGAAGGGAAGAAGAAGATCGTAAGAAGATTGGAAGAAGATGTTCTTGCCGGTTGATTCGCCTGTCAGTTGACTCCACGACACTCACACGCCTCCTTCCCCACGTTGATATGTTCTTGATTCTTTCAAAAAAATCTGCACCTGCAAAAGAGAAAGGGGCGCCCTAGAGGCCGTTTGCACTCCGACGCTCAAGTCAAGATGGGGCAAAAAACACCAAGTGTATTGAGTCTCTCTATGTTTAGGTCTAGAAAGTTCGTGTAACATCCCGCCAAAACGTTTCACAAATAAATAATGAAGATAAAGATAAAACAAAATATTGAAATGAACATAATTATATATATGTAATGATGTTTCTCCTCGCAGGGAGTTTAATACAAAACGGTCATTTTCCAAAACTTAAACATAAAAACAGCAAAAACAACCAAACAACCGATCTCCCAACATAAAAAGGGCGATCTCCTATCAAAAGGGCGATCTCCAATCAAAAGGGCGATCTCCAATCAAAAGGGCGATCTCCAATCAAAAGGGCGATCTCCGATAAGAGAACAGGAAACGGGTGATCGCCCAACAGAAGCAAAACGGGCGATCTCCTACCGGCGACCACTCACTGAGGAGCTCTTCTTCCTGCAAGATCATCTGCTCCCGTGTAAAGATTACACGATCATCACAGGTTTTAAGAAAACAGCCACAGAACCAAAATACAGGGTAAGCTAGACATTTAAAAGAGAGTTTGAATATGAACTTAAAAAAAATCAATCATGAAACCAATTTAAGACGATCACGTACAAACCATCAACTTTCTCATATTCCACCAAACCATTCGAAAATCACATATCTCACAAATCAATTTCAAGAGTCTCACAATTCACATCAGCAATCAAGTGTCTAACAATTCAATTTCTCAATTCACATACCACTGTGAAATCCACACATTCACATGGTCGCTGTGAAATCCACACATTCACAAGCGTATAGAGGAATCCACACATCCTCACATGGTCGCTGTGAAATCCACACATTCACAAGCGTATAGAGGAATCCACACATCCTCACATAACATTTCAACAAATGATTCCAGTCACAGCAAAACTCATGCCAAGGTTCAGATATTCAAATATCACATGCATTTCACATATAAACCTCAAACAGTTCTCAAACAATACAAAAACAGGGGATATTTCAATAACAGATGAAAAACCGGCGATCACCTCAAGGAACCGGCGATCACGAACAGAACTGGGTTTTAAACAAGAACATTTTGAAAACCGGCGACCACGTCGCCCCCAACATCAAAACAGAATCGATTACAGTAACCACTTCGCATCCAACATCAGAACACCAGAACAAGAAACAAAACCGGCGACCCCGTCGCCCCACATCTCAATCAGTAAGTACACAGTTTTTATTTGAAACAAGGCTAGCTTCCCTTACCTGGATCAGCGTGAAACTCTCCCTTCAAGTTCTAATCCACCGAACTCAAGGATGCCCGAACTCAGCCTAAGCGTTCTGATCGGTAGACTTGCAGAGAACTCCTCAGGTGCTCTAATGGCAGTCGTCGTTTCTCGTCGTACTGGTGCTTGAAGGTGCCTGAATCGCAACGCGAAGGAGAGAAATGGAGGAGAAGGGAGGTAGCTCACTCTTTCGCTCTTGAACCACTGCAACGTTCCCTCCTCTCAGAAGTGGGTTCCTGCCTCTTAAACCAACTTGTCTACAAAAGCAGCTGCCATCACCCACTCTGCAGGGAAGTCTGAGTGTACGTTTCACTGAACAGTACGACCACTGTTGTCTCTTGTGCATGCCAACCACTGCTCTGAACAGTACGACCACTGTTGTCTCTTGTGCATGCCAACCACTGCTCTGAACAGTACGACCACTGTTGTCTCTTGTGCATGCCAACATTCTGATGTCACTGTTCTCAACCAACACTTTTTGTCTACGTGTCGCGCGTGCTGCGCGTCTCATGCTGGGAGTCTGGGTCCCACCTTCTCTACGTACAACTCGACATCGCGCGATAACCTTCGCGCGATAACCTTCCACCGATGATCACTGGCGCGAAGAATCTCCACCGATGACTCATCCTGGAGGACGACCGATGTCTCTCTCTGGAAGACGACCGATGTCTCCTCCTCCTGGAGACCGACCGAGGTCTCCTCCTCCTGGAGACCGACCGAGGTCTCCTCTTGGCGACGCCCGCATGTCTCTCGCGCCCAAGCGATGCCCGCATGCCTCGCGCCATGGCGATGTCCGCATGCCTCTCGCGCCCTGGCGATGCCCGCATGCCTCTCGCGCCCTGGCGATGCCCGCATGTCTCTCGCGCCCTGGCGATGTCCGCATGCCTCTCGCGCCCTGGCGATCATGTGTAGTAGGCGACCGGCGATCATGTTCCAGGCGATCTCATAGTCTTCTAAACTACACTTTCCTTCCTTTTCATTTTAAATACAACATACTTCGAATCCATTTAAATATGACACTTTTATTCCAATAAGATTTTCCAGGTCCTTACAATCTCCCTAACAACAAAAATTTTCGTCCTCGAAAATTGAATTACAAGGAAAAGAGATGTGGATAGTCCTTTCTCATGGTTTCTTCCAACTCCCAAGTTGAATCACCCGATCTCTCATCCCACACCACTTTGAGAAGCTTTCATCCTGCCTTGTATCAGCTTCACCTTCTCGGTTATCTGCTGAACCAACTTTTACTACTCCAATACTTCATCAAATTCCATTGTACATCCCAACTGCTGAGCTAGTTCTCACGCTCCCTGAAGGAACACCTTACATACGTCTCTTCACCACCACGATTGATATTTCAAATGAGCTCGGCTTCTCCCAAGTTCCGAGTCATATTTGGATACAAGAATATCCTTACATTTCCCTTTCTCATCACTCATCATCCACCATTTCCATTTCGCCAGAAGAGCAAAGTTAAATTTTCTGTTATCCCTTAAATTATTCTTTTACTGGTATGCAAATTCTGCCCTAAATCTTAATATTCCATCTTCACCCATTACAAAGCCTTTAGCTTGCTCGGTGCCTAGAACTCCCATAACACGCTTCAGACTAGGCTCCCCTAATTGTTCAATCAAAACTGGTTCGCCCTCCTGGTTCCAACAATAAGGGAGTTCTGCATTTTCCCCAATACAGAGCTTCATACAATCACTGACTTCCAAACTCCATAACATCACTACCACTGCCGATTCTAAATCATAAGTAGAATAATTATCTCTCATGAACTTTGAGTTGCCTTGAAGCATATGCAACCACTCTCTTCTCTTGCATCCAAAACGCATCCCAACCCTTGATGTGAAGCACCACAGTAGACGTCAAAAGGTCTTCCGACCTCTGGAATTACCAGCACTGGAGTACCTCATGGAGATACGCTGGGTTTGATGAAATGCTTCTCCAACAGCTCTTCCACTTGCTTCTTCAATTCTACCAACTCGGCTGGAGCCATCCTGCAAGGTGCCATTGACACTGGTCCAGCTCCGGGTACCAAAACAATAGAGAATTCCACTTCCCTCTTAGGAGGTAACCCAGGTACTTCTTCTGGAAATACATTCATCCAATCTTTCACCACATGAATCCTGCTTACGTCCTCTTCATCCTTCACTTCCAACCGAGCTACCATCACGAAACACCTCGCCCCTTCTTCCGACTCTGATCGCCCATGCCGAGCAGATCTCGCATCTGGCTCTTGGAGATCGGAAAACACCACTTTCTGCCTACCGCAAACTATGGGAACGTGATCGGCAGACAGTCAATCCATTCACAGGATAACATCCAGATCCTGCAGAGGTAGACAGATCAAATTCACTTTGAATCTGCGTCCCTCTACTATCACTGAACATTCGGGGCAACTGTAGAGGTCAACACCTGCCCTGACACAGGTGTAGAGACCAACAGTTTCGAAGGGTAACTCCTTCACTAGAAGGTCCAGCTCGGCTACACCGACTTGACACAAAAGAGTGTGTCGCTCAGAAACAAACAAGGCTCTTATACTTCTACCAGCAATAAAACAAGCATCTTACACCAAATTACCTGACTGGGACGCCTCAGCTCCGGCCATGGCAAACACTCTCCCTGTTGCCTGAGGTCTGCTGCCTTCGTTCCTCACATGCTGGAGTCCACCGGATTGAGTCATCCCATTCTGAGTAGGACAATCCCTAGCAAAGTGTCCCGTCTTCTGGCAGGCAAAACATCTTCTCTCTGAATCTTTCTTGGGGCACACCTTGGCTAGGTGTGGTCCACTACAATGGAAACATTTAAGCTGCCAGGGTTGTTGTTGCTGAGACTGGGGCGGTGCTGCTCCTGCCCTATGCTGTGGAGGTCTCGCATAAGGCTCCAACTGCGGTTGCTGCATCCTCATCTTCCCACTGGAAGAACCCCCTGGGTGTGACCTGATCACCCGAGAATCACCCTTTTCCAGGGTTTCCACCATCTTCGCCTTCTCTACTAAGGCGTGAAATTCCCTGATGCACATCGGGGCTATAGCCCTCTTCAGCCCATGCTTCAGCCCCTCCTCAAACTTCCTGCACCTCCAAGCCTCGGAGGTCGCCTGGGTATAAAATCGGGCGAGGTACTCAAACCGAGCAGCATAGGCGTTCACAGACATATCCCCCTGCTCCAACTTTAAGAACTCCGCTTCCCGCGTAAACTTTGCGCTGTCTGGGAAGTATTTCTCCATGAACCTCACCCTGAAGCTTTCCCAGTCCAACACATCCTCCCGTGCCTCCATCATCTGCTGAGCTCCCATCCACCAGAACTCTGCTTCTCCAGATAGCAGATAAGTGGCGAACAACAGCTTCTTCTCTTCAGGGCAGGAGGTCGCCCTAAAGATTTTCTCCAACTCTCTGACCCACTGATCTGCTTGATCAGGGGTAGCATCCCCACAGAACTTGGGTGGGTTGTACCTCATGAACTCGGCCAGTCCCATCCGTTCTTGGGGCTGACCGACGGGCGAATTCGTATCTGTCGACCGAGCAGCTTCCCAGTGCTGCATGGTAGCTTGATGGTTCTGCGCCATCGCCGCATTCTGCTGCTGGATGGCACCTGCCATCATCTCAATGGCCCTGGCGATCTGGCCCATCTCAGAAGAAGGTTGGGAAGGGGTAGGAGGTCTACGAGGCATCTTCCTTCTTTCTCAGGTTCCGAAACTACTAGCTTCTATATTCCCTACAACTACAAGAATGCAATCGATAAGGAAATCAATTCATTCAAGGGGGGTAACATCATGACCTTACAAGGTCAGCTTCTCAAATTCCTTAGGAATTTGAGTCCATCTACAGAACCATATAGCTTATAACCTCAAGCAAAACACCAGAACAGCTACTGGTGTGCAACCATCAATCCACACAGCCACTCACAATCAATTACAAGAACACTCAATAACATGAAATAGATCACACCAGAATTCAAGGTATGCTAAACATTAAACCTCTGGAATTTAGATTGAGAATCACCCCGATCCGGTCATGAGTGTGCACCCTCACCACCTTATCAAGACCCTCTCATTCTAAATACTAAGATTTTCAGTTAGGCATACATTCACTACAGCACACACAAAAATTTCAATACCAAAAACGTTTGAAAACCTTTCACAATAGTTGTTACTTAAACTCAAATAAGTTTTCATGAGCAGAAGAAAACACAATGGATCCACAGCCCTCAGGTCATCCTAAGGACGAACTGCTCTGATACCATTAATGTAACATCCCGCCAAAACGTTTCACAAATAAATAATGAAGATAAAGATAAAACAAAATATTGAAATGAACATAATTATATATATGTAATGATGTTTCTCCTCGCAGGGAGTTTAATACAAAACGGTCATTTTCCAAAACTTAAACATAAAAACAGCAAAAACAACCAAACAACCGATCTCCCAACATAAAAAGGGCGATCTCCTATCAAAAGGGCGATCTCCAATCAAAAGGGCGATCTCCAATCAAAAGGGCGATCTCCAATCAAAAGGGCGATCTCCAATCAAAAGGGCGATCTCCGATAAGAGAACAGGAAACGGGTGATCGCCCAACAGAAGCAAAACGGGCGATCTCCTACCGGCGACCACTCACTGAGGAGCTCTTCTTCCTGCAAGATCATCTGCTCCCGTGTAAAGATTACACGATCATCACAGGTTTTAAGAAAACAGCCACAGAACCAAAATACAGGGTAAGCTAGACATTTAAAAGAGAGTTTGAATATGAACTTAAAAAAAATCAATCATGAAACCAATTTAAGACGATCACGTACAAACCATCAACTTTCTCATATTCCACCAAACCATTCGAAAATCACATATCTCACAAATCAATTTCAAGAGTCTCACAATTCACATCAGCAATCAAGTGTCTAACAATTCAATTTCTCAATTCACATACCACTGTGAAATCCACACATTCACATGGTCGCTGTGAAATCCACACATTCACAAGCGTATAGAGGAATCCACACATCCTCACATGGTCGCTGTGAAATCCACACATTCACAAGCGTATAGAGGAATCCACACATCCTCACATAACATTTCAACAAATGATTCCAGTCACAGCAAAACTCATGCCAAGGTTCAGATATTCAAATATCACATGCATTTCACATATAAACCTCAAACAGTTCTCAAACAATACAAAAACAGGGGATATTTCAATAACAGATGAAAAACCGGCGATCACCTCAAGGAACCGGCGATCACGAACAGAACTGGGTTTTAAACAAGAACATTTTGAAAACCGGCGACCACGTCGCCCCCAACATCAAAACAGAATCGATTACAGTAACCACTTCGCATCCAACATCAGAACACCAGAACAAGAAACAAAACCGGCGACCCCGTCGCCCCACATCTCAATCAGTAAGTACACAGTTTTTATTTGAAACAAGGCTAGCTTCCCTTACCTGGATCAGCGTGAAACTCTCCCTTCAAGTTCTAATCCACCGAACTCAAGGATGCCCGAACTCAGCCTAAGCGTTCTGATCGGTAGACTTGCAGAGAACTCCTCAGGTGCTCTAATGGCAGTCGTCGTTTCTCGTCGTACTGGTGCTTGAAGGTGCCTGAATCGCAACGCGAAGGAGAGAAATGGAGGAGAAGGGAGGTAGCTCACTCTTTCGCTCTTGAACCACTGCAACGTTCCCTCCTCTCAGAAGTGGGTTCCTGCCTCTTAAACCAACTTGTCTACAAAAGCAGCTGCCATCACCCACTCTGCAGGGAAGTCTGAGTGTACGTTTCACTGAACAGTACGACCACTGTTGTCTCTTGTGCATGCCAACCACTGCTCTGAACAGTACGACCACTGTTGTCTCTTGTGCATGCCAACCACTGCTCTGAACAGTACGACCACTGTTGTCTCTTGTGCATGCCAACATTCTGATGTCACTGTTCTCAACCAACACTTTTTGTCTACGTGTCGCGCGTGCTGCGCGTCTCATGCTGGGAGTCTGGGTCCCACCTTCTCTACGTACAACTCGACATCGCGCGATAACCTTCGCGCGATAACCTTCCACCGATGATCACTGGCGCGAAGAATCTCCACCGATGACTCATCCTGGAGGACGACCGATGTCTCTCTCTGGAAGACGACCGATGTCTCCTCCTCCTGGAGACCGACCGAGGTCTCCTCCTCCTGGAGACCGACCGAGGTCTCCTCTTGGCGACGCCCGCATGTCTCTCGCGCCCAAGCGATGCCCGCATGCCTCGCGCCATGGCGATGTCCGCATGCCTCTCGCGCCCTGGCGATGCCCGCATGCCTCTCGCGCCCTGGCGATGCCCGCATGTCTCTCGCGCCCTGGCGATGTCCGCATGCCTCTCGCGCCCTGGCGATCATGTGTAGTAGGCGACCGGCGATCATGTTCCAGGCGATCTCATAGTCTTCTAAACTACACTTTCCTTCCTTTTCATTTTAAATACAACATACTTCGAATCCATTTAAATATGACACTTTTATTCCAATAAGATTTTCCAGGTCCTTACAGTTCGTACCTCTGTGAAGTATTTCACTTTCCCTTATATAGTCTAGGGTTTACTGTGCCGCTAGCCCTAATTAGGGTTCACTGCGCTGCTAGCTATACTCAAGGTTTACTAGAATACCCTCGTGCCTCCTTGTGCACCTAGTCTCTGGGGCCACCTGTTCTGGGAGTGCCTTCATTGTTCACGTGCCATGCATGTAGCTTCAATGGGAAACCGTAGTTCTGATGAGTACTCGACCCCTCAGGACTCTGCAACTAACTGTGCTCTCCCTGCTACCCGCATAGACTCTTCGTGATTCAGGCCTCTCCTTACCTCTGGGTATTTAACTGGTCATTGGCCCACTCTGGGAACCAATCTTAGCTGTTCTGGTTACGTTGTTCAAATCACCCAAGACCGATGTCACCTCGTCACACTCTGTTGCCGAGGACTGATCACCCTGCGGAGTGACGAGGAGACATTAATCCCTTCTGGTAATCATCACAGCGATGACTAATCACCCTTCACTATGGGGACACGCTGATGACTAATCACCCTTCTCTATGGGGACACACCGATGACTGATCACCCTTCTCTGAGGGGACACACCGATGACTAATCACCCTTCTCTGATTGGACACACGGATGACTGATCACCCTCAAATCCAAGCTGTCTGCGGGGTCCACTCCATGTGGCTTTGGCCCAAGCTGTGGGACCCAGCTGACGTGGTTTGCCCTTTACTATCTGTTCTCGGTGTCCGAGGACTACTCGGTACAGAAGAAGAAGGTCAGAAGAAGAAGAGTGGAACAACAAGATCAGAAGAAGAAGAATGGAAGAAGAAGATAAGAAGAAGAAGAAGAATGGAAGAAGAAGATCAGAAGAAGAAGAATGGAAGAAGAAGATCGGAAGAAGAAGAATACTGGTAGAACAAGATCGGAAGAAGAAGAATACTGGTAGAACAAGATCGGAAGAAGAAGAATGGAAGAAGAGGAATGGTACAAGAAGAATGGAAGAAGAAGATCGGAAGAAGAGGAATGGTACAAGAAGAATGGAAGAAGAAGAATGGAAGAAGAAGATCGGAACAAGAAGAACAAAAGAAGAAGAATGGAAGAAGAAGATCGGAAGAAGAAGAACGGAAGAACAAGAATGGAAGAAGAAGATTGGAAAAATAAGAAGGAAGGAAGAAGAATGGAAGAAGAAGATCAGAAGAAGAAGAATAGAACAAGAAGATCGGAAGAATAAGAAGGGAAGAAAAAGATGGGAAGAAGAATAAAGGAAGAAGAAGAAAGGAAGTAGAAGATTGGAAGAAGAAGATCGGAAGAAGAAGAACGGAAGAACAAGAATCGAAGAAGAAGATTGGAAGAAGAAGAATGGAAGATGAAGATCGGAAGAAGAAGAATGGAAGAAGAAGATCGAAAGAAGAATGGAAGAACGAGATCGGAAGAAGAAGAATGGAAGAAGAAGAATAGAACAAGAAGAACGGAAGAATAAGAAGGGAAGAAAAAGATCGGAAGAAGAATAAAGGAAGAAGAAGAATGGAAGTAGAAGATCGGAAGAAGAAGAATGGAAGAAGAAGATCGGAAGAAGATTGGAAGAAGAAAAACGGAAGAAGAAGATCGGAAGAAGAAGATTTGAAGAAGAATACTGGAAGAAGAATGTCAAAAGAAGAAGATCGGAAGAAGAAGATCAGAAGAAGAAGATCGGAAGAAGAAGAATGGAAGAAGAAGATCGGAAGAACAAGAATGGAAGAAGAAGATCGGAAGAACAAGAATGGAAGAAGAAGATCGGAAGAACAAGAATGGAAGAAGAAGAAGGGAAGAAGAATATCAGAAGAAGTAGAATGGAAGAAGAAAATCGGAAGAAGAAGATTGGAAGAAGAAGAAGGGAAGAAGAAGATCGGAAGAAGAAGAATGGAAAAAGAAGAACGGAAGAAGAAGATCAGAAGAAGACGAATGGAAGAAGAAGATCGGAAGAAGAAGAATGGATGAAGTAGATCAGAAGAAGAAGAAGAATGGAAGAACAAGATGGGAAGAAGAAGATCGGAAGAAGAAGAATGGAAGAAGAAAGAGAATGGAAGACGAAGATTGGAAGAAGAATAAAGGAAGAAGAGTAATGGAAGAAGAAGATCGAAAGAAGAAGAATGGAAGAAGAAGATCGGAAGAAGAAGAATGGAAGAAGAAGATCAGAAGAAGAAGAATGGAAAAAGAAGATCAGAAAAAGAAGAACGGAAGAAGAAGATCAGAAGAAGACGAATGGAAGAAGAAGATCGGAAGAAGAAGAATGGAAGAAGAACATCGGAAGAAGAAGAATGGAAGAAGAAGATCAGAAGAAGAAGAATGGTAAAAGAAGATGGGAAGAAGAAGAATGGATGGAAAACGAAGATCAGAAGAAAAATAAAGGAAGAAGAAGAATGGAAGAAAAAGATCGAAAGAAGAAGAATGGAAGAAGAAGATCGGAAGAAGAAGAATGGAAGAAGAAGATCGGAAGAAGAAGAATGGAAGAAGAAGATCAGAAGAAGCAGAATGGAAAAAGAAGATCAGAAAAAGAAGAACGGAAGAAGAAGATCAGAAGAAGACGAATGGAAGAAGAAGATCGGAAGAAGAAGAATGGAAGAAGAAGATCAGAAGAAGAAGAATGGTAAAAGAAGATGGGAAGAAGAAGAATGGATGGAAAACGAAGATCAGAAGAAAAATAAAGGAAGAAGAAGAATGGAAGAAAAAGATCGAAAGAAGAAGAATGGAAGAAGAAGATCGGAAGAAGAAGAATGGAAGAAGAAGATCGGAAGACGAAGAATGGAAGAAGAAGATCGAAAGAATAAGAATGGAAGAAAAAGATCGGAAGAAGAAGAATGGAAGAAAAAGATCGGAAGAAGAAGAATGGAAGAAAAAGATCGGAAGAAGAAGAATAGAAGAAGAAGATTGGAACAAAAAGAATGGAAGAAGAAGATTGAAAGAAGAAGAATGGAAGAAGAAGAAAGGAAGAAGAAGAACGGAACAAGAAGATCAGGAAAAGACAAATGGAAGCAGAAGATCGGAAGAAGATTGGAAGAAGAGGATTGGAAGAAAAAGATCGGAAGAAGAAGAATGAAAGAGGAAGATCAAAAGAAAAAGAGTGGAAGAAGAAGATCAGAAGAAGAAGAATGGAAGAAGAAGAATGGAAGGAGAAGATCGAAAGAAGAAGAATGGAAGAAGAAGATCGGAAGAAGACTAAAGGAGCAAGAAGAACGGAAGAAGAAGATCAGAAGAAGAAGAATGGAAGAAGAAGATCGGAAGAAGAAGATCGAAGAAGAAGAATGGAAGAAGAAGATCGAAAGCAGAAGAATGGAAGAAGAAGATCGAAAGCAGAAGAATGGAAGAAGAAGATCGGAAAAAGACAAATGGAAGAAGAAGGGAAGAAGAAGATCGGAAGAAGAAGAATGGAAGAAGAAGATTGGAAAAAGAAGAAGGGAAGAAGAAGATCGGAAGAAGAAGAATGGAAGAAGAAGATTGGAAGAAAAAGAATGGAAGAAGAAGATCGGAAGAAGAAGAATGGAAGAAGAAGATCGGAACAAGAATGATGGAAGAAGAAGATCGGAAGAAGAAGAATGGAAGAAGAAGATCCAAAGAAGAACAATGGAGGAAGAAGATCGGAAGAAGAAGAATGGAAGAACAATGGAAGAAGAAGATCGGAAGAAGAAGACTGGAAGAAGAAGATCGGAAGAAGAAGACTGGAAGTAGAAGATCGGAAGAAGAAGAATAGAAGAAGAAGATCGGAAGAAGAAGACCGGAAGAAGAAGAAGGGAAAAAGAAGATATGAAGAAGAAGAATGGAAGAAGAAGATCGGAAGAAGAAGAATGGAAGAAGAAGATCGGAAGAAGAATAATGGAAGAAGAAGAATGGAAAAAGAAGAACGGAAGAAGAAGAATGGAAGAAGCAGATCGAAAGAAGAAGAATGGAACAAGAGGATCGGAAGAACAAGAATGGAAGAAGATTATCGGAAGAAGGAGAATGGAAGAAGAATGAAAGAACAAGATCGGAAGAAGAAGAATGGAAGAAGAAGATCGGAAGAAGATTGGAAAAAGAGGAATGGAAGAAGAATGGAAGAAGATCGGAAGAAGAAGAATGGGAAGAAGAAGAATGGACGTAGAAGATCGGACGAAGAAGAATGGAAGAAAAAGATCAGAATAAGAAGAATGGAAGAAGAAGAAGGGAAGAAGAAGATCGGAAGAATAAGAATGGAAGAAGAAGATCGAAAGACGAAGAATGGAAGAAGAAGATCGGAAGAAGAAGATCGGAAGAAGAATCGAAAAGGAAGATCGGAAGAAGAAGAATGGTAGAAGAAGATCGGAAGAAGAAGAATGGAAGAAGAAGATCAAAAGAAGAAGAATGCAAGAGGAAGATTAGAAGAAGATTGGAAAAAGAGGAATGGAAGAAGAATATCGGAAAAAGAGGAATGGAAGAAGAATATCAGATCTTCTTCTTCCGATATTCTTCTTCCATTCCTCTTTTTCCAATCCTCTTCCGATCTTCCTCTTGCATTCTTCTTCTTTCGATCTTCTTCTTCCATTCTTTTTCTTCCAATCTTCTTCTACCATTCTTCTTCTTCCGATCCTCTTGTTCTATTCTTCTTCTTCCCATCTTCTTCTTCCATTCTTCATCTTTCGATCTTGTTCTTCCTTTCTTCTTCTTTCGATCTTCTTCTTCCATTCACCTTCTTCCGATCTTCTTCTTCCATTCTTCTTCTTTCGATCTTCTTCTTCCATTCTTCTTCTTCCGATCTTCTTCTTCCATTCTTCTTCTTCCGATCTTCTTCTTCCATTCTTCTTCTTCCGATCTTCTTCTTCCATTGTTTTTCTTCCGATCTTCTTCTTCCATTCTTCTTCTTCCGATCTTCTTCTTCCATTCTTCTTCTTCCGATATTCTTCTTCCATTCCTCTTTTTCCAATCTTCTTCTGATCTTCCTCTTGCATTCTTCTTCTTTCGATCTTCTTCTTCCATTCTTCTTCTTCCGATCTTCTTCTACCATTCTTCTTCTTCCGATCTTCCTTTTCCATTCTTCTTCCGATCTTCTTCTTCCATTCTTCGTCTTTCGATCTTCTTCTTCCATTCTTATTCTTCCGATCTTCTTCTTCCATTCTTCTTATTCTGATCTTCTTCTTCCATTCTTCTTCTTCCGATCTTCTTCTTCCATTCTTCTTCTTCCCATTCTTCTTCTTCCGATCTTCTTCCATTCTTCTGCCATTCCTCTTTTTCCAATCTTCTTCCGATCTTCTTCTTCCATTCTTCTTCTTCCGATCTTCTTCTTCCATTCTTCTTCTTCCATCATCTCCCTCCATTCTTCTTCTTCCGATCTTCTTGTTCCATTCTTCTTCTGTCGATCTTCTTCTTCCCATCTTCTTCTTCCATTCTTCTTCTTCCGATCTTCTTCTTCCATTCTTCTTCTTCCGATCTTCTTCTTGCATTCTTCTTCTTCCATTCTTTTTCTTCCGATCTTCTTCTTCCATTCTTCTTCTTTTGATAATCTTCTTCCTTTCTTTTTCTTCCGATCTTCTTCTTCCATTCTTCTTCTTCCCATCTTCTTCTTCCATTCTTCTTCTTCCCATCTTCCATTTCCATTCTTCTTCTTCCCATCTTCCACTTCCATTCTTCTTCTTCCCATCTTCCACTTCCATTCTTCTTCTTCCTTTGTTCTTCTTGCGATCTTCTTCTGATCTTCTTCTTCCATTCTTCTTGTTCCGATCATCTTCTTCCATTCTTCTTCTTCCGATATTCTTCTACCATACTTCTTCTTCCGATCCTCTTCTTCCATTCTTCTTCTTCCGATCTTCTTCTGCCATACTTCTTCTTCCCATCCTCTTCTTCCAATCTTGTTCTTCCATTCTTCTTCTTCCAAAATTCTTCCTCCGACCTTCTCCTTCCATTCTTCTTCATCTATTCTTCTTCTTCTGATCTTCTTCTTCCATTCTTCTTCTTGCGATCTTCTTCTTGCGATCTTCTTCTTGCGATCTTCTTCTTCCACTCTCCTTCTTCCAGTCTTCTTCTTCCGTTCTTCTTCTTCCATTCTACTTCTGCTGATCTTCTTCCAGTCTTCTTCTTCCGTTCTTCTTCTTCCATTCTTCTTCTTCCGATCTTCTTCTTCCATTCTTCTTCTTCCAGCATCTCCCTCCATTCTTCTTCTTCCGATCTTCTTGTTCCATTCTTCTTCTGTCGATCTTCTTCTTCCCATCTTCTTCTTCCATTCTTCTTCTTCCGATCTTCTTCTTCCATTCTTCTTCCTCCGATCTTCTCCTTCCATTCTTCTTCTTCTATTCTTTTTCTTCCGATCTTCTTCTTCCATTCATCTTCTTCCATCTTCTTCTTCCATTCTTCCTCTTCCGATCTTCTTTTTCCATTCATCTTCTTCCATTCTTCTTCTTCCGATCTTCTTCTTTCATTGTTCTACTTCCGATCTTCTTCTTTGTTTCCCCTTCTTCCGATCTTCTTCTTCCATTCTTCTTCTTCTGATCTTCTTCTTCTATTCTTCTTCTTCCGATCTTCTTCACCCATTCTTCTTCTTCTGATCTTCTTCTTCCATTCTTCTTCTTCCGATCTTCTTCTTCCATTCATCTTCTTCCATTCTTCTTCATCGGATCTTCTTCTTCCATTCTTCTTCTTCCGATCTTCTTCTTCTAATCTTCTTCTTCCATTATTCTTCTTCCGATCTTCTTCTTCCATTATTCTTCTTCCGATCTTCTTCTTCCATTATTCTGCTTCCGATCTTCTTCTTCGATTCCTCTTCTTCCCTCCTTCGTGTGGCCATCTTCTTCATCCGATCTTCTTCCATTCTTCTTCTTCCATTCTTCTTTTTCCGTTCTTCTTCTTCCTATGTTCTTCTTCCCATCTTCTTCTTCCATTCTTCTTGTTCCTATCTTCTTCTTCCCATCATCTTCTTCCAATCTTCTACTTCCATTCTTCTTCTTCCGATCTTTTTCTTCCCTTCTTATTCTTCCGAACTTCTTCTTCCATTCTTCTTCTTCCGATCTTCTTCTTACGTTCTTCTTCTTCCGATCTTCTTCTTTCCTTCTTCTTCTTCCATTCTTTTTCTTCGGATATTCATCTTTTGATCGTTTTCCTTTCTTCTTCTTCTTATCTTCTTTTTCCAGTCCTCTTCTTCCATTCTTCTACTTCCGATCTTCTTCTTCCGGTCTTCTTCTTCCCTTCTTCTTCTTCTAATCTTCTTCTTTCGATCTTCTTCTTCCAATCTTCCGCTTCCATTCTTCTCCTTCCGATCTTCTTCTTCCATTTTTCTTCTTCTGATCTTTTTCTTCCATTCCTCTTCTTCCGATCATCTTCTTCCATTCTTCTTCTTCCGATCATCTTTTTCCATTCTTGTTTTTCCGATCTTCTTCTTCCATTCTTCTTCTTCCGATCTTCTTCTTCCATTCTTCTTCTTCCGATCTTGTTCTTCCATTCTTGTCCTTCCGATCTTCTTCTTCCATTCTTCTCCTTCCGATCTTGTTCCTCCATTCTTCTTCTTCCTTTCATCCTCCTCCACTCGTCTTGTTCCATTCTTCTTCTTCCGATCTTGTTCTTCCATTCTTCTTCTTCCGATCTACTTCACCCATTCTTCTTCTTCCGAGCTTCTTCTTCCATTCTTCTGCTTCCGATCTTCTTCTTCCATTCTTCTCCTTCCGATCTTCTTATTCCATTCTTCTCCTTCCGATCTTCTTCCATTCTTCTTCTTTCGATCATCTCCTTCCATTCTTTTTTTCCGATCTTCTTCTTCCATTCTTCTTCTTTCGATCTTCTTCTTCCATTCTTCATCTTCTGATCTTTTTCTTCCATTATTTCTCATTCGATCGACTCCTTCCATTCTTCTTCTTCCGATCTTCTTCTTGCATTCCTCTTCTTCCATTCTTCTCCTTCTGATCTTCTTCTTCCATTCTTCTTCTTCCGATCTTGTTCTTCTTCCATTCTTCTCCTTCCGATCTTCTTCTTCCATTCTTCTTCTTCCGATCTTCTTCTTCCATTCTTTTTCTTGCATTTTTCTTCTTCCGATCTTCTTCTTCTATTCTACTTCGTCCAATCTTCTTCTTCCATTCTACTTCTTCCGATCTTCTTCTTCCCTTCTTCTTCTTTTGATCTTCTTCTTAAGTTCTTTCTCTTTCGATCTTCTGCTTCCATTCTTCTTCTAGCTTTCTGGTTCTTCCGATCTTGTTCTTCCATTCTTCTGCTCCATTCTTCTTCTTCCGATCTTGTTCTTCCATTCTTCTTCTTCCAATCTTCTTCTTCCATTCTTCTCCTTCCGATCTTCTTCTTCCATTCTTCTCCTTCCGATCTTCTTCTTCCATTCTTCACCTTCCGATTTCCATTCTTCTTCTTCCGATCTACTTCACCCATTCTTCTTCTTCCGATCTTCTTCTTCTATTCCTCTCCTTCCGATCTTCTTCCAGTCCTCTCCTTCTGATCTTCTTCCATTCTTCTCCTTCCGATCTTCTTCTTCCATTCTCCTTCTTCCGATCATCTTCTTCCATTCTACTTCTTCCGATCATCTTCTTCCATTCTACTTCTTCCGATCATCTTCTTCCATTCTTCTTTTCCGATCTTCTTCTTCCATTCTTCTTCTTCCTATCTTCTTCCACTCTTCTTCTTCTGATCATTTTCTTCCATTCTATTTCATTCGATCGTTTCCTTCCATTCTTCTTCTTCAGATTCTTCTTCTCCCATTCTTCTTCTTCCGATCTTCTTCTTGCATTCCTCTTCTTCTATTCTTCTCCTTCTGATCTTCTTCTTCCATTCTGCTTCTTCCGATCTTCATCTTCCATTCTTCTTCTTTCGATCTTCATCTTTCATTCTTCTTCTTCCGATCCTCTTCTTCAATTCTTTTTCTTTCGATCTTCTTCTTCCATTCTTCTTCTTTCGATCTTCTTCTTCCATTCTTCTTCTTCCGATCCTCTTCTTCCATTCTTCTTGTTCCGATCTTCTTCTTCTTCCATTCTTCTTGTTCCGATCTTCTTCTTCTTCCATTCTTCTTGTTCCGATCTTCTTCTTCTTCCATTTTTCTCCTTCCGATCTTCTTCTTTCATTCTACTTCTTCCAATCTTCTTCCTCCATTCTACTTCTTCCGATCTTCTTCTTCCATTCTTTTTCCTGTATTCCTCTTCATCCGATGTTCTTCTTCCATTCTTCTTCTTCCGATCATCTTCTACCGTTCTTGTTCTTGCGAACTTCAACTTGCATTCTTCTTCTTCCATTCTTCTTCTTCCATTCTCCTTCTTCCGATATTCTTCTTCCGATCTTCTTCTTCCGATCTTCTTCTTCCATTCTTCTTCTTCCGATCTTCTTCTTCCATTCTTCTTCTTCCGATCTTCTCCTTCCATTGTTCTTCTTCACATCTTCTTCTTCTTCCATTCTTCTTCTTCCGATCTCGTTCTTCCATTCTTCTTCTTCCGATTTACTTCTTCCATTCTTCTGCTTTCGATCTTCTTCTTCCATTCTTCTCCTTCCGATCTTCTTCTTCCATTCTTCTCCTTCCCATCTTCTTGTTCCATTCTTTTTCTTTCGATCATCATCTTCCATTCTTCTTCTTCCGATCTTCTTCTTCGATTCTTCTTCTTCCGGTCTTCTTCTTCTTACATTCTTCTTCTTACGATCTTCTTCTTCCATTCTTCTTCTTACGATCTTCTTCTTCCATTCTTCTTCTTCAGATGTTCTTCTTCCATTCTTCTTCTCCTAATCTTGTCCTGCCATTCTTTTTTCTTCCTTTCTTATTCTTCCATTCTTCTTCTTCCGATCTAGTTCTTCCATTCTTGTTCTTTCGATCTTCTTCTTCCATTCTTCTTTTTCCGATCTTCTTCGATTCTTCTTCTTCCAATCTTCTTTTTCCATTCTTGTTCCTCTGATCTTCCTCTTCCATTTTTCTTGTTCCCTTCTTCTTTCGTTCCTCTTCTTCCATTCTTCTTCTTCTTCTGATCTTCTTCTTCCTTTCGTCTTCTTCCGATGTTCTTCTTCTGTTCTTCTTCTTCCGATCTTCATATTCCATTCTTCTTCTTCCTTTCTTCTTCTTCCATTCATCCTCTTCCTATGTTCTTCAACTCTTCCTCTTCCGATCTTCTTCTTGCATTCTTCTTGTTTCGATCTTCTTCTTCCAATCTTCTTCTTCCGATCTTCTTCTTCCACTGTTCTTCTTCCGATGCTCTTCTTCCATTCTTCTTCTTCCGATCTTCTTCTTCCATTCTTCTTCTTCCGATCTTCTTCTTCCATTCCTTTTCTTCTGAAATTTTTCTTCCATTCGTCTTCTTTCGATCTTCTCCTTCCATTCTTCTTCTTCGTTTCTAGTTCTTCCGATCTTCTTCTTTCGATCATCTTTTTCCATTCTTCTTCTTCCGATCTTTCTCTTCCATTCTTCTTCTTCTGATCTTCTTCTTCCATTCTTCTTCTTCCGATCTTTCTCTTCCATTCTTCTTCTTCTGATCTTCTTCTTCCTTTCGTCTTCTTCCGATGTTCTTCTTCTTTTCTTCTTCTTCCGATCTTCTTATTCCATTCTTCTTCTTCGTTTCTTCTTCTTCCATTCATCCTCTTCCTATGTTCTTCAACTCTTCTTCTTCCGATCTTCTTCTTGCATTTTTCTTGTTCCGATCTTCTTCCTCCAATCTTCTTCTTCCCTTCTTCTTCTTCCGATGTTCTTCTTCCACTGTTCTTCTTTCAATGTTCTTCTTCCATTCTTCTTCTTCCATTCTTCTTCATCCGATCTTTTTCTTCCATTCTTCTTCTTTCGATCTTCTCCTTCCATTCTTCTTCTTCGTTTCTAGTTCTTCCGATCATCTTCTTCCATTCTTCTTCTTCCGATCATCTTCTTCTATTCTTCTTCTTTCATTCTTCTTTTTCCGATCTTCTTCTTGCATTCGTCTTCTTCTGATCTTTTTCTTCCATTCTTTTTCATTCGATCTTCTCCTTCCATTCTTCTTCTTCAGATTCTTCTTCTTCTTCCGATCTTCTTCTTCCTATCTTCTTCTTCATATTCTTCTTCTTCCGATCTTCCTCTTCCATGTTGTTGTTCCGATCTTTTTCTTCCTTTTTTCTTCCATTCTTTTTCATTCGATCTTTTTCTTCCATCCTTCTTCTTCCGATTATCTTCTTCCATTCTTCTTCTTCCGATCTTCCTCTTCAATTCTTCCTCTTCCGATCTTCTTCTTCCTTTCTTCTTCTTCCATATTTCTTGTTTCCTTCTTCTTCTTCCATTCTCCTTCTTCTTCTTCCATTCCTCTTCTTCCATTCTTCTTCTTCCGATCTTCTTCTTCCGTTCTTCTTCTTCCATTCCTCTTCTTCCATTCTTCTTCTTACGATCCTTATTCCATTCTTCTTCTTCCGGTCTTCTTCTTCCATTCTTCTTCTTCCGGTCTTCTTTTTCCGATATTCTTCTTCCATTCGTCTTCTTTCGATCTTCTTCTTCCATTCTTCTTCTCCCGATCTTCTTCTGCCACTCTTTTTCTTCGGATCTTCTTGTTCCATTCTTCTTCTTCTAATCTTCTTCTTCCATTCTTCTTCTTCCATTTTTCTTCTTCCATTCTTCTTCTTCCGATCTGCTTCTTCTTCCAATTCTTCTTCTTCCATTCTTCTTCCTCCGATCTTCTTCTTCCATTCTTCTTTATCCATTCTTCTACTTCCGATCTTCTTCTTCCATTCTTCTTTATCCATTCTTCTACTTCCGATCTTCTTCTTCCGATCTTCTTCTTTCGATCTTCTTCTGCCATTCTTCTTCTTCCGATCTTCTTTTTCCATTCTTCTTCTTCCGATCTTCTTGTTCCATTCTTCTTCTTCCGATCTTCTTCTTCCATTCTTCTTCTTCCGATCTTCCTCTTCCATTCTTCTTCTTCCATACTTCTTCTTCCCATTCTTCTTCATCCATTCTCTTTCTTCCGATCTTTTTCTTCCATTCTTCTTCGTCTGATCTTCTTCTTCCATTCTTCTTCTGCCATTCTTCTTCTTCCGATCTTGTTTTCCCATTCTTATTCTTTTGATCTTCTTCTTCTATTCTTCTTCTTCCGATCTTCTTCTTCCATTCTTCTTCTTTCGATCTTCTTCTGCCATTCTTCTTCTTCCATTCTTCTTCTTCCGATCTTCTTCTTCCATTCTTCTTTTTCCGATCTTCTTCTCCATTTCTTCTTCTTCCGATCTTCTTCTTCCATTATTCTTCTTCGGATCTTCTTCTTCCATTCATCTTCTTCCGATCTTCTTCTGCCATTCTTCTTCTTCCGATCTTCTTCTGCCATTCTTCATCTTCCGATCTTCTTCTACTATTCTTCTTCTTCCGATCTTCTGCTGCTATTCTTCTTCTTCTTCTGATCTTCTTCTTCCATTCTTCTTCATCAGATCTTCTTCTTCCATTCTTCTTCTTCCGATCTTCTTCTGCCATTCTTCTTCAATTCTTCTTCCTCTTCCGTTCTTCTTCCTCTTCCGATCTAGTTCTTCCATTCTTCTTCTTCCGATCTTCTTCTTCCTCTTCCGATCTTCTTCTGCCATTTTTCTTCCTCCAATCTTCTTCTTCCATTCTTCTTCTTCAATTCTTCTACTTCCGATCTTCTTCTTCAATTCTTCTTCTTCTGATCTTCTTCTTCCATTCTTCTTCATCAGATCTTCTTCTTCCACTCTTCTTCTTCCGATCTTCTTCTGCCATTCTTCTTCTTCCGATCTTCTTCTTCCATTCTTCTTCTTCCGATCTTCTTCTTTCATTCTTCTGCTTCCGATCTTCTTCTGCCATTCTTCTTCTTCCGATCTTCTTCTTCCATTCTTCTTCTTCCGATCTTCTTCTTCCATTCTTCTACTTCCGATCCTCTTCTTCCATTCTTCTTCTTCCGATCTTCTTCTTCCAGTCTACTTCTTCCATTCTTCTTCTTCCGATCTTCTTCTTCCATTCTTCTTCTTCTGATCCTCTTCTCCCATTCTTCTTCTTCCGATCTTCTTCTTCCAATCTTCTTCGTCCAATCTTCTTCTTCCGATCTTCTTCTTCCATTCTTCTTCCTCTGATCTTCTCCTTCCATTCTTCTTCTTCCGATCTTCTTCTGCCATTCTTCTTCTGCCGATCTTCTACTTCTTCCAATTCTTCTTCTTCCATTCTTATTCTTCCGATCTTCTTCTTCCATTCTTATTCTTCCGATCTTCTTCTTCTATTCTTCTTCTTCCGATCTACTTCTTCCACTCTTCTTCTTCTGATCTTCTTCTTCCATTTTTCCCTCTTCCTATCTTCTTCATCCATTCTTCTTCTTCCTTTCTTCTTCCTCCACTCGTCTTCTTCCAATCTTCTTCTTCCGATCTTCTTCTTCCGTTCTTCTTCTTCCATTCTTCTTCTTCCGATCTTCTTCTTCCAATCTTCTTCGTCCAATCTTATTCTTCCGATCTTCTTCTTCCATTCTTCTTCTTCCTATCTTCTTCTTCCATCCTTCTTGTTTCGATCTTCTTCTTCCATTCTTCTTCTTCCGATCTTCTTCTTCCATTCTTATTCTTCCGATCTTCTTCTTCCATTCTTATTCTTCCGATCTTCTTCTGCCATTCGTCTTCTTCGATTCTTCTTCTTCCGATCTTCTTCTGCCATTCCTCTTCATCCGATCTTCTTCTCCGTTTCCTCTTCTTCCGATCTTCTTCTTTCGATCTTCTTCTTCCATTCCTCTTCTTCCGATCTTCTTCTTCCATTCTTCTTCTTCCGATCTTCTTCTGCCATTCTTCTTCTTCCGATCTTCTTCTTCCATTCTTCTTCTTCCCATCTTCTTCTTCCATTCTTCTTCTTCCGATCTTCTTCTTCCATTCTTCTTCTTTTGATCCTCTTCTTCCATTCTTCGTCTTTCGATCTTCTTCTCCCATTCTTCTTCTTCCGATCTTCTTCTCCCATTCATTCTTCTTCTGATCTTCTTCTTCCATTCTCCTTCTTCTTCCATTCTTCTTCTTCCGATCTTCTTCTGCCATTCTTCTTCTTCCAATCTTCTTCTTCCGATCTTGTTTTGCCATTCCTCTTCTTCTGATCTTCTTCTTGGGATCTTCTGCTTCCATTCTTCTTCTTCCGATCTTCTTCTTCCATTCTTCTTCTTCCGATCTTCTTCTTCCATTCTTCTTCTTCCGATCTTCTTCTTCCATTCTTCTTCTTCCGATCTTCTTCTACCATTCTTCTTCATCCGATCTTCTTCTTTAATTCTTCTTCTTCAATTCTTCTTCTTCTGATCTTCTTCTTCCATTCTTCCTCTTCCGATCTTCTTCTTCCATTCTTCTTCTTCCGATCTTCTTCTTGCATTCTTCTTCTTCCGATCTTCTTCTTGCATTCTTCTTCTTCCGATCTTCTTCTGCCATTCTTCTTCTTCCGATCTTCTTCTTCCATTCTTCTTCTTCTGATCTTCTTCTTCCATTCTTCTTCGTCCATACTTCTTCTTCACATTCTTCTTTATCCATTCTTGTTCTTCCGATGTTCTTCTTCCATTCTTCTTTTTCCGATCTTGTTCTTCCATTCTTCTTCTTCCGATCTTCTTCTTCCATTCTTCCTTTTCTGATCTTCTTCTTCCGATCTTTCTCTTCCGATCTTCTTCTTCCATTCTTCTTCTTCCGATCTTCTTCTTCTATTCATCTTCTTCCGATCTTCTTCTTCCATTCTTCTTCTTCCGATCTTCTTCTGCCATTCTTCATCTTTCGATCTTCTTCTGCCATTCTTCTTCTTCCGATCTTCTTTTTCCATTCTTCTTCTTCCGATCTTCTTGTTCCATTCTTCTTCTTCCGATCTTCCTCTTCCATTCTTCTTCTTCCATACTTCTTCTTCCCATTCTTCTTCATCCATTCTCTTTCTTCCGATCTTTTTCTTCCATTCTTCTTCGTCTGATCTTCTTCTTCCATTCTTCTTCTGCCATTCTTCTTCTTCCGATCTTGTTTTCCCATTCTTATTCTTTTGATCTTCTTCTTCTATTCTTCTTCTTCCGATCTTCTTCTTCCATTCTTCTTCTTTCGATCTTCTTCTGCCATTCTTCTTCTTCCATTCTTATTCTTCCGATCTTCTTCTTCCATTCTTATTCTTCCGATCTTCTTCTGCCATTCGTCTTCTTCGATTCTTCTTCTTCCGATCTTGTTCTGCCATTCCTCTTCTTCCGATCTTCTTCTCCATTTCCTCTTCTTCCGATCTTCTTCTTCCATTCCGCTTCTTCTGATCTTCTTCTTCCATTCTTCTTCTTCCGATCTTCTTCTTCCATTCTTCTTCTTCTGATCCTCTTCTTCCATTCTCTTCTTTCGATCTTCTTCACCCATTCTTCTTCTTCCGATCTTCTTCTGCCATTCTTCTTCTTCCGATCTTGTTTTCCCATTCTTCTTCTTCCGATCTTCTTCCTTCGATTTTCTTCTTCCATTCTTCTTCTTCCGATCTTCTTCTTCCATTCTTCTTCTTCCGATCTTCTTCTTCCATTCTTCTTCTTCCGATCTTCTTCTTCCATTCTTCTTCTTCCGATCTTCTTCTACCATTCTTCTTTTTTCGATCTTCTTCTTCCCATCTTCTTCTTCAATTCTTCGTCTTCAATTCTTCTTCTTCTGATCCTCTTCTTCCATTCTTCCTCTTCCGATCTTCTTCTTCCATTCTTCTTCTTCCAATCTTTTCTTCCATTCTTCTTCTTCCAATCTTCTGCTTCTGATATTCTTCTTCCATTATTCTTCTTCTTCTAATCTTCCTCTTCTGAAATTCTTCTTCCATTCTTCTTCTTCCGATCTTCTTCTTCCATGCTTCTTCTTCCATTCTTCTTCTTCCATGCTTCTTCTTCCATCCTTCTTCTTCGATGCTTCTTCTTCCATTCTTCTTCTTTCGATCTTCTTCTTCCATTCTTCTTGTTCCATTCTTCTTCTTCCGATCTTCTTGTTCCATTCTTCTTGTTCCAATCTTCTTCTTCCATTCTTCTTTTTCCGATCATCTCCTTCCATTCTTCTTCTTCCGATCTTCTTCTTGCAGTCTTCTTCTTCCATTCTTCTTCTTCCGATCTCCGTCTTCCATTCTTCTTCTTTCGATCTTCTTCTTCCATTCTTCTTTTTCCGATCTTCTTTTTCTATTCTTCTTTTTCCGATCTTCTTCTTCAGTTCTTCTTCTCCCCATCTTCTTCTTCCATTCTTCTTTTTCGATCATCTCCTTCAATTCTTCTTCTCCCGATCTTCTTCTTCCATTCTTCTTCTTCCGATCTTCTTCTTCCATTCTTCTTCTCCCGATCTTCTTCTTCCATTCTTCTTCTTCCGATCTTCTTCTTCCATTCTTCTTCTTCCGATCTTCTTCTTCCATTCTTCTTCTTCCGAGCTCCTTCTTCCATTCTTCTTCTCCCGACCTCCTTCTTCCATTCTTCTTCTTCCGATCTCCTTCTTCCATTTTTCCTCTTCTTCGGATCTTCTTCCCCCTTTCTTCTTCTTCCATACTTCTTCTTCCGATCTTCTTCTTCCATTCTTCTTCTTCCGATCTTCTTCTTCCATTCTTCTTCTTCCGATCTTCTTCTTCCATTCTTCTTCTTCCGATCTTCTTCTTCCATTCTTCTTCTTCCGATCTTCTTCTTCCATTCTTCTTCTTCCATTCTTCTTCTTCCGATCTTCTTCTTCCATTCTTCTTCTTCCATTCTTCTTCTTCCGGTCTTCTTCTTCCATTCTTCTTCTTCTTCCATACTTCTTCTTTCGATCTTCTTCTTCCATTCTTCTTCTTCCGATCTTCTTCTTCCATTCTTCTTCTTCCGATCTTCTTCTTCCATTCTTCTTCTTCCGATCTTCTTCTTCCATTCTTCTTCTTCCATTCTTCTTCTTCCGGTCTTCTTCTTCCATTCTTCTTCTTCTGATCTTCTTCTTCCATTCTTCTTCTTCCGAATTTGTTCTTCCATTCTTGTTCCTCCGAACTTGTTCTTTAATTCTTCTTCTTCCGATCTTCTTCTTCTATTCTTCTTCTTCCGTTCTTCTTTTTGCATTCTTCTTCTTCCGATCTTCTTCTTCCATTCTTCTTCTTCCGTTCTTGTTTTTCCATTCTTTTTCTTCCGATCTTCTTCTTTCGTTCTTCTTCTTCCAATCTTCTTCCTATCTTCTTCTACCATTCTTTTTCTTCCGATCTTCTCCTTCCATTCTTCTTCTTCTGATCTTTTTCTTCCATTCTTCTTCTTCCGATCTTCTTCTTCCATTCTTGTTCTTCCGATCTTCTTCTTCCGATCTTCTTATTCCGATCTTCTCCTTCCATTCTTCTTCTTCCGATCTCCTCCTTCCATTTTTCTTCTTTCGATCTTCTCCTTCCCTTCTTCTTCTTTCGATCTTCTTCTTCCATTCTTCTTCTTCCGTTCTTCTTCTTTCGATCTTCTTCTTCCATTCCTCTTCTTCCCTTCTTCTTCTTCCGATCTTCGTCATCCGATATTCTTCTTCTTCAATTCTTCCTCTTGCATTCTTCTTCTTCCAATCTTTATCTTCCATTAATCTTCTTCGGATCTTCTTCTTCCGATCTTCTTCCTCCATTCTTCTTCTTCCGATCTTCTTCTTCCATTCTTCTTCCTCCGATCTTCTTCTTCCATTCTTCTTCTTCCGATCTTCTTCTTCCATTCTTCTTCCTCCGAACTTGTTCTTCCATTCTTCTTCTTCAAATCGGGTTCTCCCGAATGTGTTTTTCCATTCTTCTTCTTCCGCTCCTCTTCTTCCATTCTTCTTCTTCCGCTCTTCTTCTTCCATTCTTCTTCTTCCATTCTTCTTGTTCCGATCTTCTTCTTCCATTCTTCTCCTTCCCTTCTTCTTCTTCCGATCTTCGTCTTCCTTTCTTCTTCTCCCGATCTTCTTCTTCCATTCTTTTCTTCAATTTTTATGATCTTCGTCCTCCGATATTCTTCTTCTTCCAATCTTTTCTTCCATTCTTCTTCTTCCGATCTTCTGCTTCTAATATTCTTCTTCCATTCTTCTTCTTCCGATCTTCTTCTTCCGTTCTTCTACTTCCGATCTTCTTATTCCGATCTTCTCCTTCCATTCTTCTTCTTCCGATCTTCTGCTTCCGTTCTTCTTCTTCAAATCTTCTTCCTATCTTCTTCTTCCATTCTTCTTCTTCCGATCTTCTCCTTCCATTCTTGTTCTTCCGATCTTCTCGTTCCATTTTTCTTCTTTCGATCTTCTCCTTCCCTTCTTCTTCTTCCGATCTTCTTCTTCCATTCCTCTTCTGCCGTTCTTCTTCTTCCGATGTTCTTCTTCCATTCCTCTTCTTCCGTTCTTCTTCTTCCGATCTTCTTCTTCCATTCCTCTTCTTCCCTTCTTCTTCTTCCGATCTTCTTCTTCCATTCTTCTTCTTCCGATCTTCTTCTTCCATTCTTCTTCTTCCGATCTTCTTCTTCCATTCTTCTTCTTCCGATCTTCGTCTTCCGATATTCTTCTTCTTCCAATCTTCCTCTTGCATTCTTCTTCTTCCGATTTTCTTTTTCCGATCTTCTTCTTCCATTCATCTTCTTCGGATCTTCTTCTTCCGATCTTCTTTTTCCGATCTTCTTGTTCCATTCATCTTCCTCGGATCTTCTTCTTCGGATCTTCTTCCTCCTTTCTTCTTCTTCCATACTTCTTCTTCCGATCTTCTTCTTCCATTCATCTTCTTCCGATCTTCTTCTTCCATTCTTCTTCTTCCGCTCTTCTTCTTCCATTCTTCTTCTTCCGCTCTTCTTCTTCTTCCAATCTTCTTCCACCATTCTTCTTCTTCCGAACTTGTTCTTCCATTCTTCTTCTTCCGCTCTTCTTCTTCTTTCGCTCTTCTTCTTCCATTCTTCTTCTTCCGCTCTTCTTCTTCCATTATTCTTCTTCCATTGTTCTTCTTCCGATCTTCTTCTTCCCTTCTTCTTCATCCGATCTTGTTCTTCCATTCTTCTTCTCCCGATCTTCTTCTTCCATTCTTCTTTTTCCATTCTTCATCTTCCGATATTCTTCTTCTTCCAATCTTCTTCTTCCCTTCTTCTTCTTCCGATCTTCTTCTTCCATTCTTCTTCTTCATTATTCTTCTTCCGATCTTCTTCTTCCCTTCTTCTTCTTCCGATCTTCTTCTTCCGATCCTCTTCTTCCATTCTTCTTTTTCTGATCTTCGTCTTCCGATATTCTTCTGCTTCCAATCTTTTCTTCCATTCTTCTTCTTCCGATCTTCTGCTTCTGATATTCTTCTTCTTCTAATCTTCTTCTTCTGATATTCTTCTTCCATTCTTGTTCTTCCGATCTTCTTCTTGCATTCTTCTTCTTCCGATCTTCTTATTCTGATCTTCTCCTTCCATTCTTCTTCTTCTGATCTTCTTCTTCCGATCTTCTCCTTCCATTCTTGTTCTTCCGATCTTCTCCTTCCATTTTTCTTCTTTCGATCTTCTCCTTCCCTTCTTCTTCTTCCGATCTTCTTCTTCCATTCTTCTTCTTCCGTTCTTCTTCTTCCGATCTTCTTCTTCATCTCCTCTTCTTCCATTCTTCTTCTTCCGATCTTCTTCTTCCATTCTTCATCTTCGATCTTCGTCTTCCGATATTCTTCTTCTTCCAATCTTCCTCTTGCATTCTTCTTCTTCCGATCTTTTTTTTCCGATCTTCTTCTTCCATTCATCTTCTTCGGATCTTCTTCTTCTGATCTTCTTCCTCTATTCTTCTTCTTCCGATCTTCTTCTTCCATTCTTCTTCTTCCGATCTTCTTCTTCCATTCTTCTTCTTCCGATCTTCTTCTTCCATTCTTCTTCTTCCGATCTTCTTCTTCCATTCTTCTTCTTCCAAACTTGTTCTTCCATTCTTCTTCTTCAATTCTTGTTCTCCCGAACGTGTTCTTCCATTCCTCTTCTTCTACTCTTCTTCCTCCATTCTTCTTCTTCCATTCTTCTTGTTCCGATCTTCTTCTTTCATTCTTCTTCTTCGTTTCTTCTTCTTCCGATCTTCTGCTTGCATTCTTCTTCTTCCGATCTTCTCCTTCCATTTTTCTTTTCCCAATCTTCTTCCGATCTTATTCTTCCATTCGTCTTCTTCCGATCTTCTTCTTCCATTCTTCGTCTTCCAATCTTCTTCTTCCGATCTTCTTCTTCCGTGCTTCTTTTTCCATTCTTCTTCTTCCGATCTTCTTCTTCCATGCCTCTTTTTCCATTCTTCTTCTTCCGATCTTTTTCTTCCATTCTTCTTCTTCCGATCTTCTTCTTCCATTCTTCTTCTTCCGATCTTCTTGTTCCATTCTTCTTCTTCCGTTCTTCTTCTGCTGATCTTCTGCATCCATTCTTCTTCTTCCGATCTTCGTCTTCCATTCGTCTTCTTCCGATCTTCTTCTTCCATTCTTCATCTTCCGATCTTCTTCTTCCATTCTTCTTCTTCTTCCGATATTCTTCTTCCGTTGTTCTTCTTCCGATCTTTTTCTTCCATGCTTCTTTTTCCATTCTTCTTCTTCCGATCTTCTTCTTCCATGCCTCTTTTTCCATTCTTCATCTTCCGATCTTCTTCTTCCAATCTTTTTCTTCCATTCTTCTTCTTCCGATCTTCTTCTTCCATTCCTCTTCTTCCATTCTTCTTCTTCCCATCTTCTTCTTCCATTCTTTTTCTTCCGATCTTCGTCTTCTGATATTTTTCTTCTTCCGATCTTCTTCTTCCCTTCGTCTTCTTCCGATCTTCTTTTTCCAATCTTCTTCTTCCATTCTTCTTCTTCCGATCTTTCATCTTCCCTTCGTCTTCTTCCGATCTTCTTCACCCAGTTGTCTTCCTCCGATCTTCTTCTTCCAGTCGTCTTCTGCCGATCTTCTTCTTCCACTCGTCTTCTTCCGATCTTCTTCTTCCATTCTTCTTCTTCCGATCTTCTTCTTCCATTCTTCTTCTTCTTCCGATATTCTTCTTCCGTTGTTCTTCTTCCGATCTTCTTCTTCCATTCTTCTTCATCCGTTCTTCTTCTTCCGATCTTCTTATTCCATTCCTCTTCTTCCATTCTTCTTCTTCCAATCTTCTTCTTCCATTCTTCTTCTTCCGATCTTCGTCTTCTGATATTCTTCTTCTTCCGATCTTCTTCTTCCCTTCGTCTTCTTCCGATCTTCTTCTTCCAGTGTTCTTCTTCCGATCTTCTTCTTCCATTCTTCTTCTTCCAATCTTCTTCTTCCATTGTTCTTCTTCCGATCTTCTTCTTCCATTCTTCTCCTTCCAAACTTGTTCTTCCATTCTTCTTCTTCAATTCTCTTTCTCCTGAACTTGTTCTTCCATTGTTCTTCTTCATCTCTTCTTTTTCCATTCTTCTTCTTCCGCTCTTCTTCTTCCATTCTTCTTCTTCCGATCTTCTTCTTCCAATCTTCTTCTTCCGATCTGCTCCTTCCGTTCTTCTTCTTCCGATCTTCTTCTTCCGTTCTTCTTCTTTCGATCTTCTTCTTCCATTCCTCTTCTTCCATTCTTCTTCTTCTAATCTTCTTCTTCCATTCCTCTTCTTCCATTCTTCTTCCATTCTTCTTCTTCAATTTTTGTTCTCCCGAACTTGTTCTTCCATTCTTCTTCTTCCGCTCTTCTTCTTCCATTCTTCTTCTTCCGATGTTCTCCTTCCATTCTTCTTCTTCTGATCCTTTCCTTCCATTCTTCTTCTTCCGATCTTCTTCTTCCATTCTTCTTCTTCCGATCTTCTTCTTCCATTCTTCCTTTTCCGATCTTCGTCTTCCGATATTCTTCTTTTTCCAATCTGTTCTTCCATTCTTCTTCTTCCGAACTTCTTCTTCTGATATTCTTCTTCCTTTCTTCTTCTTCCGATCTTCTTCTTCCATTCTTCTTCTTCCGATCTTCTTATTCCAATCTTCTCCTTCCATTCTTCTTCTTCCGATCTTTTTCTTCCGTTCTTCTTCTTCCAATCTTCTTCCGTTCTTCTTCTTCCATTCTTCTTCTTCCGGTCTTCTCCTTCCATTCTTCTTCTTCCGATCTTCTCCTTCCATTCTTCTTCTTTCGATCTTCTCCTTCCCTTCTTCTTCTTCCGATCTTCTTCTTCCATTCTTCTTCTTCCATTCCTCTTCTTCCAATCTTCTTCTTCCGATCTTCTTCTTCCATTCTTCATCTTCTGATCTTCGTTTTCCGATATTCTTCTTCTTCCAATCTTCTTCTTCCATTCTTCTTCTTCCAATCTTCTTCTTCCATTCTTCTTCTTCCGATCTTCTTCTTCCATGCATCTTCCACGGATCTTCTTCTTCCGATCTTCTTCCTCCATTCTTCTTCTTCCGATCTTCTTCTTCCATTCTTCTTCTTCCGATCTTCTTCTTCCAATCTTGTTCCGATCTTCTTCTTCCCCTCTTCTTCTTCCATTATTCTTCTTCCATTCTTCTCCTTCTTTCGATCTTCTGCTTCCATGCTTTTTCTTTCGCTCTTCTTCTTCCATTATTCTTCTTCCATTCTTCTTCTTCTTCCGATCTTCTGTTTCCATTCTTTCTCTTTCGATCTTCTTCTTCCAATCTTCTTCCATTCTTCTTCTTCTGATCTACTTCTTCCATACTCCTTATTCCATTCTTCTTGTTCCGATCTTCTTCTTCCATTCTTCTTGTTCCATTCTTCTTCTTCCGATGTTCTTGTTCCATTCTTCTTCTTCCGATCTTGTTGTTCCATTCTTCTTCTTCCGATCTTCTTCTTCCATTCTTCTTCTTCCATTCTTCCTTTTCCATTCTTCTTCTCCCATTCTTCTTCTACCGCTCTTCTTCTTCTGATCTTCTACTTCCATTCTTCTTCTTCCAATCTTCTTCCGATCTTCTTCTTCCACTCTTCTTTTTCTATTCTTCTCTTTCCGATCTTCTGCTTCTTTTCTTCTTCTTCCATTCTTCTTCTTCCGATCTTCTCCTTCCATTCTACTTCTTCCGATCTTCTTCTTCCATTCTTCTTCTTCCGATCATCTCCTTCCATACTTCTTCTTCCGATCTTCTTCTTCTATTCTTCTTCTTCCGAACCTGTTGTTCCATTCTTCTTCTTCCATTCGTCTTCCTCCATTGTTCTTCTTCCGATCTTCTTCTTCCATTCTTCCTCTTTCGATCTTCTTCTTCCATTCGTCTTCTTTCGTTCTTCTTCTTCCGATCTTCTTCTTCCGATCTTCTTCTTCCGTTCGTCTTCTTCCAATCTTCTTCCGATCTTCTTCTTTCGTTCTTATTCTTCCGATCTTCTTCTTCCATTCTTCTTCTTTCGATCTTCTTCTTCCCATCTTCTTCTTCCGATCTTCTTCTTCCGCTCTTCTTCTTCCAATCTTCTTCCATTCTTCTTCTTCCGATCTTCTTCTTCCATTCTTCTTCTTCCGATCTTCCTCTTTTGATCTTCTTCTTCCATTCTTCTTCTTCCAATCTTCTTCTTCCATTCTTCTTCTTCCGATCTTCTTCTTCCATTCTTCTCTTTCCATTCTTCTTCTTCCATTCTTCTTCTTCCGTTCTTCTTCTTCTGATCTTCTTCTTCCATTCTTCTTCTTCCAATCATCTTCCGATCTTCTTCTTCCATTCTTCTTCTTCCGATCTTCTACTTCCATTCTTCTTTTTCCAATCTTCTTCCAATCTTCTTCTTCCATTCTTCTTCTTCCTTTCTTCTTCTTTTCATCTCCTTCTTGCATTCTTCTTCTTCCCTTCTTCTTCTTCCCTTCCTCTTCTTCTTTTGATCTTCTTCTTCCGTTCTTCTTCTTCCATTCTTCTTCTTCCATTCTTCTTCTTCTTCCGATCTTCTCCTTCCATTCTACTTCTTCCGATCTTCTTATTCCATTCTTCTTCTTCGGATCATCTCTTTCCATACTTCTTCTTCCGATCTTCTTCTTCCACTCTTCTTCTTTCGATCTTCTTCTTCCATTCTTCTTCTTCCGATCTTCTTTTTCCACTCTTCTTCTTCCGTTCTTCTTCTTTCGATCTTATTCTTCCGTTCTTCTTCTTCCCTTCTTCTTCTTCCATTCTTTTTCTTCCGATCTTCTTCTTCTTGATCCGGTCGGTCATCGGTAGTCGATGACGTCAGCAGCAGATGACAACGTGGACCACTCACAGGGTGACACGTGGAATAAGACAGCAGGCGAATCAGGGTGGAGTAATTCAGAGAGGTGATCGGTGGTCAGTTGCTGAGTGACCACCACCAGCTGATCAGTTCCTAGAGGAGCGCTTGGAAGGGGATCGCGAGAATGTAAAGAAGCGCCGATCAGTCAACGGTTCTTGGTCATTGGGTTTCGTGCTAACACGTGTTAAGCTGGGACACAGGCTCCCAGTGAGAGCGTTACGCAGGCACCTCGCAGGATTCCCAAACTTGAAGAAGAAGAGCTGCTCACCAGTGGGGTCGTGCATGAGGATGGTATAAGAGAGCTTGTAAACCGATCAGTGATCACTGACTCTCTTAGACCCATTACGTGCATGGCATTGCGCGTTGAGGCCATGCAAGCTGGATGCGCCTGTTTAGTGTGCTTAGACCAGCCACACCTGGTGCTTCCCTTGGAGCATGCAACTTACCCAGAGGGAAGAAACGCGATAAGTTACTCCGCAATGGAATAACTACGCGCACAGGGAGAAATGCAGAAGTCCTTCAGGTGTGACACGTGTACGAGTAGATGCAAGTTGCATGCCTCCACGTGTCACCATTTGAGAGAGAGGCACGGCACAGTTTTTACAGTTAGAGAGATCACACATTCTCTGAGTCATTGTGGGGACGTTTATACACGTTGCGCAGTGGTAACAGACTTCAGTTACTGTGACGGCCAGAGACATCGGTCATCGGTCAGGGAGACACATCCATCATCGGTCAGGATGATACATCGGTCATCGGTGTGTGGCGAGGTGACATCGGCCACGGGGATGTGAACAACGCGACCAGTGATCAGTAAAGCGCCCACAGGCAGGGAGTGGCCTTAGTCACGAAACGACCGTGCATGAGGCTGGGAAGGCACAGTTAGGTGTAGAATCCTGTTGGGACGAGAACCCATCAAGGTTAGAGTTCCCAGTGAGACTGCATGCCTGGCACGCGGACCGTGAAAGTGTTCCCAGAGATTAAGTGCGTGCAGAGGCGCCCACGTGGCCATCCTGCCAGACTTTCCACTCAAGTAGAGGAAACCCACACGCAAGGTTGCCCAAAGAAGTGGGTGCTGGCAGTGCAGAAGTAATCAAGTAAGCCCTAGACTAGCCAGTAGACCCTAAGACCATATAATGGGAAGAAGAACACCAAGCAAAGGTACGCAGAACTTTCTAAAAAAACGCAATACACAATACTCAGTTTGAAAATGCTAGAACTTCACTAAGAGATTTGGTGTTCCGGTTGCCTGACTTGAGCGTCGGAGCTACAACGGCCGCTAGAGGCGCCGACTGTGTTGTTTTGCAGGCATCGTTTGGAGTTCTAGAGAAGGTTCTTGGAGCTCTCTTGTAGAACCCGCAGTTGCAGAAGGCCAGACGAAGGAGTGACGAGGCATATCCTCCACATTCAAGTCAGCGGCAGGATCATTTTGCGCCCACCGTGGGGCCGGAGTAAAACGAAGGTCCCATATTGATGGCATTTTCATGTGTTCTTCTTGAATCAAAGTAGAAATAGATGGAGCGGAAGCAATGGATGAGTGAAACAAGACCCTCCTAGGAGTTGTGTTGGTCTTGAAGGTGCATGATGAGTATGGGTTGAGTGGTTCGGCCAGCTCAAGGGAGAAGGTGAAAGGATTGAAGTTTATAGCCTAGATTTCTAGGAGGAGTAAAGCTTGTGCACAAAAATGGCAGCATAACATTACTCAAATAAACTTGAAAATACATGAGGTAGGCCTCCTTATTTATAGATTTAGGAGCCTTGGTGAGCAAGCTTAAAGGGTAGGGATGGAAATACAAAAAGTGGGGGCTGCCTAGGGTATTGACTTTAGTCAAACCACACCATCATCCTAATATTCTAGAAGATAGGTCAAAAATGCAACATTTGATAGTACACCCCTCCCTCTTTTGCTAAAGGCACCTATTTGCTAGCACACCCCTCCTTCTATTGCTAAGGGCACCTTTTTGATAGCACACCCCTAAGTTAGCAAGTTTTGCTTTCTACACTACACTAATCTACTAAGCTACCCCTAATGGGCCTCCAAGTAGCATGTACAAGGTCTTCTCCCTCCCATCTGTGGCTTCTTCTATGTGTGCTTGGATATGTTTAGCCATGGATCTTGTGAGAGGTCCTAGACGGTCTAGCTCCATGGATAGCCTCCCTCCTTCACGTCCTAGACGCTCACTTCTTAGAGCTAGACGCTCCTCTTGGTCTAGACGGTCTTCTTGGTTTGGGCCTTGGCTTCCTTGGTTAGATGTGCTTGGCCCTCCTCCATCATCCCCTCCCCCTTGGAAAGGATTTGTCCTCAAATCCAGCTCGTCATCGTCATTGGTACCTACAAATGGAGAAAGATCAATTACATTAAATGTGTCATGTACTCCATATTCAAGAGGTAGGTCCAATTTATATGCATTGTTGTTGACTCGCTTAAGGACTTGGAAGGGTCCCTCACCTCGGGGACTTAGTTTGGACTTCCTTTGATTTGGAAATCTTTCTTTTCGAAGATGAAGCCAAACTAAGTCTCCTTCCTCAAAAATTATTTCTCTCTTCCCTTTGTTGTTGTGTTTTGTGTACTTCTCATTTTGTTGTTGTATTTGAATTTTAATCTTCTCATGCATTTTCTTGACAAAATCAGCCTTGATTACTCCTTCCTTATGCACAAAATCTTGTGGATTAGGAAGAGGAATTAAATCCATGGGCGTGAGAGGATTAAAACCATATACTACCTCAAAAGGAGAAGCATTAGTAGTCTTGTGAACTACTCTATTGTAAGCAAATTCAATGTGGGGAAGGTACTCATCCCAAGATTTGTGGCTGCCCTTCATGATAGCCCTAAGCATAGTTCCAAGAGATCTATTGACTACTTTGGTTTGCCCATCCGTTTGAGGATGACAAGAAGTTGAAAATTGTAGTCTTGTTCCAAGTTTACCCCAAAGAGTTTTCCAAAAGTGACTTATAAACTTGGGATCTCTATCGGACACTATACTTCTAGGGAGACCATGGAGTCTCACCACTTCTCTAAAGAAGAGTTTAGAAATATTTTGAGCATCATCTACTTTGTGGCATGGAATAAAGTGAGACATTTTGCTAAAACGGTCCACTACCACAAAGATAGAGTCATGGCCTCTTGCAGTCCTAGGAAGTCCTAAAATGAAATCCATGCTAATGTCTTCCCAAGGAGCATTTGCAATCGGCAAAGGGGTGTAGAGTCCATGCGGCATTGTTCTAGACTTTGCTTTTAAACATGAGATACATCTAGAGCAATGGCGTTGGACATCTTTCCTCATGTGTGGCCAACAAAATTTTGCTTTCAAAAGATCTAGAGTCTTATCAACTCCAAAATGGCCCATGAGTCCCCCTTCATGTGATTCTTTGACAAGGAGTTTTCTATGTGTTCCTTGGGGAATGCAAAGTTTTCCTTCTTTAAAAAGATATCCCTCGGACACATAGTAACCTCCTTGCGCTCTATGTAGACATTGGGCATAGATGGATGAAAGTTCTTGATCTTCTTGGTAAAGCTCTCTTATGTGGTCAAATCCAAGAATTTGGGCACCCAATTTTGAAAAGAGTGTGTGGCGTCTTGAAAGAGCATCGGCCACTATATTGGTGCTTCCTTTCTTGTATTTGATTACATAAGGAAATTGTTCAAGAAATTCCATCCATTTTGCATGTCTCTTATTGAGCTTGTGTTGGCCCTTTAAATATTTTAAAGACTCGTGATCACTATGGATAACAAATTCTTTGGACACAAGATAGTGTTCCCAAGTCTTTAGCGCTCTCACAAGAGCATAGAGCTCTTTGTCATAAGTGGGGTAGTTGAGGGTGGCACCATGGAGTTTTTCACTAAAATAAGCAATGGGGTGTCCACCTTGCAACAATACCGCGCCTATGCCTACTCCCGATGCATCACACTCTATCGCAAAAGTTTTGGAAAAATTTGGGAGAGATAGGATGGGTGCATTGGTGAGTTGAGCTTTTAGCCTTTGAAAGGCTTGCTCATGCTTTTCATTCCAACAAAATGCAACATCTTTTTTAACAAGTTCATTCAAAGGAGAAGCTAGGCTAGAAAAATTAGGCACAAACCTTCTATAGAAGCTAGCTAACCCATGAAAACTTCTTACATCACTTACATTTTGTGGAGTTGGCCACTCTTGGATGACTTTGATTTTCTCGGGATCTACATGTACCCCCGTTTTGTTTACTATAAAGCCTAAAAAGACTACACTATCTACACCAAAGGTACACTTATCCCTATTTGCAAAAAGACTATTTTTCCTAAGAACTAGAAAGACTTCCCTAAGGTGACTTAGATGGTCTTCTAGGGTTTTACTATATACTAAGATATCATCAAAGTAAACTACTACATATTTACCTATACAATACCTCAAGGTGTGATTCATAAGCCTCATGAATGTGCTTGGAGCGTTAGTGAGTCCAAAGGGCATCACCAACCACTCATATAATCCAAATTTGGTCTTAAAAGCGGTTTTCCACTCATCACCTTCCTTGATTCGAATTTGGTGATATCCACTTTTAAGGTCAATTTTGGAGAATAGAGTTGACCCATGCAATTCATCAAGCATATCATCAAGCCTTGGGATTGGATGCCTATACTTGATGGTGATGTTGTTGATTGCTCTACAATCACAACACATGCGCCATTTTCCATCTTTTTTAGGCACCAACAAGACAGGTACAGCACAAGGGCTTAGACTCTTTTGAACCCAACCCTTCTCCAACAAGTCTTGAACTTGTGATTCTATCTCCTTTGTTTCCTCGGGGTTGGTTCTATAAGCAGGCCTATTTGGTAGGCTTGCCCCCGGAATGAAGTCAATTTGATGTTCTATCCCCCTAAGAGGAGGAAGCCCATTGGGTCCTTCTTGTGAGAATAGATCGTCAAATTCACTCAAAAGGTTTTCTATTTGAGGAGGTAAAACTGTGAGTTCATTACTTGTGGCAGTGCATGTAAGTGCTCCTTTACAAAAGATAAGGCTTGGTTGTTCAACAAGAAGCAAGTTTTCTAAAACATTTTCAAAAGGATTTTCTTGTAGACCAACCTTGTGGGAAGGAACACTCTTCTCCCTCGCCTTCCTATCCCTAAGGATTTTCTCTTTTTCTAGCACTCTTTTTTTTTTTGTTTTCCTCATCCCTCTTTTGTTTCATTTGTATTTGGTCTTTCACCACTTGAGAATGTGGTAAAGGACTAAGTACAAACTTCTTATATTTATGGGTGAAGGAAATCTCGTTAGTGAGACCATCATGCAAGGTTTTCTTGTCAAATTGCCATGGCCTCCCTAATAAGATATGGCAAGCTTCCATAGGCACTACATCACATAAAACTTTATCTTTGTATTTCCCTATGGAAAACTTGATTTCCACTTGCTTATCTACATGTAGTTCCCCATTTTCATTAAGCCATTGAAGTTTGTAAGGTTTTGGGTGAGGAACCACTTGTAGCTTAAGCTTTTCAACCATCCTAGCACTACAACAATTACAACTAGATCCACTATCCACAATGAGGGAACATATATTTTCTAAAACATTGCATCTTGTATGAAATATGTTCTCCCTTTGTGTTTCAATGGATGTGCTAGGGTGATTGTTGAGGGTTCTCCTAATCATAAGCAATTCTCCCTCTAATGGAGCTACCCTCTCATCCTCTCCCCCTTCCTCTTTCTCACTAAGCTCATCCTCGCCACTAGTGTATTCGTCTACACCTTTAAGAAATAAAGTCCTTTGGTTTGGACATTGTGCTTGCACATGCCCCCTACCATAGCACTTAAAACATTTAACATCTCTAGCTCAGATGGGTGGGGTTGAGGTTTCTTTGGTGAAGGGTTTGGTAGGTTCTTTTGGTTTTTCCTTAGATGTACTACCCTCCCTTTTAAACTCTCTCTTGGGATAAAAGTTAGAATAGGGGCTCACCTTTTGACTTGATGTTTTGCGCAAATTTTGTTGCTCAACTTTAATGCAAAGTTGAACCAAATCATTCAAGTCTTGATAAGGTAAGAGCTCTACTCTATCTCTTATCTCAAGTGATAGGCCACTAAGGAACCTAGATATGGTGGTTTCCTCTTCCTCTCTAATAGAGGCTCTCATCATATAGAGCTCCATCTTTTGCCTATACTCTTCTACACTCATATTCTTTTGTTGGAGTCTTTGGAGCTTGTCCATCAACTCCCTATGGTAGTAAGAAGGTATATGTCGACGTCTTAGGGCTCCCCTAAGGTCATTCCAATATTCTATGGGAGGTTCCCTATGAAGACGTCGGTCTCTTTCTAAAGAGGTCCACCAATACATGGCATTTCCTTGGAAACTAAGGGTGGCTAAGGGTACTTTTCGCTCCTCACTTACCCTATGGCAAGCAAAGAGTTGCTCTACCTTCATCTCCCAATCTAGATATATTTCTACATTTTCCTTTCCATGAAAATGAGGTAGGTCTACTCTAGTTTCCCTTGGCACCTCTTGTTCCCTTTGCCTAGTTCTTCTAGGGGGTGGTTGGTAGTAGTCATTAATTCTAAGGCTTCCCTCCCCTAGAGTTGCAATGCTTTGGGATGCATGAGTATTTGTTTTTTTTGATTTTTGAGATTTTTGGGATTTCTCTTCTTGAGCTCTAGCCAACTCATTAATCTTGTTTTCATTCTCCAATTGCCTAGAAGAGATTAATTGTACCGCTTGGGATACCTCTTTCAAAAGGGTTTTCAAAGATTTTACTTCACATTCTATAGACTTTGGAGAATGAGAAGAAGAAGACATGGCTAGACCTTTGTGTATTTAGGCGTTTTTACTTTGAGAAAGATTAGGGAAGATAAAGAAGGTAGTTTTCCAGGTAAGGGAGGTGAGTCTCAAAGGACTACTTAAGTACCAAGCCTTTTCCTTGCCAAAAACTAGTCTCCAATGCCTTCTCACAAAAATTTCTCTTAGTTAAACACTTAAAACACAAGAAGTTGAGAAATCAAAAAGCAATAAAACTATGTAAGCTAAAAAAAAAGATATGCAACAAACTAGTCGGTTTTAGCACAAATTAAACTAAACTAATCATGCAAAACGTTTCTACCAAAACAATAGAAAACAAGTTCAAACAAGCAACAAATTACTAAGCAAAAAAAAAAAAATTACTATGCTATTCGGCCCTAGGTGAGGCTTCTTGGACACTTTGAGCCCTTGAAGACACACTCACTGTCTAAACGTAATTAAAGAGGTAATTAACAATAAACCAAGTTGCAAAGGAAAAGAAGACTCCCTTTGTTGATCCTCTTTTGGGTTAGTGCACTTCCTTGTTGTCTTGAATTTTTTTTTTTTTTTTTTTGATCTTCTAGGTGTTTGTATTGTTTGTTTCAAGCAACCTTGTTTCGGCTTTAGCTTTGTCTCCTCCTTAAAATGATGGCTTTAATTCTCCAATTTCCAGCACCTATTCACAAGAGCTAAACCTAAACCAAGTCAAGTTCCATGCACATATGCACCAAGGAGAATTAAATTCCAGCACCCAAAAGAGAGGTCAAGAAACAAAAGCAAGAAACAAATTTAATTGAATAAAAACAGTACCACCAAAAGGATTTATAATATGACAACTTAGAAAGAGAGTCAAGAAATTAAAGCAAACAATTAAAGGTACTCAAAAAAAAGTTGGCACACAAAAGGAATTCCTAAAGAAAAGCACTAGATTAGATGACCAAATAAAAAAAAAAAAAACAGCACCACTGAAAATTGTTGTGGGCCAGAAAACGTGTTTGTTCCCCGATTTATGCTGAGCTGTATTTTTAAAATTTGTCTCTGAAATTTATATGCAAGAAAATTCAGGATCTTATCTAAACAATGGCTTTGGAATCACCTAAAACGCATGCACCATTTTTTTTTAATAATTTTTGCAAATTTGGTGTGCAGTTAGGCCAGCTGGAGCGCTCAAGATTTGCACTCTGATTTTGTAAGATTTATCATATTTTTTCTGTTGCCTTTTTTGATCTGATTCTTTTTGTGTCCTTTTTGTAACACTTCAAACTTGCATTTTCCAGAGAATCACAAATTTCCTATGAGTGGAAATAATTTTTGAAACAAAAAAACAGCCAGACAGAGAGAGAAACAGGGGAAATCTGGAAAACTGGAAAAAAAAAAACAGCAAGATACCAAAATTTAACACAAAGGAAAATGTAAGAAGGAAATTGTGTAAGAACTAAGACACAATTATGAACTCAAACTAAAATTAAAAAGGCAGCAAAGGATCAAAATAACAGCAGATTAAGGCAAATTAAAGAGACCCAAAAACAAGAAACAATCAAGCCAAAAATAGGACTACTAAGAATTGATGACAATTATGGATTCACATGACTTGACACAACATTTATAGATTCAGAAAATAAAGACTCAAAGCATAAAATGAAGCAATTATAAGAAAGCAATAAAGACTCAAATTCCTAAAAGAAAACAGCCACTCAATGTGTAAGGAATCCTATCACAATTGCACAAGAAAATGTTCAAGATCAATTGAACACATGTGCTTCGGTTGGATCTTCCATAAGCACACCAAGAACAATTTAAAATGTAAAAAAAAAAAACAGAAAGACAATTATGGAATTGAAATGACAAGATGAAAATAAAGAAGAACTGAAAATTTAAAAAGACAAGCTACTCATCTTGAAGAACCAAAAGCTCATGATACCAAATGATGGCATTTTCATGTGTTCTTCTTGAATCAAAGTAGAAATAGATGGAGCGGAAGCAATGGATGAGTGAAACAAGACCCTCCTAGGAGTTGTGTTGGTCTTGAAGGTGCATGATGAGTATGGGTTGAGTGGTTCGGCCAGCTCAAGGGAGAAGGTGAAAGGATTGAAGTTTATAGCCTAGATTTCTAGGAGGAGTAAAGCTTGTGCACAAAAATGGCAGCATAACATTACTCAAATAAACTTGAAAATACATGAGGTAGGCCTCCTTATTTATAGATTTAGGAGCCTTGGTGAGCAAGCTTAAAGGGTAGGGATGGAAATACAAAAAGTGGGGGCTGCCTAGGGTATTGACTTTAGTCAAACCACACCATCATCCTAATATTCTAGAAGATAGGTCAAAAATGCAACATTTGATAGTACACCCCTCCCTCTTTTGCTAAAGGCACCTATTTGCTAGCACACCCCTCCTTCTATTGCTAAGGGCACCTTTTTGATAGCACACCCCTAAGTTAGCAAGTTTTGCTTTCTACACTACACTAATCTACTAAGCTACCCCTAATGGGCCTCCAAGTAGCATGTACAAGGTCTTCTCCCTCCCATCCGTGGCTTCTTCTATGTGTGCTTGGATATGTTTAGCCATGGATCTTGTGAGAGGTCCTAGACGGTCTAGCTCCATGGATAGCCTCCCTCCTTCACGTCCTAGACGCTCACTTCTTAGAGCTAGACGCTCCTCTTGGTCTAGACGGTCTTCTTGGTTTGGGCCTTGGCTTCCTTGGTTAGATGTGCTTGGCCCTCCTCCATCACATATACAAGAACGAGAGTAGTAACCACAGAGATGAGGAATCCTAGACAAGGATCTGCTCCTTCAAACGGAGGCGAAGGCGTTACCATGCAACATCTCATGGAAACGATGCTCGTGCTCCAAAAAATGGTGGCAGAGTCCAGGGCGCACCAGGAGCGCATGCAAGCGGACTTGACCGCTTCCCAGGCCAGAAATGAGGAGCTGCATAGGGCCAATGAAGAGCTACGCTTGAATCTGCGCCGCATGCAGCAAGCTGGGGATCGCGTGGGAGAGGATCAAGCTCCACCAACGCCCCCAAGGGCCTTTCCCATGCCCTTCTCCCCCGAAATCATGAACACGGTGGTGCCTCCCAACCTGGTGGGAGTGAAGGCGTCGTTCACGGGGGTGGAAGATCCAGAAGCTCATTTGACAGCCTTCCACACTCAGATGATGCTGTCTGGAGGCTCAGACGCCGTGTACTGCAAAATATTTATGAGTACACTGAGCGGAATAGCCATGGAGTGGTTCGTGAGCCTGCCAGAGGGCCACATCACCTCCTTCCATCAGTTTTCAAAGTTGTTCACGGAGCAATCATCGTCAACAGAGCGCCACCGGTGGTGTCTTACGATCTGTTTGACATGCGCCAGTACCAGGGGGAGTTGCTGAAGGACTTTCTCAACCGCTTTGGTGCGCAGGTGGTGAGATTGCCCAGCAAGGATAAGCACATGCTGGTGCATGCATTCAAGAAAGGCATGCTACCTGGTCCTTTCAGTGAATCGCTCATCAGGAGCCACCTTGCCACCTTCGCTGAGATCTGGCGACGCGCAGTGGCGCACATAGTAGCAGAGACAGAGGTCTCTGAGAAGAGAGGCAGTGTTGCACCGTCGAAGCCACGCAGAGGTCAGGGGAAGCAGCAGCAACAGGCGCAGGTGTATGAGGCCAAGGAAAGGAAGAAGGCGCAGGGAAGGCCTCGTCCCTATGCACCCAGGAAGGACCAGGCCAGGGGGCGTGCAAGGGAGAACAACGCACCCCCTAGGTATGATTTCATGGTGGAGTTGACGGAGCTGATCGCCATCCCTGTCGTGGCTGCAAGGCTCCGAGTACCAGAGAAGACCGACAGGGTACTTGGAAAAAAGAAGGATGAGTGGTGTGAGTTCCATCAGGCTTATGGACACACACTCCGCACCTGCCTGGCGTTGGGGCATCAACTTGCTGATTTGGTGAAGACAGGATTCCTGACCGATTACCTGCGGGAGGCGCAGGGTGATCGCGCTTCGGGGTCTCAGGCAGGTGATCAACAACATGAAATCCCTGTGCATGGGGAAGTGATGACGATTGCGGGGGGCTTTTCTGGCGGAGGGTGCTCCGTGTCGCAGGGAAGAAGGTATGCACGATCAGTGATGGCCGTGAACTCATGGAAGCCATTTTCCAGAGGTGGATATCACATTCACAAGGGCTGATCTGCAGGACGTTGTACCCCACGACAATGATCTTGTGGTCATCTCCCTTGTGACAGCAGGAAGACGAGTGCACAGGGCGCTTGTAGACCAAGGAAGCTTAGCGGACGTCATGTTCTGGCCGACGTTCAACAAGTTGCAGCTGTCCCCCAATCAGTTGAGGCCATATGTTGGGTGTCTTTATGGTTTCGCGGGGGACCAGGTCGAGGTGCGGGGCTACATAGAGCTGAGGACGACGTTCACCGATGGAGTGGCGTCCCGCACAGAGAAGATAAAACTTGGATGTAAATGCCCCATCTGCATACAATATCTTGCTGGGAAGACCCACGCTCAATAGGTTGGGTGCAGTGCCATCGACGAGGCACATGAAGTTGAAGCTGCCGTTGGTGGAAGGGGCTGTCATTACCATCAAGTTAGATCAGGCTGAGGCTAGGCGCTGTTATGAGAACAGCCTCAAGCAGAAGAGAAGCATCTGCCATGTCACTACAACACCACCAGCAGGCGTGCTCTAGGAGCGATCGGTGGTTCGTGGTACACAGGTAGATCAGGTAATGGAACATGCTACGCTGGGGGGCTCCCAGGTAGCTCAAGTTGAACCTGAAGCGGGGGGCATGATCGCTCCTCGTGCGTCGGGAATCGCCAGGGCGGTCATCGCCAATGAAAGGAGACCCCATCCAGCTGAGGGATGGGAAGAGGTGGAAATAAGGGGAAAGAGGTTTAAGTTGGGGGGATCGCTCGCTGCAGAAGAACGATCACAGATCGCCGGTGTGATTGAGAGGCACATGGGCGCCTTTGCATGGTCAACTTCTGACATGCCAGGGATTGACCCCGATTTCCTTTGCCACCACCTGTCGATGGACCCCAAGGTGCGACCAGTGCGCCAAAGGCGAAGGAAATTTAATGAAAAGAAGAGGAAGGTGATCCATGATGAGACGCAGAAGCTCCTTGCTGCTGGACATATCAGAGAGATCCAGTACCCCGAGTGGTTGGCGAACGTGGTACTGGTGCAGAAGTCAAACGGCAAGTGGAGGATGTGTGTGGACTTCAGTGACCTCAATAAGGCCTGCCCCAAGGATTCCTGCCCTCTCCCTAGTATAGACGCATTGGTGGACAGCGCATCAGGGGGGAAGCTCCTCAGCTTTCTGGACGCCTTCTCAGGCTACAACCAGATAAGGATGCACCCCATGGACGAGTGCAAGACTGCTTTCATGACGGAACGATCTTGCTACTGCTACAAGGTAATGCCGTTTGGGTTGAAGAACGCAGGAGCTACCTATCAGAGACTTATGGATAGGGTGCTCTCGCCCATGCTTGGAAGGAACGTACATGCATACGTAGATGACATGGTGGTCACGTCGCGAGAGAAGGCGCATCATGTAGTTGATCTGGAGGAACTTTTCACCACCATCGCCAAGTACAAGTTGAAGCTCAACCCTGAAAAGTGTATCTTCGGTGTGGAGGCTGGGAAGTTCTTAGGTTTCTTTCTAACAGAGCGTGGGATCGAGGCGAATCCAGAGAAGTGCGCGGCAATCGTGGCAATGAGGAGCCCAACAACAGTGAAGGAGGTGCAGCAGCTCACTGGTCGATTGGCCGCATTGTCACGGTTTATATCTGCTGGGGGAGAGAAGGGTCATCCGTATTTCCAGTGTCTCAAGCACAACAGCAGATTTCTTTGGACACAGGAGTGTGAAGAGGCCTTCCTAAAGCTAAAGGAGTATCTGGCGAGCCCACCAGTATTGTGTAAACCACAAGTGGGCACCCCTCTTCGTCTGTACTTTGTTGTGACGGAGAGGGCAGTCAGCTCGGTCCTGGTACAAGAGCAAGATCAAGTCCAGAAGCCTGTGTATTTTGTGAGTAAGGTGCTGCAGGGCCCGGAAACAAGGTATCAGGCTCTGGAGAAGGCAGCACCGGCGGTAGTTTTTTCAGCTAGAAGGCTCAGACACTATTTCCACAGCTTCACCATAGTGGTCATGACAGACTTGCCCATCTAGAAGGTGTTGAAGAAGCCAGAAGTAGCAGGAAGGATGGTCAAGTGTGCTGTGGAACTCTCAGAATTCGACATCCAGTACGAGCCCCGAGGACCGATCAAGGGGCAGGTGTTTGCCAATTTCGTGGTCGAGCTATCGTCAGTCGCGACACTTGCAGAAGGCGTAGTTTTTCGATGGGTCTTATCGGTGGATGTGATGGAAGAGGCCTAAGCTTAGGCCCAACAACTAGGTCCATGGCAAAGAGGATTCAAGAAGAGTGGGACTCTGCTACTGATGGCAGAGAAACTTTTCTCTACATATTCAAAAACCCTTCAGAGGACTACAAGGAGTAAAGCCCAAGCCATGGGAGCTGAGCATAAATTAATTTTAGTTTATTTATAATTTCAGTAGAGTAGGGTTCATTTAGCACAATCGGGGGTGTATTTAACAATTTAGCTTGTACCTAGGCCTTTTTGGGTAGGAATGTAGCCCTACCTTCTAGAAGCATGCTAAGGGGCTGCATTGACCTTTTAGTCAACACCCTAGCAGCCCCCTCTTTTATGTATTCCCCATCCTACCCTTGTTCCTTACTCTCCAAGGCACCATCTCCTATAAATAGGGTGCTTTGGCTCATGTTTTTTTAAGATCAATTTATATGAGTAAATGCTGCCAAAATTATGCTAGCTTCTACTCTTTGTCTAGTCTCTCTAGGCTAGACACTTTGATCTTCATCTTCACCTTCCTCCAAGTGATTTGGCCTAACCTATCACTCTCCATACCTTTCATGCACCTACAAGGAACCCATAGCTCTATATGAGTCATCCTTGACTCATGTCATCCATAGCTTCCACCACCTTTTTACCTCATATTTTAAGAAGAACAAATGGTCATGAAGAACAACCTATCAGGATGGCTCCTCCAATCAGCAGGGGAGCGGTGCTGGAGTCATTCTGGAAGGCCCGAACGGGGTACTGATCGAGCAGTCCCTTCGCTTTGCCTTCAAGGCCAGCAATAATCAGGCGGAGTATGAAGCCCTGATCGCAGGAATGTTGTTGGCAAGAGAAATGGGAGCAAGAAGTCTGGTGGCTAAGAGTGATTCGTTGCTAGTCACTAGCCAAGTTACAGGGGAGTTCCAGGCGAAAGATCCTCAGATGGCAGCTTACCTGGAGTACGTACAGCTCCTGAAGTCGTCCTTCGATGAGTTTGAGTTGGTGTATGTGCCCCGCGAGCAAAATGCCAGAGCAGATCTGCTTACCAAGCTGGCCAACTCAGGCAAGGGGGGAAAGCAGAGGACCATCATTCAAGAAACTCTAAAGGTGCCACGAGCGTTCATGTCAGACAATCAAGTGCTTCAAGTATCCAAGTCGGTGGAGCGTCTGGCGATCAGTCATCGGTCCCTGACTCAAGAAACGCTGAAAGCGCCTAGGGTGAGGGCGTGACCGGCAAGGACCGATGAGGCGATGGAAGTCTGCGCGGTCAAGGGGCCAGATACGTGGATAACGCCGTACCAGTTGTACCTAGAAGATGGTGTGCTTCCACTGGACCCGGCAGAGGCAAAGAAGATAAAGAAGAGCTCGAGTAAGTTTACTCTCGTTGATGGGAATTTATTTAGATTTGGCTTTTCCCATCCTGTACAAATGTGCGTGCATGGGGAGCAATGCACCAGACTCATGTCAGAGTTGCACGAGGGGGTGTGCGGAAGCCACGTCGGTGGTCGCGCTTTGGTAAGTAGGATCCTCCGCATGGGGTACTACTGGCCAACGCTGAAGGAAGACTGTGTGAAGTACGCTCAGCGGTGCAAACAGTGCCAACTTCATGCAGACTGGCATAAGGCATCCCCAGAGGAGTTGAAGTCCATCCATAGCCCGTGGCCATTTCACACGTGGGGAATCGACATCCTGGGACCTTTTCCTCTGGCGATCAGGCAGATGAAGTTCCTCATAGTGGCCATTGAGTATTTCACAAAGTGGGTGGAGGCAGAACCAGTGGCCCACATCACCGCTCAGAAGGTCCAGCATTTTGTTTGGAGGAATATTGTCTGTCGTTTCAGAGTACCCAAGAGGTTGGTATCCGACAATGGCACTCAGTTCACCAGTCATCAGTTGAGAAAGATGTGCGAAGAATTGAAGATACAACAAGTGTTCGCCTCGGTAGAACACCCGCAGACCAACGGGCAGGTGGAGTCAGCCAACCGAGTGCTACTTAGGGGACTGAAGCGAAGATTAGAGAAAGCTAAGGGGAATTGGGCAGAAGAAGTTCCCAGAATTGTATGGTCTTACCATACCACTCCACAGTCTAGCACCCATGAGACACCCTTTAGTCTTGTCTATGGGACAGATGCTATGATCCCCGTGGAGATACAGGAGAGCTCCCCTAGATTTCTGAACTTCATCGCCGAAGAGTCCAATCAAGAGCGAAAGGTGAATCTTGATCTCCTGGATGAAGTACGAGAAGAAGCCAGAGTTAGTGTCGAAGCTGTCAAGAGAAGAGTAGAACGCAGGCACAACTCCAAGATGAGGCTCAGGCGCTTCCAGGAGGGCGATCTGGTGATGAGGAAAGCACATCAGAATGAGATGGAGAACAAGTTATCTCCAAAGCGGACGGGTCCATACAGAGTAGTTGAGGCGTTGGAGAATGGAGCTTATCGGCTGGAGACTCTGGATGGAGCAGCTATCCCCAGGACATGGAATGCTACACACTTGAGATTCTACTTCAGTTAAGTTGTAAAGTAGATGCGTTCTTGCGCTGTACACACACTCGGTATATATACTGTAAACAGTTGAGCAGATCAGGGGGCACTCTTTTCCCTAATGAGGGTTTTTAACGAGGCCACCCAATAAAAAAGATTTCAGTATGTCAAGTGTGCAAGTGTTTCCCAGTTTAAAGTTCTTTTTGCCCCAGGCGCAAGTGCAGGTGATCGGTGGTCAGTTACCGAGTGGCCACCACCCACAGATCAGTGCCTAGAGGAGCGCCTGGATGTAGAGCGCGAGCACTCGGTCGGTGCATGGTCATCGGGGTCTTGCCAACACGTGTTAAGCTGGGACCCAGGCTCCCAGCGAGAGCGTTACGCATGCACCTCGCATGATTCCAGAAGCAGAGAGCTCAGTCGGCGCATGGTCATCGGGGTCTTGCCAACCCGTGTTAAGCTGGGACCCAGGCTCCCAGCGAGAGCGTTACGCATGCACCTCGCATGATTCCAAACCAGAAGAAGAAGAGTTGCCCACTCAAAGGACGTGCGGTGAGACCATGCAGGCAGGATGCGCCTGGTGAGTGCGCTTAGACAGCCACACCTAGTGCTCTCCTGGGAGCATGCACCCACTAAGAGAAAAAAGTCCTCACCTCGACTTTGTACAGTGAGGCTGAGGCGAGATAAAAAAGTCCTCACCTCGACTTTGTACAGCGAGGCTGAGGCGAGATAAGAAAGTCCTCACCTCGACTTTGTACAACGAGGCTGAGGCGAGATAAGAAAGCCCTCACCTCGACTTTGTACAGCGAGGTTGAGGCGAGATAAGAAAGTCCTCACCTCGACTTTGTACAGTGAGGCTGAGGCGAGATAAGAAAGCCCTCACCTCGACTTTGTACAGCGAGGCTGAGGCGAGATAAGAAAGTCCTCACCTCGACTTTGTACAGCGAGGCTGAGGCGAGATAAGAAAGTCCTCACCTCAACTTTGTATAGTGAGGCTGAGGCAAGAGGAAAAAGACCTCACCTCGACTTTGTACAGTGAGGCTGAGGCGAGAGAAGAGTCCTCTCCCTCGACTTTGTACAGCGAGGCGGAGGCAAGAGAAAAAAGACCTCACCTCAACTTTTTACAGCGAGGCTGAGGCGAGAGCAGAAAGACCTCACCCTCGACTTTGTACAGCGAGGCTGAGGCGAGAGAAGCAAGACCTCACCCTCGACTTCTTACAGCTTGGCTGAGGCAAGAGGGGTCATCGAGAAGCACTCTTCTTCCCCAAAACACAGGCATCATCTTTAGCGATCAGGCCCTCTATGCACTTAGCGCTGGAGTGACAGAGAAGTAAAGCGAAGACCTGATCGGTGGTGCACTACCGTGATAGTCGGTGGTCGGTGGTAAAGCTCTGAGTACGAAAGCTTTCCCAAGCAAGTTCTTGTGCGATCAGTCGAAGCATTTAGGCCCCCGTCAGGTCAGTCATCCAACATGAATTTATGCATAAAAACTGTTAAAGAGAACTGCTAAGGTACAGTTGGTCGCGATCAAGTAAGAAGCCAAGTTTGAAGGGTTACAGTGAGATCACGCTGAAGCCTAAGCCAGTTAACAGTTAGTCAGATGCAGAGAGTTAAAGATGGAGAAAGACAAGCAGCTGAAGCAAATAGATTTCATTCATATTGAAGTCAATACTAAGAGCCTTTACACCTAAAAGGTTTATACACAAGTTATGTAGCAGAAAAAGAAATTACACAAAAGAAGAAGTCGCAAGGGAAGAAGCTCAAGGAGGAGAACAAGTCCACAGCTCGAGACTGGGGGCTTGTGATCCGGTCGGTCATCGGTAGTCGATGACGTCAACAGCAGATGACAATGTGGACCACTCGCAGGGTGACACGTGGAATAAGACAGCAAGCGAATCAGGGTGGAGATCATTCAGAGAGGTGATCAGTGGTCAGTTGCTGAGTGACCACCGCCAGCTGATCAATTCCTAGAGGAGCGCCTGGAAGGAGATCGCGACAAAGTAAAGAAGCGCCGATCAGTCAACGGTTCTTGGTCATTGGGTTTCCTGCTAACACGTGTTAAGCTGGGACACAGGCTCCCAGTGAGAGCGTTACGCAGGCACCTCGCAGGATTCCCAAACTTGAAGAAGAAGAGCTGCTCGCCAGTGGGGTCGTGCATGAGGATGGTATAAGAGAGCTCGTAAACCGGTCAGTGATCACTGACTCTTTTAGACCCATTACGTGCATGGCATTGCGCGTTGAGGCCATGCAGGTTGGATGCGCCTGGTGAGTGTGCTTAGACCAGCCACACCTGGTGCTTCCCTTGGAGCATGCAACTTACCCAGAGGGAAGAAACGCGATAAGTTACTCCGCAATGGAATAACTACGCGCACAGGGAGAAACGCAGAAGTCCTTCAGGTGTGACACGTGTACGAGTAGATGCAAGTTGCATGCCTCCACGTGTCACCATCTGAGAGAGAGGCACGACACAGTTTTTACAGTTAGAGAGATCACACATTCTCTGAGTCATTGTGGGGACGTTTATACACGTTGCGCAGTGGTAACAGACTTCAGTTACTGTGGCGGCCAGAGACATCGGTCATCGGTCAGGATGATACATCGGTCATCGGTGTGTGGCGAGGTGACATCGGCCACAGGGATGTGAACAACGCGACCAGTGATCAGTAAAGCGCCCACAGGCAGGGAGTGGCCTTAGTCACGAAACGACCGTGCATGAGGCTGGGAAGGCACAGTTAGGTGTAGAATCCTGTTGGGACGAGAACCCATCAAGGTTAGAGTTCCCAGTGAGACTGCATGCCTGGCACGCGGACCGTGAAAGTGTTCCCAGAGATTAAGTGCGTGCAGAGGCGCCCACGTGGCCATCTTGCCAGACTTTCCACTTAAGTAGAGGAAACCCACATGCAAGGTTGCCCAGAGAAGTGGGTGCTGGCAGTCAGAAGTAATCAAGTAAGCCCTAGACTAGCCAGTAGACCCTAAGACCATATAATGGGCAGAAGAACACCAAAAAAAGGTACGCAGAACTTGCTAAAAAAACGTAATACACAATACTCAGTTTGAAAACGCTAGAACTTCACTAAGAGATTTGGTGTTCCGGTTGCCTGACTTGAGCGTGGAGCTACAACGGCCGCTCGAGGCGTCGACTGCGTTTTTTTGCAGGCATCGTTTGGAGTTCTAGAGAAGGTTCTTGGAGCTCTCTTGTAGAACCCGCAGTTGCAAAAGGCCAGACGAAGGAGTGACGAGGCATATCCTCCACATTCAAGTCAGCGGCAGGATCACTTCCGATCTTCTTCTTCCATTCTTATTCTTCGAATCTTCTCCTTCCATTCTTCTTCTTCCGATCTTCTTCTTCCATTCTTCTTCTTCGATCCTCTACTTCCATTCTTCTTCTTCCAATCTTCTTCCGATCTTGTTCTTCCATTCTTCTTCTTCCGATTTCCTCCTTCCATTCTTCTTCTTCCGATTTCCTCCTTCCATTCTTCTTCTTCTGATCTTCTTCTTCCATTGTTCTTCTTCCGATCTTCTACTTCCATTCTTCGTCTTCCGATATTCTTCGTACGTTCTTCCTCTTCCGATCTTCTTCATCCCATCTTCTTCCGATCTTCTTCTTCCATTCTTCTTCTTCCGATCTTCTTCTTCCATTCTTCTTCTTCCGATCTTCTTCTTCCGATCTTCTTCTTCCGATCTTCTTCTTCCATTCTTCTTCTTCCCATCTTCTTCTTCTGTTCTTTTTCTTCCGATCTTTTTCTTCCATTCTTATCCTTCCGATGTTCTTCTTCCATTCTTCTTCTTCCGATCTTCTTCTTCCATTCTTCTTCTTCCCTTCTTCTTATTCCGATCTTCTTCTCCCATTCTTCTTCTTCCGATCTTCTTCTTCCACTCTTCTTCTTCCATGCTTCTTTTTCCGATCTTCTGCTTCAATTCTTCCTCTTCCGATCTTCTTCTTCCATTCTTCTTCTTCTGATCTTCTTCTTCCATTCTTCTTCTCCCGATCTTCTTCTTCCATTCTTCTTCTTTCGATCTTCTTCTTCCATTCTTCTTCTTCCAATCTTCTTCTGATCTTCTTCTTCCAGTCTTGTTCTTCCATTCTTCTTCTTCCGATCTTCTTCTTCCGTTCTTCTTCTTCCGATCTTCTTCTTCTTCCATTCTTCTTCTTCCCGTCTTCTTCTTCCGATATTCTTCATCCATTCTTCTTCTTCTGATCTTCTTCTTCCATTCTTCTTCTTCCGTTCTTCTCCTCCCATTCTTCTTCTTCCAATCCTCTTCATCCATTCTTCTTCCGATCTTCTTCTTTCGATCGTCTTCTTCCATTCTTCTTCTTCCGATCTTCTTCTTCTATTCTTCTTCTTCCATTCTTCTTCTTCCGATCTTCTTCTTCTATTCTTCTTCTTCCAATCTTCTTCCATTCTTCTTCTTCCGAACTTGTTCTTCCATTGTTGTTGTTCCGCTCTTCTTCTTCCATTCTTGTTCTTCTGCTCTTCTTCTTCCATTCTTCTTCTTCCATTCTTGTTCTTCCGCTCTTCTTCTTCCATTCTTCTTCTTCCGCTCTTCTTCTTCCATTCTTGTTCATCCGAACTTGTTCTTCCATTCTTCTTCTTCCGATTTTCTTCTTCTATTCTTCTTCTTCCATTTTTCTTCTTCCGATCTTCTTCTTCTATTCTTCTTCCATTCTTCTTCTTCCGAACTTGTTGTTCCATTCTTCTTCTTCCGCTATTCTTCTTCCATTCTTCTTCTTCCGATCTTCTTCTTCCATTCGTCTTCTTCCGATCTTCTTCTTTCGTTGTTCTTCTTCCGATCTTCTTCTTCCATTCGTCTTCTTCCGATCTTTTTCTTTCGTTTTTCTTCGTCTGATCTTCTTCGTCTCTTCTTCTTCCGATCTTCTTCTTCCAATCTTCTTCTTCCGATCTTCTTCTTCCACTGTTCTTCTTCCAATCTTCTTCTTCTGATCTTCTTCTTCCATTCTTCTTCTTCCGATCTTCCTCTTCCGATATTCTTCTTCCGATCTTCCTCTTCCGATATTCTTCTTCCATTCTTCTTCTTCCAATCTTCTTCCGATCTTCTTCTTCCATTATTCTTCTTCCGATCTTCTTCTTCCATTCTTCTTCTCCCGATCTTCTTCTTCCATTCTTCTTCTTTCGATCTTCTTCTTCCGATACTCTTCTTCCATTCTTCTTCCTCCATGCTTCTTCTTCCAATCTTCTTCCGATCTTCTTCTTCCATTCTTCTTCTTCCGATCTTCTTCTTCCGTTCTTCTTCTTCCGATCATCTTCTTCCCTTCTTCTTCTTCCGATCTTCTTCTTCCGATCTTCTTCTTCTTCCATTCTTCTGCTTCCGATCTTCTTCTTCCGATATTCTTCTTCCATTCTTCTTCTTCCGATCTTCTTCCTTAGTTCTTTTCCTTCCATTCTTCTTCTTCCGATCTTCCTCATCCATTCTTTTTCTGATCTTCTTCTTCCGATCGTCTTCTTCCATTCGTCTTCTTCCGATCTTCTTCTTCTATTCTTCTTCTTCCAATCTTCTTCCATTTTTCTTCCTCCGAACTTGTTCTTCCATTATTGTTATTCCGGTCTTCTTCTTCCATTCTTGTTCTTCCGAACTTGTTCTTCCATTCTTCCTCTTCCACTCTTCTTCTTCCATTCTTCTTCTTTCATTATTCTTCTTCCGATCTTATTGTTCCATTCTTCTTCTTCCATTCTTGTTATTCCGATCTTCTTCTTCCATTCGTGTTCTTCCGATCTTCTTCTTTCGTTCTTCTTCTTCCGATCTTCTTCTTCCATTCGTCTTCTTCCGATCTTCTTTTTTCGTTCTTCTTCTTCTGATCTTCCTTTTCCATTCTTCTTTTTCAAATCTTCTTCCGATCTTCTTCTGATATTCTTCTTCCGTTCTTCTTCTTCAGATCTTCTTCTTCCATTCTTCTTCTTCCGATCTTCTTCTTCTATTCTTCTTCTTCCATTCTTCTTCGTCCATTCTTCTTCTTCTGATCTTCTTCTTCCATTCTTCTTCTTCCGATCTTCTTCTTCCAATCTTCATCCGATCTTCTTCTTCCATTCTTCTGCTTGTGATCTTCTTCTTCTTCCATTCTTCTTGTTCCGATCTTCTTCCTCCATTCTTCTTCTTCCGATCTTCTTCTTCCATTCTTCTTGTTCCGATCTTCTTCTTCCATTCTTCTTCTTCCGATCTTCTTCTTCCATTCTTCTTCTTCCCATCTTCTTCTTCCATTCTTCTTCTTCCGATCTTCTTCTTCCATTCTTCTTCTTCTGGTCCTCTTCTTCCGATCTTCTTCTTCCATTCTTCTTCTTCCGATCTTCTTCTTCCATTCTTCTTCTTCCGGTCTTCTTCTTCATTTCTTCTTCTTCCATCATCTTCTTCCGATCTTCTTCCACCAGTCTTCTTCTTCCGATCTTCTTCTTCCATTCTTCTTCTTCCCATCTTCTTCTTCCATTGTTATTCTTCCAATCTTCTTCTTCTGATCTTCTTCATCCGTTCTTCTTCTTCCATTCTTCTTCTTCCGATCTTCTGCTTCCATTCTTCTTCTTCCGATCTTCTTCTTCCGATATTCTTCTTCCATTCTTCTTCTTCCAATCTTCTTCCTATCTTCTTCTTCCATTATTCTTCTTCCATTCTTCTTCTTCCGATCTTCTTCTTCCATTCTTCTTCTCCCGATCTTCTTCTTCCATTCTTCTTCTTCCAATCTTCTTCTTCCGATCTTCTTCTTCCATTCTTCTTCTTCCGATACTCTTCTTCCATTCTTTTTCTTCCATGCTTCTTCTTCAAATCTTCTTCCGATCTTCTTTTTCCAGTCTTTTTCTTCCATTCTTCTTCTTCCAATCTTCTTCTTCCGTTCTTCTTTTTCCGATCATCTTCATCCCTTCTTCTTCTTCCGATCTTCTTCTTCTTCCATTCTTCTGCTTCCGATCTTCTTCTTCCGATATTCTTCTCCATTCTTCTTCTTTCGATCTTCTTCTTCCGTTCTTCTCCTTCCGTTGTTCATCTTCCGATCTTCCTCATCCATTCTTCTTATGATCTTCTTCTTCCGATCGTCTTCTTCCATTCGTCTTCTCCCGATCTTCTTCTTCTATTCTTCTTCTTCCAATCTTCTTCCATTCTTCTTCTTCCGAACTTGTTCTTCCATTCTTGTTCTTCCGCTCTTCTTCTTCCATTCTTCTTCTTCTGAACTTGTTCTTCCATTCTTCCTCTTCCGCTCTTGTTCTTCCATTCTTGTTCTTCCATTCTTCTTCTTCCATTATTCTTCTTCCGAACTTATTCTTCCATTGTTGTTCTTCCGATCTTCTTCTTCCATTCGTCTTCTTCCGATCTTCTTCTTTCGTTCTTCTTCTTCCGATCTTCTTCTTCCATTCGTCTTCTTCCGATCTTCTTTTTTTGTTCTTCTTCTTCTGATCTTCTTTTTCCATTCTTCTTCTTCAAATCATCTTCCGATCTTCTTCTTCTGATATTCTTCTTCCGTTCTTCTTCTTCAGATCCTCTTCTTCCATTCTTCTTCTTCCGATCTTCTTCTTCTGTTCTTCTTCTTCCATTCTTCTTCTTCCGATCTTCTTCTTCCATTCTGCTTCTTCCGATCTTCTTCTTCCAATCTTCTTCGATCTTCTTCTTCCATTCTTCTTCTTCCGATCTTCTTCTTCTTCCATTCTTCTTCTTCCGATCTTCTTCCTCCATTCTTCTTCTTCCGATCTTCTTCTTCCATTCTTCTTGTTCCAATCTTCTTCTTCCATTCTTCTTGATCCTGCCGCGGACTCGAGCATGGGGAAAGTGCCTTGTCACTCCTTCATCTAGCTTTCTAGCTGCTGCGCATTCTGCAAGGAGGCTCCAGGAACCTTCGCCGGAACTCCAAATGATGCCTGCAAAACACACAAACGGCGCCTCTAGCGGCCGTTGTAGCTTCGACGCTCAAGTCAGGCAACGGGTGTTAGGAAATATGGCTTTAAACTAGAGGGGGGTGAATTGTTTAAAGAGGTTTTCGCAATCTTTTTGAAGCTAGAATGAGTTTATCTCAGAAACCAATTGATCAAGCAATTCAGTTAGTCAAAACAGTAAGCAAAACTGCACTGTCAGAAAAACAATCGGTTGTTTCTTCGAAACAATCGGTTGTTTTTATCAGCAAACAACAAACAAACTGAATTTAAAGAGTAAGGGATAGAGAGATTGTACACAGATGTTTATACTGGTTCACTCCAACCCAGAGCTACATCCAGTCTTCTCAGAACCCTGAGGAAATCCACTAAGCAATCACACCTTGATCACTTACACAACAACCAAGAGAATGACCTTGAAAACCTCAAGACACACACTCTCCTTGGCCAACACTAAGATTGCTGATCTTGAACACCTCAAGAACACACAGCCAATCTCAGCAACAATACAGAAAAGAAATGTTTCAGCAGATACACAGATTACACTTGTTACAGATGAAGATCTGAAATCAATACAAGTAGAATCCTATTCCAGCACCTTGATCAATCTCTTTTAGCTCTTAAGCAATCTCAGCACTTTGAAAACTCTCTTAGAAAAAAAAACTTTGTCAAAAGCATTCTAAACCTTTTAAAAGAGATTTTCTGAATTATATCAAAGGAAGTTTGTTTATCAAATCTTAACAAACCCATAAAAGCTTTCTGAAAGATTGGTCAAAGCATTTAATGACTGGAGCGTAATCAGTTTCAAATCATTTAAGGCTCAGTCAAAGAAAACAGTTTTTCTGTTATGGTTCCAAAACAAACAATCGGTTGTTTCCTCGAATCAATCGGTTGTTTTGTCACTTAACAGTTTTCTCCATTCAAAAACAGTTTTCAAACTTTCTCAAAACATCTAAGTATAAACAATCGGTTGTTTCGATAGAACAATCGGTTGTTTCAACTTAGTTTGAAAAACACTTTTGTTTTATCAAAAACTGAGATGCTAATTGCTTTGAGATTTAATCTAAGGTTGGATTACACTTTAAACTACCCCAGAACAAAACAACAAAGCAGCACAGCAGCAGCAAGCAAGCAAAAGCTTCATCATCCTTCAAAGGATTTGGATTCTTCAAAACTTTGAACACCACTTGGTTCAACAATCTCCCCCTATTTGATGAAGACAAATCCCTGGTGCAGTTTGTACTGATTAAATCTGAAGCAGTTCCTGCAAAGAAAACATTTGTACCATCCAAAGCTTCTTACAGCAGCCAGTTAGATTATACCTCTTTTAACATAAAATTCAATCGGTTGTTTACACGAAACAATCAATTGTTTCTATCAGCAGTAGCAGAAAACACTTTTATACTCAGAGATTTAAACATTTTTATGCATATAAGATACAGATATACAAGTACCAATAAATCTCCCCCTATTTGTCTTCACAAATAGACTTTAACATGTACCAAACACAGATTTTAAGAGAGATTATTTAGATCAAGTATACCTAACTCATTTCTTAAGAAGAAAAACCTCTCTTTTTGCAAAGGCTTTGTGAAGATGTCAGCTAGCTGCAGTTTGGTCTCCACAAACTTTACTTCATAGTTCCCATTTTGCACATGATCTCTGATAAAATGATGTCTTATTTCAATATGTTTGGTCCTTGAGTGCTGGATTTGATTTTTGGTAAGATTGATTGCACTTGTGTTGTCACACATCAAAGGAACTTTGCTGATTTGTACACCAAAATCTGCAAGTTGTTGTTTGAGCCATAGGATCTGTGCACAGCAGCTACCAGCAGCTATATATTCTGCCTCAGCAGTAGAGAGAGCAACACATGCTTGTTTCTTGCTATGCCATGAGATTAGGCTAGAGCCAAGAAGGTGACAAGTGCCACTTGTGCTTTTTCTATCTAGCTTGCAACCTGCAAAATCAGAATCTGAATAACCAATTAAATGTATTGGAGAATGAGAGGGATACCATAATCCTATAGATGATGTTCCTTTGAGATATTTCAGAATCCTCTTTGCAGCTTTGAAGTGTGACTCTTTAGGATTTGCTTGAAATCTTGCACAAAGACACACCGCAAACATGATGTCCGGTCTACTTGCTGTTAGATAAAGCAATGATCCAATCAATCCTCTAAATTTTGTTTGATCTATACTCTTTCCAGCAGAATCTGCATCCATGTAGTAGCTTGAAGGCATTGGAGTGCTTGCCTCTTTGCAATTTTCCACTGTTCTTCTTCCATTGTTCTTCTTCAGATCTTCTTCTTCCACTCTTCTTCTTCCGATCTTCTTCTTCCATTCTTCTTCTTCCGATCTTCTTTTTCCAATTATCTTCTTCCGTTCTTCTTCTTCCAATCGTCTTCTTCCATTCCTCTTCTTGCAATCTTCTTCCGATCTTCTTCGTCCATTCTTCTTCTTACGATCTTCTTCTTCCATTCTTCTTCTAACGATCTTCTTCTTCCGATGTATTTCTTCCATTCTTCTTCTTCCGATCTTCTTCTTCCAATCTTCTTCTTCCATTCTTCTTCTTCCGATCTTCTTTTTCCGATTATCTTCTTCCGTTCTTCTTCTTCCAATCGTCTTCTTTCATTCTTCTTCTTCCAATCTTCTTCCGATCTTCTTCTTCCATTCTTCTTCTAACGATCTTCTTCTTCCATTCTTCTTCTTCCGATCTCTTTCTTCCATTCTTCTTCTTCCGATCTTCTTCTTCCATTCTTCTTCCTCCGATCTTCTTTTTCCGATTTCCTTCTTCCGTTCATCTTCTTCCGATCTTCTTCTTCCGATCTTCTTTTTTCGATTTTCTTCTTCCGTTCATCTTCTTCCATCTTCTTCTTCCATTCTTCTTCTTCCAATCTTCCTTCGATCTTCTTCTTCCATTCGTCTTCTTTCGATCTTCTTCTGCCCTTCTTCTTCTTTCGATCTTCTTGTTCCATTCTTCTTCTTCCGATCTTCTTCTTCCATTCTTCTTCTTCCGATCTTCTTCTTCCGAACTTCTTCTTCCATTCTTCATCTTCCGATCTTCTTCTTCCATTCTTCTTCTTCCGATGTTCTTCTTCCGATATTCTTCTTCCATTCTTCTTTTTCTCATCTTCTTCTTCCATTCTTCTTCTTCCAATCTTCTTCTTACATTCTCCTTGTTCCATTCTTCTTCTTTCATTCTCCTTCTTCCATTCTTCGTCTTCCGATCTTCTTCTTCCATTCTTCTTCTTTCGATCTTCTTCTTCCTTTCTTCTTCTTCCGATCTTCGTCTTCCATTCTTCTTCTTCCGATCTTCTTCTTCCATTTTTCTTCTTCCGATATTCTTCTTCCATTCTTCTTCTTCTGATCTTCTTCTTCCATTCTTCTTCTTCCATTCTTCTTCTTCCAATCTTCTTCTTCCATTCTTCTTCTTCCATTCTTCTTTTTCCGATCTTCTTCTTCCATTCTTCTTCTTCCGATCTTCTTCTTCCATTCTTCTTCTTCCGAACTTCTTCTTTCGAACTTCTTCTTCCATGCTTCTTCTTCGATTCTTCTTCCATTCTTCTTCTTCCGATCTTCTTCTTGCATTCTTCTTCTTCCATGCTTCTTCTTCCATTCTTCTTCTTCCGATCTTCTTGTGAGACTCGTGTGTCACGTTTTAGTGAGACTCGTGTGTCACTGAAACTCTCAAATGTGTAAGCTGTAAGAATCTCAAAAAACCTCTCTCAATTTCGTTAAGAGTTTGTATATATACCTGAGTCTTTCTCTCTCCTGACGGTTATTCCTCTTGACACGTGTCACCATCTGGAGTATCTGCAGCTGAAAAGTTACTTCCACTGTGCCCCCGGCGACTAAGTTATCCACACAGGGAGTAGCTTAGTACGCAGGCTACTCTGGGCGCAACCTTAACATGGCGAGCTGGTTAACCCTGGGCATTGCAGCTCACACTACACATGGTGGCAGATATGCCACTTATCCTCTGTACTTAGACCATACAACAAGTGCTTGCCAAGTCTTCTCAAACACCCGGCGATGTGCTCTTTCGGCGACTTGCTAACCACCTGATCTCCTAACCTTAACACACGGTGATCATGTGCAATCTGGGCGATTACTGATCCATACCGGCGATGAGCGATTACTCATCCTCAAGCCGATAGGCGATTACTCACCTCAAGGCGATAGGCGATTACTCATCCTCAAGGCGATAGGCGATTACTCCTCCTCAAGGCGATAGGCGATTACCATTCTGAGTGATCGCCTCCCTGATTCGCCTGCTATCCTCTACCACGTGTTACTCTGTGAATGGTCCACGTGGTCAACTGCTGCTGATGTCATCGACTACCGATGACCAACCGGATCATAAATCATATTAGTTGTAGTAAGTTAACTATAACTAATGATTTCATCGGAATGATAAAGGATAAGCAATTAGAGGATCCTAGCCTGAAGTGTATTGTAGAATTACTAGGCACCGATCAGGCTAAAGGCTTTACGATGGGCGATGATGGAATCTTGAGATTTAATGGCAGAATTTGCATACCTGCAAATGAAGAGTTGAAGAAGATGATCCTAGAAGAAGGCCACAAGAGTTACCTTAGTCTGCACCCAGGAATGAATAAGATGTACCAGGATTTAAAAGAGTCATTTTGGTGGTCGGGCATGAAGAAGGAGATAGCTCAGTATGTTGCTACCTGCTTGACATGTCAGAAGGCGAAGGTAGAACATCAAAGGCCTGGCGGTTTGTTGCAGCAATTGGATATCCCTGAATGGAAATGGGACAGCATCGCCATGGATTTTGTTACCCATTTACCCAGATCGGTAAGGGGTCATGATGCAATCTGGGTCATCATTGATCGGCTGACGAAGAGTGCTCACTTTCTTCCAGTAAATATGAGGATGCCTATGGCCAAGTTGGCACAGCTGTACATCAGAGAAATTGTGAGGTTGCATGGAGTGCCTTCCAGCATTGTTTCGGATAGAGATCCCAGGTTCACTTCACGGTTTTGGCAGACCTTACAAGATTGCTTGGGAACTAAGTTGAGAATGAGCTCGGCATATCATCCTCAAACAGATGGACAGTCAGAGAGAACGATCCAGTCCTTGGAAGATCTGCTGAGGACGTGTGTCTTGGATCAACTGGGAAGTTGGGATGAGGTGTTGCCGCTGGTGGAGTTTACTTATAATAACAGTTACCACGCCAGTATTGGGATGGCACCATATGAAGCCCTGTATGGGAGGAAAGGCAGAACTCCCTTATGTTGGTACCAGGAGGGCGAAGCAGTAATGGTTGGGTCAGAGTTGATTCAGCAGACAACCGAGAAGGTGAAATAGATACAAGGCAGAATGAAAGCTTCTCAAAGCCGGCAGAAATCCTATGCAGATCAGAGGAGAAGACCTTTGGAGTTTGCTGCTGGGGATCATGTGTTTATGAGAGTGACGCCAACCAAGGGTGTAGGACGAGCTATCAGATCAAGGAAGTTGTCTCCTAAGTTTGTTGGACCATATCAGATCTTAAGGAAGATAGGTCCTGTAGCTTATGAGATTGCTCTACCTCCCCAATTAGCAAATCTGCATAATGTCTTTCACGTGTCACAGCTAAGGAAGTATCTTGCAGACCCTAGTCACGTGTTGGAAGTGGACGATGTGCAGATCAGGGATGACTTGTCGTTTGAAGCGAAACCAGTCAGGATTGACGATCAGCAGAGTAAGCAGCTCAGAGGCAAGACCATCAACATGGTAAAGGTGGTGTGGGATGACAGATCGGGTGATTCAACTTGGGAATTAGAAGAAACCATGAGAGAAGCCTATCCGTAGCCTTTTCCTTGTAATTCAATTTTCGGGGACGAAAATTTTTCTTGTTGGGGAGATTGTAAGGATCTAGATAATTATTTGGAATAGAAGAAGTATAATTTTAATGAATTCTGAATATGTTATTACTTAAAACGAAAAGAGCTTGTAATGGAAATTTCATGGTGGTCAGACCTCGGATGTCGCCCAAGGTCTGAGGGCGGCGTGGTAGAGGTCGGTCGGTGGACCATAGTGGGTTCCAAAAATGACATGTAGGGAGGTGTGATTTGAACCTTAGGAGCGCCATGCATGCAGAATAACTACGGGACTTTACGCTTGGACATAAGGGATTTACCTTAGTGTTGCATGCTTAGGCACGTAAGGATTGAGTATTGAGCTGCCCTCGGGCAGGAGAAGCTACCGACGTCACCGAGCCATGTGGGGGTGATAACACAGGCGTGGAGTAGTGGTAGGACGAGCCCTCAACAGGGTGTGACGATGGGGCATCAGTCGGCAGAAGCAAGGCGATGTGTCCTCGCCACATCAAGGACGATGAGAGATCGCCAGGGCGAGAGACACACGGGGATCGCCAGGGCGAGAGACACGCGGGCATCGCCAGGGCGAGAGACAGACGGTCATCGCCAGGATGAGGGACGCATCGGTCGACTTCCAGGGGGAGACATCGGCGTCTTCCAGGGAGAGACATCGATCGTCTTCCAGGGAGAGACATCGGTCGTCTTCCAGGGAGAGACATCGGTCGTCTTCCAGGATGAGGCATCGGTCGTCTTCCAGGGAGAGACATCTGTCGTCTTCCAGGGAGAGACATCTGTCGTCTTCCAGGGAGAGACATCGTTCGTCCGCCAGGATGAGATATCGGTGGATGGTCATCGCGCGAGGTCGTGTTCCACAAAGATGAGGTGGGGCCCAGGCTCCCAGCATGAGCGTCTTGCATGCGCGACACGTAGTCAGTGAGAGTGCTTCAGAACAGTGGCTTCAGAGAGTTGGTATGGAAAGTGACCCAGAGTTGGTGTGCGCAGAGACCCACGTGGCCACACTGTTAGAGGAAACCCACACGCAAGGTTGCTCAGAGAGTGGGTAATGGCAGTGAAGGCTAAAGAGCCGTTCGACCTTAAGAGCTGAGGGAATCAGCTCATTTAGTTCCCCTTTCTCCTTTCTCCTCCACTCGAAGACGCAGCTATCCTCACGTACCAGCGCTACGATCGGCGACTGCCATTGTCCTTCTAGGAAGCCTCTGCAAGTTCTCCCGTCAGGATGCTAGAACAGAGTTAGGACATCTTTAAGCTTCGGTGGGTTTTGGAGCTCTTAGTTATTTTGCGCAAGTTCAGGTAAGGGAAGCTAGCATTTTCGTTTATAAAAACTTTAGGCGAGTAGGTTCTGAAGTGAGGGCGACGTGGTCGCTGGTTTCATATTCTATTTCACGATGCTCTGTTTTTATGTGTGGGGCGACGTGATCGCCGGTTTTAATGCAAATTTAGAAATCCCCTGTTTTAGTGTCGTTTTGAAATTGTTTGAGATTGAAAGGTGAAATGCATATGATATTCGAAAATCTGAACTTTGGTATGATTGTTTCTGTGATTGGGATTGTTTAAGAAAAGATTCAAAATATTATATGATGGAATTGTGCTTTTACGTGTGGTATGATGTACTGGATGAATGTGAAAGAGTGATCAAAGCATAGTATTTTCAGGAAAGAAAATACCGTGTGGAGATTTTATGAGGGTGTATTGATCTGTGAGTATCCTGTGAATGAGGCGATCCTGACTCTGCTGATATGATGGAATCACATAGATGAAGTCATTCAGTTGGTGAGAGTCGAAGGAGGTCCATATGTATGGGTAAGTCGTTTGAAAGATAACTGACTTGACCTGTTATATGGATTAACCCTGTCATACTGAGAGAGTGAGGATATTGAGATTGAGATCGAGATTATGTTTATGCGCATAGCTGTGGGAACTTTACAGCAATGTAGTATGACAGGTGCAGGTCTCTGGATGCTAAGTTCAACGCACGAGTCTTCCGGAAGTAGAGTCATGTGTCTATGTGTTATGAGTCAGTGGAAAGTCTGACATGTGAACCATGAGTATTAAATGTATTGAATAGACACTTGACGAGTTTGTGGAATATGGGGATATTGATGGTTGAAATTGATATAGATTATGAATGGTGTGAAGATTTATGCTTTCTATTGATATAAAGTTTCATATTTAAAGTTTTAAAAATATCTAGCTTACCCTTTTGTTTTGTATCGTGGTTGTTTTTCTTAAACCTGTGATGATCGTGTATATTTGCACGGGAGCAGATGAGGTTGCAGGTAGTAGAGCTCCTCAGTGAGCATTTCTGGAGGAGGAGATCGCCGGTTTTTGAATGCTGTTGTTTTGTTTTATTTTAAAAACTCCTGTATGGAAATGTATTAAAACTTCCTCGAAAAGGGATATTATTTTGAGGCAATTTTGTATTAATGGATGAATTATATTATGTATATATCTATGTTAAATGTTGATATTATTGTTTCACCTTTATTTTATTATATAAAAATGAACAATATTTTGAGGGGCGTTACACTTCTTCTTCCGATCTTCTTCTTCCATTCTTCTTCTTCCGATCTTCTTCTTCCATTCTTCTTCTTCCGATCTTCTTCTTCCATTCTTCTTCTTCCGATCTTCTTCTTCCATTCTTCTTCTTCCGATCTTCTTCTTCCATTCTTCTTCTTCCGATCTTCTTCTTCCATTCTTCTTCTTCCAATCTTCTTCTTCAATGCTTCTTCTTCCAATCTTCTTCTTCTGATCTTCTTATTCCATTGTTCTTCTTCCATTTTTCTTCTTCCGATCTTCTTCTTCCATTCTTCTTCTTCCGATCTTCTTTTTCCGATTATCTTCTTCCGTTCTTCTTCTTCCAATCGTCTTCTTCCATTCTTTCTTCTTCCAATCTTCTTCCGATCTTCTTCTTCCATTCTTCTTCTTACGATCTTCTTCTTCCATTCTTCTTCTTACGATCTTCTTACGATCTTGTTCTCCCATTCTTCTTCTTCCCATCTTCTTTTTCCGATTTTCTTCTTCCATTCATCTTCTTCCGATCTTCTTCTTCCGTTCTTCTTCTTCCAATCTTCTTTCGATCTTCTTCTTCCATTCCTCTTCTTCCGATCTTCTTCTTCCATTCTTCTTCTTCCGATCTTCTTCTTCCATTCTTCTTGTTCCCATCTTCTTCTTCCATTCCTCTTCTTCCCATCTTCTTCTTCCATTTGTCTTCTTCCGATCTTTTGCTTCCGTTCTTCTTCTTCCAATCTTCTTCTTCCATTCTTCCTCTTCCAATCTTCTTCCATTCTTCTTCTTCCATTCTTCTTCTTCCGATCTTCTTCTTCCGATCTTCTTCTTCCATTCTTCTTCTTCCGATCTTCTTCTTTCATTCTTGTTCTACCGTTCCTCTTCTTCCGATATTTTTCTTCCCTTCTTCTTCTTCCAATCTTCTTCTTCCCTTCTTCTTCTTCCGATCTTCTTCTACAATTCTTCTTCTTTTGATCTTCTTCTTGCATTCTTCTTCCTCCGATCTTCTTCTTCCATTCTTCTTCTTCCAATCTTCTTTCGATCTTCTTCTGCAATTCTTCTTCCGATCTTCTTGTTCCATTCTTCTTCTTCCGTTCTTCTTCTTACATTCTTCTTCTTCCGATCTTCTTCTTCCGAACTTCTTCTTCCGAACTTCTTCTTCCGAAGTTCTTCTTCCATTCTGCTTCTTCTGTTCTTCTTCTTCCGAACTCCTTCTTCCATTCTTCTCCTTCCGATCTTCTTCTTCCATTCTTCTTCTTTTGATCTTCTTCTTGCATTCTTCTTCCTCCGATCTTCTTCTTCCATTCTTCTTCTTCCAATCTTCTTCCAATCTTCTTCTGCAATTCTTCTTCCGATCTTCTTGTTCCATTCTTCTTCTTCCGTTCTTCTTCTTACATTCTTCTTCCTCCGATCTTCTTCTTTCGAACTTCTTCTTCCGAAGTTCTTCATCCATTCTGCTTCTTCTGTTCTTCTTCTTCCGAACTCCTTCTTCCATTCTTCTCCTTCCGATGTTCTTCTTCCATTCTTCTTCTTTTGATCTTCTTCTTGCATTCTTCTTCCTCCGATCTTCTTCTTCCATTCTTCTTCTTCCAATCTTCTTCCAATCTTCTTCTGCAATTCTTCTTCCGATCTTCTTCTTCCATTCTTCTTCTTCCGTTCTTCTTCTTACATTCTTCTTCTTCTTCCGATCTTCTTCTTTCGAACTTCTTCTTCCGAAGTTCTTCATCCATTCTGCTTCTTCTGTTCTTCTTCTTCCGAACTCCTTCTTCCATTCTTCTCCTTCCGATGTTCTTCTTCCATTCTTCTTCCATTCTTCTTCTTCCGATCTTCTTCTTCTGATGTTCTTATTCCATTCTTCTTCTTCTCATCTTCTTCTTTCATTCTTCTTCTTCCGATCTTCTTCTTCCATTCTCCTTCTTCCAATCATCCTCTTCCATTCTCCTTCTTCCCTTCTTCTTCTTCCATGCTTCTTCTTCCGATCTTCTTCTTCCATTCTTCTTCTTCCGATCTTCTTCTTCCATTCTTCTTCTTCCGATCTTCTCCTTCGATTCTGCTTCTTCCGAACTTCTTCTTGCATTCTTCTTCTTCCGTTGTTCTTCTTCCGAACTTCATCTTCCATTCTTCTTCTTCCGATCTCTTCTTCCATTCTTCTTCTTCAGATCTTCTTCTTCCGATATTCTTATTCCATTCTTCTTCTTCCATTCTTCTTCTTCCGATCTTCTTCTTCCATTCTTCTTTGTCCGACCTTCTTCTTCCATTCTTCTTGCATTATTTCTTCTGTTCTTCTTCATTCATTCTTCTTCATCTGATTTTCTCCTTCCATTCTTCTTCTTCCTTTATTCTTCTTCTGAACTTCTTCTTCCGATCTTCTACTTGCATTCTGCTTCTTCCGATCCTTCTTCTTCCATTCTTCTTCCTCTGATCTTCTTCTTTCGATCTTCTTCTTCCGTTCTTTTTGTGCCGATCTTCTTCTTCCATTCTTCTTCTTCCGAACTTCTTTCCATTCTTCTTTTTCCGATCTTCTTCTTCCATTCTTCTTCTGATCTTCTTCTTCCATTGTTCTTCTTCCAATCTTCTTCTTCCGATCTTCTTCCTCCATTCTTCTTCTTCCATTCTTCTTCCTCCGAACTTCTTCTTCCATTCTTCTTCTTCCGAACTTCTTCTTCCATTCTTCTTCTTCCGATCTTCTTCTTCCATTCTTCTTCTTCCAATCCTCTTCCGATTTTCTTCTTCCATTCATCTTCTTCCGATCTTCTTCTTCCATTCTTTTTCTTCCGAACTTCTTCTTCCATTCCTCTTCTTCCGATCTTCTTCTTCTTCCATTCTTCTTCTTGTTCCATTCTTCTTCTTCCGATCTTCTTCTTCCAATATTCTTCTTCTGTTCTTCTTCTTCCGAACTCCTTCTTCCATTCTTCTCCTTCCGATGTTCTTCTTCCATTCTTCTTCTTTTGATCTTCTTCTTGCATTCTTCTTCCTCCGATCTTCTTCTTCCATTCTTCTTCTACCAATCTTCTTCCAATCTTCTTCTGCAATTCTTCTTCCGATCTTCTTGTTCCATTCTTCTTCTTCCGTTCTTCTTCTTACATTTTTCTTCTTCCGATCTTCTTCTTCCGAACGTCTTCTTCCGAAGTTCTTCTTCCATTCTTCTTCTTCCGATCTTCTTCTTCCATTCTTCTTCTTCCGATCTTCTTCTTCCATTCTTGTTCTACCGTTCTTCTTCTTCCGATATTCTTCTTCCCTTCTTCTTCTTCCGATCTTCTTCTTCCATTCTTCTTCTTCCGATCTTCTTCTTCCATTCTTCTTCTTCCGATCTTCTTCTTCCAGTCTTCTTCTTCTGATCTTCTTCTTCCACTCATCTTCTTCCGATCTTCTTCCATTCTTCTTCTTTCGTTCTTCTTTTTCCGATATTCTTCTTACATTCCTCTTCTTCCGATATTCTTCTTCCATTCCTCTTCTTCCGATCTTCTTCTTCCATTCTTCTTCAGATCTTCTCCTTCTATTCTTCTTCTTCCGATCTTGTTCTTCCATTCTTCTTCTTCCGATCTTCTTCCTCCGTTCTTCTTCTGCCGATATTCATCCTCCATTCTTGTTAATCCGATCTTCTTCTTCGATTCTTCTTCTTCCGATCTTCTTCTTCCATTCTTCTTCCTCCATTCTTCTTCTTCCGATCTTCTTCGTCCATTCTTCTTCTTCCGATCTTCTTCTTCCATTCTTCTTCTTCCAATCTTCTTCTTCCTATCTTCTTCTACCATTCTTTTTCTTCCATTCTTTTTCTTCCGATCTTTTTCTTCCATTCTTCTTCTTCCGATCTTCTTCTTCCATTCTTCTTCTTCCGTTCTTGTTCTGCCCATCTTCTTCCATTCTTCTTCTTCCGATCTTCTTCTTCCATTCTTGTTCTACCGTTCCTCTTCTTCCGATATTCTTCTTTCCTTCTTCTTCTTCCGATCTTCTTCTTCAATTCTTCTTCTTCCGATCTTCTTCTTCCATTATTCTTCTTCCGATCTTCTTCTTCTATTCATATTCTTCCGATCTTGTTCTTCCATTCTTCTTCTTCCGTTCTTCTTTTCCCGATATTCTTCTTCCATTCCTCTTCTTCTGATATTCTTCTTCCATTCCTCTTCTTCCGATCTTCTTCTTCCATTCTTCTTCTTCCGATATTCTTCTTCCATTCTTGTTAATACGATCTTCTTCCATTCTTCTTCTTCCGATCTTCTTCTTCCATTCTTCTTCTTCCGATCTTCTTCTTCCATTCTTCTTCTTCCGATCTTCTTCTTCCATTCTTCTTCTTCCGATCTTCTTCTTCTATTCTTCTTCTTCCGATCTTCTTCTTCCGATCTTCTTCTTCCATTCTTCTTCTACCATTCTTTTTCTTCCATTCTTCTTCTTCCGATCTTCTTCTTCCATTCTTCTTCTTCCATTCTTGTTCTTCCGATCTTCTTTAGTTCTTCTTCTTCCAATTTTCTTCTTCCATTCTTCTTCTGCCGATCTTTTTTTTTCCATTCTTCTTCTTCCGGTCTTCTTCTTCCATTCTTGTTTTTGTAACATCCCGCCAAATTCTTTTCATATTTATATAATAAAATAAGCGTAGACATTTATTTATAAAATCAACATATGTAGATATATTGAAAGTACATCATCCCATACATTGTATCTCAAAAAGAAACGTCCCTCTTATAGGGGTTTTAATACATTCCATAAACTGTTTCAAAATAAAACCAAAATACAGCATAAAGAGAAAACAGGCGATCTCTTTCTCCAACTGCTCACTGAGGAGCTCGACTACCTGCAACATCATCTGCTCCCGTGTAAAATACACGATCATCACAGTTTTAAGAAAAAGCCAAACACAATACCAAAAACATAGGGTAAGCTAGATATTTTAAAGAGAATTTAGATATGAAACTTTAAAATCAAGATAAAACAAATTTAAGACACCCACGTAAAACCATCAATTTCCCATTCATTTCACACACTTCACAATTTCATCAAGAGTTATTTGTTTCACATAAAACATCAAATGCCTATCAAATCTCAATATTTCTCTTTCTCACGTCCGACTTCCACGGACTCACCACACATAGACACATACCACACCACTGTAAAGTCCACACAACAGCTAGTGAAGTCCACACAGGACAGCTAATGAAGTCCACACAGGACAGCTAATGAAGTCCACACAGGACAGCTAATAACATCAATTCACCCAATGCACCATACAACACTTAAATGAACGATTCCAAACACAGCAACTATCGTACCAAGGTTCAGGTTTTCCAATATCACATGCATTTCACATATCAATCTCAAACAAGTTCAAAGCGACACTAAAATAGGGGAATTCGAAATCAACATTTAAAACCGGCGATCATGTCGCCCCACACATAAAAACAGAGCATCGTGAAAAAGAATATGAAACCGGCGACCACGTCGTCCTCACTTCAGAACTTACTCGCCTAAAGTTTTTATAAACGAAAATACTAGCTTCCCTTACTTGGACTAGCGTAAACTTCACCAAGAGCTCCAAAACCCACCGAAGCTTAAAGATGCCTTAACTCTGTTTTAGCGTCCGGTGTGGAGAACTTGCAGAGAACCTCCCAGGTGTCCAAGGGCAGTCGTCGCTCGTCGTATTGGTGCTTGAGGATGCCTGAATCGCAGCGCGAAGGAGAGAAAAGAGAAGGATGAAGGTAAACTCACTCTGTCACTCTTGAACCACTGCAACGTTCTTTTCCTCTTAGAAGTGAGTTTTTGAATCTAACCCAACTTGCCCACAATTGCCGCCGCCACCACCCACTCTGCAGGAAAGCTTGCGTGCACACTTCCTTGAACAGTACGGCCACGTGTGTCTCTGCGCATACCAACTCTCTGATGCCAACTATTCTGAAACACCCTTTTTGTCTACGTGTCGCGCGTGCAGGTCGTCTCATGCTGGGAGCCTGGGTCCCACCTTATCTGTGTGAAACACGACATCACGCGATAACCTTCCACCGATGACTCATCCTGGCGGACGACCGATGTCTCTCTCTGGAAGACGACCGATGTCTCTCTCTGGAAGACGACCGATGTCTCTCTGGAAGACGACCGATGTCTATCACTGGCGACGACCGCATGTCCCTCGCCCTGGCAATGCCCGCATGCCTCGCGCCCTGGCGATGTCCGCATGTCTCGCGCCCTGGCGATGCTCGCATGTCTCGCGCCCTGGCGATGCCCGCATGTCTCGCGCCCTGGCGATGTCCGCATGTCTCGCGCCCTGGCGATGCCCGCATGTCTCGCGCCCTGGCGATGCCCGCATGTCTCTCGCCTGGCGGTGCCCGCATGCCTCGCGCCCTGGCGATGCCTGCATGCCTCGCGCCCTGGCGATGTCCGCATGTCTTGCGCCCTGGCGATGCCCGCATGTCTCGCGCCCTGGCGATGCCCGCATGTCTCTCGCCCTGGCGATCTCTCATCGTCCTTGATGTGGCGAGGACACATCGCCTTGCTTCTGTCGACTGATGCCACATCGTCACACCCTGTTGAGGGTTCTTCATCCCACTATGTTACGTCCAAGGTATCATCTCCACCTGACTTGGTGACGTCGGTAGCTTCACATTTCCAAGAATAGATCAGCACTACTCCTCGTGCGCCCATGCATGCAACACTAAGGACGATTTCTTATGCTCAAGCATAGAGCTTCGCATGCACAGCGTATCTAAGGCTTAACCCACACCTTGATACGCGTGGTTTTTGGAACCCACTATGGTTGATCCAACATCTTGACCACATATTAAGTGCACTTTCGGCGATCACGTACACCATAGGCGATTGGCGATTGTGTGTACTCTAGGCGACGGGCCATTATGTGCCAGAGAAGTCGGAGGTCGCCTCCGTCTTCAACAACGGCAATCTCGTAGACTTCTAAGCTACACTTTTCTTCCTTTACTCTTCTTGATCCACAAGTCTTCCTCGAGCACACCCACGTGATTACCTCACGATAAAGCCTTCGCACCTGACTACTTGGTTAATACAATGGTCAGCCGACCGACCTCTACCAGCTGACCCCAGACCTTGGGTGACGTCCGAGCTCCGACTACTACGAAACATCTATTACCAGCTCTTTGTATTTTAAATAATAACATCTTCTGAAATTAATATAACACTTTTATTCCAATTAAAGTTTCTAGGTCCTTACAGTTCTACCGTTCTTCTTCCAATATTCTTCTTCCCTTCTTCTTCTTCCGATCTTCTTCTTCCCTTCTTCTTCTTCCGATCTTCTTCTCCATTCTTCTTCTTCCGATCTTCTTCTTCCATTCTTCTTCTTCCGATCTTCTTCTTCCATTCATCTTCTTCCGATCTTCTTCTTCCATTCTTCTTCTTTCGTTCTTCTTTTTCCGATATTCTTCTTACATTCCTCTTCTTCCGATATTCTTCTTCCATTCCTCTTCTTCCGATCTTATTCTTCCATTCTTCTTCGGATCTTCTTCTTCTATTCTTCTTCTTCCGATCTCTTTCTTCCATTCTTCTTCTTCCGATATTCTTCTTCTTCCGATATTCTTCCTCCATTCTTATTAATCCGATCACCTTCTTCCGATCTGCTTCTTCCGATATTCTTCTTCTTCAGATATTCTTCCTCCATTCTTATTAATCCGATCTTCTTCTTCCGATCTGCTTCTTCCAATCTTCTTCCTCCATTCTTCTTCTTCCGATCTTCTTCATCCATTCTTCTTCTTCCGATCTTCTTCTTCCATTCTTCTTCTTCCGATCTTCTTCTTCCATTCTTCTTCTTCCGATCTTCTTCTTCCATTCTTCTTCTTCCGATCTTCTTCTTCTATTCTTCTTCTACCATTCTTTTTCTTCCATTCTTCTTCTTCCAATCTTCTTCTTCCATTCTTCTTCTTCCATTCTTTTTCTTTCATTCTTCTTCTTCCGATCCTCTTCTTCCATTCTTGTTATTCCATCTTCTTCTTCCGATCTTCTTCTTCCATTCTTCTTCTTCCGATCTTCTTCTTCTATTCTTCTTCTTCCGATCTTCTTCTTCCATTCTTCTTCTACCATTCTTTTTCTTCCTTTCTTCTTCTTCCGATTTTCTTCTTCCATTCTTGTTATTCCATCTACTTCTTCCGATCTTCTTCTTCCATTCTTCTTCTTCCGATCTTCTTCTTCTATTCTTCTTCTTCCGATCTTCTTCTTCCGATCTTCTTCTTCCATTCTTCTTCTACCATTCTTTTTCTTCCATTCTTCTTCTTCCGATCTTCTTCTTCCATTCTTCTTCTTCCATTCTTCTTCTTCCGATCTTCTTCTTCCATTCTTCTTCTTCCGATCTTCTTCTTCCATTCTTCTTCTTCCATTCTTCTTCTTCCGATCTTCTTCTTCCATTCTTCTTCTTCCGATCTTCTTCTTCCATTCTTCTTCTTCCGATTTTCTTCTCCATTCTTCTTCTTCCGATCTTCTTCTTCCATTCTTGTACTACCGTTCTTCTTCTTCCGATATTCTTCTTCCCTTCTTCTTCCGTTCTTCTTCTTCCGATCTTCTTCTTCCCTTCTTCTTCTTCCCTTCTTCTTCTTCCTTTATTCTTCTTGCATTCTTCTTCTTCTGATATTCTTCTTCTTCCGTTCTTTTTCTTCCGATCTTCTTCTTCCATTCTGCTTCTTACGTTCTTCTTCTTCCCATCTTCTACTTCCATTCTTCTTCTTCCTTTATTCTTCTTCCGATCTTTTTCTTCCCTTCTTATTCTTCCGATCTTCTTGTTCTATTCTTCTTCTTCCGTTCTTCTTCTTCCATTCTTCTTCTTCCGATCTTCTTCTTCCCTTCTTCTTCTTCCATTCTTCTTCTTCCGATTTTCTTCTTCCGATCTTCTTCTTCCCTTCTTCTTCTTCCATTCTTCTTCTTCCGATTTTCTTCTTCCATTCTTCTTCTTCCGATCTTCTTCTTCCATTCTTCTTCTACCATTCTTCTTCTTCCATTCTTCTTCTTCCGATCTTCTGCTCCCATTCTTCTTCTTCCGATCTTCTTCTTGCATTCTTCTTCTTCTATTCTTTTTCTTCCGATCTTCACCTTCCATTCTTCTTCTTACGATCTTCTTCATCCATTCTTCTTCTTCCTTTATTCTTCTTGCATTCTTCTTCTTCTCATATTCTTCTTCTTCCGTTCTTTTTCTTCCGATCTTCTTCTTCCGATCTGCTTCTTCCATTCTGCTTCTTACGTTCTTCTTCTTCCCATCTTCTACTTCCATTCTTCTTCTTCCTTTATTCTTCTTCCGATCTTTTTCTTCCCTTCTTATTCTTCCGATCTTCTTGTTCTATTCTTCTTCTTCCGTTCTTCTTCTTCCATTCTTCTTCTTCCGATCTTCTTCTTCCCTTCTTCTTCTTCCATTCTTCTTGTTCCGATTTTCTTCTTCCATTCTTCTTCTTCCATTCTTCTTCTACCATTCTTCTTCTTCCATTCTTCTTCTTCCGATCTTCTGCTCCCATTCTTCTTCTTCCGATCTTCTTCTTGCATTCTTCTTCTTCTATTCTTTTTCTTCCGATCTTCACCTTCCATTCTTCTTCTTCCGATCTTCTTCATCCATTCTTCTTCTTCCGATATTCTTCTTCTTCCGATCTTCTCCTTCCATTCCTCTTCTTCCAATCTGCTTCCGATCTTCTTCTTCCATTCATCTGCTTCCGATCTTCTTCTTCCATTCATCTTCTTCCGATCTTCTTCTTCCGTTCTTCTTCTTTCGATCTTCTTCTTCCATTCTTCCTCTTCCATTCTTCTTCCTCCATTCCTCTTCTTCCAATCTTCTTCTTCCATTCTTCTTGTTCCAATCTTCTTCTTCAATTTTTCTTCTTCCGATCTTCTTGTTCCATTCTTCTTCTTCCGATCTTCTTCTTCCGATCTTCTTCTTGCATTCTTCTTCTTTCGATCTTCTTCTTGCATTCTTCTTCTTCCGATCTTCTTCTTTCCATCTTCTACTTCCATTCTTCTTCTTCCTTTATTCTTCTTGCATTCTTCTTCTTCTGATATTCTTCTTCTTCCGTTCTTTTTCTTCCGATCTTCTTCTTCCATTCTGCTTCTTACGTTCTTCTTCTTCCCATCTTCTACTTCCATTCTTCTTCTTCCTTTATTCTTCTTCCGATCTTTTTCTTCCCTTCTTATTCTTCCGATCTTCTTGTTCTATTCTTCTTCTTCCGTTCTTCTTCTTCCATTCTTCTTCTTCCGATCTTCTTCTTCCCTTCTTCTTCTTCCATTCTTCTTCTTCCGATTTTCTTCTTCCGATCTTCTTCTTCCCTTCTTCTTCTTCCATTCTTCTTCTTCCGATTTTCTTCTTCCATTCTTCTTCTTCCGATCTTCTTCTTCCATTCTTCTTCTACCATTCTTCTTCTTCCATTCTTCTTCTTCCGATCTTCTGCTCCCATTCTTCTTCTTCCGATCTTCTTCTTGCATTCTTCTTCTTCTATTCTTTTTCTTCCGATCTTCACCTTCCATTCTTCTTCTTACGATCTTCTTCATCCATTCTTCTTCTTCCTTTATTCTTCTTGCATTCTTCTTCTTCTGATATTCTTCTTCTTCCGTTCTTTTTCTTCCGATCTTCTTCTTCCGATCTGCTTCTTCCATTCTGCTTCTTACGTTCCTCTTCTTCCCATCTTGTACTTCCATTCTTCTTCTTCCTTTATTCTTCTTCCGATCTTTTTCTTCCCTTCTTATTCTTCCGATCTTCTTGTTCTATTCTTCTTCTTCCGTTCTTCTTCTTCCATTCTTCTTATTCCGATCTTCTTCTTCCCTTCTTCTTCTTCCATTCTTCTTCTTCCGATTTTCTTCTTCCATTCTTCTTCTTCCGATCTTCTTCTTCCATTCTTCTTCTACCATTCTTCTTCTTCCATTCTTCTTCTTCCGATCTTCTGCTCCCATTCTTCTTCTTCCGATCTTCTTCTTGCATTCTTCTTCTTCTATTCTTTTTCTTCCGATCTTCACCTTCCATTCTTCTTCTTCCGATCTTCTTCATCCATTCTTATTCTTCCGATATTCCTCTTCCATTCTTCTTCTTCTGATCTTCTCCTTCCATTCCTCTTCTTCCAATCTGCTTCCGATCTTCTTCTTCCATTCATCTTCTTCCGATCTTCTTCTTCTGTTCTTCTTCTTTCGATCTTCTTCTTCCATTCTTCCTCTTCCATTCTTCTTCCTCCATTCCTCATCTTCCAATCTTCTTCTTCCATTCTTCCTGTTCCAATCTTCTTCTTCAATTTTTCTTCTTCCGATCTTCTTGTTCCATTCTTCTTCTTCCGATCTTCTTCTTGCATTCTTCTTCTTTCGATCTTCTTCTTCCCTTCTTCTTCTTCCATGCTTCTTCTTCCGATCTTCTTCTTCCCTTCTTCTTCTTCCATTCTTCTTCTTCCTTTATTCTTCTTGCATTCTTCTTCTTCTGATATTCTTCTTCTATTCTTCTTCTTCCGTTCTTTTTCTTCCGATCCTCTTCTTCCGATCTTCTTCTTCCATTCTGCTTCTTACGTTCTTCTTCTTCCCATCTTCTACTTCCATTCTTCTTCTTCCTTTATTCTTCTTCTGATCTTTTTCTTCCCTTCTTATTCTTCCGATCTTCTTGTTCTATTCTTCTTCTTCCGTTCTTCTTCTTCCATTCTTCTTCTTCCGATCTTCTTCTTCCCTTCTTCTTCTTCCATTCTTCTTGTTCCGATTTTCTTCTTCCATTCTTCTTCTTCCGATCTTCTTCTTCCATTCTTCTTCTACCATTCTTCTTCTTCCATTCTTCTTCTTCCGATCTTCTGCTCCCATTCTTCTTCTTCCGATCTTCTTCTTGCATTCTTCTTCTTCTATTCTTTTTCTTCCGATCTTCACCTTCCATTCTTCTTCTTCCGATCTTCTTCATCCATTCTTCTTCTTCCGATATTCTTCTTCTTCCGATCTTCTCCTTCCATTCCTCTTCTTCCAATCTGCTTCCGATCTTCTTCTTCCATTCATCTTCTTCCGATCTTCTTCTTCCGTTCTTCTTCTTTCGATCTTCTTCTTCCATTCTTCCTCTTCCATTCTTCTTCCTCCATTCCTCTTCTTCCAATCTTCTTCTTCCATTCTTCTTGTTCCAATCTTCTTCTTCAATTTTTCTTCTTCCGATCTTCTTGTTCCATTCTTCTTCTTCCGATCTTCTTCTTCCGATCTTCTTCCTGCATTCTTCTTCTTTCGATCTTCTTCTTGCATTCTTCTTCTTCCGATCTTCTTCTTTCCATCTTCTACTTCCATTCTTCTTCTTCCTTTATTCTTCTTGCATTCTTCTTCTTCTATTCTTTTTCTTCCGATCTTCACCTTCCATTCTTCTTCTTCCGATCTTCTGCTCCCATTCTTCTTCTTCCGATCTTCTTCTTGCATTCTTCTTCTTCTATTCTTTTTCTTCCGATCTTCACCTTCCATTCTTCTTCTTCCGATCTTCTTCATCCATTCTTCTTCTTCCTTTATTCTTCTTGCATTCTTCTTCTTCTGATATTCTTCTTCTTCCGTTCTTTTTCTTCCGATCTTCTTCTTCCATTCTGCTTCTTACGTTCTTCTTCTTCCCATCTTCTACTTCCATTCTTCTTCTTCCTTTATTCTTCTTCCGATCTTTTTCTTCCCTTCTTATTCTTCCGATCTTCTTGTTCTATTCTTCTTCTTCCGTTCTTCTTCTTCCATTCTTCTTCTTCCGATCTTCTTCTTCCCTTCTTCTTCTTCCATTCTTCTTCTTCCGATTTTCTTCTTCCGATCTTCTTCTTCCCTTCTTCTTCTTCCATTCTTCTTCTTCCGATTTTCTTCTTCCATTCTTCTTCTTCCGATCTTCTGCTCCCATTCTTCTTCTTCCGATCTTCTTCTTGCATTCTTCTTCTTCTATTCTTTTTCTTCCGATCTTCACCTTCCATTCTTTTTCTTCCGATCTTCTGCTCCCATTCTTCTTCTTCCGATCTTCTTCTTGCATTCTTCTTCTTCTATTCTTTTTCTTCCGATCTTCACCTTCCATTCTTATTCTTCCGATCTTCTTGTTCTATTCTTCTTCTTCCGTTCTTCTTCTTCCATTCTTCTTCTTCCGATCTTCTTCTTCCCTTCTTCTTCTTCCATTCTTCTTCTTCCGATTTTCTTCTTCCATTCTTCTTCTTCCGATTTTCTTCTTCCATTCTTTTTCTTCCGATCTTCTTCTTCCATTCTTCTTCTACCATTCTTCTTCTTCCATTCTTCTTCTTCCGATATTCTGCTCCCATTCTTCTTCTTCCGATCTTCTTCGTGCATTCTTCTTCTTCTATTCTTTTTCTTCCGATCTTCACCTTCCGATCTTCTTCTTCCGATCTTCTTCATCCATTCTTCTTCTTCCTTTATTCTTCTTGCATTCTTCTTCTTCTGATATTCTTCTTCTTCCGTTCTTTTTCTTCCGATCTTCTTCTTCCGATCTTCTTCTTCCATTCTGCTTCTTACGTTCTTCTTCTTCCCATCTTCTACTTCCATTCTTCTTCTTCCTTTATTCTTCTTCCGATCTTTTTCTTCCCTTCTTATTCTTCCGATCTTCTTGTTCTATTCTTCTTCTTCCGTTCTTCTTCTTCCATTCTTCTTCTTCCGATCTTCTTCTTCCCTTCTTCTTCTTCCATTCTTCTTCTTCCGATTTTCTTCTTCCATTCTTCTTCTTCCGATCTTCTTCTTCCATTCTTCTTCTACCATTCTTCTTCTTCCATTCTTCTTCTTCCGATCTTCTGCTCGCATTCTTCTTCTTCCGATCTTCTTCTTGCATTCTTCTTCTTCTATTCTTTTTCTTCCGATCTTCACCTTCCATTCTTCTTCTTCCGATCTTCTTCATCCATTCTTATTCTTCCGATATTCTTCTTCCATTCTTCTTCTTCTGATCTTCTCCTTCCATTCCTCTTCTTCCGATCTTCTTCTTCTTTCGATCTTCTTCTTGCATTCTTCTTCTTCCGATCTTCTTCTTTCCATCTTCTACTTCCATTCTTCTTCTTCCTTTATTCTTCTTGCATTCTTCTTCTTCTGATATTCTTCTTCTATTCTTCTCCTTCTTCCGATATTCTTCTTCCATTCTTCTTCTTCCGATCTTGTCCTTCCATTCCTCTTCTTCCAATCTGCTTCCGATCTTCTTCTTCCATTCATCTTCTTCCAATCTTCTTCTTCCGTTCTTCTTCTTTCGATCTTCTTCTTCCATTCTTCCTCTTCCATTCTTTTTCCTCCATTCTTCTTCTTCCAATCTTCTTCTTCCATTCTTCTTGTTCCAATCTTCTTCTTCAATTTTTCTTCTTCCGATCTTCTTGTTCCATTCTTCTTCTTCCGATCTTCTTCTTGCATTCTTCTTCTTTCGATCTTCTTCTTGCATTCTTCTTCTTCCGATCTTCTTCTTTCCATCTTCTACTTCCATTCTTCTTCTTCCTTTATTCTTCTTGCATTCTTCTTCTTCTGATATTCTTCTTCTTCCGTTCTTTTTCTTCCGATCTTCTTCTTCCATTCTGCTTCTTACGTTCTTCTTCTTCCCATCTTCTACTTCCATTCTTCTTCTTCCTTTATTCTTCTTCCGATCTTTTTCTTCCCTTCTTATTCTTCCGATCTTCTTGTTCTATTCTTCTCCTTCCGTTCTTCTTCTTCCATTCTTCTTCTTCCAATCTTCTTCTTCCCTTCTTCTTCTTCCATTCTTCTTCTTCCGATTTTCTTCTTCCGATCTTCTTCTTCCCTTCTTCTTCTTCCATTCTTCTTCTTCCGATTTTCTTCTTCCATTCTTCTTCTTCCGATCTTCTTCTTCCATTCTTCTTCTACCATTCTTCTTCTTCCATTCTTCTTCTTCCGATCTTCTGCTCCCATTCTTCTTCTTCCGATCTTCTTCTTGCATTCTTCTTCTTCTATTCTTTTTCTTCCGATCTTCACCTTCCATTCTTCTTCTTCCGATCTTCTTCATCCATTCTTCTTCTTCCTTTATTCTTCTTGCATTCTTCTTCTTCTGATATTCTTCTTCTTCCGTTCTTTTTCTTCCGATCTTCTTCTTCCGATCTGCCTCTTCCATTCTGCTTCTTACGTTCTTCTTCATCCCATCTTCTACTTCCATTCTTCTTCTTCCTTTATTCTTCTTCCGATCTTTTTCTTCCCTTCTTATTCTTCCGATCTTCTTGTTCTATTCTTCTTCTTCCGTTCTTCTTCTTCCATTCTTCTTCTTCCGATCTTCTTCTTCCCTTCTTCTTCTTCCATTCTTCTTCTTCCGATTTTCTTCTTCCATTCTTCTTCTACCATTCTTCTTCTTCCGTTCTTCTTCTTCCGATCTTGTGCTCCCATTCTTCTTCTTCCGATCTTCTTCTTGCATTCTTCTTCTTCTATTCTTTTTCTTCCGATCTTCACCTTCCATTCTTCTTCTTCCGATCTTCTTCATCCATTCTTCTTCTTCCTTTATTCTTCTTGCATTCGTCTTCTTCTGATATTCTTCTTCTTCCGTTCTTTTTCTTCCGATCTTCTTCTTCCGATCTGCTTCTTCCATTCTGCTTCTTACGTTCTTCTTCTTCCCATCTTCTACTTCCATTCTTCTTCTTCCTTTATTCTTCTTCCGATCTTTTTCTTCCCTTCTTATTCTTCCGATCTTCTTGTTCTATTCTTCTTCTTCCGTTCTTCTTCTTCCATTCTTCTTCTTCCGATCTTCTTCTTCCCTTGTTCTTCTTCCATTCTTCTTCTTCCGATTTTCTTCTTCCATTCTTCTTCTTCCGATTTTCTTCTTCCATTCTTCTTCTACCATTCTTCTTCTTCCATTCTTCTTCTACCATTATTCTTCTTCCATTCTTCTTCTTCCGATCTTCTGCTCCCATTCTTCTTCTTCCGATCTTCTTCGTGCATTCTTCTTCTTCTATTCTTTTTCTTCCGATCTTCACCTTCCATTCTTCTTCTTCCGATCTTCTTCATCCATTCTTCTTCTTCCTTTATTCTTCTTGCATTCTTCTTCTTCTGATATTCTTCTTCTTCCGTTCTTTTTCTTCCGATCTTCTTCTTCCGATCTGCTTCTTCCATTCGGCTTCTTACGTTCTTCTTCTTCCCATCTTCTACTTCCATTCTTCTTCTTCCTTTATTCTTCTTCCGATCTTTTTCTTCCCTTCTTATTCTTCCGATCTTCTTGTTCTATTCTTCTTCTTCCGTTCTTCTTCTTCCATTCTTCTTCTTCCGATCTTCTTCTTCCCTTCTTCTTCTTCCATTCTTCTTCTTCCGATTTTCTTCTTCCATTCTTCTTCTTCCGATCTTCTTCTTCCATTCTTCTTCTACCATTCTTCTTCTTCCATTCTTCTTCTTCCGATCTTCTGCTCCCATTCTTCTTCTTCCGATCTTCTTCTTGCATTCTTCTTCTTCTATTCTTTTTCTTCCGATCTTCACCTTCCATTCTTCTTCTTCCGATCTTCTTCATCCATTCTTATTCTTCCGATATTCTTCTTCCATTCTTCTTCTTCTGATCTTCTCCTTCCATTCCTCTTCTTCCAATATTCTTCCGATCTTCTTCTTCCATTCATCTTCTTCCGATCTTCTTCTTCTGTTCTTCTTCTTTCGATCTTCTTCTTCCATTCTTCCTCTTCCATTCTTCTTCCTCCATTCCTCTTCTTCCAATCTTCTTCTTCCATTCTTCCTGTTCCAATCTTCTTCTTCAATTTTTCTTCTTCCGATCTTCTTGTTCCATTCTTCTTCTTCCGATCTTCTTCTTGCATTCTTCTTCTTTCGATCTTCTTCTTCCCTTCTTCTTCTTCCATTCTTCTTCTTCCGATCTTCTTCTTCCCTTCTTCTTCTTCCATTCTTCTTCTTCCTTTATTCTTCTTGCATTCTTCTTCTTCTGATATTCTTCTTCTATTCTTCTTCTTCCGTTCTTTTTCTTCCGATCTTCTTCTTCCGATCTTCTTCTTCCATTCTGCTTCTTACGTTCTTCTTCTTCCCATCTTCTACTTCCATTCTTCTTCTTCCTCTATTCTTCTTCCGATCTTTTTCTTCCCTTCTTATTCTTCCGATCTTCTTGTTCTATTCTTCTTCTTCCGTTCTTCTTCTTCCATTCTTCTTCTTCCGATCTTCTTCTTCCCTTCTTCTTCTTCCATTCTTCTTGTTCCGATTTTCTTCTTCCATTCTTCTTCTTCCGATCTTCTTCTTCCCTTCTTCTTCTTCCATTCTTCTTGTTCCGATTTTCTTCTTCCATTCTTCTTCTTCCGATCTTCTTCTTCCATTCTTCTTCTACCATTCTTCTTCTTCCATTCTTCTTCTTCCGATCTTCTGCTCCCATTCTTCTTCTTCCGATCTTCTTCTTGCATTCTTCTTCTTCTATTCTTTTTCTTCCGATCTTCACCTTCCATTCTTCTTCTTCCGATCTTCTTCATCCATTCTTCTTCTTGCGATATTCTTCTTCTTCCGATCTTCTCCTTCCATTCCTCTTCTTCCAATCTGCTTCCGATCTTCTTCTTCCATTCATCTTCTTCCGATCTTCTTCTTCTGTTCTTCTTCTTTCGATCTTCTTCTTCCATTCTTCCTCTTCCATTCTTCTTCCTCCATTCCTCTTCTTCCAATCTTCTTCTTCCATTCTTCCTGTTCCAATCTTCTTCTTCAATTTTTCTTCTTCCGATCTTCTTGTTCCATTCTTCTTCTTCCGATCTTCTTCTTGCATTCTTCTTCTTTCGATCTTCTTCTTCCCTTCTTCTTCTTCCATTCTTCTTCTTCCGATCTTCTTCTTCCCTTCTTCTTCTTCCATTCTTCTTCTTCCTTTATTCTTCTTGCATTCTTCTTCTTCTGATATTCTTCTTCTATTCTTCTTCTTCCGTTCTTTTTCTTCCGATCTTCTTCTTCCGATCTTCTTCTTCCATTCTGCTTCTTACGTTCTTCTTCTTCCCCTCTTCTACTTCCATTCTTCTTCTTCCTCTATTCTTCTTCCGATCTTTTTCTTCCCTTCTTATTCTTCCGATCTTCTTGTTCTATTCTTCTTCTTCCGTTCTTCTTCTTCCATTCTTCTTCTTCCGATCTTCTTCTTCCCTTCTTCTTCTTCCATTCTTCTTGTTCCGATTTTCTTCTTCCATTCTTCTTCTTCCGATCTTCTTCTTCCCTTCTTCTTCTTCCATTCTTCTTGTTCCGATTTTCTTCTTCCATTCTTCTTCTTCCGATCTTCTTCTTCCATTCTTCTTCTACCATTCTTCTTCTTCCATTCTTCTTCTTCCGATCTTCTGCTCCCATTCTTCTTCTTCCGATCTTCTTCTTGCATTCTTCTTCTTCTATTCTTTTTCTTCCGATCTTCACCTTCCATTCTTCTTCTTCCGATCTTCTTCATCCATTCTTCTTCTTGCGATATTCTTCTTCTTCCGATCTTCTCCTTCCATTCCTCTTCTTCCAATCTGCTTCCGATCTTCTTCTTCCATTCATCTTCTTCCGATCTTCTTCTTCTGTTCTTCTTCTTTCGATCTTCTTCTTCCATTCTTCCTCTTCCATTCTTCTTCCTCCATTCCTCTTCTTCCAATCTTCTTCTTCCATTCTTCCTGTTCCAATCTTCTTCTTCAATTTTTCTTCTTCCGATCTTCTTGTTCCATTCTTCTTCTTCCGATCTTCTTCTTGCATTCTTCTTCTTTCGATCTTCTTCTTCCATTCTTCTTCTTCCATTCTTCTTCTTCCGATCTTCTTCTTCCCTTCTTCTTCTTCCATTCTTCTTCTTCCTTTATTCTTCTTGCATTCTTCTTCTTCTGATATTCTTCTTCTATTCTTCTTCTTCCGTTCTTTTTCTTCCGATCTTATTCTTCCGATCTTCTTGTTCTATTCTTCTTCTTCCGTTCTTCTTCTTCCATTCTTCTTCTTCCGATCTTCTTCTTCCCTTCTTCTTCTTCCATTCTTCTTCTTCCGGTTTTCTTCTTCCATTCTTCTTTTTCCGATTTTCTTCTTCCATTCTTTTTCTTCCGATCTTCTTCTTCCATTCTTCTTCTACCATTCTTCTTCTTCCGATCTTCTGCTCCCATTCTTCTTCTTCCGATCTTCTTCGTGCATTCTTCTTCTTCTATTCTTTTTCTTCCGATCTTCACCTTCCATTCTTCTTCTTCCGATCTTCTTCATCCATTCTTCTTCTTCCTTTATTCTTCTTGCATTCTTCTTCTTCTGATATTCTTCTTCTTCCGTTCTTTTTCTTCCGATCTTCTTCTTCCGATCTGCTTCTTCCATTCTGCTTCTTACGTTCTTCTTCTTCCCATCTTCTACTTCCATTCTTCTTCTTCCTTTATTCTTCTTCCGATCTTTTTCTTCCCTTCTTATTCTTCCGATCTTCTTGTTCTATTCTTCTTCTTCCGTTCTTCTTCTTCCATTCTTCTTCTTCCCTTCTTCTTCTTCCATTCTTCTTCTTCCGATTTTCTTCTTCCATTCTTCTTCTTCCGATCTTCTTCTTCCATTCTTCTTCTACCATTCTTCTTCTTCCATTCTTCTTCTTCCGATCTTCTGCTCCCATTCTTCTTCTTCCGATCTTCTTCTTGCATTCTTCTTCTTCTATTCTTTTTCTTCCGATCTTCACCTTCCATTCTTCTTCTTCCGATCTTCTTCATCCATTCTTATTCTTCCGATATTCTTCTTCCATTCTTCTTCTTCTGATCTTCTCCTTCCATTCCTCTTCTTCCAATCTGCTTCCGATCTTCTTCTTCCATTCATCTTCTTCCGATCTTCTTCTTCTGTTCTTCTTCTTTCGATCTTCTTCTTCCATTCTTCCTCTTCCATTCTTCTTCCTCCATTCCTCTTCTTCCAATCTTCTTCTTCCATTCTTCCTGTTCCAATCTTCTTCTTCAATTTTTCTTCTTCCGATCTTCTTGTTCCATTCTTCTTCTTCCGATCTTCTTCTTGCATTCTTCTTCTTTCGATCTTCTTCTTCCCTTCTTCTTCTTCCATTCTTCTTCTTCCGATCTTCTTCTTCCCTTCTTCTTCTTCCATTCTTCTTCTTCCGATCTTCTTCTTCCCTTCTTCTTCTTCCATTCTTCTTCTTCCTTTATTCTTCTTGCATTCTTCTTCTTCTGATATTCTTCTTCTATTCTTCTTCTTCCGTTCTTTTTCTTCCGATCTTCTTCTTCCGATCTTCTTCTTCCATTCTGCTTCTTACGTTCTTCTTCTTCCCATCTTCTACTTCCATTCTTCTCCTTCCTTTATTCTTCTTCCGATCTTTTTCTTCCCTTCTTATTCTTCCGATCTTCTTGTTCTATTCTTCTTCTTCCGTTCTTCTTCTTCCATTCTTCTTCTTCCGATCTTCTTCTTCCCTTCTTCTTCTTCCATTCTTCTTGTTCCGATTTTCTTCTTCCATTCTTCTTCTTCCGATCTTCTTCTTCCATTCTTCTTCTACCATTCTTCTTCTTCCATTCTTCTTCTTCCGATCTTCTGCTCCCATTCTTCTTCTTCCGATCTTCTTCTTGCATTCTTCTTCTTCCATTCTTTTTCTTCCGATCTTCACCTTCCATTCTTCTTCTTCCGATCTTCTTCATCCATTCTTCTTCTTCCGATATTCTTCTTCTTCCGATCTTCTCCTTCCATTCCTCTTCTTCCAATCTGCTTCCGATCTTCTTCTTCCATTCATCTTCTTCCGATCTTCTTCTTCCGTTCTTCTTCTTTCGATCTTCTTCTTCCATTCTTCCTCTTCCATTCTTCTTCCTCCATTCCTCTTCTTCCAATCTTCTTCTTCCATTCTTCTTGTTCCAATCTTCTTCTTCAATTTTTCTTCTTCCGATCTTCTTGTTCCATTCTTCTTCTTCCGATCTTCTTCTTCCGATCTTCTTCTTGCATTCTTCTTCTTTCGATCTTCTTCTTGCATTCTTCTTCTTCCGATCTTCTTCTTTCCATCTTCTACTTCCATTCTTCTTCTTCCTTTATTCTTCTTGCATTCTTCTTCTTCTGATATTCTTCTTCTTCCGTTCTTTTTCTTCCGATCTTCTTCATCCATTCTGCTTCTTACGTTCTTCTTCTTCCCATCTTCTACTTCCATTCTTCTTCTCCCTTTATTCTTCTTCCGATCTTTTTCTTCCCTTCTTATTCTTCCGATCTTCTTGTTCTATTCTTCTTCTTCCGTTCTTCTTCTTCCATTCTTCTTCTTCCGATCTTCTTCTTCCCTTCTTCTTCTTCCATTCTTCTTCTTCCGATTTTCTTCTTCCATTCTTCTTCTTCCGATCTTCTTCTTCCATTCTTCTTCTACCATTCTTCTTCTTCCATTCTTCTTCTTCCGATCTTCTGCTCCCATTCTTCTTCTTCCGATCTTCTTCTTGCATTCTTCTTCTTCTATTCTTTTTCTTCCGATCTTCACCTTCCATTCTTCTTCTTCCGATCTTCTTCATCCATTCTTCTTCTTCCTTTATTCTTCTTGCATTCTTCTTCTTCTGATATTCTTCTTCTTCCGTTCTTTTTCTTCCGATCTTCTTCTTCCGATCTGCTTCTTCCATTCTGCTTCTTACGTTCTTCTTCTTCCCATCTTCTACTTCCATTCTTCTTCTTCCTTTATTCTTCTTCCGATCTTTTTCTTCCCTTCTTATTCTTCCGATCTTCTTGTTCTATTCTTCTTCTTCCGTTCTTCTTCTTCCATTCTTCTTCTTCCGATCTTCTTCTTCCCTTCTTCTTCTTCCATTCTTCTTCTTCCGATTTTCTTCTTCCATTCTTCTTCTTCCGATCTTCTTCTTCCATTCTTCTTCTACCATTCTTCTTCTTCCATTCTTCTTCTTCCGATCTTCTGCTCCCATTCTTCTTCTTCCGATCTTCTTCTTGCATTCTTCTTCTTCTATTCTTTTTCTTCCGATCTTCACCTTCCATTCTTCTTCTTCCGATCTTCTTCATCCATTCTTCTTCTTCCTTTATTCTTCTTGCATTCTTCTTCTTCTTATATTCTTCTTCTTCCGTTCTTTTTCTTCCGATCTTCTTCTTCCGATCTGCTTCTTCCATTCTGCTTCTTACGTTCTTCTTCTTCCCATCTTCTACTTCCATTCTTCTTCTTCCTTTATTCTTCTTCCGATCTTTTTCTTCCCTTCTTATTCTTCCGATCTTCTTGTTCTATTCTTCTTCTTCCGTTCTTCTTCTTCCATTCTTCTTCTTCCGATCTTCTTCTTCCCTTCTTCTTCTTCCATTCTTCTTCTTCCGATTTTCTTCTTCCATTCTTCTTCTTCCGATCTTCTTCTTCCATTCTTCTTCTACCATTCTTCTTCTTCCATTCTTCTTCTTCCGATCTTCTGCTCCCATTCTTCTTCTTCCGATCTTCTTCTTGCATTCTTCTTCTTCTATTCTTTTTCTTCCGATCTTCACCTTCCATTCTTCTTCTTCCGATCTTCTTCATCCATTCTTATTCTTCCGATATTCTTCTTCCATTCTTCTTCTTCTGATCTTCTCCTTCCATTCCTCTTCTTCCAATCTGCTTCCGATCTTCTTCTTCCATTCATCTTCTTCCGATCTTCTTCTTCTGTTCTTCTTCTTTCGATCTTCTTCTTCCATTCTTCCTCTTCCATTCTTCTTCCTCCATTCCTCTTCTTCCAATCTTCTTCTTCCATTCTTCCTGTTCCAATCTTCTTCTTCAATTTTTCTTCTTCCGATCTTCTTGTTCCATTCTTCTTCTTCCGATCTTCTTCTTGCATTCTTCTTCTTTCGATCTTCTTCTTCCCTTCTTCTTTTTCCATTCTTCTTCTTCCGATCTTCTTCTTCCCTTCTTCTTCTTCCATTCTTCTTCTTCCTTTATTCTTCTTGCATTCTTCTTCTTCTGATATTCTTCTTCTATTCTTCTTCTTCCGTTCTTTTTCTTCCGATCTTCTTCTTCCGATCTTCTTCTTCCATTCTGCTTCTTACGTTCTTCTTCTTCCCATCTTCTACTTCCATTCTTCTTCTTCCTTTATTCTTCTTCCGATCTTTTTCTTCCCTTCTTATTCTTCCGATCTTCTTCCATTCATTCTTCTTCTACCATTCTTCTTCTTCCATTCTTCTTCTTCCGATCTTCTGCTCCCATTCTTCTTCTTCCGATCTTCTTCTTGCATTCTTCTTCTTCTATTCTTTTTCTTCCGATCTTCACCTTCCATTCTTCTTCTTCCGATCTTCTTCATCCATTCTTATTCTTCCGATATTCTTCTTCCATTCTTCTTCTTCTGATCTTCTCCTTCCATTCCTCTTCTTCCAATCTGCTTCCGATCTTCTTCTTCCATTCATCTTCCTCCGATCTTCTTCTTCCCTTCTTCTTCTTTCGATCTTCTTCTTCCATTCTTCCTCTTCCATTCTTCTTCCTCCATTCCTCTTCTTCCAATATTCTTCTTCCATTCCTCTTGTTCCAATCTTCTTCTTCAATTTTTCTTCTTCCGATCTTCTTGTTCCATTCTTCTTCTTCCGATCTTCTTCTTCCGATCTTCCTCTTGCATTCTTTTTCTTTCGATCTTCTTCTTGCATTCTTCTTCTTCCGATCTTCTTCTTTCCATCTTCTACTTCCATTCTTCTTCTTCCTTTATTCTTCTTGCATTCTTCTTCTTCTGATATTCTTCTTCTATTCTTCTTCTTCCGTTCTTTTTCTTCCGATCTTCTTCTTCCGATCTTCTTCTTCCGATCTTCTTCTTACGTTCTTCTTCTTCCCATCTTCTACTTCCATTCTTCTTCTTCCTTTATTCTTCTTCCGATCTTTTTCTTCCCTTTTTATTCTTACGATCTTCTTGTTCTATTCTTCTTCTTCCGTTCTTCTTCTTCCATTCTTCTTCTTCCGATCTTCTTCTTCCCTTCTTCTTCTTCCATTCTTCTTGTTCCGATTTTCTTCTTCCATTCTTCTTCTTCCGATCTTCTTCTTCCATTCTTCTTCTACCATTCTTCTTCTTCCATTCTTCTTCTTCCGATCTTCTGCTCCCATTCTTCTTCTTCCGATCTTCTTCTTGCATTCTTCTTCTTCTATTCTTTTTCTTCCGATCTTCACCTTCCATTCTTCTTCTTCCGATCTTCTTCATCCATTCTTCTTCTTTCGATATTCTTCTTCTTCCGATCTTCTCCTTCCATTCGTCTTCTTCCAATCTGCTTCCGATCTTCTTCTTCCATTCATCTTCTTCCGATCTTCTTCTTCCGTTCTTCTTCTTTCGATCTTCTTCTTCCATTCTTCCTCTTCCATTCTTCTTCCTCCATTCCTCTTCTTCATATATTCTTCTTCCATTCTTCTTGTTCCAATCTTCTTCTTCAATTTTTCTTCTTCCGATCTTCTTGTTCCATTCTTCTTCTTCCGATCTTCTTCTTGCATTCTTCTTCTTTCGATCTTCTTCTTGCATTCTTCTTCTTCCGATCTTCTTCTTCCGATCTTCTTCTTTCCATCTTCTACTTCCATTCTTCTTCTTCCTTTATTCTTCTTGCATTCTTCTTCTTCTGATATTCTTCTTCTATTCTTCTTCTTCCGTTCTTTTTCTTCCGATCTTCTTCTTCCGATCTTCTTCTTCCATTCTGCTTCTTACGTTCTTCTTCTTCCCATCTTCTACTTCCATTCTTCTTCTTCCTTTATTCTTCTTCCGATCTTTTTCTTCCCTTCTTATTCTTCCGATCTTCTTGTTCTATTCTTCTTCTTCCGTTCTTCTTCTTCCATTCTTCTTCTTCCGATCTTCTTCTTCCCTTCTTCTTCTTCCATTCTTCTTGTTCCGATTTTCTTCTTCCATTCTTCTTCTTCCGATCTTCTTCTTCCATTCTTCTTCTACCATTCTTCTTCTTCCATTCTTCTTCTTCCGATCTTCTGCTCCCATTCTTCTTCTTCCGATCTTCTTCTTGCATTCTTCTTCTTCTATTCTTTTTCTTCCGATCTTCACCTTCCATTCTTCTTCTTCCGATCTTCTTCATCCATTCTTCTTCTTGCGATATTCTTCTTCTTCCGATCTTCTCCTTCCATTCCTCTTCTTCCAATCTGCTTCCGATCTTCTTCTTCCATTCATCTTCTTCCGATCTTCTTCTTCCGTTCTTCTTCTTTCGATCTTCTTCTTCCATTCTTCCTCTTCCATTCTTCTTCCTCCATTCCTCTTCTTCCAATCTTCTTCTTCCATTCTTCTTGTTCCAATCTTCTTCTTCAATTTTTCTTCTTCCGATCTTCTTCTTCCGTTCTTCTTCTTTCGATCTTCTTCTTCCATTCTTCCTCTTCCATTCTTCTTCCTCCATTCCTCTTCTTCATATATTCTTCTTCCATTCTTCTTGTTCCAATCTTCTTCTTCAATTTTTCTTCTTCCGATCTTCTTGTTCCATTCTTCTTCTTCCGATCTTCTTCTTCCGATCTTCTTATTGCGTTCTTCTTCTTTCGATCTTCTTCTTGCATTCTTCTTCTTCCGATCTTCTTCTTCCGATCTTCTTCTTTCCATCTTCTACTTCCATTCTTCTTCTTCCTTTATTCTTCTTGCATTCTTCTTCTTCTGATATTCTTCTTCTATTCTTCTTCTTCCGTTCTTTTTCTTCCGATCTTCTTCTTCCGATCTTCTTCTTCCGATCTTCTTCTTACGTTCTTCTTCTTCCCATCTTCTACTTCCATTCTTCTTCTTCCTTTATTCTTCTTCCGATCTTTTTCTTCCCTTCTTATTCTTCCGATCTTCTTGTTCTATTCTTCTTCTTCCGTTCTTCTTCTTCCATTCTTCTTCTTCCGATCTTCTTCTTCCCTTCTTCTTCTTCCATTCTTCTTGTTCCGATTTTCTTCATCCATTCTTCTTCTTCCGATATTCTTCTTCCATTCTTCTTCTTCCGATCTTCTCCTTCCATTCCTCTTCTTCCAATATGCTTCCGATCTTCTTCTTCCATTCATCTTCTTTCGATCTTCTTCTTCCATTCTTCTTCTTTCGATCTTCTTCTTCCATTCTTCCTCTTCCATTCTTCCTCTTCCATTCTTCTTCCTCCATTCCTCTTCTTCCAATCTTCTTCTTCCATTCTTCTTGTTCCAATCTTCTTCTTCAATTTTTCTTCTTCCGATCTTCTTGTTCCATTCTTCTTCTTCCGATCTTCTTCTTGCATTCTTCTTCTTTCGATCTTCTTCTTGCATTCTTCTTCTTCCGATCTTCTTCTTTCCAACTTCTACTTCCATTCTTCTTCTTCCTTTATTCTTCTTGCATTCTTCTTCTTCTGATATTCTTCTTCTATTCTTCTTCTTCCGTTCTTTTTCTTCCGATCTTCTTCTCCGATCTTCTTCTTCCGATCTTCTTCTTACGTTCTTCTTCTTCCCATCTTCTAGTTCCATTCTTCTTCTTCCTTTATTCTTCTTCCGATCTTTTTCTTCCCTTCTTATTCTTCCGATCTTCTTGTTCTATTCTTCTTCTTCCGTTCTTCTTCTTCCATTCTTCTTCTTCCGATCTTCTTCTTCCCTTCTTCTTCTTCCATTCTTCTTGTTCCGATTTTCTTCTTCCATTCTTCTTCTTCCGATCTTCTTCTTCCTTCTTCTTCTACCATTCTTCTTCTTCAATTCTTCTTCTTCCGATCTTCTGCTCCCATTCTTCTTCTTCCGATCTTCTTCTTGCATTCTTCTTCTTCTATTCTTTTTCTTCCGATCTTCACCTTCCATTCTTCTTCTTCCGATCTTCTTCATCCATTCTTCTTCTTCCGATATTCTTCTTCCATTCTTCTTCTTCCGAACTTCTCCTTCCATTCCTCTTCTTCCAATCTGCTTCCGATCTTCTTCTTCCATTCATCTTCTTCCGATCTTCTTCTTCCGTTCTTCTTCTTTCGATCTTCTTCTTCCATTCTTCCTCTTCCATTCCTCTTCCTCCATTCCTCTTCTTCCAATCTTCTTCTTCCATTCTTCTTGTTCCTATCTTCTTCTTCAATTTTTCTTCTACCGATCTTCTTGTTCCATTCTTCTTCTTCCGATCTTCTTCTTGCATTCTTATTCTTTCGATCTTCTTCTTGCATTCTTCTTCTTCCGATCTTCTTCTTGCATTCTTATTCTTTCGATCTTCTTCTTGCATTCTTCTTCTTCCGATCTTCTTCTTTCAATCTTCTACTTCCATTCTTCTTCTTCCTTTATTCTTCTTGCATTCTTCTTCTTCTGATATTCTTCTTCTATTCTTCTTCTTCCGTTCTTTTTCTTCCGATCTTCTTCTTCCGATCTTCTTCTTCCATTCTGCTTCTTACGTTCTTCTTCTTCCCATCTTCTACTTCCATTCTTCTTCTTCCTTTATTCTTCTTCCGATCTTTTTCTTCCCTTCTTATTCTTCCGATCTTCTTGTTCTATTCTTCTTCTTCCGTTCTTCTTCCTCCATTCTTCTTCTTCCGATCTTCTTCTTCCCTTCTTCTTCTTCCATTCTTCTTGTTCCGATTTTCTTCTTCCATTCTTCTTCTTCCGATCTTCTTCTTCCATTCTTCTTCTACCATTCTTCTTCTTCCATTCTTCTTCTTCCGATCTTCTGCTCCCATTATTCTTCTTCCGATCTTCTTCTTGCATTCTTCTTCTTCTATTCTTTTTCTTCCGATCTTCACCTTCCATTCTTCTTCTTCCGATCTTCTTCATCCATTCTTCTTCTTCCGATATTCTTCTTCTTCCGATCTTCTCCTTCCATTCCTCTTCTTCCAATCTGCTTCCGATCTTCTTCTTCCGTTCATCTTCTTCCGATCTTCTTCTTCCGTTCTTCTTCTTTCGATCTTCTTCTTCCATTCTTCCTCTTCCATTCTTCTTCCTCCATTCCTCTTCTTCATATATTCTTCTTCCATTCTTCTTGTTCCAATCTTCTTCTTCAATTTTTCTTCTTCCGATCTTCTTGTTCCATTCTTCTTCTTCCGATCTTCTTATTGCATTCTTCTTCTTTTGATCTTCTTCTTGCATTCTTCTTCTTCCAATCTTCTTCATCCATTCTTATTCTTCCGATATTCTTCTTCCATTCTTCTTCTTCTGATCTTCTCCTTCCATTCCTCTTCTTCCAATCTGCTTCCGATCTTCTTCTTCCATTCATCTTCTTCCGATCTTCTTCTTCTGTTCTTCTTCTTTCGATCTTCTTCTTCCATTCTTCCACTTCCATTCTTCTTCCTCCATTCCTCTTCTTCCAATCTTCTTCTTCCATTCTTCCTGTTCCAATCTTCTTCTTCAATTTTTCTTCTTCCGATCTTCTTGTTCCATTCTTCTTCTTCCGATCTTCTTCTTGCATTCTTCTTCTTTCGATCTTCTTCTTCCCTTCTTCTTCTTCCATTCTTCTTCTTCCGATCTTCTTCTTCCCTTCTTCTTCTTCCATTCTTCTTCTTCCTTTATTCTTCTTGCATTCTTCTTCTTCTGATATTCTTCTTCTATTCTTCTTCTTCCGTTCTTTTTCTTCCGATCTTCTTCTTCCGATCTTCTTCTTCCATTCTGCTTCTTACGTTCTTCTTCTTCCCATCTTCTACTTCCATTCTTCTTCTTCCTTTATTCTTCTTCCGATCTTTTTCTTCCCTTCTTATTCTTCCGATCTTCTTGTTCTATTCTTCTTCTTCCGTTCTTCTTCTTCCATTCTTCTTCTTCCGATCTTCTTCTTCCCTTCTTCTTCTTCCATTCTTCTTGTTCCGATTTTCTTCTTCCATTCTTCTTCTTCCGATCTTCTTCTTCCATTCTTCTTCTACCATTCTTCTTCTTCCATTCTTCTTCTTCCGATCTTCTGCTCCCATTCTTCTTCTTCCGATCTTCTTCTTGCATTCTTCTTCTTCTTCTATTCTTTTTCTTCCGATCTTCACCTTCCATTCTTCTTCTTCCGATCTTCTTCATCCATTCTTCTTCTTCCGATCTTCTCCTTCCATTCCTCTTCTTCCAATCTGCTTCCGATCTTCTTCCATTCATCTTCTTCCGATCTTCTTCTTCCGTTCTTCTTCTTTCGATCTTCTTCTTCCATTCTTCCTCTTCCATTCTGCTTCCTCCATTCCTCTTCTTCCAATCTTCTTCTTCCATTCTTCTTGTTCCAACCTTCTTCTTCAATTTTTCTTCTTCCGATCTTCTTGTTCCATTCTTCTTCTTCCGATCTTCTTCTTGCATTCTTATTCTTTCGATCTTCTTCTTGCATTCTTCTTCTTCCGATCTTCTTCTTGCATTCTTATTCTTTCGATCTTCTTCTTGCATTCTTCTTCTTCCGATCTTCTTCTTTCCATCTTCTACTTCCATTCTTCTTCTTCCTTTATTCTTCTTGCATTCTTCTTCTTCTGATATTCTTCTTCTAGTCTTCTTCTTCCGTTCTTTTTATTCCGATCTGCTTCTTCCGATCTTCTTCTTCCATTCTGCTTCTTACGTTCTTCTTCTTCCCACCTTCTACTTCCATTCTTCTTCTTCCTCTATTCTTCTTCCGATCTTTTTCTTCCCTTCTTATTCTTCCGATCTTCTTGTTCTATTCTTCTTCTTCCGTTGGTCTTCTTCCATTCTTCTTCTTCCGATCTTCTTCTTCCCTTCTTCTTCTTCCATTCTTCTTGTTCCGATTTTCTTCTTCCATTCTTCTTCTTCCGATCTTCTTCTTCCATTCTTCTTCTACCATTCTTCTTCTTCCATTCTTCTTCTTCCGATCTTCTGCTCCCATTCTTCTTCTTCCGATCTTCTTCTTGCATTCTTCTTCTTCTATTCTTTTTCTTCCGATCTTCACCTTCCATTCTTCTTCTTCCGATCTTCTTCATCCATTCTTCTTCTTCCGATATTCTTCTTCTTCCGATCTTCTCCTTCCATTCCTCTTCTTCCAATCTGCTTCCGATCTTCTTCTTCCATTCATCTTCTTCCGATCTTCTTCTTCCCTTCTTCTTCTTTCGATCTTCTTCTTCCATTCTTCCTCTTCCATTCTTCTTCCTCCATTCCTCTTCTTCCAATCTTCTTCTTCCATTCCTCTTGTTCCAATCTTCTTCTTCAATTTTTCTTCTTCCGATCTTCTTGTTCCATTCTTCTTCTTCCGATCTTCTTCTTCCGATCTTCCTCTTGCATTCTTTTTCTTTCGATCTTCTTCTTGCATTCTTCTTCTTCCGATCTTCTTCTTTCCATCTTCTACTTCCATTCTTCTTCTTCCTTTATTCTTCTTGCATTCTTCTTCTTCTGATATTCTTCTTCTATTCTTCTTCTTCCGTTCTTTTTCTTCCGATCTTCTTCTTCCGATCTTCTTCTTCCGATCTTCTTCTTCCGATCTTCTTCTTACGTTCTTCTTCTTCCCATCTTCTACTTCCATTCTTCTTCTTCCTTTATTCTTCTTCCGATCTTTTTCTTCCCTTTTTATTCTTCCGATCTTCTTGTTCTATTCTTCTTCTTCCGTTCTTCTTCTTCCATTCTTCTTCTTCCGATCTTCTTCTTCCCTTCTTCTTCTTCCATTCTTCTTGTTCCAACCTTCTTCTTCAATTTTTCTTCTTCCGATCTTCTTGTTCCATTCTTCTTCTTCCGATCTTCTTCTTGCATTCTTATTCTTTCGATGTTCTTCTTGCATTCTTCTTCTTCCGATCTTCTTCTTGCATTCTTATTCTTTCGATCTTCTTCTTGCATTCTTCTTCTTCCGATCTTCTTCTTTCAATCTTCTACTTCCATTCTTCTTCTTCCTTTATTCTTCTTGCATTCTTCTTCTTCTGATATTCTTCTTCTATTCTTCTTCTTCCGTTCTTTTTCTTCCGATCTTCTTCTTCCGATCTTCTTCTTCCATTCTGCTTCTTACGTTCTTCTTCTTCCCATCTTCTACTTCCATTCTTCTTCTTCCTTTATTCTTCTTCCGATCTTTTTCTTCCCTTCTTATTCTTCCGATCTTCTTGTTCTATTCTTCTTCTTCCGTTCTTCTTCCTCCATTCTTCTTCTTCCGATCTTCTTCTTCCCTTCTTCTTCTTCCATTCTTCTTGTTCCGATTTTCTTCTTCCATTCTTCTTCTTCCGATCTTCTTCTTCCATTCTTCTTCTACCATTCTTCTTCTTCCATTCTTCTTCTTCCGATCTTCTGCTCCCATTCTTCTTCTTCCGATCTTCCTCTTGCATTCTTCTTCTTCTATTCTTTTTCTTCCGATCTTCACCTTCCATTCTTCTTCTTCCGATCTTCTTCATCCATTCTTCTTCTTCCGATATTCTTCTTCCATTCTTCTTCTTCCGATCTTCTCCTTCCATTCCTCTTCTTCCAATCTGCTTCCGATCTTCTTCTTCCATTCATCTTCTTCCGATCTTCTTCTTCCGTTCTTCTTCTTTCGATCTTCTTCTTCCATTCTTCCTCTTCCATTCCTCTTCCTCCATTCCTCTTCTTCCAATCTTCTTCTTCCATTCTTCTTGTTCCTATCTTCTTCTTCAATTTTTCTTCTACCGATCTTCTTGTTCCATTCTTCTTCTTCCGATCTTCTTCTTGCATTCTTATTCTTTCGATCTTCTTCTTGCATTCTTCTTCTTCCGATCTTCTTCTTGCATTCTTATTCTTTCGATCTTCTTCTTGCATTCTTCTTCTTCCGATCTTCTTCTTTCAATCTTCTACTTCCATTCTTCTTCTTCCTTTATTCTTCTTGCATTCTTCTTCTTCTGATATTCTTCTTCTATTCTTCTTCTTTCGTTCTTTTTCTTCCGATCTTCTTCTTCCGATCTTCTTCTTCCATTCTGCTTCTTACGTTCTTCTTCTTCCCATCTTCTACTTCCATTCTTCTTCTTCCTTTATTCTTCTTCCGATCTTTTTCTTCCCTTCTTATTCTTCCGATCTTCTTGTTCTATTCTTCTTCTTCCGTTCTTCTTCCTCCATTCTTCTTCTTCCGATCTTCTTCTTCCCTTCTTCTTCTTCCATTCTTCTTGTTCCGATTTTCTTCTTCCATTCTTCTTCTTCCGATCTTCTTCTTCCATTCTTCTTCTACCATTCTTCTTCTTCCATTCTTCTTCTTCCGATCTTCTGCTCCCATTCTTCTTCTTCCGATCTTCTTCTTGCATTCTTCTTCTTCTATTCTTTTTCTTCCGATCTTCACCTTCCATTCTTCTTCTTCCGATCTTCTTCATCCATTCTTCTTCTTCCGATCTTCTTCATCCATTCTTCTTCTTCCGATATTCTTCTTCCATTCTTCTTCTTCCGATCTTCTCCTTCCATTCCTCTTCTTCCAATCTGCTTCCGATCTTCTTCTTCCATTCATCTTCTTCCGATCTTCTTCTTCCGTTCTTCTTCTTTCGATCTTCTTCTTCCATTCTTCCTCTTCCATTCCTCTTCCTCCATTCCTCTTCTTCCAATCTTCTTCTTCCATTCTTCTTGTTCCTATCTTCTTCTTCAATTTTTCTTCTACCGATCTTCTTGTTCCATTCTTCTTCTTCCGATCTTCTTCTTGCATTCTTATTCTTTCGATCTTCTTCTTGCATTCTTCTTCTTCCGATCTTCTTCTTGCATTCTTATTCTTTCGATCTTCTTCTTGCATTCTTCTTCTTCCGATCTTCTTCTTTCAATCTTCTACTTCCATTCTTCTTCTTCCTTTATTCTTCTTGCATTCTTCTTCTTCTGATATTCTTCTTCTATTCTTCTTCTTCCGTTCTTTTTCTTCCGATCTTCTTCTTCCGATCTTCTTCTTCCATTCTGCTTCTTACGTTCTTCTTCTTCCCATCTTCTACTTCCATTCTTCTTCTTCCTTTATTCTTCTTCCGATCTTTTTCTTCCCTTCTTATTCTTCCGATCTTCTTGTTCTATTCTTCTTCTTCCGTTCTTCTTCCTCCATTCTTCTTCTTCCGATCTTCTTCTTCCCTTCTTCTTCTTCCATTCTTCTTGTTCCGATTTTCTTCTTCCATTCTTCTTCTTCCGATCTTCTTCTTCCATTCTTCTTCTACCATTCTTCTTCTTCCATTCTTCTTCTTCCGATCTTCTGCTCCCATTCTTCTTCTTCCGATCTTCTTCTTGCATTCTTCTTCTTCTATTCTTTTTCTTCCGATCTTCACCTTCCATTCTTCTTCTTCCGATCTTCTTCATCCATTCTTCTTCTCCGATATTCTTCTTCTTCCGATCTTCTCCTTCCATTCCTCTTCTTCCAATCTGCTTCCGATCTTCTTCTTCCGTTCATCTTCTTCCGATCTTCTTCTTCCGTTCTTCTTCTTTCGATCTTCTTCTTCCATTCTTCCTCTTCCATTCTTCTTCCTCCATTCCTCTTCTTCATATATTCTTCTTCCATTCTTCTTGTTCCAATCTTCTTCTTCAATTTTTCTTCTTCCGATCTTCTTGTTCCATTCTTCTTCTTCCGATCTTCTTATTGCATTCTTCTTCTTTTGATCTTCTTCTTGCATTCTTCTTCTTCCAATCTTCTTCATCCATTCTTATTCTTCCGATATTCTTCTTCCATTCTTCTTCTTCTGATCTTCTCCTTCCATTCCTCTTCTTCCAATCTGCTTCCGATCTTCTTCTTCCATTCATCTTCTTCCGATCTTCTTCTTCTGTTCTTCTTCTTTCGATCTTCTTCTTCCATTCTTCCACTTCCATTCTTCTTCCTCTGTACTGATCGGTCCTCGGACGTCAGATGGGTCCCACAGCATGGGCCAAAGCCACATGGAGTAGACCCCATCAGAGGTGATCGCCTGCTCCGTAGGGAGATGAGTAATCGGTCATCGCCTGCTCCACAGGGAGATGAGTAATCGGTCATCGCCTGCTCCACAGAGAGATGGGTGATCGGTCATCGCCTGCTCCACAGAGAGATGGGTGATCGGTCATCGCCTGCTCCGCATTAGTAAATATTCCCAGAGGTAAAGAGAGTCCCGAATCACGAAGGCTACATGCATGGCACGTGAACAGTGAAGGCCCTCCCAGAACAGGTGTTCATCCTGTTAGAGTTTGCACTCCAGAGAAGGAAACCCTATGCGCTAGGTTATCCCAAAGACTGGGTAAGAGTGGCGCAGGGGGCATTCCAGTAAACCCTAAGTGTGTCCAGCAGCGCAATAAACCCTAATTAGGGTTAGCGGCGCAGAGAACCCTAAGTATATAAGGAACAGTAATATGCTTCACAGAGGTACGCAATTCTAGACCTAAACACAGAGAGAAATTCAGACTTTGATGTTTCTTGCCCCGTTCTGACTTGAGCGTCGGAGTGCAAACGGCCGCGAGGGCGCCCCCCCTTTCTCTTTTGCAGGTGCGATCATACCAGCACAGACTAGGTGAGGAAGGAGGTGTGTGGCGGCTGCAGAAGTCAGCTGACGCAGGGTCAACCGGCAGGAACATTAGGCGCCCACCGTGGGGCCGAGTAAAACAAGGTCCCATACACGAGAGTGAGAGAGAAACCACAGAAGATGAGGACGACAAGGCACGGTTCCGTTCCACCGAATGGAGGCGAAAGCGTTACCATGCAGCAACTCATGGAAACAATGCGCGCCCTCCAGGAGACGGTGGCGGAGTCCAGGGCGCACCAAGCGCGGATGCAGGAAGACCTGGCCGCCTCACAGGCCAGGAATGAGGAGTTGCACAAAGCGAACGAGGAGCTGCGTGTGAGTCTGCAAAACGTGCGGCAAGATGGAGACTGTGGGGGAGAGGATCGGGCTCCACCAACGCCCACAAGGGCCTTTCCCATGCCTTTCTCCCAGGAAATCATGGACACGGTGGTCCCTGCCACCTTTGTAGGGCCTAAGACCGTGTTCACTGGGAAAGAAGACCCCGAAAGGCATCTCACCGCTTTCCATACGCAGATGATGCTGTCGGGAGGATCGGATGCGGTCTACTGCAAGATGTTTATGAGCACCCTCCACAGCACAGCGTTGGACTGGTTTGTGAGTCTACCTACCGGACATATTTCCAGTTTCCGGCAATTTTCCAAGCTGTTTGTCGATCAGTACATCGCGAATAAGGCGCCGCCTATGGTGTCTTACGACCTGTTCGACCTAAGGCAATTCCAGGGGGAATCTTTGAAGGATTATCTGAACAGATTCGGGGCCCAGATAGTCCGACTACCAGGTAAAGAGGAGGAGATGTTCGTATACGCCTTTAAGAAAGGCGTGCTACCTGGGCCATTCAGCGAATCATTGATCAGGAGTCGCCCTGCAACTTTCGCAGAGATTCAGCGACGTGCTGTGGCTCACATCGCTGCCGAGAACGAAGTGATAGAAAAGAGGGGGAGTACGGCTCCCGCAAAACCACGCACCCAAGCCAGGACTCAGCCTCAGAGGGTGTTGGAGACGGCAGCGGTAAAGAAGGACCAAAGGATATATCATCCTTATGATCCGAAGAAAAGTAAAGATGATGGCAGTAGTAGAGCAAGAGGATCAGATCGCCCAAGGAAACCAGCATGAGTCAAGAAGTAGAGATAGCACCACATCAGTTAGCACGGTCACCAAGCAACCCATACAAGGTGAAGGTTGAGCTGTGAAGGAGAAAGAGTGATTCAAGTTGTAAAGACAAGGTTTATAATTCATTACAAGCAGATGATGGTCGTCGAAGGGAAAGAGGCAGAAGTAAGAACGTTTACGTAGTGGCAAGATCTCGGTCGTCGGCCAAGAGGTGACAGCCCGGTCGGGTCAATAGCTATCAGGCGAGTTGTAAGACTCTTCGTTGAGACAAGTCACAACTCGAGCCTGGGGGGCTTGTGATCCGGTCCGTCATCAGTAATAGATGACGTCGCCAGCAGTTGACCATGTTGACTGTTCAAGGGGTGTCACGTGGTAGAGGATAGTAAGCCAGTTGGAGAGGCGATCACCCAGAATGGTGATTGGTTGTCAGTGGCTAAGGCGATCACCCAGTGTTAAGAGAGCGCCTGGAAGCAAAGCGCGAGAAGTAAAGAAGCACAGATCGGTAGTCGCCTATCACCGCGTGTAAAGAGTAGTGATCGCCTATCGCCATGTGTGTGAAGATATAAGTGATCGCCTATCGCCATATGTGTGAAGATATAAGTGATCGCCTATCGCCATGTGTGCGAAGATATAAGTGGTCGCCTATCGCCTACAGGTATTCACATCGCCGGGTGTTCACATGATCGCCGGGTGTGAAGATCAGGAGATCAGGTTGTCAGCAAGTCGCCGAAAGGAGGATCGCCGAGTGTTTGAGAAGACTTGTGTGAGCTGTGATACCCAGTGTTAACCAGATCGCCAGGTTAAGGTTGTGCCCAGAGTAGCCTGTGCATTAAGTTACTCCCTGTGTGGATAACTTAGTCGCAGGATCAAGGTGAAAGTAGCGTTTTAGCTGCAGGTACTCCAGATGGTGACACGTGAATGACCAGATGATGTCCACGTGTCAAGAGGAGCAACCGTCAGGAGAGAGAAAGACTCAGAAGTTTTGGAAAAACCTCATCGCCCTTAGGCGATCAGAGGCCCAAGTAAGGAGATTTTAGGGTCCTGATCGCCCTTCGGCGATCGGAGGCATCCAGATGATAAAAGTCCTCCTCGCCCTTTGGCGATCTGAGGCAAGATGATAAAAGTCCTTACCTCGTCTTTTTACAGCGAGGCTGAGGCAAGATGATAAAAGTCCTCCTCGCCCTTTGGCGATCTGAGGCAAGATGATAAAAGTCCTTACCTCGTCTTTTTACAGCGAGGCTGAGGCAAGATGATAAAAGTCCGCCTCGCCCTTTGGCGATCCGAGGCAAGATGATAAAAGTCCTCACCTCGTCTTTTTACAGCGAGGCTGAGGCAAGATGATAAAAGTCCTCACCTCGTCTTTTTACAGCGAGGCTGAGGCAAGATGTTGAAAGTCCTCACCTCGTCTTTTTACAGCGAGGCTGAGGCAAGATGTTAAAAGTCCTCACCTCGTCTTTTTACAGCGAGGCTGAGGCAAGATGTTAAAAGTCCTCACCTCGTCTTTTTACAGCGAGGCTGAGGCAAGATGTTGAAAGTCCTCACCTCGTCTTTTTACAGCGAGGCTGAGGCAAGATGTTAAAAGTCCTCACCTCGTCTTTTTACAGCGAGGCTGAGGCAAGATGATAAAAGTCCTTACCTCGTCTTTTTACAGCGAGGCTGAGGCAAGATGATAAAAGTCCTCCTCGCCCTTTGGCGATCTGAGGCAAGATGATAAAAGTCCTACTCGCCCTTTGGCGATCCGAGGCAAGATGATAAAAGTCCTCACCTCGTCTTCTTACAGCGAGGCTGAGGCAAGATGTTGAAAGTCCTCACCTCGTCTTCTTACAGCGAGGCTGAGGCGAGAAGATAAGAAAGTCCTCACCTCGTCTTCTTACAGCGAGGCTGAGGCGAGAAGATAAGAAAGTCCTCACCTCGTCTTCTTACAGCGAGGCTGAGGCGAGAAGATAAGAAAGTCCTCACCTCGTCTTCTTACAGCGAGGCTGAGGCGAGAAGATAAGAAAGTCCTCACCTCGTCTTCTTACAGCGAGGCTGAGGCGAGAGGATATAAAGTCCTCACCTCGTCTTCTTACAGCGAGGCTGAGGCGAGAGGATATAAAGTCCTCACCTCGTCTTTTTACAGCGAGGCTGAGGCGAGAAGATATAAAGTCCTCACCTCGTCTTTTTACAGCGAGGCTGAGGCAACAGAGGAAGACCTCCTTGCCTGGGAGCAAGTGCAGGCGAGAAAGAAGACCTCCTTGCCTTTGAGCAAGTGAGGCGAGATAGCCCTCGACTTCTTAAAGCGAGGCTGAGGTGAGAGGCGTGCTTGAGGAGGACACGTGGATCGAGAAGAGTAAGAGAAAGGAAATCGCCTAAAGATAATTCGGCGAGTACCAGATCAGAAGAGTTCCTGGCGATGATGCCAAATGCTGGTCCTCGAGCACCGAGAGCAGGTAGTAAAGGAGTCAATGACTTAGTCTCTTCGCTGAAACAAGTTAACAGCTTGAGACTGGGGGGCTTGTGTACTGATCGGTCCTCGGACGTCAGATGGGTCCCACAGCATGGGCCAAAGCCACATGGAGTAGACCCCATCAGAGGTGATCGCCTGCTCCGTAGGGAGATGAGTAATCGGTCATCGCCTGCTCCACAGGGAGATGAGTAATCGGTCATCGCCTGCTCCACAGAGAGATGGGTGATCGGTCATCGCCTGCTCCACAGAGAGATGGGTGATCGGTCATCGCCTGCTCCGCATTAGTAAATATTCCCAGAGGTAAAGAGAGTCCCGAATCACGAAGGCTACATGCATGGCACGTGAACAGTGAAGGCCCTCCCAGAACAGGTGTTCATCCTGTTAGAGTTTGCACTCCAGAGAAGGAAACCCTATGCGCTAGGTTATCCCAAAGACTGGGTAAGAGTGGCGCAGGGGGCATTCCAGTAAACCCTAAGTGTGTCCAGCAGCGCAATAAACCCTAATTAGGGTTAGCGGCGCAGAGAACCCTAAGTATATAAGGAACAGTAATATGCTTCACAGAGGTACGCAATTCTAGACCTAAACACAGAGAGAAATTCAGACTTTGATGTTTCTTGCCCCGTTCTGACTTGAGCGTCGGAGTGCAAACGGCCGCGAGGGCGCCCCCCCTTTCTCTTTTGCAGGTGCGATCATACCAGCACAGACTAGGTGAGGAAGGAGGTGTGTGGCGGCTGCAGAAGTCAGCTGACGCAGGGTCAACCGGCAGGAACATCCTCCATTCCTCTTCTTCCAATCTTCTTCTTCCATTCTTCCTGTTCCAATCTTCTTCTTCAATTTTTCTTCTTCCGATCTTCTTGTTCCATTCTTCTTCTTCCGATCTTCTTCTTGCATTCTTCTTCTTTCGATCTTCTTCTTCCCTTCTTCTTCTTCCATTCTTCTTCTTCCGATCTTCTTCTTCCCTTCTTCTTCTTCCATTCTTCTTCTTCCTTTATTCTTCTTGCATTCTTCTTCTTCTGATATTCTTCTTCTATTCTTCTTCTTCCGTTCTTTTTCTTCCGATCTTCTTCTTCCGATCTTCTTCTTCCATTCTGCTTCTTACGTTCTTCTTCTTCCCATCTTCTACTTCCATTCTTCTTCTTCCTTTATTCTTCTTCCGATCTTTTTCTTCCCTTCTTATTCTTCCGATCTTCTTGTTCTATTCTTCTTCTTCCGTTCTTCTTCTTCCATTCTTCTTCTTCCGATCTTCTTCTTCCCTTCTTCTTCTTCCATTCTTCTTGTTCCGATTTTCTTCTTCCATTCTTCTTCTTCCGATCTTCTTCTTCCATTCTTCTTCTACCATTCTTCTTCTTCCATTCTTCTTCTTCCGATCTTCTGCTCCCATTCTTCTTCTTCCGATCTTCTTCTTGCATTCTTCTTCTTCTTCTATTCTTTTTCTTCCGATCTTCACCTTCCATTCTTCTTCTTCCGATCTTCTTCATCCATTCTTCTTCTTCCGATCTTCTCCTTCCATTCCTCTTCTTCCAATCTGCTTCCGATCTTCTTCTTCCATTCATCTTCTTCCGATCTTCTTCTTCCGTTCTTCTTCTTTCGATCTTCTTCTTCCATTCTTCCTCTTCCATTCTTCTTCCTCCATTCCTCTTCTTCCAATCTTCTTCTTCCATTCTTCTTGTTCCAACCTTCTTCTTCAATTTTTCTTCTTCCGATCTTCTTGTTCCATTCTTCTTCTTCCGATCTTCTTCTTGCATTCTTATTCTTTCGATCTTCTTCTTGCATTCTTCTTCTTCCGATCTTCTTCTTGCATTCTTATTCTTTCGATCTTCTTCTTGCATTCTTCTTCTTCCGATCTTCTTCTTTCCATCTTCTACTTCCATTCTTCTTCTTCCTTTATTCTTCTTGCATTCTTCTTCTTCTGATATTCTTCTTCTAGTCTTCTTCTTCCGTTCTTTTTATTCCGATCTGCTTCTTCCGATCTTCTTCTTCCATTCTGCTTCTTACGTTCTTCTTCTTCCCACCTTCTACTTCCATTCTTCTTCTTCCTCTATTCTTCTTCCGATCTTTTTCTTCCCTTCTTATTCTTCCGATCTTCTTGTTCTATTCTTCTTCTTCCGTTGGTCTTCTTCCATTCTTCTTCTTCCGATCTTCTTCTTCCCTTCTTCTTCTTCCATTCTTCTTGTTCCGATTTTCTTCTTCCATTCTTCTTCTTCCGATCTTCTTCTTCCATTCTTCTTCTACCATTCTTCTTCTTCCATTCTTCTTCTTCCGATCTTCTGCTCCCATTCTTCTTCTTCCGATCTTCTTCTTGCATTCTTCTTCTTCTATTCTTTTTCTTCCGATCTTCACCTTCCATTCTTCTTCTTCCGATCTTCTTCATCCATTCTTCTTCTTCCGATATTCTTCTTCTTCCGATCTTCTCCTTCCATTCCTCTTCTTCCAATCTGCTTCCGATCTTCTTCTTCCATTCATCTTCTTCCGATCTTCTTCTTCCCTTCTTCTTTCGATCTTCTTCTTCCATTCTTCCTCTTCCATTCTTCTTCCTCCATTCCTCTTCTTCCAATCTTCTTCTTCCATTCCTCTTGTTCCAATCTTCTTCTTCAATTTTTCTTCTTCCGATCTTCTTGTTCCATTCTTCTTCTTCCGATCTTCTTCTTCCGATCTTCCTCTTGCATTCTTTTTCTTTCGATCTTCTTCTTGCATTCTTCTTCTTCCGATCTTCTTCTTTCCATCTTCTACTTCCATTCTTCTTCTTCCTTTATTCTTCTTGCATTCTTCTTCTTCTGATATTCTTCTTCTATTCTTCTTCTTCCGTTCTTTTTCTTCCGATCTTCTTCTTCCGATCTTCTTCTTCCGATCTTCTTCTTCCGATCTTCTTCTTACGTTCTTCTTCTTCCCATCTTCTACTTCCATTCTTCTTCTTCCTTTATTCTTCTTCCGATCTTTTTCTTCCCTTTTTATTCTTCCGATCTTCTTGTTCTATTCTTCTTCTTCCGTTCTTCTTCTTCCATTCTTCTTCTTCCGATCTTCTTCTTCCCTTCTTCTTCTTCCATTCTTCTTGTTCCAACCTTCTTCTTCAATTTTTCTTCTTCCGATCTTCTTGTTCCATTCTTCTTCTTCCGATCTTCTTCTTGCATTCTTATTCTTTCGATGTTCTTCTTGCATTCTTCTTCTTCCGATCTTCTTCTTGCATTCTTATTCTTTCGATCTTCTTCTTGCATTCTTCTTCTTCCGATCTTCTTCTTTCAATCTTCTACTTCCATTCTTCTTCTTCCTTTATTCTTCTTGCATTCTTCTTCTTCTGATATTCTTCTTCTATTCTTCTTCTTCCGTTCTTTTTCTTCCGATCTTCTTCTTCCGATCTTCTTCTTCCATTCTGCTTCTTACGTTCTTCTTCTTCCCATCTTCTACTTCCATTCTTCTTCTTCCTTTATTCTTCTTCCGATCTTTTTCTTCCCTTCTTATTCTTCCGATCTTCTTGTTCTATTCTTCTTCTTCCGTTCTTCTTCCTCCATTCTTCTTCTTCCGATCTTCTTCTTCCCTTCTTCTTCTTCCATTCTTCTTGTTCCGATTTTCTTCTTCCATTCTTCTTCTTCCGATCTTCTTCTTCCATTCTTCTTCTACCATTCTTCTTCTTCCATTCTTCTTCTTCCGATCTTCTGCTCCCATTCTTCTTCTTCCGATCTTCCTCTTGCATTCTTCTTCTTCTATTCTTTTTCTTCCGATCTTCACCTTCCATTCTTCTTCTTCCGATCTTCTTCATCCATTCTTCTTCTTCCGATATTCTTCTTCCATTCTTCTTCTTCCGATCTTCTCCTTCCATTCCTCTTCTTCCAATCTGCTTCCGATCTTCTTCTTCCATTCATCTTCTTCCGATCTTCTTCTTCCGTTCTTCTTCTTTCGATCTTCTTCTTCCATTCTTCCTCTTCCATTCCTCTTCCTCCATTCCTCTTCTTCCAATCTTCTTCTTCCATTCTTCTTGTTCCTATCTTCTTCTTCAATTTTTCTTCTACCGATCTTCTTGTTCCATTCTTCTTCTTCCGATCTTCTTCTTGCATTCTTATTCTTTCGATCTTCTTCTTGCATTCTTCTTCTTCCGATCTTCTTCTTGCATTCTTATTCTTTCGATCTTCTTCTTGCATTCTTCTTCTTCCGATCTTCTTCTTTCAATCTTCTACTTCCATTCTTCTTCTTCCTTTATTCTTCTTGCATTCTTCTTCTTCTGATATTCTTCTTCTATTCTTCTTCTTTCGTTCTTTTTCTTCCGATCTTCTTCTTCCGATCTTCTTCTTCCATTCTGCTTCTTACGTTCTTCTTCTTCCCATCTTCTACTTCCATTCTTCTTCTTCCTTTATTCTTCTTCCGATCTTTTTCTTCCCTTCTTATTCTTCCGATCTTCTTGTTCTATTCTTCTTCTTCCGTTCTTCTTCCTCCATTCTTCTTCTTCCGATCTTCTTCTTCCCTTCTTCTTCTTCCATTCTTCTTGTTCCGATTTTCTTCTTCCATTCTTCTTCTTCCGATCTTCTTCTTCCATTCTTCTTCTACCATTCTTCTTCTTCCATTCTTCTTCTTCCGATCTTCTGCTCCCATTCTTCTTCTTCCGATCTTCTTCTTGCATTCTTCTTCTTCTATTCTTTTTCTTCCGATCTTCACCTTCCATTCTTCTTCTTCCGATCTTCTTCATCCATTCTTCTTCTTCCGATCTTCTTCATCCATTCTTCTTCTTCCGATATTCTTCTTCCATTCTTCTTCTTCCGATCTTCTCCTTCCATTCCTCTTCTTCCAATCTGCTTCCGATCTTCTTCTTCCATTCATCTTCTTCCGATCTTCTTCTTCCGTTCTTCTTCTTTCGATCTTCTTCTTCCATTCTTCCTCTTCCATTCCTCTTCCTCCATTCCTCTTCTTCCAATCTTCTTCTTCCATTCTTCTTGTTCCTATCTTCTTCTTCAATTTTTCTTCTACCGATCTTCTTGTTCCATTCTTCTTCTTCCGATCTTCTTCTTGCATTCTTATTCTTTCGATCTTATTCTTGCATTCTTCTTCTTCCGATCTTCTTCTTGCATTCTTATTCTTTCGATCTTCTTCTTGCATTCTTCTTCTTCCGATCTTCTTCTTTCAATCTTCTACTTCCATTCTTCTTCTTCCTTTATTCTTCTTGCATTCTTCTTCTTCTGATATTCTTCTTCTATTCTTCTTCTTCCGTTCTTTTTCTTCCGATCTTCTTCTTCCGATCTTCTTCTTCCATTCTGCTTCTTACGTTCTTCTTCTTCCCATCTTCTACTTCCATTCTTCTTCTTCCTTTATTCTTCTTCCGATCTTTTTCTTCCCTTCTTATTCTTCCGATCTTCTTGTTCTATTCTTCTTCTTCCGTTCTTCTTCCTCCATTCTTCTTCTTCCGATCTTCTTCTTCCCTTCTTCTTCTTCCATTCTTCTTGTTCCGATTTTCTTCTTCCATTCTTCTTCTTCCGATCTTCTTCTTCCATTCTTCTACCATTCTTCTTCTTCCATTCTTCTTCTTCCGATCTTCTGCTCCCATTCTTCTTCTTCCGATCTTCTTCTTGCATTCTTCTTCTTCTATTCTTTTTCTTCCGATCTTCACCTTCCATTCTTCTTCTTCCGATCTTCTTCATCCATTCTTCTTCTTCCGATATTCTTCTTCTTCCGATCTTCTCCTTCCATTCCTCTTCTTCCAATCTGCTTCCGATCTTCTTCTTCCGTTCATCTTCTTCCGATCTTCTTCTTCCGTTCTTCTTCTTTCGATCTTCTTCTTCCATTCTTCCTCTTCCATTCTTCTTCCTCCATTCCTCTTCTTCATATATTCTTCTTCCATTCTTCTTGTTCCAATCTTCTTCTTCAATTTTTCTTCTTCCGATCTTCTTGTTCCATTCTTCTTCTTCCGATCTTCTTATTGCATTCTTCTTCTTTCGATCTTCTTCTTGCATTCTTCTTCTTCCGATCTTCTTCATCCATTCTTATTCTTCCGATATTCTTCTTCCATTCTTCTTCTTCTGATCTTCTCCTTCCATTCCTCTTCTTCCAATCTGCTTCCGATCTTCTTCTTCCATTCATCTTCTTCCGATCTTCTTCTTCTGTTCTTCTTCTTTCGATCTTCTTCTTCCATTCTTCCACTTCCATTCTTCTTCCTCCATTCCTCTTCTTCCAATCTTCTTCTTCCATTCTTCCTGTTCCAATCTTCTTCTTCAATTTTTCTTCTTCCGATCTTCTTGTTCCATTCTTCTTCTTCCGATCTTCTTCTTGCATTCTTCTTCTTTCGATCTTCTTCTTCCCTTCTTCTTCTTCCATTCTTCTTCTTCCGATCTTCTTCTTCCCTTCTTCTTCTTCCATTCTTCTTCTTCCTTTATTCTTCTTGCATTCTTCTTCTTCTGATATTCTTCTTCTATTCTTCTTCTTCCGTTCTTTTTCTTCCGATCTTCTTCTTCCATTCTGCTTCTTACGTTCTTCTTCTTCCCATCTTCTACTTCCATTCTTCTTCTTCCTTTATTCTTCTTCCGATCTTTTTCTTCCCTTCTTATTCTTCCGATCTTCTTGTTCTATTCTTCTTCTTCCGTTCTTCTTCTTCCATTCTTCTTCTTCCGATCTTCTTCTTCCCTTCTTCTTCTTCCATTCTTCTTGTTCCGATTTTCTTCTTCCATTCTTCTTCTTCCGATCTTCTTCTTCCATTCTTCTTCTACCATTCTTCTTCTTCCATTCTTCTTCTTCCGATCTTCTGCTCCCATTCTTCTTCTTCCGATCTTCTTCTTGCATTCTTCTTCTTCTTCTATTCTTTTTCTTCCGATCTTCACCTTCCATTCTTCTTCTTCCGATCTTCTTCATCCATTCTTCTTCTTCCGATCTTCTCCTTCCATTCCTCTTCTTCCAATCTGCTTCCGATCTTCTTCTTCCATTCATCTTCTTCCGATCTTCTTCTTCCGTTCTTCTTCTTTCGATCTTCTTCTTCCATTCTTCCTCTTCCATTCTTCTTCCTCCATTCCTCTTCTTCCAATCTTCTTCTTCCATTCTTCTTGTTCCAACCTTCTTCTTCAATTTTTCTTCTTCCGATCTTCTTGTTCCATTCTTCTTCTTCCGATCTTCTTCTTGCATTCTTATTCTTTCGATCTTCTTCTTGCATTCTTCTTCTTCCGATCTTCTTCTTGCATTCTTATTCTTTCGATCTTCTTCTTGCATTCTTCTTCTTCCGATCTTCTTCTTTCCATCTTCTACTTCCATTCTTCTTCTTCCTTTATTCTTCTTGCATTCTTCTTCTTCTGATATTCTTCTTCTAGTCTTCTTCTTCCGTTCTTTTTATTCCGATCTGCTTCTTCCGATCTTCTTCTTCCATTCTGCTTCTTACGTTCTTCTTCTTCCCATCTTCTACTTCCATTCTTCTTCTTCCTCTATTCTTCTTCCGATCTTTTTCTTCCCTTCTTATTCTTCCGATCTTCTTGTTCTATTCTTCTTCTTCCGTTGGTCTTCTTCCATTCTTCTTCTTCCGATCTTCTTCTTCCCTTCTTCTTCTTCCATTCTTCTTGTTCCGATTTTCTTCTTCCATTCTTCTTCTTCCGATCTTCTTCTTCCATTCTTCTTCTACCATTCTTCTTCTTCCATTCTTCTTCTTCCGATCTTCTGCTCCCATTCTTCTTCTTCCGATCTTCTTCTTGCATTCTTCTTCTTCTATTCTTTTTCTTTCGATCTTCACCTTTCGATCTTCTTCTTCCATTCATCTTCTTCCGATCTTCTTCTTCCGTTCTTCTTCTTTCGATCTTCTTCTTCCATTCTTCCTCTTCCATTCCTCTTCCTCCATTCCTCTTCTTCCAATCTTCTTCTTCCATTCTTCTTGTTCCTATCTTCTTCTTCAATTTTTCTTCTACCGATCTTCTTGTTCCATTCTTCTTCTTCCGATCTTCTTCTTGCATTCTTATTCTTTCGATCTTCTTCTTGCATTCTTCTTCTTCCGATCTTCTTCTTGCATTCTTATTCTTTCGATCTTCTTCTTGCATTCTTCTTCTTCCGATCTTCTTCTTTCAATCTTCTACTTCCATTCTTCTTCTTCCTTTATTCTTCTTGCATTCTTCTTCTTCTGATATTCTTCTTCTATTCTTCTTCTTTCGTTCTTTTTCTTCCGATCTTCTTCTTCCGATCTTCTTCTTCCATTCTGCTTCTTACGTTCTTCTTCTTCCCATCTTCTACTTCCATTCTTCTTCTTCCTTTATTCTTCTTCCGATCTTTTTCTTCCCTTCTTATTCTTCCGATCTTCTTGTTCTATTCTTCTTCTTCCGTTCTTCTTCCTCCATTCTTCTTCTTCCGATCTTCTTCTTCCCTTCTTCTTCTTCCATTCTTCTTGTTCCGATTTTCTTCTTCCATTCTTCTTCTTCCGATCTTCTTCTTCCATTCTTCTTCTACCATTCTTCTTCTTCCATTCTTCTTCTTCCGATCTTCTGCTCCCATTCTTCTTCTTCCGATCTTCTTCTTGCATTCTTCTTCTTCTATTCTTTTTCTTCCGATCTTCACCTTCCATTCTTCTTCTTCCGATCTTCTTCATCCATTCTTCTTCTTCCGATATTCTTCTTCCATTCTTCTTCTTCCGATCTTCTCCTTCCATTCCTCTTCTTCCAATCTGCTTCCGATCTTCTTCTTCCATTCATCTTCTTCCGATCTTCTTCTTCCGTTCTTCTTCTTTCGATCTTCTTCTTCCATTCTTCCTCTTCCATTCCTCTTCCTCCATTCCTCTTCTTCCAATCTTCTTCTTCCATTCTTCTTGTTCCTATCTTCTTCTTCAATTTTTCTTCTACCGATCTTCTTGTTCCATTCTTCTTCTTCCGATCTTCTTCTTGCATTCTTATTCTTTCGATCTTATTCTTGCATTCTTCTTCTTCCGATCTTCTTCTTGCATTCTTATTCTTTCGATCTTCTTCTTGCATTCTTCTTCTTCCGATCTTCTTCTTTCAATCTTCTACTTCCATTCTTCTTCTTCCTTTATTCTTCTTGCATTCTTCTTCTTCTGATATTCTTCTTCTATTCTTCTTCTTCCGTTCTTTTTCTTCCGATCTTCTTCTTCCGATCTTCTTCTTCCATTCTGCTTCTTACGTTCTTCTTCTTCCCATCTTCTACTTCCATTCTTCTTCTTCCTTTATTCTTCTTCCGATCTTTTTCTTCCCTTCTTATTCTTCCGATCTTCTTGTTCTATTCTTCTTCTTCCGTTCTTCTTCCTCCATTCTTCTTCTTCCGATCTTCTTCTTCCCTTCTTCTTCTTCCATTCTTCTTGTTCCGATTTTCTTCTTCCATTCTTCTTCTTCCGATCTTCTTCTTCCATTCTTCTACCATTCTTCTTCTTCCATTCTTCTTCTTCCGATCTTCTGCTCCCATTCTTCTTCTTCCGATCTTCTTCTTGCATTCTTCTTCTTCTATTCTTTTTCTTCCGATCTTCACCTTCCATTCTTCTTCTTCCGATCTTCTTCATCCATTCTTCTTCTTCCGATATTCTTCTTCTTCCGATCTTCTCCTTCCATTCCTCTTCTTCCAATCTGCTTCCGATCTTCTTCTTCCGTTCATCTTCTTCCGATCTTCTTCTTCCGTTCTTCTTCTTTCGATCTTCTTCTTCCATTCTTCCTCTTCCATTCTTCTTCCTCCATTCCTCTTCTTCATATATTCTTCTTCCATTCTTCTTGTTCCAATCTTCTTCTTCAATTTTTCTTCTTCCGATCTTCTTGTTCCATTCTTCTTCTTCCGATCTTCTTATTGCATTCTTCTTCTTTCGATCTTCTTCTTGCATTCTTCTTCTTCCGATCTTCTTCATCCATTCTTATTCTTCCGATATTCTTCTTCCATTCTTCTTCTTCTGATCTTCTCCTTCCATTCCTCTTCTTCCAATCTGCTTCCGATCTTCTTCTTCCATTCATCTTCTTCCGATCTTCTTCTTCTGTTCTTCTTCTTTCGATCTTCTTCTTCCATTCTTCCACTTCCATTCTTCTTCCTCCATTCCTCTTCTTCCAATCTTCTTCTTCCATTCTTCCTGTTCCAATCTTCTTCTTCAATTTTTCTTCTTCCGATCTTCTTGTTCCATTCTTCTTCTTCCGATCTTCTTCTTGCATTCTTCTTCTTTCGATCTTCTTCTTCCCTTCTTCTTCTTCCATTCTTCTTCTTCCGATCTTCTTCTTCCCTTCTTCTTCTTCCATTCTTCTTCTTCCTTTATTCTTCTTGCATTCTTCTTCTTCTGATATTCTTCTTCTATTCTTCTTCTTCCGTTCTTTTTCTTCCGATCTTCTTCTTCCGATCTTCTTCTTCCATTCTGCTTCTTACGTTCTTCTTCTTCCCATCTTCTACTTCCATTCTTCTTCTTCCTTTATTCTTCTTCCGATCTTTTTCTTCCCTTCTTATTCTTCCGATCTTCTTGTTCTATTCTTCTTCTTCCGTTCTTCTTCTTCCATTCTTCTTCTTCCGATCTTCTTCTTCCCTTCTTCTTCTTCCATTCTTCTTGTTCCGATTTTCTTCTTCCATTCTTCTTCTTCCGATCTTCTTCTTCCATTCTTCTTCTACCATTCTTCTTCTTCCATTCTTCTTCTTCCGATCTTCTGCTCCCATTCTTCTTCTTCCGATCTTCTTCTTGCATTCTTCTTCTTCTTCTATTCTTTTTCTTCCGATCTTCACCTTCCATTCTTCTTCTTCCGATCTTCTTCATCCATTCTTCTTCTTCCGATCTTCTCCTTCCATTCCTCTTCTTCCAATCTGCTTCCGATCTTCTTCTTCCATTCATCTTCTTCCGATCTTCTTCTTCCGTTCTTCTTCTTTCGATCTTCTTCTTCCATTCTTCCTCTTCCATTCTTCTTCCTCCATTCCTCTTCTTCCAATCTTCTTCTTCCATTCTTCTTGTTCCAACCTTCTTCTTCAATTTTTCTTCTTCCGATCTTCTTGTTCCATTCTTCTTCTTCCGATCTTCTTCTTGCATTCTTATTCTTTCGATCTTCTTCTTGCATTCTTCTTCTTCCGATCTTCTTCTTGCATTCTTATTCTTTCGATCTTCTTCTTGCATTCTTCTTCTTCCGATCTTCTTCTTTCCATCTTCTACTTCCATTCTTCTTCTTCCTTTATTCTTCTTGCATTCTTCTTCTTCTGATATTCTTCTTCTAGTCTTCTTCTTCCGTTCTTTTTATTCCGATCTGCTTCTTCCGATCTTCTTCTTCCATTCTGCTTCTTACGTTCTTCTTCTTCCCATCTTCTACTTCCATTCTTCTTCTTCCTCTATTCTTCTTCCGATCTTTTTCTTCCCTTCTTATTCTTCCGATCTTCTTGTTCTATTCTTCTTCTTCCGTTGGTCTTCTTCCATTCTTCTTCTTCCGATCTTCTTCTTCCCTTCTTCTTCTTCCATTCTTCTTGTTCCGATTTTCTTCTTCCATTCTTCTTCTTCCGATCTTCTTCTTCCATTCTTCTTCTACCATTCTTCTTCTTCCATTCTTCTTCTTCCGATCTTCTGCTCCCATTCTTCTTCTTCCGATCTTCTTCTTGCATTCTTCTTCTTCTATTCTTTTTCTTTCGATCTTCACCTTTCGATCTTCTTCTTCCATTCATCTTCTTCCGATCTTCTTCTTCCGTTCTTCTTCTTTCGATCTTCTTCTTCCATTCTTCCTCTTCCATTCTTCTTCCTCCATTCTTCTTCCTCCATTCTTCTTCTTCCGATCTTCTCCTTCCATTCTTCTTGTTCCATTCTTCTTGTCCCCATCTTCTTCTTCCGATATTCTTCTTCCATTCCTCTTGCTCCAATCTTCTTCTTCCATTCTTGTTGCTCCGTGCTTCTTCTTCCGATCTTCTTCTTTCATTATTCTTCTTCCGTTCTGCTTCTTCCGATCTTCTTCTTCCATTCTTCTTCTTCCCTTCTCCTTCTTCCGATCTTCTTCTTCCATTCTTCTTCTTCCGATCTTCTACTTCAATTCTTCTTCTTCTGATCTTCTTCTTCCAATCCTCTTTGTCCGATCTTCTTTTTCCATTCCTCTTCGTCCGATCTTCTTCTTTCGATCTTCTTCTTCCATTCTTCTTCTTTCGATCTTCTTCTTCCATTCTTCTTCTTCCATTCTTCTTCCTCCATTCTTCTTCTTTCGATCTTCTTCTGCCATTCTTCTTCTTTCGATCTTCTTGTTCCATTCTTCTCCTTCCGTTCTTCTTCTTCCATTCTTCTTCTTCTTCCGATCTTCTTCTTCCGATCTTCTTCTTCGATTCTTCTTCTACCGATCTTCTTCTTCCATTCTTCTTCTTTTTCCATTCTTCTTCTACCTATCTTCTGCGTCCATTCTTCTTCTTCCGATCTTCTTCTTCCATTCTTCTTGTTCCGATTTTGTTCTTTCATTCTTCTTCTTCCGATCTTCTTCTTCAGTTCTTCTTGTTCCGATCTTCTGGTTCCATTCTTGTTCTCCCATCTTCTTCCATTCTTCTTCGTCCGATCTTCTTCTTCCATTCTTATTCTTCCATTGTTCTTCTTCTATTCTTCTTCTTCCGATCTTCACCTTCCATTCTTCTTCTTCCCATCTTCTTCTTCCATTCTTCTCTTGGCGATCTTGTTCTTCCGATCTTCTTCTTCCATTTTTCTTCTTCCGATCTTCTTCTTCCCTTCTTCTTGTTCTGATCTTCTTCTTCCATTCTTCTTCTTCCATTCTTCTTCTTCCGATCCTCTTCTTCCATTCTTCTTCTTCCATTCCTCTTCTTCGATTCTTCTTCTTCCCTTCTTCTTCTACCAGTCCTCTTCTTCTATTCTTCTTTTCCGATCTTCTTCTTCCATTCTTGTTCGTCCGATCTTCTTCATCCATTCTTGTTCTTCCGATCTTCTTCATCCATTCTTGTTCTTCCGATCTTCTTCTTCCATTCTTCTTCTTCCCATTTTCTTCCATTCTTGTTCTTCCGATCTTTTTCTTCCATTCTTCTTCTTCTGACCATCTTCTTCCATTCTTCTTCTTCTATTCTTCTACTTCCATTCTTCTTCTTCCGATCTTCTTCTTCCATTCTTCTTCTTCCGATCTTCTTCTTCCGTTCTTCTTCTTCCATTCTTCTTCTTCCGTTCTGCTTCTTCCGTTCTTCTTCTTCCATTCTTCTTCTTCCGTTCTGCTTCTTCCGTTCTTCTGCTTCCATTCTTCTTCTTCCGTTCTTCTTCTTCCGTTCTTCTCCTTCCATTCTTCTTCTTCCAATATTCTTCTTCCGATCTTCTTCTTCCCTTCTTCTTTTTCCATTCCTCTTCTTCCGATCTTCTTCTTCCATTCTTCTTCTTCCATTCTTCTTCATCCCTTCTTCTTTTTTCGATCTTCTTCTTCCATTCTTCTTTTTCCATTCTTCTTCTTCCATTATTCTTCAGTTTTTCTTCTTCCGATCTTCTTCCGATCTTCTTCTTCCATTCTTCTTCCTCCGATCTTCTTTTTCCCTTCTTCGTCTTCCGATCTTCTTCTTCCATTGTTATTCTTCCGATCTTCTTCTTCCATTCTTCTTATTCCGATCATCTTCTTCCATTCTTCTTCCGATCTTCTTCCTCCATTCTTCTTCTTTCCGATCTTCTTCTTCCATTCTTCTTCTTCCGATCTACTTCTTCCATTCCTCTTCTTCCATTCTTCTTCTTCCATTCTTCTTCTTTCATTCATTCTTCTTCTTCCATTCTTCTTCTTCTGATCCTCTTCTTCCATTCTTCTTCTTCTGATCCTCTTCTTCCACTGTTCTTTTTCCTTTATTCTTCTTCCGATCTTCTTCTACCTTTTTTCTTCTTCCGATCTTCTTCTTCCTTTATTCTTCTTGCGATCTTCTTCTTCCTTTATTCTTCTTGCGATCTTCTTCTTCCTTTATTCTTCTTGCGATCTTCTTCTTCCTTTATTCTTCTTCCGATCTTCTTCTTCCTTTATTCTTCTTGCGATCTTCTTCTTCCTTTATTCTTCTTGCGATCTTCTTCTTCCTTTATTCTTCTTCCGATCTTCTACTTCCTTTATTCTTCTTCCGCTCTTCTTCTTCCATTCTTCTTCCCCCGATCTTCTCGTTCCATTCTTCTTCTCCCGATCTTCTCCTTCCATTCTTCTTCTTCTGATCTTCTTCTTCCGATCTTCTCCTTCCTTTATTCTTCTTCCGATCTTCTTCTTCCTTTATCCTTCTTCCGATCTTCTTCTTCCATTCTTCTTCTTCCGATCTTCTCTTTCCATTCTTCTTCTCCCGATCTTCTCCTTCCATTCTTCTTCTTCTGATCTTCTTCTTCCATTCTTTTTCTTCCGATCTTCCTCTTCCATTCTTCTTCTTCCATTCTTCTTCTTCCCATCTTTTTCTTCCATTCCTCTTCTTCCAATCTTCTTCCGATCTTCTTCTTCCATTTGTCTTCTCCCGATCTTCTTCTTCCGTTCTTCTTCTTCCATTCTTCTTCTTCCAATTTTCTTCTTCCGAATATCTTCTTGTTCTATTCTTCTTCTATTCTTCTTCTTCCGATCTTTTTCTTCCATTCTTATTCTTCCGTTCTTCTCCTTCCATTCTTCTTCTTCCGATATTCTTCTTCCGATCTTTTTCTTCCCTTCTTCTTTTTCCATTCTTGTTCTTCCGATCTTCTTCTTCCATTCTTCTTCTTCCGATCTTCTTCTTCCTTTTTCCTTCTTCCGATCTTCCTCTTCCATTCTTCTTCGTCCGATCTTCTTCTTCCATTCTTCTGCTTCCATTAATGTTATTCCGATCTTCTTCTTCCATTCTTCGTCATCCGATCTTCTCCTTCTATTCTTCTTCTTCCGATCTTCTTCTTCGGATCTTCTTCTTCCATTCTTCTTCTTCCGATCTTCTTCTTCCGGTATTTTTGTTCTATTCTTTTTGTTCCTATCTTCTTCTTCCATTCTTCTTCTTCTGATCTTGTTCTTCCCTTCTTCTTCCATTCTTCTTCTTCCGATCTTCTTCTTCCATTCTTCTTATTTCGATCATCTTCCATTCTTCTTCCTCCATTCTTCTTCTTCCGATCCTCTTCTTCCATTCTTCTTCTTCCGATCTACTTCTTCCATTCCTCTTCTTCCATTCTTCTTCTTCCGATCTTCTTCTTCCATTCTTCTTCTTCCGATCTTCTTCTTCCATTCTTCTTCTTCCGATCTTCCTCTTCCATTCTTCTTCTTCCAGTCTTCTTCTTCCATTCTTCTTCTTCTGATCTTCTTACTCCATTCTTCTTCTTCCATTCTTCTTCTTCCAATGTTCATCTTCCATTCTTCTTTTTCCGATCTTTTCTTCCATTCCTCTTCTTCAAATCTTCTTCCATTCTTCTTCTTCCCATGTTCTTCTTCATTTCTTCTTCTCCCGATCTTCTTCTTCCATTCTTCCTCTTCCGATCTTCTTCTTCCATTCTTCTTCTTCCATTCTTCTTTTTCCATTCTGCTTCTTCCATTATTCTTCTTCCGATCTTCTTCTTCCATTCTTCTTAGTCCGTTCTTCTTCTTTCGATCTTCTTCTTCCATTCTTCTTCATCCCTTCTTCTTTTTTCGATCTTCTTCTTCCATTCTTCTTCTTCCATTCTTCTTTTTCCATTCTTCTTCTTCCATTATTCTTCTTCCGATCTTATTCTTCAGTTCTTCTTCTTCCGATCTTCTTCGTCCATTCTTCTTCCTCCGATCTTCTTTTTCCCTTCTTCGTCTTCCGATCTTCTTCTTCCATTGTTCTTCTTCCGATCTTCTTCTTCCATTCTTCTTATTCCGATCATCTTCTTCCATTCTTCTTCCGATCTTCTTCCTCCATTCTTCTTCTTCCGATCTTCTTCTTCCATTCTTCTTCTTCCGATCTACTTCTTCCATTCCTCTTCTTCCATTCTTCTTCTTCCGATCTTCTTCTTCCATTCTTCTTCTTCCGATCTTCTTCTTCCATTCTTCTTCTTCTGATCCTCTTCTTCCACTGTTCTTTTTCCATTCTTCTTCTTCCGATCTTCTTCTTCCATTCTTCTTCTTTCGATCTTCTACTTCTTCCATTATTCTTCTTCCGATCTTCTTCTTCCTTTATTCTTCTTGCGATCTTCTTCTTCCTTTATTCTTCTTGCGATCTTCTTCTTCCTTTATTCTTCTTGCGATCTTCTTCTTCCTTTATTCTTCTTCCGATCTTCTTCTTCCTTTATTCTTCTTCCGCTCTTCTTCTTCCATTCTTCTTCTCCCGATCTTCTCGTTCCATTCTTCTTCTCCCGATCTTCTCCTTCCATTCTTCTTCTTCTGATCTTCTTCTTCCGATCTTCTCCTTCCTTTATTCTTCTTCCGATCTTCTTCTTCCTTTATCCTTCTTCCGGTCTTCTTCTTCCATTCTTCTTCTTCCGATCTTCTCTTTCCATTATTCTTCTTCTCCCGATCTTCTCCTTCCATTCTTCTTCTTCTTCTGATCTTCTTCTTCCATTCTTTTTCTTCCGATCTTCCTCTTCCATTCTTCTTCTTCCATTCTTCTTCTTCCCATCTTTTTCTTCCATTCCTCTTCTTCCAATCTTCTTCCGATCTTCTTCTTCCATTTGTCTTCTCCCGATCTTCTTCTTCTGTTCTTCTTCTTCCATTCTTCTTCTTCCAATTTTCTTCTTCCGAATATCTTCTTTCGATCTTCTTGTTCTATTCTTCTTCTATTCTTCTTCTTCCGATCTTCTTCTTCCATTCTTATTCTTCCGATCTTCTTCTTGCATTCTTCTTCTTCCCTTCCATTCTTCTTCTTCCTTTATTCTTCTTCTGATCGGAAGAAGAAGAATGGAAGAACATGATCGGAAGAAGAAGAATGGAAGAAGAAGATCGGAAGAAGATGAATGGAAGAACATGATCGGAAGAAGAAGATCGGAAGAAGAAGAATGGAAGAAGAAGATCTGAAGATGAAGAATGGAAGAAGTAGATCGGAAGAACAAGAGTGGAAGAAGATGATCGGAAGAAGAAGAATGGAAGAAGAAGATCGGAAGAAGAAGAATGGAAGAACAAGAATGGATGAAGAAGAAGGGGAAGAAGAAGATCGGAAGTAGAAGAATGGAAGAACAAGAATGGAAGAAGAAGATAGGAAGAAGAAGAATCGAAGAACAAGAATGGAAGAACAAGATCGGAAGAAGAATAATGGAAGAGGAAGATCGGAAGAAGAAGAATTGAAGAAGAAGATCGGAAGAAGAAGAATGGAAGAAGAAGATCGGAAGAAGAAGAATGGAAGACAAAGATCGGAAGAAGAAGTATGGAAGAAGAAGAATGGATGAAGAAGATCAGAAGAAGACGATCGGAAGAAGAAGAATGGAGGAAGAAGATCGGAAGAAGAAGAATGGAAGAAGAAGAACGGAAGAAGAAGAATGGAAGAAGAAGATCAGAAGAAGCAGAATGGAAGAAGAAGATCGGAAGAAGAAGAATGGAAGAAGAAGGTCGGAAGTAGAAGAATGGAGGAACAAGATCGATAGAAGAAGAATGGAAGAAGAAGATCGGAAGAAGAAGAATGCAAGAAGAAGATCGGAAGAAGAAGAATGGATGAAGAAGATCGGAAGAAGAAGAATGCAAGAAGAAGATCGGAAGAAGAAGAATCGAAGAACAAGAATGGAAGAAGAAGATCGGAAGAAAAAGAACGGAAGAAGATGATCGGAAGAAGAAGAATGGAAGAAGAAGATCGGAAGAAGAAGAATAGAAGAATAAGATCGGAAGAAGAATAATGGAAGAAGAAGAATGGAAGAAGAACGGAAGAAGAAGAACGGAAGAAGAAGATCGGAAGAAGAAGAATGAAGAAGAAGATCGGAAGAAGAAGAACGGAAGAAGAATATCGGAAGAAGAAGAATGGAACAAGAAGATCGGAAGAAGAAGAATGGAAGAAGAAGGTCGGAAGAAGATGAATGGAACAAACATATCAGAAGAAAAAGACTGGAAGAAGAAGACTGGAAGTAGAAGATCAGAAGAAGAAGAATGGAAGAAGATCGAAAGAGGAAGAATGGCAGAAGAAGATTGGAAGAAGAAGAATGGAAGAAGAAGATCGGACGAAGAAGAATGGAAGAAGAAGATCGGAAGAAGAAGAATGGAAGAAGAAGATCGGAAGAAGAAGAATGGAAGAAGAAGATCGGAAGAAGAAGAATGGAAGAGGAAGATCAGAAGAAGAAGAATTGAAGAACAAGAATGGATGAAGAAGAAGGGAAGAAGAAGGTCGGAAGTAGAAGAATGGAGGAACAAGATCGATAGAAGAAGAATGGAAGAAGAAGATCGGAAGAAGAAGAATGCAAGAAGAAGATCGGAAGAAGAAGAATGGATGAAGAAGATCGGAAGAAGATCGGAAGAAGAAGAATGGAAGAAGAATGGAAGAAGAAGATCGGAAGAAGAAGAATTGAAGAACAAGAATGGATGAAGAAGAAGGGAAGAAGAAGGTCGGAAGTAGAAGAATGGAGGAACAAGATCGATAGAAGAAGAATGGAAGAAGAAGATCGGAAGAAGAAGAATGCAAGAAGAAGATCGGAAGAAGAAGAATGGATGAAGAAGATCGGAAGAAGATCGGAAGAAGAAGAATGGAAGAACAAGAATAGAAGAAGAAGATCGGAAGAAGAAGAATCAAAGAACAAGAATGGTAGAAGAAGAATGGAAGAACAAGAAAGGAATAACAAGAATGGAAGAAGAAGATCGGAAGAAGAAGAATCGAAGAACAACAATAGAAGAAGAAGATCGGAAGAAGAAGAATGAAAGAAGAAGATCGGTAGAAGAAGAAGATCGGAAGAAGGAAAATGAAAGAAGAAGATCGGAAGAAGAAGACCGGTAGAAGAAGAATGGAAGAAGAAGAACGGAAGGAGAGGATCGGAAAAAGATGAATGGAAGAAAAAGATCGGAAGAAGAAGAATGTAAGAAGAAGATTGGAAGAAGAAGAATGGATTAAGATGAAGGGAAGAAAAAGATCGGAAGAAGAAGAACGGAAGGAGAAGAATGGAAGAAGAAGAAGGAACGAAGAAGATCGAATGAAGAAGAATGAAAGGATAAGATCGGAAGAAGAAGAATGGAAGAAGAAGATCGGAAGAAGAAGAATGGAAGAAGAAGATCGGAAGAACAAGAATGGATGAAGAAGAAGGGAAGAAGAAGATCGGAAGAAGAAGAACGGAAGGAGAAGATAGGGAAAAGACGAATGGAAGAAGAAGATCGGAAGAAGACGAATGGAAGAAGAAGAAGGAAAGAAGAAGATCCGAAGAAGAAGAATGGAAGAAAAATATCGGAAGAGGAAGACTAGAAGAAGAAGATCGGACGAAGAAGAATGGAAGAAGAAGAATGGAAGAAAATTTTTGGAAGAACAAGACTGGAAGAAGAAGATCGGAAAAAGAAGAATGCATGAAGAAGATCGGATGAAGAAGAATGGAAGAAGAACATCGGAAAAAGAAGAATGGAAGAACAAGATCGGAAGAAGAAGAATGGGAGATGAGCATCGGAAGAAGAAGAATGGAAGAACAAGATCGGAAGAAGAAGAATGGAAGAACAAGAATGGATGAAGAAGAAGGGAAGAAGAAGATCGAAAGTGGAAGAATGGAAGAAAAAGAATGGAAGAAGAAGATCGGAAGAAGAAGAAGAATGGAAGAAGAAGATCGATAGAAGAAGAATGGAAGAAGAAGATCGGAAGAACAAAAACGAAAGAAGAAGATCGGCAGAAGAAGAATGGAAGAAGAAGAACGGAAGAAGAAGAATGGAAGGAGAAGAATGGAAGAAGAAGATCGGAAGAAGAAGAATGGAAGAAGAAGAATGGAAGAAGAAGATCGGAAGAGGAAGAATGGCAGAAGAAGATCGGAAGAAGAAGAATGGAAGAACAAGAATGGATTAAGAAGAAGGGAAGAAGAAGGTCAAAAGTAGAAGAATGGAAGAACAAGAATGGAAAAAGAAGATTGGAAGAAGAAGCATCGAAGAACAAGAATGGAAAAAGAAGATCGGAAGAACAAGAATGGAAGAAGAAGATCGGAAGAAGAAGAATCGAAGCACAAGAATGGAAGAAGAAGATCGGCAGAAGAAGAATCGAAGAACAAGAGTGGAAGGAGAAGATCGGAAGAAGAATAATCGAAGTAGAAGATCGGAAGAAGTAGAATGGAAGAAGAATGGAAGGAGAAGATCGGAAGAAGAAGAATAGAAGAAGAAGATTGGAAGAAGCAGAATGGAAGAACAAGAATGGAAGAAGAAGAATGGAAGAAGAAGATCGGAAGAAGAAATATGGAAGAAGAAGATCGGAAGAAGAAAAATAGAGGAAGAAGATCGGAAGAAGAAGAATGGAAGAAGAAGAATGGATGAAGAAGATCAGAAGATGGAGAATGGAAGAAGAAAATAAGAAGATTATTGGAACAAGAAGAATGGAAGACGAAGATTGTAAGAAGAAGAATGGAAGAAGAAGATCGGAAGAAGCAGAATGCAAGAACATGAATGGAAGAAAAAGAATGGAGGAAGAAGATCGGAAGAAGAAGAATGGAAGAAGAAGATTGGAAGAAGAAGATTAAAAGAAGAAGATCGAAAGAAGAAGATCGGAAGAAGAAGAATGGAAGAAGAAGATCGGAAGAAGAAGATCGGAAGAAGAAGAATGGAAGAAGAGCATCGGAAGAAGAAGATCGGAAGAAGAAGAATGGAAGAAAAAGATCGGAATAAGAAGAATGGAAGAAGAAGATCGGAAGAAGAAGAATGGAAGAATATCGGAAGAAGAAGATTGGAAGAACAAGAATGGTTGAAGAAGAAGGGAAGAAGAAGACCGGAAGAAGAAGAACGGAAGGAGAGGATCGGAAAAAGGCGAATGGAAGAAGAAGATCGGAAGAAGATTGGAAGAAGAAGAATGGAAGACGAAGATCGGAAGAAGAAGAATGGAAGAAGAAGATGGGAAGAAGAAGAATGGAAGAAGAAGATCAGAAGAGGAAGATCGGAAGAAGAGGAATGTAACAAGAAGATCAAAGGTAGGAGAATGGAAGAATATCGGAAGAAGATTGGAAGAAGAAGAATGGAATAGGAAGATCGGAAGAAGGAGAATGGAAGAAGAAGATGGGAAGAAGAAAAATGGAAGAAGAAGATCGGAAGAAGAAGAATGGAAGAAGAAGATCGGAAAAAGAAGAATAGAAGAACAAGAATGGATGAAGAAGAAGGGAAGAAGAAGATCGAAAGTAGAAGAATGGAAGAACAAGAATGGAAGAAGAAGATCGGAAGAAGAAGAATGGAAGAAAAAGGACGGAAGAAGAAGATCGGAAGAAGAAGAATGGAAGAAGAAGGTCGGAAGGAGAATATCGGTAGAAGAGGAATACAAGAAGAAGATCAGAAGAAGAAGAATGGAAGAAAAGGATCGGAAGAAGAGGAATGGAAAAGAAGAATGGAAGAAGAAGATCGAAAGAAGAAGAATGGAAGTAGAAGATCGGAAGAAGTAGAATGGAAGGAGAAGATCGGAAGAAGAAGAATGGAAGAAGAAGATCGGAAGAAGATGAACAGAAAAAGAAGATCAGAAGAAAAGGAATGGAAGAAGAAGATCGAAAGAAGATTTGAAGAAGAGGAATGGAAGCAAAAGATCGAAAAAAAGAAGAATGGAAGATGAATATTAAAAGAAGAAGATCGGAAGAAGAAGAATGGAAAAAGAAGATTGGAAGAAGAAGAATGGAAAAGAAGAATGGAAGAAGAAGATCGGAAGAAGAAGAATGGAAGAAAAAGATCGGAAGAAGCAGAATGGAAGAAGAAGAATTGAAGAAGAGGATCGGAAGAAGAATAATGGAAGAAGAAGATCGGAAGAAGAAGAATGGAAGAAGACGGAGGGAAGAAGAAGATCGGAAGAAACAGAATGGAAGAAGATCGGAAGAACAAGAATGGAAGAAGAAGAATGGAAAAGGAAGATCGGAAGAAGAAGAATGGAAGAGGAAGATCGGAAGAAGACGATCGGAAGAAGAAGAACGGAAATAGAAGATCGGAAGAAGAAGAACGGAAGAACAAGAACGGATGAAGAAGAAGGGAAGAAGAAGACCGGAAGTAGAAGATTGGAAGAACAAGAATGGAAGAAGAAGATCGGAAGAAGAAGAATCGAAGAACTAGATCGGAAGAAGAAGATTGGAAGAAGAAGATCAGAAGAAGAAGAATGAAAGAAGAAGAATGGAAGAAGAAGATCGGAAGAAGAAGAACGGAAGAACAAGAATGGAAGAAGAAGATCGGAAGAAGAAGAATGGAAGAAGAAGATCGGATGAAGAAGAATCAAAGAAGAAGATCGGAAGAAGAAGAATGGAAGAATATCGGAAGAAGAAGATTGGAAGAACAAGAATGGTTGAAGAAGAAGGGAAGAAGAAGATCGGAAGAAGAAGAACGGAAGGAGAGGATCGGAAAAAGGCGAATGGAAGAACAAGATCGGAAGAAGATTGGAAGAAGAAGAATGGAAGAGGAAGATGGGAAGAAGAAGAATGGAAGAAGAAGATTGGAAGAAGAAGAATGGAAGAAGAAGATCAGAAGAAGAAGATCGGAAGAACTGGAATGTAAAAAGAAGATCAAAGGTAGGAGAATGGAAGAAGAAGATCGAAAGAAGATTGGAAGAAGAAGAATGGAATAGGAAGATCGGAAGAAGAAGAATGGAAGAAGAAGATGGGAAGAAGAAAAATTGAAGAAGAAGATCGGAAGAAGAAGAATGGAAGAAGAAGATCGGAAGAAGAAGAATAGAAGAACAAGAATGGATGAAGAAGAAGGGAAGAAGAAGATCGAACGTAGAAGAATGGAAGAACAAGAATGGATGAAGAAGATCGGAAGAACAAGAATCGAAGAACAAGAATGGAAGAAGAAGATCGGAAGAAGAAGAATGGAAGAAGAAGGTCGGAAGAAGAAGATCGGTAGAAGAAGAATAGAAGAAGAAGATCAGAAGAAGAGGAATGGAAGAAAAGGATCGGAAGAAGAAGAGTGGAAAAGAAGAATGGAAGAAGAAGATTGGAAGAAGAAGAATGGAAGTAGAATGGAAGAAGAATGGAAGGAGAAGATCGGAAGCAGAAGATTGGAAGAAGAAGAATGGAAGAAGAAGATCGGAAGAAGCAGAATGGAAGAAGAAGAATGGAAGAAGAGGATCAGAAGAACAAGAATGGAAAAGAAGAATGGAAGCAGAAGATCGGAAGAAGAAAAATGGAAGAAGAAGATCGGAAGAAGAAGAATGGAAGAAGAAGAATGGATGAAGAAGATCGAAAGAAGAAGAATGGAAGAAGAAGATCTGAAGAAGAAGAATGGAAGAACAAGAATGGATGAAGAAGAAGGGAAGAAGAAGATCGAAAGTAGAAGAATGGAAGAACAAGAATGGAAGAAGAAGGTCGGAAGAAGAAGAATCGAAGAACAAGAATGGAAGAAGAATGGAAGAAGAAGACCAAAAGAAGAAGACCGGAAGAAGAAGAATGGAAGAAGAAGATCGAAAGTAGAAGAACAGAAAAAGAAGATCAGTAGAAAAGTAATGGAAGAAGAAGATCAAAAGAAGATTTGAAGAAGAGGAATGGAAGCAAAAGATCGGAAAAAAGAAGAATGGAAGATGAATATTAGAAGAAGAATGGAAAAGAAGAATGGAAGAACAAGAATGGAAGAAGAAGATCGGAAGAAGAAGAATGGAAGAAAAAGATCGGAAGAAGTAGAATGGAAGAAGAAGAATGGAATAAGAACAATGGAAGAAGAAGAACGGAAGAAGAAGAATGGAAGAAGAAGTTCGGAAGAAAAGAATGGAAGAAGAATATCGGAAGAAGAAGAAGGGAAGAAGAAGATCCAAAGAAGAAGAGTGGAAGAAGAAGATCAGAAGAAGAAGAATGGAAGCAGAGGATTGGAAGAAGTAGAGTGGAACAAGAAGATCGGAAGGAAAAGAATGGAAGAAGAAGAATGGAAGAAGAAGATCGGAAGAAGAAGAATGGAAGAAGAAGATCGGATGAAGAAAAACTGAATAAGAAGAATGGAGGAAGAAGATCGGAAGAAGAAGAATGGAAGAAGAAGGTCGGAAGAAGAAGAACGGAAGAAGAAGAATGGAAGAAGAAAAATGGAGGAAGAAGATCGGAAGCGGAAGAATCGAAAAGGAAGATCGGAAGAAGAAGAATGGAAGAGGATGATCGGAAGAAGACGATCGGAAGAAGAAGAATGGAAGAAGAAGAGCGGAAGAAGAAGAATGGAAGTAGAAGATCGGAAGAAGAAGAATGCAAGAAGAAGATCGGGAGAAGAAGGATGGAAGAAGAAGATCAGAAGAAGAAGAATGGGAGAACAATAATGGATAAAGAAGAAGGGAAGAAGATCAGAAGTAGAAGAATGGAAGAAGAAGGTTGTAAGAAGAAGAATGGAAGAAGAAGATCGGAACAAGAAGATCGGAAGAAGAAGAATGGAAGAAGAAGAATTGAAGAGGAAGATCGGAAGAAGAAGAATGGGAGAGGAAGATCGGAAGAAGAAGAATGGAAGAAGACGGAGGGAAGAAGAAGATCGGAAGAAACAGAATGGAAGAAGAGCGGAAGAAGAAGAATGGAAGAAGAAGACTGGAAGAAGAAGATCGGAAGAAGAAGAAGAATGGAAGAAAAAGATCAGAAGTAGAAGAACGGAAGAAAAAGAATGGAAGAAAAAGAATGGAAGAAGAAGAATGGAAAAGGAAGATCGGAAGAAGAAGAATGGAAGAGGAAGATCGGAAGAAGACGATCGGAAGAAGAAGAATGGAAATAGAAGATCGGAAGAACAAGAACGGAAGAACAAGAACGGATGAAGAAGAAGGGAAGAAGAAGACCGGAAGTGGAAGAATGGAAGAACAAGAATGGAAGAAGAAGAATCGAAGAACTAGATCGGAAGAAGAAGATCGGAAGAAGAAGAATGGAAGAAGAAGATCGAAAGAAAAAGAATGGAAGAAGAAGATCGGAAGAACAAGAATGGAAGAAGAAGATCGGAAGTAGAAGAATTGAAGATGAAGATCGGAAGAAGAAGAATGGAAGAAGAAGATCGGAAGAAGAAAAATGGAAGAAGAAGATCGGAAGAAGAAGAATGGAAGAAGAAGATCGAAAAAAGAAGAATGGAAGAAGAAGATCGGAAGAAGAAGAATGGAAGAAGAAGATCGGAAGAAGAAGATCGGAAGAAGAAGAATGGAAGAAGAAGATCGGAAGAAGAAGAATGGAGGAAGAAGAAGAATGGAAGAAGAAGATCGGAAGAAGAAGAATGGAGGAAGAACAAGATCCGAAGAAGAAGAATGTAAGAAGAAGATCGGAAGAAGAAGAATGGAAGAAGAAGAATGGATGAAGAAGAAGGGAAGAAGAAGATCGGAAGAAGAAGAACGGAAGGAGAAGATCGGAAGAAGAAGATTGGAAGGTGATGGCATTCCTATGAGCTCTTCTTTGGATTTTGGAGGTCCTGTGTGATGATGGATGCGGAAGCTTATGGAGGAGGTGAGCAAGGCCTTCCTAGGAAGCATGGGTGCCTTGAAGGTGCATGAAGAGTGAGGAAATGGGGAGGTTTGGCCAGCCCCTTTGGTAGTGATGAATTGAAGATTAAAAGCTAAGTGTTAGGCAAGGAGTAGTGTATGGCACAATTTGGGCAGCATAACAATACTCTATTTAATCTTGAAAATACAAGGTGTAGGCTCCTCCTTTTATAGGCTAAGGAGGACCATAATGCAACCCTAATGCTAGCCAAATGAAATGTAAATGTTAAGCACATGGGCCACATGGAAAGTGTGAGCACATGGTGATCCGGTCGGTCATCAGTAGTTGATGACGTCAGCAGCCGTTGACCACGTGGACCATGAACAGGGTGGCATGTGGTAGAAAGAGCAAGTGAATCAGGGAGGAGATCACCATGCACGGATGTCAGTAGTCAGATACCAAGTGGCCACCACTCCCAGTTCAGAGCATAGATAAGCGCCTGAAAGCCCCGCACGGACTTCGGTGGATATTCATGAGGCACCGCACGGACGTCGGTGGCAGGTCATAAGGCACCGCACGGATGTCGGTGGCAGGTCATGAGGCACCGCACGGATGTCGGTGGCAGGTCATGAGGCACCGCACGGATGTCGGTGGCAGGTCCATGAGGCACCGCACGGACGTCGGTGGATATTCATGAGGCACCGCACGGACGTCGGTTGCAAGTCATGAGGGACCGCCCGGGTGTGACTGCATGAGGAGCGCGATCGGGCGTTAAGAGGGAGATCGGTCGTAATTGCATGCAGAGGGAGGTCGGTCATCAGGGTTCCCAGCGAGAACGCTACGCATGCACCTCGCATGATGCCCACTCAGAGGACGTGCGGCGAGGCCATGCAGGCAGGATGTGCCTGGCGCTCTCCTGGGAGCATGCGGCCCGCACAGAGAGAAGCGCAGAAGCCCTCCAGGTGTGACGCGTGTACGGTAGATTCAAGCTGGTGCCTCCACGTGTCACCATCTGGGAGTGAGGCGCGGCTCAGGTATAAAGCTCTCCACATCATGTAAGGTAAGGGGATTCCTTCCATTCTTTTCGAAGTTTACACAAGCTCTCTACACTGGGTTTCTAAGTCACTGTGAGAGCGTTCTTACACGTGGCACAGTGATAACAGAAAACAGTTATAGAGAGAGAAAATGGATCTGAGAGCACACACGAGTCTCACAGAGAGATTCAGTGATAGATTTGGTGTTCCTGTTGCCTGACTTGAGCATCGGAGCTACAACGGCCGCCAGAGGCGCCGTTCGTGTGTTTTGCAAGCAGCGTTTGGAGTTCCGGTGGTGGTTCTTGGAGCATTCCTGCAGACCAGAGGGCTAGACGAAGGAGTGACGAGGCAATCCTCCACGTTCGAGTCAAGCGGCAGGATCACATGGGGAGGGGTGTGTCTAGTTTGTAAGTTCACCCCCTCCATGGGCTTTCTAGAATAGTGGGAAGGTTAACTTCTCCTTAATTCTAATGTGCAGAAAAATAAACATTTGTCCACATGGCTATGCTATTTACACCCCAATTAAAGCTAAACTACATTTGATGGGCCTTCACAGAATATGTGCTAGTATGCCACTCTCCCATTCATAGCTTTGATCCAAGTCTTCTTGTCCTAGACACTTCTAGCTTGTCTTAGACGCTCCTAGCTTGGTCTTAGATGCTCTTGACTTGGCTCTTGCCTTTCATGGAAGGTTGTGCTTGGCCCTCTTCCATCAGAAGCATAAGAATGGAAGAAGAAAAATGGATGAAAAAGATCGGAAGAAGAAGAATGAATGGAAGAAGAAGATCGGAAGAAGAAGAATAGAAGAACAAGATCGGAAGAAGAAGAATGGAAGAAAAAGATCGAAAGAAGAAGAATGGAAGAAGAAGAATGGAAGATGAAGAATGGAGGAAGAAGATCGGAAGTAGAAGAATGGAAGAAGAAGAATGGAAAAAGAAGAACAGAAGAAGAAGATCAGAAGAATAAGAATGGGAGAAGAAGAATGGAAAAAGAAGATCGAAAGAAGGAGAGTGGAAGAAGAAGATCGGAAGAAGAAGAAGGGAAGAAGAAGATCGGAAGTAGAAGAACGGAAGAAGAAGATCGGAAGAAGAAGATCGGAAGAAGGAGAATGGAAGAAGAAGGTCGGAAGAAGAAGATTGGAAGAAGAAGATTGGAAGAAGAAGATTGGAAGAAGAAGATCGGAAGAAGAAGAATGGAAGAAGAAGATCAGAAGAAGAAGAAAGGAAGAAGAAGGTCGGAAGAAGAAGATTGGAAGAAGAAGATTGGAAGAAGAAGATCGGAAGAAGAACAATGGAAGAAAAATATCGGAATAAGAAGAATGGAAGAAGAAGAATGGAAGAAGAAGATTGGGAGAAGAAGAATGGAAGAAGAAGAATGGAAAAAGAAGAATGGAGGAAGAAGATCGGAAGCAGAAGAATGGAAGAAGAAGAATGGAAGAAGAAGAATGGAAGAAGAAGATCGGAAGAAGAAGAATGGAAGAAGAAGATTGATGAAGAAGAACGGAAGAAGAAGATCGAAAGAAGAAGAATGAAGAAGAAGATAGGAAGAAGAAGAATGGAACAAGAAGATCGGAAGAAGAAGATCAGAACAAGAGGAATGGAAGAAGAAGATCGGTAGAACAAGAATGGAAGAAGAAGAATGGAAGAAGAAGAATAAGAGAAGAATGGAAGAAGAAGAATGGAAGAAGAAGAATGGAAGCAGAAGAATGGAAGCAGAAGAAGGGAAGGAGAAGATGGGAAGAAGAAGAACGGAAGAAGAAGATCGGGAGAAGAAGAATCGAACAAGAAGATCGGAAGAAGAAGAGTCGAAGAAGAAGAATGGAAGTAGAAGATGGGAAGAAGAAGAATGGAAGAAGAAGATGGGAAGAAGAAGAATGGAAGAAGAAGATGGGAATAAGAAGAATGGAAGAAGAAGAACGGAAGAAGAAGAATGGAAGAAGAAGATCGAAGGAAGAAGAATGGAAGAAGAAGACCGAAAAAAGAAGAATGGAAGAAGAAGATCGGAAGAAGAAGAATGGAAGAAGAGGATCAGAAGCATACGAATGGAAGAAGAAGAATGGAAGAAAAAGATCGGAAGAAAAAGAATGGAAGAAGAAGAACGGAAGGAGGAGAACAGAAGGAGAAAATTGGAAGAGGAAGATCGTAAGAAGAAGAATGGAAGAAGAAGATCGGAAGAACAAGAATGGAAGAAGAAGATCGGAAGAAGAAGATTGGAAGAAGAAGGAGGGAAGAAGAAGATCGGAAGAAAAAGAATGGAAGAAGATCGAAAGAAGAAGAATGGAAGAAAAATATCGGAAGAAGAAGACTGGAAGAGGAAGAATGGAAGAAAAAGATCGGAAGTAGAAGAACGGAAGAAAAAGAATGGAAGAAAAAGATCGGAAGAACAAGAATGGAAGAAGAAGATCAGAAGAAGACGAATGGAAGAAGAAGATCGGTAGAAGAAGAATGGAAGAAGAAGATCGTAAGAAGATTGGAAGAAGAGGAATGGAAGAAGAAGATCGGAAGAAGAAGATTGGAAGAAGAAGAAGGGAAGAAGATGATCGGAAGAAGAAGAATGGAAGAAGAAGAATGGAAGAAGAAGAAGGGAAGAAGAAGATAGGAAGAAGACGAATGCAAGAAGAAGAATGGAAGGAGAACATCGGAAGAAGAAGAATTGAAGAAGAAGGAGGGAAGATGAAGATCAGAAGAAGAAGAATGGAAGAAAAAGATCGGATGAAGAAGAACGGAAGATGAAGAAGAATGGAAGAAGAACATCGGAAGAAGAAGAATTGAAGAACAAGGAGGGAAGAAGAAGATCAGTAGAAGAAGAATGGAAGAAGAAGATCGGATGGAGAAGAGCGAAAGAAGAAGATCGGAAGAAGAAGTTCGGAAGAAGAAGAATGGAAGAAGAAGATCGGAAGAAGAAGAGTGGAAGAAGAAGATCGGAAGAAGAAGAATGGAAGAAGAAGAAGGCAAGAAGAATAATGGAAGAAGAAGATCGTAAGAAGAATAATGGAAGAAGAAGATCGGAAAGGAGAAGAGTGGAAGAAGAAGATTAGATGAAGAAGAGCGGAAGAAGAAGAATAGAAGAACAAGATCTAAAGAAGAAGAATGGAAGAAGAAGAATAGAAGAAGAAGATTGAAAGAAGAAGAACGGAAGAAGAAGAATGGAAGAAGAAGATCGGAAGAAGAAGAATGGCAAAAGAAGATCGGAAGAAGAAGAACGGAAAAAGAAGAACGGAAGAAGAAGAATGGAAGAAGAAGAATGGAAGAAGATCAGAAGAAGAAGAATGGAAGGAGAAGAATGGTAGAAGAAGATCAGAAGAAGAAGAAGGGAAGAAGAAGAATTGAAGAAGAAGAATGGAAGGAGAAGAATGGAAGAGGAAGATCGGAAGAAGAAAAATGGAAGAAGAAGATCGGAAGAAGAAGAATGGAAGAAGAAGATCGGAAGAAGAAGAATGGAAGAAGAAGATCGGAAGAAGAAGAATGGAAGAAGAAGATCGGAAGAAGAAGAATGGAAGAAGAAGGAGGGAAGAAGAAGATCGGAAGAAAAAGAATGGAAGAAAAGGAATGGATGAAAAATATCGGAAGAAGAAGACTGGAAGAAGAAGATCGGAAGAAGAAGAATGGAAGAAAAAGATCGAAAGTAGAAGAACGGAAGAAAAAGAATGGAAGAAGAAGATCGGAAGATCAAGAATGGAAGAAGAAGATCAGAAGATGATGGAGGACGGCTAGTCACACCCCCTCTAGTGCCAAGACGTGAGCTTGAAAGGATAGATCAAGAGCGTCTAGACCAAGACGAAGACCGTCTAGGACCTTGCTTGGAGCGTCTAGGACCTATCACAAGGTCCATGGCCAAACAAATCCAAGAGGAGACGGCCCAAGCTAAGGATGGGAGAGAAAGATACCTATACATGTTTCAAGAAGGCCCATCATGGAATTTTCTTAGTTTATGTGGTGTAAATAGCATTTTTCTTTCAAGACTTGACCTATCTTGCTTGGCAAGTTTGTGCCCACTTTTGCATTTCATTTCAAACACATTTGGTTAGCATCTAGGGTAACATTTAAGGTACTCCTTAGCTTATAAAAGGGGTAGCCTCCTTCATGAAACTTAAGATTAATTTGAGTAAAGTTATGCTGCAAAATTTGTGCCATACTTAGTCCCTTGCCTAAATCTCTTGATTTATGGTTTTAATCTTCACTCCTTCACCACCAAAGAGACTTGGCAAAACCTCTCTCATTTTCATACACTTCATGCACCTACAAGCCACCACCACTCTTAGGAGGGCTTGACCCAATTCATACAATGAACTTCCGCTGCATTCATCACCCAAAACGCACCATGAAGAACTCAAGAATGCCACCAGAAGAAGACGAATGGAAGAAGAAGATCGGAAGAAGAAGAATGGAAGAAGAATAATGGACGAAGAAGAATGGAAGAAGAAGAATGGAAGGAGAAGATCGGAAGAAGAAGAATGGAAGGAGAAGATCGGAAGAAGAAGAAGGGAAAGAAGAAGAATGGAAGAAGAAGAATGGAAGGAGAAGATCGGAAGAAGAAGAAGGGAAGAAGAAGAATGGAAGAAGAAGAATGGAAGGAGAAGAATGGACGAAGAAGATCGGAAGTAGAAGAATGGAAGAAGAAGATCGGAAGAAGAAGAATGGAAGGAGAAGAATGGACGAAGAAGATCGGAAGTAGAAGAATGGAAGCAGAAGATCGGAAGAAGAAGAATGGAAGGAGAAGATCGGAAGAAGAAGAAGGGAAGGAAAAGATCGGAAGAAGAAGAATTGAAGAAGAAGATCGGAAGAAGAAGAACTGAACAAGAAGATCGGAAGAAGGAGAATGGAACAAGAAGATTTGAAGAAGAATAATGGAAGAAGAAGAATGGAAGAAGAAGATCGGAGAAGCAGAATGGATGAAAAATATCGGAAGAAGAAGACTGGAAGAAGAAGATCGGAAGAAGAAGAATGGAAGAAGAAGATCGGAAGAAGAAGAATGGAAGAAGAAGATCGGAAGAAGAAGAATGGAAGAAGAAGAAGGGAAGAAGAACAATGGAAGAAGAAGATCGTAAGAAGAATAATGGAAGAAGAAGATCGGAAAGGAGAAGAGTGGAAGAAGAAGATTGGAAGAACAAGATCTAAAGAAGAAGAAGATCGGAAAGGAGAAGAGTGGAAGAAGAAGATTGGAAGAACAAGATCTAAAGAAGAAGAAGATCGGAAAGGAGAAGAGTGGAAGAAGAAGATTGGAAGAACAAGATCTAAAGAAGAAGAAGATCGGAAGAAGAAGAACGGAAGAAGAAGATCGGAAGAAGAAGAACGGAAGAAGAAGATCGGAAGCATATGAATGGCAGAAGAAAATCGCAAGAAGAAGAAAGGAAGAAGAAGAATGGAAGAAGAAGAAGATTGGAAGTAGAAGGATGGCAGAACAAAAGAAGAAACATGGAAGAAGAAGATCGGAAGAAGAAGAACGGAAGAAGGAGAATGGAAGACGAAGATCGGAAGAAGAAGAATGGCAGAAGAAGATCGGAAGAAGAAGATCGGAAGAACAAGAATGGCAGAACAAGACGGAAGAAGAAGAATGGGAGAAGAAGATCGGAAGTAGAAGCATGGAAGAAGAAGATCGGAATAAGAAGAATGGAAGAAGAAGATCGGAAGAAGAAGAATGGAAGAAGAAGAATTGAAGAAGAAGAAGGGAAGAGGAAGAATGCAAGAAGAGGAATGGAAGAAGTGGAATGTAAGAAGAAGACTGGAAGAGGAAGAATGGAAGAAGAAGATCGGAAGAAGAAGAATGGAAGAAGAAGAATGGAAGAAGATGATCGGAAGAAGATGAATGGAAGAAGAAGATCGAAAGAAGATTGGAAGAAGAAGAATGGAAGAAGAAGATCGAAAATGGAAGAATGGTAAGAAAAGATCAGAAGAAGAAGAACTGAAGATGAAGAATGGAAGAAGAAGATCGCACGACGAAGAATGGAAGAACAAGATCGTATGAAGAAGAATGGAAGAACAAGATCAGAAGAAGAGGAATGAAGCTGATCTCGCCGCGGACTCGAACGTGGGGAAATGCCTCGTCTCTCCTTCGTCTGGCTTTCCAGCTGCTGCGCGTTCTGCAGGGAGGCTCCAGGAACCTTCTTGGAACTCCGGACGATGCCTGCAAAACACACAGACGGCGCCTCTAGCGGCCGTTGTAGCTCCGACGCTCAAGTCAGGCAACGGGAACACCAAAACTCACTCTCGGATCCCTCTGTGTGAGACCCGTGTGTGTGTGTCCTCAGTCCCCTTTGATTCGGAGCCTGAGTGTTCTCTGTTTTTGTGTGTGTATTCTGAGGTCAAAAACTCATACCTGGTTTGGTGTTCTTCTTCCTCATATAAACCAGTGTAGCCCCTACAGGCTACCCCTAGGGTCACTTGATTACTCTGCATTGTCGTTTCCACTCCCCCGCACTACCTTGCACGCCAGCGTTCTTCACTTAAATGCAAAGTCTGACAGGGGAGGCTGCGTGGGTGTCTCTGGACCCCTCGACTTCTGTGCCTATCTGCCCTACCTATTCACTAGGAGCATCTTCACGGTCCACGTGTCATGCGCGCAAGCTCACTGGGAGACTCTAGCCTTGATGAGTTCTCGTCCCAGCAGGATTCTGCATCTGCCTGTGCCTTCTCATCTTCATGCATGGTCGTCTCGCGACTATGGCCACTCCCTGCCTCTGAGTGCTTTACTGGTCACTGGTCGCGTTGTTCACATCGCGCGGTCGATGTCGCCTCGACGCACACCGACGACCGAGGTATCTCTCATCCTGACCGATGTCCGATGGCGCTTCTTCACGTCGTCGTGCTCTGCTTATGGAATCAGGCGAGGTCCTTGGGTAACGTTCTCGCTGGGAGCCTGGGCCCCAGTTTAACACGCGTTAGCAAGGAACCCCCGATGACTGATCACTCTGTATACACCGATGACTGATCACTCTGTATACACCGATGACTGATCACTCTGTATACACCGATGACTGATCACTTTGTATACACCGATGACTGATCACTCTGCGTGCACCGATGACTGATCATTCTATATACACCGATGCCTGATCGGTGCTTCATCACTCTCGCGCTCTGCTTCCAGGCGCTCATGTAGGAGTCGATCTCCACCCTTGTTCATCTGCTATCTCATGCCACGTGTTGCTCTGTGACTGGCCCACGTGGTCATCTGCTGCTGACGTCATTGGATACCGATGACCGACCGGATCACAAGCCCCCCAGTCTCGAGCTGTGAACTTGTTCTCAGCGAAGAGACTAAGTGCTCTCCGTTGCCAAAGAGAAGAAGGAGGTCGAAGCCGATGTACCTGAGACCATGGCTGCTGGTGTCGAGGCTCTGATAGATGGGTTCCATGGGCTGGCAGCAGGTTCACTGCGTCCTTCCAGACTTGGACTCTACCCAACCTAGCCTCCACCATTCAGTGGTTGATAGCAAGCTCATTTCTCCTCCTTGAGCTTCTTCTCTTGGGGCTTCCCCTTTTGTGTAATCTCTTTTCTCAACTGCCTTTCTCCCTCTCCATCTTTAACTCACTCTGCTTGTGGCCAACTGTTTAACTGGCTTAGGCTTCAGCGCGATCTCACTGTGACCCTTCAAACTTGGCCTCTAACTTGATCGCGACCAACGGTACCTTAGCATTCTCTTTAACAGTTTTTATGCATAAATTCATGTTGGATGACTGACCTGATGGTGTCTAAGTGCTTCGACTGATCGCCCAAGAGCTTATTTGGGGAAGCTCTCCTACTCAGAGCTTTGCTACCGACCACCGACTAGCATGTTAGCGCACCACCGATCAGTCGGCGCGCTTCAGGTTTCACATTACTTCTTTCTCACTCCAGTGCTAGGTGCATAGAGGGCCCGAACGCCAAGGATGATGCCTGTATTTTGGGGAATGCTTCTTGATGACCCCTCTTGCCTCAGCCTCGCTGTAAGAAGTCGAGGTGAGGTCTTTCTCCTCTCGCCTCAGCCTCGCTGTACTAAGTCGCGGTGAGGACCTTTTATCTCGCCTCAACCTTGCCGTAAAAAGCAGAGGAAAAGGACTTTCTCTGTTGCCTTAACCTTGCTGTATGGAGAAGAGGAGAAGGACTTGGATCTCTTGCCTCAACCTTGCTGTAAGAAGCAGAGGAAGAGGACTTTCTCTGCCTGCACCCCGCTGTACAAAGTCGAGGTGAGGACTTTCTCTCGCCTGCACCCCGCTGTATAAAGTCGAGGGTGAGGACTTTCTATCTGAGTGGGTGCATGCTCCCAGGGGAGCACCAGGGGTGGCTGTCTAAGCGCACTCGCTAGGCGCATCCCTGCCTGCATGGTATCACCGCACGTCCTCTGAGTGGGCGACTCCTCTTCTTCTGGTTTGAAATCATGCGGGGCGCATGCGTAACGCTCTCGCTGGGAGCCTGGGTCCCAGCTTAACACGTGTTGGCAAGACCTCAATGACCAACCTTCTTCTGGAATCATGCGAGGTGCATGCGTAACGCTCTCGCTGGGAACCTGGGTCCCAGCTTAACACGTGTTGGCAAGACCTCGATGACCAACCTTCTTCTGGAATCATGCGAGGTGCATGCGTAACGCTCTCGCTGGGAACCTGGGTCCCAGCTTAACACGTGTTAGCAAGACCCCGATGACCATGCACCGACGGTTGATCGCGCGTTGGATGCACCGATCACTGATCGCGCTCTGCGCCCCTGGTGCTTAAACGCGGAGACGATGTCTTGCTACGGGGAAGAAGAGTTTTCTCGTTGACCCCTCTTGCTTGCCCCGAGGTCATCGTCCTTTAGGTCTAGTTCCCGTTTGGACGTTTCTCGAAATCCTCCCTTTCCCTCTCTCGGTCTTACTAGTACTCCCGAGTCCCCAAATTTTTGGCCACCTGCACTCAACCTTGGAGTTAGGGGAATATAGGCCAGTGGTCCGTACTCGCGCCTGGGGCGAGCAGGCTCCAACCGATCTCTTGGACTCGCATTTGGGGCAAGCGGAAATTGAAATTGGGAAACTTGTCATACTGAAATCTTTTTTTTATTGGGTGGCCTCGTTAAAAACCCTCATCGGGAAAAGAGTGCCCCCTGACCTGTTCAACTATTTACAGTACATACATTAGGTGTATGTGCAGTACAAGAACGCATCTACTTTCTAACTTAACTGAAGTAGAATCTTAAGTGTGTAGCGTTCCATGTCCTGGGGATAGGTGCTCCATTCTCCAACGCCTCAACCACTCTGTATGGACCCGTCCACTTTGGAGATAACTTGTTCTCCATCTCATTTTGGTGTGCCTTCCTCATCACCAGATCACCCTCCTGGAAACGCCTGGGCTTCACCTTGGAATTGTGCCTCCATTCTACTCTTCTCTTGACAGCTTCAGCACTAATCCTGGCTCCTTCTCGCACTTCGTCCAGGAGGTCCAGATTCACCTTTCGCTCTTGATTGGACTCTTCGGCGACAAAGTTCAAAAATCTAGGGGAGCTCTCCTGTATCTCCACGGGGATCATAGCATCCGTCCCATAAACAAGACTAAAGGGTGTCTCTTGGGTGCTAGACTGTGGGGTGGTATGGTAGGACCATACAATTCTGGGAACCTCTTCTGCCCACTTCCCCTTGGCTTTCTCTAATCTTCGCTTTAGTCCCCTAAGCAGCACTCGGTTGGCGGACTCCACCTGCCCGTTGGTCTGCGGGTGTTCTACTGAGGCAAACACTTGTTGTATCTTCAGTTCTTCGCACATCTTTCTCAACTGGTGACTGGTGAACTGAGTGCCGTTGTCGGATACCAGCCTCTTGGGTACTCCGAAACGACAGACAATATTTTTCCAGACAAAATGCTCGACCTTCTGAGCGGTTATGTGGGCCACTGGTTCCGCCTCCACCCATTTTGTGAAATACTCGGTGGCCACTATGAGGAACTTCATCTGCCTGATCGCCAGAGGAAAGGGTCCCAGGATGTCGATTCCCCACGTGTGAAATGGCCACGGGCTATGGATGGACCTCAACTCCTCCGGGGGTGCCTTATGCCAGTCTGCATGAAGTTGGCATTGTTTGCACCGCTGAGCGTACTTCACACAATCTTCTTTCAGCGTTGGCCAGTAATACCCTGCACGGAGGATCCTACTTGCCAGAGCGCGACCACCGACGTGGCTTCCGCAGACCCCTTCGTGTAACTCTGACATGAGTCTGGTGCATTGCTCTCCATGCACGCACATTTGTACTGGATGGGAAAAGCCAAATCTAAACAGGTTCCCATCGATTAGAGTAAACTTACTCGAGCTCTTCTTTATCTTCTTTGCCTTTGCTGAGTCCAGTGGAAGCACACCATCCTCTAGGTACAACTGGTACGGCGTCATCCACGTATCGGGCCCCTTGACAGCGCAGACTTCCATCGCCTCATCGGTCCTTGCCGGTCGCGCCCTCACCCTCGGTGCTTTCAGCGTTTCTTGAGTCAGGGATCGATGACTGATCGCCAGACGCTTCACCGACTTGGATACTTGAAGTATTTGATTGTCTGATACGAACGCTCGGGGTGCCTTTAAAGTCTCTTGAATGACGGTCCTCTGTTTTCCCCCCTTGCCTGAGCTGGCCAGTTTGGCAAGCAGATCTGCTCTGGCATTTTGCTCGCGTGGCACATGCACCAACTCAAACTCATCGAAGGATGTTTTCATGAGTTGGACGTACTCCAGGTAGGCTGCCATTTGAGGATCTTTCGCCTGGAACTCCCCTGTAACCTGCCCAGTGACTAGCAACGAATCACTCTTAGCCACCAGACTTCTTGCTCCCATCTCTTTTGCCAGCAACATTCCCGCGATCAGGGCTTCATACTCCGCCTGATTGTTGCTAGCCTTGAAGGCGAAACGAAGGGATTGTTCGATCAGCACCCCGTTCGGGCCTTCCAGAATGACTCCAGCACCGCTTCCCTGCTGATTGGAGGAGCCATCCACTGATAAGACCCATCGAAATACTACGCCTTGTGCAGGTGTCGCGACCGACGACAGCTCAACCACGAAGTCGGCGAACACCTGCCCCTTGATCGGTCCTCGGGGCTCGTACTGGATGTCGAATTCTGAGAGTTCCACAGCCCACTTGACCATTCTTCCTGCTACGTCTGGCTTCTTCAACACATTCTGGATGGGCAAGTCTGTCATGACCACTATAGTGAAGCTGTGGAAATAGTGTCTGAGCCTTCTGGCTGAAAAAACTACTGCCAGTGCTGCCTTCTCCAGGGTCTGATACCTTGTTTCTGGGCCTCGCAGTACCTTACTTACAAAATACACAGGTTTCTGGACCTGACCTTGCTCTTGCACCAGGACCGAGCTGACCGCCCTCTCTGTCACAGCAAAATACAAGCGAAGGGGGGTGCCCATTTGCGGTTTACACAATACTGGTGGGCTCGCCAGATACTCCTTCAGCTCCAAGAAGGCTTCTTCGCATTCCGGTGTCCACACGAATCTACTGTTGCGCTTGAGACATTGGAAAAACGGATGACCCTTCTCTCCTCCAGCAGACATGAACCGTGACAGGGCGGCCAACCGACCAGTGAGCTGCTGCACCTCCTTCACCATTGTTGGGCTCCTCATTGCCACGATTGCCGCGCACTTCTCCCGGTTCGCCTCGATTCCACGCTCCGTTAGGAGGAAACCCAAGAACTTCCCGGCCTCCACACCGAAGATGCACTTCTCAGGGTTGAGCTTCAAACCGTACTTGGCGATGGTGGTGAAAAGTTCCTCCAGATCAACTACATGGTGCGCTTTCTCCCGCGATGTGACCACCATGTCATCTACGTATGCATGCACGTTCCTTCCAAGCATGGGCGAGAGCACCCTATCCATAAGTCTCTGATAGGTAGCTCCTGCGTTCTTCAACCCGAATGGCATTACCTTGTAGCAGTAGCAAGATCGTTCCGTCATGAAAGCAGTCTTGCACTCGTCCATGGGGTGCATCCTTATCTGGTTGTAGCCTGAGAAGGCGTCCAGAAAGCTGAGGAGCTTCCCCCCTGACGCGCTGTCCACCAACGCATCTATACTAGGGAGAGGGTAGGAGTCTTTGGGGCAGGCCTTATTGAGATCAGTGAAGTCCACACACATCCTCCACTTGCCATTTGACTTCTGCACTAGTACAACGTTTGCCAGCCATTCGGGGTACTGGATCTCTCTGATATGTCCAGCAGTAAGGAGCTTCTGCGTCTCTTCATGGATCACGTTCTTCTTCTCTTCATTGAATCTCCTTCGTCTTTGGCGCACTGGTCGTGCCTTGGGGTCCATTGACAGGTGGTGGCAAAGGAAATCAGGGTCGATCCCCGGCATGTCAGAAGCTGACCACGCAAAAGCGCCCATGTGCTTCTCGATCACACAGGCGATCTGTGCTCGGTCTTCCGCAGTGAGCGATTCCCCCAATTTAAACCTTTTTCCCTTTATCTCCATCTCTTTCCATCCCTCAGCTGGATGGGGCCTCCCTTCATGGGCGATGACTTCCCTGGCGATGTCTAACTCACGGGGATCGATCACGCTCCCTGCCTCCGCTTCGACTTGAGCTACCTGAGAGCCCCCCAGCGTAGCATCTTCCATTATCTGATCTTCCTGTGCCCCACGAACCACCAATTCCTCCTGGGGCACGCCTGCTGGTGGTGCCGTAGTGACATGGCAGATGCTTCTCTTCTGCTTGAGGCTGTTCTCATAACAGCGTCTAGCCTCAGCCTGATCTGACTTGATGGTAATGACAGCCCCTTCTACCGACGGCAGCTTCAACTTCATGTGCCTCGTCGACGGCACCGCACCCAACCTGTTGAGCGTGGGTCTTCCCAACAAGATATTGTATGCAGATGGGGCGTTCACCACCAAGAACTTTATCTTCTCTGTGCGGGACGCCACTCCATCGGTGAACGTCGTCCTCAGCTCTATGTAGCCCCGCACCTCAACCTGGTCTCCCACGAAACCATATAGACACCCAACGTATGGCCTCAAGTGATCGGGGGACAGTTGTAACTTGTTGAATGTTGGCCAGAACATGACGTCCGCTGAGCTTCCTTGGTCTACGAGTGCCCTGTGCACTCGTCTTCCTGCTGTCACCAGGGAGATGACCACCGGGTCGTTGTTGTGGGGTATTACGTCTTGCAAATCAGCCCTTGTGAAGGTGATGTCTACCTCGGGAAAATTGCCTTCATCCACCGAGTCCACAGCCATCACCGACCGTGCATACCTTCTTCTTTGTGACCTGGAACACCCTCCGCCGGAAAAACCTCCCGCAATGGTCATCACCTCCCCATGCACAGGGATTTCGTGTTGCTGATCGCCGGCTTGAGACCCCGAAGCGCGATCACTCTGCTCCCCCCGTAGGTAATCGGTCAGGAGACCTGTCTTCACCAACTCAGCGAGTTGACGTCCCAACGCCAGGCAGGTGCGGAGTGTGTGTCCATAAGCATGATGGAACTCACACCACTCATCCTTCTTCCTTCCAAGTACCCTGTCGGTTTTCTCTGGTGCTTGGAGCCTTGCGGCCACGGCAGGGATGGCAATCAGCTCTGCCAGCTCTACAACGAAATCGTACCTGGGGGGTGCGTCTTGCTCCCTCGCACGCCCCCTGACCTGGTCTTTCCTGGGGGTATAGGGACGAGGCCTCCCTTGCACCTTCTTCCCTTCCTTGGTTTCATACACCCTCACCTGTTGCTGTTGTTTTCCATGACTCCCGCGTGGCCTCGATGGTGCAACGCTGCTCCTCTTCTCAGAGACTTCTGTCTCCGCTACTATGTGCGCCACCGCTCGTCGCCGAATCTCAGCGAAGGTGGCGGGGTGGCTCCTGATAAGCGATTCGCTGAAAGGTCCAGGCAGCACGCCTTTCTTGAATGCATGCACCAGCATGCTCTCATCCTTGTTGGGCAATCTTACCACCTGTGCACCAAAGCGGTTGAGGAAGTCCTTCAGTGACTCCCCCTGGTTCTGACGCACGTCGAACAGGTCGTAAGTCACCACCGGCGGCGCTCTGTTGACTATATACTGCTCCGTGAATAGCCTTGAGAACTGGTGGAAGGAGGTGATGTGGCCCTCCGGCAAGCTCACGAACCACTCCATGGCTACCCCGCTCAGCGTGCTCATAAGCATTTTGCAGTATATTGCATCTGAACCTCCAGACAGCATCATCTGAGTGTGGAAGGCTGTCAAATGTGCCTCTGGGTCTTCCACCCCCGTGAACGACGCTTTCACTCCCACCAGGTTGGGTGGCACCACCGTGTTCATGATCTCGGGGGAGAAGGGCATAGGAAATGCTCTAGGGGGCGACGGCGGCATCGACGTCCTATCTTCGGATACGCGCTCATTCTGCGCCTGCAACTCCCTACGCAGCTCCTCGTTGACGCGGTTCAACTCTTCATTTCTGCTATGCGATGCAGTCAGCTCTGCATGCATCTTCTCCTGCTCAACTCTCGACGCCGCGACGTTATCCTGCAACGCGCGCATCATCTCCATGACCTGCGCCATGGTCACCGTTCCTTCACCAGCGGGTGGTGGAGGGGTCGTTTGCCTGGTTCTTCTATTCATCTGTGCGATTCCTACTCTCGTTCTTGTGTATGGGGCTTCGTTTTACTTCGAGCCCCACGGTGGGCGCCAAATGATCTCGCCGCGGACTCGAACGTGGGGAAATGCCTCGTCTCTCCTTCGTCTGGCTTTCCAGCTGCTGCGCGTTCTGCAGGGAGGCTCCAGGTGTAAGGACCTGGAAAATCTTACTGGAATAAAAGGATATAATTTAAATGGATTCGAAGTATGTTTGTATTTAAAATAAAAAGGAAGGAAAGTGTAGCTTAGAAGACTATAAGATTGCCTGGTTAGTACATGATCGCCGGTCGCCTACTACACATGATCACCAGGGCGCGAGGCATGTGGACGTCGCCTGGGCGCGAGAGGCATGCGGACATCGCCAGGGCGCGAGGCATGCGGGCATCGCCAGGGCGCGAGAGGCATGCGGGCATCGCCAGGGCGCGAGAGGCATGCGGGCATCGCCAGGGCGCGAGAGGCATGCGGACATCGCCATGGCGCGAGGCATGCGGGCATCGCTTGGGCGCGAGAGACATGCGGGCGTCGCCAAGAGGAGACCTCGGTCGGTCTCCAGGAAGAGGAGACCTCGGTCGGTCTCCAGGAGGAGGAGACCTCGGTCGGTCTCCAGGAGGAGGAGACATCGGTCGTCTTCCAGAGAGAGACATCGGTCGTCCTCCAGGATGAGTCATCGGTGGATAGCCTTCGCGAGGAAGGTCATCGGTGGAGAGTCTTCGCGCGAGAGGGCATCGGTGGAGATTCTTCGCGCAAGAGGTCATCGGTGGATTGTCATCGCGCGAGAGGTCATCGGTGGATGGTCATTGGGGGTTCTGTTATACGCGGATGAGGTGGGGCCCTGGTTTCCAGGATGAACGTGCTGCATGTGCGACACGTGGGCAGTGGGAGCACTTCAGAACAGTGGCTCCAGAGAGTTGGTATGACAGTGCACAGTGTTGGTGTGCGCAGAGACGCCGCGCAACCATACTGTCAGGTTTGCATTTAATTGGAGGAAAACCACACGCAAAGTTGCTCAGAGAGTAGGCAAGGGCAGCTACACAGCAGGCCTACGTCCTTAGTCTCAGAAGGCTCCTCTTAGTGCAAAGTGCGAACGTTGTGGGAAAAAGAAAGAAATAGAATCAGTTCACCCTCACCTCTCGTTTTCTCTCCTTCGCGCTGCGGTTCAGTCATTTTCAGGCACCTTCAAGCAAAAGCAAGACGAGCGACGACTGCCATAGAGCACCTGGGAAGGTTCTCTGCAAGTCTACTGATCAGAACGCTTAGGCTGAGTTCGGGCATCCGTGAGTTCGGTGGATTAGAACTTGAAGAGAGAGTTTCACGCTAGTCCAGGTAAGGGAAGCTAGTCTTTTTCCAACGATAACTGGGTATTTGATGTTTGTGATGATAGGGCGACGTGGTCGCCGGTGTTACTTCGCTTTCACGGTGTTTGATGTTGAAATGTGAGATGTTCATGATAACAGTTTCTGTTTTGATGTTGAGGGCGACGTGGTCGCCGGTTTTCAAAATGTTCTTGTTAAAAACCCAGTTTTGTTCGTAATCGCCGGTTCTGGAGGTGATCGCCTGTTTTTCATCTGTTATTGAAATATCCCCTGTTTTATGTTGTTTGAAAACTGATTGAGATTTAAATGTGATATTCGAAAATCTGAACCTTGGCATGAGTTTTGCTGTGACTGGAATCATTTGTTGAAAGGTTATGAATGGGCGTCTCGTGTGAAAGAGAACGAGCTCCACCTGTTGTCTGGATTAAATGGGCGTCTCGTGTGAAAGAGAACGAGCTCCACCTGTTGTATGGATTAAATGGGCGTCTCGTGTGAAAGAGAACGAGCTCCACCTGTTGTATGGATTAAATGGGCGTCTCGTGTGAAAGAGAACGAGCTCCACCTGTTGTATGGATTAAATGGGCGTCTCGTGTGAAAGAGAACGAGCTCCACCTGTTGTATGGATTAAATGGGCGTCTCGTGTGAAAGAGAACGAGCTCCACCTGTTGTCTGGATTGAATGGGCGTCTCGTGTGAAAGAGAACGAGTTCCACCTGTTGTATGGATTAACCCTGTCTTTCTGTGAGAATGATAATCTGAGATTGTTGATGTTGAAATTGATATGGATCATGGATGTTGTGAAGTTTTATCGCTTTTTATTGATTCAAAGTTTTTCTTAATATCTAGCTTACCTTGTATTTTGGTTCTGTGGCTGTTTTCTTAAAACCTGTGATGATCATGTATTTTACACGGGAGCAGATGATCTTGCAGGAAGAAGAGCTCCTCAGTGATCGCCGGAAGGAGATCGCCTGTTTTGCTTCTGTTGGGCGATCGCCCCCTTTTGCCATTTTCCGATAGGCGATCTCCGTTTTCTGTTAGGAGATCGGTAGTTTTGTATTTTGCTGTCTTTATGTTTAAGTTTTGGAAAACGACCGTTTTGTATTAAACTCCCTGCGAGGAGAACTCCTTTGTATATATATACAATTGTGTTTATTCAATATATTTGTTTTACCGTTATTTCATATTACAAAAATGCAAAAATGCGAAATGTATTTGGCGGGATGTTACACCAGGAACCTTCTTGGAACTCCGGACGATGCCTGCAAAACACACAGACGGCGCCTCTAGCGGCCGTTGTAGCTCCGACGCTCAAGTCAGGCAACGGGAACACCAAAACTCACTCTCGGATCCCTCTGTGTGAGACCCGTGTGTGTGTGTCCTCAGTCCCCTTTGATTCGGAGCCTGAGTGTTCTCTGTTTTTGTGTGTGTATTCTGAGGTCAAAATCTCATACCTGGTTTGGTGTTCTTCTTCCTCATATAAACCAGTGTAGCCCCTACAGGCTACCCCTAGGGTCACTTGATTACTCTGCATTGTCGTTTCCACTCCCCCGCACTACCTTGCACGCCAGCGTTCTTCACTTAAATGCAAAGTCTGACAGGGGAGGCTGCGTGGGTGTCTCTGGACCCCTCGACTTCTGTGCCTATCTGCCCTACCTATTCACTAGGAGCATCTTCACGGTCCATGTGTCATGCGCGCAAGCTCACTGGGAGACTCTAGCCTTGATGGGTTCTCGTCCCAGCAGGATTCTGCATCTGCCTGTGCCTTCTCATCTTCATGCATGGTCGTCTCGCGACTATGGCCACTCCCTGCCTCTGAGTGCTTTACTGCTGGTCACTGGTCGCGTTGTTCACATCGCGCGGTCGATGTCGCCTCGACGCACACCGACGACCGAGGTATCTCTCATCCTGACCGATGTCCGATGGCGCTTCTTCACGTCGTCGTGCTCTGCTTATGGAATCAGGCGAGGTCCTTGGGTAACGTTCTCGCTGGGAGCCTGGGCCCCAGTTTAACACGCGTTGGCAAGGAACCCCCGATGACTGATCACTCTGTATACACCGATGACTGATCACTCTGTATACACCGATGACTGATCACTCTGTATACACCGATGACTGATCACTTTGTATACACCGATGACTGATCACTCTGCGTGCACCGATGACTGATCATTCTGTATACACCGATGCCTGATCGGTGCTTCATCACTCTCGCGCTCTGCTTCCAGGCGCTCATGTAGGAGTCGATCTCCACCCTTGTTCATCTGCTATCTCATGCCACGTGTTGCTCTGTGACTGGCCCACGTGGTCATCTGCTGCTGACGTCATTGGATACCGATGACCGACCGGATCAGAAGCAAAAAGAAGATCGAAAGAAAAAGAATGGAAGAAGAAGACTGGATGAAGAAGAGCGGAAGATGAAGAATGGAACAACAACATCTAAAGAAGAAGAATAGAACATGAAGAATGGAAGAAGAAGAATGGAGGAAGAAGAACAGAAGAAGAAGAATGGAAGAAGAAGAATGGTAGAAGAAGATCGGCAGGAGTTGAATGGAAGAAGAAGATCGGAAGAAGAAAAATGGAAGAAGAACATCTGAAAAAGTAGAACAGAAGAAGAAGAATGGAAGAAGAAGATCGGAAGAAGAAAAATGGAAGAAGAAGATCGGAAAAAGAAGAACGGAAGAAGAAGAATGGAAGTAGAAGATCGGAAGAAGAAGAATGGAAGAAGAATATCGGAAGAAGAAGGATGGGAGATGAAGATCGCAAGAAGAAGGATGGAAGAAGAAGATCGGAAGAACAAAAACTGAAGAAGAAGATTGGAAGAAGAAGATCGTACGAAGAAGAATGGAAGAAGAAGATCGTACGAAGAAGAATGCAAGAAGAAGATGAGAAGAAGAGGAATGGTGGCAAAAGAAGATCGGAAGAAGAAGAAGAACGGAAGAAGAAGATCAGAAGAAGAAGAAAGGAACAAGAAGAATGGAAGAAGAATATCGGAAGAAGAAGACTGGAAGAAGAAGGTCGAAAGAAGAAGAATGGAAGAAGAAGAATGGAACAAGAAGATTGGAAGAAGATTGGAAGAAGAAGAATGGAAGAAGATGAATGGAAGAAGAAGATCGAAAGAAGATTGGAAGAAGAAGATCGGAAGAAGATCGAAAAAAGAAGAATGGTAGAAAAAGATCAGAAGAAGAAGAATGGAAGAAGAAGATCGCAAGAAGAAGAATGGAAGAACAAGATCGTACGAAGAAGAATGGAAGAACAAGATCAGAAGAAGAGGAATGAAACAAAAAGAAGATCGACAGAAGGGGAATGGAAGAAGAAGATCTGATGGAAGAAGAATGGAAGAAGAATAATGCAAGAAGAAGAATGGAAGAAGAATAATGCAAGAAGAAGATCGGAAGAAGAAGAACGGAAGGCGAAGATCGGAAGAAGAAGAATAGAAGAAGAATATCGGAAGAAGAAGACTGGAAGAAGAAGATCGGAAGAAGAAGAATGGAAGAAGAAGATCGGAAGAAGAAGAATGGAAGAAGAAGATCGGAAGAAGATGAATGGAAGAAGAAGATCGGAAGAAGAAAAGTGGAAGAAGAAGATCGGAAGAAGAAGAATGGAAGAAGAGGATCGGAAGAAGATCGAAAAAAGAAGAATGGTAGCAGAAGATCAGAAGAAGAAGAATGGAACAAGAAGAATGCAAGAAGAAGATCGAAAGAAGAAGAAGAACCGAAGAAGATGATCGGAAGAACAGGAATGGAACAAGAAGATCGAAAGAACACGAATGGAACAAGAAGATCGGAAGAAGAAGAATGGAACAAGAATATCGGAAGAAGAAGACTGGAAGAAGAAGATCGGAAGAAGAAGAATGGAAGAAGAAAATCGAAAGAAGAAGATCGGAAGAAATTGAATGGAAGAAGAAGAGTGGTCGAAGAAGAAAAATGGAAGATGAAGATCATACGAAGAAGAATGGAAAAAGAAGATAAAAAGAAGAAGAATGGTGCAAAAAGAAGATCGAAAGAAGAAGAATGGAAGAAGAAGATCGGAAGAAGATGAATGGAAGAAGAAGATCGGAAGAAGATGAATGGAAGAAGAAGATCGGAAGAAGATGAATGGAAGAAGAAGATCGGAAGAAGATGAATGGAATAAGAAGAACCGAAGAAGATGACTGGAAGAAGAAGATCGGAAGAAGAGGAATGGAAGAAGAAGATCGGAAGAAGATTGGAAGAAGAAGAATGGAAGAAGAAGATCGGAAGAAGAAGAATGGAGGAAGAAGATCGGAAGAAGAATAATGGAAGAAGATGATCGGAAGAAGAAGAATGGAAGAGGAAGCATGGAAGAAGAAGATCGAAAGAAGAAGAATGGAATAGGAAGAATGGAAGAAGAAGATCGGAGGAAGAAGAATGGAAGTAGAAGAATGGAAGAAGAAGATCATAAGAAGAAGAAGAATGGAAAAAGAAGAAGGGAAGAAGAAAAATGGAAGAAGAAGATCGTACAAAGAAGAATGGAAGAAGAAGATCGTACGAAGAAGAATGGAAGAACAAGATCAGAAGAAGAGGAATGCTGCAAAAAGAAGCTTGGAAGAAGGAGAATGGAAGAAGAAGATCGGAAGAAGATCGAAAAAAGAAGAATTGTAGAGGAAGATCAGAAGAAGAAGAATGGAAGAAGAATAATAGAAAAATAAGATCGGAAGAAGATTGGAAGAAGAAGAGTGGAAGAAGTTGATCGGAAGAAGATGAATGGAAGAAGAAGATCGAAAGAAGATTGGAAGAAGAAGAATGCAAGAAGAAGATCGGAAGAAGAATAATGGATGAAGATGATCGGAAGAGGAAAAATGGAAGAAGAAGAATTGGAAGAAGAAGATGGGAAGAAGAATGGCAGAAGAAGATTGAAAGAAGAAGATCGGAATAAAGAGAATGGAAGAAGAATAATGGTCGAAGAAGAAGAATGGAAGAAGAAGATCGGAAGAAGAATTGTGCAAAAAGAAGATTGGAAGAAGAAGAATGGAAGAAGAAGATCGGAAGAAAATGAATGGAGGAAGAAGATCGGAAGAAGATGAATGGTAGAAGAAGATCGGAAGAAGATGGACTTAAGAAGAAGATCGGAAGAAGATGAATGGAAGAAGAAGATCGGAAGAAGATGAATGCAAGAAGAAGATCGGAAGATGATGAATGGAAGAAGAAGATCAGAAGAAGATTGGAAGAAGAAGAATGGAAGAAGAAGATCGCAAGAAGAAGAATGGAGGAAGAAGATCGAAAGAAGAATAATGGAAGAAGATGATCGGAAGAACATCGGAAGAAGAAGAATGGAAGAGGAAGAATGGAAGAAGAAGATCGGAAGAAGAAGAATGAAATAGGAAGAATGGAAGAAGAAGATCGGAAGAAGAAGAATGGAAGAAGAAGAGCGAAGGACGAAGAATGGAAGAAGAAGAATGGAAGATGAAGATCGGAAGAAGAAGAATGGAAGAAGAAGATCGGAAGAAGAAGAATTCAAGAAGAAGATTGGATGAACAACATCGGAAGAAGAAGATCGGAATAAGAAGAATGAAACAAGAAGATTGGAAAAAGAAGAATGGAAGAAAAAGAATGCAAGAAGAAGATCGGAAGAACAAGAAAGGAAGAAGAAAAATGCAAGAAGAAGATCGGAAGAAGAAGATTTGAAGAAGAAGATCGGAAGAAGAAGAATGCAAGAAGAAGATCGGAAGAAGAACAATTGAAGAAGAGGATCGGAAGAAGAAGAATGTAAGAAGAGGATCGGAACAAGAAGAATAGAAGAAGAAGATCGGAAGAAGATGAATGCAAGAAGTAGATCGGATGAAGCAAATCGGAAGAAGAAGAACGGAAGAAGAAGAATGGAAGAAGTAAATCGGAAGAAGAAGAATGGAAGAAGAAGATTGGAAGAAGCAGAATGGAAGAAGAGGATCGAAGAAGAAGAATGGAAGAAGAAGATCAGAACAAGAAGAATGGAAGAAGAAGATTGGAAAAAGAAGAACGGAAGAAGAAGAATGGAAGAAGAAGAATGCAAGAAGAAGATCGGAGGAAGAAGAAAGGAAGAAGAAGAACGGGAGAGGAAGATCGGAAGAAGAAGACTGGAAGACGAATATCGGAAGAAGACAAATGCAAGAAGAAGATCGGAAGAATAAGAATAGAAGAAGAAGAATAGAACAAGAAGATCGAAAGAAGAAGCATAGAAGAAGAAGATCGGAAAAAAAAGAATGCAAGAAGAAGGTAGGATGATGAATATCGGAAGAAGATGAATACAAGAAGAAGATCGGCAGAAGAAGAACGGAAGAAAAGGAATGCAAGAAGAAGATCAGAAGAAGAAGAATGGAAGAAGAAGATCTGAAGAAGAAGAATGGAAGAAGAAGAATGAAAGAAGAAGATCGGAAGAAAAAGAATGCAACAAGAAGATCGGAAGAAAAAGAATACAAGAAGAATATCGAAAGAAAAAGAATGCAACAAGAAGATCGGAAGAAAAAGAATACAAGAAGAATATCAAAAGAAAAAGAATGCAACAAGAAGATCGGAAGAAAAAGAATACAAGAAGAATATCGAAAGAAAAAGAATGCAAGAAGAAGATCGCAAGAAGAAGAATGGAAGAAGATGGTCGGAAGATTAAGAATGGAAGAAGAAGATCCGAATAAGAAGAATGGAAAAAGAAAATCGGAAGAAGAAGAATGCAAGAAGAAGATCGGAAGAAGAAGAATAGAAGAAGAAGATCGGAAGAAGCAGAAAGCAAGAAGAAGGTCGAATGAAGAAGTTCGGAAGAAGACGAATGGACCAAGAAGATCGGAAGAAGAAGAACTGAAGAAGAAGAATGGAAGAAGAAAAGTGGAAGAAGAAGAATGGAAGAAGAAGAACGGAAGAATAAGATCGGAAGAAGAAGAATGGAAGAAGAAGAATGGAAGAAGAAGATCCGAAGAAGAAAATGGAAGAAGAAGATCGGAAGTAGAAGAATGGAAGAAGAATGGAAGAAGAAGATTGGAAGAAGAAGAATGGAAGAAGAAGATTGGAAGAAGAAGATCGGAAGAAGAAGAATAGAAGAAGAAGATCAGAAGAAGAAGAATAGAAGAAGAAGATCAGAAAAAAAATGAATGCAAGAAGAAGGTAGGATGACGAATATCGGAAGAAGACGAATGCAAGAAGAAGATCGGAAGAAGAAGAATGGAAGAAAAGGAATGCACGTAGAAGATCGGAAGAAGAAGAATGGAAGAAGAAGATCTGAAGAAGAAGAATGGAAGAAGAAGAATGAAAGAAGAAGATCGGAAGAAAAAGAATGCAACAAGAAGATCGGAAGAAAAAGAATGCAAGAAGAATATCGGAAGAAAAAGAATGCAAGAAGAAGGTAGGATGACGAATGCAAGAAGAAGATCGGAAGAAGAAGAATGGAAGAAAAGGAATGCAAGAAGAAGATCGGAAGAAGAAGAATGGAAGAAGAAGATCTGAAGAAGAAGAATGGAAGAAGAAGAATGAAAGAAGAAGATCGGAAGAAAAAGAATGCAACAAGAAGATCGGAAGAAAAAGAATGCAAGAAGAATATCGGAAGAAAAAGAATGCAAGAAGAAGATCGAAAGAAGAAGAATGGAAGAAGAAGGTCGGAAGATTAAGAATGGAAGAAGAAGATCGGAATAAGAAGAATGGAAGAAGAAAAGTCGAAGAAGAACAATGCAAGAATAAGTTCGGAAGAAGAAGAATAGAAGAAGAAGATCGGAAGAAGCAGAAAGAAAGAAGAAGGTCGGATGAAGAAGATCGGAAGAAGAAGAACCGAAGAAGAAGAATGCAAGAAGAAGATCGGAAGAGGAAGAATGGAAGAAGAAGATCGGAAGGAGAAGAATGGAAGAAGAGGATCGTAACAAGACGAATGGAAGAAGCAGATTGGAAAAAGAAGAATGGAAGAAGAAGATCAGAAGAAGAAGAATGGAAGAAGAAGATCGGAATAAGAGGAATGGAAGAAGAAGATCAGAAGAACAAGAATGGATGGACAAGATGGGAACAAGACGAATGGAAGAAGCAGATCGGAAAAAGAAGAATGGAAGAAGAAGATAGGAAGAAGAAGATCAGAACAAGAAGATCAGAAGAAGAAGAAGAATGGAAGAAGAACATTGGAATAAGAAGAATGGAAGAACAAGAATGGATAAAGAAGAAGGGAAGAAGAAGATTGGAAGTAGAAGAATGGAAAAAAGAGAATGGAAGAAGAAGATGGGAAGAAGAAGAATGGAAGAAGAATATCGGAAGAAGAGGAATAGAACAAGAACATCGGAAGAAGAAGAATGCAAAAGAAGGTAGAATGAAGAATATCGGAAGAAGAAGAATGCAAGAAGAAGATCAGACCAAGAAGAATGGAAGAAGAACACCGAAAGAAGAAGATCGGAAAAAGAAGAATGGAAGAAGAAGATCAGAAGAAGAATGGAAGAAGAAGATCTAAGGTAGAAGAATGGATGAAGAAGATCGGAAGAAGCAAAATGGAAGAAGAAGATCTGATGAAAAAGAATGAAAGAAGAAGATCGGAAGAAGAAGAATAGAAGTAGAAGATCGGAAGAAGAAGAATGGAAGAAGAAGATCAGAAGAAGAAGATCAGAACAAGATGAATGGAAGAACACCGGAAGAAGAAGATCGGAAAAAGAGGAATGGAAGAAGAAGATCGGAAGAAGAAGGAAGAAAAAGAATGGAAGAAGAAGATCAAAGGTAGAAGAATGGATGAAGAAGATCGGAAGAAGAAAAATGGAAGAAGAAGAATGGAAGAAGAAGATCGGCAGAAGAAGAATGGAAAATGAATGGAAGAAGATGATCGGACGGAGAATAATGGAAGAAGAAGATCACAAGAAGAAGAATGGAAGAAGCAGATCGGAAGAAGAAGACTGGAAGGAGATTGGGAGAAGAAGAATGGAAGGAGGAGATCGGACGAGAAGAATGGACGAAGAAGATCGGAAGAAGAAGATCGGAAGAGAAGAATGGGAGAAAAAGAATAGAAAAAGAAGAGTGGAAGATGAAGATCGGAAGAAGAAGAATGGAAGAAGATGATCAGAAGAAGAAGAATAGAAGAAGAAGATCGGAAGAAGAAGAATAGAAGTAGAAGATCGGAAGAAGAAGATTGGAAGAAGAAGATCGGACGAAGAAGAATGGAAGAAGAAGATCGAAAGAAGAAGAATGGAAGAAGAAGATTGGAAGAAGAGGAATAGAACAAGAAAATCCGAAGAAGAAGAATGCAAAAGAAGGTAGGATGAAGAATATCGGAAGAAGAAGAACGGAAGAAGAGGAATGCAAGAAGAAGATCGGAAGAAGAAGATCTGAAGAAGAAGAATGAAAGAAGAAGATCGGAAGAAAAAGAATGCAAGAAGAAGATCGGAAGAAAAAGAATGCAAGAAGAAGATCGGAAGAAAAAGAATGCAAGAAGAAGATCGGAAGAAAAAGAATGCAAGAAGAAGATTAGAAGAAGATCGGAAGAAGACGAATAGGAGAAGAAGATCGGAAGAAGAAGAACGGAAGAAGAAGAATGCAAGAAGAAGATCAGAACAAGAAGAATGGAAGAAGAACACCGGAAGAAGAAGATCGGAAAAAGAAGAATGCAAGAAGAAGATCAGAAGAAGAAGGAAGAAAAAGAATGGAAGAAGAAGATCAAAGGTAGAAGAATGGATGAAGAAGATCGGAAGAAGAAGAATGGAAGGAGAAGATCGGAAGAAGAAGATCGGAAGAAGAAGAATGGAAGAAAAAGATCGGAAGAAGCAGAATGGAAGAAGAAGATCGGAAGAAGAAGAATGGAAGAAGAAGATCGGAAGCAGAAGAAAGGAAGAAGAAGATCAGAAGAAGAAGAATAGAAGAAAAGATCGGAAGAAGGAGATCGGAAGAAGAAGAATGGAAGAAGAATATCGGAAGAAGAAGCATTGAAGAAGAAGAATTGAAAAAGAAGATCGGAAGAAGAAGAATGGAAGAAGAAGATCGGAAGAAGAAGATCGGAAGAAGAAGAATGGAAGAAGAGGAATGTAATAAGAAGATCGGAGGAAGAAGAATGGAAGAAGAATAATGGAAGTTGAATTATGGAAGAAGAAGATCGGAAGAAGAAGCATGGAAGAAGAAGATCGGAGGAAGAAGAATGGAAGAAGAATAAAGGAAAAAGAGGTTCGGAACAAGAAGAATGGAAGATGATCGGAAGGAGAAGATTCGAAGTAGAAGATCGGAAGAAGAAGAATGGAAGAAGAAGATCGGAACATGAATTATGGAAGAAGAAGAAGGAAAGGAAGTAGAAGAATGGAAGAAGAAGAAAGGAAGAAGAGAATGGAAGAAGAAGATCGGAAGAAGAAGAACGGAAGAAGAAGAATGGAAGAAGAATATCGGAACAAGAAGAATGGAAGAAGAAGAATGGAAGAAGAAGATCGGAAGAAGAACAATGGAAGAAGAAGATCTGAAGCAGAAGAATGGAAGAAGAAGATTGGAAGAAGAAGAATGGAAGAAGAAGATCGGAAGAAGAAGAATGGAAGAAGAAGATTTGAAGAAGAAGAATGGAAGAAGAAGTTCGGAAGTAAAACAGTAGAAGAAGAAGATAAGAAGAAGGAGAATGGAATAAGAAGATCGGAAGAAGAAGAATGGAAGAAGAAGATCGGAAGAAGAAGAAGAATGGAAGAAGAAGATTGGAAGAAGAAGATCGGAAGAAGAAGAATGGAAGAAGAAGATCGGAAGAAGAAGAAGGGGAGAAGAAGATCGGAAGAAGAAGAATGGAAGAAGAAGATCGGAAGAAGAAGAAGGGGAGAAGAAGATCGGAAGAAGAAGATCGGAAGAAGAAGAATGGAAGAAGAAGACCGGAAGAAGACGAATGGAAGAAGAAGATCAGAAGAAGATTGGAAGAAGAGGAATGGAAGAAGAAGATCGGAAGAGGAACAACGGAAGAAGAGGATCGGAATTTGAAGATTGGAAGAAGAAGACTGGAAGAATATTGGAAGAAGAAGAATGGAAGAAGATCAGAAGAAGAAGAATGGAAGAAGAACATCGGATGAAGTAGAATTGAAGAAGAAGAATGGAAGAAGAAGATCGGAAGAAGGAGAATGGAAGAAGAAGATCGGAAGAAGTTGATCGGAAGAAGATGAATGGAAGAAGAAGATCGGAAGAAGATTGGAAGAAGAAGAAGGGAAGAAGAACATCGGAAGAAGAATAATGGATGAAGATGATCGGAGGAAGAAGAATGGAAGAAGAAGATCGGAAGAAGAATGGAATAGGAAGAATGGAAGAAGAAGAATGGAAGAAGAAGATCGGAACAAGAAGAATGGAAGAAGAAGAATGGAAGATGAAGATCGGAAGAAGAAGAATGGAAGAAGAAGATCTGAAGAAGAAGAATGCAAGAAGAAGATCGGATGAAGAACATCGGAAGAAGAACATCGGAAGAAGAAGATCGGAATAAGAAGAATGGAACAAGAAGATTGGAAGAAGAAGAATGGAAGAAGAAGATCGGAAGAACAAGAAAGGAAGAAGAAAAATGCAAGAAGAAGATCGGAAGAAGAAGAATTGAAGAAGAAGATCGGAGGAAGAAGAATGCAAGAAGAAGATCGGAAGAAGAACAATTGAAGAAGAAGATCGGAAGAAGAAGAATGCAAGAAGAGGATCGGAAAAAGAAGAATAGAAGAAGATGATCGGAAGAAGATGAATGGAAGAAGAAGATCGGATGAAGCACATCGGAAGAAGAGGAACGGAAGAAGAAGAATGGAAGAAGTAAATCGGAAGAAGAAGAATGGAAGAAGAAGATCGGAAGAAGCAGAATGGAAGAACAGGATCGAATGCAAGAAGAAGAATGGAAGAAGAAGATCGAAGGAAGAAGAAAGGAAGAAGAAGAATGGAAGAGGAAGATCGGAAGAAGAAGAATGGAAAAAGAATATCAGAAGAAGAAGAATGGAAAAAGAATATCAGAAGAAGAAGAATGGAAAAAGAATATCAGAAGAAGAAAAATGCAAGAAGAAGATCGGAAGAATAAGAATAGAGAAGAAGAATACAACAAGAAGATCGGAAGAAGAAGTATAGAACAAGAAGATCGGAAAAAAAAGAATGCAAGAAGAAGGTAGGATGACGAATATCGGAAGAAGACGAATGCAAGAAGAAGATCGGAAGAAGAAGAACGGAAAAAAAGGAATGCAAGAAGAAGATCGGAAGAAGAAGAATGGAAGAAAAAGATCTGAAGAAGAAGAATGGAAGAAGAAAAATGAAAGAAGAAGATCGGAAGAAAAAGAATGCAAAAAGAAGATCGAAAAAAAAAAATGCAAAAAGAATATCGGAAGAAAAAGAATGCAAGAAGAAGATCGCAAGAAGAAGAATGGAAGAAGATGGTCGGAAGATTAAGAATGGAAGAAGAAGATCGAAATAAGAAGAGTTGAAAAAGAAAATCGGAAGAAGAAGAATGCAAGAAGAAGATCGGAAGAAGAAGAATAGAAGAATAAGATCGGAAGAAGCAGAAAGCAAGAAGAAGGTCGGATGAAGAAGTTCGGAAGAAGACGAATGGACCAAGAAGATTGGACGAAGAAGAACGGAAGAAGAAGAATGGAAGAAGAAAAGTGGAAGAAAAAGAATTGAAGAAGAAGAACGGAAGAATAAGATCGGAAGAAGAAGAATGGAAGTAGAAGAATGGAAGAAGAAGATCGAAAGAAGAAGAATGGAAGGAGAATATCCAAGAAGAAGAATGGAAGAAGAAGAATGGACGAAGAAGAATGGAAGAAGAAGATCAGAAGAAGAAGAATGGAAGAAGAAGATCAGAAGAAGAAGAATGGAAGAAGAAGATCAGAAGAAGAAGAATGGAAGAAAAAGATCGAAAGAAGAAGAACGGAAGTAACAAGAATGGAAGAAGAAGAAGGGAAGAAGAAGATCGGAAGAAGAAGAACGAAAGCAGCAGATCGGAAGAAGACGAATGGAAGAAGAAGATCGAAAGAAAATTGGAAGAAGAGGAATGGAAGAAGAAGATCGAAAGAAGAAGAATGGAAGAAAAAGAATGGAAGAAGAAGATCAGAAGAAGAAGAATGGAAGAAGAAGATCGGAAGAAGAAGAATGGAAGAAGAAGATCGGAAGAAGAAGAATGGAAGAACAAGATCGGAAGAAGAAGAATGGAAGAAGAAGATCGAAAGAAGAAGAATGGAAGAAGAAGATCGAAAGAAGAAGAATGGAAGAAGATGAATGGAAGATGAAAATCGGAAGAAGAGGAATGGAAGAAGAAGATCGGAAGAAGAAGAATGCAAGAAGAAGATCGGAATAAGAAGAATGCAAGAAGAAGATCGGATTAAGAAGAATGGAACAAGAAGATTGGAAAAAGAAGAATGGAAGAAGAAGAATGCAAGAAGAAGATCGGAAGAAGAAGAAAGGAAGAAGAGAAATGCTGGAAGAAGATCGGAAGAACAAGAATCGAAGAAGAAGATCAGAAGAAGAAGAATGCAAGAAGAAGATCGGAACAAGAAGAATAGAAGAAGAAGATCGGAACAAGATGAATGCAAGAAGAAGATCGGATGAAGCAGATCGGAAGAAGAACAACGGAAGAAGAAGAATGGAATAAGAAGAATGGAAGAAGTAAATCGGAAGAAGAAGAATTGAAGAAGAAGATCGGAAGAAGAAGAACGGAAGAAGAGGATTGGAAGAAGAAGAATGGAAGAAGAAGATCGGAACAAGAAGAATGGAAGAAGAACATTGGAAAAAGTAGAACGGAAGAAGAAGAATGCAAGAAGAAGATGGGAAGAAGAAGAATGCAAGAAGAAGGTGGGAAGAAGAAGAATGCAAGTAGAAGACCGGAGGAAGAAGAAAGGAAGAAGAAGAATGGAAGAAGAAGATCGGAAGAAGAAGAATGGAAGAAGAAGATCGGAATACGAAGAATGGAAGAAGAAGAACGGAAGAAGAAGAATGGAAGAAGAAGATGGGAAGAAGAAGAATGGAAGAAGAAGATTGGAAGAAGAAGAATGGAAGAAGAAGATCGGAAGAAGAAGAAGAATGGAAGAAGAAGAAGAATGGAAGAAGAAGATCGGAAGAAGAAGAATGGAAGAAGAAGATCAGAAGAAGAAGAATAGAAGAAGAAGATCCGAAGAAGAAGAATAGAAGAAGAAGATGGGAAAAAAAATGAATGCAAGAAGAAGGTAGGATGACGAATATCGGAAGAAGACGACTGCAAGAAGAAGATCGGAAGAAGAAGAATTGAAGAAAAGGAATGCAAGAAGAAGATTGGAAGAAGAAGAATGGAAGAAGAAGATCTGAAGAAGAAGAATGGAAGAAGAAGAATGAAAGAAGAAGATCGGAAGAAAAAGAATGCAACAAGAAGATCGGAAGAAAAAGAATGCAAGAAGAATTTCGGAAGAAAAAGAATGCAAGAAGAAGGCCGGAAGAAGAAGAATGGAAGAAGAAGGTCGGAAGAAAAAGAATGGAAGAAGAAGATCGGAAGAAGAAGAATAGAAGTAGAAGATCGGAAGAAGAAGAATGGAAGAAGAAGATCAGAAGAAGAAGATCAGAACAAGAAGAATGGAAGAAGAACGCCGGAAGAAGAAGATCGGAAAAAGAAGAATGGAAGAAGAAGATCGGAAGAAGAAGGAAGAAAAAGAATGGAAGAAGAAGATCAAAGGTAGAAGAATGGATGAAGATCAAAGGTAGAAGACTGGAAGAAGAAAAATGGAAGAAGAAAATCGAAAGAAGAAGAATGGAAAATGAATGGAAGAAGATGATCGGACGGAGAATAGTGGAAGAAGAAGATCACAAGAAGAAGAATGGAAGAAGCAGATCGGAAGAAGAAGATTAGAAGGAGATTGGAAGAAGAAGAATGGAAGGAGGAGATCGGATGAGAAGAATGGACGCATAAGATCGGAAGAAGAAGAATGGAAGAAGAAGATCGGAAGAGAAGAATGGGAGAAGAAGAATGGAAAAAGAAGAGTGGAAGATGAAGATCGGAAGAAGAAGAATGGAAGAAGATGATCAAAAGAAGAAGAATAGAATAAGAAGATCGGAAGAAGAAGAATAGAAGTAGAAGATCAGAAGAAGAAGAATGGAAGAAGAAGATCGGACGAAGAAGATTGGAAGAAGAAGATCGAAAGAAGAAGAATGGAAAAAGAAGATCGGAAGAAGAAGAATGGAAGGAAAAAGATCAGAAGAATAAGATCGGAAGAAGAAGATTGGAAGAATAAGATCAAAGGTAGAAGAATGGAAGAAGAAGAATTGATAAAGAAGATCGGCAGAAGAAGAAGAATGGAAAATGAATGGAAGAAGATCAGAAGAATGGAAGAAGAAGATTGGAATAAGAAGAATGGAAGAACAAGAATGGATAAAGAAGAAGGGAAGAAGAAGATTGGAAGTAGAAGAATGGAAAAGCAAGAATGGAAGAAGAAGATCGGAAAAAGAAGAATGGAAGAAGAAGATCGGAAGAAGAGGAATAGAACAAGAACATCGGAAGAAGAAGAATGCAAAAGAAGGTAGACTGAAGAATATCGGAAGAAGAAGGAAGAAAAAGAATGGAAGAAGAAGATCAGAAGAAGAAGGAAGAAAAAGAATCGAAGAAGAAGATCAAAGGTAGAAGAATGGATGATGAAGATCGGAAGAAGAAAAATGGAAGAAGAAGATCAGAAGAAAAAGAATGGAAGAAGAAGAATAGAAGTAGAAGATCGGAAGAAGATCAGAAGAAGAAGATCAGAACAAGAAGAATGGAGGAAGAACACCGGAAGAAGAAGATCGGAAAAAGAAGAATGGAAGAAGAAGGAAGAAAAAGAATGGAAGAAGAAGATCAAAGGTAGAAGAATGGATGAAGAAGATCGGAAGAAGAAAAATGGAAGAAGAAGAATGGAAGAAGAAGATCGAAAGAAGAAGAATGGAAGAAGATGATCGGACGGAGAATAATGGAAGAAGAAGATCACAAGAAGAAGAATGGAAGAAGCAGATCGGAAGAAGACTGGAAGGAGATTGGAAGAAGAAGAATGGAAGGAGGAGATCGGATGAGAAGAATGGACGCATGAGAAGAATGGATGAACGAGATCGGAAGAAGAAAAATAGAAGAAGAAGATCGGAAGACGAAGAATGAAAGAAGAAGATCGGAAGGAGAAGAATGGAAGAAGAAGGACGGAAGAACAAGATCGGAAGAAGAGGAATGGAAGAAGAAGATCGGGAGGAGAAGAATGGAAGAAGAAGATCGGGAGGAGAAGAATGGAAGAAGAAGATCGGAAGGAGAGGAATGGAAAAAGAAGAGCAGAAGAAGAAGAATGGAAGAAGAAGATCGGACGAAGAAGAAGAAGAATGGAAGAAGAAGGACGGAAGAAGATCGGAAGAAGAAGAAGGGAAGAAGATCGGAAGAAGAAGAAGGGAAGAAGAAGATCGGAAGAAGAGGAATAGAAACAGAACATCGGAAGAAGAAGAATGCAAAAGAAGGTAGACTGAAGAATATCGGAAGAAGAATGGGAGAAGAAGACTCGAGAAAGAAGAATGGAAGAAGAAGACTCGAAGAAGAACAATGGAAGAAGAAGAATGGAAGAAAAAGATCGAAAGAAGAAGAATGGAAGAAAAAGATCGAAAGAAGAAGAATGGAAGAAAAAGATCGAAAGAAGAAGAATGGAAGAAAAAGATCGAAAGAAGAAGAATGGAAGAAGAAGGTCGGAAGGAAACAAAAGAAGAAGAAGATCGGAAGAAGAAGAATGGAAGAAGAAGATCGGAAGGAAAGAATGGAAGAAGAAGATCGGAAGGAGAAGATCGGAAGAAGATTGGAAAAAGAGGAATGGAAGAAGAAGATCGGAGGAAGAAGAACATCGGACAAATAAGAATGTAAGAAGAAGATCGAAAGAAGAACATCGGAAGAAGCAGAATGAAGAAGAAGATCGGAAGAAGAAGAATGGAAGAAGAAGATCGGAAGAAGAAGAATGGAAGAAGAAGATCGGAAGAAGAAGAATGGAGGAAGAAGATCGGAAGAAGAAGAATGGAGGAAGAAGATCGGAAGAAGAAGATCCGAAGAAGAAGAATGTAAGAAGAATATCAGAAGAAGAAGAATGGAAGAAGAAGATCAGAAGGAGAAGAATGGAAGAAGAAGAAGGGAAGAAGAAGAAAGGAAGGAGAAGAAAGGAAGAAGAAGATCGGAAGAAGAAAAACGGAAGAAGAAGATCGGAAGGAGAAGAATGGAAGAAGAAGATTGGAAGAAGAAGAACGGAACAAGAAGATCGGAAGGAGAAGAATGGAAGAAGAAGATTGGTAGAAGAAGAACGGAAGAAGAACATCAGAAGAAGAAGAATGGAAAAAGACAATCGGAAGAAGATGATTGGATGAAGTAGAATGGAAGAAGAAAATCGGAAGAAGAAGAATTGAAGAAGAAGATCGGAACAAGAAGAATGGAAGAAGAAGATCGGACGAAAAAGAATGAAAGAAGAAGATCGAAAGAAGAAGAATGGAAAAAGAAGATCGGAAGAAGCGGAATGGAAGAAGAAGATCGAAAGAAGAAGAATGGAAGAAGAAGATCTGATGAAGAGGAATGCAAGAGGAAGATCGAAAGACGAAGAATGGAAGAAGAAGAATGGAAGCAGAAGAATGGAACAAGAAGATCGGAAGAAGAAGAATGGAAGAAGATCGCAAGAAGAAAAATGGAAGAAGAAGATCGGAAGAAGAAGAATGGAGGAAGAAGATCGGAAAAAGAAGAATGGAAGAAGAAGATCGGAAGAGGAAGAAGGGAAGGAGAAAATCAGCTGAAGAAGATCAGAAGAAGAAGAATGGAAGAAGAAGATTGGAAGAAGAAGAATGGAGGAAGAAGATCGGAAGAAGAAGAATGGAAGAAGAAGATCGGAAGAAGAAGATTGGAAGGACAAAATCAGAAGAAGAAGATCAGAAGAAGAAGAATGGAAGAAGACGATCGGAAGAAGTAGAATGCAAGAAAAAGATGGGAAGAAGAAGAATGGAGGAAGAAGATCGGAAGAAGAAGAATGGAAGAAGAGGATCAAAAAAAGAAGAATGGAAGAAAAGGATCGGAAGAAGAAGATTGGAAGAAGAAGATCGGAAGAAGAAGAATGGAATAAGAAGATCGGAAGAAGAAGAATGAAAGAAGAAGATCGGAAGAAGAAGAATGGAAGAAGAAGAGTGGAAGAAGAGGATCTGATGAAGATGAATGGAAGAAGAAGATTGGAAGAAGAGGATCGGAAGAAGAAGAATGGAAGAAAAGGATCGGAAGAAGAAGATTGGAAGAAGAAGATCGGAAGAAAAAGAATGGAAGAAGAAGATCGGAAGAAAAAGAATGGATTAAGAAGAATGGAAGAAAAAGATCGAAAGAAGAAGAATGGATGAAGAAGATCGGAAGAAGAAGAATGAAAGAAGAAGATCAGAAGATGAAGAATGGCAGAAGAAGAATGGAAGAAGAAGATCGAAAGAAGAAGAATGGAAGACGAAGATCAGAACAAGAAGAATGGAAGAAGATCATCGGAAGAAGAGGAATGGAAGAAGAAGATCGGAAAATGAAGAATGGAAGAAGAAGATCGAAAGAAGAGGAATGGAAGAAGAAGATCACAAGATGAAGTGTAACATCCCGGCAAAAATCTTTTCATATTTATATAATAAAATAAAGATAAAACAATAATATCGAAGTGAACATAATGATATATATGTAATGAAATTTCTCCTTACAGGGAGTTTAATACATAACCAGTCAGTTTCCAAAACTTAAACAAAATTCAGCAAAAAAAAAAAAAAAAAAAAACAGGCGATCTCCTAACAGAAACAGAAAACAAGCGATCTCCTAACAGAAACAGAAACACAGGCGATCTCCTTCCGGCGACCACTCACTGAGGAGCTCTACTTCCTGCAACATCATCTGCTCCCGTGTAAATTATACACGATCATCACAGGTTTAAGAAAACATCCACAAAACAAAAACGCAGGGTAAGCTAGATATTTTAAAGAGAATTTAGATATGAAACTTTAAAATCAAGATAAAACAAGTTTAAGACACCCACGTAAAAACCATCAACTTTCTCATTCCCTTCACATGACCATCAAGTAATCACATATTTCACAATTTCCTCAAGAGTCATTCAATTCACATAATCCATCAAGTGTCTATCAATTTCAATGTTTCTCATTTCTCACGTCAGACTTCCACTGACTCATCACACAAGACACTTGACACTACTTCCGGAAGACTCGTGCATTGACTAGACTCAGAGATCTGCACCTGTCATACTACATTGCTGTAAAGTTCCCACAGCTATGCGCATCAACATAATCTCAATCTCAATCTCATCACTCTCCTAGTATGACAGGGTGAATCCATACAACAGGTCAAGTGGTTATTTTTCAAACCACTTACCCATACATATGAACCTCCATCGACTCTCAACGCCTGCATAACTTCCTCTATATGAGTCCATTATATCAGGAGAGTCAGGATATCTCATTATAGAAATCACCGATCAATGCACATCCTATAACAATCTTACACGGTATTTTCTTTCCTGAAAATACTATGCCTTGATTCCACATTCACAACATTCAACACATCATACAACACTTAATGAGCAATTCCAATCACAGCAACAATCATTCCACGGTTCAGATTTTCAAATATCACATGCATTTCACATTTAAATCTCAAACAGTTTCAAACGACACTAAAACAGGGGAGTTCGAAAACAACACCAAAACCAGCGATCTCATCCAAAAACAGGGGATTATGCAATAACAGTTGAAAACCGGCGACCACGTCGCCCCATCATCAAAATCATCTAACGTAAGGTTTTCGTTGGAAATAAGGCTAGCTTCCCTTACCTGGACTCGTGCAAAAACACCAAGAGCTCCAAAACCCACCGAAGCTTAAAGATGCCTTAACTCTGTTTTGGCGTCCGGTCTGGAGAACTTGCAGAGAACCTCCCAGGTGTCCAAGGGCAGTCGTCGCTCGTCGTACTGGTGCTTGAGGATGCCTGAATCGCAGCGCGAAGGAGAGAAAAGAGAGGGATGAAGGTAAACTCACTCTTGAACCACTGCAACATTCTTTGCCTCTCAGAAGTGGGTTTTTGAAACTAAACCAACTTGTCCACCCACTCTGCAGGAAAGCTTGCGTGCACGCTTCCTTGAACAGTACGGCCACGTGTGTCTCTGCGCATGCCAACTCTCTGATGTCACTATTCTGAAACACCCTTTTTGTCTACGTGTCGCGCGTGCAGGACGTTTCATGCTGGGAGCCTGGGTCCCACCTTATCTGTGTGAAACACGACATCGCGCGATAACCTTCCACTGATGACTCATCCTGGTGGACGACCGATGTCTCTCACTGGAAGACGACCGATGTCTATCCCTGGCGACGCCCGCATGTCTCATGCCCTGGCGATGCCCGCATGTCTCGCGCCCTGGCGATGCCCGCATGCCTCGCGTCCTGGCGATGTCCGCATGTCTCTCGCCCTGGCGATACCCGCATGCCTCGCGCCCTGGCGATGTCCGCATGTCTCGCGCCCTGGCGATGCCCGCATGTCTCTCGCGCCCTGGCGATGCCCGCATGCCTCGCGCCCTGGCGATGCCCGCATGCCTCGAGCCCTGGCGATGTCCGCATGTCTCTCGTGCCCTGGCGATGCCCGCATGCCTCGCGCCCTGGCGATGCCCGCATGCCTCGCGCCCTGGCGATGCCCGCATGCCTCGCGCCCTGGCGATGACTGATGACACATCGCCACGCCTTGCTGAAGTTTCTTCATCCCACTATGTTACGTCCAAGGTATCACCTCCACATGACTTGGTGACGTCGGTAGCTTCACATTTCCAAGAATAGATCAGCACTACTCCTCGCGCGCCCATGCATGCAACACTAAGGACGATTTCTTATGCTCAAGCATGGAGCTTCGCATGCACAGCGTACCTAAGGCTTAACCCACACCTTGATACACGTAGTTTTTGGAACCCACTATGGTTGATCCAGCATCTTGACCACATACTAAGTGCACTTTCGGCGATCATGTGCACCATAGGCGATTGGCGATTAGGTACCAGAGAAGTCGGAGGCTGCCTCCGTCTTCAACAACGGCGATCTCGTAGACTTCTAAGCTACACTTTCCTTCCTTTATATTTTAAATAAAAACATACTTAGAATTCACTTAAAATATATTACTTTCATTCCAATAAAATTTTCTAGGTCCTTACGTGAAGAAGAATGGAAGAAGAAGATAGGAAGAAGAAGAATGCAAGAAGACGATCGGAAAAAGAAGAATAGAAGAAGAAGAATGCAAGAAGACGTTCGGAAAAAGAAGAATAGAAGAAGAAGAATGAAAGAAGAAGATCGGAAGAAGAAGAATGGTAGAAGAATATCAGAAGAAGAACAAAGGAAGAAGAAGAATGGAACAAGAAGAATGGAAGAAGAAAAGATCGGAAGAAGAAGAATGGAAGAAGAAGATCGGAAGAAGAATAATGGAAGATGAAGATTGAAACAACAAGAATGGAAGAAGATCATTGGAAGAAGACGAATTGAAGAAGAAAAATGGAAGAAGAAGAATGGAAGAAGAAGATTGGAGGAAGAAGAATGGAAGAAGAAGATCGGAAGAAGAAGAATGGAAGAAGAAGAATAGAAGAAGAGGATCGGAAGAAGAAGAACGGAAGAAGACGGTCGGACAAAGAAGAATGGAAAAACAAGAACGGAAGAAGAAGATCGGAAGGAGAAGAATGGACTAAGAAGATAGGGAGAGGAAGAATGGAAGGAGTATGGCAGAAGAAGATCAGAAGAAGAAGAATGGAAGAAGACGATCGGATAAGGAAGAATGGAAGAAGAAGATCGGAAAAAGAAGAATGGCAGAAGAAGATCAGAGGAAGAGGAAAGGAAGAAGAAGATCAGAAGAAGAAGAATGGAAGAAGAAGATCGGAAGAAGAAGAATGGACGAAGAAGAATGGAAGAAGAAGATCAGAAGATGAAGAACGGAAGAAGAAGAATGGACTAAGAAGATAGGAAGAAGAAGAATGACAAAAGAAGATCAGAAGAAGAAGAATGGAACAACAAGAATGGAAGAAGAACATCAGAAGAAGAAGAATGGAAGAAGATCATTGGATGAAGACGATTGGAAGAAGAAGATAGGAGGAAGAAGAATGGAAGAAGAAGAATGGAACAAGAAGATTGGAAGAAGAAGAATGGAAGAAGAAGATCGAAAGAAGAAGAATCAAAGAAGAAGATCGGAAGAAAAAGAATGGAAGAAGACGATCGGAAAAAGAAGAATTGAAAAAGAAGAATGGAAGAAGAAGAAAGGAAGAAGAAGATCGGAAGGAGAAGAATGGAAGAAGAAGATCGGACGAAGAAGAATGGAAGAAGAAGATCCGAAGAAGAAGAATGGAAGAAGAAGATCAGAAGATGAAGAACGGAAGAAGAAGAATGGAGTAGGAAGATAGGGAGAGTAGAATTGAAGAAGTATGACAGAAGAAGATCGGATGAAGAAGAATGGAAGCAGTCGATCGGATAAAGAAGAATGGAAGAAGAAGATCGGAAGAAGAAGAATGGATGAAGAAGAATGGAAGAAGAAGATCGGAAGAAGAAGAATGGCAGAAGAAGATCAGAAGAAGAGGAAATGATGGAAGAGGGCCAAGCACAACCTTCCATGAAAGGCAAGAGCCAAGTCAAGAGCGTCTAAGACCAAGCTAGGAGCGTCTAAGACAAGCTAGGAGCGTCTAAGACAAGCTAGGAGCGTCTAGGACGAGAAGGCCAAGCTAGAAGCGTCTAGGACAAGAAGACTTGGATCAAAGCTATGAATGGGAGAGTGGCATACTAGCACATATTCCGTGAAGGCCCATCAAATGTAGTTTAGCTTTAATTGGGGTGTAAATAGCATAGCCATGTGGACAAATGTTTATTTTTCTGCACATTAGAATTAAGGAGAAGTTAACCTTCCCACTATTCTAGAAAGCCCATGGAGGGGGTGAACTTACAAACTAGACACACCCCTCCCCATGTGCTCACACTTTCCATGTGGCCCATGTGCTTCACATTTACATTTCATTTGGCTAGCATTAGGGTTGCATTATGGTCCTCCTTAGCCTATAAAAAGAGGAGCCTACACCTTGTATTTTCAAGATTAAATAGAGTATTGTTATGCTGCCAAATTGTGCCATACACTACTCCTTGCCTAACACTTAGGTTTTAGTCTTCAATTCATCACTACCAAAGGGGCTGGCCAAACCTCCCCATTTCCTCACTCTTCATGCACCTTCAAGGCACCCATGCTTCCTAGGAAGGCCTTGCTCACCTCCTCCATAAGCTTCCGCATCCATCATCACCAAGGAACTCCAAAATCCAAAGAAGAGCTCATAGGAATGCTATCAGAAAAGGAAGAAGAAGATCAGAAGAAGAAAAATGGAAGAAGAAGATCGGATGAAGAAGAATGGACGAAGAAGAATGGAAGAAGAAGATTTGAAGATGAAGAATGGAAGAAGAAGAATGGACTAAGAGAAAATAGGAAGAAGAAGAATGGAAGAAGTGTGGCAGAAGAAGATCGGAAGAAGAAGAATGGAATAAGATGATCGGATAAAGAAGAATGGAAGAAGAAGATCGGAAGAAGAACAATGGAAGAAGAAGAAAGGAAGAAGAAGAATAGCATAAGAAGATCAGAAGAAGAGGAAAGGAAGAAGAAAATCACAAGAAGAAGAATGGAAGAAGAAGATTGGAAGAAGAAGAATGGAAGAAGAAGAATGGGAAAAGAAGATCGGAAGAAGAAGATTGGAAGAAGAAGATCGGAAGAAGCAGAATGGAAGAATAAAAGTGGATGAAGAAGATCGGAAGAAGAAGAATGAAAGAAGAAAATCAGAAGAAGAAGAATGGCAGAAGAAGAATGGAAGAAGAAGATCGAAAGAAGAAGAATGGAAGATGAAGATCAGAACAAGAAGAATCGAAGAAGATCATCGGAAGAAGACGAATGGAAGAAGAAGAATCGAAGAAGAAGATCGGAAGAAGAAGAATGGAAGAAGAAGAATGGAAGAAGAAGAATGGAAGAAGAAGATTGGAAGAAGATGAATGGAAGTAGAAGAATGGAAGGAGGAGAAGAGTGGAAGAAGAAGATCGGAAGAAGAAGATGATCGGAAGAAGAATGGAAGAAGAAGATCGGAAGAAGAAAAATGGAAGAAGAAGAAAACAAGTAGAAGATCGCAAGAAGAAGAATGGAAGAAGAAGATTGGAAGAAGGAGAATGGAAGAGGAAGATCGGAAGAAGAAGAATGGAAGAGGAAGAATGAAAGAAAAAGAATCGAAGAGGAAGAATGGAAGAAGAAGAATGGAAAGAAGTAGAATAGAAGAAGATTATCAGAAGAAGAAGATCGGAAGAAGAACAATTCTATTTTTCCATTCTTCTTCTTCAATTCATCTACTTCCATTCTACTTCTACCATTCTTCTTCTTCCGATCTTTTTCTTCCACTGTTCTTCTTCCATTCGTCGTCTTCAATTCTTCTACTTCCATACTTTTTCTTCCATTCCTGTTCTATCTTCCTTCTTCTTCCATTCTTCTTCTTCCTTTCTTCTTCTTCCATTCTTCTTCTTCCATTCTTCATCTTCCATTCTTCTTCTTCAATTCTTCTTCTTCCGATCTTCTTCTTCCATTCTTCTTCTTCCGATCTTCTTCTTCCATTCTTCTTCTTCCGATCTTCTTCTTCCATTCTTCCTCTTCCGATCTTCTTCTTCCCTTCTTCTTCTTCCTTTCTTCTTCTTCCATTCTTCGTCTTCCGATCTTCTTCTTCCATTCTTCTTCTTCTGATCTTTTTCTTCGTTTCTTCTTCTTCCATTCTTCTTCTTTCGATCTTCATCTTCCATTCTTCTTCTTCCGATCTTCTTCTTCCATTCTTCTTCTTCCGTTCTTCTTCTTCCGATCTTCTTCCTCCATTCTTCTTCTTCCGATCTTCTTCCTCCATTCTTCTTGTTCCGATCTTCTTCTACCAATCTTCTTCATCTGATCTTCTTCTTCCAATCTTCTTCTTCCGATCTTCTTCTTCCATTCCTGTTCTTCCGATCTTCTTCTTCAATTCTTCTTCTTTCGATCTTCTTTTCCCATTCTTCTTCTTCCATTCTTCTTCTTCCATTCTTCTTCTTCCGATCTTTTTCTTCCATTCTTCTTCTTTCCATCTTCTTCTTCCATCCTTCTTCTGATTTTCTTCTTCTTCTATTCTTATACTTCCATTCTTCTTCTTCCGATATTCTTCTTCCATTCTTCTTCTTCGATCTTCTTCGACCATTCTTCTTCTTCTTATCTTCTTCTTCTGTTCTTCTTCTTCCGATCTTCTTCTTCCATTGTTGTTCTTCCATTCTCCTTCTATTCTTCTTCTTCCATTCTTCTTCTTCCAATCTTCTTCTTCCATTTTTCTTCTTTTGATCTTCTACTTCCGATCTTCCTCTTCCATTCTTCTTCTTTCGATCTTCTTCTACCATTTTTGTTCATCCGATCTTCTTCTTCCTTTCTTCTTCTTGCGATCTTCTTCTTCTTCTATTCTTCTTCTTCCATTCTTCTTCTTCCGATCTTCGTCTTCCATTCTTCTTCTTCCGATCTTCCTCCGATCTTCCTCTTCCATTCTTCTTCTTCCAATCTTCTTCTTGCATTCTTCTTCTTCCGATCTTTTTCTTCCATTCTACTTCTTCTCGATTCTTCTTCTTCCATTCTTCATCCTCCATTACTCTTCTTCCAATCTTGTTCTTCCATTCTTCTTCTACTTCTATTCTTCTTTTCAATTCTTCTTCTTCCATTCTTCTTCATTTGATCTTCTTCTTCCATTTTTCTTCTTCTGTTCTTCTTCTTCCATCCTTCTTCTTCCATTCTTCTTCTTCCGTTGTTCTTCTTCCGATGTTCTTCTCTCGATCTTCTTTTTCCTATAATCCTCTTCCCATACTTCTTCTCCCACTCTTCTTCTTCCGATCATCTTCTTCTTCCATTCTTCTTCTTCGGATTTTCTTTGTCCATTCTTCTTCTTCCGATCTTCTTCTTCCGATCTTCTCCTTCCGATCTTCTTCTTCCATTCTTCTTCTTCAATCCTTCTTTTTCTTCCGATCTTCTTCTTTTGTTCTTCATCTTCCATTCTTCTTCTTCCGATCTTCTTCTTCCATTCTTCTTCTTCTTGATTCTTCTTCTTCCATTCTTCATATTCCATTTTTTGTTTTCCAATCTTCTTCTTCCATGCTTCTTCTTCAATTCTTCTTTTCGATTCTTCTTCTTCCATTCTTCATCCTCCATTATTCTTCTTCTGATCTTGTTCTTCCATTCTTCTTCTTCTATTCTTCTTTTCGACTCTTCTTCTTCCATTCTTCTTGATCCGATATTCTTCTTCCATTCTTCTTGATCCAATATTCTTCTTCCATTCTTCTTGATCCGATATTCTTCTTCTTTCTTCTTCTTCTGATTGTCTTCTTCCATTCTTCTTCTTCTTATTGTCTTCTTCCATTCTTCTTCTTCTGATTGCCTTCTTCCATTCTTCTTCTTCTGATTGTCTTCTTCCATTCTTCTTCTTCCATCCTTTTTCTTCCATTCTTCTTCTTCCATCCTTCTTCTTCCATTCTTCTTCTTCCATCCTTCTTCTTCCATTCTTCTTCTTCCAACCTTCTTCTTCCATTCTTCTTCTTCCATCCTTCTTCTTCCATTCTTCTTCTTCCGTTGTTCTTCTTCCGATGTTCTTCTTTCGAACTTCCTTTTCCGATATTCTTCTTCCCATACTTCTTCTTCCATTCTTCTTTTTCCGATATTCTTCTTCCATTCTTCTTCTTCGGATCTTCTTTGTCCATTCTTCTCCTTGCGATCTTCTTCTTCCATTCTTCTACTTCCGATCTTCTTCTTCCATTCTTCTTCTTCAATCCTTCTTCTTCTTCCGATCTTCTTCTTCTGTTCTTCTTCTTCCGATCTTCTTCTTCTGTTCTTCTTCTTCCATTCTTCTTCTTCCTTTCTTCTTCCGATCTTCTTCTTCCATTCTTCTTCTTCTATTATTCTTCATCCATCCTTCTTCTTCTGATCTTTTTCTTCAATCCTTCTTCGTTCGATGTTCTTCTTCCATTCTTCTTCTTCCGATCTTCTTCTTCCTTTCTTCTTCTTCTTCCATTCTTCTTTTCGATTCTTCTTCTTCTTCTCTTCTTCTTCCATTGATCCTCTTCCGATCTTCTTCTTTCGATTTTCTTCTTCCATTCTTCTTCTTCTATCCTTCTTCTTCCATTCTTCTTCTTCCATTGTTCTTCTTCCTTTCTTCTTCTTCCAATCTTCTTCTTCAATTCTTCTTCTTCCATTCTTTTTCTTCCTTTCTGCTTCTTCCTTTCATCCTCTTCCGATCTTCTCCTTCCATTCTTCTTCTTCCTTTCTTCTTCTTCCGATTTTTTTCGTCCATTCTTGTTCTTCTATTCTTGTTCCTCCATGTTTTGTCTTCCATTCTTTTTCTTCCGATCTTCTTCTTCCATTCTTTTTCTTCCGATCATCGTTTTCCATTCTTCTTGTTCCGTTCGTCTTCTTCCTTTCTTCTTCTACCATTCTTCTTCTTCCTATCTTCTTCTTCCGATCTTCTTCTTCCAATCTTCTTGTTCTTCCGATCTTCTAATAACAATCTTCTTCTTCTTTTGATCTTCTTCTTCCGTTCTTCTTCATCCATTCTTGTTCTTCTTTCGATCTTGTTCTTGCATTCTTCTTGTTCCATTCTTCTTCTTCCCTTCTTCTTCTTCCATTGCTCTTCTTCCATACTTCTTCCACCAATCTTCTTGTTCCATTCTTCTTCGATTCTTCTTTTCGATTCTTATTCTACCAATCTTGTTCTTCCGATCTTCTTCTTCCATTGTTCTTCTTCCGATCTTCTTCTTTCATTCTTCTTCTTCCATTCTTCTTCTTCCGATATTTTTCTTCCGTTCTTCTTCTTCCGGTCTTCTTCTTCCATTCTTCTTCTTCCGATCTTGTTGTTCCATTCTTCTTCTTCCGATGTTCTTGTTCCATTCTTCTTCTTCTTCTGATCTTCTTCCATTCTTCTGCTTCCGATCTTCTTCCATTCTTCTGCTTCCGATCTTCTTCTTCCACTCTTCTTCATCCATCCTTCTTCTTACATTCTTCTTTTTCCTTTCTTCTGTTGAACCAAGTGGTGTTCAAGGTTTTGAAGAATCCAAAATCCTTTGAAGGATGATGAAGCCTCTGCTTTGCTTGATGCTGTTGTGCTGGTTTATTGTTTTGTTCTGGGGTAGTTTAATGTTGTAATCCACCCTTAGATTAAATCTCAAAGCACTTAGCATCTCAATCTTTAAACAAAGTAAAGTGTTTTTCAAACTAAGTTGAAACAACCGATTGTTCTATCGAAACAACCGATTGTTTACACTTAGATGTTTTGAGAAAGTTTGAAAACTGTTTTTGAATGAAGAAAACTGTTAAGTGACAAAACAACCAATTGATTCGAGGAAACAATCGATTGTTTGTTTTGGAACCATAACAAAAAAACTGTTTTCTTTGCCTGAGCTTTAAATGATTTGAAACTGAATACGCTCCAGTCATTAAATGCTTTGACCAATCTTTTTGAAAGTAATTATGGGTTTGTTAAGATTTGATAACAAACTTTCTTTATATAAATTCAGAAAATCTCTTTTAAAGAAGAGAAGGCTTTTGACAAAGTTTTTCTAAGAGAGTTTTTAAAAAGTGCTGAGATTGCTTAAGAGCTAAAGAGATTCATCAAGGTGTTGGAATAGAATTCTACTTGTATTGATTTCAGATCTTCATCTGTAACAAGTGTAATCTGTGTAAACTGCTGAAACATTTCTTCTGTGTATTGTTGCTGAGATTGGCTGTGTGTTCTTGAGGTGTTCAAGATCAGCAATCTTAGTGTTGGCCAAGGAGAGTGTGTGTCTTGAGGTTTTCAAGGTCATTCTCTTGGTTGTTGTGTAAGTGATCAAGGTGTGATTGCTTAGTGGATTTCCTCAGGGGTTCTGAGAAGACTGGATGTAGCTCTGGGTTGGAGTGAACCAGTATACACAACTGTGTACAATCTCTCTATCCGTTACTCTTTAAATTCAGTTTGTTTGTTGTTTGCTGATATAAACAACCGATTGTTTCGAAGAAACAACCGATTGTTTTTCTGACAGTGCAGTTTTGCTTACTGTTTTAGCTAACTGAATTGCTTAATCAATTGGTTTCTGAGATAAATTCATTCTAGCTTCAAAAAGTTTGCGAAAACCTCTTTAAACAATTCACCCCCCATCTAGTTTAAAGCCATAATTTCTAACATCTTCTTCTTCCATGCTTCTTCCATTCTTGTTCTTCAGATATTCTTCTTCTGTTATTCTTCTTCCATTCTTCCCCTTCAATTCTTCTTCTTCGATTCTTCTTCTTCTTCCGGTCTTCTTCTTCCTTTCTTCTTCTTTCATTCTTCTTCTTCCCATCTTCTTCTTCCGTTCTTCTTCTCCCCTTCTTCATCATCCAATCTTCTTTTTCTGATAGCCTTCCTATGAGCTCTTCTTTGGGTTTTGGAATTCCTTGGTGATGATGGATGCGGAAGCTTGTGGAGGAGGTGAGCAAGGCCTTCCTAGGAAGCATGGGTGCCTTGAAGGTGCATGAAGAGTGAGGAAATGAGGAGGTTCGGTCAGCCCCTTTGGTAGTGATGAATTGAAGACTAAAACCTAAGTATTAGGCAATGAGTAGTGTATGACACAATTTGGGCAGCATAACAATACTCTATTTAATCTTCCAAATACAATAGGTTGGCTCCTCCGTTTATAGGCTAAGGAGGACCATAAAGGTTAACCTAATGCTAAGCAAATGTACTCAAAATGAAATGCAAATGTCACACATAGGACTCATGGCCGGCCCTAGTTTTAGGAATGCTTCTAGAAATGTAACAAAAGCTAGGTTAAACCCTCATGGAAACAAGTTTGTGCTATTTACACCACAGCTAAAACTAAGCTACTCTTGATGGGCCTTCATGTAACATGTACAAATATCTTTCTCTCCCATCCTTTAGCTAGGTTAACGTTTTCATGTAGTCTTTTGGCCATGGACCTAGTAAATGGTCCTAGACGCTCTTCCCATGGCCTTAGACGCTCCTCCCATAGTCCTAGACGCTCCTCTTCCTGCCCTAGACGCTCTTGGTGTGGCTTTGGATGCTCTTGTCATGGCCCTTGTGCGGGGTTATGCTTTCCCCTCTTCCATCATCTTCCATTCTTATTCTTCTGATGTTCTTCTTCCATTATTCTTCTTCCATTGTTCGTCTTCCATTCTTCTTCTGATAATCTTCTTGCATTCTTCTTCTTTTATTCTTGTTTTATTGATCTTCTACTTCCCATCCTCTTCTTCCATTCTTCTTCTTCCCATCTTCTTCCTCCATTCTTCTTCTTCCCATCTGCTTTTTCCATTATTCTTCTTCCGATCTTCTTAGTCCATTCTTCTTGTTCTGATCTTCTTCCATTCTTCTTCTTCTATTCTACCTGTTCCAATCTTCTTCTTCCATTCTTTTTCTTCTATTCTTCTTCTTCCAATCTTTTTCTTTTGATCTTCTTCTTCTTCTGATCTTCTTCCTCCGATCTTCTTCTTCTTCGATTCTTCTTCTTCCATTCTTTTCTTCTTTGGATCTTCTTCTTCTAATCTTCTTCTGCCATTCTTCTTTTTCCATTCTTTTTCTTCCATTCTCCTTCTTCCATTCCTCTGCTTCCGATCTTCTTCTACCATTCTTCTGCTTCTGATCTTCTTCTACCATGCTTCTTCTTCTGATCTTCTTCTTGGATTCTTCTTCTTCTGATCTTCTTCTTCCGATCTTCCTCTTCCGTTCTTCTTCTTCCAATCTTCCTCTTCCGTTCTTCTTCTTCCCCTCTTCTTCTTCCAATCTTCTTCTTCCATTCTTATTCTTCCGATCTTCTTCTACCATTGTTCTTCTTCCATTGTTCGTCTTCCATTCTTCTTCTTCCAATCTTCTTTTTTTGATAATCTTCTTGCATTCTTCTTCTTCCCATTCTTCTTCTTGCATTCTACTTCTTCCCATTCTTCTTCTTCCATTGTTCTTATTCCATTGTCCGTCTTCCATTGTTCTTATTCCATTGTTCATCTTCCATTGTTCTTCTTCCATTGTTCGTCTTCCATTCTTCTTCTTCCGAGCCTCTTCTTCCATTCTTCTTCTTCCATCCTTCTTCTTCCATTCTTATTCTTCCGATCCTCTTCTTCCATTCTTCATCTTCAATTCTTCTTCTTTCGATCTTCTTCTTCCATTCTTCTTCTTCCATCCTTTTTCTTCCATTCTTCTTCTTCCATCCGTTTTCTTCCATTCTTCTTCTTCCATCCTTTTTCTTCCATTCTTCTTCTGCCGATATTCTTCTTCTTCCATTCTTCTTATTCCTTTTTCTTGTTCCATTCTTCTTCTTCAATTCTTCTTCTTCCCTTCTTCTCTTCCGTTCTTCTTCTTTCATTCCTCTTCTTTCGATCTTATACTTCCGATCTTCTGCTTTCGATAATCTCCTTCCATTCTTCTTCTCCCATTCCTCTTCTTCCATTCTTCTTCTACCGATCTTCTTCTTCCATTCTTCTTCCAACTTCTTCTTCTATTCTTCTTCTTATGATCTTCTTCCTCCATTGCTCTTCTTCGATTCTTCTTCTTCCATTCTTCTTCTGCCAATCTTCTTCTGCCATCCTTCTTTTCTCGATCTTCTTCTTCAATTATTCTCCTGCCGATCTTCTTCTTCTATCCTTCTTCTTCCTTTCCTCTTCTTCCATTCTTCTTCTTCCATTCTTCTTCTGCCGATATTCTTCTTCTTCCATTTTTCTTCTTCGTTTCTTGATTTCGATTCTTCTTCCTCCATTCTTCTTCCTCCGATCTTCTTCTTCCATTCTTCCTCTTCCATTCTTTTTCTTCCGGTCTTCTTCTTGCATTCTTCTTCTTTCGATCTTCTTCTTTAATTCTTCTTCGTCCATTCTTCTTCTTCCGATATTCTTTCGATCTTCTTCATCCATTTTTCTTCTTCTATCCTTCTTCTTCATTCTTCTTCTTCCGATCTTCTTCCAATCTTCTTCTTCCATTCTTGTTCTTCCATTCTTCTTCTTCCGATGTTCTTCTTCCATTCTTCTTCTTCCAATGTTCTTCTTCTTCCGATGTTTTTCTTCCATTCTTCTTCTTCCGATCTTCTTCTTCCATTCTTCTTCTTCTGATCTTATTCTTCCATTCATTCTTCTTCTTCCGATCTTCTTCTCCCATTCTTCTTCTTCCGATCTTCCTCTTTTATTCTTCTTCTTCCGATCTTCCACTTCCAACCGATCTTCTTCTTCTATTTTCTTCTTCCAGTCTTCTATTCTTCTTCTTCCACTCTTCTTTTTCCATTCTTCTTCTTCCGATCTTCTTCTTCCATTCTTCGTCTTCAATTCTTCTTCTTTCGATATTCTTCTTCCATTCTTATTCTTCTGTCGATCTTCTTCTTCCATTCTTATTCTTCTGATCTTCTTCTTCCATTCTTATTCTTCCGATCTTCTTCTTCCATTCTTCTTCTCCAGATCTCCTTCTTCCATTCTTCTCCTTCCATGCTTCTTCTTCTTCCATCCTTCTTCTTCCATTCTTCTTTTTCCTTTCTTCTTCTTCCATTCTTCTTTTTCCTTTCTTCTTCTTCCATTCTTCTTTTTCCTTTCTTCTTCTTCCATTCTTCTTCTTCTATTCTTGTTCTTCTGATCTTCTTCTTCCGTTATTCTTCTTCCCTTCCTCTTTTTTCGATCTTCTTCTTCCGATCTTCTTGTTCCATTCTTCTTCTTCCGATCTTCTTCTTCCGAACATCTTCTTCCATTGTTTTTCTTCCATCCTTCTTTTTCCCTTCTTTTTCTTCGGATCCTCTTCTTCGATTCTTCTTCCCTTCTTTTTTTTCGGATCCTCTTCTTGCATTCTTCTTCCCTACTTTTTCTTCGGATCCTCTTCTTCCATTCTTCTTCTTCCATCCTTCTTCTTCCATTCTTCTTCTTCCATCCTTCTTCTTCCATTCTTCTTTTTCCTTTCTTCTTCTTCCATTCTTCTTTTTCCGATCTTCTTCTTCCGTTATTCTTTTTCCATTCTTCTTTTTCCGATCTTCTTCTTCCGTTATTCTTTTTCCATTCTTCTTTTTCCGATCTTCTTCTTCCGTTATTCTTTTTCCATTCTTCTTCTTTCGATTTTCTTCTTCCGATCTTCTTCTTCAATTGTTCTTCTTCCGATGTTCTTCTTCAATTATTCTTCTTCCGATCTTCTTCTTTCGATCTTCTTCTTCCATTCTTCTTATTCCATCCTTTTTCTACCATTCTGCTTCTTCCATTCTACTTCTTCCTTTTTCTTCTTCCATTCTTCTTCTTCCTTTTTCTTGTTCCATTCTTCTTCTTCTTTTCTTGTTCCATTCTTCTTCTTCCGATCTTCCACTTCTGATCTTCTTCTTCCATTCTTCTTCTTCCCTTCTTCTCTTTCGATGTTCTTCTTCCAGTCTTCTTTTTGCATTCCTCTTCTTTCGATCCTGATCCGGTCGATGACGTCAGCAGCAGATGACCACGTGGACCAGTCACAGGGTGACACGTGGCATGAAATAGCAGGTGAATCAGAGAGGAGATCACTTAGAATGGTGATCGGTGGTCAGTTACCGAGTGGCCACCACCCCAGATAAGCCTCGCATGATTCTAGAAGCAGAGCGCGGAAAGTAATAAGGCACCGATCGGTCATCAGTGCGTGAAAAGCACGATCGGTCATCAGTGCGTGAAGAGCGCGATCGGTCATCAGTGCGTGAAGAGCGCGATCGGTCGTCAGTGCATGCAGAGTGCAATCGGTCGTTAATGTGTGTAGAGCGCGATCGGTCATCGAGGTTCTTGCCAACACGTGTTAAGCTGGGACCCAGGTTCCCAGCGAGAGCGTTACGCATGCACCTCGCATGATGCCCACTCAGAGGACGTGCGGTGAGACCATGCAGGCAGGATGCGCCTGGTGAGTGTGCTTAGAACAGCCACACTCGGTGCTCTCCTGGGAGCATGCACCCACTCAGAGGATGTACGGTGAGACCATGCAGGCAGGATGCGCCTGGTGAGTGTGCTCAGACCAGCCACACCTGGCGCTCTCCTGGGAGCATGCGACTCACTCAGAGAGAAGAAACGCGCTAAGTTACTCCGCAAGAGGATAACTTAGCCGCACAGAGAAAAGCGCAGAAGCCCTTCAGATGTGACACGTGTACGGTTAGATGTCAGCTGCATGCCTCCACGTGTCACCATCTGAGAGAGAGGCGCGTCCCAGTATAAAGGTACTCCACCTCATGTACGGTACACACATTCTTACACAGTTTTACAGACCCTCACAGAATTACACTTCTTACAGTTTTTACAGTAAAGGTTTCTGAGTCATTGTGGGGACGTTTGTACACGTTGCACAGTGATAACAGAATTGAGCCACAGAGAGAGAAAGTGGATCAGAGCACACACAAGTCTCACAGAGAGATTCAGTGAGAGTTTTTGGTGTTCCTGTTATCTGACTTGAGCATCGGAGCTACAACGGTCGCTAGCGGCGCCGTCTGTGTGTTTTGCAGGCATCGTTTGGAGTTCCAGTGAAGGTTCTTGGAGCGTTCTTGCAAAACGTGCAGTTGCAGAAGGCTAGACGAAGGAGTGACGAGGCATATCCTCCACATTTGAGTCCGCGGCAGGATCAGATCCTATTCCTTTGATCTTCTTCTTACGAAAATCTTCTTCCATTCTTCTTCTTCCCATTCTTCTTCTACCGATCTTCTACTTCCATTCTTCTTCTTCCATTCTTCTTCTTCCGATCTTGTTTTCCCATTCTTTGTCTATCACTCTTCTTCTTCCATTCTTCCTCTTCCGATCTTCTTCTTCCAGTCTTCTTCTTCCATCCTTTTTCTTCCATTCTTCTTCTTCCATCCTTCTTCTTCCACTCTTCTTCTTCCTTTTACTTTTTCCATTCTTCTTCTTCCTTTTCCTTATTCCATTCTTCTTCTTCCATTCTTTTTCTTCCATTCCTCTTCATCCATCCTTCTTCTTCCATTCTTCTTCTTCCGATCTTCTTCTTCCATTCTTCTTCTTCAATTCTTCTTCTTCCGATCTTCTTCTTCCATTCTTCTTCTTCCATCCTTCTTCTTCCATTCTTCTTCTTCCTTTTTCTACCTCCATTCTTCTTCCTCCTTTTTCTTGTTCCATTCTTCTTCTTCCCTTCTTTTTCTTCCGATCTTCTTTTTCTGATCTTCTTCTTCCCTTCTTCTGTTCCGATGTTCTTCTTCCATTATTCTTCTTCCATTCCTCTTCTTTCGATCCTATTCTTTCAATGTTCTTCATTCGAAAATCTTCTTCCATTCTGATTCTTCCATTCTTCTTGTACCGATCTTTTCTTCCATTCTTCTTCTTCTTATCTTCTTCCTCCATTCTTCTTCTTCTGATCTTCTTCTTCCATTCTTCTTCTTCTTCCGATCTTCTTCTTCCATTGTTCGTCTACTGATCTTCTTCTTCCGATCTTCTTCTTCCATTCTTCGTCTACCGATCTTCTTCTTGCGATCCTCTTCTACCGATCTTCTTCTTCCATTATTCTTCCTCCACTCTTCTCTTTCCAATCTTCTTCTTCCGATCTTCTTCTTCCATTGTCCATCTTCCATTCTTCTTCGTTTGGATATTCTTCTTCCATTCTTCTTCTTCCATCCTCCTTTTGCCATTCTTCATTTTCCTTTCTTCTTCTTCCATTCTTCTTCTTCCGATCTTCTTCTTCCGTTATTCTTCTTCTATTCTTCTTCTTTTGATTTTCTTCCCCGATCTTCTTATTCCGTTCTTCTACTTCCGATCTTCGTCTTCCGATCTTCTTCTTCTGATCTTCTTCTTCTTCCATTTTTCTTCTTCCGTTCTCCTTCTTCAAATTTTCTTCTTCCGATCTTCTTCTTCCATTCTTCTTCTTCCATTCTTCCTCTTCCGATCTTCTTCTCCCATCCTTCTTCTTCCATTCTTTTTCCTCTGATCTTCGCCTTCAATTCTTCATCTTCAATTCTTCTTCTTCCTATCTTCTTCTTCCGATCTTCTTCTTCCATTCTTCTTCTTCCATTCTTCTTTTTCTATTCTTCTTCTTCCATTCTTCTTCTTCCGGTCTTCGTCTTCCACTCTTCTTCTTTCGATCTTTTTCTTCCGATAATCTTCTTCCAATTCTTCTTCTTCCATTCTTCTTCGTCTATTGTTCTTCTTCCATGCTTGTTTTTCATTATTCTTTTCTATTCTTCTTCTTCAATATTTCTTCGTCTATTGTTTTTCTTCCATTCTTCTGCCCCCATTCTTCTTCTTGTATTCTGCTTCTTCTATTCCTCTTCTTCCATTCTTTTTCTTCGAATCTTCTTCCCCCATTCTTCTTCCTTTATTCTTCTTTCGATCTTCTTCTTCCATTCTTCCTTTTCCAATCTTCTTCTTCCATTCTTCTTCTTCCGATCTTCTTCTTCCATTCTTCTTCTTCTATTCTTTTTCTCCAATTCTTCTTCTTCTATTCTTTTTCTCCCATTCTTCTTCTTCTATTCTTTTTCTCCCATTCTTCTTCTTCCGATCTTCTTCTGCCATTGTTTTTCTTTCGTTCTTCTTCTTCCATTCTTCTTTTTCCCATCTTGTTCTTCCATTCTTCTTCCTCCATTCCACTTCTTCCGTTCTTCTTCCATTCTTCTTCTTCCCATCTTCTTCTTCCATTCTTCTTCTTTCGATCTTCTTCTTCCCATCTTCTTCATCCATTCTTCTTCTTTCGATCTTCTTCTTCCCATCTTCTTCTTCCATTCTTCTTCCCATCTTCTTCTTCCATTCTTCTTCTTTCGATCTTCTTCTTCCCATCTTCTTCTTCCATTCTTCTTCTTTCGATCTTCTTCTTCCCATCTTCTTCCATTCTTCTTCTTTTTATCTTCTTCTTCTTATCTTCTTCGTCTGATCTTCTTCTTCCATTCTTCCTCTTCCGATCTTCTTTTTCCATTCTTTTTCTCTCATTCGTGTTCTGCCGATCTTATTCTTCCGATCTTCTTCTGCCATTGTTCTTCTTTCGATTTTGTTGTTCTATACCTCTTCTTCCAATCTTCTTCTTCAATTCTTCTTCTTCCATTTTTCTTCCATTCTTCTTCTTCCCTTCTTCGTCTTCCGTTCTTACTCTTCTATTCTTCTTCTTCCTATCTTCTTTTTCGGATCTTCTCCTTCCATTGTTCTTCTTCCCCCATCTTCTTCTTCCATTCTTCTACTGCCATTCTTTTTCTTCCATTCTTCTTCTTCTTCCATTCTTCTTCTTCAGATCTTCTTCTTCCGATCTTCTTCTTCCATTCTTCTTCTTCCGATCTTCTTCTTCCATTCTACTTCTTCCGATCTTCTTCTCCATTCTTCTTCTTCCATTCTTCTTCTTCCGATCTTCTTCTTCCATTCTTCTTCTTCCGATCTTCTTCTTCCATTCTTCTTCTTCCGATCTTCTTCTTCCGATCTTCTTCTTCCATTCTTCCTCTTCCAGTCTTCTTCTTACATTCCACTTCTTCCATTCTTCTTCTTCCATTCTTCTCCCTCCATTCTTCTTCTTCCATTCTTCTACTTCTGATCTTCTTCTGCAGATCTTCTTCTTCCATTCTTCTTCTTCCGATCTTCTTGTTCTATTCTTCTTCTTTCATTATTCATCTTCCATTCTGGCTCAATCGATATTCTGCTTCCGGTCGTTTTCATCCATTCTTCTTGTGATCTTCTTCTTCCATTCTTCTTCTTCCCATCGTCTTCTTCAATTCTTCTTCTTCCCATCTTCTTCTTTCATTCATCTTCTTCCCTTCTTCTTCCCTTCTTCTTCCATTCTTCCTATTCCGATCTTCTTCTTCCATTCTTCTTCTGTCATTCTTCTTTTGCCATTCTTCTTCTTCCGATCTTCTTGTTCCATTTTTCTTCTTCCCATCTTCTTCTTCCATTCTTTTTCCTCCATTCTTCTTCCATTCTTCCTCTTCCATTCTTCTTCTTCCATTTTTCTTCTTCCCTTCTTCTACTTCCATTCTTACTCTTCCATTCTTCATCTTCCGATCATCTTCTTCAATTCTTCTTCCATTCTTTTTCTTCCGTTCTTCTACTGCGATTCTTTTTCTTCCATTCTTCTTCTTGTTCTTCCGATCTTCTTCCTTCATTCTTCTTTTTCTTCCGATCTTCTTCTTCCATTCTTCTTCTTTCATTCTTCTTCCTCCATTATTCTCCTTCCATTCTTCTTCAACCGATCTTCCTTATCCGGCCTTCTTCTTCCATTCTTCTTCCTCCATTCTCCTTTCTCCATTCTTCTTCTTCTGGTCTTCTTCTTCCATTCTTCTTCTTCTGGTCTTCTTCTTCCATTCTTCTTCTTCTGGTCTTCTTCTTCCATTCTTCTTCTTTCGTGCTTCTTCTGTCGTCTTCTTCTTTCATTCTTCTTCTTCTTCCGATCTTCTTCTTCCCTTCTTCTTCTTCTGATCTCCTTCTTCTATTCTTCTATTTCCAATCTTCTTTTTCTGATCCTCTTCTTCCAGTCTTCTTCTTACAATCTTCTTCTTCTGATCTTCTTCTGCCACTCTACTTTTGCCACTCTTCTTCTTCCATTCTTCTTTTCCCTATCTTCTTCTTCTGCCATTCTTCTTCCTATCTTCATCTTCCAATCTTCTTCTTCCAATCTTCTTCTATCGATCTTCTTCTTCCAATCTTCTTCTATCGATCTTCTTCTTCCAATCTTCTTCTATCGATCTTCTTCTTCCAATCTTCTTCTATCGATCTTCTTCTTCCCATATTCTTTTGATCTCTTTCCCATCTTCTTCTTCCATTCTTCTTTTTCCATCCGTTCTTCTTCTTCCATTCTTCTTCTTCAATCCATTCTTCTTCTTCTTCCAATCTTCTTCTTCTATTCTTCGTTTTCCACTCTTCTTATTCCATTCTTCTTCTTCCATCCATTATTCTTCTTCAAACCATTATTCTTTTTCCATTCTTCTTCTTTTTCCATTATTCTTCTTCCATTCTTCTTCTTTTTCCATTCTTCTTCTTCTGTTCTTCTTCTTATTCCATTATTCTTCTTCCATTTTTCTGTTTCCATACGTTCTTCTTCTTCCATCCATTTTTTCTTCTTCCATCCATTCTTCTTCTTCCATTCTTCTTCTCCGATTCCTCTCCTTCCATTCTTCTTTTTCCATTTTTCTTTTTCCATTCTTCTTTTTCCATTCTTCTTCCATTTTTCTTTTTCCATTCTTCTTCTTTCATTCTTTTTCTTCCATATTTCTTCCTCCTTTCTTCTTCCATTCTTCTCCTTCCATTCTAATTCTTCTACTCTTCTTCTTCTTCTTCCTTTCTTCTTCTTCCATTTTTCTTCGTCATCGTTTTTTCTTCTTCCACTCTTCTTCTGCAATTGTTCTTTGTGTATTCTTCTTCTTCCATTCTTCTGCTTCCATTCTTCTTCTTTCATTCTTCTGTTTCCGTTCTTCTTCTTCCATTCTTCTTCCTTCACTCTTCTTCCTTTCTTCTTCGTCCTTTCTTCTTTTTCCATTCTTCTTCTTTCACTCTTGTTCTTCGATTCTTCTTCTTCTTCTTCTTCCATTTGTCGTCTTCTATAGTTCTTCTTCCTTTCTTCTTCTTCCAATCTTCTTATTCCATTCTTTTTGTTCCTTTCTTCTTCTTCCTTTCTTCTTCTTCCATTCTTCTCCTTCCATTCTTCTTCTTCCATTCTTCTTCTGCCATTCTTCTTCTTCCATTCTTCTTCTGCCATTCTTCTTCTTCCATTCTTCTTCCTCCAATCTTCTTCTATTCCTCTTCTTCCATTCTTCTTCTTCCATTCCTCTTCTTCCATTTTTCTTCCACTTTTCTTCCATTCTTCTTCTTCTTCTATTATTCTTATTCCTTTCTTCTTCTTCTATTCTTCTTCTTCCATTCTTCTATTTTTCTTCTTTCCATCTTCTTCTTCTATTCCTATTCTTCCATTCTTCTTTTCTATTCTTCTTCTTCGTTGCTTCTTATTCCATTTTTCCTTGCTTCTTCTTTCATTCTTCTTCTTCCAATCTTCTTCTTCTATTCTTCTTCAATTCTTCTATGATTATTCTTCTTCTATTATACTTCTTCCATTTTTCTTCTTTTGTTATTGTTCTTCCATTCTTCTTTAATTCTTCTTCTTCTTCTATTATTCGTCCTCCATTCGGCTTCTTCCATTCTTCCTCTTGTATGCTTCTTCTTCCATTCATCTTATATTCTTCTTCGTCCATTCTTCCTCTTGTATTCTTCTTCTTCCATTCCTCTTCTATTCTTCTATTTCCATTCTTCTTATTGCAATCTTCTTCTTCCATTCTTCTTGTTCCAATCTTCTTCTTCCCTTTTTCTTCTTCCATTCTTCTTCTTCTATTCCTCTTCTTCCATTCTTCTTCTATTCTTCTTCTTCTTCTATTCTTCTCTTCCATTCTTCTTCTTCTATTCTTCTTGTTCCATTCTTCATCTGCCTTTCTTCTTGTTCCATTTTTCTTCAGCCATTTTTCTTTTTCTGTTCCTCTTTTTCCATTCTTCTTCTTCTATTCCTCTTCTTCCATTCTTCTTCTTCTTCTATTCTTCTTCTTCTTCCTTGCTTCTTTTTTCATTCTTCTTCTTCTATTCTTCTTCTTCTTCCTTGCTTCTTTTTTCATTCTTCTTCTTCTTCTTCCTTGCTTCTTTTTTCATTCTTCTTCTTCTTCTTCCTTGCTTCTTTTTTCATTCTTCTTCTTCTTCTTCCTTGCTTCTTTTTTCATTCTTCTTCTTCTATTCTTCTTCTTCTTCCAATCTTCTACTTCCATTCTTCCGCTTCCATTTTTCTTCCTCCATTCTTCCTCTTGTATGCTTGTTCTTCCATTCTCTTCTATTTTTTTTCTTCTATTCTTCTTCTTCTATTGTTTTTCTTCCATTCTTCTTTTCCATTCTTCTTCTTCTATTCTTCCTCTTCCATTCTTCTTCTTCTATTCCTCTAATTCCATTGTTCTTCGTCTATTGTTCTTCATCCATTCTTCTTCTATTCTTCTTCTTCCATTGTTTTTCATCTATTCTTCTTCTTCCATTGTTTTTCTTCTATTCTTCTTCTTCCATTGTTCTTCGTCTATTGTTCTTCCCCCATTCTTCTTTTCCATTCTTCTTCTTCCATTCTTCTTCTTCCATGCTTCTTCTTTTGCTCTGCTTGTTCCATTCTTCTTCTTCCTTTTTTCTTCTTCCTTTCTTCTACTTCCTTTCTTCTACTTCCATTCATCTTCTTCCATTCTTCGTCTTCCATTGTTCTTCCTCTGTTCCTCTTCTTTCATTCTTCTTCTTCCACTCTTCTTCGTCTATTCTTCTTCTTCCATTCTTCTTACTCAATTCTTCTTCTTCCTTTCATTTTCTTCATTTCTTCTTCCTCCATTCTTCTTCTTATATTCTCCTTCTTCTTATCTTCTTCTTGCATTTTTTCTTCTTCCATTCTTCTTCCTTTCTTCTTTTTCGTTCTTCTTCTTCCATTCTTCTTCTTACATTTTTGTTCTTTCATTCTTTTTCCTCCATTCTTCATCTTTTGTTCTTCTTCTTCAATTCTTCTTCTTCCATTGTTCGTCTTTCGTTCTTCTTCTTCCATTGTTATTCTTCCATTCTCCTTCTTTTATGCTTCTTCTTCTATTCTTCTTCCATTCTTGTTTTCCGTTCTTCTTCTTCCGTTCTTCTTCTTCCATTCTTCTTCATCCATTCTTCTGCTTCCATTCTTCTTCTTCCATTGTTCTTCTTCCATCCATTCTTCTTCTTCCACTCTTCTTCTTCCATTCTTCTTCTTCCATCCATTCTTCTTCTTCAATTCTACTTCTTTCATTCTTCTTCTTCTTCTTCCATTCCTCTTCTTCCATCCATTCTTCTTCTTCCAGTCTTCTTCTTCCATTTTTCTTCCTCATTTCTTCTTCCATTTTCTTCTCCCATTCTTCTTCTTCCATACTTCTTCTTCCATTCTAATTCTTCCATTATTCTTCTTCCTCTTTTCTACTTCCATTCTTCTTCTGCAATTGTTCTTCGTGTATTCTTCTTCTTCCATTCTTCTTCTACCATTCTTTTTCTTCAATTCTTCTTCTTCTTCTGATCTTCTTCATCTATTCTTCTTCATCCGATCTTCTTCTTCCGTTCTTGTTCTTCAATTATTCCTCTTCTGATCTTTTTCTTTCCTTCTTCTTCTTCCGATCTTCTTGTTCCATTCTTCTTCTCCCATTCTTCTTCTTCCATTCGTCTTCTTCTGATCTTCTTCATCCATTATTCTCCATCCGATCTTCTTCTTCCATTCTTCTTGTTCCGTTCTTCTTCTTCAATTCTTCCTCTTCTGATCTTCTTCTTCCATTCTTATTGTTTCGTTCTTCTTCTTCAATTCTTCCTCTTCTGATCTTCTTCTTCCATTCTTCTTCTTTACTTCTTCTTCTTCCGATCTTCTTCTTGTTCCATTCTTCTTCTTTCATCCATTCTTCTTCCATCTATTCTTCTTCTTCTATTCTTTTTCTTCCATTTTTCTTCCATCCATTCTTCTTCTTCCATTCTTCTTCTTCCATTCTTCTTCGTCTATTCTTCTTCTTCCATTCTTGTTCCTCAATTCTTCTTATTCCTTTCTTTTTTTTTCATTTCTTCTTCCTCCATTCTTCGTCTATTTCTTCTTATCTTCTTCTTCCATTTTTTTCTTTTATTCTTTCTCTTCCTTTCTTCTTACAATCTTCTTCTTCCATCATTCTTCTTCAATTCTTGTTCATCCATTCTTCTTCTTCTTTTCTTCTTCCTCCATTATTTCTCTTCTATTCTTCTTCTTCCATTGTTTTTCTATTCATCTTTTTCCTTTCTTCTTCCTCCTTTCTTCTTTTTCCATTCTTCTTCTTCCATTCTTCTTCTTCCATTCCTCTTCTTCCATTCTTCTTCTTCCATTCTTCTTTTTCCTTTCTTCTTCTTCCTTTCTTCTTTTTCCATTCTTCTTCTTCTTCCACTCTTCTTCGTCTATTCTTCTTCTTCCATTCTTCTTCCTCCTTTCTTCTTCTTCATTTCTTCTTCTTCCATTCTTCTTCTTCTATTCTTCTTCTTCCATTTTTTTCTTTTATTCTTCTTCTTCCTTTCTTCTGCTTCCATTCTTCTTCCATTCTTTTTCGCCTATTCCTCTTCTTCCATTCTTCTTCGTCTATTCCTCTTCTTCCATTCTTCTTCTTCCATTCTTCTTCTTTCGTTTTTCTTCTCATATTCTTCTTCTTCTTTTCTTGTTCTTCCATTCTTCTTCTTGTTCTAGTCTTCTTGTTCCAAACTTCTTCCTCCATTTTTATTCTTCCATTCTTCTTCTACCATTCTTCTTCTACCAATCTTCATCTTCCATTCTTCTTCCTCTATTCGTTCTTCTTCCATCCATTGTTCTTCTTCCATCCGTTGTTCTTCTTCCAATCCATTTCTTCCATTCTTCTTCCTCCTTTCTTCTTCTTCCATACTTCTTCTTTCATTTTTCTTCTTCTATTCTTCTTCTTCCATACTTCTTCTTTCATTTTTCTTCTTCTATTCTTATTCTTCCATACTTCTTATTTCATTTTTCTTCTTCTATTCTTCTTCTTCCATTCTTCTTCCATTCTTCTTCTTCCGATCTTCTTTTTCCATGCATCTTCTTCCGATCTTCTTCTTCCAATCTTCTTCTTCCATACTTCTTCTACCGATCATCTTCTTCCATTCTTGTTCTTCTGATCTCCTTCTTCCCTTCTTCTTCTTCCATTCTTCTTTTGCCATTCTTCTTCTGCCATTCTTCTTCTTCCATTTTCCTTCTTCCATTTTTCTTCTTCCATTCTTCTTCTTCCATTCTTCAAAGTCCATTCTTCTTCCATTTTTCTTCTTCTACTCTTCTTCTTCCATACTTCTTCTTCTATTCTTCTTCCATTTTTCTTTTCCATTCTTCTTCCTTTCTTCTTTTTCGTTCTTCTTCCATTCTTCTTCTTCTTTCGTTCTTCTTTTCCATTCTTCTTTTATTCTTCTTCTTTTACTCCCTTTTTCTTCTTCCATGCTTCTTCTTTTTTTCTGCATCTTCCATTCTTCTTCTTCCTTTTTTCTTCTTCCTTTCTTCTACTTCCATTCTTCTTCTTCCTTTCATCTACTCCCATTCATATTCTCCCATTCTTTGTCTTCCATTGTTCTTCCTCTGTTCCTCTTCTTCCATTCTTCTTCTTCCACTGTTCTATTTCTATTCTTCTTCGTCTATTCTTCTTCTTCCATTCTTCTTCATCTATTATTCTTCTTCCGTTCTTCTTCCTCAATTCTTCTTCCATTCTTCTTCTTCTATTCCTCATCCTCCATTCTTTCTCTTCTATTCTTCTTTTTCCATTCTTCTTTTTCCTTTCTTCTTCTTCCTTTCTTCTTTTTCCATTCTTCTTCTTCCATTCTTCTTCTTCTTCCATTCTTCTTCCTCGATTCTTCTTCTTCCTTTCTTCTTCTTCTTCTATTCTTCTTCTTCCATTTTTTTCTTTTATTCTTCTTCTTCCTTTCCTCTGCTTCCATTCTTCTTCCATTGTTTTTCGTCTATTCCTCTTCTTCCATTCTTGTTCGTCTATTCCTCCTCTTGCATTCTTCTTCTTCCATTCTTCTCCCTCCTTAGTTCTTCTTCCTTTCTTGTTCTTGCTTTCTTCTTCTTCCTTAGTTCTTCTTCCTTTCTTGTTCTTGCTTTCTTCTTCTTCCATTCTTCTTCCCTCCATTCTTCTTCTTCCGTTTTTCTTCACATATTCTTTTTCTTCCTTTCTTCTTCTTCCATTCTTCTTCTTGTTACAGTCTTCTTGTTCCAAACTTCTTCCTCCATTTTTATTCTTCCATTCTTCTTTTTCCATTCTTCTTCTACCATTCTTCTTCTTCTCCCATTCTTTTTCCTCCATTCATTCTTCTTCCATCCATTTTTCTTTCTCCATCCATTCTTCTTTTTCCATCCGTTCTTCTTCTTCCATTCTTCTTCTTCCCTTCTTCTTCTTTCATTCTTCTTTCATTTTTCTTCTTCTATTCTTCTTCTTCTATTCTTCTTCTTCCATTCTTGTTGTTCTATTCTTCTTCTTCCATTCTTGTTCTTCTATTCTTCTTCTTCCACTCTTCTTCTTCTTTTCTTCTTCTTCAATTCTTCTTCCATTCTTATTTTTCACTCTTCTTCTTCCATTCTTATTTTTCACTCTTCTTCTTTCATTCTTCTTCTTTTATTCCTCTTCTTCCATTCTTCTTCTTTTATTCTTTTTCTTCCCTTCTTTTTCCATTTTTCTTCTTCCATTCATTCTTCTTTGATCCGGTCGGTCATCGGTAGTCGATGACGTCAGCAGCAGATGACAACGTGGACCACTCGCAGGGTGACACGTGGAATAAGACAGCAGGCGAATCAGGGTGGAGATCATTTAGAGAGGTGATCGGTGGTCAGTTGCTGAGTGACCACCGCCAGCAGATCAGTTCCTAGAGCGAGCGCCTGGAAGGAGATCGCGACAAAGTAAAGAAGCGCCGATCAGTCATCGGTTCTTGGTCATCGGGTTTCCTGCTAACACGTGTTAAGCTGGGACACAGGCTCCCAGTGAGAGCGTTACGCAGGCACCTCGCAGTTTTCCCAAACCAGAAGAAGAAGAGCTGCTCGCCAGTGGGGTCGTGCATGAGGATGGTATAAGAGAGCTCGTAAACCGGTCAGTGATCACTGACTCTCTTAGACCCATTACGTGCATGGCATTACGCGTTGAGGCCATGCAGGCAGGATGCGCCTGGAGAGTGTGCTTAGACCAGCCACACCTGGTGCTTCCCTTGGAGCATGCAACTTACCCAGAGGGAAGAAACGCGATAAGTTACTCCGCAATGGAATAACGCAGAAGTCCTTCAGGTGTGACACGTGTACGAGTAGATGCAAGTTGCATGCCTCCACGTGTCACCATATGAGAGAGAGGCACGACACAGTTTTTACAGTTAGAGAGATCACACATTCTCTGAGTCATTGTGGGGACGTTTATACACGTTGCGCAGTGGTAACAGACTTCAGTTACTGTGGCGGCCAGAGACATCGGTCATCGGTCAGGGAGACACATCCATCATCGGTCAGGATGATACATCGGTCATCGGTGTGTGGCGAGGTGACATCGGCCACGGGGATGTGAACAACGCGACCAGTGATCACTAAAGCGCCCACAGGCAGGGAGTGGCCTTAGTCACGAAACGACCGTGCATGAGGATGGGAAGGCACAGTTAGGTGTAGAATCCTGTTGGGACGAGAACCCATCAAGGTTAGAGTTCCCAGTGAGACTGCATGCCTGGCACGCGGACCGTGAAAGTTTTCCTAGAGATTAAGTGCATGCAGAGGCGCCCACGTGGCCATCCTGCCAAACTTTCCACTCAGGTAGAGGAAACCCACACGCAAGGTTGCCCAGAGAAGTGGGTGCTGGCAGTGCAGAAGTAATCAAGTAAGCCCTAGACTAGCCAGTAGACCCTAAGACCATATAATGGGCAGAAGAACACCAAGCAAAGGTACGTAGAACTTGCTAAAAAAAACGCAATACACAATACTCAGTTTGAAAACGCTAGAACTTCATTAAGAGATTTGGTGTTTCGGTTGCCTGACTTGAGTGTCGGAGCTACAACGGCCGCTAGAGGCGCCGTCTGTGTGTTTTGCAGGCATCGTTTGGAGTTCCGGCGAAGGTTCTTGGAGCGTTCTTGCAGAACGTGTAGTTGCAGAAGGCTAGACGAAGGAGTGACGAGGCATATCCTCAACGTTCGAGTCCGCGGCAGGATCATTTGGCGCCCACCGTGGGGTCGGAGTAAAATGAAGGTCCCATACACAAAACGAGAGTAGTAACCACAGAGATGAGGAATCCCAGACAAGGATCTGCTCCTTCAAACGGAGGCGAAGGCGTTACCATGCAACAACTCATGGAAACGATGCTCGCGCTCCAAGAAACGGTGGCAGAGTCCAGGGCGCACCAGGAGCGCATGCAGGCGAACTTGACCGCTTCCCAGGCCAGAAATGAGGAGCTGCACAGGGCCAATGAAGAGCTACGCTTGAATCTGCGCCACATGTAGCAAGCTGGGGATCGCGTGGGAGAGGATCAAGCTCCACCAACGCCCCCAAGGGCCTTTCCCATGCCCTTCTCCCCCGAAATCATGAACACGGTGGTGCCTCCCAACCTGGTGGGAGTGAAGGCGTCGTTCACGGGGGTGGAAGATCCAGAAGCTCATTTGACAGCCTTCCACACTCAGATGATGCTGTCTGGAGGCTCAGACGCCGTGTACTGCAAAATGTTTATGAGTACACTGAGCGAAATAGCCATGGAGTGGTTCGTGAGCCTGCCAGAGGGCCACATCACCTCCTTCCATCAGTTTTCAAAGCTGTTCACGGAGCAGTATATCGTCAACAGAGCGCCACCGGTGGTGTCTTACGATCTGTTTGACGTGCGCCAGTACCAGGGGGAGTCGCTGAAGGACTTTCTCAACCGCTTTGGTGCGCAGGTGGTGAGATTGCCCAGCAAGGATGAGAACATGCTGGTGCATGCATTCAAGAAAGGCGTGCTACCTGGTCCTTTCAGTGAATCGCTCATCAGAAGCCACCCTGCAACCTTCGCTGAGATCCGGCGACGCGCAGTGGCGCACATAGTAGCAGAGACAGAGGTCTCTGAGAATAGAGGCAGTGTTGCACCGTCGAAGCCATGCAGAGGTTAAGGGAAGCAGCAGCAACAGGCGCGGGTGTATGAGGCCAAGGAAGGGAAGAAGGCGCAGGGAAGGCCTCGTCCCTATGCACCCAGGAAGGACCAGGCCAAGGGGCGTGCAAGGGAGAACAACGCACCCCCTAGGTATGATTTCATGGTGGAGTTGGCGGAGCTGATCGCCATCCCTGCCGTGGCTGCAAGGCTCCGAGTACCAGAGAAGACTGACAGGGTACTTGGAAAAAAGAAGGATGAGTGGTGAGTTCCATCAGGCTTATGGACACACACTCCGCACCTGCCTGGCGTTGGGGCATTAACTCGCTGAGTTGGTGAAGACAGGATTCCTGACCGATTACCTGCGGGAGGCGCAGGGTGATCGTGCTTCGGGGTCTCAGGCAGGTGATCAGCAACATGAAATCCTTGTGCATGGGGAAGTGATGACGATTGCAGGGGGCTTTTCTGGTGGAGGGTGCTCCACGTCGCACAGAAGAAGGTATGCACGATCAGTGATGGGCGTGGACTCAGTGGATGGAAGCCATTTTCCAGAGGTGGATATCACATTCACAAGGGCTGATCTGCAGGACGTTGTACCCCACGACAACGATCCCGTGGTCATCTCCCTTGTGACAGCAGGAAGACGAGTGCACAGGGCGCTCGTAGACCAAGGAAGCTCAGCGAACGTCATGTTCTGGCTGACGTTCAACAAGTTGCAGCTGTCCCCCGATCAGTTGAGGCCATATGTTGGGTGTCTTTATGGTTTCGCGGGGGACCAAGTCGAGGTGCGGGGCTACATAAAGCTGAGGACGACGTTCACCGATGGAGTGGCGTCCCGCACAGAGAAGATAAAGTACTTGGTGGTAAATGCCCCATCTGCATACAATATCTTGCTGGGAAGACCCACGCTCAACAGGTTGGGTGCAGTGCCATCGACGAGGCACATGAAGTTGAAGCTACCGTCGGTGGAAGGGGCTGTCATTACCATCAAGTCAGATCAGGCTGAGGCTAGGCGCTGTTATGAGAACAGCCTCAAGCAGAAGAGAAGCATCTGCCATGTCACTACAACACCACCAGCAGGCGTGCTCCAGGAGCGATCGGTGGTTCGTGGTACACAGGCAGATCAGGTAATGGAACATGCTACGCTGGGGGGCTCCCAGGTAGCTCAAGTTGAAGCTGAAGCGGGGGGCATGATCGCTCCTCGTGCGTCGAGAATCGCCAGGGCAGTCATCGCCAATGAAAGGAGACCCCATCCAGCTGAGGGATGGGAAGAGGTGGAAATAAGGGGAAAGAGGTTTAAGTTGGGGGGATCGCTCGCTGCAGAAGAACGAGCACAGATCGTCGGTGTGATTGAGAGGCACATGGGCGCCTTTGCATGGTCAGCTTCTGACGTGCTAGGGATCGACCCCGATTTCCTTTGCCACCACCTGTCGATGGACCCCAAGGTGCGACCAGTGCGCCAAAGGCGAAGGAAATTTAATGAAGAGAAGAGGAAGGTGATCCATGATGAGACGCAGAAGCTCCTTGCTGCTGGACATATCAGAGAGATCCAGTACCCCGAGTGGTTGGCGAACGTGGTACTGGTGCAGAAGTTAAACGGCAAGTGGAGGATGTGTGTGGACTTCACTGACCTCAATAAGGCCTGCCCCAAGGATTCCTACCCTCTCCCTAGTATAGACGCATTGGTGGACAGCGCGTCAGGGGGGAAGCTCCTCAGCTTTCTGGACGCCTTCTCAGGCTACAACCAGATAAGGATGCACCCCATGGACGAGTGCAAGACTGCTTTCATGACGGAACGATCTTGCTACTGCTACAAGGTAATGCCGTTTGGGTTGAAGAACGCAGGAGCTACCTATTAGAGACTTATAGATAGGGTGCTCTCGCCCATGCTTGGAAGGAACGTACATGCATACATAGATGACATGGTGGTCACGTCGCGAGAGAAGGCGCATCATGTAGTTGATCTAGAGGAACTTTTCACCACCATCGCCAAGTACAGGTTGAAGCTCAACCCTGAAATGTGTATCTTCGGTGTGGAGGCTGGGAGGTTCTTAGGTTTCCTTCTAACAGAGCGTGGGATCGAGGCGAATCCAGAGAAGTGCGCGGCAATCGTGGCAATGAGGAGCCCAACAACGGTGAAGGAGGTGCAGCAGCTCACTGGTCGATTGGCCCCATTGTCACGGTTTATGTCTGCTGGGGGAGAGAAGGGTCATCCGTATTTCCAGTGTCTCAAGCGCAACAGCAGATTCCTTTGGACACAGGAGTGCGAAGAGGCCTTCCTAAAGCTGAAGGAGTATCTGGCGAGCCCACCAGTATTGTGTAAACCACAAGTGGGCACCCCTCTTCGTTTGTACTTTGCTGTGACGGAGAGGGCAATCAGCTCGGTCCTGGTACAAGAGCAAGATCAGGTCCAGAAGCCTGTGTATTTTGTGAGTAAGGTGCTGCAGGGCCCAGAAACAAGGTATCAGGCTCTGGAGAAGGCAGCACTGGCGGTAGTTTTTTCAGCTAGAAGGCTCAGACACTATTTCCACAGCTTCACCATAGTGGTCATGACAGACTTGCCCATCCAGAAGGTGTTGAAGAAGCCAGACGTTGCAGGAAGGATGGTCAAGTGGGCTGTGGAACTCTCAGAATTCGACATCCAGTACGAGCCCCGAGGACCGATCAAGGGGCAGGTGTTCGCCGATTTCGTGGTCGAGCTATCGTCGGTCGCGACACTTGCAGAAGGCGTAGTTTTTCGATGGGTCTTATCGGTGGATGGCTCCTCCAGTCAGCAGGGGAGCAGTGCTGGAGTCATTCTGGAAGGCCCAAACGGGGTACTGATCGAGCAGTCCCTTCGCTTTGCCTTCAAGGCCAGCAACAATCAGGCGGAGTATGAAGCACTGATCGCAGGAATGTTGCTGGCAAGAGAAATGGGAGAGGGAAGTCAGGTGGCTATGAGTGATTCGTTGCTAGTCACTGGCAATGTTACAGGGGAGTTCCAGGCGAAAGATCCTCACATGACAGCTTACCTGGAGTACGTACAGCTCCTGAAGTCGTCCTTCGATGAGTTTGAGTTGGTGCATGTGCCCCGCGACCACTAATATTCACTAAATGAAGTTTCCCCCAACCCCAAACTACTAACGAATCGGCACAAAACATGCACATACGCCATGCCCCTTTTCGAGCCACTTTCATTTTTAAGGCGTCTTGATCGGACTTCTCTGTCAAAATCTATCGCCATTTGAAGTTTGTATACCCTAATATTCACTAAATGACGTTTCCCCAAACCCCAAACTACTGACAAATCGGAACAAAACATGCAGATACGCCACGCCTCATTTCGAGCCACTTCCATTTTTTAGGCGTCTTGATCGGACTTTTCTGTCAAAATCTATCGCCATTTGAAGTTTGTATACCCTAATATTCACTACATGAAGTTTTCCCAAACCTCAAACTACTGACGAATCAGTACAAAACATGAAGATACGCCACGCCCCATTTCGAGCCACTTTGATTTTTGAGGCCTCTTAATCAGACTTCTCTGTCAAAATCTATCGCCATTTGAAGTTTTTAAACCCTAATATTACCTAAATGAAGTTTCCCCAATCCCCAAACTACTGACGAATCGGCACAAAATATGCACATACGCCACGCCTCGTTTCGAGCCACTTTCATTTTTGAGTCGTCTTGATCCGACTTCTTTGTAAAAATCTATCGCCATTTCAACTTTGGATACCCTAATATTCACTAAATGAAGTTTCCCCAAACCCCAAACTACTGACGAACCGGCACAAAACATGCAGATACGCCACACCCCGTTTCGACCCACTCTCATTTTTTCGACGTCTTGATCGGACTTCTCTGTCAAAATCTATCGCCATTTGAAGTTTGTATACCCTAATATTCACTAAATAAAGTTTCCCCAAACCCTAAACTACTGACGAACCGGCACAAAACATGGAGATACGCCACCCCCCATTTCGAGCCACTTTCATTTTTGAGGCGTCTTGATCGAAATTCTCTGTCAACATCTATTGGAATTTGAAGTTTCTATACCCTAATATTCAATAAATGAAGTTTCCCCAAACCCCAAACTACTGACGAAACCGCACAAAACATGCAGATACGCCACGCCACGTTTCGAGCCACTTTCATTTTTTAGGCGTCTTGATCGGACCTCTCTGTCAAAATCTATCGCCATTTGAACTCTGTATACCCTAATATTCACTAAATGAAGTTTCACCAAACCCCTAACTACTGACGAATCGGCACAAAACATGCACATACGCCACGCCCCGTTTCGAGCCACTTTCATTTTTGAGGCGTCTTTATCGGACTTCTCTGTCAAAATCTATCGCCATTTGAAGTCTGTATACCCTAATATTCACTAAATGAAGTTTCCCCAAACCCAAAACTACTGACAAATCGGCACAAAATATGCAGATACGCTACGCCCCGTTTCGAGCTACTTTTTTTTAAGGCGTCTTGATCGGACTTCTCTGCCAATATGTATCGCCATTTGAAGTTTATATACCCTAATATTCACTAAATGAAGTTTCCCCAAACCCCAAACTTGTGACGAATCAGCGCAAAACATACAGATAGGCCACGCCCCGTTTCAAGCCACTTTAATTTTTGCGGCGTCTTGATCGGAATTCTCTGTCAATATCTATCGCCATTAGAAGTTTGTATTCGCTAAAATTCACTAAATGAAGTTTCCTCAAAACCCAGACTACTGACGAATCGGCACAAAACATGCAGATACGCCACGCCCCATTTCGAACCACTTTCATTTTTGAGGCGTCCTGATCGGACTTCTCTCTTAAAATCTATCGCCATTTGAAGTTTTTATACCCTAATATTCACTAAATAAAGTTTGCCCAAACTGCAACCTACTGACGAACCGGCACAAAACATGCAGATACGCCACACCCCGTTTCGAGCCACTCTCATTTCTTAGGCGTCTTTATCGGACTTCTCTGTCAAAATCTATCGCCATTTGAAGTTTCTATACCCTAATATTCACTAAATGAAGTTTCCCAAAACCCCAAACTACTGACGAATCGGCATAAAACATGCAGATACGCCATGCCCTATTTCGAGCCACTTTCAATTTTGAGGCGTCTTGATCGGACTTCTCTGTCAAAATCTATCGCCATTTGAAGTTTGTAGACCCTAATATTCACTAAATGAAGTTTCCCCAAACCCCAAACTACTGACGAAGTGGCACAAAACATGCGGATACGCCACGCCCCGTTTCGAGCCACTTTCATTTTTGAGGCGTCTTTATCGGACTTCTCTGTCAAAATCTATCGCCATTTGAAGTTTGTATACCCTAATATTCACTAAATAAAGTTTCCCCAAACCCCAAACTACTGACGAACCGGCACAAAACATGCAGATACGCCACGCCCCGTTTCGAGCCACTTTCATTTTCGAGGCGTCTTGATCGGACTTCTCTGTCAACATCTATCGCCATTTGATATTTCTATACCCTAATATTCACTAAATGAGGTTTCCCCAAACCCCAAAGTACTGACGAACCGTCACAAAACATGCAGATACGCCACGCCCCATTTCGAGTCACTTTCATTTTTCAGGAGTCTTTACCGGACTTCTCGGTCAAAATCTATCGCCATTTGAAATTTGTATACCCGTATATTCACTAGATGAAGCTTCCCCAAACCCCAAACTACTTACGAATCGGCACAAAACATGCTGATACGCCATGCCCCGTTTCGAGCGTCTTTCATTTTTTAGGCGTCTTGATCGGACTTCTCTGTCGAAATCTATCGCCATTTGAAGTTTGTATACCCTAATATTCACTAAATTAAGTTTCCCTTAACCCCAAACTTTTAACGAAATGGCACAAAACATGCAGATATGCCACGCCCCGTTTCGAGCCACTTTCATTTTTGTGGCGTCTTGATCGGACTTCTCTGTCAAAATCTATCACCATTTGAAGTTTGTATTCGCTAATATTCCCTAAGTGAAGCTTCGCCAAAACCCAAACTACTGATGAATCAGCACAAAATATGCAGATACGCCACCCCCCGTTTCGAGCCACTTTCATTTTTGAGGCATCTTGTTTGGACTTCTCTGTTAGAATCTATCGCCATTTGAAGTTTGTATACCCTAATATTCACTAAATGAAGTTTCCCCAAACCCCAAACTACTAACACCCCATTTCGAGCCAGTTTGATTTTTGAGGCCTCTTAATCAGACTTCTCTGTCAAAATCTATCGCCATTTGAAGTTTGTATACCCTAATATTACCTAAATGAAGTTTCCCTAAACCCCAAACTACAGACGAATCGGCACAAAATATGCACATACACCACGCCCCGTTTCGAGCCACTTTCATGTTTGAGGCGTCTTGATCGGACTTCTCTGTCAAAATCTATCACCATTTGAAGTTTGGATACCCTAATACTCACTAAATGAAGTTTCCCCAAACCCCAAACTATTGAGGAATCGACACCAAACATGCAGATACGCCACGCCCTGTGTCGAGCCACTTTAGTTTTTTAGGCGTCTTGATCAGACTTCTCTGTCTGAATCTATCGCCATTTAAAGTTTGTATACCCTAATATTCACTAAATGAAGTTTGCCCAAACCCCAAACTACTGACGAACCGGCACAAAACATGCAGATACGCCACGCCCTGTTTCGAGCCACTTTCATTTTATTGCATCTTGATCGGACCTCTCTGTCAAAATCTATCGCCATTTGAACTCTCTATACCCTAATATTCACTAAATGAATTTTCCCCAAACCCCAAACTACTGACGAATCGGCACAAAACAAGCAGATACGCCACGCCCCGTTTCAAGCTACTTTCATTTTTTAGGCGTCTTGATCGGACTTCTCTGTCAAAATCTATCGCCATTTGAATATTGTATTCGCGAATATTCACTAAATGAAGTTTCCCCAAAACCCAAACTACTGACGAATCGGCACAAAACATGCAGATACGCCACGCCCCATTTCAAGCCACTTTCACTTTTTAGGCATCTTGATCGGACTTCTCTGTCAGAATCTATCGCCATTTGAAGTTTGTATACTCTAATATTCACTAAATGAGGTTTCCCCAAACCCCAAACTATTGACGAATCGACACAAAACATGCAGATACACCACGCCCCATTTCGAGCCACTTTCATTTTTGAGGCGTCTTGATCGGAATTCTCTGTCAACATCTATTGGCATTTGAAGTTTTTATACCCTAATATTCAATAAATGAACTTTCCCCAAACCCCAAACTACTGACGAAACGGCACAAAACATGCAGATACGCCACGCCCCGTTTCGAACCACTTTCATTTTTTAGGACTCTTTATCGGACTTCTCTGTCAAAATCTATCGCCATTTGAAGTTTGTATACCCTAATATTCACTAAATGAAGTTTCCCCAAATCCCAAACTTTTGACGAATCGGCATAAAACATACAGATACGCCACGCCCCGTTTCGAGCCGATTTCATTTTTGAGGCGTCTTGATCGGACCTCTCTGTCAAAATCTATCGCCATTTGAACTCTGTATACCCTAATATTCACTAAATGAAGTTTCCCCAAACCCCAAACTACTGACGAATCGGCACAAAACATGCAGATACGCCGCGCCCCGTGTCGAGCTACTTTCATTTTTTAGGCGTCTTGATAGGACTTCTTTGTCAAAATCTATCGCCATTTTGAAGTTTGTATACCCTAATAGTCACTAAATGAAGTTTCCCCAAACCCCAAACTACTGACGAATCGGCACAAAACATGCAGATACGCCATGTCCCATTTTGAGCCACATTCATTTTCGAGGCGTCTTGATCGGACTTCTCTGTCAACATCTATCGCCATTTGATATTTCTATACCCTAATATTCACTAAATGAGGTTTCCCCAAACCCCAAACTACTGACGAACCGTCACAAAACATGCAGATACGCCACGCCCCATTTCGAGTCACTTTCATTTTTCAGGAGTCTTTATCGGACTTCTCGGTCAAAATCTATCGCCATTTGAAATTTGTATACCCGTATATTCACTAGATGAAGCTTCCCCAAACCCCAAACTACTGACGAATCGGCACAAGACATGCAGATACGCCACGCCTTGTTTCGAGCCACTTTCTTTTTTGAGGCGTCTTGATCGGACTTCTCTGTCAAAGTCTATCGCCATTTGAAAATTGTATACCCTAATATTCACTGAATGAAGTTTCCCCAAACCCCAAACTACTGACGAATCGGCACAAAACATGCACATACGCCACGCCCCGTTTCGAGCCACTTTCATTTTTCAGGAGTCTTTATCGGACTTCTCGGTCAAAATCTATCGCCATTTGAAATTTGTATACCCGTATATTCACTAGATGAAGCTTCCCCAAACCCCAAACTACTGACGAATCGGCACAAGACATGCAGATACGCCACGCCTTGTTTCGAGCCACTTTCTTTTTTGAGGCGTCTTGATCGGACTTCTCTGTCAAAGTCTATCGCCATTTGAAAATTGTATACCCTAATATTCACTAAATGAAGTTTCCCCAAATCCCAAACTTTTGACGAATCGGCATAAAACATACAGATACGCCACGCCCCGTTTCGAGCCGATTTCATTTTTGAGGCGTCTTGATCGGACCTCTCTGTCAAAATCTATCGCCATTTGAACTCTGTATACCCTAATATTCACTAAATGAAGTTTCCCCAAACCCCAAACTACTGACGAATCGGCACAAAACATGCAGATACGCCGCGCCCCGTGTCGAGCTACTTTCATTTTTTAGGCGTCTTGATCGGACTTCTTTGTCAAAATCTATCGCCATTTTGAAGTTTGTATACCCTAATACTCACTAAATGAAGTTTCCCCAAACCCCAAAGTATTGACGAATCGGCACAAAACATGCAGATACGCGACGTCCCATTTTGAGCCACTTTCATTTTCGAGGCGTCTTGATCGGAGTGCTCTATCAAAATCTATTGCCATTTGAAGTTTGTATACCCTAATATTCACTAAAAGAAGTTTCCCAGAACCCCAAACTACTACCGAATTGGCACAAAACATGCAGATACGCCCCGCCCCGTTTTGAGCCACTTTATATTTTGAGGTGTCTTGATTGGACTTCTCTATCAAAATCTATCGCAATTTGAAGTTTGTATACCCGAATATTCACTAAATGAAGTTTCCCAAAACGCCAAACTACTGATGAATCGGCACAAAACATGCAGATACGCCACGCCCCGTTTCGAGCCACTTTCATTTTTTGGGCGTCTTGATCGGACGTCTATGTCAAAATCTATCGCCATTTGAAAATTGTATACCCTAATATTCACTAAATTAGGTTTCCCCAAACCCCAACTACTGACAAATCGCCACAAAACATGAAGATACGCCACGCCTCGTTCCAAGCCACTTTCATTTTTTAGGCGTCTTGATCGGACTTCTCTGTCAAAATCTATCGCCATTTGAAAATTGTATACCCTAATATTCACTAAATGAAGTTTCCCCAAACCCCAAACTACTGACGAATTGGCACAAAACATGCAGATACGCCAGTCCCTGTTTCGAGCCACTTTCATTTTTGAGACGACCTTATCGGACTTCTATGTCAAAATCTATCGCCATTTGAAGCTTGTATACCGTAATATTCACTAAATGAAGTTTCCCCAAACCCCAAACTACTGACGACTCGGCACAAAACATGCAGATACACCACGCCCCGTTTCGAGCCACTTTCATTTTTTAGGCGTCTTGATGGGACTTCTCTATCAAAATCTATCACTATATGAGGTTTGAATACCCTAATACTCACTAAATGAAGTTTCCCCAAACCCCAAACTACTGACGAATCGGCAAAAAACATGCAGATTCGCCATGCCCCGTTTCGAGCCACTTTCATTTTTTAGGCGGCTTGATCGGACTTCTCTGTCAAAATCTATCGCCATTTGTAGTTTGTATACCCTAATATTCACTAAATGAAGTTTCCCCAAACCCCAAAACTACTGACCAATCGGCACAAAACATGCAGATACACCACGCCCCCTTTCGAGCCACTTTCATTTTTGAGGCGTCTTGATCGGACTTCTCTGTCAAAATGTATCGCCTTGTGAAGTTTGTATACTCCCTTGCCTAAATCTCTTGATTTATGGTTTTAATCTTCACTCCTTCACCACCAAAGAGAGTTGGCCAAACCTCTCTCATTTTCATACACTTCATGCACCTACAAGCCACCACCACTCTTAGGAGGGCTTGACCCATTTCATCCATTGAACTTCCGCTGCATTCATCACCCAAAACGCACCATGAAGAACTCAAGAATGCCACCATTTGGTATCATGAGCTATGGTTCTTCAAAGATGAGTGTCTCTTCATTTTTTTTTTTTTGAGTTCTTCTTATATTCAAGTTGTTCATCTTGGCTCCAAGTTGTCTTGCTGTTTTTTGCTTTTTATTTTTGCATTGGATGCTATTCTTGGCATTTCAATTGGTAGAATTGTTCAATTTGTGCTTGAGCATCTCTTGTCAAATTTTTTTGTAGGTTTCTTGCTATATTTGTGTGGCTGTCTTTTATTTTTAGGTATTTGAGTCTTGCTTGTTTTTATTTTCTTTTGGGTCATATGATGCTTTGAGTCTTTTTATTTTATGAATCCATATGTTTTGTCTAAGTCATGTGTTTCCAAATTTGTCATCAAAATCTTAGTGGTACTTGTTCTTGATGATTTGGTTTCTTGCTTTATTTTGCGTCCAGTTTTTATTTTGCTGTTTTGGACGATCTTTTGGTGCATTTTTCTTTTAGTTTGAGTTCATATTTGGGTTTTAGATCCACGCAAATTCCTATATCTTCACTCCATTGTGTTCTTGAAAATTTTCTTTGTTGTTTTTGGTTCCAGCTTTAGGATCCCCTGTTTTCACTGCAACTGGCCTGGCTGTTTTTATGTGTTAAAATTAAATGCGTCACAAGAAATTTATGACCCTCTGGATTTGAGTCATTTGAGATCTTAGCAAAAGAATAAAAAAAGAATCAGTTGAAAAGGACAAATAGAAAAAAAATGATAAATCATACAAAAAAAGTGTTCAATCTGTTGTTCCAGCTGGCGGAAAATGAGCACTGGTAGTAAAAAATTTATCAAAATTAATTGGTGCATGCGTTTGGCGTGAAACCAACTCCAAAAGTTTGTTAAGATCTTGACCTAATTGTATCTCAAATTTCAAAAGCAAAGTCAAAATATCCAGCTCAGTACACACGTTTTAAGTGACGCTTTTTGTGCCAGGGAAACTTTTTCAGTAGTGCTGTTTTGGTTTTTCAAATCAATTCTAGTACCATTCTAGGATTCCTTTTGTGTGCCCACTTTATTTGTGTACCTTTTATTTGCTTGTCACATTTTATTGCAACTCTTACTAGTTGTGTCACATTATAACTCCATTTGTGTGGTCCTATTTTTTGCAATTAATTTGTTTCTTGCTTTATTTCCTTGACCTCTAAGTTTTTGTGGTGGATGAAATTTTCATTTGGTGCTTATTGAGTGAGATTTTGACATGGGCTGTCCAGCTTGCTTAATAGGTGCTGGAATGAGGATTTTATTGACCTAATTTCAAGAGGAACAAAGGCCAAATGATGGCATTTTCATGTGTTCTTCTTGAATCAAAGTAGAAATAGATGGAGCGGAAGCAATGGATGAGTGAAACAAGACCCTCCTAGGAGTTGTGTTGGTCTTGAAGGTGCATGATGAGTATGGGTTGAGTGGTTCGGCCAGCTCAAGGGAGAAGGTGAAAGGATTGAAGTTTATAGCCTAGATTTCTAGGAGGAGTAAAGCTTGTGCACAAAAATGGCAGCATAACATTACTCAAATAAACTTGAAAATACATGAGGTAGGCCTCCTTATTTATAGATTTAGGAGCCTTGGTGATGGCATTTTCATGTGTTCTTCTTGAATCAAAGTAGAAATAGATGGAGCGGAAGCAATGGATGAGTGAAACAAGACCCTCCTAGGAGTTGTGTTGGTCTTGAAGGTGCATGATGAGTATGGGTTGAGTGGTTCGGCCAGCTCAAGGGAGAAGGTGAAAGGATTGAAGTTTATAGCCTAGATTTCTAGGAGGAGTAAAGCTTGTGCACAAAAATGGCAGCATAACATTACTCAAATAAACTTGAAAATACATGAGGTAGGCCTCCTTATTTATAGATTTAGGAGCCTTGGTGATGGCATTTTCATGTGTTCTTCTTGAATCAAAGTAGAAATAGATGGAGCGGAAGCAATGGATGAGTGAAACAAGACCCTCCTAGGAGTTGTGTTGGTCTTGAAGGTGCATGATGAGTATGGGTTGAGTGGTTCGGCCAGCTCAAGGGAGAAGGTGAAAGGATTGAAGTTTATAGCCTAGATTTCTAGGAGGAGTAAAGCTTGTGCACAAAAATGGCAGCATAACATTACTCAAATAAACTTGAAAATACATGAGGTAGGCCTCCTTATTTATAGATTTAGGAGCCTTGGTGATGGCATTTTCATGTGTTCTTCTTGAATCAAAGTAGAAATAGATGGAGCGGAAGCAATGGATGAGTGAAACAAGACCCTCCTAGGAGTTGTGTTGGTCTTGAAGGTGCATGATGAGTATGGGTTGAGTGGTTCGGCCAGCTCAAGGGAGAAGGTGAAAGGATTGAAGTTTATAGCCTAGATTTCTAGGAGGAGTAAAGCTTGTGCACAAAAATGGCAGCATAACATTACTCAAATAAACTTGAAAATACATGAGGTAGGCCTCCTTATTTATAGATTTAGGAGCCTTGGTGATGGCATTTTCATGTGTTCTTCTTGAATCAAAGTAGAAATAGATGGAGCGGAAGCAATGGATGAGTGAAACAAGACCCTCCTAGGAGTTGTGTTGGTCTTGAAGGTGCATGATGAGTATGGGTTGAGTGGTTCGGCCAGCTCAAGGGAGAAGGTGAAAGGATTGAAGTTTATAGCCTAGATTTCTAGGAGGAGTAAAGCTTGTGCACAAAAATGGCAGCATAACATTACTCAAATAAACTTGAAAATACATGAGGTAGGCCTCCTTATTTATAGATTTAGGAGCCTTGGTGATGGCATTTTCATGTGTTCTTCTTGAATCAAAGTAGAAATAGATGGAGCGGAAGCAATGGATGAGTGAAACAAGACCCTCTTAGGAGTTGTGTTGGTCTTGAAGGTGCATGATGAGTATGGGTTGAGTGGTTCGGCCAGCTCAAGGGAGAAGGTGAAAGGATTGAAGTTTATAGCCTAGATTTCTAGGAGGAGTAAAGCTTGTGCACAAAAATGGCAGCATAACATTACTCAAATAAACTTGAAAATACATGAGGTAGGCCTCCTTATTTATAGATTTAGGAGCCTTGGTGATGGCATTTTCATGTGTTCTTCTTGAATCAAAGTAGAAATAGATGGAGCGGAAGCAATGGATGAGTGAAACAAGACCCTCCTAGGAGTTGTGTTGGTCTTGAAGGTGCATGATGAGTATGGGTTGAGTGGTTCGGCCAGCTCAAGGGAGAAGGTGAAAGGATTGAAGTTTATAGCCTAGATTTCTAGGAGGAGTAAAGCTTGTGCACAAAAATGGCAGCATAACATTACTCAAATAAACTTGAAAATACTTGAGGTAGGCCTCCTGTTCCTGCCGGTTGACCCTGCGTCAGCTGACTTCTGCAGCCGCCACACACCTCCTTCCTCACCTAGTCTGTGCTGGTATGATCGCACCTGCAAAAGAGAAAGGGGGGACGCCCTCGCGGCCGTTTGCACTCCGACGCTCAAGTCAGAACGGGGCAAGAAACATTAAAGTCTGAATTTCTCTCTGTGTTTAGGTCTAGAATTGCGTACCTCTGTGAAGCATATTACTGTTCCTTATATACTTAGGGTTCTCTGCACCGCTAACCCTAATTAGGGTTTATTGCGCTGCTGGACACACTTAGGGTTTACTGGAATGCCCCCTGCGCCACTCTTACCCAGTCTTTGGGATAACCTAGCGCATAGGGTTTCCTTCTCTGGAGTGCAAACTCTAACAGGATGAACACCTGTTCTGGGAGGGCCTTCACTGTTCACGTGCCATGCATGTAGCCTTCGTGATTCGGGACTCTCTTTACCTCTGGGAATATTTACTAATGCGGAGCAGGCGATGACCGATCACCCATCTCTCTGTGGAGCAGGCGATGACCGATCACACATCTCTCTGTGGAGCAGGCGATGACCGATCACCCATCTCTCTGTGGAACAGGCGATGACCGATTACCCCTGATGGGGTCTACTCCACGTGGCTTTGGCCCATGCTGTGGGACCCATCTGACGTCCAAGGACCGATCAGTACACAAGCCCCCCAGTCTCAAGCTGTTAACTTGTTTCAGCGAAGAGACTAAGTCATTGACTCCTTTACTACCTGCTCTCGGTGCTCGAGGACCAGCATTTGGCATCATCGCCAGGAACTCTTCTGATCTGGTACTCGCCGAATTATCTTTAGGCGATTTCCTTTCTCTTACTCTTCTCGATCCACGTGTCCTCCTCAAGCACGCCTCTCACCTCAGCCTCGCTTTAAGAAGTCGAGGGCGAGGTCTTTCCTATCTCGCCTCACTTGCTCAAAGGCAAGGAGGTCTTCTTTCTCGCCTGCACTTGCTCCCAGGCAAGGAGGTCTTCCTTTGTTGCCTCAGCCTCGCTGTAAGAAGACGAGGTGAGGACTTTATATCCTCTCGCCTCAGCCTCGCTGTAAGAAGACGAGGTGAGGACTTTATATCCTCTCGCCTCAGCCTCGCTGTAAGAAGACGAGGTGAGGACTTTCTTATCTTCTCGCCTCAGCCTCGCTGTAAAAAGACGAGGTGAGGACTTTCAACATCTTGCCTCAGCCTCGCTGTAAGAAGACGAGGTGAGGACTTTTATCATCTTGCCTCGGATCGCCAAAGGGCGAGGAGGACTTTTATCATCTTGCCTCAGATCGCCAAAGGGCGAGGAGGACTTTTATCATCTTGCCTCAGATCGCCAAAGGGCGAGGAGGACTTTTATCATCTTGCCTCAGCCTCGCTGTAAAAAGACGAGGTGAGGACTTTTATCATCTTGCCTCAGCCTCGCTGTAAGAAGACGAGGTAAGGACTTTTATCATCTTGCCTCAGCCTCGCTGTAAAAAGACGAGGTGAGGACTTTTATCATCTTGCCTCAGATCGCCAAAGGGCGAGGAGGACTTTTATCATCTTGCCTCAGATCGCCAAAGGGCGAGGAGGACTTTTATCATCTTGCCTCAGATCGCCAAAGGGCGAGGAGGACTTTTATCATCTTGCCTCAGCCTCGCTGTAAAAAGACGAGGTGAGGACTTTTATCATCTTGCCTCAGCCTCGCTGTAAAAAGACGAGGTGAGGACTTTTATCATCTGGATGCCTCCGATCGCCGAAGGGCGATGAGGACCCTAAAATCTCCTTACTTGGGCCTCTGATCGCCTAAGGGCGATGAGGTTTTTCCAAAACTTCTGAGTCTTTCTCTCTCCTGACGGTTGCTCCTCTTGACACGTGGACATCATCTGGTCATTCACGTGTCACCATCTGGAGTACCTGCAGCTAAAACGCTACTTTCACCTTGATCCTGCGACTAAGTTATCCACACAGGGAGTAACTTAATGCACAGGCTACTCTGGGCACAACCTTAACCTGGCGATCTGGTTAACACTGGGTATCACAGCTCACACAAGTCTTCTCAAACACTCGGCGATCCTCCTTTCGGCGACTTGCTGACAACCTGATCTCCTGATCTTCACACCCGGCGATCATGTGAACACCCGGCGATGTGCTCCTTTCGGCGACTTGCTGACAACCTGATCTCCTGATCTTCACACCCGGCGATGTGAATACCTGCAGGCGATAGGCGACCACTTATATCTTCGCACACATGGCGATAGGCGATCACTTATATCTTCGCACACATGGCGATAGGCGATCACTTATATCTTCGCACACATGGCGATAGGCGATCACTACTCTTTACACGCGGTGATAGGCGAGTACCGATCTGTGCTTCTTTACTTCTCGCGCTTTGCTTCCAGGCGCTCTCTTAACACTGGGTGATCGCCTTAGCCACTGACAACCAATCACCATTCTGGGTGATCGCCTCTCCAACTGGCTTACTATCCTCTACCACGTGACACCCCTTGAACAGTCAACATGGTCAACTGCTGGCGACGTCATCTATTACTGATGACGGACCGGATCACAAGCCCCCCAGGCTCGAGTTGTGACTTGTCTCAACGAAGAGTCTTACAACTCGCCTGATAGCTATTGACCCGACCGGGCTGTCACCTCTTGGCCGACGACCGAGATCTTGCCACTACGTAAACGTTCTTACTTCTGCCTCTTTCCCTTCGACGACCATCATCTGCTTGTAATGAATTATAAACCTTGTCTTTACAACTTGAATCACTCTTTCTCCTTCACAGCTCAACCTTCACCTTGTATGGGTTGCTTGGTGACCGTGCTAACTGATGTGGTGCTATCTCTACTTCTTGACTCATGCTGGTTTCCTTGGGCGATCTGATCCTCTTGCTCTACTACTGCCATCATCTTTACTTTTCTTCGGATCATAAGGATGATATATCCTTTGGTCCTTCTTTACCGCTGCCGTCTCCAACACCCTCTGAGGCTGAGTCCTGGCTTGGGTGCGTGGTTTTGCGGGAGCCGTACTCCCCCTCTTTTCTATCACTTCGTTCTCGGCAGCGATGTGAGCCACAGCACGTCGCCGAATCTCTGCGAAAGTTGCAGGGCGACTCCTGATCAATGATTCGCTGAATGGCCCAGGTAGCACGCCTTTCTTAAAGGCGTGTACGAACATCTCCTCCTCTTTACCTGGTAGTCGGACTATCTGGGCCCCGAATCTGTTCAGATAATCCTTCAAAGATTCCCCCTGGAATTGCCTTAGGTCGAAAAGGGCGTAAGACACCATAGGCGGCGCCTTATTCACGATGTACTGATCGACAAACAGCTTGGAAAATTGCCGGAAACTGGAAATATGTCCGGTAGGTAGACTCACAAACCAGTCCAACGCTGTGCTGTGGAGGGTGCTCATAAACATCTTGCAGTAGACCGCATCCGATCCTCCCGACAGCATCATCTGCGTATGGAAAGCGGTGAGATGCCTTTCGGGGTCTTCTTTCCCAGTGAACACGGTCTTAGGCCCTACGAAGGTGGCAGGGACCACCGTGTCCATGATTTCCTGGGAGAAAGGCATGGGAAAGGCCCTTGTGGGCGTTGGTGGAGCCCGATCCTCTCCCCCACAGTCTCCATCTTGCCGCGCGTTTTGCAGACTCACACGCAGCTCCTCGTTCGCTTTGTGCAACTCCTCGTTCCTGGCCTGTGAGGCGGCCAGGTCTTCCTGCATCCGCGCTTGATGCGCCCTGGACTCCGCCACCGTCTCCTGGAGGGCGCGCATTGTTTCCATGAGTTGCTGCATGGTAACGCTTTCGCCTCCATTCGGTGGAACGGAACCGTGCCTTGTCGTCCTCATCTTCTGTGGTTTCTCTCTCACTCTCGTGTATGGGACCTTGTTTTACTCGGCCCCACGGTGGGCGCCTAATGTTCCTGCCGGTTGACCCTGCGTCAGCTGACTTCTGCAGCCGCCACACACCTCCTTCCTCACCTAGTCTGTGCTGGTATGATCGCACCTGCAAAAGAGAAAGGGGGGGCGCCCTCGCGGCCGTTTGCACTCCGACGCTCAAGTCAGAACGGGGCAAGAAACATTAAAGTCTGAATTTCTCTCTGTGTTTAGGTCTAGAATTGCGTACCTCTGTGAAGCATATTACTGTTCCTTATATACTTAGGGTTCTCTGCGCCGCTAACCCTAATTAGGGTTTATTGCGCTGCTGGACACACTTAGGGTTTACTGGAATGCCCCCTGCGCCACTCTTACCCAGTCTTTGGGATAACCTAGCGCATAGGGTTTCCTTCTCTGGAGTGCAAACTCTAACAGGATGAACACCTGTTCTGGGAGGGCCTTCACTGTTCACGTGCCATGCATGTAGCCTTCGTGATTCGGGACTCTCTTTACCTCTGGGAATATTTACTAATGCGGAGCAGGCGATGACCGATCACCCATCTCTCTGTGGAGCAGGCGATGACCGATCACACATCTCTCTGTGGAGCAGGCGATGACCGATCACCCATCTCTCTGTGGAACAGGCGATGACCGATTACCCCTGATGGGGTCTACTCCACGTGGCTTTGGCCCATGCTGTGGGACCCATCTGACGTCCAAGGACCGATCAGTACACCTCCTTATTTATAGATTTAGGAGCCTTGGTGAGCAAGCTTAAAGGGTAGGGATGGAAATACAAAAAGTGGGGGCTGCCTAGGGTATTGACTTTAGTCAAACCACACCATCATCCTAATATTCTAGAAGATAGGTCAAAAATGCAACATTTGATAGTACACCCCTCCCTCTTTTGCTAAAGGCACCTATTTGCTAGCACACCCCTCCTTCTATTGCTAAGGGCACCTTTTTGATAGCACACCCCTAAGTTAGCAAGTTTTGCTTTCTACACTACACTAATCTACTAAGCTACCCCTAATGGGCCTCCAAGTAGCATGTACAAGGTCTTCTCCCTCCCATCCGTGGCTTCTTCTATGTGTGCTTGGATATGTTTAGCCATGGATCTTGTGAGAGGTCCTAGACGGTCTAGCTCCATGGATAGCCTCCCTCCTTCACGTCCTAGACGCTCACTTCTTGGAGCTAGACGCTCCTCTTGGTCTAGACGGTCTTCTTGGTTTGGGCCTTGGCTTCCTTGGTTAGATGTGCTTGGCCCTCCTCCATCATCCCCTCCCCCTTGGAAAGGATTTGTCCTCAAATCCAGCTCGTCATCGTCATTGGTACCTACAAATGGAGAAAGATCAATTACATTAAATGTGTCATGTACTCCATATTCAAGAGGTAGGTCCAATTTATATGCATTGTTGTTGACTCGCTTAAGGACTTGGAAGGGTCCCTCACCTCGGGGACTTAGTTTGGACTTCCTTTGATTTGGAAATCTTTCTTTTCGAAGATGAAGCCAAACTAAGTCTCCTTCCTCAAAAATTATTTCTCTCTTCCCTTTGTTGTTGTGTTTTGTGTACTTCTCATTTTGTTGTTGTATTTGAATTTTAATCTTCTCATGCATTTTCTTGACAAAATCAGCCTTGATTACTCCTTCCTTATGCACAAAATCTTGTGGATTAGGAAGAGGAATTAAATCCATGGGCGTGAGAGGATTAAAACCATATACTACCTCAAAAGGAGAAGCATTAGTAGTCTTGTGAACTACTCTATTGTAAGCAAATTCAATGTGGGGAAGGTACTCATCCCAAGATTTGTGGCTGCCCTTCATGATAGCCCTAAGCATAGTTCCAAGAGATCTATTGACTACTTCGGTTTGCCCATCCGTTTGAGGATGACAAGAAGTTGAAAATTGTAGTCTTGTTCCAAGTTTACCCCAAAGAGTTTTCCAAAAGTGACTTATAAACTTGGGATCTCTATCGGACACTATACTTCTAGGGAGACCATGGAGTCTCACCACTTCTCTAAAGAAGAGTTTAGAAATATTTTGAGCATCATCTACTTTGTGGCATGGAATAAAGTGAGACATTTTGCTAAAACGGTCCACTACCACAAAGATAGAGTCATGGCCTCTTGCAGTCCTAGGAAGTCCTAAAATGAAATCCATGCTAATGTCTTCCCAAGGAGCATTTGCAATCGGCAAAGGGGTGTAGAGTCCATGCGGCATTGTTCTAGACTTTGCTTTTAAACATGAGATACATCTAGAGCAATGGCGTTGGACATCTTTCCTCATGTGTGGCCAACAAAATTTTGCTTTCAAAAGATCTAGAGTCTTATCAACTCCAAAATGGCCCATGAGTCCCCCTTCATGTGATTCTTTGACAAGGAGTTTTCTATGTGTTCCTTGGGGAATGCAAAGTTTTCCTTCTTTAAAAAGATATCCCTCGGACACATAGTAACCTCCTTGCGCTCTATGTAGACATTGGGCATAGATGGATGAAAGTTCTTGATCTTCTTGGTAAAGCTCTCTTATGTGGTCAAATCCAAGAATTTGGGCACCCAATTTTGAAAAGAGTGTGTGGCGTCTTGAAAGAGCATTGGCCACTATATTGGTGCTTCCTTTCTTGTATTTGATTACATAAGGAAATTGTTCAAGAAATTCCATCCATTTTGCATGTCTCTTATTGAGCTTGTGTTGGCCCTTTAAATATTTTAAAGACTCGTGATCACTATGGATAACAAATTCTTTGGACACAAGATAGTGTTCCCAAGTCTTTAGGGCTCTCACAAGAGCATAGAGCTCTTTGTCATAAGTGGGGTAGTTGAGGGTGGCACCATGGAGTTTTTCACTAAAATAAGCAATGGGGTGTCCACCTTGCAACAATACCGCGCCTATGCCTACTCCCGATGCATCACACTCTATCTCAAAAGTTTTGGAAAAATTTGGGAGAGATAGGATGGGTGCATTGGTGAGTTGAGCTTTTAGCCTTTGAAAGGCTTGCTCATGCTTTTCATTCCAACAAAATGCAACATCTTTTTTAACAAGTTCATTCAAAGGAGAAGCTAGGCTAGAAAAATTAGGCACAAACCTTCTATAGAAGCTAGCTAACCCATGAAAACTTCTTACATCACTTACATTTTGTGGAGTTGGCCACTCTTGGATGGCTTTGATTTTCTCGGGGATCTACATGTACCCCCGTTTTGTTTACTATAAAGCCTAAAAAGACTACACTATCTACACCAAAGGTACACTTATCCCTATTTGCAAAAAGACTATTTTTCCTAAGAACTAGAAAGACTTCCCTAAGGTGACTTAGATGGTCTTCTAGGGTTTTACTATATACTAAGATATCATCAAAGTAAACTACTACATATTTACCTATACAATCCCTCAAGGTGTGATTCATAAGCCTCATGAATGTGCTTGGAGCGTTAGTGAGTCCAAAGGGCATCACCAACCACTCATATAATCCAAATTTGGTCTTAAAAGCGGTTTTCCACTCATCACCCTCCTTGATTCGAATTTGGTGATATCCACTTTTAAGGTCAATTTTGGAGAATAGAGTTGACCCATGCAATTCATCAAGCATATCATCAAGCCTTGGGATTGGATGCCTATACTTGATGGTGATGTTGTTGATTGCTCTACAATCACAACACATGCGCCATTTTCCATCTTTTTTAGGCACCAACAAGACAGGTACAGCACAAGGGCTTAGACTCTTTTGAACCCAACCCTTCTCCAACAAGTCTTGAACTTGTGATTCTATCTCCTTTGTTTCCTCGGGGTTGGTTCTATAAGCAGGCCTATTTGGTAGGCTTGCCCCCGGAATGAAGTCAATTTGATGTTCTATCCCCCTAAGAGGAGGAAGCCCATTGGGTCCTTCTTGTGAGAATAGATCGTCAAATTCACTCAAAAGGTTTTCTATTTGAGGAGGTAAAACCGTGAGTTCATTACTTGTGGCAGTGCATGTAAGTGCTCCTTTACAAAAGATAAGGCTTGGTTGTTCAACAAGAAGCAAGTTTTCTAAAACATTTTCAAAAGGCTTTTCTTGTAGACCAACCTTGTGGGAAGGAACACTCTTCTCCCACGCCTTCCTATCCCTAAGGATTTTCTCTTTTTCTAGCACTCTTTTTTTTTTGTTTTCCTCATCCCTCTTTTGTTTCATTTGTATTTGGTCTTTCACCACTTGAGAATGTGGTAAAGGACTAAGTACAAACTTCTTATATTTATGGGTGAAGGAAATATCGTTAGTGAGACCATCATGCAAGGTTTTCTTGTCAAATTGCCATGGCCTCCCTAATAAGATATGGCAAGCTTCCATAGGCACTACATCACATAAAACTTTATCTTTGTATTTCCCTATGGAAAACTTGATTTCCACTTGCTTATCTACATGTAGTTCCCCATTTTCATTAAGCCATTGAAGTTTGTAAGGTTTTGGGTGAGGAACCACTTGTAGCTTAAGCTTTTCAACCATCCTAGCACTACAACAATTACAACTAGATCCACTATCCACAATGAGGGAACATATATTTTCTAAAACATTGCATCTTGTATGAAATATGTTCTCCCTTTGTGTTTCAATGGATGTGCTAGGGTGATTGTTGAGGGTTCTCCTAATCATAAGCAATTCTCCCTCTAATGGAGCTACCCTCTCATCCTCTCCCCCTTCCTCTTTCTCACTAAGCTCATCCTCGCCACTAGTGTATTCGTCTACACCTTTAAGAAACAAAGTCCTTTGGTTTGGACATTGTGCTTGCACATGCCCCCTACCATAGCACTTAAAACATTTAACATCTCTAGCTCGGATGGGTGGGGTTGAGGTTTCTTTGGTGAAGGGTTTGGTAGGTTCTTTTGGTTTTTCCTTAGATGTACTACCCTCCCTTTTAAACTCTCTCTTGGGATAAAAGTTAGAATAGGGGCTCACCTTTTGACTTGATGTTTTGCGCAAATTTTGTTGCTCAACTTTAATGCAAAGTTGAACCAAATCATTCAAGTCTTGATAAGGTAAGAGCTATACTCTATCTCTTATCTCAAGTGATAGGCCACTAAGGAACCTAGATATGGTGGTTTCCTCTTCCTCTCTAATAGAGGCTCTCATCATATAGAGCTCCATCTTTTGCCTATACTCTTCTACACTCATATTCTTTTGTTGGAGTCTTTGGAGCTTGTCCATCAACTCCCTATGGTAGTAAGAAGGTATATGTTCCTGCCGGTTGACTCTGCGTCAGCTGACTTCTGCGGCCGCCACACACCTCCTTCCTCACCTAGTCTGTGCTGGTATGATCGCACCTGCAAAAGAGAAAGGGGGGGCGCCCTCGCGGCCGTTTGCACTCCGACGCTCAAGTCAGAACGGGGCAAGAAACATCAAAGTCTGAATTTCTCTCTGTGTTTAGGTCTAGAATTGCGTACCTCTGTGAAGCATGTTACTGTTCCTTATATACCTAGGGTTTTCTGCGCCGCTAACCCTAATTAGGGTTTATTGCGCTGCTGGACACACTTAGGGTTTACTGGAATGCCCCCTACGCCACTCTTACCCAGTCTTTGGGATAACCTAGCACATAGGGTTTCCTTCTCGGGAGTGCAAACTCTAACAGGATCAACACCTGTTCTGGAAGGGCCTTCACTGTTCACGTGCCATGCATGTAGCCTTCGTGATTCGGGACTCTCTTTACCTCTGGGAATATTTACTAATGCGGAGCAGGCGATGACCGATCACCCATCTCTCTGTGGAGCAGGCGATGACCGATCACACATCTCTCTGTGGAGCAGGCGATGACCGATCACCCATCTCTCTGTGGAGCAGGCGATGACCGATTACCCCTGATGGGGTCTACTCCACGTGGCTTTGGCCCATGCTGTGGGACCCATCTGACGTCCGAGGACCGATCAGTACACAAGCCCCCCAGTCTCAAGCTGTTAACTTGTTTCAGCGAAGAGACTAAGTCATTGACTCCTTTACTACCTGCTCTCGGTGCTCGAGGACCAGCATTTGGCATCATCGCCAGGAACTCTTCTGATCTGGTACTCGCCGAATTATCTTTAGGCGATTTCCTTTCTCTTACTCTTCTCGATCCACGTGTCCTCCTCAAGCACGCCTCTCACCTCAGCCTCGCTTTAAGAAGTCGAGGGCGAGGTCTTTCCTATCTCGCCTCACTTGCTCAAAGGCAAGGAGGTCTTCTTTCTCGCCTGCACTTGCTCCCAGGCAAGGAGGTCTTCCTTTGTTGCCTCAGCCTCGCTGTAAGAAGACGAGGTGAGGACTTTATATCCTCTCGCCTCAGCCTCGCTGTAAGAAGACGAGGTGAGGACTTTCTTATCTTCTCGCCTCAGCCTCGCTGTAAAAAGACGAGGTGAGGACTTTCAACATCTTGCCTCAGCCTCGCTGTAAGAAGACGAGGTGAGGACTTTTATCATCTTGCCTCGGATCGCCAAAGGGCGAGGAGGACTTTTATCATCTTGCCTCAGATCGCCAAAGGGCGAGGAGGACTTTTATCATCTTGCCTCAGCCTCGCTGTAAAAAGACGAGGTGAGGACTTTTATCATCTTGCCTCAGCCTCGCTGTAAGAAGACGAGGTAAGGACTTTTATCATCTTGCCTCAGCCTCGCTGTAAAAAGACGAGGTGAGGACTTTTATCATCTTGCCTCAGCCTCGCTGTAAAAAGACGAGGTGAGGACTTTTATCATCTTGCCTCAGCCTCGCTGTAAGAAGACGAGGTGAGGACTTTTATCATCTTGCCTCAGCCTCGTTGTAAGAAGACGAGGTGAGGACTTTTATCATCTTGCCTCAGCCTCGCTGTAAAAAGACGAGGTGAGGACTTTTATCATCTTGCCTCAGCCTCGCTGTAAAAAGACGAGGTGAGGACTTTTATCATCTTGCCTCAGCCTCGCTGTAAAAAGACGAGGTGAGGACTTTTATCATCTGGATGCCTCCGATCGCCGAAGGGCGATGAGGACCCTAAAATCTCCTTACTTGGGCCTCTGATCGCCTAAGGGCGATGAGGTTTTTCCAAAACTTCTGAGTCTTTCTCTCTCCTGACGGTTGCTCCTCTTGACACGTGGACATCATCTGGTCATTCACGTGTCACCATCTGGAGTACCTGCAGCTAAAACGCTACTTTCACCTTGATCCTGCGACTAAGTTATCCACACAGGGAGTAACTTAATGCACAGGCTACTCTGGGCACAACCTTAACCTGGCGATCTGGTTAACACTGGGTATCACAGCTCACACAAGTCTTCTCAAACACTCGGCGATCCTCCTTTCGGCGACTTGCTGACAACCTGATCTCCTGATCTTCACACCCGGCGATCATGTGAACACCCGGCGATGTGCTCCTTTCGGCGACTTGCTGACAACCTGATCTCCTGATCTTCACACCCGGCGATGTGAATACCTGCAGGCGATAGGCGACCACTTATATCTTCGCACACATGGCGATAGGCGATCACTTATATCTTCACACATATGGCGATAGGCGATCACTACTCTTTACACGCGGTGATAGGCGAGTACCGATCTGTGCTTCTTTACTTCTCGCGCTTTGCTTCCAGGCGCTCTCTTAACACTGGGTGATCGCCTTAGCCACTGACAACCAATCACCATTCTGGGTGATCGCCTCTCCAACTGGCTTACTATCCTCTACCACGTGACACCCCTTGAACAGTCAACATGGTCAACTGCTGGCGACGTCATCTATTACTGATGACGGACCGGATCACAAGCCCCCCAGGCTCGAGTTGTGACTTGTCTCAACGAAGAGTCTTACAACTCGCCTGATAGCTATTGACCCGACCGGGCTGTCACCTCTTGGCCGACGACCGAGATCTTGCCACTACGTAAACGTTCTTACTTCTGCCTCTTTCCCTTCGACGACCATCATCTGCTTGTAATGAATTATAAACCTTGTCTTTACAACTTGAATCACTCTTTCTCCTTCACAGCTCAACCTTCACCTTGTATGGGTTGCTTGGTGACCGTGCTAACTGATGTGGTGCTATCTCTACTTCTTGACTCATGCTGGTTTCCTTGGGCGATCTGATCCTCTTGCTCTACTACTGCCATCATCTTTACTTTTCTTCGGATCATAAGGATGATATATCCTTTGGTCCTTCTTTACCGCTGCCGTCTCCAACACCCTCTGAGGCTGAGTCCTGGCTTGGGTGCGTGGTTTTGCGGGAGCCGTACTCCCCCTCTTTTCTATCACTTCGTTCTCGGCAGCGATGTGAGCCACAGCACGTCGCTGAATCTCTACGAAAGTTGCAGGGCGACTCCTGATCAATGATTCGCTGAATGGCCCAGGTAGCACGCCTTTCTTAAAGGCGTATACGAACATCTCCTCCTCTTTACCTGGTAGTCGGACTATCTGGGCCCCGAATCTGTTCAGATAATCCTTCAAAGATTCCCCCTGGAATTGCCTTAGGTCGAACAGGTCGTAAGACACCATAGGCGGCGCCTTATTCACGATGTACTGATCGACAAACAGCTTGGAAAATTGCCGGAAACTGGAAATATGTCCGGTAGGTAGACTCACAAACCAGTCCAACGCTGTGCTGTGGAGGGTGCTCATAAACATCTTGCAGTAGACCGCATCCGATCCTCCCGACAGCATCATCTGCGTATGGAAAGCGGTGAGATGCCTTTCGGGGTCTTCTTTCCCAGTGAACACGGTCTTAGGCCCTACAAAGGTGGCAGGGACCACCGTGTCCATGATTTCCTGGGAGAAAGGCATGGGAAAGGCCCTTGTGGGCGTTGGTGGAGCCCGATCCTCTCCCCCACAGTCTCCATCTTGCCGCACGTTTTGCAGACTCACACGCAGCTCCTCGTTCGCTTTGTGCAACTCCTCATTCCTGGCCTGTGAGGCGGCCAGGTCTTCCTGCATCCGCGCTTGGTGCGCCCTGGACTCCGCCACCGTCTCCTGGAGGGCGCGCATTGTTTCCATGAGTTGCTGCATGGTAACGCTTTCGCCTCCATTCGGTGGAACGGAACCGTGCCTTGTCGTCCTCATCTTCTGTGGTTTCTCTCTCACTCTCGTGTATGGGACCTTGTTTTACTCGGCCCCACGGTGGGCGCCTAATGTTCCTGCCGGTTGACTCTGCGTCAGCTGACTTCTGCGGCCGCCACACACCTCCTTCCTCACCTAGTCTGTGCTGGTATGATCGCACCTGCAAAAGAGAAAGGGGGGGCGCCCTCGCGGCCGTTTGCACTCCGACGCTCAAGTCAGAACGGGGCAAGAAACATCAAAGTCTGAATTTCTCTCTGTGTTTAGGTCTAGAATTGCGTACCTCTGTGAAGCATGTTACTGTTCCTTATATACCTAGGGTTTTCTGCGCCGCTAACCCTAATTAGGGTTTATTGCGCTGCTGGACACACTTAGGGTTTACTGGAATGCCCCCTGCGCCACTCTTACCCAGTCTTTGGGATAACCTAGCACATAGGGTTTCCTTCTCGGGAGTGCAAACTCTAACAGGATCAACACCTGTTCTGGAAGGGCCTTCACTGTTCACGTGCCATGCATGTAGCCTTCGTGATTCGGGACTCTCTTTACCTCTGGGAATATTTACTAATGCGGAGCAGGCGATGACCGATCACCCATCTCTCTGTGGAGCAGGCGATGACCGATCACACATCTCTCTGTGGAGCAGGCGATGACCGATCACCCATCTCTCTGTGGAGCAGGCGATGACCGATTACCCCTGATGGGGTCTACTCCACGTGGCTTTGGCCCATGCTGTGGGACCCATCTGACGTCCGAGGACCGATCAGTACAGTATATGTCAACGTCTTAGGGCTCCCCTAAGGTCATTCCAATATTCTATGGGAGGTTCCCTATGAAGACGTCGGTCTCTTTCTAAAGAGGTCCACCAATACATGGCATTTCCTTGCAAACTAAGGGTGGCTAAGGGTACTTTTCGTTCCTCACTTACCCTATGGCAAGCAAAGAGTTGCTCTACCTTCATCTCCCAATCTAGATATATTTCTACATTTTCCTTTCCATGAAAATGAGGTAGGTCTACTCTAGTTTCCCTTGGCACCTCTTGTTCCCTTTGCCTAGTTCTTCTAGGGGGTGGTTGGTAGTAGTCATTAATTCTAAGGCTTCCCTCCCCTAGAGTTGCAATGCTTTGGGATGCATGAGTATTTGTTTTTTTTTTATTTTTGAGATTTTTGGGATTTCTCTTCTTGAGCTCTAGCCAACTCATTAATCTTGTTTTCATTCTCCAATTGCCTAGAAGAGATTAATTGTACCGCTTGGGATACCTCTTTCAAAAGGGTTTTCAAAGATTTTACTTCACATTCTATAGACTTTGGAGAATGAGAAGAAGAAGACATGCTAGACCTTTGTGTATTTAGGCGTTTTTACTTTGAGAAAGATTAGGGAAGATAAAGAAGGTAGTTTTCCAGGTAAGGGAGGTGAGTCTCAAATGACTACTTAAGTACCAAGCCTTTTCCTTGCCAAAAACTAGTCTCCAATGCCTTCTCACAAAAATTTCTCTTAGTGAAACACTTAAAACACAAGAAGTTGAGAAATCAAAAAGCAATAAAACTATGTAAGCTAAAAAAAAAAGATATGCAACAAACTAGTCGGTTTTAGCACAAATTAAACTAAACTAATCATGCAAAACGTTTCTACCAAAACAATAGAAAACAAGTTCAAACAAGCAACAAATTACTAAGCAAAAAATTTACTATGCTATTCGGCCCTAGGTGAGGCTTCTTGGACACTTTGAGCCCTTGAAGACACACTCACCGTCTAAACGTAATTAAAGAGGTAATTAACAATAAACCAAGTTGCAAAGGAAAAGAAGACTCCCTTTGTTGATCCTCTTTTGGGTTAGTGCACTTCCTTGTTGTCTTGAATTTTTTTTTTTTTTTTGATCTTCTAGGTGTTTGTATTGTTTGTTTCAAGCAACCTTGTTTCGGCTTTAGCTTTGTCTCCTCCTTAAAATGATGGCTTTAATTCTCCAATTTCCAGCACCTATTCACAAGAGCTAAACCTAAACCAAGTCAAGTTCCATGCACATATGCACCAAGGAGAATTAAATTCCAGCACCCAAAAGAGAGGTCAAGAAACAAAAGCAAGAAACAAATTTAATTGAATAAAAACAGTACCACCAAAAGGATTTATAATATGACAACTTAGAAAGAGAGTCAAGAAATTAAAGCAAACAATTAAAGGTACTCAAAAAAAAGTTGGCACACAAAAGGAATTCCTAAAGAAAAGCACTAGATTAGATGACCAAATAAAAAAAAACAGCACCACTGAAAATTGTTGTGGGCCAGAAAACGTGTTTGTTCCCCGATTTATGCTGAGCTGTATTTTTTAAAATTTGTCTCTGAAATTTATATGCAAGAAAATTCAGGATCTTATCTAAACAATGGCTTTGGAATCACCTAAAACGCATGCACCATTTTTTTTTAATAATTTTTGCAAATTTGGTGTGCAGTTAGGCCAGCTGGAGCGCTCAAGATTTGCACTCTGATTTTGTAAGATTTATCATATTTTTTCTGTTGCCTTTTTTGATCTGATTCTTTTTTTGTCCTTTTTGTAACACTTCAAACTTGCATTTTCCAGAGAATCACAAATTTCCTATGAGTGGAAATAATTTTTGAAACAGAAAAACAGCCAGACAGAGAGAGAAACAGGGGAAATCTGGAAAACTGGAAAAAAAAAAAACAGCAAGATACCAAAATTTAACACAAAGGAAAATGTAAGAAGGAAATTGTGTAAGAACTAAGACACAATTATGAACTCAAACTAAAATTAAAAAGGCAGCAAAGGATCAAAATAACAGCAGATTAAGGCAAATTAAAGAGACCCAAAAACAAGAAACAATCAAGCCAAAAATAGGACTACTAAGAATTGATGACAATTATGGATTCACATGACTTGACACAACATTTATAGATTCAGAAAATAAAGACTCAAAGCATAAAATGAAGCAATTATAAGAAAGCAATAAAGACTCAAATTCCTAAAAGAAAACAGCCACTCAATGTGTAAGGAATCCTATCACAATTGCACAAGAAAATGTTCAAGATCAATTGAACACATGTGCTTCGGTTGGATCTTCCATAAGCACACCAAGAACAATTTAAAATGTAAAAAAAAAAACAGCAAGACAATTATGGAATTGAAATGACAAGATGAAAATAAAGAAGAACTGAAAATTTAAAAAGACAAGCTACTCATCTTGAAGAACCAAAAGCTCATGATACCAAATGATGGCATTTTCATGTGTTCTTCTTGAATCAAAGTAGAAATAGATGGAGCGGAAGCAATGGATGAGTGAAACAAGACCCTCCTAGGAGTTGTGTTGGTCTTGAAGGTGCATGATGAGTATGGGTTGAGTGGTTCGGCCAGCTCAAGGGAGAAGGTGAAAGGATTGAAGTTTATAGCCTAGATTTCTAGGAGGAGTAAAGCTTGTGCACAAAAATGGCAGCATAACATTACTCAAATAAACTTGAAAATACATGAGGTAGGCCTCCTTATTTATAGATTTAGGAGCCTTGGTGAGCAAGCTTAAAGGGTAGGGATGGAAATACAAAAAGTGGGGGCTGCCTAGGGTATTGACTTTAGTCAAACCACACCATCATCCTAATATTCTAGAAGATAGGTCAAAAATGCAACATTTGATAGTACACCCCTCCCTCTTTTGCTAAAGGCACCTATTTGCTAGCACACCCCTCCTTCTATTGCTAAGGGCACCTTTTTGATAGCACACCCCTAAGTTAGCAAGTTTTGCTTTCTACACTACACTAATCTACTAAGCTACCCCTAATGGGCCTCCAAGTAGCATGTACAAGGTCTTCTCCCTCCCATCCGTGGCTTCTTCTATGTGTTCTTGGATATGTTTAGCCATGGATCTTGTGAGAGGTCCTAGACGGTCTAGCTCCATGGATAGCCTCCCTCCTTCACGTCCTAGACGCTCACTTCTTGGAGCTAGACGCTCCTCTTGGTCTAGACGGTCTTCTTGGTTTGGGCCTTGGCTTCCTTGGTTAGATGTGCTTGGCCCTCCTCCATCACCAAAGGTGCAGAAACAAATACATACCACAAATACCCATACACTTTGGAAGGCCCAACAAGTAGAAAGACAACAAAAAGGGGGGGTGCATATAGTCAAGCAACAAAGGGAGTGTTCTTTAACTTTCTTGCAAGATTAACTTTCTATTAATTACTTGTTAATCATGTTTTAGACGGTGAGTGTGTCTTCAAGGCTCCAAGTGTCCAAGAAGCCTCACCTAGGGCCGCCTAGAATTAATTGTTGCTATTTCAATTACTTTGGGATTTGCTTAATCTTGTTTAATCTTGCTATTTGCGCGTTTTGTTTTGGGCTTTGCATAAGCTTTCATTTGCATAAAAAAAAAATTGTTTTCTCATTGTGTTCTAAGTGTTTAACCTAAAGAGAGGATTGTGTGAAGATTTTGAGGGATAGTTTTTGGCTAAGGCAAGACTTGGTACTTAAGAAGTCCTTTGTGACTCACCTCTCTTACCTGGAAAGCTACCTTCATTAACTTCCCTATTCTTTCTTGAAGAAGAACATTTATATACACAACGTTTTAACCATGTCTTCTCATGCATCCAAGTCTAGTGATAGTGATGAAAAGTCCATTAGATCTCTTTTGAAACAACTTGTCAAGGATGTACAACATCTTTCATATAGACAATTGGAAAATGAATCTAAAATCAATGATTTGGCTAGAGCAAGGAAGAGAAATCACAAAATTCAAAAAAATCTCATTCACATGCATCTCATTCTCAACTCCAAGAGTCTCTAGGAGAGGTAAGCATTAGAAACCATGAGTATTACTGATCCGGTCGATCATCGGTAGCCGATGACGTCAGCAGCAGATGACCACGTGGGCCAGTCACAGAGCAACGCGTGGCATGAGATAGCAGATGAACCAGGGTGGAGATCGTTCAAGAACGGCGATCAGTGGTCAGTTACCGAGTGACCACCACCAGCAGATCAGTTCCTACATGAGCGCCTGGAAGCAGAGCGCGAGAATAGATGAAGCACCGATCAGTCATCGGTGCATGCAGAGCGATCAGTCGTCGGGGGTCCTTGCCAACGCGTGTTAGATTGGGACCCAGGCTCCCAGCGAGAACGTTACCCAAGGACCACGCCTGATTCCATAAGCAGAGCACGACAACGTAAAGAAGCGACATCGGCCATCGGTCAGGATGAGAGACACCTCGGTCATCGGTATGTGTCGAGGTGACATTGGCCGCGGCGATGTGAACAACGCGACCAGTGATCAGTAAAGCGCCCAGAGGCAAGGAGTGGCCTTAGTCGCGAGACGACCATGCATGAAGATGGGAAGACGCAGTTAGGTGCAGAATCCTGCTGGGACAAGAACCCATCAAGGTTAGAGTCTCCCAGTGAGGTTGCATGCATGCCACGTGGACTGCGAAGATGTTCCCAGAGATTAGGTAGGGCAGATGGGCACAGAAATCGAGGGGTACAGAGGTACCCACGCGGCCTCCCCTTTCAGACTTTGCACTCAAGTGAGGAAGGCCTGCATGCAAGGTAGCCCTGGGGGGTAGATAACGGCGGTGCAGAGTAATCAAGTGGCCCTGGAGGTAGCCAGTAGGGGGGACGCGGGATTATATGAGGAAGAAGAAACACTACACCAGGTACGCAATCTTTGCCACACAACACACAACACAAACCGAGAACACTCAGTCTTCGAATCAAAGAGGACTGAGGGCACACACACGGGTCTCACACAGATAGATCCGAGAGAGAGTTTTTGGTGTTCCCGTTGCCTGACTTGAGCGTCGGAGCTACAACGGCCGCTAGAGGCGCCGTCTGTGTGTTTTGCAGGCATCGTTTGGAGTTCTGGCGAAGGTTCCCGGAGCCTCCTAGCAGAACGCGCAGCAGTTAGAAGGCTAGACGAAGGAGTGACGAGGCCCTTTCCCCACGCTCGAGTCCGCGGCGGGATCAATTACCAACCACCACCTAGAAGACTTAGGCAAAGAGAGGAAGAAGCCCTAAGGGAAGTATGGGTAGACCTACCACATTTCTATGGTAAGGACAATGTAGAAGTTTACCTAGATTGGGAAATGAAAGTGGAACAACTCTTTGCTTGTCATAGGGTGAGTGAAGAGAGAAAGGTACCCTTAGCCACCCTTAGTTTTCAAGGAAATGCCATGTATTGGTGGACCTCTCTAGAGAGAAATAGACGTCTTCATAGGGACCCTCCCATAGAGTATTGGAATGACCTTAGGGGAGCCCTAAGACGTCGCCACATACCTTCCTACTACCATAGGGAGCTAATGGACAAGCTCCAAAGGCTCCAACAAAAGAACATGAGTGTGGAAGAGTATAGGCAAAAGATGGAGCTATACATGATGAGAGCCTCTATTAGAGAGGAAGAGGTCACCACCATATCTCGGTTTTTAAGTGGACTCAACCTTGAGATAAGAGATAAAGTAGAGCTTCTTCCTTACCAAGACTTGAATGATTTGGTTCAACTTTGCATTAAAGTTGAACAAGAAAATTTGCGCAAAAATTCAAGTCAAAGGGTGGGAATCTACTCTAAATCCTATCCCAAGAGAGAATATAAAAGGGAGGGTAGTACATCTAGAGAAAAACCAAAGGAAACTACCAAGCCCATAACCAAAGACACCTCTACCCCACCCATCCGAGCTAGGGACATCAAGTGCTTTAAGTGCTTTGGAAGAGGACATGTGCAAGCCCAATGCCCAAACCAAAGGACCATGTTTTTAATAGGCAAGGATGAGTACACTAGTGGTGAGGATGAGCCTAGTGTAGAAGAAGAAGAAGGGGGAGAGGATGAGAGGGTTAGTCCTTTAGAAGGAGAATTACTCATGATTAGGAGAACACTCAACAATCATCCTAGCACATCTATGGAAACACAAAGAGAGAACATCTTTCACACAAGGTGTAATGTTTTAGAAAATATATGTTCTCTTATTGTGGATAGTGGATCAAGTTGCAATTGTTGTAGCTCTAGGATGGTTGAGAAGCTCAATCTACTATTAGTTCCTCATCCTAAGCCATACAAGTTGCAATGGATCAATGAGAATGGGGAACTAAGTGTAGATAAGCAAGTGGAAATCAAGTTCTCCATAGGTAACTACAAAGATAAAGTTTTATGTGATGTAGTACCAATGGAAGCTTGCCATATCTTGTTAGGTAGACCATGGCAATTTGATAAAAAAAACCTTGCATGATGGTCTAACTAATGAGATTTCCTTCACCCATAGGCAAAAGAGATTTGTACTTAGTCCCTTACCACATTCTCAAGTGGTGAGAGACCAAATACAAATGAGAGAAAAGAGGGATGAAGAAAATAAGAGAAAGAAGAAAGAAAAACAAAGAGAGATAGAAAAAGAGAAAGTTCTTAAGGATAGAAAGGAGTGGGAGAAGAATGTTCCTTCCCACATGGTTGCTCAACAAGAAAGATCTTTTGAAAACATTTTGGAAAACTTGCTTCTTGTTGAACAACCAAGCCTTGTTTTTTGTAAGGGAACACTTGCATGCACTGCCACAAGTAGTGAACTTATGAGTCTACCTCCTCAAGTGGAAAATCTTTTGAGTAAATTTGATGATGTATTCTCTAGTGAGGGACCCCATGCTCTAACTCCCATTAGAGGTATAGAACATCAAATTGACTTTATCCCGGGGGCTAGCCTACCAAATAGGCCAGCTTATAGAACTAACCCTGAGGAAACTGATCCAGCCTCTTGACCAAAGCGCTAGAGCTTCTCCTTCTCGAACCTCGTCCTCACCAGCTTCACGCCAAGCACACCAATGACCTCTACCTGAAAATCCTCCAAGAAACCTGAAAGAACAATATGGCACCTTTGCGGCTGGTTACGCTCTGACGCTCAAGTCAGTGATTGAATCAACAAAGAACTTCAAAGAAAAACTTAGAACCGTGTACAAGTGAATCACCACTGAAAATGAATCTCTCCCTTGATTCCGTTAAGAATTTCGTATATATACCTGAGTCTTTCTCTCTCCTGACGGTTATCCCTCTTGACACGTGGATAACATCTGGTCATGCACGTGTCACCATCTGGAGTACCTACAGCTGAAACGTTACTTCCACTGTGCTCCTGCGACTAAGTTATCCACACAGGGAGTAGCTTAGTACACAGGCTACTCTGGGCGCAACCTTAACATGGCGAGCTGGTTAACACTGGGTATCACAGCTCACACTACACATGGTGGCAGATATGCCACTTATCCTCTGTATTTAGACCATACAACAAGTGCTTCCCAAGTCTTCTCAAATACCCGGCGATGTGCTCTTTCGGCGACTTGCTGACCACCTGATCTCCTAACCTTCACACACGGCGATCATGTGCAATCTAGGCGATAACTGATCCTCGCGCACGGCGATAGGCGATTATCATCCTCAGACACGGTGATAGGCGATTATTCATCCTCACACGCGATAGGCGATTACTCATCCTCAAGGCAATAGGCGATTACTCATCCTCACAGGCGATAGGCGATTACTGATCTGTACTTCTTGCGTAACGTTCTCGCTGGGAGCCTGGGTCCCAGCTTAACTGTGTGTTAACGGGAAACCCCCGATGACTGATCAGTACTTCTTTACTTCTCACGCTCTGCTTCTAGGCTCTTGTCGCGCTCTGCCTCCAGGCGCTCATCGCGCTCTGCCTCCAGGCGCTCATCGCGCTCTGCCTCCAGGCGCTCATCTGACGCTGATCTGCGGGTGATGGTCCCTTAGTCACCGACCACCGATCACCATTCTGAGTGATCGCCTCCCTGATTCACCTGCTATCCTCTACCACGTGTCACCCCGTGAACGGTCCACGTGGTCAACTGCTCCTGACGTCATCGACTACCGATGACCGACCGGATCACAAGCCCCCCAGTCTTGAGCTGTGACTGGTCCAGCGAAAAGACTAAGAAATCGTCTTCTGGCGGTCTACAGGAGCGCACACTCTGGTACTAACACTGTTTCATTTCTTCTTCTTCGCCTTCAGACATTCAAAGCATTTCTCTGTGAGACCCTTCGACTTCTTCAATCTCCAACCTTTGTGACGCTGCTCTGATTATCCAAAGGTAACCTTTTTACCTCTTCTACTGATGACTGATCACCCCTCCCGAGGAGGCACACCGATGACCGATCACTCACTAATCCAAGCTGCCTGCGGGGTCCACTCCACGTGGCTCTGGTCCATGCTGTGGGACCCAGATGACGTGGTTCACCCTTTACTATCTGTTCTTCGACAACCGAGGTTTGGCCACTACACAAGCCCCCCCCAGGCTCGAGTTGTGACTTGTCTCAACGAAGAGCCTTACAACTCTCCTCATCGCTATTGGCCCTACCGGGCTGACGGGCTCTCACCTCTTGGCCGACGACCGAGGTCTTGCCACTGCATCAATGTTCTTACTTCTGCCCCTTTCCTTCGACGACCATTATCTGCTTGTAATGAATGAATTATAAATCTTGTCTTTACAACTCGAATCACTCTTTCTCCTTTACAGCTCAACTTTCACCTTGTGTGGGTTGTGCTTGGTGACCGTGCGAACTGATGTGTGCATCTCACCCTTCAATCCACAGCAGAAACCATTCCTGAGCTAACTTGATGCGGTGCTAACTTTACTTCTTGACTCATGCTAGTTCCCTTGACTGATTAATCTTTGAAGTCCCCCTTCTCGACTGATAAGCTCTAGAATACCCCTTGTTTACACTCTGGTGACGGGAGATTCCTCCTGAGTCGACCTTGGCTGATAAGCTGAGGAGGACCTCTTCAGTGGATGTCTTTCCCTTGTACTGGGCGGACAAGGGAGATAAAAGCTCCCAGGATATCTTCAGGAGGGCAAGGAGCCCTGACAACATGGGAGCACTGGATAGAGACCTCTGCCTTTTCTGGAAAAGCGTAGCCGCCTCCAACATCTCCATTCCTACAGCGTCTATCATTAGCTTTGAGTTTCTCGAAGACCAACTAGACAAGCACATAGGTTATCTTTTGTTCTCTTCACTTAGCCTTGTTTCTTTGTGCGTTCAACTGGCATGCCAAGCGTCCCTCATCATCGCCAGAAATTCCTCTGATCTGGTACTCGCCGAATTAATTTTTGGCGATGTTGCCTTCTTTACCCAAATAAGGCGTCCTTTGTGGGATCACCTTTTGCAACCTTCTATTCGCTTTTTCAACTGTCGTTCCTTTATAAGAACTCTTCTTGCCTGCACCTGCTCGAAGGCAAGGAGGACTTCTCCTTTCTCGCCTGCACTTGCTCAAAGGCAAGGAGGTCTTCTTCTTTCTCGCCTACACTTGCTCAAAGGCAAGGCGGTCTTCTTCTTTCTTGCCTACACTTGCTCAAAGGCAAGGAGGTCTTCCTCTATTGCCTACACTTGCTCAAAGGCAAGGAGGACTTCCTCTATTGCCTACACTTGCTCAAAGGCAAGGAGGTCTTCCTCTGTTCTCGCATGCACTTGCTCAAAGGCAAGGAGGTCTTCCTCTGTTGCCTACACTTGCTCAAAGGCAAGGAGGACTTCCTCTGTTGCCTACACTTGCTCAAAGGCAAAGAGGTCTTCCTCTGTTCTCGCCTGCACTTGCTCAAAGGCAAGGAGGTCTTCCTCTATTGCCTACACTTGTTCAAAGGCAAGGAGGACTTCCTCTGTTGCCTACACTTGCTCAAAGGCAAGGAGGTCTTCCTCTGTTCTCGCCTGCACTTGCTCAAAGGCAAGGAGGTCTTCCTCTGTTGCCTACACTTGCTCAAAGGCAAGGAGGACTTCCTCTATTGCCTACACTTGCTCAAAGGCAAGGAGGTCTTCCTCTATTCTCGCCTGCACTTGCTCAAAGGCAAGGAGGTCTTCCTCTGTTGCCTACACTTGCTCAAAGGCAAGGAGGTCTTCCTCTGTTGCCTCAAGATGCGCGAGAACATCGAGGACTTTGAACTTCACTGGATGCCTCTGATCACCAAAGGACGATGAGGACTTTAAAAACTTTTCACTTGTGCCCGTAATCACCTAAGGGCGATGAGGACTTTAAAACTTTTCACTTGTGCCCCTAATCGCCTAAGGGCGATGAGGACTTTAAAACTTTCACTTGTGCCCTAATCGCCTAAGGGCGATGAGGACTTTAAAACTTTTCACTTGTAGTGTGCGCAATCAGTTTATTTCTACCTCGAATCACTTTAGGTGATAAGGTTTTTCCAAAAACTTCTTTAAAACGATATGCATACAAACTTTAGTATACTTCAAAATTTCAAATTTGAAAATCTTATTTCTTGGGTGGCCTAGTTAAAAACCTTCCTTAGGGAAAAAAGAGTGCCCCCTTGCAACTGTTTTTACAAAACTGTTCATGATTCCCCTGAGTTTGTACTACTTACGAAGCTTTAACTGAAATGAAATATGAGGTGTGTGGCGTTCCAAGTACGAGGAATCGCCCCTCCTTCTAACGTCTCCAAGCGGTAGGCGCCGTTCCCGAGTGCTTCGGTTATTCTAAACGGTCCTGTCCACTTAGGTGACAACTTATTCTCCATCACGTACTGGTGGGCCTTCCTCATCGCCAGATCGCCGCTTCTGAACTGCCTCGGTATTACTCTAGAATTGTATCTTCGTTCTATTCTTCTTTTCACCGCTTCAGCTTTCACTCTTGCTTCCTTTCTGACCTCATCCAGTAAATCCAGGTTCATTCTTCTCTCTTCATCTGATTCTTCTGCTACAAAGTGTTGGAAACTCAGCGAGCTCTCCTGGATTTCAATTGGAATCATCGCGCCACAGCCATACACTAAACTAAAAAGTGTTTCGTGATGTCCACATCGGGCGAGCTATCCTCGAATGCTTCCACTGGCATCACAGATTGAGCATATTTCTTTCGTTGTGACGCGGTGTACCCAGCTCCTGAGAATCCCCCAGCTATAGTGTGGATTTCCCCGTGGATGGGCACTTCATGTTGTTGGCCCTCGCTGCTCGCCGGCTGGGAGCTCGACGCATTTGCTGCCTTCTTCTCCAGCAAATAGTCCTTCGGAAATCCACTTCTAACCAACTTGTCGAGTTGGTATCCCAGCGACAAGCAGGAGTCAACGGTGTGGCCAAAACTTTCGTGGAATTCACACCATGCGTCTGGCTTTGGCCCCAGCACCTTATCTGACATTTTTTCAGGCACCTTCAGCTTGGCAGCTATATTGGGAATAGCGATCAGGTCCACCAATCTCATCACGAACTCATGCCTCGGAGGGCGCTTGAACTCCCTCAGGCGACCTGGCCCTCTTCCTCTACTACTGTCATTCCCTTTGTTTTTCTTTGGATCATAAGGATGGTATGTCCTTTGATCCTTCTTCACCGTTGCCGTCTCCAACACCCTTTGAGGTTGAGTCTTGGCTTGGGTGTGTGGTTTTGCAGGAGCCATATTCCCTCTCTTCTCCATCACTTCATTCTCAGCGGCGATGTGAGCCACAGCACGTCTGTGACATCTCGCCAAATCCTTTTCACAAATATAAAATGAAATAAAGGTAAAACAATAATATTGAAGTGAACATACGTATTTATATAAAATGGAGTTGCTCCTCACAGGGAGTTTAATACATAACCGGTCAATTTTCCAAAACTTAAACAAAATACAGCCAAATAAAATGAAACCGGCGGTCTCCCTACATAAACCGGCGATCTCCTATCAGAAGACCCAAAACAGCCGATCTGCTATCAGAACAGAAAAACAGGCGATCACCACATAGAGACAGAAACAGGCGATCTCCTTCCGGCGACCACTCACTGAGGAGCTCTACTCCCTGGAAGATCATCTGCTCCCGTGTAAAATACACGATCATCACAGTTTTAAGAGAAAACAGCCACAGAACAATACAAAGGGTAAGCTAGATATTTTTAAAACTTTAAATTATAAATTGGACAACCAACGTAGATCAGCCCTTTTTAAACATTCACAAGAGTCCATCACTTTCTCATTCATATCACACAACCATCAAGTGTCTATCAACAATTATCAATATTTCACATTTCTCACGTCAGACTTCCACTGATTCATCGCACATAGACACTTGACACTACTTCCGGAAGACTCGTGCATTGAACTTAGCATCCAGAGACCTGCACCTGTCATACTTCATTGCTGTAATGTTCCCACAGCCATGCGCATCAACATAATCTCGATCTCAATCTCATCACTCTCACAGTATGACAGGGTTAATCCATATAACAGGTCAAGTCAGTTATCTTTCAAACGACTTACCCATACATATGGACCTCCTTCGACTCTCACCAACTGAATGACTTCATCTATGTGACTCCATCATATCAGCAGAGTCAGGATCGTCTCATTCACAGGATACTCACTGATCAATACACCTCATAACTAATCTCAACACGGTATTTCCTTTCCTGAAAATACTATGTCTTGATCCCACATTCAAACATTCAACACATCATATAACACTTAAATGAACGATTTCCCATCACAGCAACAATCATTCCAAGGTTCAGACTTTAAAATATCACATTTCAATCTCAAACAATTTCAAACGACACTAAAACAGGGGATTTCGAAAAACAACGCCAAAACCGGCGATCTCGTCGCCCAAATACATAAAAACAGAACATCATGAAAAAGGGATTAAAAACCGGCGACCACGTCGCCCAAACCCATAGAACAGAGCATCGCGAAAAAGAATATGAAACCGGCGACCACGTCGCCCCCACTTCAGAAAACAGCTAGCCTACGGCTTTTATTGAAAATAAAGCTAGCTTCCCTTACCTGGACTAGCGAAAACTTCACTAAGAGCTCCAACCCAACGAGATTCAAGGATGCCTTAACTCTGTTTTAGCGTCTGGTTTGGAGAACTTGCAGAGAACCTCCCAGGTGCTCTAAGGGCAGTCGTCGTTCGTCGTACTGGTGCTTGAGAAGGCCTGAATCGCACTGTGAAGGAGAGAAAAGAGAAGGATGAAGATGCACTCACTCTTTCACTCTTGAGCCACTGCCACCTTCTTTGCCTCCCCGCAGTGGGTTTTTGAATCCAAGCCTACTTGTCCACGCATGCTGCTGCCACCACCCCCTCTGCAGGAAAGCCTGAGTGTACGTTTCACTGAACAGTACGACCACGGTTATCTCTTGCACATGCCAACCACTTCCCTGAACAGTACGTCCACGCGTGCCTCTGCGCATGCCAACACTCTGACGTCACTATTCTGAACCACTCTTTTTGTCTACGTGTCGCGCGTGCAGTACATCTCATGCTGGGAGCCTGGGTCCCACCTTATCTGTGTGAAACTCGACATCGCGCGATAACCTTCCACCGATGACTATCCACCGATGTCTCATCCTGGAGGACGACCGATGTCTCTCCCTGGCGGTGCCCGCACGCTTCGCGCCCTGGCGATGCCGCATGCCTCGCGCCCTGGCGATGTCCGCATGCCTCACGCCCCGGCGACCCGCATGCCTCGCACCCTGGCGATGCCGCATGCCTCGCGCTCCGGCGATGCCCGCATGCCTCGCGCTCCGGCGATGCCCGCATGCCTCGCGCCCTGGCGATGCCCGACGACACATCGCCACGCCTTGCTGAAGGTTCTTCGTCCCACTATGTTACGTCCAAGGTATCATCTCCACATGACTTGGTGACGTCGGTAGCTTCACATTTCCAAGAGTAGATCAGCACTAGTCCTCGTGCGCCCATGCATGTAACACTAAGGACGATTTCTTATCTTCAAGCATAGAGCTTCGCATGCACAGCGTATCTAAGGCTTAACCCACACCTTGATACGCGTGGTTTTTGGAACCCACAATGGTTGATCCAGCATCTTGACCACATACTTAGTGCACCTTCGGCGATCATGTACACCGTAGGCGATTGGTGATCATGTACTAGAGAAGTTGGAGATCGCCTCCGCCTTCAAGAACGGCGATCTCGTACTTCTAAGCTACACTTTCCTTCCTTTACTCTTCTTGATCCACATGTCTTCCTCGAGCACACCCTCGTGATTACCTCACGATAAGGTCATCGCACCTGACTACTTTGTTAATACAAGAGTCAGCCGACCGACCTCTACCAGCTGACCCCAGCCCTTGGGTGACGTCCGAGGTGCGACTACTACGAAACTTCTATTACCAGCTCTTTGTATTTTAAATAATAACATCTTCTGAAATTATTTAAATATAACACTTTTATTCCAATTAAAGTTTCTAGGTCCTTACAGCCGAATCTCTGCAAACGTTGCAGGGTGGCTCCTGATTAACGATTCGCTGAAGGGTCCAGGTAGCACGCCCTTCTTAAAGGCGTGCACGAACATCTCCTCATCTTTACCTGGTAATCGGACTATCTGAGCTCCAAACCTATTCATATAGTCCTTCAAAGATTCCCCCTGGAATTGCCTTACGTTGAACAGGTCGTACGACACCATAGGCGGCGCCTTATTCACAATGTACTGATCAACGAAAAGCTTGGAAAATTGCTGGAAACTGGAAATGTGTCCAGTAGGTAGGCTCACAAACCAATCCAATGCTGTACTGTGGAGAGTGCTCATGAACATCTTGCAATAGACCGCATCCGATCCTCCCGACAACATCATCTGCGTATGAAACGCGGTAAGGTGAGCCTCTGGATCTTCCACTCTAGTGAAGGAGGCCTTCACCGCCGTGATGTTCGTAGGAATTGCAGCATCCATGATCGCCTGCGAAAATGGCATTGGAAAAACTCGTGGCGGAGACGTTGGCGCGCCTCCACTAGTCACGACACTTTCCCTCTGCTCGCGAAGAGCCTGATGTAACTCTTCATTAACCTTGCTCAGCTCTTCGTTCCTGGCCTGGGAAGCGATCAGGTCGCCGTGTGTAAGGACCTAGAAAATCTTATTGGAATAAAAGTGATATATTTTAAGTAAATTCTAAGTATGTCTTTATTTAAAATAAAAGTGAAGGAAAGTGTAGTTAGAAAGCTATGAGATCGCCTGGAACATGATCGCCAGGGCGCGAGAGGCATGCGGGCATCGCCAGGGCGCGAGAGGCATGCGGGCATCGCCAGGGCGCGAGAGGCATGCGGGCATCGCCAGGGCGTGAGAGGCATGCGGGCATCGCCAGGGCGCGAGAGACATACGGGCATCGCCAGGGCGCGAGATGCATGTGGGCTTTGCCTGGGCGCGAGAGGCATGCGGGTGACGCCAAGAGGAGACCTCGGTCGGTCTCCAGGAGAAAGAGACCGCGGCCGGTCTCCAGGAGGAAGAGACCTCGGTCGGTCTCCAGGAGGAAGAGACCTCGGTCGGTCTCCAGGAGGATGGAGACATCGGTCGTCTTCCAGAGAGAGACATCGGTCATCGGTGGATTGTCTTTGCGTGAATGGTCATCGGCGAAAGGTTATCGCGCGATGTCGCGTTTCACGCAGATGAAGTGGGGCCCTGGTTTCCAGGATGAACGTGCTGCATGTGCGACATGTAGGCAGTGAAAGTCCTGCAGGAGCAGTAGCTCCATGTGCGCAGAGACGCCACGTGGCCATACTGTCAGGTTGCACTGAATTTGAGGGAGGAAAACCCACCAAGGAGGGTTAGTTAGAGAATAGGTAATGATGGCTACATGGCAGGCCTATGTTCCTAGTGTCAGAATACACCGCCTCTTAGTGAGTATAAAAACGCAGTGAGAGTATGAAAGGTGACAGAGTGAGTTCACCTTCAGCTTTCTCTTTTCTCTCCTTTGCACTGCAACTCAGAAATTCCAGGCACCAGTTAAATTACCAGCAATTTCCATAGAGCATTTGAGAAGGGTCTCTGCAAGTTTTACCAATTAGAACGCTTAGGCAGAGTTCAGGCATCCTTTACGTTCGGCGGTTTGGAGCTTGAAGTGAGATTTCACGCTGATCCAGGTAAGGGAAGCTAATCTTTTTCCAACGATAACTGGATATTTAATGTTTGAAATGGTAGGGCGACATGGTCGCCGGTTTTACTTCGATTTCAAGGTGTTTTTGATGTTGTAAGGGAAGCTAGCCTTACTTCTAATGAAAACTGTATGCGTGATGATTTTGATGTTGGCGGCAACGTGATCGCAGGGTGTTCAAACTGTTCTTGCTTTAAACCCAGTTTTGTTTGTAATCGCCGGTTTTTCATCTGTCATAGAAATATCCCCTGTTTTATGCTGTTTCAAAAGTGTTTGAGATTTTAAATGTGGTTTTCGAAAATTTGAACCTTGGTATGAGATTTGCTGTGATTGAAATTGTTTCAGTGAAGTGTTATGTGATGTGTTGAATGTTGTGATTGTGGATCGAGGCATAGTATTTTCAGGAAAGAAAATACCGTGTAAGATCGTGTAATAGGTGTATTGATCGGTGATCCTATAATGAGACATCCAGACTCTACTGAGGTAATGAAATCACATAGAGGAAGTTACTCAGTTGTGGAGAGTCGATGGAGGTTCATACGTATGGGTGTCTCGTGTGAAAAAGAACGAGCTCCACCTGTTGTATGGATTAACCCTGGTCATACCGTGATAATGAGAGTATTGAGATGTTGTGATGCGCATGGCTGAGGTCACTTTCCAGCCTTTGGTATGACAGGTGCGAATCTCTGGGTCTAATCAACGCACGAGTCTCCGGAATAGTGGTCAAGTGTCTGGTGTGATGAGTCAGTGGAAAGTCTGACGTGAGAAATGAGAAATTGAATTAATAGACACTTGATTTCTGATGTGAATTGGAATACTCTTGGATTAATTTGTGAAATATGGGATCTTCTGATAGTCTTGTGGAATATGGAAATGTGATGGCTGATACTGTTATGGTTCGTGGATGTTGTGAAGTTCTTATGTATGCTCTTGATTCAAATGTTTTCTTAAATATATAGCTTACCCTGTATTTTGTTTCTGTGGCTGTTTTTCTTAAACCTGTGATGATCGTGTAACTTTACACGGGAGCAGATGATGTTGCAGGAAGTGGATTTCCCTTGTGAGTGATCGCCGTATGTGGTCGCCGGTTTTCTGTTCTTGTTGGGCGATCGCCCCTTTTACTATTTTCTGATAGGCGATCTCCGTTTTCTGTGAGGAGATCGGTAGTTTTGTATTTTTGCTGTTTTCTTTATGTTTAAGTTATGTACTAAACTCCCTGCGAGGAGAACTCCTTTGTATGTATATATACAATTATGTTTATTTCAATATATTCGTTTTACCATTATTTCATATTACGAAAATGTAAAAATGCGAAATGTATATTGGAGGGATGTTACAAGAGATCGCCGTTTTTTTTTTATCTCTTGGTGGTGATCGCCGGTTTTATGTCCTGTAGCAGATCGCCTGTTTTGGGGCCTTCTGTTACCAGATCGCCGGTCTTGTAGTTTTGATTGAATTTCATTAAATTTGTAAGCATTTTGACTGGTTATGTATTAAACTCCATGAGAGGAGTAAGTTCATTACTTATATATATATATATTACCATGTACTCTTCAATATTAATTGTGTACCTTTATTTTCATTATACATGTATGTCTAGTTTTATTTTGGCGGGATGTTACATTAATGGTATCAGAGCAGTTCGTCCTTTGGATGACCTGAGGGCTGTGGATCCATTGTGTTATCTTCTGCTCATGAAAACTTATTTGAGTTTTAAGTGACAACTATTGTGAAAGGTTTTCAAACGTTTTTGTATTGAGCTTTTTGTGTGTGCTGTAGTGAATGTATGCCTAACTGAAAATCTTAGTATTTAGAATGAGAGGGTCTTGATAAGGTGGTGAGGGTGCACACTCATGACCAGATCGGGGTGATTCTCAATCTAAATTCCAGAGGTTTAATGTTTAGCATACTTTGACTTTTGGTGTGATCTATTTCATGTTATTGAGTGTTCTTGTAATTGATTGTGAGTGGCTGTGTGGATTGATGGTTGCACACCAGTAGCTGTTCTGGTGTTTTGCTTGAGGTTATAAGCTTTATGGTTCTGTAGATGGACTCAAATTCCTAAGGAATTTGAGAAGCTGACCTTGTAAGGTCGTGATGTTATCCCCCTTGAATGAATTGATTTCCTTATCGATTTCATTCTTGTAGTTGTAGGGAATATAGAAACTAGTGGTTTCAGAATCTTAGAACGAAGAAGATGACTCGTAGACCTTCTACCCCTTCCCAACCTTCTTCTGAGATGGGCCAGATCGCCAGGGCCATTGAGATGATGGCAGGTGCCATCCAGCAGCAGAATGCGGCGATGGCGCAGAACCATCAAGCTACCATGCAGCATTGGGAGACTACTCGGTCGGCTGATACGAATTCGCCCGTCGGTCAGCCTCAGGAGCGGATGGGACTGGCTGAGTTTATGAGGCACAACCCACCCAAGTTCTGTGGGAATGCTACCCCTGATCAAGCAGATCAGTGGGTCAGAGAAATGGAGAAAATCTTTAGGGCGACCTCCTGCCCTGAAGAGAAGAAGTTGTTGTTTGCCACCTATCTGCTGTCTGGAGAAGCAGAGTTCTGGTGGATGGGAGCTCAGCAAATGATGGAGGCCAGAGAGGAGGTGTTGGACTGGGAGAGCTTTAGGGTGAGGTTCTTGGAGAAATACTTCCCTGACAGCGCAAAGTTTGCGCGGGAAGCGGAGTTTTTAAAGTTGGAGCAGGGGGTGATGACGGTGAACGCCTATGCTGCCAGGTTTGAGTACCTCGCGCGATTCTACACTCAGGCGACCTCCGAAGCTTGGAGGTGCAGGAAGTTTGAGGAAGGGCTGAAGCACGGGCTGAAGAGGACGATAGCCCCAATGTGCATCAGAGAATTTCACGCCTTGGTAGAAAAGGCGAAGATGGTGGAGACCCTGGAAAAGGGTGATCCCCGGGTGATCAGGTCACACCCAGGGGGTTCTTTCAGTGGGCGGGCTAAGGTGCAGCATTCACAAGGCAGGCCATATGCGAGACCTCCACTACATCGGGCGGGGACAGGGCCACCCCAGTTTCAACAGCAGCAACCCTGGAAACTAAAATGTTCCCTCTGTGGTGGACCACACATGCCAAATGTGTGCCCCAAGAAGAATTTGGAGAGAAGGTGTTTCGTATGCCAAAGGACAGGGCACGTTGCTAGAGAATGCCCTAACCGGAGTGGGGCGACTCAACCTGGTAGTTCTCAGCAGTTGAGAAATGAAGGCAGCAGACCCCAGGCAGCAGGGAGGGTGTTTGCCATGTCAGGAGCAGAGGCGTCTCAATCAGGTAACCTCGTGCAAGGTGTCTGTTTTATATCTGGTAGAAGTGTAGAAGCGTTGTTTGATTCTGGAGCGACACACTCTTTTGTGTCAAGTCGGTGTATAGCCGAGTTGGGCCTCCTAGTGAAGGAGCTGCCTTTTGAACTGTTGGTCTCCACACCTGCATCAGGACAGGTTATGACCTCTACAGTTTGCCCTGAATGTCCAGTAATAGTAGAGGGACGCAGATTCAAAGTGAACTTGATCTGCCTGCCTCTTCAGGACCTAGATGTTATCCTGGGAATGGATTGGCTTTCTGCCAATCACGTTCTCATAGATTGCGGTAGGCAGAAAGTGGTGTTGCCCGATCTCCAAGAGCAGGATGTAGTATCTGCTGGGCATGGGCGGTTGGAGATGGAAGAAGGGGCAAGGTGCTTCGTGATGCTAGCTCGGTTGGAAGTGAAGAACGAAGGGGACGTGAGCAGAATACCTGTAGTAAAAGACTTCACAGATGTGTTCCCAGAAGAGGTACCTGGGTGACCTCCTAAGAGAGAGGTAGAATTCTCTATTGATTTGGTACCTGGGGCTGGACCAGTGTCTATGGCGCCCTACAGGATGGCACCAGCCGAGTTGGTGGAATTAAAGAAGCAAGTGGAAGAGTTGCTGGAGAAACAATTCATCAGACCCAGTGTATCTCCATGGGGGGCTCCAGTACTCCTAGTTAAGAAGAAGGATGGAGGGTCTCGGCTGTGTATAGATTACAGGCAGTTAAACAAGTTGACCATCAAGAACAAGTACCCTCTACCCAGAATTGATGACTTAATGGATCAAGTAAATGGGGCCTCGGTGTTCTCAAAGATTGATCTGAGATCGGGGTACCATCAAATTTTGGTAAAGGCCGACGATGTCCAGAAAACAGCCTTTAGGTCCCGGTATGGGCACTATGAGTACGTGGTGATGCCGTTTGGAGTGACCAATGCCCCAGCTCTGTTCATGGATTATATGAATAGGATTTTCCGCCCTTTCTTGGATAAGTTTGTGGTAGTCTTCATAGACGACATACTTGTCTATTCAAAGACCGAGGAAGAACATGAAGGACATCTGAGGTCGGTGTTGGAGGTTCTGAGGGAGAAGCAACTCTATGCCAAGTTCTCCAAGTGTGAGTTCTGGCTGAAGGAAGTCAACTTTCTAGGACACGTGATATCTGCCCAGGGGATCTCGGTAGACCCAGCCAAAGTAGAGACAGTGCTGCAGTGGGAACGTCCCAAGACAGTCACTGAGATAAGGAGCTTTGTGGGTTTGGCGGGTTACTATCGGAGATTTATTGAGGACTTTTCCAAGGTGGTGGCTCCGTTAACACAGCTGACTCGTAAGGACCAACCTTTTGCTTGGACCGACCGATGTGAGCTCAGCTTCAGGGAACTAAAGGAGAGATTGACCAGTGCCCCAGTGCTGGTGATCCCCGAGGTAGGAAGACCTTTTGACGTCTACTGTGATGCCTCACATCAGGGACTGGGATGCGTTTTAATGCAAGAGAAAAGGGCAGTCGCCTATGCTTCAAGGCAACTCAAGGTCCATGAGAGGAACTACCCTACGCATGATTTGGAGTTGGCGGCAGTGGTCTTCGCCCTAAAGATCTGGAGGCACTACTTATATGGAGCTCGGTTCCAGGTGTTCAGCGACCATAAGAGCCTGAAATACCTGTTCGATCAGAAGGAACTGAACATGAGGCAAAGAAGGTGGATGGAGTTCCTTAAGGACTACGATTTTCAACTCATGTACCACCCAGGGAAGGCCAACGTAGTGGCAGACGCTTTGAGTAGAAAATCAATGCAAGTAGCCACCATGATGATAAAAGAGCAGAAACTGATCGAGCAGTTCAGAGACTTAAACCTTGGAGTGGAATTTCACGTAAATCACATTAGTTGTAGTAAGCTGGCTATAACTAATGACTTCCTTGGGATGTTAAAGGATAAGCAGTTGGAGGACCCTAGTCTGAAGCATACTATGGAGTCACTAGGGACAGATCAGGCGAGAGACTTTGTAATGGGCGATGATGGGATCTTGAGATTTAATGGCAGAATTTGCATACCTGCAAATGAAGAGTTGAAGAAGATGATCCTAGAAGAAGGTCATAAGAGTCGCCTTAACTTACACCCAGGTATGAACAAGATGTACCATGACTTGAAGGAGTCATTTTGGTGGTCAGGCATGAAGAGGGACATCGCCCAGTATGTTGCAACCTGCTTGACGTGTCAGAAGGCGAAGGTAGAGCATCAAAGACCTGGCGGGCTGTTGCAGCAACTGGATATCCCTGAGTGGAAATGGGACAGCATTGCCATGGATTTTGTCACCCATTTACCCAGATCGGTGAAGGGTCATGATGCAATCTGGGTCATCATTGATAGGCTGACAAAGAGTGCCCACTTCCTTCAAGTGAATATGAAGATGCCTATGGCCAAGCTGGCACAGTTATACATCCAAGAAATAGTAAGGTTGCATGGAGTGCCTTCCAGCATCGTTTCAGATAGAGATCCCAGGTTCACTTCACGGTTTTGGCAGACCTTGCAAGAGTGCTTGGGAACTAAGTTGAGGATGAGCTCTGCATATCATCCCCAAACAGACGGTCAGTCAGAGAGAACGATCCAATCCTTGGAAGATCTGCTGAGGGCGTGCGTCTTGGATCAATTGGGGAGTTGGGACGAGGTGTTGCCACTGGTGGAGTTTACGTATAATAACAGTCACCACGCCAGCATTGGGATGGCACCTTATGAAGCCCTGTACGGGAGAAAATGCAGGACTCCCTTATGTTGGTATCAGGAGGGCGATGCAATCTTGGTTGGGCCAGAGTTGATTCAGCAGACGACCGAGAAGGTGAAACAGATACAAAGCAGAATGAAAGCTTCTCAGAGTAGGCAGAAGTCCTATGCAGATCAGAGGAGAAGACCTTTGGAGTTTGCTGCTGGAGAACATGTATTTTTGAGAGTGACCCCAACCAAAGGTGTAGGACGAGCTATCAGACCAAAGAAGCTGTCTCCTAAGTTTGTTGGACCTTACCAGATCTTGAGGAAAATTGGTCCAGTAGCCTATGAGATCGCCCTACCTCCACATTTGGCAAATCTGCATAATGTCTTCCACGTATCACAGTTAAGAAAATATCTCGCCGACCCTTGTCACGTGTTGGAGGTGGACGACGTGCAGATCAGGGACGACTTGTCTTTTGAAGCAAGACCAGTCAGGATAGACGATCACCAAAGCAAACAGCTCAGGAATAAGACCATCCATATGGTAAAAGTAGTGTGGGATGAGAGATCCGGTGATTCGACTTGGGAGTTGGAAGAGGACATGAGAAACGACTATCCCCATCTCTTTTTCTTGTAATTCCATTTTCGAGGACGAAAATTTTTGTTGTTAGGGAGATTGTAAGGACCTAGAAAATCTTATTGGAATAAAAGTGATATATTTTAAGTAAATTCTAAGTATGTCTTTATTTAAAATAAAAGTGAAGGAAAGTGTAGTTAGAAAGCTATGAGATCGCCTGGAACATGATCGCCAGGGCGCGAGAGGCATGCGGGCATCGCCAGGGCGCGAGAGGCATGCGGGCATCGCCAGGGCGCGAGAGGCATGCGGGCATCGCCAGGGCGCGAGAGGCATGCGGGCATCGCCAGGGCGCGAGAGACATACGGGCATCGCCAGGGCGCGAGATGCATGTGGGCTTTGCCTGGGCGCGAGAGGCATGCGGGTGACGCCAAGAGGAGACCTCGGTCGGTCTCCAGGAGAAAGAGACCGCGGCCGGTCTCCAGGAGGAAGAGACCTCGGTCGGTCTCCAGGAGGAAGAGACCTCGGTCGGTCTCCAGGAGGATGGAGACATCGGTCGTCTTCCAGAGAGAGACATCGGTCATCGGTGGATTGTCTTTGCGTGAATGGTCATCGGCGAAAGGTTATCGCGCGATGTCGCGTTTCACGCAGATGAAGTGGGGCCCTGGTTTCCAGGATGAACGTGCTGCATGTGCGACATGTAGGCAGTGAAAGTCCTGCAGGAGCAGTAGCTCCATGTGCGCAGAGACGCCACGTGGCCATACTGTCAGGTTGCACTGAATTTGAGGGAGGAAAACCCACCAAGGAGGGTTAGTTAGAGAATAGGTAATGATGGCTACATGGCAGGCCTATGTTCCTAGTGTCAGAATACACCGCCTCTTAGTGAGTATAAAAACGCAGTGAGAGTATGAAAGGTGACAGAGTGAGTTCACCTTCAGCTTTCTCTTTTCTCTCCTTTGCACTGCAACTCAGAAATTCCAGGCACCAGTTAAATTACCAGCAATTTCCATAGAGCATTTGAGAAGGGTCTCTGCAAGTTTTACCAATTAGAACGCTTAGGCAGAGTTCAGGCATCCTTTACGTTCGGCGGTTTGGAGCTTGAAGTGAGATTTCACGCTGATCCAGGTAAGGGAAGCTAATCTTTTTCCAACGATAACTGGATATTTAATGTTTGAAATGGTAGGGCGACATGGTCGCCGGTTTTACTTCGATTTCAAGGTGTTTTTGATGTTGTAAGGGAAGCTAGCCTTACTTCTAATGAAAACTGTATGCGTGATGATTTTGATGTTGGCGGCAACGTGATCGCAGGGTGTTCAAACTGTTCTTGCTTTAAACCCAGTTTTGTTTGTAATCGCCGGTTTTTCATCTGTCATAGAAATATCCCCTGTTTTATGCTGTTTCAAAAGTGTTTGAGATTTTAAATGTGGTTTTCGAAAATTTGAACCTTGGTATGAGATTTGCTGTGATTGAAATTGTTTCAGTGAAGTGTTATGTGATGTGTTGAATGTTGTGATTGTGGATCGAGGCATAGTATTTTCAGGAAAGAAAATACCGTGTAAGATCGTGTAATAGGTGTATTGATCGGTGATCCTATAATGAGACATCCAGACTCTACTGAGGTAATGAAATCACATAGAGGAAGTTACTCAGTTGTGGAGAGTCGATGGAGGTTCATACGTATGGGTGTCTCGTGTGAAAAAGAACGAGCTCCACCTGTTGTATGGATTAACCCTGGTCATACCGTGATAATGAGAGTATTGAGATGTTGTGATGCGCATGGCTGAGGTCACTTTCCAGCCTTTGGTATGACAGGTGCGAATCTCTGGGTCTAATCAACGCACGAGTCTCCGGAATAGTGGTCAAGTGTCTGGTGTGATGAGTCAGTGGAAAGTCTGACGTGAGAAATGAGAAATTGAATTAATAGACACTTGATTTCTGATGTGAATTGGAATACTCTTGGATTAATTTGTGAAATATGGGATCTTCTGATAGTCTTGTGGAATATGGAAATGTGATGGCTGATACTGTTATGGTTCGTGGATGTTGTGAAGTTCTTATGTATGCTCTTGATTCAAATGTTTTCTTAAATATATAGCTTACCCTGTATTTTGTTTCTGTGGCTGTTTTTCTTAAACCTGTGATGATCGTGTAACTTTACACGGGAGCAGATGATGTTGCAGGAAGTGGATTTCCCTTGTGAGTGATCGCCGTATGTGGTCGCCGGTTTTCTGTTCTTGTTGGGCGATCGCCCCTTTTACTATTTTCTGATAGGCGATCTCCGTTTTCTGTGAGGAGATCGGTAGTTTTGTATTTTTGCTGTTTTCTTTATGTTTAAGTTATGTACTAAACTCCCTGCGAGGAGAACTCCTTTGTATGTATATATACAATTATGTTTATTTCAATATATTCGTTTTACCATTATTTCATATTACGAAAATGTAAAAATGCGAAATGTATATTGGAGGGATGTTACAAGAGATCGCCGTTTTTTTTTTATCTCTTGGTGGTGATCGCCGGTTTTATGTCCTGTAGCAGATCGCCTGTTTTGGGGCCTTCTGTTACCAGATCGCCGGTCTTGTAGTTTTGATTGAATTTCATTAAATTTGTAAGCATTTTGACTGGTTATGTATTAAACTCCATGAGAGGAGTAAGTTCATTACTTATATATATATATATTACCATGTACTCTTCAATATTAATTGTGTACCTTTATTTTCATTATACATGTATGTCTAGTTTTATTTTGGCGGGATGTTACACCGTGCATCTTCGTCTGCTCGACGCGCGATGTTGCCACATCTTCTTGCAAAGCACGCATCATCTCCAGCATTTGCGACATCGTCACGTTATTCTCTACGGATTGTGGCGCAACTGAACTAGATCTGGTTGTCCTCATTTTCCTCATGAAACTTCTACTAATTTCACACAGTTACCTCTCAACATGCAAAAGCTACCTCGCAGCAACGCTCAAAAAACCTTTCAACTTCCTTTGCACGACGACTGATCCAAGAATCAATCGGTAGAAACCTCCAAAAAACCACACCTCACCTATTGAACTTCGATTCAAACGGTAAAAACCTCCGAAATAGGATTGCGGCAGCAAGCAATCGAACAGAAACCACCGAAAACCTCACAAACTCAACTTTGGATGGGAATCACAGTTTACACGGCCCCACGGTGGGCGCCAGATGATCCAGCCTCTTAACCAAAGCGCTAGAGCTTCTCCTTCTCGAACCTCATCCTCACCAGCTTCACGCCAAGCACACCAATGACCTCCTCCTGAAAATCCTCCAAGAAACCTGAAAGAACAATATGGCGCCTCTGCGGCCGGTTGCGCTCCGACGCTCAAGTCAGTGATTGAATCAACAAAGAACTTCAAAGAAAAACTTAGAACCGTGTACAAGTGAATCACCACTGAAAATGAATCTCTCCCTTGATTCCGTTAAGAATTTCGTATATATACCTGAGTCTTTCTCTCTCCTGACGGTTATCCCTCTTGACACGTGGATAACATCTGGTCATACACGTGTCACCATCTGGAGTACCTGCAGCTGAAACGTTACTTCCACTGTGCTCCTGCGACTAAGTTATCCACACAGGGAATAGCTTAGTACATAGGCTACTCTGGGCGCAACCTTAACATGGCGAGCTGGTTAACACTGGGTATCACAGCTCACACTACACATGGTGGCAGATATGCCACTTATCCTCTGTATTTAGACCATACAACAAGTGCTTCCCAAGTCTTCTCAAATACCCGGCGATGTGCTCTTTCGGCGACTTGCTGACCACCTGATCTCCTAACCTTCACACACGGTGATCATGTGCAATCTAGGCAATTACTGATCCTCGTGCACGGCGATAGGCGATTATCATCCTTAGACACGGCGATAGGCAATTATTCGTCCTCACACGCGATAGGCGATTACTCATCCTCAAGGCGATAGGCGATTACTCATCCTCACAGGCGATAGGCGATTACTGATCTGTACTTCTTGGGTAACGTTCTCGCTGGGAGCCTGGGTCCCAGCTTAACTGTGTGTTAACAGGAAACCCCCGATGACTGATTAGTGCTTCTTTACTTCTCGCGCTCTGCTTCCAAGCGCTCGTCGCGCTCTGCCTCCAGGCGCTCGTCGCGCTTTGCCTCCAGGCGCTCGTCGCGCTCTGCCTCCAGGCGCTCATCTGACGCTGATCTGCACCTGGGAGGGGAAAGGATAAGTCGCTTGTCACTTTGGCCTTCTTTGTTTTTATCTTTTGCACCTTTGGTAGGTGGTTGAGGTAGGTCTTGATTTACCTTGTTTATCATGAAAGTTCGTTTTTTTGTACAATGAAGAGCTATGTGCCCAAAACCTAAACATTGAAAACATTTGGTGCGTGAAGTTTTGGTAGGTGACTTAGGGGTAGAAGGATTTGAAGTAGAAACTTTTTTTGGCAAAGTGGTTTGTTTGGAAAAATTGGAAGGAGAAATTTGAGGAAATTTTTTTTTGCATCCTTCCTTGAAGATTTGTAGAAACCATCATCAGTAGCATGTTTGAAAGTTGGTTTCAAATATGAATCTATTTTGATGGCTGGTGAACCACTTTCTTTAAAGAAGAGTACTCATCTAGGTCTACCAAATCTCTAATATGTCTTCTTAAACCACTTACAAACCATTTAATCTTTGACTCTTCTTTAGCATGCATATTCATTTTAGTCAAAGTTGTTTCAAAATCTTTAAAGTATTCATCTACCGTCCTATGTCCTTGATGAAGCCTTTGGAACTTCAACAAGTGTTCCTTCCTAGAAGGAGGAACAAACCTTGCGTGCATTTGATATCTTAAAGAGTTCCAAGAGTCCACGGGAGGACCCTTGTGATATATAATGTCCTTTACAACTCCATGCCACCATTTCATGGCATAATCACTAAATTCTAAGGTAGCTAGCTTAAGTTTGTGCTCTTCTTGGATCTCATGGATCTCAAATATTTGTTCACACTTGGCTTCCCAATCTAAATATACATTTGGATCACTAGAGCCACTAAAATTAGGAAGCTTGACCGAAGGAAGCCTTGACTTTGCATCTTGATAGTATCCATTGCCATGGTGAGGTCTCTCCCCTTGATTGTGATGTCTTTGACCATGAAATTGGGGTGAAGTTCTTCTTCTCCTATGGTCCTCTTCACGGCCTATGTCATTTGAGGAAGCTCTTGTGGAATGTCTTGGTGAATGATGTCCATCATGAAGAGAGGGAGATGGCCTAGCCTGTTGCAACTCCATCTCTTGTAATTTTTCTTCCAAGCGTCTAATGGCTGTTTGTGCTTCATGTAATTCACCAAGGATTGAAGCTTTGGAAGGAGAATTCTGCTTGTAGGATGCATCACTTGAAAATCCTGCCATTTGTAATTAAAAAAAACAAAAACAGCAAAGACACAAAACAGCAAACAAGTTAAGAATTAAAATGGGCAAAACAGTGAGCTTGGCAATGAAACTGCCGAACTGAATTGAGGCAGAAAATATATCACTCTCAAAGAAATAAAGTCCTTGCACCAATCTGATCTTGAGGTCTTGGAAACCTCAAATGAAAAATGTCAAAGCAAGCACACCACTCTCAAAGTCAACCACCACAAAACCAATGAACAATAAAGACAAACAAGAAAAGGTATAAGCAAAGAAAGGTAATTGCAAAAGGAAAACTATATGTAATACAAACTCAAAGAATAAAGAATGAAAGACAAGCAAGAAAATAAAGAACTCAATGAAGAAAGAAGGCACACAAAAGAATACTTAAAGAAAAGCACTAGAGTAGATGATGGAAAATTTTGTTTTTATGCAAACTGTGCTTGATATTCACTGATTTATCTGGAATGATATAGAGCGAACTGGACTATGAAATTTTAACCACACAAACTTCAAGATGTTAACTCAAAAATGGCACTGGAATTATGTAAAAACAGCAAGCCAATAAAATGAGATAAATTTTTCAAAATCGCTGCCAGATTACCGTATTTTTTTCGGCAGGAATGTACACTTTTTGTATTTTATTTATCATTTTTTGTGTACGTTGAATTTTTTTGTACTTCTTTTTTATATTCTTTTCTAACACTTTGAAGATCACAAATCCAGAATTTCAGAAATTTCCAGTGAGTAAATCAATTGCAATAAGCAAAAACAGTAAGCACTTGTTTTCAGAAACAGAGGAATCCTAAGAGGAATGAAAAACAGAATTATGAACTAGCAAAGACATAATGGAAATTGTGTAATAGAACTTGTATAGGTCTAAAATACAAGTATGAACTCAATCTAAAACAGAAAATGCACAAAGGATGAAGCAATAAACTCAAAAAATAGAATGTAAACCAAAGCAAGAAACAAAAAATTGCAATAAAAGTACTACAAGAAGTGATGACATATTATGGAAAAACAAGACAATGACAAAACTATTATAGATTCAAAAAGGAAAATACTCAAACATGATAGGCACAAATAAGAAAACAGCAATAAAACTCAAAATAAGCCTAAAAACAGAAATGTAAACACAAGAATATAGAGCTCTTGAATTAAAGTGCAACACAACTCAAAAATTAAACAAGAACACACCTAAACTCTAGATACCACATGATGTGAATTCAAGAACATAATATGAAAAGTTCTTGACATTCTTAGGAGACATCTTGAGTTGGTCATATGAGAGGCACTTTCTCTTAGAATTGGATCAATGTTCTAAGACAAGAACTCACCAAAACTAATGCCAAAACACAATCTCAATTAGACATTCCATCTATTGTCAAATTGAACCGATTGAAATACAAGAAAAAAAGGAAAAGAAACAGAACATAGGTGCTGGAAAATGAAAAAAATGCTGGACAGATTTGAAAATAGGAACAAAAAAAACACCGAATAGAATTGCAAGATAAGAACAAAATAGGAAATGGAATGGAGAATGGATTAGAAGACTTATGAAGAGGAGACTTGGAGATGATCTCACCACTTGAAGGTTGGATTGCTTCAAGATAAGAGTGTGATGCTGCCACTTGAGTTCCAAGAGCTCTCAAGATGAAGCAAGGAAGAAGAGACACACAAGTGCTCACAAATGCTCTCAAAAAATGAGTAGAGTTTTCTTACTAATAATTTCCAATCTGCATATACAAGGGGCAGCACCTCTATTTATAGTTTTTAGGTGCTGAAAAATAGGTGGGAAAATTCAAAAGAAACTCTTTTGAAATTCCCACCAAAACAAGTCACATGGGAGGTGTGACCTTTTTCTACTATGACACCTCCTAAAAACTACACTTACACCTACTCTCCTAAGTCACATGTACAATGTGACTTTATTTTACATATTCACACTCCTATATTTAATATCCACACCTCCTACAACTTATACAAAAGAAATACAAATGATGCTCTTTTATTTAATGCTTGGCCTTGCTTCTCATGGATTGGACTTGGGCTTCTTGGGCTTGGCCTTTTTGGGCTTGGGCTTTGGGCTTGGGCCTCCTCTTTTGAAAAGACTAATAAGAAAAACTTTAAATGTTTTTTGGTGGATGGCCTCTTCCTCCATTAGTGAAATCCTCTCTTCCTTGATATCCATCAGATGGTCCCTTAGTCACCGACCACCGATCACCATTCTGAGTGATCGCCTCCCTGATTCACCTGCTATCCTCTACCACGTGTCACCCCGTGAACGGTCCACGTGGTCAACTGCTGCTGACGTCATCGACTACCGATGACCGACCGGATTAGAAACCAAGGAGATGGAGTCACAAGTTCAAAGACTTGTTGGATAAGGGTTGGGTTCAAAAGAGCCTTAGTCCTTGTGCTGTACCTGTCTTGTTGGTGCCAAAAAAAGATGGAAAATGGCGCATGTGTTGTGATTGCCGAGCAATCAACAACATCACCATCAAGTACAGGCACCCAATCTCAAGGCTTGATGACATGCTTGATGAACTACATGGATCCACCATATTTTCCAAGATTGACCTTAAAAGTGGTTATCACTAAATTAGGATCAAAGAGGGTGATGAGTGGAAAATTGCTTTTAAGACCAAATTTGGATTATCTGAGTGGTTAGTGATGCCTTTTGGCCTTACTAATGCTCCTAGTACATTCATGAGGCTCATGAATCATACCTTAAGGGATTGCATAGGTAAATATGTAGTAGTTTACTTTGATGATATCCTAGTGTATAGCAAAACCCTAGAAGACCATCTAAGTCACCTTAGGGAAGTCCTTCTAGTGCTTAGGAAAAATAGTTTGTTTGCCAATAAGGATAAGTGTACCTTCTGTGTAGATAGTGTAGTTTTCTTAGGTTTCATAGTTAACCAAAAGGGGGTGCATGCTGATCCTGCGAAAATCTAAGCCATCAAAGAGTGGCCCACTCCAAAAAATGTAAGTCAAGTAAGAAGTTTTTTCATGGGTTAACTAGTTTCTATAGAAGGTTTGTGCCTAATTTTTCAAGTTTAGCTTCCCCTCTCAATGAACTTGTTAAAAAGGATGTTGCATTTTTTTGGAATGAAAAGCATGAACAAGCCTTTCAAAGGCTAAAAGCTCAACTCACCCATGCTCCCATTCTAGCTCTCCCAATTTTTTCTAAAACTTTTGAGATAGAATGTGATGCATCGGGAGTGGGCATAGGTGCGGTGTTGTTACAAGGTGGACACCCCATTGCATATTTTAGTGAAAAGCTACATGGTGCCACCCTTAACTACCCCACTTATGACAAAGAGCTATATGCACTTGTGAGGGCCTTAAAGACTTGGGAACATTATCTCATTTCAAAAGAGTTTGTTATCCATAGTGATCATGAGTCCCTAAAGTACTTCAAAGGCCAACACAAGCTCAACAAAAGACATGCTAAATGGATGGAGTTTCTTGAACAATTTCCTTATGTAATCAAATACAAGAAAGGAAGCACCAATATAGTAGCCGATGCTCTCTCAAGGAGGCATATTCTCTTTTCAAAATTGGGTGCCCAAATTCTTGGATTTGATCACATAAAAGAACTTTACCAAGAAGACCAAGAATTCTCATCCATCTATGCTAAGTGCAAACATAGAGCACAAGGAGGTTACTATGTGGCCGAAGGGTATCTCTTTAAAGAAGGAAAACTTTGTATTCCCCAAGGCACACATAGGAAGCTCCTTGTAAAAGAATCACATGAAGGGGGTCTCATGGGCCATTTTGGAGTTGATAAAACTTTAGATCTTTTAAAAGAAAAATTTTATTGGCCACACATGAGAAAGGATGTCAAAAGACTTTGTTCTAGATGCATATCATGTTTGAAGGCAAAGTCTAGAGCAATGCCTCATGGACTCTACACCCCTTTGCCGATTGCAAATGCTCCTTGGGAAGACATTAGCATGGATTTCATTTTAGGACTCCCTAGGACTGCAAGAGGCCATGATTCTATCTTTGTGGTGGTGGACCGTTTTAGCAAAATGTCCCATTTTATTCCATGCCACAAGATAGATGATGCTCAAAATATTTCTAGACTCTTCTTTAAAGAAGTGGTGAGACTCCATGGTATACCTAGAAGTATAGTGTCCGATCGAGATCCCAAGTTTGTAGGCCACTTTTGGAAAACTCTTTGGGGCAAACTTGGTACGAGACTACAATTTTCAACTTCTTGTCATCCTCAAATGGATGGTCAAACTGAAGTAGTCAATAGATCTCTTGGAACTATGCTTAGGGCTATCATGAAAGGAAACCACAAATATTGGGATGAGTATCTTCCCCATATTGAGTTTGCTTACAATAGAGTAGTCCACAAGACTACTAATGCTTCTCCTTTTGAAGTTGTATATGGGTTTAATCCTCTAACACCTTTGGATTTGTTACCTTTACCTAATCCACAAGACTTTGTGCATAAGGAAGGAGTAATCAAAGCCGATTTTGTTAAGCAAATGCATGAGAAGATTAAACTCCAAATCCAACAACAAAATGAAAAGTATGCAAAATACCACAATAAGGGGAGGAGAGAAATCATTTTTGAAGAAGGAGAGTTAGGTTGGCTTCACCTTCGCAAAGATAGATTTCCCACTCAAAGGAAGTCCAAACTAAGTCCCCGAGGAGATGGACCCTTTCAAGTCCTCAAGAGAGTCAACAAAAATGCATATAAGTTGGACCTACCTCTAGAATATGGAGTACATGATACTTTCAATGTAACTGACTTATCTCCATTTGTAGGTACCAATGAAGACTTGGATTTGAGGACAAATCCTTTTCAAGGGGGAGGGGATGATGGAGGATGGCTAGTCACACCCCCTCTAGTGCCAAGACGTGAGCTTGAAAGGATAGATCAAGAGCTTCTAGACCAAGAGGAAGACTGTCTAGCACCTTGCATGGAGCGTCTAGGACCTATCACAAGGTCCATGGCCAAACAAATCCAAGAGGAGACGGCCCAAGCTAAGGATGGGAGAGAAAGATACCTATACATGTTGCAAGAAGGCCCATCATGAAATTAACTTAGTTTATGTGGTGTAAATAGCATTTTTCTTTCAAGACTTGACCTATCTTGCTTGGCAAGTTTGTGCCCACTTTTGCATTTCATTTCAAACACATTTGGTTAGCATCTAGGGTAACATTTAAGGTACTCCTTAGCTTATAAAAGGGGTAGCCTCCTTCATGAAACTTAAGATTAATTTGAGTAAAGTTATGCTGCCAAATTTGTGCCATACTTACTCCCTTGCCTAAATCTCTTGATTTATGGTTTTAATCTTCCCTCCTTCACCACCAAAGAGAGTTGGCCAAACCTCTCTCATTTTCATACACTTCATGCACCTACAAGCCACCACCACTCTTAGGAGGGCTTGACCCATTTCATCCATTGAACTTCCGCTGCATTCATCACCCAAAACACACCATGAAGAACTCAAGAATGCCACCATCTTCCCAAGGAGCATTTGCAATCGGCAAGGGGGTGTAGAGTCCATGAGGCATTGCTCTAGACTTTGCTTTTAAACATGATATGCATCTAGAGCAATGTCTTTGGACATCCTTTCTCATGTGTGGCCAATAAAATTTTTCTTTTAAAAGATCTAGAGTCTTATCAACTCCAAAGTGGCCCATGAGACCCCCCCTCATGTGATTCCTTTACAAGGAGCTTCCTATGTGTGCCTTGGGGAATACAAAGTTTTCCTTCCTTAAAAAGATATCCCTCGGCCACATAGTAACCTCCTTTTGCTCTATGTCTACACTTAGCATAGATGGATGAAAATTCTTGTCCTTCCTGATAAAGCTCTTTTATGTGATCAAATCCAAGAATTTGGGCACCTAGTTTTGAAAAGAGCAAATGCCTCCTTGAGAGAGCATCGGCCACTATGTTTGTGCTTCCTTTCTTGTTTTTGATTACATAAGGGAATTGCTCAAAAAACTCCATCCATTTAGCATGTCTTTTGTTGAGCTTGTGTTGGCCTTTTAAGTACTTTAGGGACTCATGATCACTATGAACAACAAATTCTTTGGAAATAAGATAATGTTCCCAAGTCTTTAAGGCCCTCACAAGTGCATAGAGCTCTTTGTCATAAGTGGGGTAGTTAAGGGTGGCACCATGAAGCTTTTCACTAAAATATGCAATGGGGTGACCACCTTGTAACAATACCGCACCTATGCCCACCCCCAATGCATCACATTCTATTTCAAAAGTTTTAGAAAAATTTGGAAGAGCTAGAATGGGTGCATGGGTGAGTTGAGCTTTTAGCCTTTGAAAGGCTTGCTCATGCTTTTCACTCGAACAAAATGCAACATCTTTTTTAACAAGTTCATTGAGAGGGGAAGCTAAGCTTGAAAAATTGGGTACAAACCTTCTATAGAAGCTAGCTAGCCCATGGAAACTTCTTACTTGACTTACATTTTGAGGAGTGGGCCACTCTTTGATGGCTTGGATTTTCTCAGGGTCAACATGCACCCCCCTTTGGTTAACTATGAACCCTAAGAAAACTATACTATCTACACAAAAGGTACACTTATCCCTATTGACAAACAAACTATTTTTCCTAAGCACTAGAAGAACTTCCTTAAGGTGACTTAGATGGTCTTCTAGGGTTTTGCTATACACTAGGATATCATCAAAGTAAACTACTATGTATTTACCTATGCAATCCCTCAAGGTATGATTCATGAGCCTCATGAATGTACTAGGGGCATTAGTGAGGCCAAATGGCATCACCAACCACTCATATAATCCAAACTTGGTCTTAAAAGCGGTTTTGCACTCATCACCCTCTTTGATTCGAATTTGGTGATACCCACTTTTAAGGTCAATTTTAGAAAATATGGTTGACCCATGTAATTCATCAAGCATGTTATCAAACCTTGGGATTGGATGCCTATACTTGATGGTGATGTTGTTGATTGCTTTACAATCAGAACACATACGCCATTTTCCATCTTTTTTTGGCACCAACAAGACAGGTACAACACAAGGGCTGAGGCTCTTTTGAACCCAACCCTTCTCCAACAAGTCTTGAACTTGTGACTCTATCTCCTTAGTTTCCTCGGGGTTGGTTCTATAAGCAGGCCTATTTGGTAGGCTTGCCCCTGGAATTAGGTCAATTTGATGTTCTATACCTCTAATGGGAGGGAGTCCATTGGGGCCCTCTTTAGAGAATACATCATCAAATTCACTCAAAAGATTTTCCACTTGAGGAGGTAGACTCATGGGTTCACTACTTGTGGCAGTGCATGCAAGTGTTCCCTTACAAAAGATAAGGCTTGGTTGTTCAATAAGAAGCAAATTTTCCAAAATGTTTTTCAAAGGCTTTTCTTGTTGAGCAACCTTGTGGGAAGGAACACTCTTCTCCCACTCCTTTCTATCCCTAAGGACTCTCTCTTTTTCTAGCTCTTTTTTTTTTCCTCATCCCTCTTTTCTTTCATTTGTATTTGGTCTTTCACCACTTAGGAATGTGGTAAAGGACTAAGTACAAACTTTTTATGCCTATGGGTGAAGGAAATCTGATTAGTTAAACCATCATGCAAGGTTTTCTTATCAAATTGCCATGGTCTTCCTAACAAGATATGGCAAGCTTCCATAGGTACTACATCACATAAACTTTATCTTTGTAGTTGATCCGGTCGGTCATCGGTAGGCGATGACGTCTGCAGCAGATGACCACGTGGACCAGTCACAGGGTGACATGTGGCATGAGATGGCAGGCGAATCAGGGAGGAGACCACTTAGAATGGTGATCGGTGGTCAGTTACTGTAACATCCCGCCAAATCCTTTTCATATTTATATAATAAAAATAAAGGTAAACAAATATATTGAAGTGAACATAATTATATATATGTAATGAAGTTTCTCCTCACAGGGAGTTTAATACATAATCGGTCAATTCCAAAACTTAAACAAAATACAGCAAAATAAAAAAAAAAACAGGCGATCTCTTGATAGAAAACAGAAAACAGCAATCTCCTAACAGATAAGGCGATCTCCTATCAGAAAACATAAAAAGGGGTGATCGCCTAACAGAAACAGAAACAGGCGATCTCCTTCCGGCGACCCCTCACTGAGGAGCTCTACTTCCTGCAACATCATCTGCTCCCTTGTAAAATCATACACGATCATCACAGGTTTAAGAAAACATCCACAAACAAGAACACAGGGTAAGCTAGATATTTTAAAGAGAATTTAGATATGAAACTTTAAAATCAAGATAAAACAATTTTAAGAAACTCACGTAAAAACCATCAACTTTCTCATTCCCATCACATGACCATCAAGTAATCACATATTTCACAATTTCCTCAAGAGTCTTTCAATTCACATAATTCATCAAGTGTCTACCAATTTCAATGTTTCTCATTTCTCACGTCAGACTTCCACTGACTCATCACACACAGACACTTGACACTACTTCCGGAAGACTCGTGCGTTGAACTTAGCATCCAGAGACCTGCACCTGTCATACTTCGTTGCTGTAATGTTCCCACAGCCATGCGCATCAACATAATCTCGATCTCAATCTCATCACTCTCACAGTATGACAGGGTTAATCCATATAACAGGTCAAGTCAGTTATCTTTCAAACGACTTACCCATACATATGGACCTCCTTCGACTCTCACCAACTGAATGACTTCATCTATGTGACTCCATCATATCAGCAGAGTCAGGATCATCTCATTCACAGGATACTCACTGATCAATACACCTCATAACTAATCTCAACACGGTATTTCCTTTCCTGAAAATACTATGTCTTGATCCCACATTCAAACATTCAACACATCATATAACACTTAAATGAACGATTTCCCATCACAGCAACAATCATTCCAAGGTTCAGACTTTAAAATATCACATTTCAATCTCAAACAGTTTCAAACGACACTAAAACAGGGGATTTCGAAAAACAACGCCAAAACCGGCGATCTCGTCCAAAAACAGGGGATTATGCAATAACAGTTGAAAACCGGCGACCACGTCGCCCCATCATCAAAATCATCTAATATAAGGTTTTTTTGTTGGAAATAAGGCTAGCTTCCCTTACCTGGACTAGCGTAAAACACCAAGAGCTCCGAAAACCCACCGAAGCTTAAAGATGCTTTCACTCTGTTTTAGCGTCCCGGTCTGGAGAACTTGCAGAGAACCTCCCAGGTGTCCAAGGGCAGTCGTCGCTCGTCGTACTGGTGCTTGAGGGTGCCTAAATCGCAGCGCGAAGGAGAGAAAAGAGAAGGGTGAAGGTGAACTCACTCTTTCGCTCTTGAACTACTGCAACGTTCTTTGCCTCCCCGAAGTGGGTTTTTGAATCTACACTAACTTGTCCACACATGCTGCTGCCACCACCCACTTTGCAGGAAAGCCTGAGTGTACGTTTCCCTGAACAGTACGACCACAGTGTCACTTGCGCATGCAAACCACTTCCCTGAACAGTACGGCCGTGGGTGTCTCTTGCGCATGCCAACTTTCTGATGTCACTATTCTGAACCACACTTTTTGTCCACGTGGCGCGCGTGCAGGACGTTTCATGCTGGGAGCCTGGGTCCCACCTTATCTGTGTGAAACACGACATCGCGCGATAACCTTCCACCGATGACTCATCCTGGAGGACGACCGATGTCTCTCTCTGGGAGACGACCGATGTCTATCCCTGGCGACGCCCGCATGTCTCTCGCGCCCTGGCGATGCCCGCATGCCTCGCGCCCTGACAATGCCCGCATGTCTCTCGCGCCCCGGCGATGCCCGCATGCCTTTCGCGCCCCGGCGATGCCCGCATGCCTCTCGCGCCCTGGCGATGCCCGCATGCTTCGCGCCATGGCGATGTCCGCATGTCTCTCGCGCCCTGGCGATGTCCGCATACCTCGCGCCCTGGCGATGTCCGAATACCTCGCGCCCTGGCGATGTCCGCATACCTCGCGCCCTGGCGATGTCCGCATGTGTCTCGCGCCCTGGCGATGTCCGCATATGTAGCCTAGGCGACAGGCGATTATGTACTAACCAGGCGATCTCATACTCTTCTAAGCTACACTTTCCTTCCTTTTTATTTTAAATAAAAACATACTTAGAATTCATTTAAAATATATTCCTTTTATTCCAATTTAATTTTACAGGTCCTTACAGTTACCAAGTGGCCACCACCCCAGAGCGGTTCCTAGATAAGCGCCTGGAAGCACCGCACGGACGTTGGTGTAAAGTAATGAGGCACCGCACGGACGTCGGTGGAAGGTCATGAGACACCGCACGGACGTCGGTGTAAAGTAATGAGGCACCGCACAGAAGTCAGTGGAAGGTCATGAGGCACCGCATGGACGTCGGTGGAAGGTCATGAGGCACCGCACGGACGTCGGTGGAAGGTCATGAGGCACCGCACGGTCATCGGTGGAAGGTCATGAGGCACCACACGGTCGTCGGTGGAAGGTCATGAGGCACCGCACAGTTGTCGGTGCATGTAGAGCTAGATCGGTCATCGGTGTTCTTGCCAACACGCGTTAAGCTGGGACCCAGGTTCCCAGCGAGAGCGTTACGCATGCACCTCGCATGATGCCCACTCAAAGGACGTGCGGTGAGACCTTGCAGGCAGGATGCGCCTGGTGAGTGTGCTTAGAACAGCCACACCCGACGCTCTCCTTGGAGCATGCACCCACTCAGAGGATGTACGGCGAGACCATGTAGTCAGGATGCGCCTGGTGAGTGTGCTCAGACCAGCCACACCTGGCGCTCTCCTGGGAGCATGCAACTCACTCAGGGAAGAAACGCGCTAAGTTACTCCGCAAGAGGATAACTTAGCCGCACAGAGAAATGCGAAGAAGCCCTTCAGATGTGACCCGTGCACGGTTAGATGTGAGCTGCATGTGTAACATCCCGCCAAATACTTTTCATATTTATATAATGAAATAAAGGTAAAACAATAATATCGAAGTGAACATATATATATATATATATATATATATATATATATATATATATATGTAATGAAATTTCTCCTCACAGGGAGTTTAATACATATCTAGTCAATTTCCAAAACTTAAACAAAATACAGCAAAATAGAAAACAGGCGATCTCCTTCCGGCGACCACTCACTGAGAAGCTCTACTTCCTGCAACATCATCTGCTCCCGTGTAAATTTATACACGATCATCACAGGTTTAAGAAAACATCCACATATTTCACAATTTCCTCAAGAGTCATTCAATTCACATAATCCATCAAGTGTCTATCAATTTCAGTGTTTCTGATTTCTCACGTCAGACTTCCACTGACTCATCACACATAGACACTTGACACTACTTCCGGAAGACACGTGCATTGACTAGACTCAGAGATCTGTACCTATCATACTGCACCACTGTGAAATCACACACATTCACAGGGTCGCTGTGAAATCACACACATTCACTAGCGTATAATTGAATCTCAATATCATCACTATCCTAGCATGACAGGGTTAATCCATACAACGGGTCAAGCTCGTTCTCTTTCAAACAACTCACCCATACATATGAACCTCCTTCGACTCTCAACGCCTGAATAACTTCATCTATATGATTCCATTATATCAGGAGAGTCAGGATATCTCATAATAAACGAATCACCGGTCAATGCACACCCTACACGATCTTACACGGTATTTTCTTTCCTGAAAATACTATGCCTTGATCCCACATTCACCACATTCCATACATCATACCACACATAAAGAACAATTCCATCATAGAATACTTTGAATCTTTTCTTAAACAACCCCACTCACAAAAACAAGCATACCACCGTTCAGGTTTTCGAATAGCATATACATTTTCCATTTCAATCTCAACAAGTTCAAAGCGACACTAAAACAGGGGAGTTCGAAAACAACATTAAAACCGGCGATCACATCCAAAAACAGGGGATTATGCAATAACAGTTGAAAACCGGCGACCACGTCGCCCCATCATCAAAATCATCTAACTTAAGGTTTTCGTTGGAAATCAGGCTAGCTTCCCTTACCTGGACTTGCGTAAAATCTCACTACGAGCTCTAACCCACCGAACTTAAGGATACCCGAACTCTGTTTTAGCGTCCTGATCGGAAAACTCGCAGAGAACTTCCCAGGAGTCCAAGGGCAGTCGTCGCTCGTCGTACTGGTGCTTGAGGATGCCTGAATCGCAGCGCGAAGGAGAGAAAAGAGAAGGATGAAGGTAAACTCACTCTGTCACTCTTGAACCACAACAACGTTCTTTGCCTCTCAGAAGTGAGTTTTTGAATCTAAACCAACTTGTCCATAATTGCCGCTGCCACCACCCACTCTGCAGGAAAGCTTGCGTGCACACTTCCTTGAACAGTATGACCACGTGGGTTTCTGCGCATACCAACTCCCTGACGCTAACTATTCTGAAACACCCTTTCTGTCTACGTGTCACGCATGCAGGACGTCTCATGCTGGGAGCCTGGGTCCCACCTTATCTGCGTGAAACACGACATCGCGCGATAACCTTCCACCGATGACCGCTCGCGTGATGACTATCCACCGATGTCTCATCCTGGCGGACGACCGATGTCTCTCCCTGGAAGACGACCGATGTCTATCCCTGGCGATGACCGCATGTCTCTCGCCCCGGCTGTAACATCCCGCCAAATCCTTTTCACAAATATAAAATGAAATAAAGGTAAAACAATAATATTGAAGTGAACATACGTATTTATATAAAATGGAGTTGCTCCTCACAGGGTGTTTCATACATAACCGGTCAATTTTCCAAAACTTAAACAAAATACAGCCAAATAAAATGAAAATCGGCGGTCTCCCTACATAAACCGGCGATCTCCTATCAGAAGACCCAAAACAGCCGATCTTCTATCAGAACAGAAAAACAGGCGATCACCACATAGAGACAGAAACAGGCGATCTCCTTCCGGCGACCACTCACTGAGGAGCTCTACTCCCTGGAAGATCATCTGCTCCCGTGTAAAATACACGATCATCACAGTTTTAAGAGAAAACAGCCACAGAACAATACAAAGGGTAAGCTAGATATTTTTAAAACTTTAAATTATAAACTGGACAACCAACGTAGATCAGCCCTTTTTAAACATTCACAAGAGTCCATCACTTTCTCATTCATATCACATAACCATCAAGTGTCTATCAAAATTCTCAATATTTCACATTTCTCACGTCAGACTTCCACTGACTCATCACATATAGACACTTGACACTACTTCTGGAAGACTCGTGCGTTGACTCAGGCTCAGAGATCTGCACCTGTCATACCACACCACTGTGAAATCCACACAGGGTCGCTGTGAAATCCACACAGCCATGCGCATACATAGTCTCAATATCAACTCTCCCGGTATGACAGGGTTAATTCATATAACAGGTCAAGTCAGTTATCTTTCAAACAACTTACCCATACATATGAACCTCCTTCGACTCTCCATAACTGAATAACTTCATCTATGTGATTCCATTATATCAGCAAAGTCAGGATATCTCCTTCTAGACAAGCCCCTAGTCAATGCACATTACACACGATCTTACACGGTATTTTCTTTCCTGAAAATACTATGCCTTGATCCCACATTCACAACGTTCAACACGTCATACCACTCAAATGAATGATTCAAATCACAACAACAATCATTTCAAAGGTTCAGATTTTCGAATATCACATGCATTCCACATTTAAATCTCAAACAATCTCAACGACACTAAAACAGGGGATTTCGAAAGCTGTATTTAAAACCGGCGATCACGTCGCCCAAATACATAAAAACAGAACATCGTGAAATAGAGTTTAAAACCGGCGACCACGTCTCCCAAACACATAGAACAGAGCATCACGAAATAGAGCTTAAAACCGGCGACCACGTCGCCCTCACTCCAGAAACAGCTAATCTACGGCTTTTATAGAAAAACAAAGCTAGCTTCCCTTACCTGGACTTGCGTAAACTTCACTAAGAGCTCCAACCCAACGAGCTTCAAGGATGCTTTAGCTCTGTTTTAGTGTCTGGTTTGGAGGACTTGCAGAGAACCTCCCAAGTGTCCAAGGGCAGTCGTCGCTTGTCGTACTGGTGCTTGAGGTTGCCTGAATCGCAGCGCGAAGAGGAGAAAAGAGAGGGATGAAGATGCACTCGCTCTTTCACTCTTGAGCCACTGCAACATTCTTTGCCTCCCCGCAGTGGGTTTTTGAATCCAAGTCTACTTGTCCATGCATGCTGCTGCCACCACCCCCTCTGCAGGAAAGCCTGAGTGTACGTTTCACTGAACAGTACGGCCACGGTTGTCTCTTGCGCATGCCAACTTTCTGATGTCACTATTCTGAACCACCCTTTTTGTCTTCTTGCGCATGCCAACCACTTCCCTGAACAGTACGACCGCGAGTGTCTCTTGCGCATGCCAACTTTCTGATGTCACTATTCCGAACCACCCTTTTCGTCTACATGGCGCGCCTGCAGGACGTTTCATGCTGGGAGTCTGGGTCCCACTTTATCTGTGTGAAACACGACATCGCGCGATAATCTTTCACCGATGACTCATCCGGGAAGATGACCGATCTCTCTCTCTGTAAGACGACCGATCTCTCTCTCTGGGAGACGACCGATGTCTCTCTCTGGGAGACGACCGATGTCTATCCCTGGCGACACCCGCATGTCTCTCGCGCCCTGGCGTTGCCCGCATGCTTCGCGCCCTGGCGATGCCCGCATGCCTCTCGCGCCCTGGCGATGTCCGCATACCTCGCGCCCTGGCGATGTCCGCATACCTCGCGCCCTGGCGATGTCCGCATGTGTAGTCTAGGCGACAGGCGATTATGTACTAACCAGGCGATCTCATACTCTTCTAAGCTACACTTTCCTTCCTTTTTATTTTAAATAAAAACATACTTAGAATCCATTTAAATTATATTCCTTTTATTCCAATTTAATTTTACAGGTCCTTACATTCTCCCCAACAAGAAAAATTTTCGTCCTCGAAAATTGAATTACAAGGAAAAGAGGTATGGATAAGCTTCTCTCATGGGTTCTTCTAACTCCCAAGTTGAATCACCCGATCTCTCATCCCACACCACTTTCACCATGTTGATGGTCTTGCCTCTGAGCTGTTTACTTTGCCGATCGTCAATCCTGACTGGTTTCGCTTCAAAGGACAAGTCATCCCTGATTTGCACATCGTCCACTTCCAGCACATGACTAGGGTCTGCCATGTACTTCCTCAGCTGTGATACGTGAAAGACATTATGCAGATTCGCTAAATGGGGAGGTAGGGCGATCTCATAGGCCACTGGACCAATCGTCCTTAAGATCTGATAAGGTCCCACGAACTTAGGGGACAACTTCTTTGATCTGATCGCCCGTCCTACACCCTTGGTTGGTGTCACTCTCATGAACACATGGTCTCCTGCAGCAAACTCCAAAGGTCTTCTCCTCTGAATCTGCCGACTTTGAGAAGCTTTCATGTTGCCTTGTATCAGTTTCACCTTCTCGGTTGTCTGCTGAACCAACTCTTACTACTCAAATACTTCATCAAATTCCATTGTACATCCCTGCATATGGAATATGCTGCTCCATTGAGCGCCAACTCCAGCATTCACACTCTACCCCCAACCTTGAAGACTTGGTCGAGCAAGCCCAGAACTAGGCTCTTAACAGAACCAGGCCTAGCCTCTTTAGAGAAAAGCGAGCAAGATCCCTTCATCGGAAGGAAAGGGGACAGCTGCCTACTGCACATGCCCCCTAGCCAAATCAAACTAGGATCCGAAATATCCTTCTAGGAATCAACTTCTGCATCTTGATTAAAACCGTCCATCGACTTCCCAACTGCTGATCTAATTCTCACGCTCCCTAAAGGGACACCTTTGGTTCACCACCATGCTACATAATTCTGTACCTTATAAAGACAAAGTTCTTGTTGCTGTTACTTTCTAAATCATTATTATGACTTCTTTTGCCAACTCAGTTTCCTGCTCCCATTACGACCTCCTTTTTCAATGTATACATTGAATGCATTGATTTGGGTTCAGGTGCCAATCCGAAAAGGCATACGAGAACGAACGCACCATATATCTCAACCACAACCCTACAAGTAGTGGAGCCGATTGGAAGGTTTCCTCTGCATCCGAAATTTCTTGCTTAAAGACAACTCTATTCTTCTTCTCCCAGATACAACAGACTATTTCCACCCACAATCCCTTCCACACCCAACTTTCTGAAATTTACTACATCGCTAGAAGGACTCAACATCATCGTAACACGGCTTACCCTCATTCTTATCCACAACCATTACCTCCTTCCCTCCTACATTCACAGGCCGAACTGCATCCTCATTTGCCAAAATCAGGAGGCTTACGACTTCGGAAGCCTTTTATCTCAACCCACCATTTCCATAATCATCTTTCAAATCACGATCAACAAAACAGCATCCATTCTGCGTGAAGCTTAAGCTAGAGCCATCTTATGCTGTTTCATCGACATGAACATCTTCCAAGCTTCAAAAGAAAATTTCATTCTTTCATTCTTGGAACTTAACTCTGGTACTTCCCATGGATACACATGCTTAAGCTTTAAACCCCCAACATACTGCTTATTTACTGATGGCCTTCACATGTTGAGCTCTCCTTGGATGTTGAAGATGGTGCGGAAGCAATGGTTTAAATGAGCAAGACCCTCCTAGGAGTGATGGTGATCTTGAAGGTGCATGATGTGTATGAAAATGAGAGAGGTTTGGCCAGCTCTCTTTGGTGGTGAAGGAGTGAAGATTAAAACCATAAATCAAGAGATTTAGGCAAGGGAGTAAGTATGGCACAAATTTGGCAGCACAACTTTACTCAAATTAATCTTGAAAATACATGAGGTAGGCCTCCTTATTTATAGATTTAGGAGCCTTGGTGAGCAAGCTTAAAGGGTAGGGATGGAAATACAAAAAGTGGGGGCTGCCTAGGGTATTGACTTTAGTCAAACCACACCATCATCCTAATATTCTAGAAGATAGGTCAAAAATGCAACATTTGATAGTACACCCCTCCTTCTTTTGCTAAAGGCACCTATTTGCTAGCACACCCCTCCTTCTATTGCTAAGGGCACCTTTTTGATAGCACACCCCTAAGTGAGCAAGTTTTGCTTTCTACACTACACTAATCTACTAAGCTACCCCTAATGGGCATCCAAGTAGCATGTACGAGGTCTTCTCCCTCCCATCTGTGGCTTGACTCATTTGGGCGTGAATGTGCTTGGCCATGGACCTTGTGTTGGGCCTGAACTTGGGTTGGAGCTTGGGCCTCTTCCATCATCCCCTCCTTCTTGAGAGGATCTGTCCTCAGATCTACAGGGTTGATCTCAAACAACAGCCTTATTCTTGCTTTGAAAACTATGCTTGTCCTCCAGGATCAAATATTAACCTACAATAAACATCAAAGAAAAGTGAGATAAGAAAATTAAGACTAGTGTATTCAAATAAAATAGTAAGGAAATAAGCCCCTTTGCTATTTTTATAAAAGTTTTGTTGGAAAGAAATAGGGCCCTTTACAAAAATATTTTTGCTTCCTTTGTGTTGTTCATTGCCCAAGATAAGCAACAACATCACAAAGTGTTGTTTTTGTGATTTTTGAAAATAAGAGTAAGCATCATGATTCAAAGGAAAAGGAGAGTTAAAATTATTGCAATCCCCCTTTAAGGATTCTTTTCCCACTATGCTTGTAGGAGGTGTTGTAAGATACTCTTCATTCTTTCTAGATTCCTCTTCTTCTTTTTCAAACAACCCCTCACTTGGCTTTTTTGTGGAGGAAAGGTTTATATCTATATCTGGTTCAGCTCCAGACACAGATTTATCTTCAAGCATATTCTCACAAGGGTTTTCTGTGGAAGAAGAATTTAAGTCAATGCCTGGTTCAACTCCAAACAAAGGATTTTCCTTTAAAAAACTATCCTCCCTTTCTCTTCTATACTCTCTCTTGGGATAAGAGTTAGAGTAGATTCCCACCCTTTGACTTGAAGTTTTGCGCAAATTTTGTTGTTCAACTTTAATGCAAAGTTGAACCAAATCATTCAAGTCTTGGTAGGGAAGAAGCTCTACTTTATCTCTTATCTCAAGGTTGAGTCCACTTAAAAACCGAGATATGGTGGTGACCTCTTCCTCTCTAATAGAGGCTCTCATCATGTATAGCTCCATTTTTTGCCTATACTCTTCCACACTCATGTTCTTTTGTTGGAGCCTTTGGAGCTTGTCCATTAGCTCCCTATGGTAGTAGGAAGGTATGTGGCGACGTCTTAGGGCTACCCTATGGTCATTCCAATACTCTATGGGAGGGTCCCTATGAAGACGTCTATCTCTCTCTAGAGAGGTCCACCAATACATGGCATTTCCTTGAAAACTAAGGGTGGCTAAGGGTACCTTTCTCTCTTCACTTGTAACATCCCGCCAAAATGAAACCATACATACATGTATAATGAAAATAAAGGTACACAAATAATATTGAAGAGTACATGATAATATATATATAAGTAATGAAGTTGCTCCTCTTAGGGAGTTTAATACATAACCAGTCAAATGTTTTCAAAATTTAACGAAATTCAATCAAATACAACAAGATCGGCGGTCTCCATACATGAACCGGCGATCTGGTAACAGAAGGCCCCAAAACAGGCGATCTGCTAGCAGGACATAAAACCGGCGATCACCACCAAGAGATAGAAACCGGCGATCTCTTCCTCGGCGACCACTCACTAGGGAGCTCTGCTTCCTGGAAGATCATCTGCTCCCGTGTAAGTTATACACGATCATCACAGTTTTAAGAGAAAGACAGCCAACGAGCAGAACACGCAGGGTAAGCTAGATATTTTAAGGAGTTTAAATAAGGATAATTAAATTAAAATCAAGGTAAACAATTTCAAGATATTCACGTATCGCTATCAAGTTTCTCATACCCTTCACTTGATCGCCCAGAAATCACACATTTCACAATATTTTCAAGAGTCATTCTATTTCACAAATTGCATCAAGTGTCTATCAATTTCAAGTTCCTCATTTCACATGTCAGACCACCACTGACTCAGCACACAAGACACTTGACACTACTTCCGGAAGACACGTGCATTGACTAGACTCAGAGATCCGCACCTGTCATACTAAACTGCTGTAATGTTTCCACAGCTATGCGCATCAACACAATCTCGATCTCAAGTTCATCATTCTCACAGTATGACAGGGTTAATCCATATAACAGGCCGAGCTCGTTCTTTTTCACACGACTCACCCATTCATATGAACCTCCTTCGACTCTCAACGCCTGAATAACTTCATCTATATGAATTCATTATCTCAGGAGAGTCAGGATAATCTCATTACAGACATCACCGATCAATGCACATCCTACACGATCTTACACGGTATTTTCTTTCCTGAAAATACTATGCCTTGATCCCACATTCACAACATTCAACACATCATACCACACTTAAATGAATGATTTCCATCACAGCAAAACTCACTCCAAGGTTCATGTTTTCGAATATCACATTTACATCTCAAACAGTTTCAAAACAACACCAAAACAGGGGAGTTTGCAAAAACAACGCCAAAACTGGCGATCTCATTCAAAAACAGGGGATTATGCAATAACAGTTGAAAAACCGGCGACCACGTCGGCCCATCACCAAAACAGAGCATCGTGACAATAGGATTTTAAAAACCGGCGACCACGTCGCCCAGGCACATAGAACAGAGCATTCACGAAGATGAAAACGAAACCGGCGACCACGTCGCCCTCACTTCAGAAACAGCTAATCTATGGCTTGTATTGAAAATGAAGGCTAGCTTCCCTTACCTGGACTTGCGCAAACACCAGGAGCTCCGAAATCCAACGAAGCCTAAAGAACGCCTTGGCTCTGTTTTTGCGTCTGGTTTGAAGGACTTGCAGAGAACTTCCCAGGTGCTCTAATGGTGGCTGCCGCTCGTCGTACTCTTGTGTGAAGGTGCCAGAATCGCAGCGCGAAGGAGAGAAATGGAGGAGAAAGCAGGTAGTCACTCTTTCGCTCTTGAACAACTGAAATGTTTTGTTCCCTCAGCAGTGGGTTTTTCCATCTTAAACCAACTTGTCCACAAAAGCAGCTGCCACCACCCACTCTGCAGGGAAGTCTGAGTGTACCTTTCTCTGAACAGTACGACTACGGTTGTCTCTTGTGTATGCCAACCATTGCTCTGAACAGTACGACCGCGAGTGTCTCTTGCGCATGCCAACATTCTGATGTCACTGTTCTGAACCAACACTTTTTGTCTACGTGTCGCGCGTGCCGCGCGTCTCATGCTGGGAGTCTGGGTCCCACCTTCTCTGTGTGCAACTCAACATCGCGCGATCACCTTTCACCGATGACCACTGGCGCGATGACATCTCACGCGAAGGCTATCCACCGATGACCTCTCGCGCGAAGGCTATCCACCGATGACCTCTCGCGCGAAGACTATCCACCGTGTCCTCTCGCGCGAAGACTATCCACCGATGTCCTCTCGCGCGAAGACTAACCCCCCGATGTCCTCTCGCGCGAAGACTATCCACCGATGACATTCCGCGCGATGACTAACCCCGCATGCCTCGCGCCCTGGCGATCACGTGTAGTCTAGGCGACCGGCGATTATGTGTTAACAAGGAACTCTTGTAGTCTTCTAAGCTACACTTTCCTTCCTTTTTATTTTAAATAAAAACATACTTAGAATTCATTTAAAATATACCCTTTTATTCCAATTTAATTTTACAGGTCCTTACATTCTCCCCATCAAGAAAAAATTTTCGTCCCCGAAAATTGAATTACAAGGAAAAGAGGTATGGATAAGCCTCTCTCATGGGTTCTTCTAACTCCCAAGTTGAATCCCCCGATCTCTCATCCCACACCACTTTCACCATGTTGATGGTCTTGCCTCTGAGCTGTTTACTTTGCCGATTGTCAATCCTGACTGGTTTTGCTTCAAAGGACAAGTCATCCCTGATCTGCACATCGTCCACTTCCAGCACATGACTAGGGTCTGCCATGTACTTCCTCAGCTGTGATACGTGAAAGACATTGTGCAGATTCGCTAGATGGGGAGGTAGGGCGATCTCATAAGCCACTGGACCAACCTTTCTCAAGATCTGATATGGTCCCACGAACTTAGGGGACAACTTCCTTGACCTGATCGCCCGTCCTACACCCTTGGTTGGTGTCACTTTCATGAACACGTGGTCTCCAGCAGCAAACTCCAAAGGCTTTCTCCTCTGATCTGCATAGGACTTCTGCCTACTCTGAGAAGCTTTCATTCTGCTTTGTATCTGTTTCACCTTCTCGGTCGTCTGCTGAATCAACTCTGGCCCAACCAAGACTGCCTCGCCCTCCTGGTACCAAAATAAGGGAGTTCTGCATTTCCTCCCATACAGGGCTTCATATGGTGCCATCCCAATACTGGCGTGGTAGCTATTATTATAGGTAAACTCCACCAGTGGCAACACCTCGTCCCAACTTCCCAATTGATCCAAGACGCACGCCCTCAGCAGATCTTCCAAGGATTGGATCGTTCTCTCTGACTGACCATCTGTTTGGGGATGATATGCAGAGCTCATCCTCAACTTAGTTCCCAAGCACTCTTGCAAGGTCTGCCAAAACCGTGAAGTGAACCTGGGATCTCTATCTGAAACGATGCTGGAAGGCACTCCATGCAACCTCACTATTTCTTGGATGTATAACTGTGCCAGCTTGGCCATAGGCATCTTCATATTCACTGGAAGGAAGTGGGCACTCTTCGTCAGCCTATCAATGATAACCCAGATTGCATCATGACCCTTTACCGATCTGGGTAAATGGGTGACAAAATCCATGGCGATGTTGTCCCATTTCCACTCAGGGATATCCAGTTGCTGCAACAGCCCGCCAGGTCTTTGATGTTCTACCTTTGCCTTCTGACACGTCAAGCAGGTAGTAACATACTGGGCAATGTCCCTCTTCATGCCCGACCACCAAAATGACTCCTTCAAGTCATGGTACATCTTATTCATGCCTGGGTGTAGGCTAAGGCGACTCTTGTGACCTTCCTCTAGGATCATCTTCTTCAACTCATCATTTGCAGGGATGCAAATTCTGCCATTAAATCTCAAGATCCCATCATCGCCCGTCACAAAGTCTCTAGCCTGATCTGTCCCTAGCGACTCCACAGTGCGCTTCAGACTAGGGTCCTCCAATTGCCTATCCCTTAACATCCCAAGGAAGTCATTAGTTATAGTCAGCTTACTACAACTAATGTGATTCACGTGAAATTCTACCCCAAGGTTTAAGTCTCTGAACTGCTCGATCAGCTTCTGCTCTTCCATCATCATAGTGGCGACTTGTATTGATTTTCTACTCAACGCATCTGCCACTACATTGACCTTCCCTGGATGATACATGAGTTGAAAATCGTAGTCCTTTAGGAACTCCATCCACCTTCTTTGCCTCATGTTTAGTTCCTTCTGATCAAACAGGTATTTCAGGCTCTTATGGTCACTGAACACCTAGAACCGAGCTCCATACAGATAGTGCCTCCAGATCTTCAAGGCGAACACCACCGCTGCCAATTCCAAATCATGAGTAGGGTAGTTTCTCTCATGCACCTTGAGTTGCCTTGAAGCATATGCAACCACTCTCTTCTCTTGCATCAAGACGCATCCCAAGCCCTGATGTGAAGCATCACAGTAGGCATCAAAAGGTTTCCCAACATCGGGGATCACCAGCACTGGAGCACTAGTCAACCTCTCCTTTAGCTCCACGAAACTCTGCTCACATCGGTCGGTCCAAGCAAAAGGTTGGTCCTTGCGCGTCAATTGAGTCAAAGGAGCCACTACCTTGGAAAAATCCTCAATGAACCTCCGATAGTAGCCCGCCAGACCCACAAAGCTCCTTATCTCAGTGACCGACTTGGGACGTTCCCACTGCAGCACTGCTTCAACCTTGGCTGGATCCACTGAGATCCCTCGAGCAGATATCACGTGCCCTAAGAAGTTGACCTCCTTCAGCCAGAACTCACATTTGGAGAACTTGGCATAGAGTTGTTTCTCCCTCAGGATTTCCAACACTATCCTTAGATGCTCTTCATGTTCTTCTTCGGTCCTTGAATAAATGAGGATGTCGTCAATGAAGACTACCACAAACTTATCCAAGAAAGGACGAAAAATCCTATTCATGTAGTCCATGAACAGGGCTGGAGCATTGGTCACTCCAAACGGCATCACCACATACTCATAGTGCCCATAACGAGACCTAAATGCTGTCTTTTGAACATCTTCGGCCTTCACCAAAATTTGGTGGTACCCCGATCTCAGGTCGATCTTTGAGAACACCGAGGCCCCATTTACTTGATCCATTAAATCATCAATCCTAGGTAGAGGATACTTGTTCTTGATGGTCAACTTGTTCAACTGCCTGTAGTCTATACATAGCCGAGACCCTCCATCCTTTTTCTTCACTAGAAGTACTGGGGCCCCCCATGGAGACACACTGGGTCTGATGAATTGCTTCTCCAATAATTCTTCCACTTGCTTCTTCAACTCTACTAACTCGGCTGGAGCCATTCTGTAAGGTGCCATAGACACTGGTCCAGCTCCAGGTACCAAATCAATGGAGAATTCCACTTCTCTCTTAGGAGGTAATCCAGGTACTTCTTCTGGAAATACATCCATGAATTCTTTTACCACGTGTACCCTGTTTACGTCTCCTTCATTCATCACTTCCAACCGAGCCAGGACCACGAAGCACCTCGCTCCTCCTTCCAACTCTGACCGCCCTCGCTGAGCAGATATCACATCTGCCTCGGGGAGGTCTGGAAACGCTATCTTCTGACTACCGCAGTCTATGAGGACGTGATTGGCAGCTAGCCAATCCATTCCCAGGATAACATCCAGGTCCTGAAGAGGTAGGCAGATCAAGTTCACTTTGAATCTGCGTCCCTCTACTGTCACTGGAAATTCAGGGCAAACTGTGGAGGTCAACACCTGTCCTGACGCAGGTGTAGAGACCAACAGTTCGAAGGGTAACTCCCTCACTATAAGGCCCAACTCGGCTACACACAGGCTTGACACAAAGGAGTGTGTCGCTCCAGAATCAAACAAAGCTCTTACACCTCTACCAGCTATAAAACAGACACCCTGCACAAGGTTACCTGATTGGGACGCCTCAGCTCCTGACATGGCAAACACTCTCCCTGTTGCCTGAGGTCTGCTGCTTTCGTTCCTCACTTGCTGGGAACTACCAGGTTGAGTCATCCCATGCTGAGTAGGACAATCTCTTGCAACGTGTCCCGTCCTCTGACAGGCAAAACATCTTCTCTCCGAAGTCTTCTTGGGGCACACATTGGGCGTGTGTGGTCCACCACAATGGAAACACTTGGGTTTCCAGGTTTGTTGCTGATGAGACTGGGGCGGTGCTGCCCTCGCCCTATGCTGTGGAGGTCTCGCATAAGGCTTATACTGCTGTTGCTGCACCCTTGCCTTCCCATTGGAGGAACCCCCTGGGTGGGACCTGATCACCCGAGACTCACCCTTTTCTAGAGTCTCTACCATCTTCGCCTTTTCCACCAAGGCGTGGAATTCCCTGATGCACATCGGGGCTATGGTCCTCTTCAGCCCGTGCTTCAGTCCTTCTTCAAATTTCCTACACCTCCAAGCCTCAGAGGTGGCTTGGGTATAAAACCGGGCGAGGTACTCGAATCGAGCAGCATAGGCATTCACAGACATATCCCCCTGCTCCAACCTCAGGAACTCAGCTTCCCTCGCAAATCTTGCGCTGTCTGGGAAGTATTTCTCCAGGAACCTCACCCTGAAGCTCTCCCAATCCATCACTTCCTCTCGGGCCTCCATCATCTGCTGAGTTCCCATCCACCAGAACTCAGCTTCTCCGGACAGAAGATATGTGGCAAACACCAGCTTCTTATCTTCAGGGCAGGAGGTCGCCTTGAATATTTTCTCTAACCCCCTGACCCACTGATCTGCTTGATCAGGGGTAACGTTCCCACTGAACTTAGGTGGGTTGTGCCTGAGGAACTCGGTCAGTCCCATCTGCTCCTGAGGCTGACCGACGTTGGGGGTCGTTGCAGCCGATCTGGCGGTCTCCCAATGCTGCATTGTAACTTGGTGATTTTGAGACATCGCCGCGTTTTGCTGCTGGATGGCATTTGCCATCATCTCGATGGCCTTGGCGATCTGACCCATTTCGGAAGAAGGTTGGGGAGGGGTAGAAGGTCTACGTGCCATCTCTCTTCGTTTCAGACTTTGAATCTGTAGGTTTTCTATATTCCCTACAACTATAAGAATGAGATCGATCAGAAATCAATTCATTCAGGAGGTACCATCTAGACCTTACAAAGGTCAGCATCTCAAAGTCATTAAGAATTTGAGTTCATCAACAGGATTATAACACTCCTAACTTCAAACAAAACACCAGAACAGTTACTGGTGTGCAATCATCAATCCAAACAACCACTCTCAGTCAATTACAAGAACACTCAATAAATCACACCAGAATTCAATGTAGGCTAAACATCAAACCTCTGGAATTAAGATTAAGAATCATCCCGATCCAGTTATGAGTGTGCACCCTCATTACTTTATCAAGATCCTCTCATTCTTAGTACCAATATTTTCAATTAGGGCATACATTCTCTAAGACACACACAAAATTTCAATACAAAAACGTTTTGAAAACCTTTCACTATAGTTGTTATTTGAAACTCAAATAGATTTTATGAGCAGAAGAAACACAATGGATCCACAGCCCTCAGGTCATCCTCAGGACGAACTGCTCTGATACCATTAATGTAACATCCCGCCAAAATGAAACCATACATACATGTATAATGAAAATAAAGGTACACAAATAATATTGAAGAGTACATGATAATATATATATAAGTAATGAAGTTGCTCCTCTTAGGGAGTTTAATACATAACCAGTCAAATGTTTTCAAAATTTAACGAAATTCAATCAAATACAACAAGATCGGCGGTCTCCATACATGAACCGGCGATCTGGTAACAGAAGGCCCCAAAACAGGCGATCTGCTAGCAGGACATAAAACCGGCGATCACCACCAAGAGATAGAAACCGGCGATCTCTTCCTCGGCGACCACTCACTAGGGAGCTCTGCTTCCTGGAAGATCATCCGCTCCCGTGTAAGTTATACACGATCATCACAGTTTTAAGAGAAAGACAGCCAACGAGCAGAACACGCAGGGTAAGCTAGATATTTTAAGGAGAGTTTAAATAAGGATAATTAAATTAAAATCAAGGTAAACAATTTCAAGATATTCACGTATCGCTATCAAGTTTCTCATACCCTTCACTTGATCGCCCAGAAATCACACATTTCACAATATTTTCAAGAGTCATTCTATTTCACAAATTGCATCAAGTGTCTATCAATTTCAAGTTCCTCATTTCACATGTCAGACCACCACTGACTCAGCACACAAGACACTTGACACTACTTCCGGAAGACACGTGCATTGACTAGACTCAGAGATCCGCACCTGTCATACTAAACTGCTGTAATGTTTCCACAGCTATGCGCATGAACACAATCTCGATCTCAAGTTCATCATTCTCACAGTATGACAGGGTTAATCCATATAACAGGCCGAGCTCGTTCTTTTTCACACGACTCACCCATTCATATGAACCTCCTTCGACTCTCAACGCCTGAATAACTTCATCTATATGAATTCATTATCTCAGGAGAGTCAGGATAATCTCATTACAGACATCACCGATCAATGCACATCCTACACGATCTTACACGGTATTTTCTTTCCTGAAAATACTATGCCTTGATCCCACATTCACAACATTCAACACATCATACCACACTTAAATGAATGATTTCCATCACAGCAAAACTCACTCCAAGGTTCATGTTTTCGAATATCACATTTACATCTCAAACAGTTTCAAAACAACACCAAAACAGGGGAGTTTGCAAAAACAACGCCAAAACTGGCGATCTCGTTCAAAAACAGGGGATTATGCAATAACAGTTGAAAAACCGGCGACCACGTCGCCCCATCACCAAAACAGAGCATCGTGACAATAGGATTTTAAAAACCGGCGACCACGTCGCCCAGGCACATAGAACAGAGCATTCACGAAGATGAAAACGAAACCGGCGACCACGTCGCCCTCACTTCAGAAACAGCTAATCTATGGCTTGTATTGAAAATGAAGGCTAGCTTCCCTTACCTGGACTTGCGCAAACACCAGGAGCTCCGAAATCCAACGAAGCCTAAAGAACGCCTTGGCTCTGTTTTTGCGTCTGGTTTGAAGGACTTGCAGAGAACTTCCCAGGTGCTCTAATGGTGGCTGCCGCTCGTCGTACTCTTGTGTGAAGGTGCCAGAATCGCAGCGCGAAGGAGAGAAATGGAGGAGAAAGGAGGTAGTTCACTCTTTCGCTCTTGAACAACTGAAATGTTTTGTTCCCTCAGCAGTGGGTTTTTCCATCTTAAACCAACTTGTCCACAAAAGCAGCTGCCACCACCCACTCTGCAGGGAAGTCTGAGTGTACCTTTCTCTGAACAGTACGACTACGGTTGTCTCTTGTGCATGCCAACCATTGCTCTGAACAGTACGACCGCGAGTGTCTCTTGCGCATGCCAACATTCTGATGTCACTGTTCTGAACCAACACTTTTTGTCTACGTGTCGCGCGTGCCGCGCGTCTCATGCTGGGAGTCTGGGTCCCACCTTCTCTGTGTGCAACTCGACATCGCGCGATCACCTTTCACCGATGACCACTGGCGCGATGACATCTCATGCGAAGGCTATCCACCGATGACCTCTCGCGCGAAGGCTATCCACCGATGACCTCTCGCGCGAAGACTATCCACCGTGTCCTCTCGCGCGAAGACTATCCACCGATGTCCTCTCGCGCGAAGACTAACCCCCCGATGTCCTCTCGCGCGAAGACTATCCACCGATGACATTCCGCGCGATGACTAACCCCGCATGCCTCGCGCCCTGGCGATCACGTGTAGTCTAGGCGACCGGCGATTATGTGTTAACAAGGAACTCTTGTAGTCTTCTAAGCTACACTTTCCTTCCTTTTTATTTTAAATAAAAACATACTTAGAATTCATTTAAAATATACCCTTTTATTCCAATTTAATTTTACAGGTCCTTACATCACTCACCCTATGACAAGCAAAGAGTTGTTCCACTTTCATTTCCCAATCTAGGTAAACTTCTACATTGTCCTTACCATAGAAATGTGGTAGGTCTACCCTTACTTCCCTTGGGGCTTCTTCCTTTCTTTGCCTAAGTCTTCTAGGTGGTGGTTGGTAATACTCATGGTTTCTAATGCTTACCTCTCCTAGAGACTCTTGGAGTTGAGAATGAGATGCATGTGAATGAGATTTTTTTGAATTTTGTGATTTCTCTTTCCTTTTCCAATTGTCTATATGAAAGATGTTGTACATCCTTGGCAAGTTGTTTCAAAAGAGATTTTATGGACCTTACATCACTTTCAATGGACTTGGAAGAGTGAGTAGACATGACTAGAACTTTGTGTATAGAAATGTTTTACTTTTAAGAAAGAAGAGGAAAGTTAATGAAGGTAGCTTTCCAGGTAAGAGAGGTGAGTCACAATGGACTACTTAAATACCAAGTCTTGCCTTAGCCAAAAACTGTCCCTCCAAAACCTTTACACAAGTCCTTCTTTAGGTAAAACACTTAGAACACAATGAGGATGAAGAAATCAAATTTTTAATGCAAGAAAACAATGCAAGCTATCTAGCAAATGAAGCAAATTATCAAAGCCATAAACAAGATTAAACAAGAAATTAATGAAGTGATTAAAGCAAGTTGGTTCAATTAAAGCAATTAACAAAAACAAATTAAGCTAGACGGCCCTAGGTGAGGCTTCTTGGACACTTGGAGCCCTTGAAGACACACTCACCGACTAATTGCGTGATTAACAAGTAATTAACACAAGCAAGATTGCAAAGAAATTAAATGACACTCCCTTTGTTGCTTTTACTATTTGCATCCCTTTTGTTGTTCTTCTAGTTGCACCCCTTTTGGTTCTCTTCTACTTGTTGGGCCTTCCAAAGTGTGTGGTGTATTTGTAGTATGGTGTTTGTTGCTGCCCTTTGCCTTTGTTCCTCTTGGAATTAGGTCAATAAAATCTTCAATCCAGCACCTATTAAGCAAGCTAGACTCCCCTCAAGTCAAATTCCCACTCAACAAGTACCAATTGATATTTAATCCACCAACAAGCTTAGAGGCCAAAGAAAGAAAGCAAGAAACAAATTAATTTGAAAAAAACAGTACCACTCAAATGGAATTAAATGTGACACAACTAGAAAGAGTTCAAATGAAATTAGACAAGCAAATAAAAGGTACTCAAATAATGGATGGCACACAAAAAGGAACCTAGGAATAGCACTAGATTTGATTTAAAAACCAAAAAACAGCACTACTGAAAAAGTTTCCCTGGCACAAAAAGCGTCACTTAAAACGTGTGTACTGAGCTGGATATTCTGACTTTGCTTTTGAAATTTGAGACACAATTAGGTCAAGATCTTAACAAACTTTTGGAGTTGGTTTCACGCCAAACGCATGCACCAATTAATTTTGATAAATTTTTTACTACCAGTGCTCATTTTCCGCCAGCTGGAACAATAGATTGCACACTTTTTTTGTATGATTTATCATTTTTTTTCTATTTGTTTTTTTGACCTGATTCTTTTTGTATTCTTTTGCTAAGATCTCAAGTGACTCAAATCCAGAGGCTCATAAATTTCTTGTGACGTATTTAATTTTAACACATAAAAACAGCCAGGCCAGTTGCAGTGAAAACAGGGGATCCTAAAGCTGGAACCAAAAACAGCAAAGAAAATTTTTCAAGAACACAATGGAGTGAAGATATAGGAATTTGCGTGGATCTAACACCCAAATATGAACTCAAACTAAAAGAAAAATGCACCAAAAGATCATCCAAAACAGCAAAATAAAAAATGGACCCAAAATAAAGCAAGAAACCAAATCATCAAGAACAAGTACCACTAAGATTTTGATGACAAATTTGGAAACACATGACTTAGACAAAACATATGGATTCATAAAATAAAAAGACTCAAAGCATCATATGACCCAAAAGAAAATAAAAACAAGCAAGACTCAAATACCTAAAAATAAAAACAGCAACACAAAGGTGTATGGAATCCTACCAAAAATTGCACAAAGATTGCTCAAGAACAATTGAACAAGATGCACCAATTGGAATTTCCAAACAGCACACCAATGCAAATTAAAAATTAAAAAAACAGCAAGACAAGTATGGAAAACAAAGATGAACAACAAGGATTAAAGAAGAACTCAAAATGAAAAAGGACCAAGAACTACTCATCTTTGAAGAACCCCATGCTCATGATACCAAATGATGGCCTTCACATGTTGAGCTCTCCTTGGATGTTGAAGATGGTGCGGAAGCAATGGTTTAAATGAGCAAGACCCTCCTAGGAGTGATGGTGATCTTGAAGGTGCATGATGTGTATGAAAATGAGAGAGGTTTGGCCAGCTCTCTTTGGTGGTGAAGGAGTGAAGATTAAAACCATAAATCAAGAGATTTAGGCAAGGGAGTAAGTATGGCACAAATTTGGCAGCACAACTTTACTCAAATTAATCTTGAAAATACATGAGGTAGGCCTCCTTATTTATAGATTTAGGAGCCTTGGTGAGCAAGCTTAAAGGGTAGGGATGGAAATACAAAAAGTGGGGGCTGCCTAGGGTATTGACTTTAGTCAAACCACACCATCATCCTAATATTCTAGAAGATAGGTCAAAAATGCAACATTTGACAGTACACCCCTCCTTCTTTTGCTAAAGGCACCTATTTGCTAGCACACCCCTCCTTCTATTGCTAAGGGCACCTTTTTGATAGCACACCCCTAAGTGAGCAAGTTTTGCTTTCTACACTACACTAATCTACTAAGCTACCCCTAATGGGCATCCAAGTAGCATGTACAAGGTCTTCTCCCTCCCATCTGTGGCTTGACTCATTTGGGCGTTGTACTGACCAGTCCTCGGACGTCAGATGGGCCCCACAGCATGGGCCAAAGCCACGTGGAGTAGACCCCATCAGGGGTGATCGGCCTGTGTCCCACAGAGGAAGGTGGTCGGTCATCGCCTGCCCGCATAGAGATGGGTGATCGGTCATCGCCTGCCCGCATAGAGATGGGTGATCGGTCATCGCCTGCTCCGTAGGGAGATGGGTAATCGGTCATCGCCTGCTCCGCAGATTATTAGTAAATATTCCCAGAGGTAAAGAGAGTCCCGAATCACGAAGGCTACATGCATGGCACGTGAACAGTGAAGGCCCTCCCAGAACAGGTGTTCATCCTGTTAGAGTTTGCACTCCAGAGAAGGAAACCCTATGCGCTAGGTTATCCCAAAGACTGGGTAAGAGTGGCGCAGGGGGCATTCCAGTAAACCCTAAGTGTGTCCAGCAGCGCAATAAACCCTAATTAGGGTTAGCGGCACAGAAAACCCTAAGTATATAAGGAACAGTAATATGCTTCACAAAGGTACGCAATTCTAGACCTAAACACAGAGAGAAATTCAGACTTTGATGTTTCTTGCCCCGTTCTGACTTGAGCATCGGAGTGCAAACGGCCGCGAGGGCGCCCCCCCTTTCTCTTTTGCAGGTGCGATCATACCAGCACAGACTAGGTGAGGAAGGAGGTGTGTGGCGGCCGCAGAAGTCAGCTGACGCAGAGTCAACCGGCAGGAACATTAGGCGCCCACCGTGGGGCCGAGTAAAACAAGGTCCCATACACGAGAGTGAGAGAGAAACCACAGAAGATGAGGACGACAAGGCACGGTTCCGTTCCACCGAATGGAGGCGAAAGCGTTACCATGCAGCAACTCATGGAAACAATGCACACCCTCCAGGAGACAGTGGCGGAGTCCAGGGCGCATCAAGCGCGGATGCAGGAAGACCTGGCCGCCTCACAGGCCAGGAATGAGGAGTTGCACAAAGCGAACGAGGAGCTGCGTGTGAGTCTGCAAAATGTGCGGCAAGATGGAGACTGTGGGGGAGAGGATCGGGCTCCACCAACGCCCACAAGGGCCTTTCCCATGCCTTTCTCCCAGGAAATCATGGACACGGTGGTCCCTGCCACCTTCGTAGGGCCTAAGACCGTGTTCACTGGGAAAGAAGACCCCGAAAGGCATCTCACCGCTTTCCATACGCAGATGATGCTGTCGGGAGGATCGGATGCGGTCTACTGCAAGATGTTTATGAGCACCCTCCACAGCACAGCGTTGGACTGGTTTGTGAGTCTACCTACCGGACATATTTCCAGTTTCCGGCAATTTTCCAAGCTGTTTGTCGATCAGTACATCGTGAATAAGGCGCCGCCTATGGTGTTGTACGACCTGTTTGACGTAAGGCAGTTCCAGGGGGAATCTCTGAAGGACTATATGAATAGGTTTGGAGCTCAGATAGTCCGGTTACCCGGAAAGGATGAGGAGATGTTCGTGCACGCCTTCAAGAAGGGCGTGCTGCCTGGACCCTTCAGCGAATCATTAATCAGGAGCCACCCCACAACGTTTGTAGAGATCCGGCGACGTGCTGTGGCTCACATCGCCGCTGAGAATGAAGTGATTGAGAAGAGAGGGAATATGGCTCCTGTGAAACCACACACCCAAGCCAAGCCTCAACCTCAGTGGGTGCTGGAGTCGACGATGCTGACGAAGGATCAAAGGGCATACCATCCTTATGATCAGAAGAAAAACAAAGGTGATGACAGTAGTAGAAGAAGAGGGCCAGGTCGCCCGAGGGAACTCAAGCGCCCTCCAAGGCATGAGTTCATGATGGGATTGGTGGACCTGATCACCATTCCCCATATAGCTGCAAAGTTGAAGGCGCCTGAAAAGGTGTCAGATAAGATGTTGGGGCCAAAGCCAGACGCATGGTGTGAATTCCACAAAGGTTTTGGCCACACCCTTGACTCCTGCCTGTCACTGGGATATCAGCTCGACGAGTTGGTTAGAGGTGGATTTCTGAAGGCCTTTTTGATGGAGAAGAAGGCGGCCAGTGCGTCAAGCTCCCAGCCGGCGAGCAGTGAGGGCCAACAACATGAAGTGCCTATCTACGGGGAGATCCACGCTATAGCTGGGGGTACTCAGGAGGTGGGTGCATTGCGTCACAGCACAAGAAATGTGCTCGACCTGTGATGGCAGTGGAAGCATTCGAGGACCATTCGTCAGATGTGGACACCACTAAACCCCTTCCAGTTTAGTGCGTAGCTGTGACGCGATGGTTCCAGTTGAAATCCAGGAGAGATCGCCGAGTTTTCAACACTTTGTAGCAGAGAAATCAAATGAAAAGAGAAGAATGAACCTGGATTTGCTGGATGAGGTCAGAGAGGAAGTGAGTGTGAAAGCTAAAGCGGTGAAAGAGGAATAGAACGAAGATACAGTTTTAGAGGAATATCGAGGCAGTCCAGAAGCGGCGATCTGGTGATGAGAAACGCCACACGCCTCATGTCTCATTTCAGTTAAAGCTTCAAGATTTTAGGGTCCTCATCACCCTTAGGCGATCAGAGGCCCAAGTAAGGAGATTTTAGGGTCCTCATCGCCCTTCGGCGATCGGAGGCATCCAGGTGATAAAAGTCCTCACCTCGTCTTCTTACAGCGAGGCTGAGGCGAGAGGAGAAAAGTCCTCATCGCCCTTTGGCGATCGGAGGCATTCAGCGAAGATATAAGTGATCGCCTATCGCCATATGTGGGAAGATATAAGTAATCGCCTATCGCCATGTGTGAAGATATAAGTGATCGCCTATCGCCATGTGCGCGAAGATATAAGTGGTCGCCTATCGCCTGCAGGTATTCACATCGCCGGGTGTTCACATGATCGCCGGGTGTGAGGATCAGGAGATCAGGTTGTCAGCAAGTCGCCGAAAGGAGAACATCGCCGAGTGTTTGAGAAGACTTGTGTGAGCTGTGATACCCAGTGTTAACCAGGTCGCCAGGTTAAGGTTGTGCCCAGAGTAGCCTGTGCCCTAAGCCACTCCCTGTGTGGATAACTTAGTCGCAGGATCAAGGTGAGAGTAGCATTTTAGCTGTAGGTACTCCAGATGGTGACACGTGAATGACCAGATGATAAAAGTCCTCACCTCGTCTTCTTACAGCGAGGCTGAGGCAAGATGATAAAAGTCCTCACCTCGTCTTCTTACAGCGAGGCTGAGGCAAGATGACAAAAGTCCTCACCTCGTCTTCTTACAGCGAGGCTGAGGCAAGATGACAAAAGTCCTCACCTCGCCCTTTGGCGATCTGAGGCAAGATGATAAAAGTCCTCACCTCGTCTTCTTACAGCGAGGCTGAGGCAAGATGATGAAAGTCCTCACCTCGTCTTCTTACAGCGGGGCTGAGGCAAGATGTTGAAAGTCCTCACCTCGTCTTTTTACAGCGAGGCTGAGGCAAGATGATAAAAGTCCTCCTCGCCCTTTGGCGATCTGAGGCAAGATGATAAAAGTCCTCCTCACCCTTTGGCGATCCGAGGCAAGATGATAAAAGTCCTCACCTCGTCTTCTTACAGCGAGGCTGAGGCAAGATGTTGAAAGTCCTCACCTCGTCTTTTTACAGCGAGGCTGAGGCGAGAAGATAAGAAAGTCCTCACCTCGTCTTTTTACAGCGAGGCTGAGGCGAGAAGATATAAAGTCCTCACCTCGTCTTTTTACAGCGAGGCTAAGGCGAGAAGATAAGAAAGTCCTCACCTCGTCTTTTTACAGCGAGGCTGAGGCGAGAAGATAAGAAAGTCCTCACCTCGTCTTCTTACAGCGAGGCTGAGGCGAGAGGATATAAAGTCCTCACCTCGTCTTTTTACAGCGAGGCTGAGGCGAGAAGATAAGAAAGTCCTCACCTCGTCTTCTTACAGCGAGGCTGAGGCGAGAGGATATAAAGTCCTCACCTCGTCTCCTTACAGCGAGGCTGAGGCAACAGAGGAAGACCTCCTTGCCTGGGAGCAAGTGCAGGCGAGAAAGAAGACCTCCTTGCCTTTGAGCAAGTGAGGCGAGATAGGAAAGACCTCGCCCTCGACTTCTTAAAGCGAGGCTGAGGTGAGAGGCGTGCTGGAGGAGGACACGTGGATCGAGAAGAGTAAGAGAAAGGAAGTCGCCTAAAGATAATTCGGCGAGTACCAGATCAGAAGAGTTCCTGGCGATGATGCCAAATGCTGGTCCTCGAGCACCAAGAGCAGGTAGTAAAGGAGTCAATGACTTAGTCTCTTCGCTGAAACAAGTTAACAGCTTGAGACTGGGGGGCTTGTGTACTGACCAGTCCTCGGACGTCAGATGGGCCCCACAGTATGGGCCAAAGGCACGTGGAGTAGACCCCATCAGGGGTGATCGGCCTGTGTCCCACAGAGGAAGGTGGTCGGTCATCGCCTGCCCGCATAGAGATGGGTGATCGGTCATCGCCTGCCCGCATAGAGATGGGTGATCGGTCATCGCCTGCTCCGTAGGGAGATGGGTAATCGGTCATCGCCTGCTCCGCAGATTATTAGTAAATATTCCCAGAGGTAAAGAGAGTCCCGAATCACGAAGGCTACATGCATGGCACGTGAACAGTGAAGGCCCTCCCAGAACAGGTGTTCATCCTGTTAGAGTTTGCACTCCAGAGAAGGAAACCCTATGCGCTAGGTTATCCCAAAGACTGGGTAAGAGTGGCGCAGGGGGCATTCCAGTAAACCCTAAGTGTGTCCAGCAGCGCAATAAACCCTAATTAGGGTTAGCGGCACAGAAAACCCTAAGTATATAAGGAACAGTAATATGCTTCACAAAGGTACGCAATTCTAGACCTAAACACAGAGAGAAATTCAGACTTTGATGTTTCTTGCCCCGTTCTGACTTGAGCGTCGGAGTGCAAACGGCCGCGAGGGCGCCCCCCCTTTCTCTTTTGCAGGTGCGATCATACCAGCACAGACTAGGTGAGGAAGGAGGTGTGTGGCGGCCGCAGAAGTCAGCTGACGCAGAGTCAACCGGCAGGAACAGGCGTGAATGTGCTTGGCCATGGACCTTGTGTTGGGCCTGAACTTGGGTTGGAGCTTGGGCCTCTTCCATCATTTACTCTCCATAACTTATATGTAGCTGAAACTAAACTTTGGTACAACTAAATCTAACTTACACTTGCTTCTTTAATTCCATCAACTCAGCTAGAGCCATTATGTAGGGAGCCATGGACACTGGTCCAGCTCCAGGTACCAAAACAATCGAGAATTCCATCTCTCTCTTAGGAGGTAGTCCAGGTATTTCTTCTGGAACTACATCCATGAAATTCTTCACCACACGTATACAGCCCATATCTTCATCATTCTTCACTCCCCCTTGAGTTAGGATTACAAGGCACGTCGCCCCTTCTATCAACCCCGACCATACACACTGAGCAGATATCATATCTGACTCTCGGAGGCCCGGAAACACCACGTCCTGCCTACTGCAATCTATGAGAATGTGATTGGCAGATAGCCAATCCATTCCCAGGATAACATCCAGATCCTGAAGAGGTAGACAGATCAAATTCACCTTGAACTTGCGTCCCTCTACTATCACTGGACATTCAGAGCAAACTGGGGAGGTCAAAACCTGTTTTGATGCAGGTGTAGAGACCAACTGTTCAAACGGCAGCTCCTCCACTAAAAGGCCCAGTTCGGTTGCACATCGATTTGACACAAAAGAGTGTGTCGCTCCAGAATCAAACAAAACTCTAACGTATCTACCAGCTATACACAAGTACCTTGTACTAGGTTACCTGACTGAGACGCTTCTGCTCCTGACATGGCAAACACTCTCCCTGTTGCCTGAGGTCTGCTGCCTTCGTTTCTCAACTGCTGAGAAACACTGGGTTGAGTCGCCCTATACCCGTTAGGACACTCTCTAGCAAGGTGTCCCATCTTTCGGCAGATGTAGCATTTTCTCTCTGAATTCCCCTTGGAGTACACGTTGACGTTATGTGGCCCATCACAACGGAAACATCTTGGTTTCCATGGTTGTTGCTGCTGAAGTTGGGGCGGAACTGCTCCTGCCCTATGTTGTGGAGGTCTCGAATAAGGCTTATTCTGCTGCTGCTGCACCTTGGCCTTCCCACAGGAGGAACCCCCTGGGTGTGATCTGATTACCCTGGAATCACTCCTCTCCAGGGTCTCCACCCTCTTTGCCTTCTCCACTAAGGCATGAAACTCCCTGATCCACTGATCTGGTTGGTTCAGAGAAGTATTCCCACGGAACTGGGGTGGGTTGTGCCTCATGAACTCGGTCATCCCCATCTGCTCCTGAGGCTGATTGACATGGGAAGCTGTTGCAGCCGATCCAGCAGTTTCCCAATGATGCATTACAGCCTGATGAATCTGAGCCATTACCGTATTCTGTTGTTGGACAGCACTTGCCATCATCTCTATAGCCCTGGCAATCTGGCTCATTTTTGAAGAAGGTTGGGGAGGGGTAGGAGGTCTACGTGCCATCTTTCTTCGTTTCAGATTTTTGAAACTATTGGTTTCTATATTCCCTACAACTACAAGAATGAGATCGATAAGAAATCAATTCATTCAGGAGGTAACCTCTAGACCTTACAAAGGTCAGCATCTCAAAATCATTTAGAGTTTGAGTTCATCAATAGAATCATAATGCTTGTAACATCAAGCATAACACCAGGATAACTACTGGTATACAATCATCAATCCAAACAACCACTTTCAATCAATTACAAAGACACTCAAGAGAATGAAATAAATCACACCAGAATTCATTGTATGCTAAACATCAGCCTTTAGAATTAAGATTGAGAATCATCTCGATCCAGTTATGAGTGTGCACCCTCACTACTTTATCAAGATCCTTTCATTCTTAATACTAAAATTTTCAGTTAGAGCATATATTCACTACAGCACACACAAAATTTCAGTACAAAAACGTTTGAAAGCCTTTCACTATAGTTTTCATTTAAAACTCAAATAAATTTTATGAGCAGAAGAAACACAATGGATCCACAGCCCTCAGGTCATCCTAAGGACGAACTGCTCTGATACCATTAATGTAACATCCCGCCAAATCCTTTTCACAAATATAAAATGAAATAAAGGTAAAACAATAATATTGAAGTGAACATACATATTTATATAAAATGGAGTTGCTCCTCACAGGGAGTTTAATACATAACCGATCAATTTTCCAAAACTTAAACAAAATACAGCCAAATAAAATGAAAACCGGCGGTCTCCCTACATAAACCGGCGATCTCCTATTAGAAGACCCAAAACAGCCGATCTTCTATCAGAACAGAAAAACAGGCGATCACCACATAGAGACAGAAACAGGCGATCTCCTTCCGGCGACCACTCACTGAGGAGCTCTACTCCCTGGAAGATCATCTGCTCCCGTGTAAAATACACGATCATCACAGTTTTAAGAGAAAACAGCCACAGAACAATACAAAGGGTAAGCTAGATATTTTTAAAACTTTAAATTATAAACTGGACAACCAACGTAGATCAGCCCTTTTTAAACATTCACAAGAGTCCATCACTTTCTCATTCATATCACATAACCATCAAGTGTCTATCAAAATTCTCAATATTTCACATTTCTCACGTCAGACTTCCACTGACTCATCACACATAGACACTTGACACTACTTCTGGAAGACTCGTGCATTGACTCAGGCTCAGAGATCTGCACCTGTCATACCACACCATTGTGAAATCCACACAGGGTCGCTGTGAAATCAACACAGCCATGCGCATACATAGTCTCAATATCAACTCTCCCGGTATGATAGGGTTAATTCATATAACAGGTCAAGTCAGTTATCTTTCAAACAACATACCCATACATATGAACCTCCTTCGACTCTCCACAACTGAATAACTTCATCTATGTGATTCCATTATATCAGTAGAGTCAGGATATCTCCTTCTAGACAAGCCCCTAGTCAATGCACATTACACACGATCTTACACGGTATTTTCTTTCCTGAAAATACTATGCCTTGATCCCACATTCACAACGTTCAACACGTCATACCACTCAAATGAATGATTCAAATCACAGCAACAATCATTTCAAAGGTTCAGATTTTCGAATATCACATGCATTCCACATTTAAATCTCAAACAGTCTCAACGACACTAAAACAGGGGATTTCGAAAGCTGTATTTAAAACCGGCGATCACGTCGCCCAAATACATAAAAACAGAACATCGTGAAATAGAGTTTAAAACCGGCGACCACGTCGCCCAAACACATAGAACAGAGCATCACGAAATAGAGCTTAAAACCGGCGACCACGTCGCCCTCACTCCAGAAACAGCTAATCTACGGCTTTTATAGAAAAACAAAGCTAGCTTCCCTTACCTGGACTTGCGTAAACTTCACTAAGAGCTCCAACCCAACGAGCTTCAAGGATGCTTTAGCTCTGTTTTAGCGTCTGGTTTGGAGGACTTGCAGAGAACCTCCCAAGTGTCCAAGGGCAGTCGTCGCTTGTCGTACTGGTGCTTGAGGTTGCCTGAATCGCAGCGCGAAGAGGAGAAAAGAGAGGGATGAAGATGCACTCGCTCTTTCACTCTTGAGCCACTGCAACGTTCTTTGCCTCCCCGCAGTGGGTTTTTGAATCCAAGTCTACTTGTCCACGCATGCTGCTGCCACCACCCCCTCTGCAGGAAAGCCTGAGTGTACGTTTCACTGAACAGTACGGCCACGGTTGTCTCTTGCGCATGCCAACTTTCTAATGTCACTATTCTGAACCACCCTTTTTGTCTTCTTGCGCATGCCAACCACTTCCCTGAACAGTACGACCGCGAGTGTCTCTTGCGCATGCCAACTTTCTGATGTCACTATTCCGAACCACCCTTTTCGTCTACGTGGCGCGCTTGCAGGACGTTTCATGCTGGGAGTCTGGGTCCCACTTTATCTGTGTGAAACACAACATCGCACGATAATCTTTCACCGATGACTCATCCGGGAAGATGACCGATCTCTCTCTCTGTAAGACGACCGATCTCTCTCTCTGGGAGACGACCGATGTCTCTCTCTGGGAGACGACCGATGTCTATCCCTGGCGACACCCGCATGTCTCTCGCACCCTGGCGTTGCCCGCATGCTTCGCGCCCTGGCGATGCCCGCATGCCTCTCGCGCCCTGGCGATGTCCGCATACCTCGCGCCCTGGCCATGTCCATATCCCTCGCGCCCTGGCGATGTCCGCATACCTCGCGCCCTGGCGATGTCCGCATACCTCACGCCCTGGCGATGTCCGCATGTGTAGTCTAGGCGACAGGCGATTATGTACTAACCAGGCGATCTCATACTCTTCTAAGCTACACTTTCCTTCCTTTTTATTTTAAATAAAAACATACTTAGAATCCATTTAAATTATATTCCTTTTATTCCAATTTAATTTTACAGGTCCTTACACCGGCGATGCCCGCATGTCTCTCGCCCTGGCGATGCCCGCGTGTCTCTCATACCGGCGATGACTGATGTGCCTCTCATCCCGGTGATGACTTATGACACATCGCCACGCCTTGCTGAAGGTTCTTCATCCCACTATGTTACGTCCAAGGTATCACCTCCACATGGCTTGGTGATGTCGGTAGCTTCACATTTCCAAGAATAGATCAGCACTACTCCTCGTGCGCCCATGCATGCAACACTAAGGACGATTTCTTATGCTCAAGCATAGAGCTTCGCATGCATAGCGTATCTAAGGCTTAACCACACCTTGATACGCGTGGTTTTTGGAACCCACTATGGTTGATCCAGTATCTTGACCTCATACTAAGCGCACTTTCGGCGATCATGTGTACTTTAGGCGACAGGCGATTATGTACCAGAGAAGTCGGAGATCGCCTCCGTCTTCAACAACGGCGATCTCGTAGACTTCTAAGCTACCCTTTCCTTCCTTTGTATTTTAAATAAACACATACTTAGAATTCACTTAAAATATATCACTTTTGATAGCATTCCTATGAGCTCTTCTTTGGATTTTGGAGTTCCTTGGTGATGATGGATGCGGAAGCTTATGGAGGAGGTGAGCAAGGCCTTCCTAGGAAGCATGGGTGCCTTGAAGGTGCATGAAGAGTGAGGAAATGGGGAGGTTTGGCCAGCCCCTTTGGTAGTGATGAATTGAAGACTAAAACCTAAGTGTTAGGCAAGGAGTAGTGTATGGCACAATTTGGCAGCATAACTTTACTCAAATTAATCTTGAAAATACAAGGTGTAGGCTCCTCCTTTTATAGGCTAAGGAGGACCATAATGCAACCCTAATGCTAGCCAAATGAAATGTAAATGTGAAGCACATGGGCCACATGGAAAGTGTGAGCACATGGGGAGGGGTGTGTCTAGTTTGTAAGTTCACCCCCTCCATGGGCTTTCTAGAATAGTGGGAAGGTTAACTTCTCCTTAATTCTAATGTGCAGAAAAATAAACATTTGTCCACATGGCTATGCTATTTACACCCCAATTAAAGCTAAACTACATTTGATGGGCCTTCACGGAATATGTGCTAGTATGCCACTCTCCCATTCATAGCTTTGATCCAAGTCTTCTTGTCCTAGACGCTTCTAGCTTGGCCTTCTCGTCCTAGACGCTCCTAGCTTGGTCTTAGACGCTCTTGACTTGGCTCTTGCCTTTCATGGAAGGTTGTGCTTGGCCCTCTTCCATCAACTTTCATTCCAATAAAAAATTTTCTAGGTCCTTACAACATGCCTCCACGTGTCACCATCTAAGAGAGAGGCGCGGCCCAGTATAAAGGTACTCCACCTCATGTAAGGTAAGGGGGATTTTGACACAGTCTTACACAGAATTACACTTCTTACAGTTTTTACACTACACACAGTTTCTGAGTCATTGTGGGGACGTTTATACACATTGCACAGTGATAACAGAATTGAGTTACACAGAGAGAGAAAGTGGATTGAGCACACACGAGTCTCACAGAGAGATTCAGTGAGAGATTTGGTGTTCCTGTTGCCTGACTTGAGCGTTGGAGTGCACACGGCCGCTAGAGGCGCTGTCTGTGTTGTTTTGTAGGCATCATTTGGAGTTCCAGAGGAGGTTCTTGGAGCGTTCTTGCAGAACGCGCAGTTGCAGAAGGCTAGACGAAGGAGTGATGAGGCATATCCTCTGTAAGGACCTGGAAAATCTTATTGGAATAAAAGTGATATATTTTAAGTGAATTCTAAGTATGTTTTTATTTAAGATAAAAATGGAAGAAAATGTAGTTAGAAAGCCATGAGATCGCATGAAACATGATCGCCAGGGCGCGAGAGGCATGCGAGCATCGTCAGGGCGCGAGAGGCATGCGGGCATCGCCAGGGCGCGAGATGCATGCGGGCATCGCCAGGGCGCGAGATGCATGTGGGCTTCGCCCGGGCGCGAGAGTCATGCGGGTGTCGCCAAGAAGAGACCGCGGCCGGTCTCCAGGAGGAAGAGACCGCGGCCGGTCTCCAGGAGGAAGAGACCTCGGTCGGTCTTTAGGAGGAGGAGACATCGGTCGGTCTCCAGGGGGAGGAGACATCGGTCGTCTTCCAGAGAGAGACATCGGTCGTCTTCCAGAGAGAGACATCGGTCGTCCTCCAGGATGTGTCATCGGTGGATTGTCTTTGCGCGAGTGGTCATCGGCGAAAGGTTATCGCGCGATGTCGCGTTTCACGCAGATGAAGTGGGGCCCTGGTTTCCAGGATGAACGTGCTGCATGTGCGACATGTAGGCAGTGAAAGTCCTTCAGGAACAGTAGCTCCATGTGCGCAGAGACGCCACGTGGCCATACTGTCAGGTTGCACTTAATTCGAGGAAGAAAACCCACCAAGGAGGGTTAGTTAGAGAATAGGTAATGATGGCTATATGGCAGGCCTATGTTCCTAGTATCAGAATACACCGCCTCTTAGTGAGTATAAAAACGCAGTGAGAGTATGAAAGGTGACAGAGTGAGTTCACCTTCAGCTTTCTCTTTTCTCTCCTTTGCACTGCGACTCAGAAATTCCAGGCACCAGTTAAATTACCAGCGATTGCCATAGAGCATTTGAGAAGGGTCTCTGCAAGTTTTACCAATTAGAACGCTTAGGCAGAGTTCAGGCATCCTTTACGTTCGGCGGTTTAGAGCTTGAAGTGAGATTTCACGCTGATCCAGGTAAGGGAAGCTAGTCTTTTTCCAACGATAACTGGATATTTGATGTTTGTGATGATAAGGCGACGTGGTCGCCGGTTTTTACCTCGTTTTCACGGTGTTTGATGATTGAAATGTGAGATGTTTATGATAACAGTTCTGTTTGAATGCTGGGGGCGACGTGGTCGCCGGTTTTTCATCTGTTATTGATATATCCCCTGTTTTATGCTGTTTTAAAAGTGTTTGAGATTTTAAATGTGGTTTTTCGAAAATATGAACCTTGGTATGAATTTTGCTGTGATTGAAATCGTTCGTTGAAGTATCATGTGATGTGTTGAATGTTGTGATTGTGGATCGAGGCATAGTATTTTCAGGAAAGAAAATACCGTGTAAGGTCGTGTAATAGGTGTATTGATCGGTGATCCTATAATGAGACATCCTGACTCTACTGAGGTAATGAAATCACATAGAGGAAGTTACTCAGTTGTGGAGAGTCGATGGAGGTTCATACGTATGGGTGTCTCGTGTGAAAAAGAACGAGCTCCACCTGTTGTATGGATTAACCTTGTCATACCGTGATAATGAGAGTATTGAGATGGTGTGATGCGCATGGCTGAGGTCACTTTCCAGCCTTTGGTATGACAGGCGCGAGAGGCATGCGAGCATCGTCAGGGCGCGAGAGGCATGCGGGCATCGCCAGGGCGCGAGATGCATGCGGGCATCGCCAGGGCGCGAGATGCATGCGGGCATCGCCAGGGCGCGAGATGCATGTGGGCTTCGCCCGGGCGCGAGAGTCATGCGGGTGTCGCCAAGAAGAGACCGCGGCCGGTCTCCAGGAGGAAGAGACCGCGGCCGGTCTCCAGGAGGAAGAGACCTCGGTCGGTCTTTAGGAGGAGGAGACATCGGTCGGTCTCCAGGGGGAGGAGACATCGGTCGTCTTCCAGAGAGAGACATCGGTCGTCTTCCAGAGAGAGACATCGGTCGTCCTCCAGGATGTGTCATCGGTGGATTGTCTTTGCGCGAGTGGTCATCGGCGAAAGGTTATCGCGCGATGTCGCGTTTCACGCAGATGAAGTGGGGCCCTGGTTTCCAGGATGAACGTGCTGCATGTGCGACATGTAGGCAGTGAAAGTCCTTCAGGAACAGTAGCTCCATGTGCGCAGAGACGCCACGTGGCCATACTGTCAGGTTGCACTTAATTCGAGGAAGAAAACCCACCAAGGAGGGTTAGTTAGAGAATAGGTAATGATGGCTATATGGCAGGCCTATGTTCCTAGTATCAGAATACACCGCCTCTTAGTGAGTATAAAAACGCAGTGAGAGTATGAAAGGTGACAGAGTGAGTTCACCTTCAGCTTTCTCTTTTCTCTCCTTTGCACTGCGACTCAGAAATTCCAGGCACCAGTTAAATTACCAGCGATTGCCATAGAGCATTTGAGAAGGGTCTCTGCAAGTTTTACCAATTAGAACGCTTAGGCAGAGTTCAGGCATCCTTTACGTTCGGCGGTTTAGAGCTTGAAGTGAGATTTCACGCTGATCCAGGTAAGGGAAGCTAGTCTTTTTCCAACGATAACTGGATATTTGATGTTTGTGATGATAAGGCGACGTGGTCGCCGGTTTTTACCTCGTTTTCACGGTGTTTGATGATTGAAATGTGAGATGTTTATGATAACAGTTCTGTTTGAATGCTGGGGGCGACGTGGTCGCCGGTTTTTCATCTGTTATTGATATATCCCCTGTTTTATGCTGTTTTAAAAGTGTTTGAGATTTTAAATGTGGTTTTTCGAAAATCTGAACCTTGGTATGAATTTTGCTGTGATTGAAATCGTTCGTTGAAGTATCATGTGATGTGTTGAATGTTGTGATTGTGGATCGAGGCATAGTATTTTCAGGAAAGAAAATACCGTGTAAGGTCGTGTAATAGGTGTATTGATCGGTGATCCTATAATGAGACATCCTGACTCTACTGAGGTAATGAAATCACATAGAGGAAGTTACTCAGTTGTGGAGAGTCGATGGAGGTTCATACGTATGGGTGTCTCGTGTGAAAAAGAACGAGCTCCACCTGTTGTATGGATTAACCTTGTCATACCGTGATAATGAGAGTATTGAGATGGTGTGATGCGCATGGCTGAGGTCACTTTCCAGCCTTTGGTATGACAGGTGCGAATCTCTGGGTCTAATCAACGCACGAGTCTCCGGAAATAGTGGTCAAGTGTCTGGTGTGATGAGTCAGTGGAAAGTCTGACGTGAGAAATGAGAAATCGAATTAATAGACACTTGATTGCTGATGTGAATTGAAATACTCTGGGTTGATTTGTGAAATATGGGATTTCTGATAGTCTTGTGGAATATGAAAATGTGATGGCTGATACTGTTATGGTCCATGGATGTTGTGAAGTTCTTATGTATGCTCTTGATTCAAATGTTTTCTTAAATATATAGCTTACCCTGTATTTTGTTTCTGTGGCTGTTTTTCTTAAACCTGTGATGATCGTGTAACTTTACACGGGAGCAGATGATGTTGCAGGAAGTGGATTTCCCCTGTGAGTGATCGCCGTATGTGGTCGCCGGTTTTTCTGTTCTTGTTGGGCGATCGCCCCCTTTTTCCATTTTCTGATAGGCGATCTCCGTTTTCTGTTAGGAGATCGGTAGTTTTGTATTTTGCTGTTTTTATGTTTAAATTTTGTAATAAACTCCCTGCGAGGAGAACTCCTTTGTATATACATATATAATTATGTTTATTTCAATATATTTGTTTTACCGTTATTTCATATTACAAAAATGCAAAAAATGCGAAATGTATTTGGAGGGACGTTACAAGAGATCGCCGGTTTTTCTATCTCTTGGTGGTGATCGCCGGTTTTATGTCCTGCTAGCAGATCGCCTGTTTTGGGGCCTTCTGTTACCTGATCGCCGGTTCATGTATGGAGATCGCCGGTCTTGTAATTTTTGATTGGATTTCATTAAATTTTGAAGCATTTGACTGGTTACGTATTAAGCTCCATGAGAGGAGTAAGTTCATTACTTATATATATATATATTACCATGTACTCTTCAATATTAATTGTGTACTTTTATTTTCATTATACATGTATGTCTGGTTTTATTTTTTGGCGGGATGTTACATTAATGGTATCAGAGCAGTTCGTCCTTTGGATGACCTGAGGGCTGTGGATCCATTGTGTTTTCTTCTGCTCATGAAAACTTATTTGAGTTTTCAGTAACAACTATTGTGAAAGGTTTTCAAACGTTTTTGTATTGAACTTTTTGGTGTGTGCTGTAGTGAATGTATGCCTAACTGAAAATCTTAGTATTTAGAATGAGAGGGTCTTGATAAGGTGGTGAGGGTGCACACTCATGACCGGATCAGGGTGATTCTCAATCTAAATTCCAGAGGTTTAATGTTTAGCATACTTTGAATACTGGTGTGATCTATTTTATGTTATTGAGTGTTCTTGTAATTGATTGTGAGTGGCTGTGTGGATTGATGGTTGCACACCAGTAGCTGTTCTGGTGTTTTGCTTGAGGTTATAAGCTTTTTGGTTCTGTAGATGGACTCAAATTCCTAAGGAATTTGAGAAGCTGACCTTGTAAGGTCGTGATGTTACCCCCTTGAATGAATTGATTTCCTTATCGATTGCATTCTTGTAGTTGTAGGGAATATAGAAGCTAGTAGTTTCGGAACCTGAGAAAAAAGGAAGATGCCTCGTAGACCTCCTACCCCTTCCCAACCTTCTTCTGAGATGGGCCAGATCGCCAGGGCCATTGAGATGATGGCGGGTGCCATCCAGCAGCAGAATGCGGCGATGGCGCAGAACCATCAAGCTACCATGCAGCATTGGGAGACTACTCGGTCGGCTGATACGAATTCGCCCGTCGGTCAGCCTCAGGAGCGGATGGGACTGGCTGAGTTCATGAGGCACAACCCACCCAAGTTCTGTGGGAATGCTACCCCTGATCAAGCAGATCAGTGGGTCAGGGAAATGGAGAAAATCTTTAGGGCGACCTCCTGCCCTGAAGAGAAGAAGTTGTTGTTTGCCACTTATCTGCTGTCTGGAGAAGCAGAGTTCTGGTGGATGGGAGCTCAGCAAATGATGGAGGCCAGAGAAGAGGTGTTGGACTGGGAGAGCTTTAGGGTGAGGTTCTTGGAGAAATACTTCCCTGACAGCGCAAAGTTTGCGCGGGAAGCGGAGTTCTTAAAGTTGGAGCAGGGGGTGATGTCGGTGAACGCCTATGCTGCTAGGTTTGAGTACCTCGCCCGATTCTACACTCAGGCGACCTCCGAAGCTTGGAGGTGCAGGAAGTTTGAGGAAGGGTTGAAGCACGGGCTGAAGAGGACGATAGCCCCAATGTGCATCAGGGAATTTCACGCCTTGGTAGAAAAGGCGAAGATGGTGGAAACCTTGGAAAAGGGTGATCCCCGGGTGATCAGGTCGCACCCAGGGGGTTCTTCCAGTGGGCGGGCGAAGGTGCAGCATTCACAAGGCAGGCCATATGCGAGACCTCCACTACATCGGGCGGGAACAGGGCCACCCCAGTTTCAACAGCAGCAACCCTGGAAACCAAAATGTTCCCTCTGTGGTGGACCACACATGCTCAATGTGTGCCCCAAGAAGAATTCGGAGAGAAGGTGTTTTGTATGCCAAAGGATAGGGCACGTTGCTAGAGAATGCCCTAATCGGAATGGGGCGACTCAACCCAGTGGTTCTCAGCAGTTGAGAAATGAAGGCAGCAGGCCCCAGGCAGCAGGGAGGGTGTTTGCCATGTCAGGAGCAGAGGCGTCCCAATCAGGTAACCTCGTGCAAGGTGTCTGTTTTATATCTGGTAGAAGTGTAGAAGCTTTGTTTGATTCTGGAGCGACACACTCTTTTGTGTCAAGTCGGTGTATAGCCGAGCTGGGCCTCCTAGTGAAGGAGCTGCCTTTTGAACTGTTGGTCTCCACACCTGCATCAGGACAGGTTATGACCTCTACGGTTTGTCCTGAATGTCCAGTAATAGTAGAGGGACGCAGATTCAAAGTGAACTTGATCTGCCTACCTCTTCAGGACCTGGATGTTATCCTGGGAATGGATTGGCTTTCTGCCAATCACGTTCTCATAGATTGCGGTAGGCAGAAAGTGGTGTTGCCCGATCTCCAAGAGCAGGATGTAGTATCTGCTGGGCATGGGCGGTTGGAGATGGAAGAAGGGGCGAGGTGCTTCGTGATGCTAGCTCGGTTGGAAGTGAAGAACGAAGGGGACGTGAGCAAAATACCTGTAGTAAAAGACTTCACAGATGTGTTTCCAGAAGAGGTACCTGGGTTACCCCCTAAGAGAGAAGTGGAATTCTCTATTGATTTGGTACCTGGGGCTGGACCAGTGTCTATGGCGCCCTACAGGATGGCACCAGCCGAGTTGGTGGAATTAAAGAAGCAAGTGGAAGAGTTGCTAGAAAAACAATTCATCAGACCCAGTGTATCTCCATGGGGGGCTCCAGTACTCCTAGTTAAGAAGAAGGATGGAGGGTCTCGGCTGTGTATAGATTACAGGCAGTTAAACAAGTTGACCATCAAGAACAAGTACCCTCTACCCAGAATTGATGACTTAATGGATCAAGTAAATGGGGCCTCGGTGTTCTCAAAGATTGATCTGAGATCGGGGTACCATCAAATTTTGGTAAAGGCCGACGATGTCCAGAAAACAGCCTTTAGGTCCCGGTATGGGCACTATGAGTACGTGGTGATGCCGTTTGGAGTGACCAATGCCCCAGCTCTGTTCATGGATTATATGAATAGGATTTTCCGCCCTTTCTTGGATAAGTTTGTGGTAGTCTTCATAGACGACATACTTGTCTATTCAAAGACCGAGGAAGAACATGAAGGACATCTGAGGTCGGTGTTGGAGGTTCTGAGGGAGAAGCAACTCTATGCCAAGTTCTCCAAGTGTGAGTTCTGGCTGAAGGAAGTCAACTTTCTAGGACACGTGATATCTGCCCAGGGGATCTCGGTAGACCCAGCCAAAGTAGAGACAGTGCTGCAGTGGGAACGTCCCAAGACAGTCACTGAGATAAGGAGCTTTGTGGGTTTGGCGGGTTACTATCGGAGATTTATTGAGGATTTTTCCAAGGTAGTGGCTCCGTTAACACAGCTGACCCGTAAGGACCAACCTTTCGCTTGGACCGACCGATGTGAGCTCAGCTTCAGAGAACTAAAGAAAAGGTTGACGAGTGCTCCAGTGCTGGTGATCCCCGAGGTAGGAAGACCTTTTGACGTCTACTGTGATGCTTCACATCAGGGACTGGGATGCGTTTTAATGCAAGAGAAAAGGGCAGTCGCCTATGCTTCAAGGCAACTCAAGGTCCATGAGAGGAACTACCCTACGCATGATTTGGAGTTGGCGGCAGTGGTCTTCGCCCTAAAGATCTGGAGGCACTACTTATATGGAGCTCGGTTCCAGGTGTTCAGCGACCATAAGAGCCTGAAATACCTGTTCGATCAGAAGGAACTGAACATGAGGCAAAGAAGGTGGATGGAATTCCTAAAGGACTACGATTTTCAACTCATGTATCACCCAGGGAAGGCCAATGTAGTGGCAGACGCTTTGAGTAGAAAATCAATGCAAGTAGCCACCATGATGATAAAAGAGCAGAAACTGATCGAGCAGTTCAGAGACTTAAACCTTGGAGTGGAATTTCACGTAAATCACATTAATTGTAGTAAGCTGGCTATAACTAATGACTTCCTTGGGATGTTAAAGGATAAGCAGTTGGAGGACCCTAGTCTGAAGTATACTATGGAGTCACTAGGGACAGATCAGGCGAGAGACTTTGTAATGGGCGATGATGGGATCTTGAGATTTAATGGCAGAATTTGCATACCTGCAAATGAAGAGTTGAAGAAGATGATCCTAGAAGAAGGTCATAAGAGTCGCCTTAGCCTACACCCAGGTATGAACAAGATGTACCATGACTTGAAGGAGTCATTTTGGTGGTCAGGCATGAAGAGGGACATCGCCCAGTATGTTGCAACCTGCTTAACGTGTCAGAAGGCGAAGGTAGAGCATCAAAGACCTGGCGGGCTGTTGCAGCAACTGGATATCCCTGAGTGGAAATGGGACAGCATTGCCATGGATTTTGTCACCCATTTACCCAGATCGGTAAAGGGTCATGATGCAATCTGGGTTATCATTGATAGGCTGACAAAGAGTGCCCACTTCCTTCAAGTGAATATGAAGATGCCTATGGCCAGGCTGGCACAGTTATACATCCAAGAAATAGTGAGGTTGCATGGAGTGCCTTCCAGCATCGTTTCAGATAGAGATCCCAGGTTCACTTCACGGTTTTGGCAGACCTTGCAAGAGTGCTTGGGAACTAAGTTGAGGATGAGCTCTGCATATCATCCCCAAACAGATGGTCAGTCGGAGAGAACGATCCAATCCTTGGAAGATCTGCTGAGGGCGTGCGTCTTGGATCAATTGGGAAGTTGGGACGAGGTGTTGCCACTGGTGGAGTTTACGTATAATAACAGTCACCACGCCAGCATTGGGATGGCACCTTATGAAGCCCTGTACGGGAGAAAATGCAGGACTCCCTTATGTTGGTATCAGGAGGGCGATGCAATCTTGGTTGGGCCAGAGTTGATTCAGCAGACGACCGAGAAGGTGAAACAGATACAAAGCAGAATGAAAGCTTCTCAGAGTAGGCAGAAGTCCTATGCAGATCAGAGGAGAAGACCTTTGGAGTTTGCTGCTGGAGAACATGTATTTTTGAGAGTGACCCCAACCAAGGGTGTAGGACGAGCTATCAGACCAAAGAAGCTGTCTCCTAAGTTTGTTGGACCTTACCAGATCTTGAGGAAAATTGGTCCAGTAGCCTATGAGATCGCCCTACCTCCACATTTAGCAAATCTGCATAATGTCTTTCACGTATCACAGTTAAGGAAATATCTCGCCGACCCTTGTCACGTGTTGGAGGTGGACGACGTGCAGATCAGGGACGACTTGTCTTTTGAAGCAAGACCAGTCAGGATAGACGATCACCAACGCAAACAGCTCAGGAATAAGACCATCCATATGGTTAAAGTGGTGTGGGATGAGAGATCCGGTGATTCGACTTGGGAGTTGGAAGAGAACATGAGAAACGACTATCCACATCTCTTTTCTTTGTAATTCAATTTTCGAGGACGAAAATTTTTGTTGTTAGGGAGATTGTAAGGACCTGGAAAATCTTATTGGAATAAAAGTGATATATTTTAAGTGAATTCTAAGTATGTTTTTATTTAAGATAAAAATGGAAGAAAATGTAGTTAGAAAGCCATGAGATCGCATGAAACATGATCGCCAGGGCGCGAGAGGCATGCGAGCATCGTCAGGGCGCGAGAGGCATGCGGGCATCGCCAGGGCGCGAGATGCATGCGGGCATCGCCAGGGCGCGAGATGCATGTGGGCTTCGCCCGGGCGCGAGAGTCATGCGGGTGTCGCCAAGAAGAGACCGCGGCCGGTCTCCAGGAGGAAGAGACCGCGGCCGGTCTCCAGGAGGAAGAGACCTCGGTCGGTCTTTAGGAGGAGGAGACATCGGTCGGTCTCCAGGGGGAGGAGACATCGGTCGTCTTCCAGAGAGAGACATCGGTCGTCTTCCAGAGAGAGACATCGGTCGTCCTCCAGGATGTGTCATCGGTGGATTGTCTTTGCGCGAGTGGTCATCGGCGAAAGGTTATCGCGCGATGTCGCGTTTCACGCAGATGAAGTGGGGCCCTGGTTTCCAGGATGAACGTGCTGCATGTGCGACATGTAGGCAGTGAAAGTCCTTCAGGAACAGTAGCTCCATGTGCGCAGAGACGCCACGTGGCCATACTGTCAGGTTGCACTTAATTCGAGGAAGAAAACCCACCAAGGAGGGTTAGTTAGAGAATAGGTAATGATGGCTATATGGCAGGCCTATGTTCCTAGTATCAGAATACACCGCCTCTTAGTGAGTATAAAAACGCAGTGAGAGTATGAAAGGTGACAGAGTGAGTTCACCTTCAGCTTTCTCTTTTCTCTCCTTTGCACTGCGACTCAGAAATTCCAGGCACCAGTTAAATTACCAGCGATTGCCATAGAGCATTTGAGAAGGGTCTCTGCAAGTTTTACCAATTAGAACGCTTAGGCAGAGTTCAGGCATCCTTTACGTTCGGCGGTTTAGAGCTTGAAGTGAGATTTCACGCTGATCCAGGTAAGGGAAGCTAGTCTTTTTCCAACGATAACTGGATATTTGATGTTTGTGATGATAAGGCGACGTGGTCGCCGGTTTTTACCTCGTTTTCACGGTGTTTGATGATTGAAATGTGAGATGTTTATGATAACAGTTCTGTTTGAATGCTGGGGGCGACGTGGTCGCCGGTTTTTCATCTGTTATTGATATATCCCCTGTTTTATGCTGTTTTAAAAGTGTTTGAGATTTTAAATGTGGTTTTTCGAAAATCTGAACCTTGGTATGAATTTTGCTGTGATTGAAATCGTTCGTTGAAGTATCATGTGATGTGTTGAATGTTGTGATTGTGGATCGAGGCATAGTATTTTCAGGAAAGAAAATACCGTGTAAGGTCGTGTAATAGGTGTATTGATCGGTGATCCTATAATGAGACATCCTGACTCTACTGAGGTAATGAAATCACATAGAGGAAGTTACTCAGTTGTGGAGAGTCGATGGAGGTTCATACGTATGGGTGTCTCGTGTGAAAAAGAACGAGCTCCACCTGTTGTATGGATTAACCTTGTCATACCGTGATAATGAGAGTATTGAGATGGTGTGATGCGCATGGCTGAGGTCACTTTCCAGCCTTTGGTATGACAGGTGCGAATCTCTGGGTCTAATCAACGCACGAGTCTCCGGAAATAGTGGTCAAGTGTCTGGTGTGATGAGTCAGTGGAAAGTCTGACGTGAGAAATGAGAAATCGAATTAATAGACACTTGATTGCTGATGTGAATTGAAATACTCTGGGTTGATTTGTGAAATATGGGATTTCTGATAGTCTTGTGGAATATGAAAATGTGATGGCTGATACTGTTATGGTCCATGGATGTTGTGAAGTTCTTATGTATGCTCTTGATTCAAATGTTTTCTTAAATATATAGCTTACCCTGTATTTTGTTTCTGTGGCTGTTTTTCTTAAACCTGTGATGATCGTGTAACTTTACACGGGAGCAGATGATGTTGCAGGAAGTGGATTTCCCCTGTGAGTGATCGCCGTATGTGGTCGCCGGTTTTTCTGTTCTTGTTGGGCGATCGCCCCCTTTTTCCATTTTCTGATAGGCGATCTCCGTTTTCTGTTAGGAGATCGGTAGTTTTGTATTTTGCTGTTTTTATGTTTAAATTTTGTAATAAACTCCCTGCGAGGAGAACTCCTTTGTATATACATATATAATTATGTTTATTTCAATATATTTGTTTTACCGTTATTTCATATTACAAAAATGCAAAAAATGCGAAATGTATTTGGAGGGACGTTACAAGAGATCGCCGGTTTTTCTATCTCTTGGTGGTGATCGCCGGTTTTATGTCCTGCTAGCAGATCGCCTGTTTTGGGGCCTTCTGTTACCCGATCGCCGGTTCATGTATGGAGATCGCCGGTCTTGTAATTTTTGATTGGATTTCATTAAATTTTGAAGCATTTGACTGGTTACGTATTAAGCTCCATGAGAGGAGTAAGTTCATTACTTATATATATATATATTACCATGTACTCTTCAATATTAATTGTGTACTTTTATTTTCATTATACATGTATGTCTGGTTTTATTTTTTGGCGGGATGTTACATCCTCCACGTTCAAGTCCGCGGCAAGATCAGTAGTTACCTATGGAGAACTTGATTTCCACTTGCTTATCTACACTTAGTTCCCCATTCTCATTGATCCATTGCAACTTGTACAGCTTAGGATGAGGAACTACTTGTAGATTGAGCTTTTCAACCATCCTAGAGCTACAACAATTGCAGCTTGATCCACTATCCACAATGAGAGAGCAAATATTTTCTAAAACATTACATCTTGTATGAAAGATGTTCTCTCTTTGTGTTTCCATGGATACACTAGGATGGTTGTTGAGGGTTCTCCTAATCATTAGCAATTCTCCCTCTAATGGGCTTACCCTCTCATCCTCTCCCCCTTCCTCTCCTTCTACACTAGGCTCATCCTCACCACTAGTGTACTCATCCTTACCTCTTAAAAACAAGGTCCTTTGGTTTGGACATTGTGCTTGGACATGCCCTCTACCAAAGCACTTAAAACACTTGATGTCCCTAGTTAGGATGGGTGGGGTGGAGGTATATTTTGCTAAGGGCTTGGTAGTTTCCTTTGGTTTTTCTCTAGATGTACTACCCTCCCTTCTATATTCTCTCTTGGGATAGGAGTTAGAGAAGGATCCCACCTTTTGACTTGAAGTTTTGCGCAAATTTTGTTGTTCAACTTTAATGCAAAGTTGAACCAAGTCATTCAAGTCTTGGTAAGGAAGAAGTTCTACTCTATCCCTTATCTCAAGGTTGAGCCCACTTAGAAATCTAGATATGGTGGTGACCTCTTCCTCTCTTATAGAGGCTCTCATCATGTATAGCTCCATTTTTTGCCTATACTCTTCCACACTCATGTTCTTTTGTTGGAGCCTTTGGAGCTTGTCCATTAGCTCCCTATGGTAATAGGAAGGTATGTGGCGACGTCTTAGGGCTCCCCTAAGGTCATTCCAATACTCTATGGGAGGCTCCTTATGAAGACGTCTATCTCTCTCTAGAGAGGTCCACCAATACATTGCATTGCCTGGGAAACTAAGGGTTGCTAAGGGTACCTTCCTCTCTTCACTCACCCTATGGCAAGCAAAGAGTTGCTCTACTTTTATCTCCCAATCTAAGTACACCTCTACGTTTTCCTTACCATAGAAATGGGGTAGGTCTACCCTTACTTCCCTTGGGGCTTCTTCCTCTCTTCTCCTATTTCTCCTAAGGGGTGGTTGGTAGTAATCATGGATTCTAAGGCATCCCTTCCCTAGAGACTCTTGGATTTGTGATTGAGATGCATGGGTATGTGTTTTTTTTTAATTTTGAGATTTTTCTTCCTTTGCTCTAGTCAATTCATTGATTTTAGACTCATTTTCCAATTGTCTATATGAAATGTGTTGTACGTCCTTGGAGAGTTGTTTCAAAAGAGATTTTATGGACCTTACATCACTTTCAATGGACTCGGAAGAGTGAGTAGACATGACTAGAAATTTGTGTATAGAAAAGTTTTACTTTTAAGAAAGAAGAGGAAAGTTAATGAAGGTAGCTTTCCAGGTAAGAGAGGTGAGTCACAATGGACTACTTAAATACCAAGTCATGCCTTAGCCAAAAACTATCCCTCCAAAACCTTTACACAAGTCCTTCTTTAGGTAAAACACTTAGAACACAATGAGGATGAAGAAATCAAATTTTTAATGCAAGAAAACTGTTCTTGCCGGTTGACTCGCCTGTCGGTTGACTCTGCGACTGTCTCCTAGAGAGCGCGCATCGTTTCCATGAGTTGTTGCATGGTAACACTTTCACCCCTATTTGGTGGAACAGATCCTTGTCTAGTATTCCTCATCTCTATGGTTTCTTCTCTTACTCTCGTGTATGGGACCTTGTTTTATTTCGAGCCCCACGGTGGGTGCCAAATGTTCTCGCCGGTTGACTCGCCTGTCGGTTGACTCTGTGACACTCGCACGCCTCCTTCCTCACGTTGATATGTGCTTGGTTCTTTCGAAGCAATCTACACCTGCAAAAGAGAAAGGGGGTGCCCTAGAGGCCGTTTGCACTCCGGCGCTCAAGTCAAGATTGGGCAAGAAACACCAAGTGTTTGAGTAACTGTGTTTAGGGTTTGAAAATGTGTACCTTTGTGAAGTATTTTACTGCCCTTTATATAGTCTAGGGTTTACTGCGCCACTAGCCCTAATTAGGGTTCACTGTGCTGCTAGCCATATTCAGGGTTTACTGGAATACCCTTGCGTCGCTATCACCCAGTCTTAGGGTAATCTAGCACATAAGGTTTCCTTATTTGGAGTGCAAACTCTAACAGGGTGACCACTTGGGTGCCTCCTCGTGCACCTAGTCTCTGGGGCCACCTGTTCTGGGAGTGCCTTCACTGTTCACGTTCCATGCATGTAACTTTACTGGGAAACCCTAGTTCCGATGAGTACTTGACCCCTCAGGACTCTGCACCTAACTGTGCTTTCCCTGCCACACGCATAAGCTCTTCGTGATTTGGGCCTCACCTTATCTCTAGGTTTTTCCTTCACATTGGCCCACTATGGGAACCAATCTTAACTGTTGTAGTCATATTATCCAAATCATTCAAGACCAATGTCACCTCGTCACACTCTGTTACCGAGGACTCATCAACCTGCAGAGTGACGAGGAGACATCAGTCTACTCTGGTGATCGACACCACTGATTACTCATCGACCCACCATTCCACGCTACTTGTGGGACCATGCTCACATGGCTCTAGCCCGCACTGTAGGGCCCAGCTTACGTGTCTTGCTGTCATCAGTAGGTCTCCATGCCCGAGGACTGGTCGGTACACAAGCCCCCCAGTCTCAAGCTGTTAACTTGTTTCAGCAAAGAGACTAAGTAATCGGCCCGGCGACCTACGTGGCTCTGCACATTAGGACATGAATAGTGCACTGAGGGGACGTTTCACCAACCCCCCTTTATCTGTAGACACGTGGTCGCATCAATGGTCTGGGATTCTTAACGTTTGCGCTCCCTAGGGCTACGTTAACCCCCTTCACTGTTTCATCACTTTGCATTCTCAACTTCTGCAAACTCTTTCTTCCTGCGTACGCTTCCACCTCCACGCTAACTCCCTCAACCTTTATCGTCTCTGCTCAACAAAGGTATGATTTTTATGCCTCTTCTCTCTTTGTAGTGTGATTTTAACCTTCCTTGCATGCTATATCTGTCTTGGGCCTGCCTTCGATTTTTTGCATTTAGGTTTTTTGTTATTCTTTTCTGTGTTTCATTCTTCCTTGAGTCTTCGTCCGCCATTGTTTTCGTCATCACTTCTTCTGAGCCTTCTTTTCTCCTTGCCTCTCACTTGTTTTAGATTCGAGATGGCCAGAACTAAAACCACTTCCAACCCTCCTCCAACCGTAGTGGTTGATTACAAGGCCCTCTACCCCTGGGCTTCTGAGGATCTCCTTGCTGAGACCTCCAAACTCACCTCCACTGAAGATTGGAGGAAACACAAGGATGACGAAAATGAGATTAAAGGACGCGTCTTCGGTAGGGAGAGCGATGCGTACATCTCAGTGCGTCCTTGAACCGAGGGTGAACCTGTCTACACCGACGACCGATGCAATGGCGGGGAACCCTTCTTCTTCTTCTATGCCACCGTATTCAAGCGAGTTAAAGTCCATCTTCCCTTCACCGGGTTCGAGAGGGCTTTACTCACGAAGTGGAACGTAGCGCCCGCTCAGCTGCACCGTAACATCTGGGCCTTCATCAGGGCTTTCTCCATACTCTGCAACAACCTAGGGTTCACTTCCTCGATAGACATATTTCTATACTTCTTCGAGGCGAAGAGCCCTAGGAAAAGGCTTTGGGTAAGCCTTAACGGAGTGGCAGGGAGGGTTCTGCTCACCCTCTTCTCTCAATCATACAAGGGCTTCAAGGGGAAGTTCTTCCGAGTCTGCTGCAGCTCCTACGACTCCACCATGCTCGATGGGTTCCCACTATATTGGGTGGAGAAGTTGAAGTTTAAGAAGCCTCGCGGACTCGAGGAGCTGACGCCCTTTGACCGTGAAGTGTGCCAAACTCTCTCCAGCTGGGGCGTGGTGTTCGACACCACCCAGTTGATTAGGCACGAGTATGATGCTGAGACCCTCAGCGTCTACATTGGTACATTGTCTTTGTCTCGTATCTACCTGCCTTTGTGTTTTATGCTTGACTCTTCTCACCCTTTCTTGTTGTCCATTGCAGGCATGGTACTAAACGCTGAGAAGAAGAAGAAGCTGGCTGATGAACTAAGTCGCCGCACTGCAGGTTGCTCAGGCCCTGCTGGCCCCCTTCCTCGCCTGCTGTGGCTGCCCCAGAACCCACTGCTGACAAGTCAAAGAGGGCAGCCCCAGTAGAAATCTCTGAAGACGAAGACACCTGCTCCGGTCTCATCTTCAAGAGAAAGAGGGTGGAGGTTGCTGCAGAGGTATCTTCTGCAACAGAGGGGCAACCTCCTTCCTTCAGGGAGCACCCTCCCAGTGCTTCATCTCCACCCGAGCCACTCTTGGCGCTCGAGGGTGGAGGGGAGAGTTACCCTTCGTGTAGCCAAGCGCCTCCTGCTCTTGAACTGCCTCCTCTCCTCCAGCGAACCCTTGCTCAAATGCCTGGCCAAGCTGCCATGGAGGCCATGGACAGGAACTCTCTGGGGTACCTCATCAGCCATGGCCTTGGGGAGTTCCTTGCTGCCTCCAACTTCTTATTGGTCAAAGGCAACGCAGAGGCAGAGTTGCTGGAGAAAGTTGCCAACCTGGAGAGGGTGCTGAAGCAGAAAAAAGACTTGGATCTCCAACTCTAACAAGCTGCCAAGCGCAAGTCTACTCTGAACCAGGAGCTGGGCAGTCTCCGCCAATCTGAGAAGGAGGCCAAGAAGCTCCTCTTCTCTAAAGGGCAGGAGGCCCTCCAGCTTGAGGCCAAGATCATTGAACTGGAAGAGCAGTTGGAGGGGGCTCAAACCAAAATGACCAAGCTGGAGGAAAGGGCTACCAGCCGAGAGGTTCAGCTGGGGAAAGTTGAGGAGGAACTTGCCCAACAAACAGAGCTGCTTAAGAAGACTGAGGCCGAGCTCACTGAAGATGCCGCCGACGCCTATGGGGAGGGGTTTTGCGATGCCCTTGCTCAGTTTGCCTGCGTGCATCCTGAGATGGACCTTTCGCCATTCTCTATAACTATGCAGGTAGTCGACGGGTAAATAGTGCCTAGATAGGTCTACTGAGCAGCTGTATCCTATAGCTGAACCTCTTGTAATTATCTTTTTGTAAACATTTCTCCAATAAAATATAATTACTTTGTCTATCATACTTGTTCACCTTTGTACTTCAATTAACTTGCATTCGCATCTCTGCTGTTGTTTGACTGTTTGGCATACCTGGTTGAACTCACCACTCAGCATAGAATAAAACCATAAGTAGCACGCTCGACTTAGAATAACCCATAGGTAGCACGTTTAATTCTGTTGAATCGCTATGAGCGAGACTTTATGATAACTTCTCTGTTGAAAAGTACCTCACCACCTCGTCATCACCCACATCTCTTAGTCTTATGAGGACTTCAGCACTGATCGTATGCACATGACCCCTCCTTGCTCGAGACAGAGGGGAATGCTAACGTATTTCATCTGAACACTCATCATCCTTGGGCGAGGGTGGACGTCACTGGTGAACACTTCTGTTCAAATTGGGAGTTCTCACTCGAAGAGGAGGTGTTCCATACGAACCTACCTTCCAACTGTCGAGACCTCTAACCCCAAATGATAGGTTCGGACCGACCTCACATCGCTCTTAAGCAAAGGAAGATTTCACTGGTGAACCTTTCTTTCAAGTTGGGAGTTCTCACTCGAAGAGGAGGTGTTCTTTATGAACCTACCTTCCCACTTACGAGACCTCTAACCCTAAATGACAGGTTTAGATTGACCTCAGATCGCCCTTAGGCGAAGGAGGATTTCACTGGTGAACCTTTCTTTCAAGTTGGGAGTTCTCACTCGAAGAGGAGGTGTTCTTTATGAACCTACCTTCCCACTTACGAGACCTCTAACCCCAAATGACAGGTTCTATCTACATTGTACAAACACATTCAGAGATATATCTTTAACTGAAAATTTTATTGGGTGACCTCATTAAAAACCCTTAAAAGGGAAAAAAGAATGTCCCCTAAACTGTGTACAATGTTACATGGCTCTAGCTAAAATAAAACTTCAGGTGAGTCGCATTCCATGTACGAGGAATCGAACCACCTTCTAAAGTCTTAAGCCTATCTGCTCCATTCCCCAGGGCCTCTGTCACTCTGAAGGGACCAGTCCACTTAGGGGATAACTTGTTCTCTATCTGGTAGGGAGATGCCTTTCGCATGACTAGGTCAGCCACCTGGAACTGCCGAGCTCTCAACTTAGAACTGTGCTTGAGCTCAACCCTCCTTTTTAGCGCCTCGGCTTTGATTCCTGCCTCTTCCCTAACTTCGTCCAAGAGATCCAAGTTCACCTTCCTTTCTTCATTGGACTCCTCAGCCACAAAGTTCTGGAAACGCGGCGAGCTCTCCTGAATCTCTACAGGGATCATGGCATCTGAACCATACACCGAGTTGAAAGGGGTTTCCTTGGTAATGGACTGGGGAGTGGTATTGATGGAGAGAGGCCAAGCTCACCCCACCATGAAAGCCAAGGGCCAAGACTAGACCGTCTAGAACAACATGGAGAGCGTCTAGCACAAGACAAGGGGGAGCTACATGAGGAGCGTCTAGGAGGGAGCCTAGACCGTCTAGGACCTCTCACAAGGTCCATGGCCAAGCACATTCATGCCCAAATAAGTCAAGCCACGGATGGGAGGGAGAAGACCTTGTACATGCTACTTGGAGGCCCATTAGGGGTAGCTTAGTAGAATAGTGTAGTGTAGAAAGCAAAACTTGCTCACTTAGGGGTGTGCTATCAAAAAGGTGCCCTTAGCAATAGAAGGAGGGGTGTGCTAGCAAATAGGTGCCTTTAGCAAAAGAAGGAGGGGTGTACTATCAAATGTTGCATTTTTGACCTATCTTCTAGAATATTAGGATGATAGTGTGGTTTGACTAAAGTCAATACCCTAGGCAGCCCCACTTTTTGTATTTCCATCCCTACCCTTTAAGCTTGCTCACCAAGGCTCCTAAATCTATAAATAAGGAGGCCTACCTCATGTATTTTCAAGATTAATTTGAGTAAAGTTGTGCTGCCAAATTTGTGCCATACTTACTCCCTTGCCTAAATCTCTTGATTTATGGTTTTAATCTTCACTCCTTCACCACCAAAGAGAGCTGGCCAAACCTCTCTCATTTTCATACACATCATGCACCTTCAAGATCACCATCACTCCTAGGAGGGTCTTGCTCATTTAAACCATTGCTTCCGCACCATCTTCAACATCCAAGGAGAGCTCAACATGTGAAGGCCATCATTTGGTATCATGAGCATGGGGTTCTTCAAAGATGAGTAGTTCTTGGTCCTTTTTCATTTTGAGTTCTTCTTTAATCCTTGTTGTTCATCTTTGTTTTCCATACTTGTCTTGCTGTTTTTTTAATTTTTAATTTGCATTGGTGTGCTGTTTGGAAATTCCAATTGGTGCATCTTGTTCAATTGTTCTTGAGCAATCTTTGTGCAATTTTTGGTAGGATTCCATACACCTTTGTGTTGCTGTTTTTATTTTTAGGTATTTGAGTCTTTATTGCTTTCTTATAATTGCTTCATTTTATGCTTTGAGTCTTTATTTTCTGAATCCATATGTTTTGTCTAAGTCATGTGTTTCCAAATTTGTCATCAAAATCTTAGTGGTACTTGTTCTTGATGATTTGGTTTCTTGCTTTATTTTGGGTCCAGTTTTTATTTTGCTGTTTTGGATGATCTTTTGGTGCATTTTTCTTTTAGTTTGAGTTCATATTTGGGTGTTAGATCCACGCAAATTCCTATATCTTCACTCCATTGTGTTCTTGAAAAATTTTCTTTGCTGTTTTTGGTTCCAACTTTAGGATCCCCTGTTTTCACTGCAACTGGCCTGGCTGTTTTTATGTGTTAAAATTAAATACGTCACAAGAAATTTATGAGCCTCTGGATTTGAGTCACTTGAGATCTTAGCAAAAGAATACAAAAAGAATCAGGTCAAAAAAAAAAAACAAATAGAAAAAAAATGATAAATCATACAAAAAAAGTGTGCAATCTGTTGTTCCAGGTGGCGGAAAATGAGCACTGGTAGTAAAAAATTTATCAAAATTAATTGGTGCATGCGTTTGGCGTGAAACCAACTCCAAAAGTTTGTTAAGATCTTGACCTAATTGTGTCTCAAATTTCAAAAGCAAAGTCAGAATATCCAGCTCAGTACACACGTTTTAAGTGACGCTTTTTGTGCCAGGGAAACTTTTTCAGTAGTGCTGTTTTGGTTTTTCAAATCAATTCTAGTACCATTCTAGGATTCCTTTTGTGTGCCCACTTTATTTGTGTACCTTTTATTTGCTTGTCACATTTTATTGCAACTCTTCCTAGTTGTGTCACATTATAACTCCATTTGTGTGGTCCTATTTTTTGCAATTAATTTGTTTCTTGCTTTAATCCTTTGGCCTCTAAATTTGGTGCTGGAATTGTTTCTCAATTGGTGCCTATTTGAGTAGAAATTTAACTTGAGTGAGGTCTAGCTTGTGTGATAGGTGCTGGATTGGAGAATTAATTTCCTAATTCTAAGAGGAGCCAAAGCAAGGGCAGCAAACAAATATTACCCAAAAAAAAAAAAAAAAACACCACAAACACTTGGAGGGCCCAACAAAGAAAAAGACAACCAAGGGAGTGCCAATAGCAAAACAAGGATCAACAAAAGGGGGTTTTCTTAATCTTCTTTGCAACTTAACCTTTTTAATTACTTCTTTAATTACGTGATTAGACGGTGAGTGTGTCTTCAAGGGCTCCAAGTGTCCAAGAAGCCTCACCTAGGGCCGACTAGTATAGACTTTAATTGGTTTAGCATGTGTTAATTGTTTTTAATTGTTTTCCTTGCTTAATTAATTACGTTTGCTAATTGTCTTTCCTTGTTTAAGTTTGTTAATTCTTTGCTTGGTTAATTAGCTAGTTTGCATTGTTTTCTTGCATCAAAAAGGATTTCTTCAACTTAATTGTGTTTTAAGTGGTTTACTAAGAGAAAACTTTGTGTGAAGACATTGAGGAATAGTCTTTGGCTAAGGCAAGGCTTGGTATTTAAGTAGTCCATTGTGACTCACCTCCCTTACCTGGAAGACTACCTTCTTTGACTTCCCTAAATTTTCTCAAGGTAAAATACTTCTACACACAAAGCTTTAGTCATGTCTTCTTCTTCTCATTCTCCAAAGCCTATTGAAAATGAATTAAAATCTATGAAAACTCTTTTGGAAGAAGTTTCACAAGCCATGCAAATGATTTCTTTTAGACAATTGGAGAATGAGTCTAAAATTAATGAGTTGACTAAAGCCCAAGAAGAGAAGTCACAAAAATCAAAAAAATCTCAAACTCATGCATCTCATTCACAAGTCCAAGAGTCTCTAGGGGAGGGAAGCCTTAGAATGTATGACTACTACCAACCACCCCCTAGAAGAAATAGGCAAAGGGAGCAAGAGGGCCCAAGGGAGGTTAGAGTAGACCTACCTCATTTCCATGGTAAGGAGAGTGTAGAAACCTACCTAGATTGGGAGATGAAAGTAGAGCAACTCTTTGCTTGCCATAGGGTGAGTGAAGAACGCAAGGTACCTCTAGCCACCCTTAGCTTCCAAGGGAACGCCATGTATTGGTGGACCTCTCTCGAAAGAGAAAGACGTCTTCATAGGGAACCTCCAATTGAATATTGGAATGACCTTAGGGGAGCCCTAAGACGTCGCCACATACCCTCATACTACCATAGGGAGTTGATGGACAAGCTCCAAAGACTCAGGCAAAACAATATGAGTGTTGAGGAGTATAGACAAAAAATGGAGCTCTACATGATGAGAGCCTCCATTAGAGAAGAGGAGCATATCACCATAGCTAGGTTCCTTAGTGGCCTCTCGCTTGAGATAAGGGATAGAGTAGAACTCCTTCCATACCAAGACTTGAATGACTTGGTCCAACTTTGCATTAAAGTTGAGCAACAAAATTTGCGCAAAACTTCAAGTCTAAAGGTTGGATCCTACTCTAACCTCTATCCCAAGAGAGAATATAGAAGGGAGGGTAGTACATCAAAAGAAAAACCTAGGGAAACTACCAAACCCTTAGCCAAAGATGCCTCCACCCCACCCATCCGAGCTAGGGACGTTAAGTGCTTTAAGTGCCATGGAAGAGGGCATGTGCAAGCACAATGCCCAAACCAAAGGACTTTGTTTTTGAAAGGTGTCGATGAATACACTAGTGGCGAGGATGAGCCAAGTGAAAGAGAGGAAGGGGGAGAGGATGAGAGGGTAGATCCATTAGAGGGAGAATTGCTAATGATTAGGAGAACCCTCAACAATCATCCTAGTGCATCTATGGAGACACAAAGAGAGAACATCTTTCACACAAGATGTAAAGTTTTAGAAAATATATGTTCTCTCATTGTGGATAGTGGATCAAGCTGCAATTGTTGTAGCTCTAGAATAATTGAAAAGCTCAATCTACAAGTAGTTCCTCATCCTAAGCCATACAAGTTGCAATGGATAAATGAGAATGGGGAACTAAGTGTAGATAAGCAAGTGGAAATCAAGTTTTCCATAGGGAACTACAAAGACAAGGTTTTATGTGATGTAGTGCCTATGGAAGCTTGCCATATTCTCTTAGGAAGACCATGGCAATTTGATAAAAAAACCTTGCATGATGGTCTTACTAATGAGATTTCCTTCACCCATAAGCATAAAAAGTTTGTACTTAGTCCTTTACCACATTCCCAAGTGGTGAAAGATCAAATACAAATGAAAGAAAAGAGGGATGAGGAAAAGAAAAAGAAAAGAGAGCTTGAAAAAGAAAAGGTCCTTAGGGATAGGAAGGAGAGGGAGAAGAGTGTTCCTTCCCCCAAGGTTGCTCAACAAGAGAAGCCTTGTGAAAACATCTTGAAAAATTTGCTTCTTGTTGAACAACCAAGCCTTGTCTTTTGTAAAGGAACACTTGCATGCACTGCCACAAGTAGTGAACTTATGAGTCTACCTCCTAAAGTAGAAAAACTTTTAAGTGAATTTGATGATGTATTCTCTAATGAGGGTCCCAATGGACTCCCTCCCATTAGAGGTATAGAACACCAAATTGACTTGATTCCGGGGGCAAGCCTACCAAATAGGCCCGCCTATAGAACTAACCCCGAGGAGACCAAGGAGATAGAGTCACAAGTTCAAGACTTGTTGGAGAAGGGTTGGGTTCAAAAGAGCCTAAGCCCTTGTGCTGTACCTGTATTGTTGGTGCCCAAAAAAGATGGAAAATGGCGCATGTGTTGTGATTGTAGAGCAATCAACAACATCACCATCAAGTATAGGCATCCAATCCCAAGGCTTGATGACATGCTTGATGAATTGCATGGGTCCACCATGTTTTCCAAAATTGACCTTAAAAGTGGATATCACCAAATTAGAATTAAAGAAGGTGATGAGTGGAAAATTGCTTTTAAGACCAAATTTGGACTATATGAGTGGTTAGTGATGCCTTTTGGACTCACTAATGCACCTAGCACTTTCAGGAGGCTTATGAATCATGTCTTTAGGGATTGCATAGGTAAGTATGTAGTAGTCTATTTTGATGATATCTTAGTATATAGTCAAAGCCTAGAGTCCCACCTAAGTCACCTTAGGGAGGTTCTTTTAGTGCTTAGGAAAAATAGTTTGTTTGCCAATATAGATAAATGCACTTTTTGTGTAGATAGTGTAGTTTTTTTAGGTTTCATAGTCAACCAAAAGGGAGTGCATGTTGACCCCGAGAAAATCAAAGCCATCCAAGAGTGGCCCACTCCACAAAATGTAAGTGATGTAAGAAGTTTCCATGGGTTAGCTAGCTTTTATAGAAGGTTTGTGCCTAATTTTTCAAGTCTAGCTTCTCCTTTGAATGAACTTGTGAAAAAGAATGTTGCATTTTGTTGGAATGATAAGCATGAGCAAGCCTTCCAAAGGCTAAAAGCTCAACTCACCAATGCACCAATTCTAACTCTCCCAAATTTTTCCAAAACTTTTGAGATAGAATGTGATGCATCGGGAGTAGGCATAGGTGCGGTATTATTGCAAGGTGGTCACCCCATTGCATATTTTAGTGAAAAACTCCATGGTGCCACCCTCAATTACCCCACCTATGACAAAGAGCTTTATGCTCTTGTGAGAGCCCTAAAGACTTGGGAACACTACCTTGTGACCAAAGAATTTGTAATCCATAGTGATCACGAGTCTTTAAAATATCTAAAGGGCCAACACAAGCTCAACAAGAGACATGCTAAATGGATGGAATTTCTTGAACAATTTCCTTATGTAATCAAGTACAAGAAAGGAAGCACCAATATAGTGGCCGATGCTCTTTCAAGACGGCACACACTCTTTTCAAAATTGGGTGCTCAAATTCTTGGATTTGATCACATAAGAGAGCTTTATCAAGATGATCAAGAATTTTCATCCATCTATGCCCAATGTCAACATAGAGCGCAAGGAGGTTACTATGTGTCCGAGGGATATCTTTTTAAAGAAGGAAAACTTTGCATTCCCCAAGGCACACATAGGAAACTCCTTGTCAAAGAATCACATGAGGGGGGACTCATGGGCCATTTTGGAGTTGATAAGACTCTAGACATTTTGAAAGTAAAATTTTGTTGGCCACACATGAGGAAAGATGTCCAAAGACATTGTTCTAGATGCATAGCATGTTTGAAAGCAAAATCTAGAGCAATGCCTCATGGACTCTACACTCCCTTGCCGATTGCAAATGCTCCTTGGGAAGACATTAGCATGGATTTCATTTTAGGACTCCCTAGGACTGCAAGAGGCCATGACTCTATCTTTGTGGTAGTGGACCGTTTTAGCAAAATGTCCCATTTTATTCCATGCCACAAGGTAGATGATGCTCAAAATATTTCTAGGCTCTTCTTTAGAGAAGTGGTGAGACTCCATGGTATACCTAGAAGTATAGTGTCCGATAGAGATCCCAAGTTTATAAGCCACTTTTGGAAAACTCTTTGGAGTAAACTTGGAACAAGACTACAATTTTCCACTTCTTGTCATCCTCAAACGGATGGTCAAACCGAAGTAGTCAATAGATCTCTAGGAACTATGCTTAGGGCTATCATGAAGGGAAACCACAAGTGATGGAAGAGGGCCAAGCACAACCTTCCATGAAAGGCAAGAGCCAAGTCAAGAGCGTCTAAGACCAAGCTAGGAGCGTCTAAGACCAAGCTAGGAGCGTCTAAGACAAGCTAGGAGCGTCTAGGACGAGAAGGCCAAGCTAGAAGCGTCTAGGACAAGAAGACTTGGATCAAAGCTATGAATGGGAGAGTGGCATACTAGCACATATTCCGTGAAGGCCCATCAAATGTAGTTTAGCTTTAATTGGGGTGTAAATAGCATAGCCATGTGGACAAATGTTTATTTTTCTGCACATTAGAATTAAGGAGAAGTTAACCTTCCCACTATTCTAGAAAGCCCATGGAGGGGGTGAACTTACAAACTAGACACACCCCTCCCCATGTGCTCACACTTTCCATGTGGCCCATGTGCTTCACATTTACATTTCATTTGGCTAGCATTAGGGTTGCATTATGGTCCTCCTTAGCCTATAAAAAGAGGAGCCTACACCTTGTATTTTCAAGATTAAATAGAGTATTGTTATGCTGCCAAATTGTGCCATACACTACTCCTTGCCTAACACTTAGGTTTTAGTCTTCAATTCATCACTACCAAAGGGGCTGGCCAAACCTCCCCTTTTCCTCACTCTTCATGCACCTTCAAGGCACCCATGCTTCCTAGGAAGGCCTTGCTCACCTCCTCCATAAGCTTCCGCATCCATCATCACCAAGGAACTCCAAAATCCAAAGAAGAGCTCATAGGATTGCTATCATTTGGTATCTAGAGCTATGGTTCTTCAAAGATGAGTATCTCTTTTCATTTTCTTTTTGAGTTCTTCTTTTCTCCAAGTTGTTCATCTTTATTCCAAGTTGTCTTGCTGTTTTTTGTGTTTTAATATGATTTGAATGCTTGTTTATTCATTTCATTTGGTGGGTTTGTTCAAACTTGTGCTTGAACATCTATTTTCAATTTTGTGTAGGATTCTTGATATATTTGTGTTGCTGTTTTTATTTTTAGGTATTTGAGTCTTGCTTGAAATTTCATTTGGGTCATATGATGTTCTTGTGTATTTTCATTTTATGAATCCATAAGTTTTGTCTAAGTCATGTGTTTCCATATTTGTCATCAAATCCTAGTAGTACTCTTTTTGATTTATTTGTTTCTTGTTTTTGGTCTGAATGTTTGATCTGAAATCTGTTTTGTGTTGATCCTTTGGTGCATTTTTAATTGTAGTTTGAGTTCTTATTTGTGTGTTAGATCCACACAAATTCCATCATATTAACTCCATTGTGTTTTTGAGGTATATCATTCTGTTTTTCATTCCAGTTTTCAGAACCCCCTATTTTTCACTTTTCTGTGCTGACTGTTTTGATTTATGAAAATCACATACATCATCAAAAATTTCTGAGCCTCTGGATTTCACAAATTTGAGGTGTTAGCAAAAGAACAAAAAAAGAACCATCTGAAAATAAGAAATAGAAAAAAAAAGATAAATATTACAAAAAAAGTGTGCAATCCTGACGTTCCAGCTGGCAGCTCTGAGCACTGATTTTATAAAATTTACCAAAATTAATTGGTACATGCGTTTGGAGTGAAACCAACGCCAAAAGTTTGTTAAGATCTTGTTCTGATTGTGTCTCAATTTTCAGAAGCAAATACAAAAGGGTCAGCTCAGCATAAATCTTTTAAAGATACGCTTTCTGGACCACAACAATATGTGCTTTTCTGTGGTGCTGTTTTTTGGTTTTTAAATCAAATCTAGTGCTATTCCTAGGTTTCTTTTTGTGTGCCATCCATTATTTGAGTACCTTTTATTTGCTTGTCTAATTTCATTTGAACTCTTTCTAGTTGTGTCACATTTAAATTCCATTTGTGTGGTACTGTTTTTCGAATTAATTTGTTTCTTGCTTTCTTTCTTTGGCCTCTAAGCTTGTTGGTGGATTAAATATCAATTGGTACTTGTTGAGTGAGAATTTGACTTGAGGGGAGTCTAGCTTGCTTAATAGGTGCTGGATTGAAGATTTTATTGACCTAATTCCAAGAGGAACAAAGGCAAAGGGCAGCAACAAACAGCATACTACAAATACACCACACACTTTGGAAGGCCCAACAAGTAGAAAAGCAACAAAAGGGGTGCAACTAGAAGAACAACAAAAGGGGTGCAAATAGTAAAAGCAACAAAGGGAGTGTCATTTAATTTCTTTGCAATCTTGCTTGTGTTAATTACTTGTTAATCACGCAATTAGTCGGTGAGTGTGTCTTCAAGGGCTCCAAGTGTCCAAGAAGCCTCACCTAGGGCCGTCTAGCTTAATTTTGTTTTTATTAATTGCTTTAATTGAACCAACTTGCTTTAATCACTTCGTTAATTTCTTGTTTAATCTTGTTTAAGGCTTTCATAGCTTGCATTGTTTTCTTGCATTAAAAATTTGATTTCTTCAACCTAATTGTGTTTTAAGTGGTTTACTAAGAGAAAGCTTTGTGTGAAGACATTGAGGGATAGTCTTTGGCTAAGGCAAGGCTTGGTATTTAAGTAGTCCATTGTGACTCACCTCCCTTACCTGGAAGACTACCTTCTTTGACTTCCCTAAATTTTCTCAAGGTAAAATATTTCTATACACAAAGGTCTAGTCATGTCTTCTCATTCCTTTAAATCTCTTAAAAGTGAGGTGAAATCCTTGAAATCTCTTTTGGAACAACTTTCCAAGAATATTCAATCAATTTCATCTAAACAATTGGAGAATGAGGCCAAAACTAATGAATTGACTAAATCAAAGGATGAGAAGTCTCACATTTCAAAAAAATTACCTTCTCATGCATCTATCTCTAAAAAGCATGATTCTTTTGGGGAGGGAAGACATAGAAGAGATAGAAAAGAACAAGAAAGCCCAAGAGAGGTTAGGGTAGACCTACCCCATTCCCATGGAAAAGAAAATATAGAAACTTGCCTAGATTGGGAAATGAGGGTAGAAAAATTGTTTGCTTCCCATAAAGAAAGAAAGGAAAGAAAGATACAAAAGAAAAGAGAGGAAGCCGAAAGGAAAGAAAAAGAAAAAGAAAAAGAAAAGCATGAGAAGACCCTTGAGAAACAAAAGGCGTGGGAGAATAGTGTTCCTTCTCACAAGGTCATTCAACAAGACAAAAGATTTAAAAATACCTTTGAAAATATGCGTCTTGTTGAACAACCTAGCCTTTCCTTTTGTAAAGGAACACTTGCAAGCATAGTAACAAAAAAAGAGTCTTTAAAAGAAGCTTGCATAGATAAAGATAAAGTGGATTATTTCTCATATGTGCTAGGATATCACCAAGTGAATGTCAAGTTATTTACAAGCATCTACAAAAACAAATTTTTATGTGAAGTAGTGCCTAAAGAAACTTGTCATGTCCTATTGAGACAACCATTGCTAAGTGTGCAACTTCTCATAAACAATGGTTGTAACAACGAGACTATCTTTACACATAAGAGAAAAATTCTTCATGAAGGAGAACTCATGGACCAAATTAGAGTTGATAAAACTCTAGAGCTTTTAAAAGGAAAACTTTTGTCACCCATGAGAAAAGATGTTCAAAGACATTACCCTAGATACATTTCTTGTTTTAAAAATACACCTAAGGTGATGTCTCATGAACTCTATACTCCTTTACCTTTTGCAAATGATCCTTGGGAAGACATAAACCTCAATTTTATCTTAGAGCTTCCTAGGACAACAAAAGGTTTTGATTCCATTTTTATGGATATGGATAATCTCTTCTATATAGAAGTGACAAGTCTTCATGGTTTATCTTCAAGCATAGTATTGGATAGAGCTCCAAAATTTGAAAACCATCATTTGAGGAATCTTTTAGAAAAACTTGAAATTAAGTTGTACTCTTCAAATTTTTATCCTCAAAAGAATGGTCAAAATAAAATTGAAAACATAGCTCTTTTTACTATGCCTAGAGAAATCATGAAAGACAATCACAATTCTTGGGATGAGTATCCTTTTGAGCATGCATACAATGGAGTAGTCCACAAGACTACTAATATTTCTACATTTGAAATTGCATGTGGACTTAATCCTCTTTTGTTTTTTAAGTTGTTACCCTTTCCTAAAGGTATTGTGCCTAAGGAAAAGGTAACCAATATTGAAAATTTTCAAATACATAAGAGGATTAGAGAACACATACAACCATCAAAAGAGAAATATTGTACAAAGTTGCCAAAAACAAAAGAAAAACAAAAATGGCAACTTCATACAATTAAGTTCTCTCCAATTGCTCACACTAACACCTTTACTTTGTTTGATGATTTCCATAGGTGGACGTTTGATCCGGGAGGACAAGCCTTGCCGAAACAATAGGCTGCTATCCGAGATCAAATCTGTAGATCTGAGGATAGATCTTCTCAAAGGAGGAGGAGATGATGGACACCATCCAGCCCCATCCATCCCCCTAGTTGAAGACAAAGCAAGGGATTTGAGGACAAATCCTTTTTCAAGAGGGAGGGGATGATGGAAGAGGGCCAAGCACAACCTTCCATGAAAGGCAAGAGCCAAGTCAAGAGCGTCTAAGACCAAGTTAGGAGCGTCTAAGACAAGCTAGGAGCGTCTAGGACGAGAAGGCCAAGCTAGAAGCGTCTAGGACAAGAAGACTTGGATCAAAGCTATGAATGGGAGAGTGACATACTAGCACATATTCCGTGAAGGCCCGTCAAATGTAGTTTAGCTTTAATTGGGGTGTAAATAGCATAGCCATGTGGGCAAATGTTTATTTTTTCTGCACATTAGAATTAAGGAGAAGTTAACCTTCCCACTATTCTAGAAAGCCCATGGAGAGGGTGAACTTACAAACTAGACACACCCCTCCCCATGTGCTCACACTTTCCATGTGGCCCATGTGCTTCACATTTACATTTCATTTGGCTAGCATTAGGGTTGCATTATGGTCCTCCTTAGCCTATTAAAGGAGGAGCCTACACCTTGTATTTTCAAGATTAAATAGAGTATTGTTATGCTGCCAAATTGTGCCATACACTACTCCTTGCCTAACACTTAGGTTTTAGTCTTCAATTCATCACTACCAAAGGGGCTGGCTAAACCTCCCCATTTCCTCACTCTTCATGCACCTTCAAGGCACCCATGCTTCCTAGGAAGGCCTTGCTCACCTCCTCCATAAGCTTCCGCATCCATCATCACCAAGGAACTCCAAAATCCAAAGAAGAGCTCATAGGAATGCTATCAACAAGTCTTGGGATGAGCACCTTCGAGTTTGCTTATAATAGAGTAGTCCACAAGACTACTAATGTAACATCCCGCCAAATTCTTTTCATAATTATAAAATGAAATAGAGAGAAAATAATAATATTGAAGTGAACATAATTGTATATACGTAATGAAGTTTTCTTCTCGCAGGGAGTTTAATACAAGGTCGGTCGGTATTCCAAAAACGTAAATTAAATACAACAAAATAAATAAAAACAGGCGATCTCCCAACAGGATGGGCGATCTCCTATCAGGAAACGGCGATCTCCTATCAGACAACAGAAAAAGGTGATCGCCTAACAGAAACATAAATGGGCGATCTCCTTCCGGCGACCACTCACTGAGGAACTCTACCACCTGCAACCTCGTCTGCTCCCGTGCAAAAATACACGATCATCACAGGTTTAAGCAAACAATCACAATACCAGATAAAAGGGTAAGCTAGATGTTTCAAAAACTTTAAATCCATAGAAAACGTGAATTTCCACTCCATACATAAGCCATATCAAATGCAACCATCAAGATTTCCATAATCCACATACTCGTCAAGTGTCTATCTGCTACTTTCAATATTCAAGATTCACACGTTAGACTTTCCACTGACCCACAATGCATAGACACATGACTCTACTTCCGGATTGACTCGTGCGTTGACTCAGGCTCAGAGATCTGCACCTGTCATACCATACCACTGTGAAATCCACACAGGGTCGCTGTGAAATCCACACAGCATGCGCATATATAATCTCAATGTTATCACTCTCCCGGTATGACAAGGTTAATTCATATAACAGGCCGAGCTCGTTCTTTTTCACACTACTCGCCCATTCATATGAACCTCCTCCGACTCTCCACAACTGAATAACTTCATCTACGTGATTCCATTATATCAGCAGAGTCAGGATATCTCCTTCTAGACAAGCCCCTAGTCAATACACATTACACAAATGATCTTACACGGTATTTCCTTTCCTGAAAATACTATGCCTTGATCTCACATTCACAACATTCAAAACATCATACCACTCAATCGAATGATTCAAATCACAGCAACAATCATTTCAAAGGTTCAAACTTTCGAATATCACATTTAAATCTCAAGCAGTCTCAAAACAACACCAAAAACAGGGGAGTTCGCAAAACAACGCCAAAACCGGCGATCTGATTCAAAAGCAGGGGATTTCGAAATCTGTATTTAAAACCGGCGACCATGTCGCCCATACACATAGAACAGAGCATTCACGAAGATGAAAACGAAATCGGCGACCACGTCGCCCTCACTTCAGAAACAGCTAATCTATGGCTTGTATTGAAAATGAAGGCTAGCTTCCCTTACCTGGACTTGCGCAAAACACCAGGAGCTCCGAAACCCAACGAAGCTTAAAGAATGCCTTGGCTCTGTTTTTGCGTCTGGTTTGAAGGACTTGCAGAGAACTTCCCAGGTGCTCTAATGGTGGCCGTCGCTCGTCGTACTCTTGTGTGAAGGTGCCAGAATCGCAGCACGAAGGAGAGAAATGGAGGAGAAAGGAGGTAACTCACTCTTTCGCTCTTGAACAGCTGCAATGTTTCTTTCCCTCAGCAGTGGGTTTTTCCATCTTAAACCAACTATTCCACAAAAGCCGCTGCCACCACCCACTCTGCAGGGAAGGTTGCGTGTACGCTTCCTGAACAGTACGACTACGCATGCCTCTGCGCAGGCTAAAACTCTGAGGTCACTATTCTGAACTACCCTTTTTGTCTACGTGTCGCGCGTGCAGTACGTCTGATGCTGAGAGCCTGGGTCCCAACTTATCTGCATGAAACTCGACATCGCGCGATAACCTTCCACCGATGACCTCTCGCGCGATGACCTTCCACCGATGACCTCTCGCGCGATGACCTTCCATCGGTGACCTCTCGCACGATGACCTTCCACCGATGACATCTCGCGCGATGACCTTCCACTGATGACATCTCGCGCGATGACCGTATGTCTCCCATACCGGCGATGAATGACGTTCCTCATCCCGGTGATGACTGATTCCTCATCCTGGCAGACAACCGATGTCTCACCCTGGAAGACGACCGATGTCCACATGCCTCACGCCCTGGCGATGCCCGAATGCCTCGCGCCCTGGTGATGCCCGCATGCCTCGCGCCCTGGCGATGCCCGACGACACATCGCCACGCCTTCTTGAAGGTTCTTCATTCCACTATGTTACGTCAAATGTATTATCTCCACATGACTCGGGGACGTCGGTAGCTTCACATTCCAAGAGAAGATCAGCACCACTCCTCTTGCGCCCATGCATGCAACACTAAGGACGATCTCTTTTGCTCAAGCATAGAGCTTCGCATGCACAGCGTATCTAAGGCTTAACCCACACCTTGATACGCGTGGTTGTTGGAACCCACTCTGGTTGATCCAGTATCTTGACCACATACTACGTGCACTCCCGTCGATCACGTACGCCCTAAACGATTGGCGGTCATGTCTCCTCTAGGCAACAGGCGATTATGTGCCAGAGAAGTCGGAGATCGCCTCCGTCTTCACTAACGGCGATCTCGTAGAAGACTTCTTAGCTACACTTTTCCTCCTTTACTCTTCTTGATCCACATGTCAGTCGACCGACCTCTACCAGCTGACCCCAGACCTTGGGCGACGTCCGATGTCCGACTACTACGAAGCTTCATTTACCAACTCTTTGTATTTTAAATAATGACATCTTCTGAAATTATTTAAATATAACACTTTTATTCCAATTTAATTTTACAGGTCCTTACAACTAATGCTTCTCCTTTTGAAGTAGTATATGGATTTAATCCTCTCACACCTATGGACTTGTTATCCCTTCCTAATCCACAAGATTTTGTGCATAAGGAAGGAGCAATCAAGGCCGATTTTGTTAAGAAAATTCATGAGAAGGTTAAACTTCAAATACAACAACAAAATGAGAAGTATGCAAAATACCACAATAAGGGGAAGAGGGAAATTATTTTTGAGGAAGGAGACTTTAGTCTTCGAAAAGATAGATTTCCCACTCAAAAGAAGTCCAAACTAAGTCCCCGAGGAGATGGACCCTTTCAAGTCCTCAAGAGAGTCAACAACAATGCATACAAGTTGGACCTACCTCTTGAATATGGAGTGCATGACACATTTAATGTAATTGACCTATCTCCATTTGTAGGTACCAATGAAGACTTGGATTTGAGGACAAATCCTTTCCAAGGGGGAGGGGATGATGGAGAGAGGCCAAGCTCACCCCACCATGAAAGCCAAGGGCCAAGACTAGACCGTCTAGAACAACATGGAGAGCGTCTAGCACAAGACAAGGGGGAGCTACATGAGGAGCGTCTAGGAGGGAGCCTAGACCGTCTAGGACCTCTCACAAGGTCCATGGCCAAGCACATTCACGCCCAAATAAGTCAAGCCACGGATGGGAGGGAGAAGACCTTGTACATGCTACTTGGAGGCCCATTAGGGGTAGCTTAGTAGAATAGTGTAGTGTAGAAAGCAAAACTTGCTCACTTAGGGGTGTGCTATCAAAAAGGTGCCCTTAGCAATAGAAGGAGGGGTGTGCTAGCAAATAGGTGCCTTTAGCAAAAGAAGGAGGGGTGTACTATCAAATGTTGCATTTTTGACCTATCTTCTAGAATATTAGGATGATGGTGTGGTTTGACTAAAGTCAATACCCTAGGCAGCCCCACTTTTTGTATTTCCATCCCTACCCTTTAAGCTTGCTCACCAAGGCTCCTAAATCTATAAATAAGGAGGCCTACCTCATGTATTTTCAAGATTAATTTGAGTAAAGTTGTGCTGCCAAATTTGTGCCATACTTACTCCCTTGCCTAAATCTCTTGATTTATGGTTTTAATCTTCACTCCTTCACCACCAAAGAGAGCTGGCCAAACCTCTCTCATTTTCATACACATCATGCACCTTCAAGATCACCATCACTCCTAGGAGGGTCTTGCTCATTTAAACCATTGCTTCCGCACCATCTTCAACATCCAAGGAGAGCTCAACATGTGAAGGCCATCAGGTATGGTAGGCCCATACAATTCTGGGAACCTCCTCAGCCCACATCCCCTTCGCCTTCTCCAGCCTTCTCTTTAGTCCTCTGAGTGGGACTCGATTGGCCGACTCGACCTGTCCATTGGTTTGAGGATTCTCGACCGATGCGAATACTTGCTTGATTCCCAACTCGGTGCATAGCTTTCCCAACTGTTGACTTGTGAACTGAGTGCCATTATCAGACACCAGGCGCTTGGGTACACCAAAGCGACACACTATATTCTTCCACACAAAGTGTTGGATCTTGTTGGCTGTGATCTGTGCCACTGGTTCAGCCTCGATCCACTTCATGAAGTATTCTATGGTGACCACGAGGTACTTCATCTGCCGCACCGCCAAAGGAAAAGGCCCCAGGATGTCAATTCCCCAGGTGTGGAATGGCCAAGGGCTGTATATTGACCTGAGCTCCTCTGGTGGCGTCTTATACCAATCAACATGCAATTGACACTGCTTGCACTGCTGTGCATACTTAGTGCAATCCTCCCTCATAGTCGACCAATAGTACCCTGCGCGAATGGCCTTGGATGCCAAAGCGCGACCTCTGATGTGACTCCCACATATGCCTTCATGGAGCTCTGCCATTATCCTCACGTACTGCTCACTATGCACACACACCAGGATGGGGTGGGCAACCCATGCCTGTACATCTCGCCATCAATGAGTGTGTACTTGGCCGAATTCTTCTTTATCTTCCTTGCCTCCATTGGCTCCATTGGGAGCATCCCATAAGCTATGTAGCGCTTATAGGGCGTCATCCATGTCTCTCCACTCTGCAACAGGCAGACTTGTGGCGACCCCTCCTCTAGTGGCGTGCACGCGTTGACCCGTGGCTTCTTCAGAGTTTCTTGAGTCAACGACTGATGACTCCTCTTCTCACCGTCTGACTGGCTGATCTGATGGACTCCCACCAAATTATCAGCTGTATAGGTGCGAGGTGCCCTCAGGGTCTCCTGGATGACCGTCCTCTGCCTGCCCCCCTTGCCTGAGCTGGCGAGTTTGGCCAACAAGTCAGCTCGGGCATTCTGTTCCCTGGGCACATGCACTAGCTCGAAGGTTTCAAAAGAAGTCTTCAACTGTTGGACATACTCCAAGTAGGAGGCCATCTGGGGATCTTTAGCCTGGTACTCTCCCGCCACCTGACCTGTGACCAACAATGAATCACTCTTCGCCACAAGACTCTACGCTCCCATCTCCTTGGCCAACAGCATTCCAGCAATAAGGCTTCGTACTCTGGTTGGTTGTTACTGGCTTTGAAAGCGAACCGCAGGGCCTGTTCTATTAACAACCCCTTGGGCCTTTCCAGAATTACCCCCGCTCCACTACCTTGCTGATTTGAGGACCCATCCACCGACAGCACCTAGTTGAAACTAGGTCCTTCCTGCTGGGTCTCTGTCGAGGACATCTCGGCCACGAAATCAGCGTAGACCTGTCCCTTGATTGGACCTCCGGGCTCATACTGAATGTCGAACTCTGACAACTCGACCACCCTTCGCACCATTCTTCCTGCCACGTCTGGTTTTTACAAAACCTTACGTATGGGCACATCTGTCATCACCATCACAGTGAAACTCTGAAAGTAGTGACGAAGTCTGTGCGCTGAGAATACAATGGCCAAAGCTGCCTTTCAATGGCCTGGTACCTTGCCTCTGGCCCATGTAGCACTTTGCTAACAAAGTAGATGGGCCTCTGGCTCTGCTCCTATTCCTGGACCAAGACCGAACTCACCGCCTTCTCTGTGACTGCGAAGTATAGTCGTAGCGGGGTGCCGAGCTGGGGTTTGCACAAGACTGGTGGGCTGGCCAGGTACTCTTTGAGCTTAAGGAATGCCTGTTCGCACTCTGGGGTCCATGAGAATCTGCTGTTTCTCCTCAAACATTGGAAATATGGGTGGCCCTTGTCTCCTCCTGCTGACACAAACCTTGAAAGTGCAGCCATTCGACCTATCAATTGCTGCACTTCCTTGACCGATGTTGGGCTCCTCATTGCCAAGATCGCCGCACACTTGTCTGGGTTGGCTTCAATCCCTCGTTCAGTGAGCAAGACACTGAGGAACTTGCCTGCTTCTACCCCAAAGACACACTTCTTTGGGTTTAGCTTCAACCCGTACTTAGCTATTGTATTAAATAGCTCTTCCAAATCAGTGACATGCTGATCTCGCACCTGGAACGTCACCACCATGTCATTCACGTAAGCTTGCACATTGGGCCCTAGCATGGGTGCAAGGACCTTGTCCATCAGCCTTTGATAGGTGGCGCCTGCATTCTTTAGCCCAAATGGCATGACTGTGTAGCAGTAGCAGGACAACTCAGTCATGAAAGCTGTCTTGCTTTCATCTTTTGGGTGCATCTTTATCTAATTATACCTAGAGAAGGCATCCAAGAAACTGAGCAACTTGCACCCCGAGGCGCTATCTACCAACGCGTCAATGTTGGGTAAGGGGTAGTGATCCGGTCAGTCATCGGTATCCAATGACGTCAGCAGCAGATGACCACGTGGGCCAGACACAGAGCAACACGTGGCATGAGATAGCAGATGAACAAGGGTGGAGATCGACTCCTACATGAGCGCCTGGAAGCAGAGCGCGAGAGTGATGAAGCACCGATCAGTCATCGGTGTATACAGAATGATCAGTCATCGGTATATACAGAGTGATCAGTCATCGGTGCATGCAGAGTGATCAGTCATCGGTGTATACAGAGTGATCAGTCATCGGTATATACAGAGTGATCGGTCATCGGTGTATATAGAATGATCAGTCGTCGGGGGTTCCTTGCCAACGCGTGTTAAACTGGGACCCAGGCTCCCAGCGAGAACGTTACCCAAGGACCTCGCCTGATTCCATAAGCAGAGCACGACAACGTGAAGAAGCGCCATCGGACATCGGCCAGGATGAGAGATACCTCGGTCGTCGGTGTGTGTCGATGCGACATCGGCCGCGTGATGTGAACAACGCGACCAGTGACCAGTAAAGCACTCAGAGGCAGGGAGTGGCCATAGTCGCGAGACGACCATGCATGAAGATGAGAAGGCACAGGCAGGTGCAGAATCCTGCTGGGACGAGAGCCCATCAAGGCTAGAGTCTCCCAGTGAGCTTGCACGCATGCCACGTGGACCGTGAAGATGTTCCTAGAGAATAGGTAGGGCAGATAGGCACAGAAGTCGAGGGGTCCAGAGACACCCACGCAGCCTCCCCTGTCAGACTTTGCATTTAAGTGAAGAAGGCTGGCGTGCAAGGTAGTCCTGGGGAGTGGAAACGACAGTGCAGAGTAATCAAGTGGCCCTAGAAGTAGCCTGTAGGGGCTACACCAGTTTATATGAGGAAGAAGAACACCAAACCAGGTATGAGTTTTTTTTACCTCAGAATACACACACAAAAACGGAGAACACTCAGTTTCCGAATCAAAGGGGACTGAGGACACACACACACGGGTCTCACACAGAGAAAGATCCGAGAGAGAGTTTTGGTGTTCTCGTTGCCTGACTTGAGCGTCGGAGCTACCACGGCCGCTAGAGGCGCCGTCTGTGTGTTTTGCAGGCATCGTTCGGAGTCCCGTCGAAGGTTCCTGGAGCCTCCTTGCAGAACGCGCGGCAGCTGGAAAGCTAGACGAAGGAGTGACGAGGCATTTCCCCATGCTCGAGTCCGCGGCGAGATCAGGTAGGAGTCTTTCAGGCATGCCTTGTTGAGGTCAGTGAAGTCTACGCACATCCTCCATTTTCCATTGGCCTTTTTCACCAACACGAAATTCGCCAACCACTCAGGATACTGGATTTCCCGTATGTGGCCTGTGTTGAGCAGCTTCTGCGTCTCCTCCTTGACCACCTGCCTCCTTTCCTCGTTGAACTTGCGCCTTCGCTGTCGAACAGGTCTGGCTTGGGGATCTAACGCAAGACGGTGACATAAGAAATCTGGATCAATACCTGGCATGTATGAGGCAGACCAAGCAAAAGCGTCCATGTGCCGCTCTGTTTCATGAGTTGATTTGATAGCTCAGATTTTGTGATTCATGATATTGATCCGATTTGTGACCCCCGCTACTTGGTCCTGCGTCTCCTGGCGTAGGGATTTGCCAAGTTTAAACATCTAGCCTTCGATTTCCCTCTCTACCACCTCCTCTGCTGGCTCAGGTCGCCTCTCTCGGGCGACCTCTGCTCGCGTGACCCCGATGTCTCCTCGGGGTAGGTCAGTGTCATCGCACTCCCCACCCGGAGGTTGGGTGGTCACCATGCACACTCCCCTTCTTGTCTTGAGGCTGTTTTCATAGCACTTCTTAGCCTCCTTTTGATATGATTTGAGGGTGATCACTATCCCTTCCATCGAGGGCAACTTCACCTTTATATGTCTTGTGGACGCCACTGCCCCCAACTTGTTAGGGCTGGTCTGCCCAACAGCATGTTATAGGCAGACGAGGCATTCACCACCAGATACTTAATGTTCTCGGTGCGAGAGGCCACTCCATCAGTGAAAGTGGTCCTTAACTCTATATACCCCCGCACTTCTACCTGGTCTCCTGCGAATCCATACAAACAGCCTACGTAAGGCCTCAACTGATCAGGAGACAGCTGCAACTTGTTGAAGGTCGACCAAAACATCACATCGGCCGAACTTCCTTGATCCACCAGGACTCGATGCACCTTGCGTCCCGTAGTGACCACTGATATCACCACTGGATCATTATCATGGGGGACAACGTCTCGGCGATCGGCCTTTGTGAAGACAAGGCCAATGTCTGGGAAGTGATCCTCCTCACATGTTTCCACTGCCATCACCGAACACGCATACTTCTTGCGCTGCGATGAGGTGCATCCTCCTCTTGAGAATCCACCTGCTATAGTGTGGATCTCGCCATGTATGGGCACTTCGTGCCCCTAATCACCCCTCGGGGCTACCACCACCTCGCCCCCTTATGTCTCCCTCAGGTAATCACTCAAGAACCCACTCTTGACCAACTCGTCCAACTGGTGCCCTAAGGCCAGACAGTTGCGAATGGGATGGCCAAAAGCCTGATGGAACTCGCACCAGGCGTTCTTGTTGGGCCCCAGCCTTTTGTCCATCTTCAGGGGCATCTTCAACCTTTCTGCCACATTAGGAATGGTGATCAGCTCCTTTAGCTCCACCAGGAAATCATGTCTAGGGGGTACATCCTCCTTAGTGCGTGCCCTAGTCTGGGGCTTTCTGGCCTCATAGGGCTTCTACTTTCCTTGAGCCCTCTTTTCTGTTGTCGCCTCATGCACCCGCAGGGGTTGAGGTCGACTAGGCGCTCGCGGCCTTGAAGAGACTGCGCTCTCTCACTTCTCATGGAGCTCTCCTTCTGCGACAATGTGAGCAACAACACGTCGTTTTATGTCACCAAAGGTCTTGGGGCAATTTCGGATAAGGGACTCGCTAAAAGGCCCTGGCAATATTCCCTTCCTGAAGGCATGCACCACCATATCTTCATCTTTGGTGTGCAACCTCACCACCATTGCCCCAAATCTGTTGAGGTAATCTTTAAGGGACTCCCTCTGATGCTGCCTCATGTCGAAGAGATCATAAGACACTGGTGGAGGGGCCCGGTTGACAATGTATTGTTCTCTAAACAGTGTGGAGAATTGTACGAAAGATGCCATATGTCCCTCCGAAAAACTAACGAACCACTCCAGCGTTGTCCCTGTCAACGTGGTCATGAAGAGCTTGCAATGCACTGCATCAAACCCACCTGATAGCATCATCTGCGTGTGGAACGCTGTGAGATGCACTTCAGGATCTTCTACCCCAGTGAACACGGTCTTAGGCCCCACGAAGGTGGCTGGGACCACCGTGTCCATGATCCCTTGGGAGAAAGGCATGGGGAAAGCCCTTGGCAGCGTTGGTGGAGCCCGATCGTCCCCCACACGATCCCCAGTTTGCTGCAAATGGTGTAGGTTTAAACGTAACTTCTCATTCGCCCTGTGTAGTTCCTCATTCCTGGCCTGTGATGCGGCCAGGTCCGCCTGCATACGCGCCTGATGCGCTCTAGACTTCGCCATCGTCTCCTGGAGAGCGCGCATCGTTTCCATGAGTTGTTGCATGGTTATCCGGTCGGTCATCGGTAGTCGATGACATCAGCAGCAGTTGACCACGTGGACCATTCACAGAGTAACACGTGGTAGAGGATAGCAGGCGAATCAGGGAGGCGATCACTCAGGATGAGTAATCGCCTATCGCCTTGAGGATGAGTAATCGCCTATCGCCTTGAGGTGAGTAATCGCCTATCGGCTTGAGGATGAGTAATCGCTCATCGCCGGTATGGATCAGTAATCGCCCAGATTGCACATGATCGTCGTGTGTTAAGGTTAGGAGATCAGGTGGTCAGCAAGTCGCCGAAAGAGCACATCGCCGGGTGTTTGAGAAGACTTGGCAAGCACTTGTTGTATGGTCTAAGTACAGAGGATAAGTGGCATATCTGCCACCATGTGTAGTGTGAGCTGCAATGCCCAGGGTTAACCAGCTGGCCATGTTAAGGTTGCGCCCAGAGTAGCCTGCGTACTAAGCTACTCCCTGTGTGGATAACTCAGTCGCCGGGGGCACAGTGGAAGTAACTTTTCAGCTGCAGATACTCCAGATGGTGACACGTGTACGACCAGATGTTATCCACGTGTCAAGAGGAATAACCATCAGGAGAGAGAAAGACTCAGGTATATATACAAACTCTTAACGAAATTGAAGGGGGGTTTTTTGAGATTCTTACAGCTTACACATTTGAGAGTTTCAATTACACACGAGTCTCACAGAGAGATTCAGATATAGTTTTGGTGTTCCTGTTGCCTGACTTGAGCGTCGGAGCTACAACGGCCGCTAGAGGCGCCGTCTGTGTGTTTTGCAGGCAGCGTTTGGAGTTCCGGCGGTGGTTCTTGGAGCGTTCCTGCAGAACAGAAGGCTAGACGAAGGAGTGACGAGGAAATCCTCCACGTTCGAGTCAAGCGGCAGGATCATTAGGCGCCCACTGTGGGGCCCGTGTTAATTTTGTTCCCATCCACGTTGCGGTTCTTGAAGTTTCTTGAGGTTTCTTGGAGCTTCTTGACTATTTCGTCGAAGTGAAGTTACGTCGAAGTGTTGAGAAGATGAGAACAAGAACCAGGCAAACCTCACCTGCGCCATCTGCTGAAGAAGGAGCTGTTACCATGGCGCAGGCAGTGGAGATGATGCGCGCGTTGCAAGATAGCGTCGCGGAATCGAGAGCTGATCGGGAGAAAATGCGTGCAGAGCTGACTGCATCGCAGAGAAGAAACGAAGAGTTTAACCGTATGAATGAAGAGCTGCGTAGGGAATTGCAGGCGCAGAAGGAGCGCGCAGTTGAAGAGAGGACGTCGACGCCGCAATCGCCTCCTAGAGTATTCCCTATGCCTTTCTCCCCCGAGATCATGAACACGGTGGTGCCTCCCAATCTGGTGGGACTGAAAGCGTCGTTCACGGGGGTTGAAGATCCAGAAGCACAACTGACAGCCTTCCACACTCAGATGATGCTGACTGGAGGTTCAGATGCTGTGTACTGCAAGATGTTCATGAGTACACTGAGTGGAGTGGCTATGGAGTGGTTCGTGAGCCTGCCAGAGGGCCACCTCACTTCCTTCCATCAGTTTGCGAAGCTGTTCACGGAGCAGTACATCATTAACTGACCTGCACCAGTGGTGTCCTACGACCTGTTTGACGTGCGCCAGTATCAGGGGGAGCCGTTGAGGGACTACCTCATCAGGAGCCACCCTGCCACCTTCACCGAGATACGGCGACGTGCGGTGGCACACATAGTAGCAGAGACAAAGGTCTCTGAGAAGAGAGGAAGTGCTGCACCATCGAAGCCACGTGGAGGTCAGGGGAATCAGCAGCAACAGGCGCGGGTGCATGAGATCAAGGAAGGGAGGAAGGAGCAGGGAAGGTCTCGCCCTTATGCACCAAGGAAGGACCAGACCAGGGGGCGTGCAAGCAACGCACCCCCTAGGTATGATTTCATGATAAGTTTGGCGGAGCTGATCGCCAACCCTGCTGTGGCAGCAAGACTCCATGTGCCAGAGAAAACCGACAGGGTACTTGGAGGGAGGAAGGATGAGTGGTGTGAATTCCATCAAGCTTATGGACATACACTCCGTAACTGCCTGGCGTTGGGGCGTCAGCTTGCTGAGTTGGTGGAGACAGGGTTCCTGACCGATTACCTGCAGAAGACACAAGGTGATCGCGCTTCGGGGTCCCAGGAAGGTGACCAGCAGCATGAACTCCCTGTGTTTGGGGAGGTGAGGTGATGGAAGAGGCTACACTGGGGGGGCTCCCAGAGCTGAAGTGGAAGGCATGATCACCCCACGTGTGTGCATCACCCGGGCGGTCATCGCCGGTTAAAGGAGACCCCATCCAGAGTGGTTGAGACGTTGGAAAATGGAGCTTGTCGGCTGGTGACTCTGGACGTAACGTGATGGCCTTCACATGTTGAGCTCTCCTTGGATGTTGAAGATGGTGCGGAAGCAATGGTTGAAATGAGCAAGACCCTCCTAGGAGTGATGGTGATCTTGAAGGTGCATGATGTGTATGGGAGTAGGGAGGTTCGGCCAACCCTTGGTGAGGTGAAGGAGATGAAGATCATTTCCTAGAAACTAGGAGAGAGCAAAGCTTGGCACAAATTTGGCAGCATAACTTTACTCATATTAATCTTGAAAATACATGAGGTAGGCCTCCTTATTTATAGATTTAGGAGCCTTGGTGAGCAAGCTTAAAGGGTAGGGATGGAAATACAAAAAGTGGGGGCTGCTAGGGTATTGACTTTAGTCAAACCACACCATCATCCTAATATTCTAGAAGATAGGTAAAAAATGCAACATTTAATAGTACACCCCTCCTTCTTTTGCTAAAGGCACCTATTTGCTAGCACACCCCTCCTTCTATTGCTAAGGGCACCTTTTTTATAGCACACCCCTAAGTGAGCAAGTTTTGCTTTCTACACTACACTAATCTACTAAGCTACCCCTAATGGGCCTCCAAGTAGCATGTACAAGGTCTTCTCCCTCCCATCCGTTGCTTGACTTGTTTGGGCGTGAATGTGCTTGGCCATGGACCTTGTGAGAGGTCCTAGACGGTCTAGGCTCCCTCCTAGACGCTCCTCATGTAGCTCCCCCTTGTCTTGTGTTAGACGCTCTCCATGTGGTTCTAGACGGTCTAGTCTTGGCCCTTGGCTTTCATGGTGGGGTGAGCTTGGCCTCTCTCCATCATCCCCTCCCCCTTGGAAAGGATTTGTCCTCAAATCCAAGTCGTCATTGGTACCTACAAATGGAGATAGGTCAATTACATTAAATGTGTCATGCACTCCATATTCAAGAGGTAGGTCCAACTTGTATGCATTGTTGTTGACTCTCTTGAGGACTTGAAAGGGTCCATCTTTTTTGGGCACCAATAAGACAGGTACAGCACAAGGGCTTAGGCTCTTTTGAACCCAACCCTTCTCCAACAAGTCTTGAACTTGTGACTCTATCTCCTTAGTCTCCTCGGGGTTAGTTCTATAGGCGAGCCTATTTGGTAGGCTTGCCCCCGGAATCAAGTCAATTTGGTGTTCTATACCTCTAATGGGAGGGAGTCCATTGGGTCCCTCATTAGAGAATACATCATCAAATTCACTTAAAAGTTTTTTCTACTTTAGGAGGTAGACTCATAAGTTCACTACTTGTGACAGTGCATGCAAGTGTTCCTTTACAAAAGACAAGGCTTGATTGTTCAACAAGAAGCAAATTTTCCAAGATGTTTTCAAAAAGCTTCTCTTGTTGAGCAACCTTGGGAGAAGGAACACTCTTCTCTCCCTCCTTCCTATCCCTAAGGACTTTTTTTCTTTTCAAGCTCTCTTTTCTTTTTCTTTTCCTCATCCCTCTTTTCTTTCATTTGTATTTGGTCTTTCACCACTTGGGAATGTGGTAAAGGACTAAGTACAAACTTTTTATGCTTATGGGTGAAGGAAATCTCATTAGTAAGACCATCATGCAAGGTTTTTTTTTATCAAATTGCCATGGTCTTCCTAAGAGTATATGGCAAGCTTCCATAGGCACTACATCACATAAAACCTTGTCTTTATAGTTCCCTATGGAAAACTTGATTTCCACTTGCTTATCTACACTTAGTTCCCCATTTTCATTTATCCATTGCAACTTGTATGGCTTAGGATGAGGAACTACTTGTAGATTGAGCTTTTCAATCATTCTAGAGCTACAACAATTGCAGCTTGATCCACTATCCACAATGAGAGAACATATATTTTCTAAAACTTTACATCTTGTGTGAAAGATGTTCTCTCTTTGTGTCTCCATGGATGCACTAGGATGATTGTTGAGGGTTCTCCTAATCATTAGCAATTCTCCCTCTAATGTATCTACCTTCTCATCCTCTCCCCCTTCCTCTCTTTCACTTGGCTCATCCTCGCCACTAGTGTACTCATCTACACCTTTCAAAAACAAAGTCCTTTGGTTTGGGCATTGTGCTTGCACATGCCCTCTTCCATGGCACTTAAAGCACTTAACGTCCCTAGCTCGGATGGGTGGGGTGGAGGCATCTTTGGCTAAGGGTTTGGTAGTTTCCCTAGGTTTTTCTTTTGATGTACTACCCTCCCTTCTATATTCTCTCTTGGGATAGAAGTTAGAGTAGGATCCAACCTTTAGACTAGAAGTTTTGCGCAAATTTTGTTGCTCAACTTTAATGCAAAGTTGGACCAAGTCATTCAAGTCTTGGTATGGAAGGAGTTCTACTCTATCCCTTATCTCAAGCGAGAGGCCACTAAGGAACCTAGCTATGGTGATATGCTCCTCTTCTCTAATGGAGGCTCTCATCATGTAGAGCTCCATTTTTTGTCTATACTCCTCAACACTCATATTGTTTTGCCTGAGTCTTTGGAGCTTGTCCATCAACTCCCTATGGTATGAGGGTATGTGGCGACGTCTTAGGGCTCCCCTAAGGTCATTCCAATATTCAATTGGAGGTTCCCTATGAAGACGTCTTTCTCTTTCGAGAGAGGTCCACCAATACATGGCGTTCCCTTGGAAGCTAAGGGTGGCTAGAGGTACCTTGCGTTCTTCACTCACCCTATGGCAAGCAAAGAGTTGCTCTACTTTCATCTCCCAATCTAGGTAGGTTTCTACACTCTCCTTACCATGGAAATGAGGTAGGTCTACTCTAACCTCCCTTGGGCCCTCTTGCTCCCTTTGCCTATTTCTTCTAGGGGGTGGTTGGTAGTAGTCATACATTCTAAGGCTTCCCTCCCCTAGAGACTCTTGGACTTGTGAATGAGATGCATGAGTTTGAGATTTTTTTGATTTTTGTGACTTCTCTTCTTGGGCTTTAGTCAACTCATTAATTTTAGACTCATTCTCCAATTGTCTAAAAGAAATCATTTGCACGGCTTGTGAAACTTCTTCCAAAAGAGTTTTCATAGATTTTAATTCATTTTCAATAGACTTTGGAGAATGAGAAGAAGAAGACATGACTAAAGTTTTGTGTGTAGAGGTATTTTACCTTGAGAAAATTTAGGGAAGTCAAAGAAGGTAGTCTTCCAGGTAAGGGAGGTGAGTCACAATGGACTACTTAAATACCAAGCCTTACCTTAGCCAAAGACTATCCCTCAATGTCTTCACACAAAGCTTTCTCTTAGTAAACCACTTAAAACACAATCAAGTTGAAGAAATCCGTTTTGATGCAAGAAAACAATGCAACTAGCTAATTAACCAAGCAAAGAATTAACAAACTTAAAACAAGGTAAAACAAATTAGCAAACGTAATTAATTAAGCAAGGAAAACAATTAAAAACAATTAACACATGCTAAACCAATTAAAGTCTACACTAGTCGGCCCTAGGTGAGGCTTCTTGGACACTTGGAGCCCTTGAAGACACACTCACCGTCTAATCACGTAATTAAAGAAGTAATTAACAAAGTTAAGTTGCAAAGAAGATTAAGAAAACCCCCTTTTGTTGATCCTTATTTTGCTATTGGCACTCCCTTGGTTGTCTTTTTCTTTGTTGGGCCATCCAAGTGTTTGTGGTGTTTTTGGGTAATATTTGTTTGTTGTTGCCCTTGCTTTGGCTCCTCTTAGAATTAGGAAATTAATTCTCCAATCCAGCACCTATCACACAAGCTAGACCTCACTCAAGTTAAATTTCTACTCAAATAGGCACCAATTGAGAAACAATTCCAGCACCAAATTTAGAGGCCAAAGGATTAAAGCAAGAAACAAATTAATTAGAAAAACAGTACCACCAAATGGAGTTAAAATTTGTGACAACTAGAAAGAGTTCCAAAGAAATATAAAACAAGCAAATAAAGGTACTCAAAGAAAGGTAGGCACACAAAGTGAATCCTGATCCGGCCGCTTGACTCGAGCGCTAGAACTTCGTCTTCTTTGACCTCGTCTCCACCAGCTTCACGCCAAATGCCTCAGTGACCTTCGCCTGAAGCTCCTCCAAGAAACCTGAAAGAACAAGATGGCGCCTCTGCGGCCGTTGTAGCTCCGACGCTCAAGTCAGTGATTGGATCATTCAAGAAAACTCAGAGAAAAGCTCAAGACCGCGTATCAGTGAAACACCAAAAAGTGCCTCCCCCTTCTTTCTGTTAAGGATTAGCTATATATACCTGAGTCTTTCTCTCTCCTGACGGTTACTCCTCTTGACACGTGGACATCATCTGGTCATTCACGTGTCACCATCTGGAGTACCTGCAGCTAAACGCTACTTTCACCTTGATCCTGCGACTAAGTTATCCACACAGGGAGTAGCTTAGTGCACAGGCTACTCTGGGCACAACCTTAACCTGGCGATCTGGTTAACACTGGGTATCACAGCTCACACAAGTCTTCTCAAACACTCGGCGATGTGCTCCTTTCGGCGACTTGCTGATAACCTGATCTCCTGATCTTAACACCCGGCGATCATGTGAACACCCGGCGATGTGAATACCTGCAGGCGATAGGCGACCACTTATATCTTCACACATGGCGATAGGCGATCACTTATAACTTCACACATGGCGATAGGCGATCACTTATATCTTCACACATGGCGATAGGCGATCACTACTCTTTACACGCGGTGATAGGCGACTACCGATCTGTGCTTCTTTACTTCTCGTGCTTTGCTTCCAGGCGCTTTCTTAACACTGGGTGATCGCCTTAGCCACTGACAACCAATCACCATTCTGGGTGATCGCCTCTCCAACTGGCTTACTATCCTCTACCACGTGACACCCCTTGAACAGTCAACATGGTCAACTGCTGGCGACGTCATCCGTTACTGATGACGGACCGGATCACAAGCCCCCCAGGCTCGAGTTGTGACTTGTCTCAACGAAGAGTCTTACAACTCGCCTGATAGCTATTGACCCGACCGGGCTGTCACCTCTATGCCGACGACCGAGGTCTTGCCACTACGTAAACGTTCTTACTTCTGCCTCTTTCCCTTCGACGACCATCATCTGCTTGTAATGAATTATAAACCTTGTCTTTACAACTTGAATCACTCTTTCTCCTTCATAGCTCAACCTTCACCTTGTGTGGGTTGCTTGGTGACCGTACTAACTGATGTGGTGCTATCTCTACTTCTTGACTCGTGCTGGTTTCCTTGGGCGATTAATCTTTGAAGCCCCCCTTCTCGACTGGCAAGCTCCAGAATACCTCTTGTTTATACTCTGGTGATGGGAGATTCCTCCTGAGTCGACCTTGGCTGATAAGCTAAGGAGAACCCCTTCAGAGAATGCCTCCCTGCTCTTGTTCGAAGCCAAAAATCCTGGAGATCACCTCTGGGTAAGCCTGAATGGGAATTGCTGTAACGTCCTTCTTCTTGGTGGCTTTCCCTTGCACTGGGTGGAGAAGGGAAATAAAAGCTCCAAGGATAGCTTCACGAGGGCAAGGAGTCCTGACAACGTGGGAGCACTGGACAGAGACCTCTACCCTTTCTTTTGCTCTCTTCACTCAGCCTTGTTACTTTGTACGTTTAACTGCATGCCAGGCGTTCTGCATCATCGCCGGGAATTCCTCTGATCTCGTACTCGCCGCCTTAATGTTGGGCGATGTTGCCTTCATTATTCAAAATAAGGCGTCCATGGTGGGATCACCTCTTGCAACCTTCTATTCACCTTTTCACCTGTCGTTCTTTTATATGAACCCTTCTCGCCTGCACCATGGCTTTCCTCTGTCACCTACACTTGCTCAAAGGCAAGGAGGATTTCTTATACCTCGCCTACACTTGCTCAAAGGCAAGGAGGACTTCTTATATCTCGCCTACACTTGCTCAAAGGCAAGGAGGACTTCTTATATCTCGCCTGCACTTGCTCAAAGGCAAGGAGGACTTCCTCTTCTCTCGCCTGCACTTGCTCAAAGGCAAGGAGGACTTCCTCTTCTCTCGCCTGCACTTGCTCAAAGGCAAGGAGGACTTCCTCTTCTCTCGCCTGATCGCCTGATGCCATCGACTACCGATGACCGAGCAGAGGCGTTTGTTGCCTCAGGATGCGCGGGAGTCTTGAGGACTTGGAACTTCGCTGGATGCCTCCAATCGCCAAAGGACGATGAGGACTTTGGAAACTCTTCACTCGTGCCTCTGATCACCCAAGGGCGAGAGGACTTCCTCTGTTGCCTACACTTGCTCAAAGGCAAGGAGGACTTCCTCTTCTCTCGCCTGCACTTGCTCAAAGGCAAGGAGGACTTCCTCTTCTCTCGCCTGCACTTGCTCAAAGGCAAGGAGGTCTTCCTCTGTTGCCTCCACTTGCTCAAAGGCAAGGTGGACTTCCTCTTCTCTCACCTGCACTTGCTCAAAGGCAAGGAGGACTTCCTCTTCTCTCGCCTGCACTTGCTCAAAGGCAAGGAGGACTTCCTCTGTTGCCTCCACTTGCTCAAAGGCAAAGAGGTCTTCCTCTGTTGCCTCCACTTGCTCAAAGGCAAGGAGGACTTCCTCTGTTGCCTCCACTTGCTCAAAGGCAAGGAGGACTTCCTCTTCTCTCGCCTGCACTTGCTCAAAGGCAAGGAGGTCTTCCTCTTCTCTCGCCTGCACTTGCTCAAAGGCAAGGAGGACTTCCTCTTCTCTCGCCTGCACTTGCTCAAAGGCAAGGAGGTCTTCCTCTTCTCTCGCCTGCACTTGCTCAATGGCAAGGAGGTCTTCCTCTTCTCTCGCCTGCACTTGCTCAATGGCAAGGAGGACTTCCTCTTCTCTCGCCTGCACTTGTTCAAAGGCAAGGAGGACTTCCTCTGGTGCCTCCACTTGCTCAAAGGGAAGGAGGTCTTCCTCTTTTCTCGCCTGCACTTGCTCAAAGGCAAGGAGGTCTTCCTCTTCTCTCGCCTGCACTTGCTCAAAGGCAAGGAGGTCTTCCTCTTTTCTCGCCTGATCGCCTGATGCCATCGACTACCGATGACCGATCAGACCACACCTGTTACCTCAAGATGCGCGAGAGCCTTGAGGACTTTGAACTTCGCTGGATGCCTCCAATCGCCAAAGGACGATGAGGACTTTGAAAACTCTTCACTCGTGCCTCTGATCGCCTAAGGGCGAGAGGACTTTCGCTGGATGCCTCTGATCGCCAAAGGACGATGAGGGCTTTGAAAACCTTCAACTTGTGCCTCTGATCGCCTAAGGGCGATGAGGACTTTTACTAGAGGCCTCCGATCGCCTAAGGACGATGAGGTCTTTGAAAACTTTTTACTTGCGCCTATGATCGCCTAAGGGCGAGAGGACTTTCGCTGGATGCCTCTGATCGCCAAAGGGCGATGAGGTCTTAAAACTTTTACTTATAACGTGGGCAATCATTTTACCTCTACCTTGAATCACTTTAGGTGATAAGGTTTTTCCCTTCTTCACAACAATACACATACGCACTTTAGTTTGAATATCTTGTTTCTTGGGTGGCCTCGTTGAAAAACCTTTCTTAGGGAACAAAGATAGCCCCCTTGCAACTGTTCTTACAAAACTGTTTATGATTACACTGAGTTCATAATGCTTATGAAGCTTTAACTGAAACGAGACATGAGGCGTGTGGCGTTTCTCATCGCCAGATCGCCGCTTCTGGACTGCCTCGATATTCCTCTAAAACTGTATCTTCGTTCTATTCCTCTTTTCACCACTTCAGCTTTCACACTCACTTCCTCTCTGACCTCATCCAGTAAATCCAGGTTCATTCTTCTCTCTTCATTTGATTTCTCTGCTACAAAGTGTTGAAAACCCGGCGATCTCTCCAGGATTTCAACTGGAACCATCGCGTCACAGCTACGCACTAAACTGGAAGGGGTTTAGTGGTGTCCACATCTGACGAGTGGTCCTCGAATGCTCCCACTGCCATCACAGGTCGAGCACATTTCTTGTGCTGTGACGCAATGCACCCACCTCCTGAGTACCCCCAGCTATAGCGTGGATTTCCCCACAGACGGCACCAACTTCATGTTGTTGGCCCTCACTGCTCGCCGGCTGGGAGCTCGACGTACTGGCCGCCTTCTTCTCCATCAAAAAGGCCTTCAGAAATCCACCTCTAACCAACTCGTCGAGCTGATATCCCAGTGACAGGCAGGAGTCAAGGGTGTGACCAAAACCTTTGTGGAATTCACACCATGCGTCTGGCTTTGGCCCCAACATCTTATCTGACACCTTTTCAGGCGCCTTCAACCTTGCAGCTATATGGGGAATGGTGATCAGGTCCACCAATCCCATCACGAACTCATGCCTTGGAGGGCGCTTGAGTTCCCTCGGGCGACCTGGCCCTCTTCCTCTACTACTGATATCACCTTTGTTTTTCTTCTGATCATAAGGATGGTATGCCCTTTGATCCTTCGTCAGCATCGTCGACTCCAGCACCCACTGAGGTTGAGGCTTGGCTTGGGTGTGTGGTTTCACAGGAGCCATATTCCCTCTCTTCTCAATCACTTCATTCTCAGCGGCGATGTGAGCCACAGCACGTCGCCGGATCTCTACAAACGTTGTGGGGTGGCTCCTGATTAATGATTCGCTGAAGGGTCCAGGCAGCACGCCCTTCTTGAAGGCGTGCACGAACATCTCCTCATCCTTTCCGGGTAACCGGACTATCTGAGCTCCAAACCTATTCATATAGTCCTTCAGAGATTCCCCCTGGAACTGCCTTACGTCAAACAGGTCGTACAACACCATAGGTGGCGCCTTATTCACACTGTACTGATCGACGAAGAGCTTGGAGAACTGCTGAAAACTGGAAATGTGTCCAGTAGGTAGGCTTACAAACCAATCCAACGCTGTGCTGTGGAGAGTGCTCATGAACATCTTGCAATAAACCTCATCCGATCCTCCCGACAGCATCATCTGTGTATGGAACGTGGTAAGATGAGCCTCTGGATCTTCCACTCCAGTGAAGGAGGCCTTAACCGCCGTGGTGCTTGTAGGAATCACAGCATCCATGATCGCCTGCGAGAATGGCATCGGAAAAACTCGTGGTGGAGACGGTGGCGCACCTCCACTGGTCGCAGCACTCTCCCTCTGCTCGCGAAGAGCCTGACGTAACTCTTCATTGACCTTACTCAGTTCTTCGCTTCTGGCCTGAGAAGCTACCAGGTCGTCGTGCATCTTCGCTTGCTCGACGCGCGATGCTGCCACATCTTCTTGCAAAGCGCGCATCATCTCCAGCATTTGCGTCATCGTCACGTTGTTCTCCCCAGATTGTGGCGCAGCTGAACCAGATCTCGTTGCTCTCATTTTCCTCATGAAACTTTTACCCACGCAGTTGCCTTTCAACACGCACAAGCTAACTCGTAAAAACGCTAAAGAAACATTTCCACCTCCTTCGCACAACGATTCTTCCAAGATCGGTAGAAATCCCAGAAAATCACTCTTCACCATTTGAACTTCGATTCAAACAGCTACAATTTCCAAAAAACAATTGCAGCAGCAAACAATCGAACAGAAACTACCGAAAACCTTACCAACTCAACTGTGGATGGGAATCACAATTTACACGGCCCCACGGTGGGCGCCAAAGGTGTCAGATAAGATGTTGGGGCCAAAGCCAGACGCATGGTGTGAATTCCACAAAGGTTTTGGTCACACCCTTGACTCCTGCCTGTCACTGGGATATCAGCTCGACGAGTTGGTTAGAGGTGGATTTCTGAAGGCCTTTTTGATGGAGAAGAAGGCGGCCAGTACGTCGAGCTCCCAGCCGGCGAGCAGTGAGGGCCAACAACATGAAGTTGGTGCCGTCTGTGGGGAAATCCACGCTATAGCTGGGGGTACTCTGGAGGTGGGTGCATTGCGTCACAGCACAAGAAATGTGCTCGACCTGTGATGGCAGTGGGAGCATTCGAGGACCACTCGTCAGATGTGGACACCACTAAACCCCTTCCAGTTTAGTGCGTAGCTGTGACGCGATGGTTCCAGTTGAAATCCTGGAGAGATCGCCGGGTTTTCAACACTTTGTAGCAGAGAAATCAAATGAAGAGAGAAGAATGAACCTGGATTTACTGGATGAGGTCAGAGAGGAAGTGAGTGTGAAAGCTGAAGTGGTGAAAAGAGGAATAGAACGAAGATACAGTTTTAGAGGAATATCGAGGCAGTCCAGAAGCGGCGATCTGGCGATGAGAAACGCCACACGCCTCATGTCTCGTTTCAGTTAAAGCTTCGTAAGCATTATGAACTCAGTGTAATCATAAACAGTTTTGTAAGAACAGTTGCAAGGGGGCTATCTTTGTTCCCTAAGAAAGGTTTTTCAACGAGGCCACCCAAGAAACAAGATATTCAAACTAAAGTGCGTATGTGTATTGTTGTGAAGAAGGGAAAAACCTTATCACCTAAAGTGATTCAAGGTAGAGGTAAAATGATTGCCCACGTTATAAGTAAAAGTTTTAAGACCTCATCGCCCTTTGGCGATCAGAGGCATCCAGCGAAAGTCCTCTCGCCCTTAGGCGATCATAGGCGCAAGTAAAAAGTTTTCAAAGACCTCATCGTCCTTAGGCGATCGGAGGCCTCTAGTAAAAGTCCTCATCGCCCTTAGGCGATCAGAGGCACAAGTTGAAGGTTTTCAAAGCCCTCATCGTCCTTTGGCGATCAGAGGCATCCAGCGAAAGTCCTCTCGCCCTTAGGCGATCAGAGGCACGAGTGAAGAGTTTTCAAAGTCCTCATCGTCCTTTGGCGATTGGAGGCATCCAGCGAAGTTCAAAGTCCTCAAGGCTCTCGCGCATCTTGAGGTAACAGGTGTGGTCTGATCGGTCATCGGTAGTCGATGGCATCAGGCGATCAGGCGAGAAAAGAGGAAGACCTCCTTGCCTTTGAGCAAGTGCAGGCGAGAGAAGAGGAAGACCTCCTTGCCTTTGAGCAAGTGCAGGCGAGAAAAGAGGAAGACCTCCTTCCCTTTGAGCAAGTGGAGGCACCAGAGGAAGTCCTCCTTGCCTTTGAACAAGTGCAGGCGAGAGAAGAGGAAGTCCTCCTTGCCATTGAGCAAGTGCAGGCGAGAGAAGAGGAAGACCTCCTTGCCATTGAGCAAGTGCAGGCGAGAGAAGAGGAAGACCTCCTTGCCTTTGAGCAAGTGCAGGCGAGAGAAGAGGAAGTCCTCCTTGCCTTTGAGCAAGTGCAGGCGAGAGAAGAGGAAGACCTCCTTGCCTTTGAGCAAGTGCAGGCGAGAGAAGAGGAAGTCCTCCTTGCCTTTGAGCAAGTGGAGGCAACAGAGGAAGTCCTCCTTGCCTTTGAGCAAGTGGAGGCAACAGAGGAAGACCTCTTTGCCTTTGAGCAAGTGGAGGCAACAGAGGAAGTCCTCCTTGCCTTTGAGCAAGTGCAGGCGAGAGAAGAGGAAGTCCTCCTTGCCTTTGAGCAAGTGCAGGTGAGAGAAGAGGAAGTCCACCTTGCCTTTGAGCAAGTGGAGGCAACAGAGGAAGACCTCCTTGCCTTTGAGCAAGTGCAGGCGAGAGAAGAGGAAGTCCTCCTTGCCTTTGAGCAAGTGTAGGCAACAGAGGAAGTCCTCTCGCCCTTGGGTGATCAGAGGCACGAGTGAAGAGTTTCCAAAGTCCTCATCGTCCTTTGGCGATTGGAGGCATCCAGCGAAGTTCCAAGTCCTCAAGACTCCCGCGCATCCTGAGGCAACAAACGCCTCTGCTCGGTCATCGGTAGTCGATGGCATCAGGCGATCAGGCGAGAGAAGAGGAAGTCCTCCTTGCCTTTGAGCAAGTGCAGGCGAGAGAAGAGGAAGTCCTCCTTGCCTTTGAGCAAGTGCAGGCGAGAGAAGAGGAAGTCCTCCTTGCCTTTGAGCAAGTGTAGGCGAGATATAAGAAGTCCTCCTTGCCTTTGAGCAAGTGTAGGCGAGGTATAAGAAATCCTCCTTGCCTTTGAGCAAGTGTAGGTGACAGAGGAAAGCCATGGTGCAGGCGAGAAGGGTTCATATAAAAGAACGACAGGTGAAAAGGTGAATAGAAGGTTGCAAGAGGTGATCCCACCATGGACGCCTTATTTTGAATAATGAAGGCAACATCGCCCAACATTAAGGCGGCGAGTACCAGATCAGAGGAATTCCCGGCGATGATGCAGAACGCCTGGCATGCAGTTAAACGTACAAAGTAACAAGGCTGAGTGAAGAGAGCAAAAGAAAGGGTAGAGGTCTCTGTCCAGTGCTCCCACGTTGTCAGGACTCCTTGCCCTCGTGAAGCTATCCTTGGAGCTTTTATTTCCCTTCTCCACCCAGTGCAAGGGAAAGCCACCAAGAAGAAGGACGTTACAGCAATTCCCATTCAGGCTTACCCAGAGGTGATCTCCAGGATTTTTGGCTTCGAACAAGAGCAGGGAGGCATTCTCTGAAGGGGTTCTCCTTAGCTTATCAGCCAAGGTCGACTCAGGAGGAATCTCCCATCACCAGAGTATAAACAAGAGGTATTCTGGAGCTTGCCAGTCGAGAAGGGGGGCTTCAAAGATTAATCGCCCAAGGAAACCAGCACGAGTCAAGAAGTAGAGATAGCACCACATCAGTTAGTACGGTCACCAAGCAACCCACACAAGGTGAAGGTTGAGCTATGAAGGAGAAAGAGTGATTCAAGTTGTAAAGACAAGGTTTATAATTCATTACAAGCAGATGATGGTCGTCGAAGGGAAAGAGGCAGAAGTAAGAACGTTTACGTAGTGGCAAGACCTCGGTCGTCGGCATAGAGGTGACAGCCCGGTCGGGTCAAAAGCTATCAGGCGAGTTGTAAGACTCTTCGTTGAGACAAGTCACAACTCGAGCCTGGGGGGCTTGTGATCCGGTCCGTCATCAGTAACGGATGACGTCGCCAGCAGTTGACCATGTTGACTGTTCAAGGGGTGTCACGTGGTAGAGGATAGTAAGCCAGTTGGAGAGGCGATCACCCAGAATGGTGATTGGTTGTCAGTGGCTAAGGCGATCACCCAGTGTTAAGAAAGCGCCTGGAAGCAAAGCACGAGAAGTAAAGAAGCACAGATCGGTAGTCGCCTATCACCGCGTGTAAAGAGTAGTGATCGCCTATCGCCATGTGTGAAGATATAAGTGATCGCCTATCGCCATGTGTGAAGTTATAAGTGATCGCCTATCGCCATGTGTGAAGATATAAGTGGTCGCCTATCGCCTGCAGGTATTCACATCGCCGGGTGTTCACATGATCGCCGGGTGTTAAGATCAGGAGATCAGGTTATCAGCAAGTCGCCGAAAGGAGCACATCGCCGAGTGTTTGAGAAGACTTGTGTGAGCTGTGATACCCAGTGTTAACCAGATCGCCAGGTTAAGGTTGTGCCCAGAGTAGCCTGTGCACTAAGCTACTCCCTGTGTGGATAACTTAGTCGCAGGATCAAGGTGAAAGTAGCGTTTAGCTGCAGGTACTCCAGATGGTGACACGTGAATGACCAGATGATGTCCACGTGTCAAGAGGAGTAACCGTCAGGAGAGAGAAAGACTCAGGTATATATAGCTAATCCTTAACAGAAAGAAGGGAGAGGCACTTTTTGGTGTTTCACTGATACGCGGTCTTGAGCTTTTCTCTGAGTTTTCTTGAATGATCCAATCACTGACTTGAGCGTCAGAGCTACAACGGCCGCAGAGGCGCCATCTTGTTCTTTCAGGTTTCTTGGAGGAGCTTCAGGCGAAGGTCACTGAGGCATTTGGCGTGAAGCTGGTGGAGACGAGGTCAAAGAAGACGAAGTTCTAGCGCTCGAGTCAAGCGGCCGGATCAAATCCTAAGAATAGCACTAGAATAGATTTAAAAAAAACAAAAACAGCATCACTGAAAATCTGTTGTGGCCAGAAAACGCGACTTTCCCCACTTTATACTGAGCTGTCCTTTAAAGATTTGCCTCTGAAAATTGATATGCAAATATTTCAAGATCTCAACAAAATTCTGGGACAGATTTCACCCAAAACGCATGAGCCATTTTTTTTTAATGAATTTTGCAAAATCAGTGTTCAGTTATGCCAGCTGGAGCGCCCAGATTTGCACACTGTTTTTAAAATATTTTTCATTTTTTTTTCTATTTCTTTTTTTGACCTGATTCTTTTTTTTTTCTTTTCAATAACACCTCAATCTTACATATTCCAGAGAATCAAAATTTTTCTATGTGGAAAAATAATTTTTCTAAGCAAAAACAGCCAGCACAGATTGATGCAAAACAGGGGATTCTGGGTAAAATGGAAAAAACAGCAAGATATACCAAAAGACACAAAGGAAAAGATGTGAATGAATTTGTGTAGAACTAAAACACAAATATGAACTCAACCTAAAAATAAAAAGGCACCAAAAGCTCAAAAACCCAGCAGATTCAAATCAAACTTTTAGACCCAAAATCAAGAAACAAATAAGCCAAACAAAGTACTACTTATGATTTTATGACATTTTGGAGAAACATGACTTAGACAACATATATAGATTCAAAAATTAAAGACTCAAAGAGCATAAAATGAACCAAAATAAAATTGCAATAAAGACTCAAAACCTAAAAGAAAAATAGCTACACAAAGGTGTATGGAATCCTACCAAAAATTGCACAAAGATTGCTCAAGAACAATTGAACAAGATGCACCAATTGGAATTTCCAAACAGCACACTAATTCAAATTAAAAATTAAAAAACAGCAAGACAAGTATGGAAAACAAAGATGAACAACAAGGATTAAAGAAGAACTCAAAATTAAAAAGGACCAAGAACTACTCATCTTTGAAGAACCCCATGCTCATGATACCAAATGATGGCATTTTCATGTGTTCTTCTTGAATCAAAGTAGAAATAGATGGAGCGGAAGCAATGGATGAGTGAAACAAGACCCTCCTAGGAGTTGTGTTGGTCTTGAAGGTGCATGATGTGTATGGGAGTAGGGAGGTTCGGCCAACCCTTGGTGAGGTAAAGGAGATGAAGATCAATTCCGAGAAACTAGGAGAGAGCAAAGCTTGGCACAAATTTGGCAGCATAACTTTACTCATATTAATCTTGAAAATACATGAGGTAGGCCTCCTTATTTATAGATTTAGGAGCCTTGGTGAGCAAGCTTAAAGGGTAGGGATGGAAATACAAAAAGTGGGGGCTGCTAGGGTATTGACTTTAGTCAAACCACACCATCATCCTAATATTCTAGAAGATAGGTAAAAAATGCAACATTTAATAGTACACCCCTCCTTCTTTTGCTAAAGGCACCTATTTGCTAGCACACCCCTCCTTCTATTGCTAAGGGCACCTTTTTTATAGCACACCCCTAAGTGAGCAAGTTTTGCTTTCTACACTACACTAATCTACTAAGCTACCCCTAATGGGCCTCCAAGTAGCATGTACAAGGTCTTCTCCCTCCCATCCGTTGCTTGACTTGTTTGGGCGTGAATGTGCTTGGCCATGGACCTTGTGAGAGGTCCTAGACGGTCTAGGCTCCCTCCTAGACGCTCCTCATGTAGCTCCCCCTTGTCTTGTGTTAGACGCTCTCCATGTGGTTCTAGACGGTCTAGTCTTGGCCCTTGGCTTTCATGGTGGGGTGATCTTGGCCTCTCTCCATCATAACGACTATTCCCAGAAACCAGGACACTACACGCTTCTTTCCTACTCTCGTTAAGTTGTAAAGTAGATGCGCTATCGCGCTGTACACATACCTAGTGTATTAAAACAGTTGAGCAGATCAGGGGCACTCTTTTTAACGATGCCACCCAATAAAAGATTTTCAGTACATAAAGTGTGCGAGTGTTCCCAGTTTAAAGTTCTCCTTGCCCCAGGTGCAAGACTAGGTGATCGGTGGTGAGTTACCGAGTGGCCACCACCCGCAGATCAGCCCCTAGATAAGCGCTGGGATGTAGAGCGCGATCAGCCATCAGTGCCTGCAGACCGCGATCAGCCGTCGGTGCATGTAGAGAGTGAGTGCTCGGTCGGTGCATGGTCATCAGGGTCTTGCTAAGACATGTTAAGCTGGGACCCAAGTTCCCAGCGAGAGCGTTAAGCATGCACCTCGCATGATTCCAGAGAAGAGATCCTCGCCGGTCGGGACGTCGGTGAACGCGCGATGAGGCTATGCAGGCAGGGCGCGCCCGGTGTGTGCGCTTAGACAGCCACGCCTGGCGCCCCCCTGGGAGCGTACTGCCACAGAGAAAGTCCTCACCTCTGCTTTATACAGCAAGGTTGAGGCAAGAGAAAGTCCTCTTCCTTTGCTTTTTACAGCAAGGTTGAGGCAATAGAGAAAGTCCTCACCTCTGCTTTATACAGCAAGGTTGAGGCAAGAGAAAGTCCTCTTCCTTTGCTTTTTACAGCAAGGTTGAGGCAATAGAGAAAGTCCTCACCTCTGCTTTATACAGCAAGGTTGAGGCAAGAGAAAAAGTCCTCTTCCTTTGCTTTTTACAGCAAGGTTGAGGCAACAGAGAAAGTCCTCACCTCTGCTTTATACAGCAAGGTTGAGGCAAGAGAAAGTCCTCTTCCTTTGCTTCTTACAGCAAGGTTGAGGCAATAGAGAAAGTCCTCACCTCTGCTTTATACAGCAAGGTTGAGGCAAGAGGAAGACCTCCTTGCCTTTGAGCAAGTGCAGGCGAGAAAGAGGAAGTCCTCCTTGCCTTTGAGCAAGTGCAGGCACCAGAGGAAGTCCTCCTTGCCTTTGAGCAAGTGCAGGCAACAGAGGAAGTCCTCCTTGCCTTTGAGCAAGTGCAGGCAACAGAGGAAGTCCTCCTTGCCTTTGAGCAAGTGCAGGCAACAGAGGAAGTCCTCCTTGCCTTTGAGAAAGTGTAGTGCACCAGAGGAAGTCCTCCTTGCCTTTGAGCAAGTGCAGGCAACAGAGGAAGTCCTCCTTGCCTGTGAGCAAGTGTAGGCACCAGAGGAAGTCCTCCTTGCCTTTGAGCAAGTGCAGGCACCAGAGGAAGTCCTCTTTGCCTTTGAGCAAGTGCAGGCACCAGAGGAAGTCCTCCTTGCCTTTGAGCAAGTGCAGGCACCAGAGGAAGTCCTCCTTGCCTTTGAGCAAGTGCAGGCACCAGAGGAAGTCCTCCTTGCCTTTGAGCAAGTGTAGGCAACAGAGGAAGACCTCCTTGCCTTTGAGCGAGTGCAGGCGAGAAAGAAGAAAGTCCTCCCTCGACTTTGTACAGCGAGGTGCAGGCGAGTGAAAGTCCTCACCTCGACTTTGTACAGCGAGGCTGAGGCAAGAGAGAAAGTCCTCTCCCTTTGCTTCTTACAGCAAGGTTGAGGCGAGAGAACCAAGTCCTCTTCCTCTGCTTCTTACAGCAAGGTTGAGGCAAGAGAACCAAGTCCCTTCCCTCTGCTTTTTACAGCGAGGCTGAGGTGAGAGAGGCAAGACCTCACCCACGACTTCTTACAGCGAGGTTGAGGAAAGAGGGGTCGTCGAGAAGCACTTTTCTTCCCCAAAACACAGGCGGCATAGTTGGTGTTCAGACCCTCTATGCACTCAGCGCTGGTGTGGCAGAGAAGTGCAGCGAAGCCAGAAGCGCGATGACTGATCGGTGGTGCACTAACATGCTAGTCGGTGGTTGGTGGTAGAAGCAAGTTCTGCGGCGTGAAGCCGAAGCGTTTAGGCCCGTTAAGTCAGTCATCCAGCATGAAGTTATGTTGAAGGCAATGCTAAGGTAACAGTCAGCCGCGATCAAGTCAGAGGCCAAGTGTGAGGGGTTGCAGTTAGATCGCGCTAAAGCCTAAGCTAGGTAATAGGTAGTCACATGCAGAGAGTTAAAGAGAAGAAACGCAGCGAACCCTAGCGCGTTTGAGAAGAAGAAAACAGGGAAGGTGAATCTCTAGATCATCCAGAGAGATGCTTTGAATGTTTGAAGGCGAAGAGGAAGGAATGAAACAGTGTTAGTACCAGAGTGTGCGCTCCTGTAGACCGTCAGAAGACGATTTCTTAGTCTCTTCGCTGAGAACAAGTTCACAGCTCGAGACTGGGGGGCTTGTGATCCGGTCGGTCATCGGTAGTCGATGACATCAGCAGCAGTTGACCACGTGGACCATTCACAGAGTAACACGTGGTAGAGGATAGCAGGCGAATCAGGGAGGCGATCACTTAGGATGAGTAATCGCCTATCGCCTTGAGGATGAGTAATCGCCTATCGCCTTGAGGTGAGTAATCGCCTATCGGCTTGAGGATGAGTAATCGCTCATCGCCGGTATGGATCAGTAATCGCCCAGATTGCACATGATCGCCGTGTGTTAAGGTTAGGAGATCAGGTGGTCAGCAAGTCGCCGAAAGAGCACATCGCCGGGTGTTTGAGAAGACTTGGCAAGCACTTGTTGTATGGTCTAAGTACAGAGGATAAGTGGCATATCTGCCACCATGTGTAGTGTGAGCTGCAATGCCCAGGGTTAACCAGCTGGCCATGTTAAGGTTGCGCCCAGAGTAGCCTGCGTACTAAGCTACTCCCTGTGTGGATAACTCAGTCGCCGGGGGCACAGTGGAAGTAACTTTTCAGCTGCAGATACTCCAGATGGTGACACGTGTACGACCAGATGTTATCCACGTGTCAAGAGGAATAACCGTCAGGAGAGAGAAAGACTCGGGTATATATACAAACTCTTAACGAAATTGAAGGGGGGTTTTTTGAGATTCTTACAGCTTACACATTTGAGAGTTTCAGTTACACACGAGTCTCACAGAGAGATTCAGATATAGTTTTGGTGTTCCTGTTGCCTGACTTGAGCGTCAGAGCTACAACGGCTGCCAGAGGCGCCGTCTGTGTGTTTTGCAGGCAACGTTTGGAGTTCCGGCGGTGGTTCTTGGAGCGTTCCTGCAAAACAGAAGGCTAGATGAAGGACTGACGAGGCAATCCTCCACGTTCGAGTCAAGCGGCAGGATCACATGGTAACTCTTTCACCCCCATTTGGTGGAACGGATCCTTGTCTAGTATTCCTCATCTCTGTGGTTTCTTCTCTTACTCTCCTGTATAGGGAGCGCAAACGTTAAGAATCCAAGACCATTGATACGGCCACGTGTCTACCAATAAAGGGGGGTTGGTGAAAACGTCCCCTCAGCGCACTATTCACATCCTTATGCGCAGAGCCACGTAGGTCGTCGGGCCAATTACTTAGTCTCTTCGCTGAAACAAGTTAACAGCTTGAGACTAGGGGGCTTGTGTACCGACCAGTCCTCGGGCATGGAGACCTGCTGATGACAGCAAGACACGTCAGCTGGGCCCTACAGTGCGGGCCAGAGCCATGTGAGCATGGTCCCACAAGTAGCGTGGAATGCTGGGTCGATGAGTAATCGGTGATGTCGATGACCAGAGTAGACTGATGTGTCCTCGTCACTCTGCAGGTTGATGAGTCCTCGGCAACAGAGTGTGATGAGGTGACATCGGTCTTGAATGATTTGGATAATATGACCAGAACAGTTAAGATTGGTTCCCATAGTGGGCCAATGTGAAATAAAACCTAAAGATAAGGTGAGGCCCAAATCACGAAGAGCTAATGCGTGTGGCAGGGAAAGCACAGTTAGGTGCAGAGTCCTGAGGGGTCGGGTACTCATCGGAACTAGGGTTTCCCAGTAAAGTTACATGCATGGCACGTGAACAGTGAAGGCACTCCCAGAACAGGTGGCCCCAGAGACTAAGTGCACGAGGAGGCACCCAGGTGGTCACGCTGTTAGAGTTTACACTACAGATAAGGAAACCTTATGTGCTAGATTACCCTAAGACTGGGTGATAGCGGCGCAAGGGTATTCCAGTAAACCCTGAATATGGCTAGAAGGGCAGTGAACCCTAATTAGGGCTAGCGGCGCAGTAAACCCTAGACTATATAAAGGGCAGTAAAATACTTCACAAAGGTACGCAGTTTCAAACCTTAAACACAGTTACTCATGTTAGAAATTATGGCTTTAAACTAGAGGGGGGTGAATTGTTTAAAGAGGTTTTCGCAAACTTTTTGAAGCTAGAATGAATTTATCTCATAAACCAATTTTGATTAAGTAATTCAGTTAGCCAAAGCAGTAAGCAAAACTGCACTATCAGAAAAACAATCGGTTGTTTCTTCGAAACAATCGGTTGTTTATATCAGCAAACAACAAACAAACTGAATTTAAAGAGTAAGGGATAGAGAGATTGTACACAGTTGTTTATACTGGTTCACTCCAACCCAGAGCTACATCCAGTCTTCTCAGAACCCCTGAGGAAATCCACTAAGCAATCACACCTTGATCACTTACACAACAACCAAGAGAATGACCTTGAAAACCTCAAGACACACACTCTCCTTGGCCAACACTAAGATTGTTGATCTTGAACATCTCAAGAACACACAGACGAAATGTTTCAGCAGTTTACACAGATTACACTTGTTACAGATGAAGATCTGAAATCAATACAAGTAGAATCCTATTCCAACACCTTGATCAATCTCTTTAGCTCTTAAGCAATCTCAGCACTTTTTGAAAACTCTCTTAGAAAAACTTTGTCAAAAGCCTTCTCTTCTTTAAAAAGAGATTTTCTGAATTTATATAAAGAAAGTTTGTTATCAAATCTTAACAAACCCATAATTGCTTTCAAAAAGATTGGTCAAAGCATTTAATGACTGGAGCGTATTCAGTTTCAAATCATTTAAAGCTCAGTCAAAGAAAACAGTTTTTCTGTTATGGTTCCAAAACAAACAATTGATTGTTTCCTCGAATCAATCGATTGTTTTGTCACTTAACAGTTTTCTTCATTCAAAAACAGTTTTCAAACTTTCTCAAAACATCTAAGTGTAAACAATCGGTTGTTTCGACAGAACAATCGGTTGTTTCAACTTAGTTTGATAAACACTTTACTTTGTTTAAAGATTGAGATGCTAAGTGCTTTGAGATTTAATCTAAGGGTGGATTACAACATTAAACTACCCCAGAACAAAACAATAAACCAGCACAGCAGCATCAAGCAAAGCAGAGGCTTCATCATCCTTCAAAGGATTTGGATTCTTCAAAACCTTGAACACCACTTGGTTCAACAATCTCCCCCTATTTGATGAAGACAAATCCCTGGTGCTTGTGTTGTACTGATTAAATCTAAAGCAGTTCCTGCAGAGAAAACATTTGTACTATCCAAAGCTTCTTACAGCAACAAGTTAGATTATACCTCTTTTAACATAAAATTCAATCGGTTGTTTACACGAAACAATCGATTGTTTCTATCAGCAGCAGCAGAAAACACTTTTATACTCAGATTTAAACATTTTTATGCATATAAGATACAGATATACAAGTACCAATAATTCTCCCCCTATTTGTCTTCACAAATAGATTTTAACATGTACCAAACACAAATTTTAAGAGAGATGATTTAGATCAAGAATACCTAACTCATTTCTTAAGAAGAAAAACCTCTCTTTTGGCAAGGGCTTTGTGAAGATGTCAGCTAGCTGCAGTTTGGTCTCCACAAACTTTACTTCACAGTTCCCATTTTGCACATGATCTCTGATGAAATGATGTCTTATTTCAATATGTTTGGTCCTTGAGTGCTGGATTTGATTTTTGGTAAGATTGACTGCACTTGTGTTATCACACATCAAAGGAACTTTGCTGATTTGTACACCAAAATCTGCAAGTTGTTGTTTGAGCCATAGGATCCGTGCACAGTAGCTACCATCAGCTATATATTCTGCCTCAGCAATAGAGAGAGCAACACATGCTTGTTTCTTGCTATGCCATGAGATTAGGCTAGAGCCAAGAAGGTGACAACTGCCACTTGTGCTTTTTCTATCTAGCTTCCAACCTGCAAAATCAGAATCTGAATAACCAATTAAATGTATTGGAGAATGAGAAGGATACCATAATCCTACAGATGATGTTCCTTTGAGATATTTCAGAATCCTCTTTGCAGCTTTGATGTGTGACTCTTTAGGATTTGCTTGAAATCTTGCACATAAACACACCGCAAACATAATGTCCGGTCTACTTGCTGTTAGATAAAGCAATGATCCAATCAAACCTCTAAATTTTGTTTGATCTATACTCTTTCCAGCAGAATCTGCATCCATGTAGCAGCTTGATGGCATTGGAGTGCTTGCCTCTTTGCAATTCTCCATTTCAAACTTTTTGAGAATCTCCTTGCAATACTTTGATTGACTTAAGAAGATCCCATCCTTTGTTTGTTTAACCTGCAATCCAAGAAAGAAAGATAGTTCTCCCATCATAGACATTTCAAACTCACCTTTCATAGCAGCCACAAACTCTTCACACAACCTATCTTGTGTAGCACCAAAGATGATGTCATCAACATATATTTGCACAAGAATTATTTCTGCATGTGACTTCTTGATGAAGAGAGTCTTGTCTATCATTCCTCTTTCATAACCAAGAGATAGCAGAAAATTGCTAAGCCTCTCATACCACTGCCTTGGAGCTTGTTTCAGTCCATACAAAGCTTTCTTCAACTTGAAGACATGGTTGGGATACTTGTGGTCTTCAAAACCCGGTGGTTGATCTACGTAGATTTCCTCATTGATATAGCCATTCAAGAAGGCACTTTTTACATCCATTTGGAAGAGTTTAAAACCACTCATACATGCAAAAGCTAGCAGCAGCCTCACAGCTTCCAATCTAGCCACAGGAGCAAAGGTTTCACCATAGTCTAAGCCCTCTTCTTGATTGTAGCCTTTGGCAACTAGCCTTGCTTTGTTTCTAGTGATCACTCCTTCCTCGTCTAGCTTGTTCCTGAAAACCCATTTTGCACCAATAATATTCATTTCATTAGTTCTAAGGACAAGAAACCATACCTCATTTCTTTCAAATTGATTTAGCTCTTCTTGCATAGCTTCAACCCACTTCTCATCCTTGAGAGCTTCTTCAATTGACTTTGGTTCAATTTGAGAGACAAAAGTTGTGTGTCTGCAGTAGTTTGAGATGGAGCTACGTGTGGAGACACCTTCCTTTATCTGCCCTATGATGTTATCCAGTGACAGATCTCTGGGAATTCTCCACTCTTAGGGCAGCTCACTCTGTTGCAGAATTTCAATCGGTTGTTTCTGCGAATCAACCGGTTGTTTTTCTGCACAGATATCCAGCTTCTCCAAATTGATGCTCTGTTCGTCTTCCTCAGCACTGATCTTTGGGTTCTTACTGATTCTGCGATCTACCTCATCAAAGACTACATGAACTGATTCTTCTACAGTCATCAACCTTTTGTTGTAGACTCTATAAGCATGGCTTGTGAGGGAATAACCAATGAAAATACCAAGGTCAGCTTTCTCATCAAATTTTCCCAAGCTTTCCTTTCCATTGTTGAGAACAAAACAGTTACAGCCAAAGACTTTGAGGTGACTGATGTTAGGCTTTCTTCCATTGAAAAGTTCATATGGAGTTTTCTTCAAAATGGGCCTTATAAGCACCCTATTCATCACATAACAAGAGGTACTCACTGCATCTGCCCAAAAATACTTAGGAAGTGAAGATTCACTAAGCATTGTCCTTGCAAGCTCTTCAAGAAACCTGTTCTTCCTCTCTACAACTCCATTTTGCTGTGGTGTTCTTGGAGCAGAGAAATTGTGTAGGATTCCCAACTTCTCACAGAACTTGACAAACTTCTCATTTTGGAATTCTCCTCCATGGTCACTCCTTATTGAGCCTATGTTGCTGTTCTTTGTGTTTTGAAGTCTTCTTGCTAACTTTTTGAATGCAGCAAGGGCATCACTCTTTGATTCCAAGAACAAGGTCCAAGTGTACCTAGAGAAATCATCAACAATAACAAGAGCATAATAATTTCCACCAAGACTCATAGTTCTAGAGGGTCCAAAGAGATCCATGTGAAGGAGTTCAAGAGGTCTCAATGAAGAGACAACATTTTTGGTTTTAAAAGAACTTTTCACTTGTTTCCCTTTTTGGCAAGCTTCACAAATGTGATCCCTCTCAAACTTGAGTTTTGGCAGCCCAATCACAAGATCTTTTGATATTAGCTTGTTCAAATGATTCATGTGAATGTGAGCAATTCTTCTATGCCAAAGCCAAGATTCATCTTGCTTGGATAGAAGACATCCAATTGAACATGGTGAAGAGATATCTAGAAGATACACATTATTAACTCTCTTACCTACCAACATTACCTCTTTAGAGTTGGGTAGACAGATTTCACATGTGTTTGCCTTGAACATCACTTGATACCCCTTGTCACACAGTTGGCTAATACTCAGTAGATTATGCTTTAGGCCTTCAACAAAGAGCACATCATGAATCACCAAGATGCTCTCATCTCCTATGGATCCTCTTCCAAGTATTCTTCCTTTGTTGTTATCTCCATAGGTGACATGACCCTCTTGCTTGAAGAATATTCTCAGAAACTTTGATTTGTCCCCTGTCATATGCTTGGAGCATCCACTGTCCAAGTACCAAAGCTACTTTCTTTCCTCCAAGTTTTGCTACAAAGAAAATTCTCAAGTACATAGGTTCGGTCCCCTTATGAATGAGGGTCCATCTGGTTTATACTCATTAACACAAGCTTTATTTTTCTTGGGAATCCACTTCATAAGCCCTTTAGGAACAACATGTTTTCTGATTTTACAGAATCGCACAGAATGACCTCTTTTCATGCAATAGAAGCATGTAACAATCGATTGTTTCTATGGTCCAATCGATTGTTTTTCTGGCTTTTTTGAAAAAGTTTTGAAAATCTATCTTGCTGGTTGATCCGGTCGGTCATCGGTAGTAGATGACGACAGCAGTAGATGACCACGTGGACCAATCACAGGGTGACACGTGGCATGAGATAGCAGGTGAATCAGTGTAAGGATCTAGATAATTATTTGGAATAGAAGAAGTATAATTTTAGTGAATTTTGAATATGTTATTACTTAAAACGAAAAGAGCTTGTAATGGAAATTTCATGGTGGTCAGACCTCGGATGTCGCCCAAGGTCTGAGGGCGGCGTGGTAGAGGTCGGTCGGTGGACCATAGTGGGTTCCAGAAATCACATGTAGGGAGGTGTGATTTGAACCTTAGGAGCGCCATGCATGCAGAATAACTACGAGACTTTACGCTTGGACATAAGGGATTTACCTTAGTGTTGCATGCTTAGGCACGTAAGGATTGAGTCCTGAGCTGCCCTCGGGCAGGAGAAGCTACCGATGTCACCGAGCCATGTGGGGGTGATAACACAGGCATGGAGTAGTGGTAGGACAAGCCCTCAACAGGGTGTGACGATGTGGCATCAGTCGGCAGAAGCAAGGCGATGTGTCCTCGCCACATCAAGGACGATGAGAGATCGCCAGGGCGAGAGACACTCGGGGATCGCCAGGGCGAGAGACACGCGGGCATCGTCAGGGCGAGAGACAGACGGTCATCGCCAGGATGAGGGACGCATCGGTCGACTTCCAGGGGGAGACATCGGTCGTCTTCCGGGGAGAGACATCGGTCGTCTTCCAGGGAGAGACATCGGTCGTCTGCCAGGATGAGGCATCGGTCGTCTGCCAGGGTGAGGCATCAGTCGTCTGTCAGGATGAGGCATCGGTCGTCTTCCAGGGAGAGACATCGGTCGTCTTCCAGGGAGAGACATCGTTCGTCCGCCAGGATGAGATATCGGTGGATGGTCATCGCGCGAGGTCGTGTTCCACACAGATGAGGTGGGGCCCAGGCTCCCAGCATGAGCGTCTTGCATGCGCGACACGTAGTCAGTGAGAGTGCTTCAGAACAGTGGCTCCAGAGAGTTGGTATGGAAAGTGACCCAAAGTTGGTGTGCGCAGAGACCCACGTGGCCACACTGTTAGAGGAAACCGACACGCAAGGTTGCTCAGAGAGTTGGTAATGGCAGTGAAGGCTAAAGAGTCGTTCGACCTTAAGAGCTGAGGGAATCAGCTCATTTAGTTCCCCTTTCTCCTTTCTCCTCCACTCAAAGACGCAGCTATCCTCACGTACCAGCACTACGATTGGCGATTGCCATTGTCCTTCTGGGAAGTCTCTGCAAGTTCTCCCGTCAGGACGCTAGAACAGAGTTAGGACATCTTTAAGCTTCGGTGGGTTTTGGAGCTCTTAGTGATTTTGCGCAAGTTCAGGTAAGGGAAGCTAGCATTTTCGTTTATAAAAACTTTAGGCGAGTAGGTTCTGAAGTGAGGGCGACGTGGTCGCCGGTTTCATATTCTATTTCACGATGCTCTGTTTTTATGTGTGGGGCGACGTGATCGCCGGTTTTAATGCAAATTTAGAAATCCCCTGTTTTAGTGTCGTTTTGAAATTGTTTGAGATTGAAAGGTGAAATGCATATTGTACCGACCAGTCCTCGGACACCGAGAACAGGTAGTAAAGGGCGAACCACGTCAGCTGGGTCCCACAGCATGGGCCAAAGCCACATGGGGTGGACCCCGCAGGCAGCTTGGATTAAAGGGTGATCAGTCATCGGTGTGTTCCCTTAGAGAAGGGTGATCAGTCATTCCCCTCAGAGTAGGGTGATCAGTCATCAGCGCGTCCCCACAGGGAAGGGTGAGTAGTCGTCAGACCACCAGGATGGGCTGAGGTGTCATCGCCATTCAGAGTATGGCGAGGTGACATCGGCCTTGGGTGAAGACGAGGTGACATCGGTCTCGGGGGAAGACCAGTTAAATACCCAGAGGTAGGGAGAGGCTTGGATCATGAAGTGCCCATGCGGGTAGCAGGGAGAGCACAGTTAGGTGCAGAGTCCTTAGGGGTCGAGTACTCATCAGAACTAGGGTTTCCCAGTGAAGCTACATGCATGGCACGTGAACAGTGAAGGCACTTCCAGAACAGGCGGCCCCAGTGACTAGGTGCACAAGGAGGCACCCAGGTGGTCACCCTGTTAAAGTTTGCACTCCAGAGAAGGAAACCTTATGTGCTAGATTACCCTGAGATTGGGTGATAGCGGCGCAAGGGTATTCCAGTAAACCCTAAATATGGCTAGCAGCGCAGTAAACCCTAATTAGGGCTAGCGGCGCAGTAAACCCTAATTAGGGCTAGCGGCGCAGTAAACCCTAGACTATATAAGGGACAGTAAAATACTTCACAAAGGTACGCAGTTTCTAGACCTAAACACAGAGAGAAACTCAATACACTTGGTGTTACTTGCCCCCTATTGACTTGAGCGTCGGAGTGCAAACGGCCTCTAGGGCGCCCCTTTCTCTTTTGCAGGTGCAGATCGTTTCGCAAGATTCAAGCACGTATCAAAGTGAGGAAGGAGGCGCGTGAGTGTCGTGGAGTCAACTGACAGGCGAGTCAACCAGCAAGAACATTTGGCGCCCACCTTGGGGTCGGAGTAAAACGAAGGTCCCATACACAAGAACGAGAGCAGAAATCGCAGAGAATGAGGAATACCAGACAAGGATCTGTTCCGCCGAATGGAGCCGACGGCGTTACCATGCAACAAATCATGGAAATGATGCGCGCCCTCCAAGAGACGGTGGCAGAGTCCAGGGCGCATCAGGCGCGGATGCAGGAGGACCTGGCCGCCTCTCAGGCCAGGAATGAAGAGTTACGCAAGGCAAACGAGGAGATGCGCTCGAGTCTGCACCACATGCAGCAAGTTGGGGGTCGCGTGGGAGAGGATCAAGCTCCACTGACGCCCCCAAGGGCCTTCCCTATGCCTTTCTCCCCTGAGATCATGAACACAGTGGTGTCTCCCAACCTAGTGGGAGTGAAGGCGTCGTTCACGGGGAAGGAAGATCCAGAAGCGCATCTGATAGCCTTCCACACCCAGATGATGTTGTCTGGAGGCTCAGACGCTGTGTACTGCAAGGTGTTTATGAGTACGCTGAGTGGAGTAGCTATGGAGTGGTTCGTGAGCCTGCTAGAGGGCCACGTCACCTCCTTCCAGCAGTTTTCGAAGCTGTTCACAGAGCAGTACATTGTCAACAGAGTGCTACCGATGGTGTCCTACGACCTGTTCGACGTGCGCCAGTACCAGGGGGAGTCGTTGAAGGACTACCTCAACCGTTTTGGTGCGCAGGTAGTAAGGTTGCCCAGCAAGGACGAGGACATGCTGGTGCATGCATTCAAGAAAGGTGTGTTGTCTGGTCTTTTCAGTGAATCGCTCATCAGAGACCACCTTGCCACCTTCGCTGAGATTCGGTGACGCGCGGTGGCGCATATTGTAGCAGAGACGCAGGTCTCTGAGAAGAAGAGTAGTGCTGCACCGCCAAGGCGCGAAGGACAGGGGAAGCAGCAGCGACACGCCTGGGTGCATGAGGCCAGAGAAGGGAAGAAAGCGCAGGGCAGGTCTCGCCCCTACACACCCAGGAAGGATCAGGCCAGAGGGCGTGCAAGGGAGAACAATACACCCCCCAGGTATGATTTCATGATAGAGTTGGCGGAGCTGATTGCAATTCCCGTTGTAGCTACAAGACTCCGAGTACTAGAGAAAGCTGACAAGGTGCTTGGAAGTAGGAAGGATGACTAGTGTGAATTCCATCAGGCTTATGGACACACACTCTACACCTGCCTGGCGCTGGGGCATCAACTTGCTGAGTTGGTGAAAACAGGTTTCCTAACCGATTACCTGAGGGAACCGCAACGCGCTTCGGGGTCCCAGGCAGGTGACCAGCAGCATGAGATCCCTGTGCACGGGGAAATCAGGTGATGGAGGGAGCTACGCTAGGGGGGCTCCCAGGTAGCTCGGGGGAAGCTGAAGCAGAGGGCATGATCGCTACTCGTGAGGTCGGTCATCGCCAATGAAAGGAGACCCAGCATATATGTTAAGATGTAAAGTAGATGCGTTCTCGCGCTATACCCTGTAAGCAGTTGAATACACCAGGGGGCACTCTTTTCCCTAAGGAGGGTTTTTAACGAGGCCACCCAATAAAAAAGACTTCAGTACATAAAGTGTGTGTTTTCTAGTTTAAAGTTCCCCTTGCCCCAAGCGCAATTGCAGGTGATAGGTGGTCAGTACCAAGTGACCACCACCCACAGATCAGCGCCTGGACAAGCGCCTGAGAGCAGAGTGCGAGAAGTCATCGGTGGTTATTCATCGCGCGCTTAGTCATCGCCGCGTGCAAGCACGATCAGACATCGCCACATGAGGGCGCGATCTCTCGCCGCCACGTACAGAGCACGATCACTCATCGGCGCATGGTCATCGGGGTCTTGCCAACACGTGTTAAGCTGGGACCCAAGCTCCCAGCGAGAGCGTTACGCATGCACCTCGCATGATTCCAGAAGAAGAGCTCCTCGCCGGTGGGAACGTGCATGGAACCGTGCGATGAGGCCATGCAAGCAGGATGCGCCTGGCGAGTGCGCTCAGACCAGCCACGCCAGGTGCTCTCCTGGGAGCATGCACCCACTCAAAGAACATTGGAGAAAAGTCCTCTTCCTCTGCTTCTTACAGCAAGGTTGAGGCGAGCAGAAAGTCCTCTTCCTCTGCTTCTTACAGCAAGGTTGAGGCGAGAGAAAAGTCCTTTTTCTCTGCTTCTTACAGCAAGGTTGAGGCGAGAGAAAAGTCCTCTTCCCTCGACTCTTACAGCGAGGCTGAGGCGAGATAGAACCTGTCACTTGGGGTTAGAGGTCTCGTGAGTGGAGAGGTAGGTTCGTAGAGAACACCTCCATTTCGAGTGAGAACTTCCAACGTCAACAGAAGGGTTCGCCCAGAGAAATCCTCCTCGCCTGTGAGCGATGTGAGGTCAGTTAAGTCCTCCCTCGCCTGTGAGCGATGCGAGGCAAGATCGAACCTGTCACTTGGGGCTTAGAGGTCTCGTAAGCGGGAAGGTAGGTTCGTCAAGAACATCTCCCCTTTGAGTGAGAACGCCCAACGTGAACAGCCAGGTTCACCAGTTAAGTCCTCCCTCGCCTGTGAGCGATGCGAGGCAAGATTGAACCTGTCACTTGGGGTTAGAGGTCTCGTAAGCGGGAAGGTAGGTTTGTCGAGAACACCTTCCCTTTGAGTGAGAACACCCAACGTGAACAGCAAGGTTCACCAGAGAAGAAAGTCCTCACCTCGACTTTGTACAGCGAGGCTGAGGCGAGATAAGAAAGTCCTCACCTCGACTTTGTACAGTGAGGCTGGGGCAAGATAAGAAAGTCCTCACCTCGACTTTGTACAGCGAGACTGAGGCGAGATAAGAAAGTCCTCACCCTCAACTTTGTACAGCGAGGCTAAGGCGAGATAAGAAAGTCCTCACCTCAACTTTGTACAGCGAGGCTGGGGCGAGATAAGAAAGTCCTCACCTCGACTTTGTACAGCGAGGCTGGGGCGAGATAAGAAAGACCTCACCCTCGACTTCTTACAGCGAGGCTGAGGCGAGAGGAGAAAGACCTCACCTCGACTTTGTACAGCGAGGCTGAGGCGAGAGGAGAAAGACCTCACCTCGACTTCTTACAGTGAGGCTGAGGCAAGAAGGGTCATCGAGAAGCACTTTTCTTCCCCAAAACACAAGCACCATCTTTGGCGTTCAGGCCCTCTATTTGCTTAGCGCTGGAGTAACAGAGAAGTAAAGCAGAGCCTGAAGCGCGACGAATGATCGGTGGTGCACCAACATTGATGGAGGAGGGCCAAGCACATCTAACCAAGGAAGCCAAGGCCCAAACCAAGAAGACCGTCTAGACCAAGAGGAGCGTCTAGCTCCAAGAAGTGAGCGTCTAGGACGTGAAGGAGGGAGGCTATCCATGGAGCTAGACCGTCTAGGACCTCTCACAAGATCCATGGCTAAACATATCCAAGCACACATAGAAGAAGCCACGGATGGGAGGGAGAAGACCTTGTACATGCTACTTGGAGGCCCTTTAGGGGTAGCTTAGTAGATTAGTGTAGTGTAAAAAGCAAAACTTGCTAACTTAGGGGTGTGCTATCAAAAAGGTGCCCTTAGCAATAGAAGGAGGGGTGTGCTAGCAAATAGGTGCCTTTAGCAAAAGAGGGAGGGGTGTACTATCAAATGTTGCATTTTTGACCTATCTTCTAGAATATTAGGATGATGGTGTGGTTTGACTAAAGTCAATACCCTAGGCAGCCCCCACTTTTTGTATTTCCATCCCTACCCTTTAAGCTTGCTCACCAAGGCTCCTAAATCTATAAATAAGGAGGCCTACCTCATGTATTTTCAAGTTTATTTGAGTAATGTTATGCTGCCATTTTTGTGCACAAGCTTTACTCCTCCTAGAAATCTAGGCTATAAACTTCAATCCTTTCACCTTCTCCCTTGAGCTGGCCGAACCACTCAACCCATACTCATCATGCACCTTCAAGACCAACACAACTCCTAGGAGGGTCTTGTTTCACTCATCCATTGCTTCCGCTCCATCTATTTCTACTTTGATTCAAGAAGAACACATGAAAATGCCATCATTTGGTATCATGAGCTTTTGGTTCTTCAAGATGAGTAGCTTGTCTTTTTAAATTTTCAGTTCTTCTTTATTTTCATCTTGTCATTTCAATTCCATAATTGTCTTGCTGTTTTTTTTTTACATTTTAAATTGTTCTTGGTGTGCTTATGGAAGATCCAACCGAAGCACATGTGTTCAATTGATCTTGAACATTTTCTTGTGCAATTGTGATAGGATTCCTTACACATTGAGTGGCTGTTTTCTTTTAGGAATTTGAGTCTTTATTGCTTTTTTATAATTGCTTCATTTTATGCTTTGAGTCTTTATTTTCTGAATCTATAAATGTTGTGTCAAGTCATGTGAATCCATAATTGTCATCAATTCTTAGTAGTCCTATTTTTGGCTTGATTGTTTCTTGTTTTTGGGTCTCTTTAATTTGCCTTAATCTGCTGTTATTTTGATCCTTTGCTGCCTTTTTAATTTTAGTTTGAGTTCATAATTGTGTCTTAGTTCTTACACAATTTCCTTCTTACATTTTCCTTTGTGTTAAATTTTGGTATCTTGCTGTTTTTTTTTTCCAGTTTTCCAGATTTCCCCTGTTTCTCTCTCTGTCTGGCTGTTTTTCTGTTTCAAAAATTATTTCCACTCATAGGAAATTTGTGATTCTCTGGAAAATGCAAGTTTGAAGTGTTACAAAAAGGACAAAAAAAGAATCAGATCAAAAAAGGCAACAGAAAAAATATGATAAATCTTACAAAATCAGAGTGCAAATCTTGAGCGCTCCAGCTGGCCTAACTGCACACCAAATTTGCGAAAATTATTAAAAAAAAATGGTGCATGCGTTTTAGGTGATTCCAAAGCCATTGTTTAGATAAGATCCTGAATTTTCTTGCATATAAATTTCAGAGACAAATTTTAAAAAATACAGCTCAGCATAAATCGGGGAACAAACACGTTTTCTGGCCCACAACAATTTTCAGTGGTGCTGTTTTTTTTTATTTGGTCATCTAATCTAGTGCTTTTCTTTAGGAATTCCTTTTGTGTGCCAACTTTTTTTTGAGTACCTTTAATTGTTTGCTTTAATTTCTTGACTCTCTTTCTAAGTTGTCATATTATAAATCCTTTTGGTGGTACTGTTTTTATTCAATTAAATTTGTTGTTTCTTGCTTTTGTTTCTTGACCTCTCTTTTGGGTGCTGGAATTTAATTCTCCTTGGTGCATATGTGCATGGAACTTGACTTGGTTTAGGTTTAGCTCTTGTGAATAGGTGCTGGAAATTGGAGAATTAAAGCCATCATTTTAAGGAGGAGACAAAGCTAAAGCCGAAACAAGGTTGCTTGAAACAAACAATACAAACACCTAGAAGATCAAAAAAAAAAAAAAATTCAAGACAACAAGGAAGTGCACTAACCCAAAAGAGGATCAACAAAGGGAGTCTTCTTTTCCTTTGCAACTTGGTTTATTGTTAATTACCTCTTTAATTACGTTTAGACGGTGAGTGTGTCTTCAAGGGCTCAAAGTGTCCAAGAAGCCTCACCTAGGGCCGAATAGCATAGTAAATTTTTTGCTTAGTAATTTGTTGCTTGTTTGAACTTGTTTTCTATTGTTTTGGTAGAAACGTTTTGCATGATTAGTTTAGTTTAATTTGTGCTAAAACCGACTAGTTTGTTGCATATCTTTTTTTTTTAGCTTACATAGTTTTATTGCTTTTTGATTTCTCAACTTCTTGTGTTTTAAGTGTTTCACTAAGAGAAATTTTTGTGAGAAGGCATTGGAGACTAGTTTTTGGCAAGGAAAAGGCTTGGTACTTAAGTAGTCATTTGAGACTCACCTCCCTTACCTGGAAAACTACCTTCTTTATCTTCCCTAATCTTTCTCAAAGTAAAAACGCCTAAATACACAAAGGTCTAGCATCTCTTCTTCTTCTCATTCTCCAAAGTCTATAGAATGTGAAGTAAAATCTTTGAAAACCCTTTTGAAAGAGGTATCCCAAGCGGTACAATTAATCTCTTCTAGGCAATTGGAGAATGAAAACAAGATTAATGAGTTGGCTAGAGCTCAAGAAGAGAAATCCCAAAAATCTCAAAAATCAAAAAAAACAAATACTCATGCATCCCAAAGCATTGCAACTCTAGGGGAGGGAAGCCTTAGAATTAATGACTACTACCAACCACCCCCAGAAGAACTAGGCAAAGGGAACAAGAGGTGCCAAGGGAAACTAGAGTAGACCTACCTCATTTTCATGGAAAGGAAAATATAGAAATATATCTAGATTGGGAGATGAAGGTAGAGCAACTCTTTGCTTGCCACAAGGTAAGTGAGGAACGAAAAGTACCCTTAGCCACCCTTAGTTTCCAAGGAAATGCCATGTATTGGTGGACCTCTTTAGAAAGAGACCGACGTCTTCATAGGGAACCTCCCATAGAATATTGGAATGACCTTAGGGGAGCCCTAAGACGTCGACATATACCTTCTTACTACCATAGGGAGTTGATGGACAAGCTCCAAAGACTCCAACAAAAGAATATGAGTGTAGAAGAGTATAGGCAAAAGATGGAGCTCTATATGATGAGAGCCTCTATTAGAGAGGAAGAGGAAACCACCATATCTAGGTTCCTTAGTGGCCTATCACTTGAGATAAGAGATAGAGTATAGCTCTTACCTTATCAAGACTTGAATGATTTGGTTCAACTTTGCATTAAAGTTGAGCAACAAAATTTGCGCAAAACATCAAGTCAAAAGGTGAGCCCCTATTCTAACTTTTATCCCAAGAGAGAGTTTAAAAGGGAGGGTAGTACATCTAAGGAAAAACCAAAAGAACCTACCAAACCCTTCACCAAAGAAACCTCAACCCCACCCATCCGAGCTAGAGATGTTAAATGTTTTAAGTGCTATGGTAGGGGGCATGTGCAAGCACAATGTCCAAACCAAAGGACTTTGTTTCTTAAAGGTGTAGACGAATACACTAGTGGCGAGGATGAGCTTAGTGAGAAAGAGGAAGGGGGAGAGGATGAGAGGGTAGCTCCATTAGAGGGAGAATTGCTTATGATTAGGAGAACCCTCAACAATCACCCTAGCACATCCATTGAAACACAAAGGGAGAACATATTTCATACAAGATGCAATGTTTTAGAAAATATATGTTCCCTCATTGTGGATAGTGGATCTAGTTGTAATTGTTGTAGTGCTAGGATGGTTGAAAAGCTTAAGCTACAAGTGGTTCCTCACCCAAAACCTTACAAACTTCAATGGCTTAATGAAAATGGGGAACTACATGTAGATAAGCAAGTGGAAATCAAGTTTTCCATAGGGAAATACAAAGATAAAGTTTTATGTGATGTAGTGCCTATGGAAGCTTGCCATATCTTATTAGGGAGGCCATGGCAATTTGACAAGAAAACCTTGCATGATGGTCTCACTAACGAGATTTCCTTCACCCATAAATATAAGAAGTTTGTACTTAGTCCTTTACCACATTCTCAAGTGGTGAAAGACCAAATACAAATGAAACAAAAGAGGGATGAGGAAAACAAAAAAAAAAGAGTGCTAGAAAAAGAGAAAATCCTTAGGGATAGGAAGGCGTGGGAGAAGAGTGTTCCTTCCCACAAGGTTGGTCTACAAGAAAAGCCTTTTGAAAATGTTTTAGAAAACTTGCTTCTTGTTGAACAACCAAGCCTTATCTTTTGTAAAGGAGCACTTACATGCACTGCCACAAGTAATGAACTCACGGTTTTACCTCCTCAAATAGAAAACCTTTTGAGTGAATTTGACGATCTATTCTCACAAGAAGGACCCAATGGGCTTCTGTAAGGACCTGTAAAATTAAATTGGAATAAAAGGGTATATTTTAAATGAATTCTAAGTATGTTTTTATTTAAAATAAAAAGGAAGGAAAGTGTAGCTTAGAAGACTACAAGAGTTCCTTGTTAACACATAATCGCCGGTCGCCTAGACTACACGTGATCACCAGGGCGAGAGGGCATCGGTGGAGATTCTTCGCGCGGAAGGTCATCGGTGGAGAGTCTTCGCGCGAGAGGACATCGGTGGAGATTCTTCGCGCAAGAGGTCATCGGTGGATGGTCTCCGCGCGAGAGGTCATCGGTGGATAGCCTTCGCGCGAGAGGTCATCGGTGGATAGCCTTCGCGTGAGATGTCATCGGTGGTTAGTCTTCGTGCCAGTGGTCATCGGTGAAAGGTGATCGCGCGATGTCGAGTTGCACACAGAGAAGGTGGGACCCAGACTCCCAGCATGAGACGCGCGGCACGCGCGACACGTAGACAAAAAGTGTTGGTTCAGAACAGTGACATCAGAATGTTGGCATGCGCAAGAGACACTCGCGGTCGTACTGTTCAGAGCAGTGGTTGGCATGCACAAGAGACAACCGTAGTCGTACTGTTCAGAGAAAGGTACACTCAGACTTCCCTGCAGAGTGGGTGGTGGCAGCTGCTTTTGTGGACAAGTTGGTTTAAGATGGAAAAACCCACTGCTGAGGGAACAAAAACATTTCAGTTGTTCAAGAGCGAAAGAGTGAGTTACCTCCTTTCTCCTCCATTTCTCTCCTTCACGCTGCGTTTCAGGCATCCTCAAGCACCAGTACGACGTCTGCCCTTAGAGCACCTGGGAAGTTCTCTGCAAGTCCTTCAAACCAGACGCAAAAACAGAGCCAAGGCGTTCTTTAGGCTTCGTTGGATTTCGGAGCTCCTGGTGTTTGCGCAAGTCTAGGTAAGGGAAGCTAGCCTCCATTTTCAATACAAGTCGTAGTTTAGCTATTTCGGAAGTGAGGGCGACGAGGTCGCCGGTTTCGTTTTTCATCTTCGTGAATGCTCTGTTCTGTGTGTTTTTGAGCGACGTGGTCGCCGGTTTTTAAATACAAACTTCGAAATACCCTGTTTTTGAACCAGGTCGCCGGTTTGGGCGATGTTTGCGAACTCCCTGTTTTTGGTGTTACTTTGAACTGTTGAAGCTTAAAGGTGATCTTCGAAAATCTGAATCTTTGAAACGAATGTTGCTGTGACTTGAATCATTTATTTAAGTGGTATGATGTCTTGGGTGTTGTGAATGTGGGATCGAGGCATAGTATTTTCAGGAAAGAAAATACCGTGTAAGATCGTGTAGGATGTGCATTGATCGGTGATTCCTAAGGGGATATCCTGACTCTGCTGAGGTAATGGAATCACATAGAGGAAGTTACTCAGTTGGTGAGAGTCGAAGGAGGTTCATATGAATGGGTGACTCGTGTGAAAAAGAACGAGCTCGGCCTGTTCTATGGATTAACCCTGTCATACTGTGAGAATGATGAACTTGAGATCGAGATTTGTGTTGATGCGCATAGCTGGGAAACATTACAGCTGTTTAGTATGACAGGTGCAGATCTCTGAGTCTAATCAATGCATGAGTCTTCCGGAAGTAGTGTCAAGTGTCTTGTGTGCTGAGTCAGTGGTGGTCTGACATGTGAAATGAGGAACTTGAAATTGATAGACACTTGATGCAGTTTGTGAAATAGAATGACTCTTGAAAATATTGTGAAATGTGTGATTTCTGGGCGATCAGGTGAAGGGTATGAGAAACTTGATAGTGATACGTGAATATCTTGAAATTGTTTACCTTGATTTTAATTTAATTATCCTTATTTAAACTCTCCTTAAAATATCTAGCTTACCCTGCGTGTTCTGCTCGTTGGCTGTCTTTCTCTTAAAACTGTGATGATCGTGTATAACTTACACGGGAGCAGATGATCTTCCAGGAAGCAGAGCTCCCTAGTGAGTGGTCGCCGAGGAAGAGATCGCCGGTTTCTATCTCTTGGTGGTGATCGCCGGTTTTATGTCCTGCTAGCAGATCGCCTGTTTTGGGGCCTTCTGTTACCAGATCGCCGGTTCATGTATGGAGACCGCCGGTCTTGTTGTATTTGATTGAATTTCGTTAAATTTTGAAAACATTTGACTGGTTATGTATTAAACTCCCTAAGAGGAGCAACTTCATTACTTATATATATATTATCATGTACTCTTCAATATTATTTGTGTACCTTTATATTCATTATACATGTATGTATGGTTTTATTTTGGCGGGATGTTACAGCTTCCTCCTCTTAGGGGGATAGAACATCAAATTGACTTCATTCCGGGGGCAAGCCTACCAAATAGGCCTGCTTATAGAACCAACCCCGAGGAAACAAAGGAGATAGAATCACAAGTTCAAGACTTGTTGGAGAAGGGTTGGGTTCAAAAGAGTCTAAGCCCTTGTGCTGTACCTGTCTTGTTGGTGCCTAAAAAAGATGGAAAATGGCGCATGTGTTGTGATTGTAGAGCAATCAACAACATCACCATCAAGTATAGGCATCCAATCCCAAGGCTTGATGATATGCTTGATGAATTGCATGGGTCAACTCTATTCTCCAAAATTGACCTTAAAAGTGGATATCACCAAATTCGAATCAAGGAGGGTGATGAGTGGAAAACCGCTTTTAAGACCAAATTTGGATTATATGAGTGGTTGGTGATGCCCTTTGGACTCACTAACGCTCCAAGCACATTCATGAGGCTTATGAATCACACCTTGAGGGATTGTATAGGTAAATATGTAGTAGTTTACTTTGATGATATCTTAGTATATAGTAAAACCCTAGAAGACCATCTAAGTCACCTTAGGGAAGTCTTTCTAGTTCTTAGGAAAAATAGTCTTTTTGCAAATAGGGATAAGTGTACCTTTGGTGTAGATAGTGTAGTCTTTTTAGGCTTTATAGTAAACAAAACGGGGGTACATGTAGATCCCGAGAAAATCAAAGCCATCCAAGAGTGGCCAACTCCACAAAATGTAAGTGATGTAAGAAGTTTTCATGGGTTAGCTAGCTTCTATAGAAGGTTTGTGCCTAATTTTTCTAGCCTAGCTTCTCCTTTGAATGAACTTGTTAAAAAAGATGTTGCATTTTGTTGGAATGAAAAGCATGAGCAAGCCTTTCAAAGGCTAAAAGCTCAACTCACCAATGCACCCATCCTATCTCTCCCAAATTTTTCCAAAACTTTTGAGATAGAGTGTGATGCATCGGGAGTAGGCATAGGCGCGGTATTGTTGCAAGGTGGACACCCCATTGCTTATTTTAGTGAAAAACTCCATGGTGCCACCCTCAACTACCCCACTTATGACAAAGAGCTCTATGCTCTTGTGAGAGCCCTAAAGACTTGGGAACACTATCTTGTGTCCAAAGAATTTGTTATCCATAGTGATCACGAGTCTTTAAAATATTTAAAGGGCCAACACAAGCTCAATAAGAGACATGCAAAATGGATGGAATTTCTTGAACAATTTCCTTATGTAATCAAATACAAGAAAGGAAGCACCAATATAGTGGCCGATGCTCTTTCAAGACGCCACACACTCTTTTCAAAATTGGGTGCCCAAATTCTTGGATTTGACCACATAAGAGAGCTTTACCAAGAAGATCAAGAACTTTCATCCATCTATGCCCAATGTCTACATAGAGCGCAAGGAGGTTACTATGTGTCCGAGGGATATCTTTTTAAAGAAGGAAAACTTTGCATTCCCCAAGGAACACATAGAAAACTCCTTGTCAAAGAATCACATGAAGGGGGACTCATGGGCCATTTTGGAGTTGATAAGACTCTAGATCTTTTGAAAGCAAAATTTTGTTGGCCACACATGAGGAAAGATGTCCAACGCCATTGCTCTAGATGTATCTCATGTTTAAAAGCAAAGTCTAGAACAATGTCGCATGGACTCTACACCCCCTTTGCCGATTGCAAATGCTCCTTGGGAAGACATTAGCATGGATTTCATTTTAGGACTTCCTAGGACTGCAAGAGGCCATGACTCTATCTTTGTGGTAGTGGACCGTTTTAGCAAAATGTCTCACTTTATTCCATGCCACAAAGTAGATGATGCTCAAAATATTTCTAAACTCTTCTTTAGAGAAGTGGTGAGACTCCATGGTCTCCCTAGAAGTATAGTGTTCGATAGAGATCCCAAGTTTATAAGTCACTTTTGGAAAACTCTTTGGGGTAAACTTGGAACAAGACTACAATTTTCAACTTCTTGTCATCCTCAAACGGATGGGCAAACCGAAGTAGTCAATAGATCTCTTGGAACTATGCTTAGGGCTATCATGAAGGGCAGCCACAAATCTTGGGATGAGTACCTTCCCCACATTGAATTTGCTTACAATAGAGTAGTTCACAAGACTACTAATGCTTCTCCTTTTGAGGTAGTATATGGTTTTAATCCTCTCACGCCCATGGATTTAATTCCTCTTCCTAATCCACAAGATTTTGTGCATAAGGAAGGAGTAATCAAGGCTGATTTTGTCAAGAAAATGCATGAGAAGATTAAAATTCAAATACAACAACAAAATGAGAAGTACACAAAACACAACAACAAAGGGAAGAGAGAAATAATTTTTGAGGAAGGAGACTTAGTTTGGCTTCATCTTCGAAAAGAAAGATTTCCAAATCAAAGGAAGTCCAAACTAAGTCCCCGAGGTGAGGGACCCTTCCAAGTCCTTAAGTGAGTCAACAACAATGCATATAAATTGGACCTACCTCTTGAATATGGAGTACATGACACATTTAATGTAATTGATCTTTCTCCATTTGTAGGTACCAATGACGATGACGAGCTGGATTTGAGGACAAATCCTTTCCAAGGGGGAGGGGATGATGGAGGAGGGCCAAGCACATCTAACCAAGGAAGCCAAGGCCCAAACCAAGAAGACCGTCTAGACCAAGAGGAGCGTCTAGCTCCAAGAAGTGAGCGTCTAGGACGTGAAGGAAGGAGGCTATCCATGGAGCTAGACCGTCTAGGACCTCTCACAAGATCCATGGCTAAACATATCCAAGCACACATAGACGAAGCCACGGATGGGAAGGAGAAGACCTTGTACATGCTACTTGGAGGCCCATTAGGGGTAGCTTAGTAGATTAGTGTAGTGTAGAAAGCAAAACTTGCTAACTTAGGGGTGTGCTATCAAAAAGGTGCCCTTAGCAATAGAAGGAGGGGTGTGCTAGCAAATAGGTGCCTTTAGCAAAAGAGGGAGGGGTGTACTATCAAATGTTGCATTTTTGACCTATCTTCTAGAATATTAGGATGATGGTGTGGTTTGACTAAAGTCAATACCCTAGGCAGCCCCCACTTTTTGTATTTCCATCCCTACCCTTTAAGCTTGCTCACCAAGGCTCCTAAATCTATAAATAAGGAGGCCTACCTCATGTATTTTCAAGTTTATTTGAGTAATGTTATGCTGCCATTTTTGTGCACAAGTTTTACTCCTCCTAGAAATCTAGGCTATAAACTTCAATCCTTTCACCTTCTCCCTTGAGCTGGCCGAACCACTCAACCCATACTCATCATGCACCTTCAAGACCAACACAACTCCTAGGAGGGTCTTGTTTCACTCATCCATTGCTTCCGCTCCATCTATTTCTACTTTGATTCAAGAAGAACACATGAAAATTCCATCAAGTTTGGTTTGTGGTGCAAGATTTTGTGAGTTCTTGAAATATAGAACTTTGATCCTCTTCTATAAAAGTTGCTAACCTTTGCCAACTCAAGTTGATTCCATAGAATATCAAAGAATCATGCTATTGTGGCTAGTGGAATCACATCAGGAAAGTTCATAGAGAACGCCTCCCCCTCCGAGTGAGAACACCAAGGATGACTCGTACCACAGAAATCCTCCTTCGCCTATGAGCGATCAGAGGTCAGCTCAAGCCTTTCGCGTGGGGTTAGAGGTCTCGTAATTGGGAAGGTAGGTTCGTAGAGAACACCTCCTCTTCGAGTGAGAACTCCCAACTTGAACAAAAGGGTTCACCAGTGAGGTCCACCCTCGCCTAAGGGCGATGAGTGTTCAGGTGGAAGTCGTTAGCATCCCCCTCTGCCTCGAGCAAGGAGGGGTTAGGTGTATACAGATCAGCGCTGGAGTCCTCGCAAGGCTAAGAGATGTGGGCGATGACGAGGTAGGTGAGGTACTTTTCAGCAGAGGAGTTCTTATGAAGACTTGCCCATAGCGACTCAACAGAGTTAAGCGTGCTACCTATGGGTTGATCCTGTGAGTTAAGCGTGCTACCTATGGGTTAATCCTGTGAGCCAAGCGTGCCACTTATGGGTTGATTCTATGATGAAGAGAGAACTCAACCAAACAACAACAGAGATACCAATGCAAGTAAATTGAAAAACATGTAAGGCAAGTAAATATATTAATTATATTGGAAGTTTCTTTACAAGATGTTCAGCTATGAGATACAGCTACTCAAAAGACCTATCTAGGCACTATTTTCCTATTGACTACCTATTTTGATACAGAGTATGGCGAGAGGTTCATCTCAGGATGCAGGCAGGCAAACTGAGTAACGGCATCGCCAAACCCCTCCCCATAGGCATCGACGACATCTTCAGTGAGCTCAGCCCCGGTCTTCTTAAGCAGCTCATTTTGTTGGGCAAGTTCCTCCTCAACTCTGCCCAGCTGAACCTCTTGGTTTGTGGCCCTCTCCTCCAGCTTGGTCATTTTAGTCTGAGCCCCCTCCAGCTGCTCTTCCAATTCAATGATCTTGTTGCGGAGGGGGAGAATCTTGGCCTCAAGTTGGAGGGCCTCCTGCCTTTTGGAGAAGAGAAGCTTCTTGGTCTCCTTCTCAGATTGGCGGAGACTACCTAGCTCTTGGTTCAAAGCAGTCTCGCGCTTAGCAACTTGTTGGAGTTGGATATCCAAGTCTTTCTTCTGCTCAAGCTCTTTCTCCAGTCTAGCAACCTTCTCCAGTAGCCCTACCTCAGTAGTTCCTTTGACCAGTAGGAAGTTGGAGGTGGCAAGGAACTCCCCAAGGCCGTGACTAATGAGGTCCCCTAGAGAGTTCCCGTCCATGGCCTCCATCGCAGCTTGGCGAGGCATGTGAGCGAGTGTCCGCTGCAGGAGAGGAGGGAGTTCAAGTGCAGGAGGTGCTTGGCCAGTTGGAGGGGCACTCTCCCCTCCACCCTCGAGCGCCAAGAATGGCTCGGGGGGAGACGAGGCACTGGGAGGGTGTTCCCTGAAGGATGGAGGTCACCCTTCCATTGCAGAAGAGGTCTCTGCAGAAACTTCCACCCTCTTCCTCTTGAAGACGAGACCAGAACAGGTGTCTTCATCTTCAAAGATCATTACTGGGGCTGCCTTCTTTGATTGGTCAGAAGTTGGTCCTGGGGCAGCCACAGCCAGCGAAGAAGGGCCAACAGGGCCTGAGCCACTTGCAGTGCGGCGACTTAGCACATCGGCTAGCCTCTTCTTCTTCTCAGCGTCTAGTACCATACCTGTAATGGACAACAAGAAAGGGTGAGAAAAGTCATGCAAAAAACACAAGTGTAGGCAGATATGAGATAAAGGCAATGTACCCATATAGACGCTGAGGGTTTCAGCATCATACTCGTGCCTAATCAGCTGAGTGGTGTCGAACACCACACCCCAGCTGGAAAGGACTTGGCACACATCGCGATCAAAGGGCGTCAGCTCCTCGAGTCCGCGGGGCTTCTTGAACTTTAACTTCTCCACCCAATACAATGGGAACCCATCAAGCATGGTGTAGTCGTACGAGTTGCAGCAGACTCGGAAGAACTTCCCCTTGAAGCCCTTGTACGATTGAGAGAAGAGCGTAAGCAGAACCCTCCCTGCCACTCCATTAAGGCTTACCCAAAGCCTTTTCCCAGGGCTCTTCGCCTCGAAGAAGTAGAGGAATACATCTACCGAGGGAGTGAACCCTAGGTTGTTGTAGAGAATGGAGAAGGCCCTGATGAAGGCTCAGCTGTTGGGGTGCAGCTGGGCGGGTGCTACATTCAACTCTCTGAGCAAAGCCCTCTCGAACCCAGTGAAGGGAAGATGGACTTTGACTCGCTTGAATACGGTGGCGTAAAAGAAGAAGAAGGGTTCCTCGTTATTGCATCGCTCTCCCTGTCGAAGACGTGCCCTTTAATCTCATTTTCGTCATCCTTATGCTTCCTCCAATCTTCAATGGAGGTGAGTTTTGAGGTCTCAGCAAGGAGATCCTCAGAAGCCCAGGGGTAGAGGGCCTTGTAGTCAATGGCTACAGTTGGAGGAGGGTTGGAGGTGGTTTTGGTTCTGGCCATCTCGAATCTAAAACAAATAAGAGGCAGGAAGAAGGAAAAGGGTTTTAGAAGAAAATGATGGCGAAAACAATGGCGGGCAAAGATTCAAAAGAAGAACGAACGCAGAAAAGAAGAACAGAAACCCTAAAATGCATAAATCGTAAACAAACCCATCACAGTTAAGATATGTGAAGAGAAGCAAATCATAAAGCGAAGGCAGAAAGGGAGAATAAAGGTTATACCTTTGTGTGAGCGAAGTTGAAGTGTTGCGAGTGTAGAGGTTGGAGTAGAACAGAAGCGTGCAAGAGAAGTTAGAATCTATGAAGGCTCGAGTGAAAGTGATGAAATAGTGTAGAGGCGCGGGGTTTTGAAAGGGTTTAATGATAGCATTCCTATGAGCTCTTCTTTGGATTTTGGAGTTCCTTGGTGATGATGGGTGCGGAAGCTTATGGAGGAGGTGAGCAAGGCCTTCCTAGGAAGCATGGGTCCTTGAAGGTGCATGAAGAGTGAGGAAATGGGGAGGTTTGGCCAGCCCCTTTGGTAGTGATGAATTGAAGACTAAAACCTAAGTGTTAGGCAAGGAGTAGTGTATGGCACAATTTGGGCAGCATAACAATACTCTATTTAATCTTGAAAATACAAGGTGTAGGCTCCTCCTTTTATAGGCTAAGGAGGACCATAATGCAACCCTAATGCTAGCCAAATGAAATGTAAATGTGAAGCACATGGGCCACATGGAAAGTGTGAGCACATGGGGAGGGGTGTGTCTAGTTTGTAAGTTCACCCTCTCCATGGGCTTTCTAGAATAGTGGGAAGGTTAACTTCTCCTTAATTCTAATGTGCAGAAAAATAAACATTTGTCCACATGGCTATGCTATTTACACCCCAATTAAAGCTAAACTACATTTGATGGGCCTTCACGGAATATGTGCTAGTATGCCACTCTCCCATTCATAGCTTTGATCCAAGTCTTCTTGTCCTAGACGCTTCTAGCTTGGCCTTCTCGTCCTAGACGCTCCTAGCTTGTCTTAGACGCTCCTAGCTTGTCTTAGACGCTCCTAACTTGGTCTTAGACGCTCTTGACTTGGCTCTTGCCTTTCATGGAAGGTTGTGCTTGGCCCTCTTCCATCATTTAATGTAGGCAAGGAAGCGCAAACGTTAAAAACACCCTAACCGTTGATCTAGACACGTGTCCGCAGATTAAGAGCGGGTTGGTGAGACGTCCCTTCAATGCACTGTTCATGTCCTTTCGCTCAGTGCCACGTATGTCACCCGAGCCGATGACTTAGTCTCTTCGCTGAACAAGTTAACAGCTTGAGACGGGGGGGCTTGTGTACCGACCAGTCCTCGTGATGGAGGAGGGCCAAGCACATCTAACCAAGGAAGCCAAGGCCCAAACCAAGAAGACCATCTAGACCAAGAGGAGCGTCTAGCTCCCATGGCTAAACATATCCAAGCACACATAGAAGCCACGGATGGGAGGGAGAAGACCTTGTACATGCTACTTGGAGGCCCATTAGGGGTAGCTTAGTAGATTAGTGTAGTGTAGAAAGCAAAACTTGCTAACTTAGGGGTGTGCTATCAAAAAGGTGCCCTTAGCAATAGAAGGAGGGGTGTGCTAGCAAATAGGTGCCTTTAGCAAAAGAGGGAGGGGTGTACTATCAAATGTTGCATTTTTGACCTATCTTCTAGAATATTAGGATGATGGTGTGGTTTGACTAAAGTCAATACCCTAGGCAGCCCCCACTTTTTGTATTTCCATCCCTACCCTTTAAGCTTGCTCACCAAGGCTCCTAAATCTATAAATAAGGAGGCCTACCTCATGTATTTTCAAGTTTATTTGAGTAATGTTATGCTGCCATTTTTGTGCACAAGCTTTACTCCTCCTAGAAATCTAAGCTATAAACTTCAATCCTTTCACCTTCTCCCTTGAGCTGGCCGAACCACTCAACCCATACTCATCATGCACCTTCAAGACCAACACAACTCCTAGGAGGGTCTTGTTTCACTCATCCATTGCTTCCGCTCCATCTATTTCTACTTTGATTCAAGAAGAACACATGAAAATGCCATCACCTCGGACACTGAGAACAGCTAGTAATGGTGGGCCACGTCAGTTGGGTCCCACTGCATAGCCCAAAGCCACGTGGGATGGACCCCGCATGCAGTATGAACTAGCAGGATGATTAGTCATCAGTGCATCGATTACCAGAGTGGACTGATGTGTCCTTGTCACTCAGCAGGTTGATGAGTCCTCGGCAACAGAGTGTGACGAGGTGACATCGGTCTTGGGTGTTTTGAACAATAGAGCTAGAACATTTGGTGTGGGTCCTGAAAGAAAACCAGTTATCAGTAACATGCTAAGAGGTAAGGAGAGGCCTGAATCACGAAGAGCTTATGCGTGTGGCAGGGAAAGCACAGTTGGGTGCAGAGTCCTGAGGGGTCGAGTACTTATCAGAACTAGGGTTTCCCAGTGAAGCCACATGCATGGCACGTGAACAGTGAAGGCACTCCCGAAAAAGGTGGCCCCAGAGACTAGGTGCACGAGGAGGCACCCAGGTGGTCCCCTTGTTAAAGGTTGCACTCCAGTTAAGGAAACCTTATGTGCTAGATTACCCTAAGACTGGATGATAGTGGCGCAAGGGAATTCCAGTAAACCTTAAATATGGGCAGCGGTGCGGAGGAAATCCTAGACTATATAAAAGGTAGTAAAATACTTCACAAAGATACGCAGTTTGAAACCCTAAACAAAAATACTCAATACACTTGGTCTACTTGCCCTAGTTTTGACTTGATCGTCGGAGTGCAAACGGCCTCTAGGGCGCTCCCTTTCTATCTTGCAGATGTAGATCGTTTCGAGAGAACCAAGCACATACCAAGGTAAGGAAGGAGGCGTGTGAGTGTCGTAAAGTTAACCGACAGGAGGGTCAACCGGCAAGAACAGTATATTCATAAACCAAGCCAAGTATTGCAAGGAATTGCTAAGGAAATTTGAAATGGATAAGTGTAAATCTATCAGCACACCATTCTCAACTAGCTGCTATCTTGATCAAGATATAGCAAGAAATCTTGTTGATGAGACTAAGTACAGAGGTTTAATTGATTCTTTATTGTATGTTATTGCAAGTAGACCAGACATAATGTTTGTTGTATGCATGTGTGCTCTCTTTCAATCTGCTCCAAAAGAGTCACACCTAAATGCAGCCAAGAGTATCTTAAAATACCTACAAGGAACCAAGGATGTTAGTTTGTGGTATTCCAGCAATGTTTCTTTAACTCTAACAGTTTTTTCTGACTCATGTTTTTTAGGGTGCAAGATTGATAGAAAAAGCACCAGCGGCACCAGCCACTTGCTTTGATTAAGCTTAATCTCTTGGCAATGCAAAAAACAAGCATGTGTTGCTCTATCTACTGCTGAAGCAGAATTTATTGCAGCAGGGAGTTGCTGTGCTCAAACTTTATGGTTAAGGCAGCAGCTAAATGATTTTGATATCTTGCTAAATAAAATTCCTATTTTGTATGACAATACTAGTGCCATCAATTTGACAAAAAATCTCATCATGCATTCAAGAACCAAGCATATTGAAATAAGACATCGTTTTCTAAGAGAGCATATATCAAATGGAATATGTGAAATTAAATTCATTGGTACTAATTTGCAACTTGCTGACTTGTTTACCAAACCTTTGGCTAAAGATAGGTTTAATTTTCTGTTAAATGAATTGGGTATTATAAGCATAAGTTGTCCACTAAAATGAAAAATTAAATCTGTTGTTTATCATTTAAATCTGTTCTTTTTCCTTTGATACAAGTTTTCATTTATGATTAGGAAAGAGAAACATTAATTTTTTCTAGCGACTGACATAGTGGGCATTAACCAGCAAGTTTTTGACTTTTCTGTATTGATAGTGTAAATGATTTGATGCATTGAATATGAAATTGGATGAATTGATGTATGAAACATGGTTCCAATATATTCTTGCTCTATTCGAAAATATTTTCTGGATATTCTCCGAGAATCAAATTTGCACATATCTCTGCTTTTATGATCGTCAATCATTCCTTTGATAAAAATTACTATTTTCCTTCTGTTACATAAACTTGTGTTGGTATTGCCAAATCTCATCTTTCACTCTTTGCCTAAAACTATTAAGGTAACTCTATCTTTTATGTTTTGTTGCCTTGCGCCATTCACTTTGTACTAACTTTCTGTCAAGCTGGTTCCTGTCTGTTGATTAAGTGTAGGCTTGAAGTTATTTTAAAGATGGCATCCTCCTCACATAAGAAAAATAAGAACAAAGAAAAGCATAGCAACACTCAAGGGATTCTGGAAAATTGGTTTGCAGGAGATGAAGAAGCCATGACTACTTATATACATGAGATGAGTTGTAAACAGATCAACATTCCCAAAATCTTGGAGTTCTCCTAGCTAAAAACTGAAAACCTGGCTGAAACCAGATCTGCACTAAACCATCAAAGACAGAAGAAGTTTCTAGAGATGACTGGGAACGTGTATGCAGATCTTGTGAAGGTCTTCTACACCAACTTAACACTAGATGGGAAGAATCTTGTGTCTTATGTGAAAGGTGTTAAGCTAAAAATCTGAAATGATGTGTGGAACACTGTGGCTAGAATCAAGTACCTTGGGTTGAAGGTTGGCAAAGGAAACACAAATGGTATTCAGGAGTTTAACAAGCTCCAATACTACAAGAGCTGTGTAAGAAATCCAACTCAAGCTGTCACTCGGTTTCATGTAGGTAATCTGAAATTAACACCAAGATTAATTGCCTACATTATTGCATGGAAATTTATCCCTAGAGGTACTAATCATGCAGTTCTGCATGAAGAAGATCTAATGCTCCTTTACTGCATTATGAATCTGATAAAAATTAACTGGGTTTGCATTATAATAGAACATATGTTGAAGTCAAAAAGGTTAACTGATTACAAATTTCCTTATGCTATCTTTGTGTCAAAATTAATTGATCATTTTGATGTTGATACTGCTAATGAGAGAAATGAGACTATCAAAAACTGTGAGTGAGATTGACAATTCAACTCTCATCAAGATGGGTTTTCATAAAGAGGAAGACCACTGGGTGTTTCACAAGAGCAGAACTTGATGGAAGAGGCCCAAGCTCCAACCCAAGTTCAGGCCCAACACAAGGTCCATGGCCAAGCACATTCACGCCCAAATGAGTCAAGCCACAGATGGGAGGGAGAAGACCTCGTACATGCTACTTGGATGCCCATTAGGGGTAGCTTAGTAGATTAGTGTAGTGTAGAAAGCAAAACTTGCTCACTTAGGGGTGTGCTATCAAAAAGGTGCCCTTAGCAATAGAAGGAGGGGTGTGCTAGCAAATAGGTGCCTTTAGCAAAAGAAGGAGGGGTGTACTATCAAATGTTGCATTTTTGACCTATCTTTTAGAATATTAGGATGATGGTGTGGTTTGACTAAAGTCAATACCCTAGGCAGCCCCCACTTTTTGTATTTCCATCCCTACCCTTTAAGCTTGCTCACCAAGGCTCCTAAATCTATAAATAAGGAGGCCTACCTCATGTATTTTCAAGATTAATTTGAGTAAAGTTATGCTGCCAAATTTGTGCCATACTTACTCCCTTGCCTAAATCTCTTGATTTATGGTTTTAATCTTCACTCCTTCACCACCAAAGAGAGCTGGCTAAACCTCTCTCATTTTCATACACTTCATGCACCTTCAAGATCACCATCACTCCTAGGAGGGTCTTGCTCATTTCAACCATTGCTTCCGCACCATCTTCAACATCCAAGGAGAGCTCAACATGTGAAGGCCATCAGAACTCACAGGGGTGAATATGAAGGCTCAAATCTCAATAATGAAGAAGGAGATGATGCAGTGCCTATGGAATATGATACTGTGCAAGCCGCATAACAGTCTTGCTATGAGATGCCTCATTCATCCTCACACAGAATGGAGTCACCTGCTCAACCTTCTATGAGTCAAAGAATGAGATATCCTTCTCAACCATCTATGGAACACATAATGGATTCAGCAGCACCACCATCAATGCATGAAGATGTTGCTGCCACTAACTACAATGCCCTTGTGACCTATCAAGCTCCCGAATACAGAGGAGAACCAATGTCTATGTTTGGAAGACAAGTTCTGCATCGACTTGATGTTCTTTCAGATGATCAAAAGACCTATTTTGAGATGACACAAGCTAGATTTCAGCATATTGACTCTCAGATTGAAGGAGTACAGGAGCAATTAGCAGAACTCTACTACAAGGAGAAGTAATATAATTTCTATGCTTATCTCAAGCTTATGTTGCTTATGTCTTGTTGAACAATATTGGATTTTTAAATTTCTATGTGCTTTAATTCCTAGACTGTAATAACACCTTAAGACTGTTATGTATGGCTATTATCTGGTTTCATATTTTCTATGCCCCAATGTTGTTTGATGAATCCAAAGGGGGAGAAAAATAGCTCATACTGCTAGGTGATGCAGACTTGATAAGCTGTTGTGGTATAGGGAGGTATAGTATTCTCTATTCTGTTTTGTTCTATGTTCACTTTCAATTTGTGTATTTTGGAATTAAGTGCAGTGCAGGTGCTGATCTTTCTTCAAAGCAACAGAGCTATGGAGAATTGTTTCCATCAAACAGGGGGAGATTGTTGAAAGTGGATGATGCTCCTTGAAGACTATATAAATGTTTGATGTAGCAAATGTTGTGTTTTGCTTTGAAGCTTGTTATATTGTGCTAAGGAGGTCTTGTATATAGCTAAAGATGTGTTTAAAGGTAGCCTTTTGCTGCATGACCTATGATGGAGATCAAGCTCAAGAGGACATGGAGGCCAATCATCACGAAGAAGAAGAGGTTGAGGACGTTCAAGGAGATCAAAGTCAACCTCAAAGGCTCACAAGAAGCATGTTCAAAGCTTTAGGAGCAAGAGGACGTTTATTTTCCCTTTTTGTAATTTCATTGTGTGAGGGTGCTTAGAGGAAAACATGAGAAACCTCTTGTGTTAAAGCATCTTTAGGTCTTTACTGATGGCATTTTCATGTGTTCTTCTTGAATCAAAGTAGAAATAGATGGAGCGGAAGCAATGGATGAGTGAAACAAGACCCTCCTAGGAGTTGTGTTGGTCTTGAAAGTGCATGATGAGTATGGATTGAGTGGTTCGGCCAGCTCAAGGGAGAAGGTGAAAGGATTGAAGTTTATAGCCTAGATTTCTAGGAGGAGTAAAGCTTGTGCACAAAAATGGCAGCATAACATTACTCAAATAAACTTGAAAATACATGAGGTAGGCCTCCTTATTTATAGATTTAGGAGCCTTGGTGAGCAAGCTTAAAGGGTAGGGATGGAAATACAAAAGTGGGGGCTGCCTAGGGTATTGACTTTAGTCAAACCACACCATCATCCTAATATTCTAGAAGATAGGTCAAAAATGCAACATTTGATAGTACACCCCTCCCTCTTTTGCTAAAGGCACCTATTTGCTAGCACACCCCTCCTTCTATTGCTAAGGGCACCTTTTTGATAGCACACCCCTAAGTTAGCAAGTTTTGCTTTCTACACTACACTAATCTACTAAGCTACCCCTAATGGGCCTCCAAGTAGCATGTACAAGGTCTTCTCCCTCCCATCCGTGGCTTCTTCTATGTGTGCTTGGATATGTTTAGCCATGGATCTTGTGAGAGGTCCTAGACGGTCTAGCTCCATGGATAGCCTCCCTCCTTCACGTCCTAGACGCTCACTTCTTGGAGCTAGACGCTCCTCTTGGTCTAGACGGTCTTCTTGGTTTGGGCCTTGGCTTCCTTGGTTAGATGTGCTTGGCCCTCCTCCATCATCCCCTCCCCCTTGGAAAGGATTTGTCCTCAAATCCAGCTCGTCATCGTCATTGGTACCTACAAATGGAGAAAGATCAATTACATTAAATGTGTCATGTACTCCATATTCAAGAGGTAGGTCCAATTTATATGCATTGTTGTTGACTCGCTTAAGGACTTGGAAGGGTCCCTCACCTTGGGGACTTAGTTTGGACTTCCTTTGATTTGGAAATCTTTCTTTTCGAAGATGAAGCCAAACTAAGTCTCCTTCCTCAAATATTATTTCTCTCTTCCCTTTGTTGTTGTGTTTTGTGTACTTCTCATTTTGTTGTTGTATTTGAATTTTAATCTTCTCATGCATTTTCTTGACAAAATCAGCCTTGATTACTCCTTCCTTATGCACAAAATCATGTGGATTAGGAAGAGGAATTAAATCCATGGGCGTGAGAGGATTAAAACCATATACTACCTCAAAAGGAGAAGCATTAGTAGTCTTGTGAACTACTCTATTGTAAGCAAATTCAATGTGGGGAAGGTACTCATCCCAAGATTTGTGGCTGCCCTTCATGATAGCCCTAAGCATAGTTCCAAGAGATCTATTGACTACTTCGGTTTGCCCATCCGTTTGAGGATGACAAGAAGTTGAAAATTGTAGTCTTGTTCCAAGTTTACCCCAAAGAGTTTTCCAAAAGTGACTTATAAACTTGGGATCTCTATCGAACACTATACTTCTAGGGAGACCATGGAGTCTCGCCACTTCTCTAAAGAAGAGTTTAGAAATATTTTGAGCATCATCTACTTTGTGGCATGGAATAAAGTGAGACATTTTGCTAAAACGGTCCACTACCACAAAGATAGAGTCATGGCCTCTTGCAGTCCTAGGAAGTCCTAAAATGAAATCCATGCTAATGTCTTCCCAAGGAGCATTTGCAATCGGCAAAGGGGTGTAGAGTCCATGCGGCATTGTTCTAGACTTTGCTTTTAAACATGAGATACATCTAGAGCAATGGCGTTGGACATCTTTCCTCATGTGTGGCCAACAAAATTTTGCTTTCAAAAGATCTAGAGTCTTATCAACTCCAAAATGGCCCATGAGTCCCCCTTCATGTGATTCTTTGACAAGGAGTTTTCTATGTGTTCCTTGGGGAATGCAAAGTTTTCCTTCTTTAAAAAGATATCCCTCGGACACATAGTAACCTCCTTGCGCTCTATGTAGACATTGGGCATAGATGGATGAAAGTTCTTGATCTTCTTGGTAAAGCTCTCTTATGTGGTCAAATCCAAGAATTTGGGCACCCAATTTTGAAAAGAGTGTGTGGCGTCTTGAAAGAGCATCGGCCACTATATTGGTGCTTCCTTTCTTGTATTTGATTACATAAGAAAATTGTTCAAGAAATTCCATCCATTTTGCATGTCTCTTATTGAGCTTGTGTTGGCCCTTTAAATATTTTAAAGACTCGTGATCACTATGGATAACAAATTCTTTGGACACAAGATAGTGTTCCCAAGTCTTTAGGGCTCTCACAAGAGCATAGAGCTCTTTGTCATAAGTGGGGTAGTTGAGGGTGGCACCATGGAGTTTTTCACTAAAATAAGCAATGGGGTGTCCACCTTGCAACAATACCGCGCCTATGCCTACTCCCGATGCATCACACTCTATCTCAAAAGTTTTGGAAAAATTTGGGAGAGATAGGATGGGTGCATTGGTGAGTTGAGCTTTTAGCCTTTGAAAGGCTTGCTCATGCTTTTCATTCCAACAAAATGCAACATCTTTTTTAACAAGTTCATTCAAAGGAGAAGCTAGGCTAGAAAAATTAGGCACAAACCTTCTATAGAAGCTAGCTAACCCATGAAAACTTCTTACATCACTTACATTTTGTGGAGTTGGCCACTCTTGGATGGCTTTGATTTTCTCGGGATCTACATGTACCCCCGTTTTGTTTACTATAAAGCCTAAAAAGACTACACTATCTACACCAAAGGTACACTTATCCCTATTTGCAAAAAGACTATTTTTCCTAAGAACTAGAAAGACTTCCCTAAGGTGACTTAGATGGTCTTCTAGGGTTTTACTATATACTAAGATATCATCAAAGTAAACTACTACATATTTACCTATACAATCCCTCAAGGTGTGATTCATAAGCCTCATGAATGTGCTTGGAGCGTTAGTGAGTCCAAAGGGCATCACCAACCACTCATATAATCCAAATTTGGTCTTAAAAGCGGTTTTCCACTCATCACCCTCCTTGATTCGAATTTGGTGATATCCACTTTTAAGGTCAATTTTGGAGAATAGAGTTGACCCATGCAATTCATCAAGCATATCATCAAGCCTTGGGATTGGATGCCTATACTTGATGGTGATGTTGTTGATTGCTCTACAATCACAACACATGCGCCATTTTCCATCTTTTTTAGGCACCAACAAGACAGGTACAGCACAAGGGCTTAGACTCTTTTGAACCCAACCCTTCTCCAACAAGTCTTGAACTTGTGATTCTATCTCCTTTGTTTCCTCGGGGTTGGTTCTATAAGCAGGCCTATTTGGTAGGCTTGCCCCCGGAATGAAGTCAATTTGATGTTCTATCCCCCTAAGAGGAGGAAGCCCATTGGGTCCTTCTTGTGAGAATAGATCGTCAAATTCACTCAAAAGGTTTTCTATTTGAGGAGGTAAAACCGTGAGTTCATTACTTGTGACAGTGCATGTAAGTGCTCCTTTACAAAAGATAAGGCTTGGTTGTTCAACAAGAAGCAAGTTTTCTAAAACATTTTCAAAAGGCTTTTCTTGTAGACCAACCTTGTGGGAAGGAACACTCTTCTCCCACGCCTTCCTATCCCTAAGGATTTTCTCTTTTTCTAGCACTCTTTTTTTTTTGTTTTCCTCATCCCTCTTTTGTTTCATTTGTATTTGGTCTTTCACCACTTGAGAATGTGGTAAAGGACTAAGTACAAACTTCTTATATTTATGGGTGAAGGAAATCTCGTTAGTGAGACCATCATGCAAGGTTTTCTTGTCAAATTGCCATGGCCTCCCTAATAAGATATGGCAAGCTTCCATAGGCACTACATCACATAAAACTTTATCTTTGTATTTCCCTATGGAAAACTTGATTTCCACTTGCTTATCTACATGTAGTTCCCCATTTTCATTAAGCCATTGAAGTTTGTAAGGTTTTGGGTGAGGAACCACTTGTAGCTTAAGCTTTTTAACCATCCTAGCACTACAACAATTACAACTAGATCCACTATCCACAATGAGGGAACATATATTTTCTAAAACATTGCATCTTGTATGAAATATGTTCTCCCTTTGTGTTTCAATGGATGTGCTAGGGTGATTGTTGAGGGTTCTCCTAATCATAAGCAATTCTCCCTCTAATGGAGCTACCCTCTCATCCTCTCCCCCTTCCTCTTTCTCACTAAGCTCATCCTCGCCACTAGTGTATTCGTCTACACCTTTAAGAAACAAAGTCCTTTGGTTTGGACATTGTGCTTGCACATGCCCCCTACCATAGCACTTAAAACATTTAACATCTCTAGCTCGGATGGGTGGGGTTGAGGTTTCTTTGGTGAAGGGTTTGGTAGGTTCTTTTGGTTTTTCCTTAGATGTACTACCCTCCCTTTTAAACTCTCTCTTGGGATAAAAGTTAGAATAGGGGCTCACCTTTTGACTTGATGTTTTGCGCAAATTTTGTTGCTCAACTTTAATGCAAAGTTGAACCAAATCATTCAAGTCTTGATAAGGTAAGAGCTCTACTCTATCTCTTATCTCAAGTGATAGGCCACTAAGGAACCTAGATATGGTGGTTTCCTCTTCCTCTCTAATAGAGGCTCTCATCATATAGAGCTCCATCTTTTGCCTATACTCTTCTACACTAATATTCTTTTGTTGGAGTCTTTGGAGCTTGTCCATCAACTCCCTATGGTAGTAAGAAGGTATATGTCGACGTCTTAGGGCTCCCCTAAGGTCATTCCAATATTCTATGGGAGGTTCCCTATGAAGACGTCGGTCTCTTTCTAAAGAGGTCCACCAATACATGGCATTTCCTTGGAAACTAAGGGTGGCTAAGGGTACTTTTCGTTCCTCACTTACCCTATGGCAAGCAAAGAGTTGCTCTACCTTCATCTCCCAATCTAGATATATTTCTACATTTTCCTTTCCATGAAAATGAGGTAGGTTTACTCTAGTTTCCCTTGGCACCTCTTGTTCCCTTTGCCTAGTTCTTTTAGGGGGTGGTTGGTAGTAGTCATTAATTCTAAGGCTTCCCTCCCCTAGAGTTGCAATGCTTTGGGATGCATGAGTATTTGTTTTTTTTGATTTTTGAGATTTTTGGGATTTCTCTTCTTGAGCTCTAGCCAACTCATTAATCTTGATTTCATTCTCCAATTGCCTAGAAGAGATTAATTGTACCGCTTGGGATACCTCTTTCAAAAGGGTTTTCAAAGATTTTACTTCACATTCTATAGACTTTGGAGAATGAGAAGAAGAAGACATGGCTAGACCTTTGTGTATTTAGGCGTTTTTACTTTGAGAAAGATTAGGGAAGATAAAGAAGGTAGTTTTCCAGGTAAGGGAGGTGAGTCTCAAAGGACTACTTAAGTACCAAGCCTTTTCCTTGCCAAAAACTAGTCTCCAATGCCTTCTCACAAAAATTTCTCTTAGTGAAACACTTAAAACACAAGAAGTTGAGAAATCAAAAAGCAATAAAACTATGTAAGCTAAAAAAAAAAAAAAGATATGCAACAAACTAGTCGGTTTTAGCACAAATTAAACTAAACTAATCATGCAAAATGTTTCTACCAAAACAATAGAAAACAAGTTCAAACAAGCAACAAATTACTAAGCAAAAAATTTACTATGCTATTCGGCCCTAGGTGAGGCTTCTTGGACACTTTGAGCCCTTGAAGACACACTCACCGTCTAAACGTAATTAAAGAGGTAATTAACAATAAACCAAGTTGCAAAGGAAAAGAAGACTCCCTTTGTTGATCCTCTTTTGGGTTAGTGCACTTCCTTGTTGTCTTGAATTTTTTTTTTTTTTTATCTTCTAGGTGTTTGTATTTTTTGTTTCAAGCAACCTTGTTTCGGCTTTAGCTTTGTCTCCTCCTTAAAATGATGGCTTTAATTCTCCAATTTCCAGCACCTATTCACAAGAGCTAAACCTAAACCAAGTCAAGTTCCATGCACATATGCACCAAGGAGAATTAAATTCCAGCACCCAAAAGAGAGGTCAAGAAACAAAAGCAAGAAACAAATTTAATTGAATAAAAACAGTACCACCAAAAGGATTTATAATATGACAACTTAGAAAGAGAGTCAAGAAATTAAAGCAAACAATTAAAGGTACTCAAAAAAAAGTTGGCACACAAAAGGAATTCCTAAAGAAAAGCACTAGATTAGATGACCAAATAAAAAAAAAACAGCACCACTGAAAATTGTTGTGGGCCAGAAAACGTGTTTGTTCCCCGATTTATGCTGAGCTGTATTTTTTAAAATTTGTCTCTGAAATTTATATGCAAGAAAATTCAGGATCTTATCTAAACAATGGCTTTGGAATCACCTAAAACGCATGCACCATTTTTTTTTAATAATTTTCGCAAATTTGGTGTGCAGTTAGGCCAGCTGGAGCGCTCAAGATTTGCACTCTGATTTTGTAAGATTTATCATATTTTTTCTGTTGCCTTTTTTGATCTGATTCTTTTTTTTTTGTCCTTTTTGTAACACTTCAAACTTGCATTTTCCAGAGAATCACAAATTTCCTATGAGTGGAAATAATTTTTGAAACAAAAAAAACAGCCAGACAGAGAGAGAAACAGGGGAAATCTGGAAAACTGGAAAAAAAAAAAAAAACAGCAAGATACCAAAATTTAACACAAAGGAAAATGTAAGAAGGAAATTGTGTAAGAACTAAGACACAATTATGAACTCAAACTAAAATTAAAAAGGCAGCAAAGGATCAAAATAACAGCAGATTAAGGCAAATTAAAGAGACCCAAAAACAAGAAACAATCAAGCCAAAAATAGGACTACTAAGAATTGATGACAATTATGGATTCACATGACTTGACACAACATTTATAGATTCAGAAAATAAAGACTCAAAGCATAAAATGAAGCAATTATAAGAAAGCAATAAAGACTCAAATTCCTAAAAGAAAACAGCCACTCAATGTGTAAGGAATCCTATCATAATTGCACAAGAAAATGTTCAAGATCAATTGAACACATGTGCTTCGGTTGGCTCTTCCATAAGCACACCAAGAACAATTTAAAATGTAAAAAAAAAACAGCAAGACAATTATGGAATTGAAATGACAAGATGAAAATAAAGAAGAACTGAAAATTTAAAAAGACAAGCTACTCATCTTGAAGAACCAAAAGCTCATGATACCAAATGATGGCATTTTCATGTGTTCTTCTTGAATCAAAGTAGAAATAGATGGAGCGGAAGCAATGGATGAGTGAAACAAGACCCTCCTAGGAGTTGTGTTGGTCTTGAAGGTGCATGATGAGTATGGGTTGAGTGGTTCGGCCAGCTCAAGGGAGAAGGTGAAAGGATTGAAGTTTATAGCCTAGATTTCTAGGAGGAGTAAAGCTTGTGCACAAAAATGGCAGCATAACATTACTCAAATAAACTTGAAAATACATGAGGTAGGCCTCCTTATTTATAGATTTAGGAGCCTTGGTGAGCAAGCTTAAAGGGTAGGGATGGAAATACAAAAGTGGGGGCTGCCTAGGGTATTGACTTTAGTCAAACCACACCATCATCCTAATATTCTAGAAGATAGGTCAAAAATGCAACATTTGATAGTACACCCCTCCCTCTTTTGCTAAAGGCACCTATTTGCTAGCACACCCCTCCTTCTATTGCTAAGGGCACCTTTTTGATAGCACACCCCTAAGTTAGCAAGTTTTGCTTTCTACACTACACTAATCTACTAAGCTACCCCTAATGGGCCTCCAAGTAGCATGTACAAGGTCTTCTCCCTCCCATCCGTGGCTTCTTCTATGTGTGCTTGGATATGTTTAGCCATGGATCTTGTGAGAGGTCCTAGACGGTCTAGCTCCATGGATAGCCTCCCTCCTTCACGTCCTAGACGCTCACTTCTTGGAGCTAGACGCTCCTCTTGGTCTAGACGGTCTTCTTGGTTTGGGCCTTGGCTTCCTTGGTTAGATGTGCTTGGCCCTCCTCCATCATTTACACTAGTGCAAAATGATGAAAGGAATACTCCTTTCCAAGTGCGGTTTCGCGCTAAAACACATTTGTTAAAAACGTGGTGGCATTTTTGAAATTAGTTTGTTTTACAAATGCGGTTATTAGTTAAAATCGCATTTGTAAATGAAAGTTTTTCATTTACAAATGCGGTCACGTGTATAACCGCATTTGTAAATGAAATGCCTTTCATTTACAGATGCGGTCATGTGTATGACCGCATTTGTAAATTAAAAACTTTCATTTACAAATGCGGTTTTAACTAATAACCGCATTTGTAAAATGTTTTTAACCTAAAATTTGAAGCTCGCCACTGCACTTTCACTCTTTCTTCCCTACTCTTGCTTGTCGCTGTTGCTGCGCTGCGCTGTGTTCCTTGCTTCTGTGCATCTTCATTGCTATTGCTTCCATTGTGAGTTTCGTATCCCATTTCATTCTCTTCAGTTCGCTTTAGGAATGTTGTTCTTATATATGGTTTTTTCCTTGCAGTGCTTGAAGTTACTGTTGCATTGCTCCGCCGCTGTCGCGCCAGTCTTCCGCTTCCACCTCTGGTTTTCTATCACTTGAATCATCATTTTCCCACACAAGGTTAGTTCATTTTTAGATTTTTTGAATTTTACTTTTGTTTATTTTGAATTTTTGACTTTATTTATTATAATTTGTATATTATTTAATATAAATTTGTATTATATAATTTTTAATTTTTAAAATTTATATTATTTAGTTGGTAGTTTTTATGTTAGTTTTGTTTTAGATTTTGTTAATTTTTTTTTGCTGTACTTTGAATATTTTTTTTTATGTATTATAATTTGTATATTATTTAATATAAATTTGTATTAATTTATATAATTTCTATTTTCTAAAATTTAAATTATTTAGTAATTATTTGTTAGTTTATAGTAGAATTTATGTTATGTTAGTTGTTACATTAAAATAGAATATCGTGTTTGTATTTGGACCTCCGACAATAATACGTGCTGGTATTGAGTCCGGGGGTGTTCGACCCTCGGCAAATGCATGAGATAGAACACTTATTAGAAAATCCTAGGTAACTATATTGCAGAATATATAATGGATCGAAGTTGGATTCATTGTGCTCGTATAAGTGATGAGTACGAAAGAGGAGTAGAAGAATTTATACAATTTGCGCAGCGTAACGCGATTAATAGTGGTCGTGATGGAGGAAAGATTAGGTGTCCGTGCGTTAACTGTTTGAATGGAAGGATACTGGATGTGAATATCATGAGGGAACACCTGCTATGTGATGGGTTTCTTCGATCTTATACAACTTGGACATGGCATGGTGAATTATTAAATTTACCACGTGTTTCTGTAACTGAAGAATATGTGGGATCCACCACGGATGAAGCAGAACACGATGATGTAGTTGATGATCGATTGGAGGACATGATTCGTGATGTGGAAGCTGAGTCTTTTGCAAAAGCGCATGGATATGGAAGTATGTCAAGCGATGCAGAGACTCCATTGTATCCTGGATCAACTAATAACTTCACACGGTTGTCGGCGGTGTTAAGATTGATGAATTTGAAGGCACTAAATGGATGGACTGATAAAAGTTTCACGGAATTGCTCCAGCTGTTGAAGGATATGCTTCCAGAGGGAAATACTCTACCTAATCGTAATTACGAGGCCAAAAAGATTCTTTGTCCAATGGGTATGGAGTATAAAAAGATACATGCATGTCCTAATGATTGTATATTATACCGGAAAGATTTTGAATTGTTGAAAAGTTGTCCGAGGTGTGGGTTATCACGTTATAAATTGAAACAAACAGATGATGATACTATTGAAGAGATGGAAAAGCATGGACCCCCAATGAAGGTTATGTGGTATCTTCCCATCATTCCAAGGATGAAGCGTTTGTTTGCAAACCCAGACGATGCTAAGAATCTTAGATGGCATGCAGATGAGAGGAAATGTGATGGCATGTACCGACATCCAGCTGATTCTGTTCAGTGGAAGAAATTTGATGATGAGTTTCCAGAGTTTGGTAAAGAATCAAGAAATATCCGACTTGGTCTAGCTACAGATGGAATGAATCCGTTTGGTAATATGAGTACAAATCACAGTTCATGGCCTGTTTTACTAGTTATTTACAACTTACCTCCTGGATTGTGCATGAAGCGAAAGTACATGATGTTGTCTATGATGATATCTGGTCCGAAACAGCCAGGGAATGACATAGATGTTTATCTAAGTCCCCTAATCGAAGATTTGAAGTTAATGTGGGATGAGGATGTTCAAGTATTTGACGGATTTGCTAATGAAACTTTCAAGCTTCATGCCATGTTATTTTGCACCATCAATGTCTTTCCGGCATATGGTAACTTATCAGGTTATAGTGTTAAGGGTCATAAAGCATGTCCAATATGCGAAGAAGACACTGCTTCTCAACAATTGAAACATGGAAGGAAGACAGTATATCTTCGCCATCGGAGGTTTCTTAGAAGTCATCATCCTTACCGGAGGTTGAAAAAAGCCTTTAATGGACACCAAGAGACTAGTGGTCCACCAACTCCACTAACTGCTGCTGAGGTTTACGAAAAGGTAAATAACATAGACCACACCTTCGGTAAGTAAAAAAAAAAAAGTCAGTTGTGACTAACATTTGGAAGAAAAAATCAATCTTCTTTGATCTTCCGTACTGGTCGAGGTTAGAAATCAGACACTGTATAGATGTAATGCATGTTGAGAAGAATGTGTGTGATAGCTTAATTGGTACACTTCTTAACATCAACGGGAAGACGAAGGATGGTCTAAATGCTCGTTTAGATTTGGTTGAGATGAACATACGAGGGGAGTTGGCACCGATAGAATGGGTAAGCGTACATATTTGCCCCCAGCCTGTTATACCATGTCAAAAAATGAAAAAGTAAGTTTCTGTCAATGTCTAAAGGGTGTAAAAGTGCCACAAGGACATTCCTCAAATGTGAAGAGCCTAGTGTCAATGCAAGATTTGAAGCTAATTGGGTTGAAGTCTCATGATTGCCACATCTTGATGCAACAGCTTCTACCTGTAGCTATTCGTGGGATCTTACCAAAAAATGTTAGACATACCATAACCCGTTTGTGCTCATTCTTCTCTTCCATCTGTTGTAAAGTCATTGATCCATTAAAACTAGATGAACTTCAAGATGAAATTATTGTTATCTTATGTGAATTGGAGATGTTTTTTCCTCCATCTTTTTTTGACATCATGGTTCATCTACTTGTGCATCTGGTTAGAGAGGTTAGATTGTGTGGACCAGTGTACTTAAGATGGATGTATCCTGTTGAGCGGTATATGAAAATTTTGAAAGGTTATGTGAAAAATCATTATCGTCCAGAAGCTTCAATGATTGAAAGGTACATAGCTGAAGAAAGTATTGAATTTTGTTCAGATTACATGTCAAAAGCAAATCCAATAGGTCTTCCAGCTAATTCATGGCACCATAGGCGTTCTACAAGTAAATGTTCACGCGGTGTGAATATTGTAAGCAAATCTCGGTCAGAAGTCTTGCAAGCACATTTGTATATATTGAATAATACAGATGAAGTTATACCTTACACAGAAGCTCATAAAGCCATTGTGAAGGCAAATAATCCAAGACAAGTAGACAAATGGGTCTTGATGGAACATAATAGAACATTCATGCCTTGGTTTAAAGAGGAGGTGTTAAAGGATTCAACGGCATCGGAGACCTTGACTTGGTTGGCTGCTGGATTGAAGTTTGATGTCATTTCTTGTAAAGCGTACGAAGTGAATAATTGTATATTTTACACTAAGTCTATGGATGAAAAGAGTACAGTTCAAAATTCTGGTGTTACTCTTGAAGCCGAGTCAATGCAGTTTTCCACCTCGAAAGATACAAATCCTGTAATTGGATCAATGGCATATTATGGATTTATAGAAGAGATATGGGAGGTTGACTATACTAAGTTTTCAGTTCCAGTTTTCTAGTGTATATGGGTTGACAATAAAAGTGGGGTTAAAATTGATGAATCAGGATTCACACTAGTGGACTTTCAAAAGATAGGGTATCGAGATGAGCCATTTATAATGGTTCAACAAGCATCTCAAGTTTTCTACGTGAAAGATCCTACGTCAGAACATTGGTATGTTGTTTTACACGGGAAAAAACAAGGGGAGGCCATAGATGATATTGAAAATGGTGAACCCCATTCATTCACACCAATGATAACTAATAAAGATGACGATGTACTTGATCATGTACATGCAACCCGTAAAGACCACAGTGAAGGAATTTACATATGAACTTGTAACCCATTATGGTAATAAATTTAGAAATATTTTTTATAATATGCATTTACTATATTATGTTTTTGTTTTATATGATTTTCTTTCCATGCAGATGAACTAATGTTTGTTAAATAATTTTTTTAATAGAGATATGGGTGACGATCAAACTCCAATTAGACCCCGATCCGGACGAGGCAACAGAGGACCTACTAGGATGAAGCGTCTGGCAAAGAAACGTGCCGCTGGTGAGAAGACAACTGTTGACATTGACGTCAACACTGGAATGGCATCAGGTCCTAATGCAGATGAGTTTAATAGCTATCTTGGAGTTCTTTCTCGTGAGAGAGTCTCCATTTTGATTAATTCATGGGACGAGGTGTCAGAGGTCGACCGAAACATGCTGTGGGAGGATGTTCTGGTAAGCTTTACATAATTATTGTTATCATATAAAGCTATTTAATATTCATTGACTAACTTTACTTTGGTGATGTTATTTTGCAGGCAAATTTTGAAATTCCTAATGTGGAACCGCTTCGATCAAGGATTCTATCCAATATCGGACTGAAGTTTCGCGCCTTTAAGTCAAGACTCACGACGAGATACATTTTTGGTGAGCTTAAGGATGAAAGTCCTTGTGAAAGATACAATTTTATTGATGAAGAGACATGGCTTGCTTTTAAAGAAAGCCGTCTAACTAAAGAATGGACTGTAACTGAAGCTACTTAACTATTTTGACTTATATAGCATTAATGAGTTAATATTATTGAATTCACTTTGTTTATTTCAATTATGACAGCATCGGCGGAAGAAAGCTCAAGAAATAGCTTTAAAGAATCTTACCCCGCACATAATGTCTCGTGCGGGGTATCGAAAGCTTGAGCAAGCACTGATGGTTGAAAAGGAGCAATCCAGACAGGGGAGTGCATCTCAGGATGTGGAAACAGGGGTCACTTCTCCTCCATCACCACCTACGCGCCATGACAAATGGAAGAGGGCCCGAATTAAGAAGTCGGGTGCACCAAGTTCAGAGCAATCAGGGCTTATCATTGAAAAAATTGTAAGTTATTTAAGCCTTTTTTCATCTATTATGATGCATTACTTATAATAAAACCTCATATGATTTTTGTCTCTTGCAGGATGCCTTGGACTCCCAAGGTAATTTTGTTGCTGATGGTCGTCGCGATATCCTTGTTGAAGCAATTGGACAACCTAAGCACTCTGGTCGTGTTCGTGCAGCTGGACAAGGAGTTGGGATTAGACTTTATTTTGGAGCTGCACCACGACACTCATCCTCCTCCTCCAAAGATAGCAAAAAAGAAATGGAGCAAAGGCTACGTCAAGAACTAATGGATGAGATGAGAAGGGAGACGGAAAAGATGAGGCTAGAGTTGCGACAAGAGATATCGCAACAACTTTGTGCTGAGCAGCTGATTCAGACGCTTCTTAGTCCCGCTCCCAAGAGCACAAAGGGGAGTTGTGCAGCTCCTACAGCATCAGGGGATGATATCATTGGCCAGACGAGGTAATGTGAGCTACTGGTAGAAGGTGGCATCATTCCTTAGGTGGTGGCCATTGGAAAAGTCTATGAAGACGCCACCACCTTACATAACGTTCCTCTCTCCCCTGATGCAGCAAAGGTCACGGTTGAAAGAGTACGAGTACCTGATGCTCGTCTTCCACTACCTTCAGAAGAGGTAACAACTGTGGCCGAAGCATTTAAGTCCTTTGTAGCCTGGCCCAGACACCTGATTCGATATATGCCACAACCACTGGTAATAATTTCATTTCATGTGCTAATTTATATTTATATATTACATGTAATTTATAACAAATCTTTTTTCTTTTTGTAGAAACCTCGTCGGAAACTAAGTCCGAAAAAGAAACAAGAGGTTCCGCTTGACGATCCTATAGCTTCCTTAGCTATAGTTGCTAGACAACTTGGACGAGATCCTCTGGAAGTTCCATGGGATGATACCTTTTTTGAAACAAACCCTGAGCTACCATTGTACATATACATGTCAGATCTGCTAGAATTTGTAGCTGGGGATCAGGAGCTGAATATAAATATCATTCAATTTTTTATGATGTAAGTATCGTTACCTACATTTCATTTTCATTTATGTTAAATTAGCATTCATTATGATTTAACTAATTACTTGTAGGTTTTTGAATGGTGTCTCTGTCACTGAGGGGAAGGAAAATGTGTATGGATTCTTAGATCCTGCATATACTAATCCCACTGGAGCAAAGACAAATGAGACTCAATCATACATCACTAACACCCTGGAAAGAGAGGGAAAAGAGGTTTATTTGTGCCCTTATATTAACGAGTAAGTTTAAATATATATATGTTAAAAGTTTATTATATTCATGTTTTATAAATTTACTCAACTATTTTCATGGATGATATAGGGGTCATTGGCAATTACTTGTCTTATCAGTGAAGGATAGGACAACTTTGTGGTTCTGTTCCCTACACAAGAAGATATCCACAAGTTTTAAGAATATCATTGATAAGTAAGTACACTATAAACTTAACTATGGTTGAAACTATAAGTAATCCACTAACAAGGTTTTTTGTCTCAACCAGTTCATGGCGTGGATATAACATTCTAAAAGGGAGATCGAATTCAAATTTTCAAAATTTGAACTGGATAAGATTAAAGGTATGTAAGATTTTTCTTTTTTTTTCATTGTTTAATTATACTAAATTTTACAATTTATTGAATTATAGTGTAATAAACAACCAGGAAGCTATGAGTGTGGCTATTACGTCATGCAATGGATGAGTACCATTGTAAGACTAGGTCTTACAAGTAATTGGCAAGAGGTAAGATTTCTTAAATTATTTTTATAACTTCAAACTAATTTATCCATCTTAAAACTAATTTATGTGTCAACCATTTTGAAATGCAGTTCTTCACGGATGAGGAACCCATGAGTTCGGAAGCCATGACATATGTGAGACAATCTTGGTCCACATATTTCCTAAACTTTTATAACTCTACGATTTGATCAATAGTGTAAGAAGATAGATAGAGATTATTACTATTTTTGTATACATTTTGATCAATTACTATAAATTGACTTTTAGTTTCTCTGAATCTGTTTATCTGTCTGGCTGGCTGGGATGGGTATAATGAAACTGCACAAGATAATTCGTATGGGAAAACAAATAACCAAATCATTTAAAAAAAAAAAAACCTGATTTACAGATGCGGTTGTTTACCTTAACCGCATTTGTAAATCAAGGGAATGATTTACAGATGCAGTTGCTTACTACAACCGCATCTGTAAATCATTCCCTTGATTTACAAATGCGGTTAAGGTAAACAACCGCATCTGTAAATCATTGCCATTCATGAACCTGGGCACACCTCTGGAGCATTTACAGATGCGGTTACGGGAAACAACCGCATTTGTAAATCATTGCCATTCATGAACCTGGGCACACCTTTGGAGCATTTACAGATGCGGTTACGGGAAACAACCGCATTTGTAAATCTCTGATTTACAAATGCGTGTTGATCAAATGCGGTTGTTTAGCCGCATTTGTAAAATGAAAATAGCCGCATTTGTTTTACGTTTCTGCATCAGTGTTAGTTAGGAGCATTAGGAGGGGGGTGCGTTAGTAGATAGGTGTAGGAGTTAAAATAGGAGGTGCCAAAGTGAGAGAAGAAGTCACACCTTCCTCATGACTTGTTTAGGCGCCATTTTCATTTGAATTTGGGGGGAGTTTTTGAATTCATTTAGCTTGCATTTGAGCACCTTCACACTATAAATTAAGGTGCTGCCCTTGTATTTTTCATATTTGAATTTTGAATTAGAGAAACTATACTCAACTTTTGAGTGAGCATTGGAGAGCTTTGCATCTTCTTCACTAGTCTTATCTTGAAGGTTCAATGGTTACCTCAAGTGGCGGCTTGCACACTCATCTAGGAGCCTTCATCCTCTTAGTGGCGTGTCCATCCAACCATACCTCCTTCTTCATGAGCATTCTCTTCTCCTTCCTTCCTTCTCTTTTAATTTTCATGTCTTAGCTTGTGTTCTTGTGTGTTGGTTCGGTTATTTTGTGTTTCTAGCATCTTGTTCTTCCTTTATCTTTGTTTTGGTTCGGTGCCTTTAATTTCCAGCACTTATTTTCAGTTTCCTTGCCTTTAATTTCATTTTTGTTCGGTTCAATTCTCTTCTATGCCAATTTTATTCGGTGCTATGGTTTTTCCTATCACTTTAATTGGTTCAATTTGACAATAATTGGAACTTCCATATGAGTTTGTGTTTTGACATGAGTTTTGGTGAGTTATTGACTTAGAACATTGATCCAATTCTAAGAAAAAGTGCCTCTCTAATGACCAACTCAAGATGTTTCCTAAGAATGTCAAGAACCTTTCATCTTATGTTCTTGAATTCACATCAACCTACCTCATTTTCCTCGTCAAGGTGGTAAGATCAAGCGCACGAAGATATTCATGGTTTTTTGAAAAACCACCTTAAGCTTTTCTCAAAATATGCTTTACTGCACAAAAAATGAATCTGTTGTTCCTCAAAAGAATAGATTATTTTTTAACTGGTGCCTTGCTTTTAAAGTTGTTTTCATAGCTTTGCTTTTGCACCAAGAAGCTTGGCTCAGTCTCTTCTGCTATAAAAATACTGAGCTGCAACAGTTTAAAATCTCTCTTTGTCTTTTTGAAAATAAACCTGTTCTTTTTATTTTAAAATTTGTGCTTTTTATAACAGTTTTTTAACTGTTTTTGAAAATTTGTTATAAATCGCTTCTTATATAAAGAGAGGATCATTTCACTTGAAAACAGTGCTGAGCAATCAAGTTTTAAATAGAGATTGAAAGGTTTTCAGTGAGTTGAAAAGGATTTGCACGTGTTCTTGAAAAAGTTTCCAAAAGAAGTCAAAGTGTGCTTGTTCTTGTGGACCTTCAGCTTCAGCTTGGTGAAGGTGCTGTCACTGGTGTGCTGTAATCTGTTCTACTGGTTTTTCAGTTTCTTGCATTCTCTTTTCACGTGTATTTGATTCCATCATTTTTTTCTTTGTAGTAGTGGTTGTCGAACACTTCTTGATAGTGTTTTTTGAAGTGTTGGTTGAGCTGAAATAGTGTTTTTCAGCTTTGTGTGCCTTGTTCTTGTAGGGTTCAAGAACTTAAGGTTTTGTAATTGATTTGTACTATATTTTAGTGGATTTCACCTTGGGTAAGGTGAGACTGGATGTAGCTTTTATTGAGTGCACCAGTATAAATGTGTGGTGTTCAATCTCTCTTAATCTCTGCACTCATTTACGGTTTCTTGTGTTGATCTGCCAGAAAATAAACCTGTTCAACTGAAATTGAATCTGTTCTTTCTGGGCTTGTTAATACTATTCTTCATATTCTGGAAACTGATCTAAATAGCTTGTAGTTAACTGAGGTTTTTTTTTGTTGTGTTAGAAGTAAATCTTTTTGTCAAAACAAAACCAATTAAGTGCCACATTCTATTCAAGTGTGAGGCTTAATAATCAAAGATTTTTCTTGATTCAACTCTCCGTTTCCATCTTCGCATATTAAACTGATACGTTGTTGGTTGCTAAATTTTCTTAATATCTAGAAAGCATATAACTAAAATACTGTCTTGATAAAGTAATCAGAAAAATAAATCTGTTCTTTCCAAAATAAATAGATCCTTTTGCTCTGTTCTGGTAAAAACCTGAATCTATTTGAAAATTTTATAAGCTCAATTCACCCCCCTCTTGAACTTAAACACTAATAAACCCAACAGGTGTGACTTATCTTTGTACATTGACACCCCTTATTTCTATATCTACACCTTCCTTTAATGTCTTACTAAAAAAACTGTTCAAAAGAAATTACAAAAAGAGACATCCATTGACGCTTATCTCCCAAAGCTTTAGCCTTGCTCCTAGTAATCCTTTGAGGCACGAAGGATGTTGAGCTCATGGGTTGGGCTTGGACCTCCACTTGGGCTTGGACCTTAGGCTCCTCCTTTACTTGGTCTTCATCATATATAGTCCAACAGAGATTCAAAGTTTTTAAGTCAGTTCTGGAAGACATTGTGGGGAAAACTTGGTACTAAACTCTTGTTTTCTACTACTTGTCATCCCCAAACTGATGGTCAGACAAAGTGTTTAATAGGACTTTGGGTCAAATGTTGAGGTGCCTTATTTCCGGGAACCCAAGGGTGTGGGAAAACTTACTTCCTCATATTGAGTTTGCTTATAATAGAGTAGTTAATTCTACTACTTCTCACACCCCTTTTGAGGTTGTGTATGGCTATAATCCCCTCACACCCCTTGATGGAGGAGGGCCAAGCACATCTAACCAAGGAAGCCAAGGCCCAAACCAAGAAGACCGTCTAGACCAAGAGGAGCGTCTAGCTCCAAGAAGTGAGCGTCTAGGACGTGAAGGAGGGAGGCTATCCATGGAGCTAGACCGTCTAGGACCTCTCACAAGATCCATGGCTAAACATATCCAAGCACACATAGAAGAAGCCACGGATGGGAGGGAGAAGACCTTGTACATGCTACTTGGAGGCCCATTAGGGGTAGCTTAGTAGATTAGTGTAGTGTAGAAAGCAAAACTTGCTAACTTAGGGGTGTGCTATCAAAAAGGTGCCCTTAGCAATAGAAGGAGGGGTGTGCTAGCAAATAGGTGCCTTTAGCAAAAGAGGGAGGGGTGTACTATCAAATGTTGCATTTTTTACCTATCTTCTAGAATATTAGGATGATGGTGTGGTTTGACTAAAGTCAATACCCTAGGCAGCCCCCACTTTTTGTATTTCCATCCCTACCCTTTAAGCTTGCTCACCAAGGCTCCTAAATCTATAAATAAGGAGGCCTACCTCATGTATTTTCAAGTTTATTTGAGTAATGTTATGCTGCCATTTTTGTGCACAAGCTTTACTCCTCCTAGAAATCTAGGCTATAAACTTCAATCCTTTCACCTTCTCCCTTGAGCTGGCCGAACCACTCAACCCATACTCATCATGCACCTTCAAGACCAACACAACTCCTAGGAGGGTCTTGTTTCACTCATCCATTGCTTCCGCTCCATCTATTTCTACTTTGATTCAAGAAGAACACATGAAAATGCCATCATTTGGTATCATGAGCTTTTGGTTCTTCAAGATGAGTAGCTTGTCTTTTTAAATTTTCAGTTCTTCTTTATTTTCATCTTGTCATTTCAATTCCATAATTGTCTTGCTGTTTTTTTACATTTTAAATTGTTCTTGGTGTGCTTATGGAAGATCCAACCGAAGCACATGTGTTCAATTGATCTTGAACATTTTCTTGTGCAATTATGATAGGATTCCTTACACATTGAGTGACTGTTTTCTTTTAGGAATTTGAGTCTTTATTGCTTTCTTATAATTGCTTCATTTTATGCTTTGAGTCTTTATTTTCTGAATCTATAAATGTTGTGTCAAGTCATGTGAATCCATAATTGTCATCAATTCTTAGTAGTCCTATTTTTGGCTTGATTGTTTCTTGTTTTTGGGTCTCTTTAATTTGCCTTAATCTGCTGTTATTTTGATCCTTTGCTGCCTTTTTAATTTTAGTTTGAGTTCATAATTGTGTCTTAGTTCTTACACAATTTCCTTCTTACATTTTCCTTTGTGTTAAATTTTGGTATCTTGCTGTTTTTTTTTTCCAGTTTTCCAGATTTCCCCTGTTTCTCTCTCTGTCTGGCTGTTTTTCTGTTTCAAAAATTATTTCCACTCATAGGAAATTTGTGATTCTCTGGAAAATGCAAGTTTGAAGTGTTACAAAAAGGACAAAAAAAGAATCAGATCAAAAAAGGCAACAGAAAAAATATGATAAATCTTACAAAATCAGAGTGCAAATCTTGAGCGCTCCAGCTGGCCTAACTGCACACCAAATTTGCGAAAATTATTAAAAAAAAATGGTGCATGCGTTTTAGGTGATTCCAAAGCCATTGTTTAGATAAGATCCTGAATTTTCTTGCATATAAATTTCAGAGACAAATTTTAAAAAATACAGCTCAGCATAAATCGGGGAACAAACACGTTTTCTGGCCCACAACAATTTTCAGTGGTGCTGTTTTTTTTTATTTGGTCATCTAATCTAGTGCTTTTCTTTAGGAATTCCTTTTGTGTGCCAACTTTTTTTTGAGTACCTTTAATTGTTTGCTTTAATTTCTTGACTCTCTTTCTAAGTTGTCATATTATAAATCCTTTTGGTGGTACTGTTTTTATTCAATTAAATTTGTTTCTTGCTTTTGTTTCTTGACCTCTCTTTTGGGTGCTGGAATTTAATTCTCCTTGGTGCATATGTGCATGGAACTTGACTTGGTTTAGGTTTAGCTCTTGTGAATAGGTGCTGGAAATTGGAGAATTAAAGCCATCATTTTAAGGAGGAGACAAAGCTAAAGCCGAAACAAGGTTGCTTGAAACAAACAATACAAACACCTAGAAGATCAAAAAAAAAAAAAAAATTCAAGACAACAAGGAAGTGCACTAACCCAAAAGAGGATCAACAAAGGGAGTCTTCTTTTCCTTTGCAACTTGGTTTATTATTAATTACCTCTTTAATTACGTTTAGACGGTGAGTGTGTCTTCAAGGGCTCAAAGTGTCCAAGAAGCCTCACCTAGGGCCGAATAGCATAGTAAATTTTTTGCTTAGTAATTTGTTGCTTGTTTGAACTTGTTTTCTATTGTTTTGGTAGAAACGTTTTGCATGATTAGTTTAGTTTAATTTGTGCTAAAACCGACTAGTTTGTTGCATATCTTTTTTTTTTTTTTAGCTTACATAGTTTTATTGCTTTTTGATTTCTCAACTTCTTGTGTTTTAAGTGTTTCACTAAGAGAAATTTTTGTGAGAAGGCATTGGAGACTAGTTTTTGGCAAGGAAAAGGCTTGGTACTTAAGTAGTCCTTTGAGACTCACCTCCCTTACCTGGAAAACTACCTTCTTTATCTTCCCTAATCTTTCTCAAAGTAAAAACGCCTAAATACACAAAGGTCTAGCCATGTCTTCTTCTTCTCATTCTCCAAAGTCTATAGAATGTGAAGTAAAATCTTTGAAAACCCTTTTGAAAGAGGTATCCCAAGCGGTACAATTAATCTCTTCTAGGCAATTGGAGAATGAAAACAAGATTAATGAGTTGGCTAGAGCTCAAGAAGAGAAATCCCAAAAATCTCAAAAATCAAAAAAAACAAATACTCATGCATCCCAAAGCATTGCAACTCTAGGGGAGGGAAGCCTTAGAATTAATGACTACTACCAACCACCCCCTAGAAGAACTAGGCAAAGGGAACAAGAGGTGCCAAGGGAAACTAGAGTAGACCTACCTCATTTTCATGGAAAGGAAAATGTAGAAATATATCTAGATTGGGAGATGAAGGTAGAGCAACTCTTTGCTTGCCATAGGGTAAGTGAGGAACGAAAAGTACCCTTAGCCACCCTTAGTTTCCAAGGAAATGCCATGTATTGGTGGACCTCTTTAGAAAGAGACCGACGTCTTCATAGGGAACCTCCCATAGAATATTGGAATGACCTTAGGGGAGCCCTAAGACGTCGACATATACCTTCTTACTATCATAGGGAGTTGATGGACAAGCTCCAAAGACTCCAACAAAAGAATATGAGTGTATAAGAGTATAGGCAAAAGATGGAGCTCTATATGATGAGAGCCTCTATTAGAGAGGAAGAGGAAACCACCATATCTAGGTTCCTTAGTGGCCTATCACTTGAGATAAGAGATAGAGTAGAGCTCTTACCTTATCAAGACTTGAATGATTTGGTTCAACTTTGCATTAAAGTTGAGCAACAAAATTTGCGCAAAACATCAAGTCAAAAGGTGAGCCCCTATTCTAACTTTTATCCCAAGAGAGAGTTTAAAAGGGAGGGTAGTACATCTAAGGAAAAACCAAAAGAACCTACCAAACCCTTCACCAAAGAAACCTCAACCCCACCCATCAAAGCTAGAGATGTTAAATGTTTTAAGTGCTATGGTAGGGGGCATGTGCAAGCACAATGTCCAAACCAAAGGACTTTGTTTCTTAAAGGTGTAGACGAATACACTAGTGGCGAGGATGAGCTTAGTGAGAAAGAGGAAGGGGGAGAGAATGAGAGGGTAGCTCCATTAGAGGGAGAATTGCTTATGATTAGGAGAACCCTCAACAATCACCCTAGCACATCCATTGAAACACAAAGGGAGAACATATTTCATACAAGATGCAATGTTTTAGAAAATATATGTTCCCTCATTGTGGATAGTGGATCTAGTTGTAATTGTTGTAGTGCTAGGATGGTTGAAAAGCTTAAGCTACAAGTGGTTCCTCACCCAAAACCTTACAAACTTCAATGGCTTAATGAAAATGGGGAACTACATGTAGATAAGCAAGTGGAAATCAAGTTTTCCATAGGGAAATACAAAGATAAAGTTTTATGTGATGTAGTGCCTATGGAAGCTTGCCATATCTTATTAGGGAGGCCATGGCAATTTGACAAGAAAACCTTGCATGATGGTCTCACTAACGAGATTTCCTTCACCCATAAATATAAGAAGTTTGTACTTAGTCCTTTACCACATTCTCAAGTGGTGAAAGACCAAATACAAATGAAACAAAAGAGGGATGAGGAAAACAAAAAAAAAAAAAAAGAGTGCTAGAAAAAGAGAAAATCCTTAGGGATAGGAAGGCGTGGGAGAAGAGTGTTCCTTCCCACAAGGTTGGTCTACAAGAAAAGCCTTTTGAAAATGTTTTAGAAAACTTGCTTCTTGTTGAACAACCAAGCCTTATCTTTTGTAAAGGAGCACTTACATGCACTGCCACAATTCCTTTACCACATTCTCAAGTGGTGAAAGACCAAATACAAATGAAACAAAAGAGGGATGAGGAAAACAAAAAAAAAAAGAGTGCTAGAAAAAGAGAAAATCCTTAGGGATAGGAAGGCGTGGGAGAAGAGTGTTCCTTCCCACAAGGTTGGTCTACAAGAAAAGCCTTTTGAAAATGTTTTAGAAAACTTGCTTCTTGTTGAACAACCAAGCCTTATCTTTTGTAAAGGAGCACTTACATGCACTGCCACAAGTAATGAACTCACGGTTTTACCTCCTCAAATAGAAAACCTTTTGAGTGAATTTGACGATCTATTCTCACAAGAAGGACCCAATGGGCTTCCTCCTCTTAGGGGGATAGAACATCAAATTGACTTCATTCCGGGGGCAAGCCTACCAAATAGGCCTGCTTATAGAACCAACCCCGAGGAAACAAAGGAGATAGAATCACAAGTTCAAGACTTGTTGGAGAAGGGTTGGGTTCAAAAGAGTCTAAGCCCTTGTGCTGTACCTGTCTTGTTGGTGCCTAAAAAAGATGGAAAATGGCGCATGTGTTGTGATTGTAGAGCAATCAACAACATCACCATCAAGTATAGGCATCCAATCCCAAGGCTTGATGATATGCTTGATGAATTGCATGGGTCAACTCTATTCTCCAAAATTGACCTTAAAAGTGGATATCACCAAATTCGAATCAAGGAGGGTGATGAGTGGAAAACCGCTTTTAAGACCAAATTTGGATTATATGAATGGTTGGTGATGCCCTTTGGACTCACTAACGCTCCAAGCACATTCATGAGGCTTATGAATCACACCTTGAGGGATTGTATAGGTAAATATGTAGTAGTTTACTTTGATGATATCTTAGTATATAGTAAAACCCTAGAAGACCATCTAAGTCACCTTAGGGAAGTCTTTCTAGTTCTTAGGAAAAATAGTCTTTTTGCAATTAGGGATAAGTGTACCTTTGGTGTAGATAGTGTAGTCTTTTTAGGCTTTATAGTAAACAAAACGGGGGTACATGTAGATCCCGAGAAAATCAAAGCCATCCAAGAGTGGCCAACTCCACAAAATGTAAGTGATGTAAGAAGTTTTCATGGGTTAGCTAGCTTCTATAGAAGGTTTGTGCCTAATTTTTCTAGCCTAGCTTCTCCTTTGAATGAACTTGTTAAAAAAGATGTTGCATTTTGTTGGAATGAAAAGCATGAGTAAGCCTTTCAAAGGCTAAAAGCTCAACTCACCAATGCACCCATCCTATCTCTCCCAAATTTTTCCAAAACTTTTGAGATAGAGTGTGATGCATCGGGAGTAGGCATAGGCGCGGTATTGTTGCAAGGTGGACACCCCATTGCTTATTTTAGTGAAAAACTCTATGGTGCCACCCTCAACTACCCCACTTATGACAAAGAGCTCTATGCTCTTGTGAGAGCCCTAAAGACTTGGGAACACTATCTTGTGTCCAAAGAATTTGTTATCCATAGTGATCACGAGTCTATAAAATATTTAAAGGGCCAACACAAGCTCAATAAGAGACATGCAAAATGGATGGAATTTCTTGAACAATTTCCTTATGTAATCAAATACAAGAAAGGAAGCACCAATATAGTGGCCGATGCTCTTTCAAGACGCCACATACTCTTTTCAAAATTGGGTGCCCAAATTCTTGGATTTGACCACATAAGAGAGCTTTACCAAGAAGATCAAGAACTTTCATCCATCTATGCCCAATGTCTACATAGAGCGCAAGGAGGTTACTATGTGTCCGAGGGATATCTTTTTAAAGAAGGAAAACTTTGCATTCCCCAAGGAACACATAGAAAACTCCTTGTCAAAGAATCACGTGAAGGGGGACTCATGGGCCATTTTGGAGTTGATAAGACTCTAGATCTTTTGAAAGCAAAATTTTGTTGGCCACACATGAGGAAAGATGTCCAACGCCATTGCTCTAGATGTATCTCATGTTTAAAAGCAAAGTCTAGAACAATGCTGCATGGACTCTACACCCCTTTGCCGATTGCAAATGCTCCTTGGGAAGACATTAGCATGGATTTCATTTTAGGACTTCCTAGGACTGCAAGAGGCCATGACTCTATCTTTGTGGTAGTGGACCGTTTTAGCAAAATGTCTCACTTTATTCCATGCCACAAAGTAGATGATGCTCAAAATATTTCTAAACTCTTCTTTAGAGAAGTGGTGAGACTCCATGGTCTCCCTAGAAGTATAGTGTCCGATAGAGATCCCAAGTTTATAAGTCATTTTTGGAAAACTCTTTGGGGTAAACTTGGAACAAGACTACAATTTTCAACTTCTTGTCATCCTCAAACGGATGGGCAAACCGAAGTAGTCAATAGATCTCTTGGAACTATGCTTAGGGCTATCATGAAGGGCAGCCACAAATCTTGGGATGAGTACCTTCCCCACATTGAATTTGCTTACAATAGAGTAGTTCACAAGACTACTAATGCTTCTCCTTTTGAGGTAGTATATGGTTTTAATCCTCTCACGCCCATGGATTTAATTCCTCTTCCTAATCCACAAGATTTTGTGCATAAGGAAGGAGTAATCAAGGCTGATTTTGTCAAGAAAATGCATGAGAAGATTAAAATTCAAATACAACAACAAAATGAGAAGTACACAAAACACAACAACAAAGGGAAGAGAGAAATAATTTTTGAGGAAGGAGACTTAGTTTGGCTTCATCTTCGAAAAGAAAGATTTCCAAATCAAAGGAAGTCCAAACTAAGTCCCCGAGGTGAGGGACCCTTCCAAGTCCTTAAGCGAGTCAACAACAATGCATATAAATTGGACCTACCTCTTGAATATGGAGTACATGACACATTTAATGTAATTGATCTTTCTCCATTTGTAGGTACCAATGACGATGACGAGCTGGATTTGAGGACAAATCCTTTCCAAGGGGGAGGGGATGATGGAGGAGGGCCAAGCACATCTAACCAAGGAAGCCAAGGCCCAAACCAAGAAGACCGTCTAGACCAAGAGGAGCGTCTAGCTCCAAGAAGTGAGCGTCTAGGACGTGAAGGAAGGAGGCTATCCATGGAGGTAGACCGTCTAGGACCTCTCACAAGATCCATGGCTAAACATATCCAAGCACACATAGAAGAAGCCACGGATGGGAAGGAGAAGACCTTGTACATGCTACTTGGAGGCCCATTAGGGGTAGCTTAGTAGATTAGTGTAGTGTAGAAAGCAAAACTTGCTAACTTAGGGGTGTGCTATCAAAAAGGTGCCCTTAGCAATAGAAGGAGGGATGTGCTAGCAAATAGGTGCCTTTAGCAAAAGAGGGAGGGGTGTACTATCAAATGTTGCATTTTTGACCTATCTTCTAGAATATTAGGATGATGGTGTGGTTTGACTAAAGTCAATACCCTAGGCAGTGTAACATCCCGCCAAATTCTTTCCATATTTATATAATAAAATAAGCGTAGACATTTATTTATAAAATCACATATGTATGTATATTGAAAGTACATCATCCCATACATTGTATCTCAAAAAGAAACGTCCCTCTTATAGGGGTTTTAATACATTCCATCAACTGTTTCAAAATAAAACTAAAATACAGCATAAAAAGAAAACAGGCGATCTCTTCCTCCAACTGCTCACTGAGGAGCTCGACTACCTGCAACATCATCTGCTCCCGTGTAAAATACACGATCATCACAGTTTTAAGAAAAACAGCCACAGAACAAAAACGCAGGGTAAGCTAGATATTTTAAAGAGAATTTAGATATGAAACTTTAAAATCAAGATAAAACAAATTTAAGACGCCCACGTAAAATCCATCAATTTCCCATTCATTTCACACACTTCACAATTTCATCAAGAGTTATTTGTTTCACATAAAACATCAAATGCCTATCAAATCTTAATATTTCTCTTTCTCACGTCCGACTTCCACGGACTCACCACACATAGACACATACCACACCACTGTAAAGTCCACACAGGACAGCTAGTGAAGTCCACACAGGACAGCTAATGAAGTCCACACAAGACAGCTACTGAAGTCCACACAGGACAGCTACTGAAGTCCACACAGGACAGCTACTGAAGTCCACACAGGACAGCTATTGAAGTCCACACAGGACAGCTACTGAAGTCCACACAGGACAGCTACTGAAGTCCACACAGGACAGCTAATGAAGTCCACACAGGACAGCTACTGAAGTCCACACAGGACAGCTACTGAAGTCCACACAGGACAGCTAATGAAGTCCACACAGGACAGCTACTGAAGTCCACACAGGACAGCTACTTAACATCAATTCACCCAATGCACCATACAACACTTAAATGAACACAGCAACAATCATTCCACGGTTCAGATTTTCGAATATCACATGCATTTCACATTTAAATCTCCAACAGTCTCAACGACACTAAAACAGGGGAGTTCGAAATCTGTATTTAAAAACCGGCGATCACGTCGCCCAAGCTCATGAAAACAGAGCATCATGAAAAAGGGGTTTAAAACCGGTGACCACGTCGCCCAAACACATAGAACAGAGTATCGCGAAAACAAAATATGAAACCGGCGACCACGTCGCCCCCACTTCAGAAACAGCTAGCCTACGGCTTTTATTGAAAAACAAAGCTAGCTTCCCTTACCTGAACTTGCGCCAAAACACCAAGAGCTCCAACACCCACCGAAGCTTAAAGATGTCCTAACTCTGTTCTAGAGTCCTGACGGAAAACTCGCAGAGAACTCCCCAGGTATCCAAGTGTAGTCGTCGCTCGTCGTACTGGTGTTTGGGGATGTCTGAAATGCAGCGCGAAGGAGAGAAAAGAGAAGGATGAAGGTAGACTCACTCTGTCACTCTTGAACCACCGCAACGTTCTCCCTCTCAGAAGTGGTTTTTGAATCTAAACCAACTTGTCCACAAATGCCGCTACCACCACCCACTCTGCAGGAAGGCTTGCGTGCACGCTTCCTTGAACAGTACGGCCACGTGTGTCTCTGCGCATGCCAACTCTCTGATGTCACTCTTCTGAAACACCCTTTTTGTCTACGTGTCGCGCGTGCAGGACGTTTCATGCTGGGAGCCTGGGTCCCACCTTATCTGTGTGAAACACGACATCGCGCGTTCCACCGATGACTCATCCTGGCGAACGACCGACGTCTCTCTCTGGAAGACAACCGATCTCTCTCTCTGGAAGACAACCGATGTCTCTCCCTGCAAGACGACCGATCTCTCTCTCTGGAAGACGACCGATGTCTCTCGCCCTGGCGATGTCCGCATGTGTCTCGCCCCCTGGCGATGCCCGCATGTCTCTCGCGCCCTGGCGATGCCCGCATGCCTCGCGCCCTGGCGATGTCTGTGTGCCTCTCGCGCCCCGGTGATGCCCACATGCCACGCGCCCTGGCGATGTCCGCATGCCTCTCGCGCGCTGGCGATATCCGCATGTCTCTCGCGCTGGCGATGTCCGCATGTGTCTCGCCCCCTGGCGATGCCCGCATGTCTCTCGCGCCCTGGCGATGCCCGCATGCCTCGCGCCCTGGCGATGTCTGTGTGCCTCTCGCGCCCCGGCGATGCCCACATGCCACGCGCCCTGGCGATGTCCGCATGCCTCGCGCCATGGCGATGTCCGTGTGCCTCTCGCGCCCTGGCGATGTCCGCATGCCTCTCGCGCGCTGGCGAAATCCTCATGTCTCGCGCCCTGGCGATGACTGATGACAATCGCGACGCCTGGCTGAAGGTTCTTCATCCCACAATGTTACGTCCAAGGTATCACCTCCACATGATTACCTCACGATAAAGTCATCGCACCTGACTACTTGGTTAATAAAATGGTCAGCCGACCGACCTCTACCAGCTCTTTGTATTTTAAATAATAACATCTTCTGAAATTATTTAAATATAACACTTTTATTCCAATTAAAGTTTCTAGGTCCTTACATTCTCCCCAACAAGAAAAATTTTCGTCCTCGAAAATTGAATTACAAGGAAAAGAGGTAGGGATAGGCTTCTCTCATGGTTTCTTCTAACTCCCAAGTTGAATCCCCTGATCTGTCATTTCATTGGTTGAAGTGGAGACTTGCAGACCAGAAAACCTGTCTCATATACTTGATCCTTAAAACTCCTAATTCCTCTTGTTTTAGATGTCCTTCATTGGCATGAACTGATCTGCGATGACTTGGGTGACATCAACATTATTATTCTGTCTAGAAACTGCAGAGATGGAGTTTCTTCCAGGATTTTCTTTTTTCAGTTCAGAAACAACCGGTTTGTAGCTTGGCTTCACATTAGACACCGTTTCTTGTCAAACCGATGGTGGAACAGCAAAAACTTGAGGGAGCACGGTCTCTTTCTTCAGGCGCCCCTCTGGTTCATCTCTTCTTTGATTACTAATAGCAGATCAGGAAAAACCCACCCCTTTAACAAATGGTTGGGATTTCAGAGCTGCTAACTCAGGAATTCCAATGGATACATCCATATTAGCATTGCATGGGATCTCAAGGTGCTCAGTATTCAACACGCAGATCATAAATCCCTCACTGTGTTCAGGGTGAGGACTTGTTGCCACAGCTGACAATGCAACAGTGTTTCTAGGATCAGAAACGAAACGCTGACCACCACAACTGCCCATTTAAAGGACTAGCTGTAAATCCCATCCCATTAGAAACACAAGGCACGGAAAGTTCTGCTTCCACATCCAACTTTCTGCAATTTACTAACATCGCTAGAAGAACTCAACCTCATCATAACACGGCTTACCCTTATTCTTATCCATAGCCATTACCTCCTTCCCTTCTACATTCACAGGCAGAACTGCATCCTCATTTGCCAAGTTCAGGAGATCTACGGCATCAGGAGCCTTTAGTCTCAACCCACCACTTCCATACTCATCTTTCGAATCACGATCAACAAAACAGCATCCATTCTGCGTGAAGCTTTCTCTCTTATCCCAGTAACTTCTCTACCTAGTATTTTTCAGCAAATTTCTCTGTCTAATTGAACTTTAGACATAAATACAATATCTCATCTTTCCTTTTAAGCTTGTGGTTAAGCTAGAGCCATCTCATGCTGTTTCATCGACATAACCATCTTCCAAGCTTCAAATAAAGGAAAATTCATTCTTTCATTCTTGGAACTTAACCCTGGTACTTCCCATGGATACACATGCTTAAGTCTTTAAACCCTCAACATACTGCTTATTTACTCTCCATAACTTATATGTAGCTGAAACTAAACCTTGGTACAACTAAATCTAACTTACACTTGCTTCTTTAATTCCATCAACTCTGCTGGAGCCATTGACACTGGTCCAGCTCCAGGTACCAAAACAATAGAGAATTCCATCTCTCTCTTAGGAGGTAGTCCAGGTATTTCTTCTGGAAATACATCCATGAAATCCTTCACCACATGTATACTGCCCATATCTTCATCATTCTTCACTCCCCCTTGAGCTAGGATCACAAGGCACGTCGCCCCTTCTTTCAACTCCGACCATACATGCTGAGCAGATATCATATCTGTCTCTTGGAGATCTGGAAACACCACTTCCTGCCTACTGCAATCTATGAGAATGTGATTGGCAAATAGCCAATCCATTCCCAGGATAACATCCAGATCCTGAAGAGGTAGACAGATCAAATTCACTTTGAACCTGCGTCCCTCTACTATCACTGGACATTCAGAGCAAACTGGGGAGGTCAAAACCTGTCCTGATGCAGGTGTAGAGATCAACCGTTCAAATGACAGCTCCTTCACTAGAAGGCCCAGTTCGGTTGCACACCGATTTGACACAAAAGAGTGTGTCGCTCCAGAATCAAACAAAACTCTAACGTATCTACCAGCTATAAACAAGCACCTTGTACTAGGTTACCTGCCTGAGATGCCTCCGCTCCAGACATGGCAAACACTCTCCCTGCTGCCTGAGGTCTGCTGCCTTCGTTCCTCAACTGCTGGGAACCACTGGGTTGAGTCGCCCTATTCCCGTTAGGACACTCTCTAGCAAGGTGTCCCGTCTCTCGGCAGATGTAGCATCTTCTCCCTGAATCTCTCTTGGGGCACACATTGGATGTGTGTGGTCCACCACAATGGAGACATCTGAGTTTCCAGAGCTGTTGCTGCTGAAACTGGGGAGGTGCTGCTTCTGCCCTATGCTGTGGAGGTCTCGCATAAGGCTTATTCTGCTGTTGCTGCACCTTGGCCTTCCCATTGGAAGAACCCCCTGGGTATGACCTGATCACCCGGGAGTCACTCTTCTCCAGTGTCTCCACCATCTTCGCCTTCTCCACTAAGGCGTGAAATTCTCTTATGCACATAGGTGCTATGGTCCTCTTCAGCTCATGCTTCAGTCCTTCTTCAAATTTCCTACACCTCCAAGCCTCAGAGGTCGCCTGGGTATAGAATCGGGCGAGGTACTCAAACCGAGCAGCATAAGCATTCACTGACATCTCCCCCTGCTCCAACCTGAGGAATTCTGCTTCCTTCGCAAACCTTGCACTATCTGGAAAGTATTTTTCCAGAAATCTCACCCTGAAGCTCTCCCAGTCTAAAACATCAGCTCTGGCTTCCATCATCTGCTGAGCTCCCATCCACCAGAACTCGGCTTCTCCAGATAGCAGATAGGTGGCGAATACCAATTTCTTCTCTTCAGGGCAGGAGGTCGCCCTAAAGATTTTCTCCAACTCCCTGACCCACTGATCTGCTTGATCAGGGGTAGCATTCCCACTGAACTTGGGTGGGTTGTGCCTCATGAACTCGGTCAGTCCCATCTGTTCCTGAGGCTGACCGACGTGAGAAGTTGTTTTAGCCGACCGAGCAGTTTCCCAATGGTGCATTGCAGCTTGATGATTTTGAGCCATTGCTGCATTCTGTTGTTGGATAGCACTCGCCATCATCTCAATGGCCCTGGCGATCTGGCCCATTTCTGAAGAAGGTTGGGGAGGGGTAGGAGGTCTACGTGCCATCTTCTGTGTAAGATTAGGAAACTATTATTCTCTAATCATATTCCTATAAAATGAACTTGATGAGGAATCAATTCATTTAGAAGACCACATCTAGGTCTTACAAAGGCCAGCATCTCAAATTCATCAAGAATTTTGAGTTTATCAGCCGATCATGATACTTACAGCAGCAAGCATAACACCAAAACAGCCACTGGTATAAAACCATCAGTCCAAACAACCACTTTCAATCAATTACAAAGACACTCAACAAAGTGAAATAATTCACACCAGAATCCAATATATGCTAAACATCAAACTTTCAGGACTAAGATTGAGAATCATCTTGATCCAGTTATGAGTGTGCACCCTCACTACTTTATCAAGATCCTTTCATTCTTAATACTAAAATTTTCAGTTAGGGCATATATTCACTAAAGCACACACAAAATTTCAATGCAAAAACGTTTGAAAACCTTTCACTATAGTTTTTATTTAAAACTCAAATAAATTTTATGAGCAGAAGAAACACAATGGATCCACAGCCCTCAGGTCATCCTAAGGACGAACTGCTCTGATACCATTAATGTAACATCCCGCCAAATTCTTTCCATATTTATATAATAAAATAAGCGTAGACATTTATTTATAAAATCACATATGTATGTATATTGAAAGTACATCATCCCATACATTGTATCTCAAAAGAAACGTCCCTCTTATAGGGGTTTTAATACATTCCATCAACTGTTTCAAAATAAAACTAAAATACAGCATAAAAAGAAAACAGGCGATCTCTTCCTCCAACTGCTCACTGAGGAGCTCGACTACCTGCAACATCATCTGCTCCCGTGTAAAATACACGATCATCACAGTTTTAAGAAAAGCAGCCACAGAACAAAAACGCAGGGTAAGCTAGATATTTTAAAGAGAATTTAGATATGAAACTTTAAAATCAAGATAAAACAAATTTAAGACGCCCACGTAAAATCCATCAATTTCCCATTCATTTCACACACTTCACAATTTCATCAAGAGTTATTTGTTTCACATAAAACATCAAATGCCTATCAAATCTTAATATTTCTCTTTCTCACGTCCGACTTCCACGGACTCACCACACATAGACACATACCACACCACTGTAAAGTCCACACAGGACAGCTAGTGAAGTCCACACAGGACAGCTAATGAAGTCCACACAAGACAGCTACTGAAGTCCACACAGGACAGCTACTGAAGTCCACACAGGACAGCTAATGAAGTCCACACAGGACAGCTACTGAAGTCCACACAGGACAGCTAATGAAGTCCACACAGGACAGCTACTGAAGTCCACACAGGACAGCTAATGAAGTCCACACAGGACAGCTACTGAAGTCCACACAGGACAGCTACTGAAGTCCACACAGGACAGCTACTGAAGTCCACACAGGACAGCTACTGAAGTCCACACAGGACAGCTAATGAAGTCCACACAGGACAGCTACTGAAGTCCACACAGGACAGCTACTTAACATCAATTCACCCAATGCACCATACAACACTTAAATGAACACAGCAACAATCATTCCACGGTTCAGATTTTCGAATATCACATGCATTTCACATTTAAATCTCAAACAGTCTCAACGACACTAAAACAGGGGAGTTCGAAATCTGTATTTAAAAACCGGCGATCACGTCGCCCAAGCTCATGAAAACAGAGCATCATGAAAAAGGGGTTTAAAACCGGTGACCACGTCGCCCAAACACATAGAACAGAGTATCGCGAAAACAAAATATGAAACCGGCGACCACGTCGCCCCCACTTCAGAAACAGCTAGCCTACGGCTTTTATTGAAAAACAAAGCTAGCTTCCCTTACCTGAACTTGCGCCAAAACACCAAGAGCTCCAACACCCACCGAAGCTTAAAGATGTCCTAACTCTGTTCTAGAGTCCTGACGGAAAACTCGCAGAGAACTCCCCAGGTATCCAAGTGTAGTCGTCGCTCGTCGTACTGGTGTTTGGGGATGTCTGAAATGCAGCGCGAAGGAGAGAAAAGAGAAGGATGAAGGTAGACTCACTCTGTCACTCTTGAACCACCGCAACGTTCTCCCTCTCAGAAGTGGTTTTTGAATCTAAACCAACTTGTCCACAAATGCCGCTGCCACCACCCACTCTGCAGGAAGGCTTGCGTGCACGCTTCCTTGAACAGTACGGCCACGTGTGTCTCTGCGCATGCCAACTCTCTGATGTCACTCTTCTGAAACACCCTTTTTGTCTACGTGTCGCGCGTGCAGGACGTTCCATGCTGGGAGCCTGGGTCCCACCTTATCTGTGTGAAACACGACATCACGCGTTCCACCGATGACTCATCCTGGCGAACGACCGACGTCTCTCTCTGGAAGACAACCGATCTCTCTCTCTGGAAGACAACCGATGTCTCTCCCTGCAAGACGACCGATCTCTCTCTCTGGAAGACGACCGATGTCTCTCGCCCTGGCGATGTCCGCATGTGTCTCGCCCCCTGGCGATGCCCGCATGTCTCTCGCGCCCTGGCGATGCCCGCATGCCTCGCGCCCTGGCGATGTCTGTGTGCCTCTCGCGCCCCGGCGATGCCCACATGCCACGTGCCCTGGCGATGTCCGCATGCCTCTCGCGCACTGGCGATATCCGCATGTCTCTCGCGCTGGCGATGTCCGCATGTGTCTCGCCCCCTGGCGATGCCCGCATGTCTCTCGCGCCCTGGCGATGCCCGCATGCCTCGCGCCCTGGCGATGTCTGTGTGCCTCTCGCGCCCCGGCGATGCCCACATGCCACGCGCCCTGGCGATGTCCGCATGCCTCGCGCCATGGCGATGTCCGTGTGCCTCTCGCACCCTGGCGATGTCCGCATGCCTCTCGCGCGCTGGCGAAATCCTCATGTCTCGCGCCCTGGCGATGACTGATGACAATCGCCACGCCTTGCTGAAGGTTCTTCATCCCACAATGTTACGTCCAAGGTATCACCTCCACATGATTACCTCACGATAAAGTCATCGCACCTGACTACTTGGTTAATAAAATGGTCAGCCGACCAACCTCTACCAGCTCTTTGTATTTTAAATAATAACATCTTCTGAAATTATTTAAATATAACACTTTTATTCCAATTAAAGTTTCTAGGTCCTTACAGGCAGCCCCCACTTTTTGTATTTCCATCCCTACCCTTTAAGCTTGCTCACCAAGGCTCCTAAATCTATAAATAAGGAGGCCTACCTCATGTATTTTCAAGTTTATTTGAGTAATGTTATGCTGCCATTTTTGTGCACAAGCTTTACTCCTCGTAGAAATCTAGGCTATAAACTTCAATCCTTTCACCTTCTCCCTTGAGCTGGCCGAACCACTCAACCCATACTCATCATGCACCTTCAAGACCAACACAACTCCTAGGAGGGTCTTGTTTCACTCATCCATTGCTTCCGCTCCATCTATTTCTACTTTGATTCAAGAAGAACACATGAAAATGCCATCACCCCCTAACCTACTTCTTATTCCTATACTTGATGAGGTGTTGTGCAAGGATGGTTTGGAAAAAGCTTATTTTATTAAAAACATGCACCATCACATCAAGCTTCAAATTGAAAGGAAGGTAGGCAAGTATGCCAAGCATGCCAATAAAGGGTGCAAGGAATTGGTCTTTAAACTCGGGGATTGGGTTTGGCTTCACTTGAGGGAGGATCGCTTTCCTACTCAAAGGAAGTCCAAACTTCTACCACGCAATGATGGCCCTTTTCAGGTTATTAAAAAGATCAATGACAATGCTTATGAGTTAGATTTGCCTAATACATACTTAGGAAGTAATTCTTTCAATGTTAGTGATCTGACTCCTTTCTCTGCAGGTCTTCCAAATTCGTGGATGAATTCCCTCCCACCCGAAGAGCATGATGAGGATCTAGAAGAGAGTGCGACCACTAACCAAGCCCAGCATTCCAGGAGGATGACTAGGAGCATGACTCAAGACACAGGGCTAGGTTTAGGATTCACCTCTAGCCAATGCTTTAGCAATAGCCTTCCCCAAAGGATCACAAGGAGTAGAGCACAGGCTTTGGGAGCTGAGCATCAGCTAGTGGCTTTATTTGTAATTTCAGTAGAATAGGGTTCCTTTAGCATAATATGGGGGTGTGCTTATCATTTTAGCTTGAGTAAAGCCTTTAGGGTAGGATTTTGACCTATCTTCTAGAAGAATAGGCCTTAGGGTGCGACATTGACTAGGTCAATATCAAAGCTGCCCCTCTCTTTTGGTTTCCCCATCCTACCTTTGCTCCTTGCTCTCCAAGGCACCATCTCCTATAAATAGAGGGCCTCCCTCCATGTATTTTCATGTTGATTTTGATTAAGTAAAGAAACTCTATACAATTTGTGTGAGGCTTGTGTCCTCTTAGATTTAGGTCTTATCTTGAGTGATTTTGAGAGCTCTCAAGTGGCGGCCATCTACACTTATCTTGGAGGAAACCATACTCCAAGTGGCGGGTTCCTTCTCAAATCCACACCATATGCTTCTTCTTCCATCCTTTTCCTTCATTTTCTGATCCAGCCTCTTGACCCAAGTGCTAGAGCTTCTCCTTCTCGAACCTCGTCCTTACCAGCTTCACGCCAAACACACCAATGACCTCCACCTTCAGCTCCTCCAAGACACCTGAAAGAACAATATGGTGCCTCTGCGGCCGGTTGCGCTCCGACGCTCAAGTCAGTGATTGAATCAACAAAGAACTTCCAAAAAAACTTAGAACCGTGTACAAGTGAATCACCACTGAAAATGAATCCCCCCCAGGCTTGAGTTGTGACTTGTCTCAACGAAGAGCCTTACAACTCTCCTGATCGCTATTGGCCCTACCGGGCTGACGGGCTCTCACCTCTTGGCCGACGACCGAGGTCTTGCCACTGCATCAATGTTCTTACTTCTGCCCCTTTCCTTCGACGACCATTATCTGCTTGTAATGAATGAATTATAAATCTTGTCTTTACAACTCGAATCACTCTTTCTCCTTTATAGCTCAACTTTCACCTTGTGTGGGTTGTGCTTGGTGACCGTGCTAACTGATGTGTGCATCTCACCCTTCAATCCACAGCAGAAACCTTTCCTGAGTTAACTTGATGCGGTGCTAACTTTACTTCTTGACTCATGCTGGTTCCCTTGACTGATTAATCTTTGAAGTCCCCCTTCTCGACTGATAAGCTCCAGAATACCCCTTGTTTACACTCTGGTGACGGGAGATTCCTCCTGAGTCGACCTTGGCTAATAAGCTGAGGAGGACCTCTTCAGTGGATGTCTTTCCCTTGTACTGGGTGGACAAGGGAGATAAAAGCTCCCAGGATAGCTTCAGGAGGGCAAGGAGCCTTGACAACATGGGAGCACTAGACAGAGACCTCTGCAATTTCTGGAAAAGCGTAGCCGCCTCCAACATCTCCATTCCTACAGCGTCTATCATTAGCTTTGAGTCTCTCGAAGACCAGCTAGACAAGCATATAGGTTATCTTTCGTTCTCTTCACTTAGCCTTGTTTCTTTGTGCGTTCAACTGGCATGCCAAGCGTCCCTCATCATCGCCAGAAATTCCTCTGATCTGGTACTCGCCGAATTAATTTTCGGCGATGTTGCCTTCTTTACCGAAATAAGGCGTCCTTTGTGGGATCACCTTTTGCAACCTTCTATTCGCCTTTTCAAATGTCGTTCCTTTATATGAACTCTTCTTGCCTGCACCTGCTCGAAGGCAAGGAGGACTTCTCCTTTCTCGCCTGCACTTGCTCAAAGGCAAGGAGGTCTTCTTCTTTTTCGCCTGCACTTGCTCAAAGGCAAGGCGGTCTTCTTCTTTCTCGCCTACACTTTCTCAAAGGCAAGGAGGTCTTCCTCTGTTCTCGCCTGCACTTGCTCAAAGGCAAGGAGGACTTCCTCGATTGCCTACACTTGCTCAAAGGCAAGGAGGACTTCCTCTTTCTCGCCTGCACTTGCTCAAAGGCAAGGAGGTCTTCCTCTGTTGCCTCAAGATGCGCGAGAACATCTAGGACTTTGAACTTCGCTGGATGCCTCCGATCGCCAAAGGACGATGAGGACTTTAAAAACTTTTCACTTGTGCCCCTGATCGCCTAAGGGCGATGAGGACTTTAAAACCTTTCACTTGTGCCCCTGATCGCCTAAGGGCGATGAGGACTTTAAAACTTTTCACTTGTGCCCCTAATCGCCTGAGGGCGATGAGGTCTTGAAAAACCTTTACTTAAAACGTGCGCAATCATTTTACTTCTCCCTCGAATCACTTCAGGTGATAAGGTTTTTCCAAAAACTTCTTTAAAACGATATGCACACAAACTTTAGTATACTTCAAAATTTCAATTTTGAATATCTTATTTCTTGGGTGGCCTCGTTAAAAACCTTCCTTAAGGAAAAAAAAGAGTGCTCCCTTGCAACTATTTTTACAAAACTGTTCATGATTCCCCTGAGTTTGTACTACTTACGAAATATGAGGTGTGTGGCGTTCCAAGTACGAGGAATCGCCCCTCCTTCCAGTGTCTCCAAGCGGTAGGCGCCGTTCCCGAGTGCTTTGGTTATTCTAAACGGTCCTGCCCACTTGGGTGACAACTTATTCTCCATCACGTACTGGTGGGCCTCCCTCATCACCAGATCGCCGCTTCTGAACTTCCTCGGTATTACTCTAGAATTGTATATTCGTTCTATTCTTCTTTTCACCGTTTCAGCTTTCACTCTTGCTTCCTCTCTGACCTCATCCAGTAAATCCAGGTTCGTTCTTCTCTCTTCATCTGATTCTTCTGCTACAAAGTGTTGAAAACTCAGCGAGCTCTCCTGGATTTCAACTGGAATCATGACGCCACAGCCATACACTAAACTAAAAAGGGCTTCGTGATGCCCACATCGGGCGAGTGGTCCTCGAATGCTTCCACTGGCATCACAGATCGAGCATATTTCTTGCGCTGTGACGCGGTGTACCCACCTCCTGAGAAACCCCGAGCTATAGTGTGGATTTCCCCGTGGATGGGCACTTCATGTTATTGGCCCTCGCTGCTCGTCGGCTGGGAGCTCGACGCATTTGCTGCCTTCTTCTCCAGCAAATAGTCCTTCAAAAATCCACTTCTAACCAACTCGTCGAGTTGGTATCCCAGCGACAGGCAGGAGTCAAGGGTGTGGCCAAAACTTTCGTGGAATTCACACCATGCGTCTGGCTTTGGCCCCAACGCCTTATCTGACATTTTTTCAGGCACCTTCAGCTTGGCAGCTATGTTGGGAATGGCGATCAGGTCCACCAATCTCATCACGAACTCATGCCTCGGAGGGCGCTTGAATTCCCTCAGGCGACCTGGCCCTCTTCCTCTACTACTGTCATCGCCTTTGTTTTTCTTTGGATCATAAGGATGGTATGTCCTTTCATCCTTCTTCACCGTCGCCGTCTCCAACACCCTCTGAGGCTGAGTCTTGGCTTGGGTGCGTGGTTTTGCAGGAGCCATATTCCCTCTCTTCTCCATCACTTCATTCTCAGCGACGATGTGAGCCACAGCACGTCGCCGAATCTCTGCAAACGTTGCGGGGTGGCTCCTGATTAACGACTCGCTGAAGGGTCCAGGTAGCACGCCCTTCTTAAAGGCATGCACGAACATCTCCTCATCTTTACCTGGTAATTGGACTATCTGAGCTCCAAACCTATTCATATAGTCCTTCAAAGATTCCTCCTGGAATTGCCTTACGTCGAACAGATCATACGACACCATAGGCGGTGCGTGGTAAGGTGAGCCTCTGGATCTTCCACTCTAGTGAAGGAGGCCTTCACCGCCGTGATGTTCGTAGGAATCACAGCATCCATGATCGCCTGCAAAAATGGCATTGGAAAAACTCGTGGCGGAGACGTTGGCGCGCCTCCACTAGTCGTGGCACTCTCCCTCTGCTCGCGAAGAGCCTGACGTAACTCTTCATTAACCTTGCTCAGCTCTTCGTTCCTGGCCTGGGAAGCAACCAGGTCGCCATGCATCTTCGTCTGCTCGACGCGTGATGCTGCCACATCTTCTTGCAAAGCATGCATCATCTCCAGCATTTGCGACATCGTCACGTTATCCTGTCCAGATTGTGGCGTAACTGAACTAGATCTGGTTGTCCTCATTTTCCTCATGAAGCTTCTACTAATTTCATACAGTTACCTCTCAACACGCAAAATCTACCTCGCAGCAACGCTCAAGAAACCTTTCAACTTCCTTTGCACGACGACTGATCCAAGAATCTATCGGTAGAAACCTCCAAAAAACCACACCTCACCGATTGAACTTCGACTCAAACGGTAAAAACCTCCAAAATACGATTGCGACAGCAAGCAATCGAACAGAAACCACCGAAAACCTCACAAACTCAACTGTGGATGGGAATCACAGTTTACACGGCCCCACTGTGGGCGCTTGATGATCCAGCCTCTTGACCCAAGCGCTAGAGCTTCTCCTTCTCGAACCTCATCCTTACCAGCTTCACGCCAAACACACCAATGACCTCCACCTTCAGCTCCTCCAAGACACCTGAAAGAATAATATGGCGCCTCTACGGTCGGTTGCGCTCCGACGCTCAAGTCAGTGATTGAATCAACAAAGAACTTCCAAAAAAACTTAGAACCGTGTACAAGTGAATCACCACTGAAAATGAATCCCCCCCTTGATTCCGTTAAGAATTTCATATATATACCTGAGTCTTTCTCTCTCCTGACGGTTATCCCTCTTGACACGTGGATAACATCTGGTCATACACGTGTCACCATCTAGAGTACCTGCAGCTGAAATGTTACTTCCAGTATGCTCCTGCGACTAAGTTATCCACACAGGGAGTAGCTTAGTACACAGGCTACTCTGGGCGCAACCTTAACATGGCGAGCTGGTTAACACTGGGTATCACAGCTCACACTACACATGGTGGTAGATATGCCACTTATCCTCTGTATTTAGACCATACAACAAGTGCTTGCCAAGTCTTCTCAAATACCCAGCGATGTGCTCTTTCGGCGACTTGCTGACCACCTGATCTCCTAACCTTCACACACGGCGATCATGTGCAATCTAGGCGATTACTGATCCTTGCGCACGGCGATAAGCGATTATCATCCTCAGACACGGCGATAGGCGATTATCATCCTCAGACACGGCGATAGGCGATTATTAGTCCTCACACGCGATAGGCGATTACTCATCCTCAAGGCGATAGGCGATTACTCATCCTCACAGGCGATAGGCGATTACTGATCTGTACTTCTTGTGTAACGTTCTCGCTGGGAGCCTGGGTCCCAGCTTAACTGTGTGTTAACAGGAAACCCCCGATGACTGATCAGTGCTTCTTTACTTCTCACGCTCTGCTTCCAAGCGCTCGTCGCGCTCTGCCTCCAGGCGCTCATCGCGCTCTGCCTCCAGGCGTTCATCTGACGCTGATCTGCGGGTGATGGTCCCTTAGTCACCGACCACCGATCACCATTCTGAGTGATCGCCTCCCTAATTCACCTGCTATCCTCTACCACGTGTCACCCCGTGAACCGTCCACGTGGTCAACTGCTGCTGACGTCATCGACTACCGATGACCGACCGGATCATTTTCCATTACACTTTATCTTTGTGTTGATATTCTTGTTTTTGCTTCTTTCCATTTTGGTTTCCTTCCATATCTTGTGTTTCCTTTCATGTTTTTACATTCCTCACCATACATCATGTTCACCTTATTATGTGATTTTTCTCTTTGCCTTTAGAAGTGAACCTTCACACTTACTTAGCCACTTTGTTAAGTTTGTGTCCAGTGGGAATCTTCCCTAGTTCTCACAATATACTTGTTAAAAATCTCAATCATAAGTAAAGTGTCACCTCTAAAATGGACAAAGCTAAAATCAACTCACATCATAAGATGACCTAACTCTATGTAAGAGCAACTACCCGAGTATAGACACTTTGCAAGCAGATGTTATGGTTAAGTTGTTTCGGTGCATGGTAAGTCAGGTTATCTCTATGAGTGAATGATCAGATGATCAGTTGAGTAGGCGCTTTGCAAAACCAAGCTTGGTGAGATCGAGATATATGGACCTGGGCCAAGTTTGAGAGATACACCTATACAAGTCAAGAGTGACAAAGGACTTGCCTTAGCTAGGTGTGTTGCCCCAATTGGGTATTGACTCCGGTCTCCCTACTGCTCTAATTCGTGGATCAGTTGTGTTAGAGGGCATGTGGATCACTAGTGCAGAAAAGCCAAACAAATGTGGCTATTTCATATTTATAAGTGTGTCTATACAGCCGCACTTGATCAACACGTAGTTATAAATCTAACATTTACAAATGCGGCTAAAATAGCCGTATTTGTAAATCCAATTTATAAATGTGGTTTTCCTAAATACCCGTATTCGAAAATGCTTCTGGAGAGAAGAAAAAAGAATAAAATATTGGATTTATAGATGCGGCTTTGAAAGCCGCAAAAGCCGCATCCATAAATTCCATTTACAAATGCGACTATTGTAAATAGCCGCATTTGTAAATGGAATTTATGGATGCGGCTTTGGTAAAAGCCGCATTTGTAAATGTTGCGCTGCATTTATAAATGCGGCTATTGTAAATAATCACATTTGTAAATAGTAATTCTTTTTCTAGTACATTCTGTTTAGTGCTGTAGTGGCCAGACCTCGATCGTCGAGAACAGATAGTAAAGGGTGAACCACGTCAGCTGGGTCCCACAGCATGGACCAAAGCCACATGGAGTGGACCTCGCAGGCAGCTTGGATTAGTGGGTGATCGGTCATCAGTGTGTCCCCTCAGAGAGAGGTGATCAGTCATCGGTGTGTTCCGTCGGAGAAGGGTGATCGGTGTGCCTCCTCGGAGAGGGGTGATTAGTCATCAGTGTGTTCCCTCGGAGAAGGTGATCGGTGTGCCTCCTCAGAGAGGGGTGATCAGTCATCGGTGTGTTCCCTCGGAGAAGGGTGATCGGTGTGTACTGACCAAGTAGTCAGGTGTGATGACGTAATTGTGAGGTAGTCCTGTGGGCATGCTTGAGGAGGGCATGTGGATCAAGAAGAGTAAGAGAAAGGAAAGTGTAGCTTAGAAGTCGATGAGATTGTCGTTTGTTGAAGAAGGCGGCGGTCTCCGATTTCTCTCGTATGTAATCAGTAATCGCCTAGATTACACATGATCGCCGTGTGTGAAGATTAGGAGATCAGGTGGTCAACAAGTCGCCGAAAGGAGCACATCGCCGAGTATTTGAGAAGACGTGGTAAGCACTTATTATATGGTCAAAATACAGAAGATAAATGGCATGTCTGATAGATGGATGCGGAAGCTTATGGAGGAGGTGAGCAAGGCCTTCCTAGGAAGCATGGGTGCCTTGAAGGTGCATGAAGAGTGAGGAAATGGGGAGGTTTGGCCAGCCCCTTTGGTAGTGATGAATTGAAGACTAAAACCTAAGTGTTAGGCAAGGAGTAGTGTATGGCACAATTTGGGCCGCATAACAATACTATATTTAATCTTCAAAATACATGAGGTAGGCCTCCTTATTTATAGATTTATGAGCCTTGGTGAGCAAGCTTAAAGGGTAGGGATGGAAATACAAAAAGTGGGGCTGCCTAGGGTATTGACTTTAGTCAAACCACACCATCATCCTAATATTCTAGAAGATAGGTCAAAAATGCAACATTTGATAGTACACCCTTCCTTCTTTTGCTAAAGGCACCTATTTGCTAGCACACCCCTCCTTCTATTGCTAAGGGCACCTTTTTGATAGCACACCCCTAAGTGAGCAAGTTTTGCTTTCTACACTACACTAATCTACTAAGCTACCCGTAATGGGCCTCCAAGTAGCATGTACAAGGTCTTCTCCCTCCCATCCGTGGCTTGACTCATTTGGGCGTGAATGTGCTTGGCCATGGACCTTGTGAGAGGTCCTAGACGGTCTAGGCTCCCTCCTAGACGCTCCTCATGTAGCTCCCCCTTGTCTTGTGCTAGACGCTCTCCATGTGGTTCTAGACGGTCTAGTCTTGGCCCTTGGCTTTCATGGTGGGGTGAGCTTGGCCTCCCTCCATCAATGTCTGCCGCCAAAGTAGAGAAGATAAGTGGCATATCTGCCACCATGTGTAGTGTGAGCCATGATACCCAGTGTTAACCAGCTCACCATGTTAAGGTTGTGCCCAGAGTAGCCTGTGCACTAAGCTACTCCCTGTGTGGATAACTTAGTCGCAGGAGCAAAGTGAAAGTAACGTTTCAGCTGCAGGTACTCCAGATGGTGACACGTGTATGACCAGATGTTATCCACGTGTCAAGAGGAATAACCGTTAGGAGAGAGAAAGACTCGGAGGAGGTTTTTCTTTTGATTGGTGGTGATTCACTTGCACATGGTTCTGAGTTTTCTCTGAAATTCTTTGTTGATTCGATCACTGACTTGAGCGTCGGAGCGCAACCGGCCGCAGAGGCGCCATACTGTTCTTTCAGGTCTCTTTGAGGATTATCAGGTGAAGGTCATCGGTGTACTTGGCGTGAAGCTGGAGAGGATGAGGTTTGAAAAGGAGACGTTCTAACGCTTTGGTCAAGAGGCTGGAACATCAGGCGCCCACCGTGGGGCCGTGTAAACTGTGATTCCCATCCACAGTTGAGTTTGTGAGGTTTTCGGTAGTTTCTGTTCGATTGCTTGCTACCGCAATCGTTTTTCGGAGGCTTTGACCGTTTGAATTGAAGTTCAATCGGTGAAGAGTGGTTTTCTGGAAGTTTTGACCGTTTGAATCGAAGTTCAATCGGTGAAGAGTGGTTTTCTGGAGGTCTCTACCGATTGATTCCTGGATCAATCGTTGTGCGAAGGAAGTTGAAAAGTTTCTTGAACGTTGTTGCGAGATAATTTTTGCGTGTTGAAAGGTAACTGTGTGAAATTAGTAGAAGTTTCATGAGAAAAATGAGGACAACCAGATCTAGTTCAGTTGCATCACAATCCGGAGAGAACAACGTGACGATGTCGCAAATGCTGGAGATGACGCGTGCTTTGCAAGAAAATGTGGCAGCATTGCGCATCGAGCAGACGAAGATGCACGACGACCTGGTCGCTTCTCAGGCCAGGAACGAAGAGCTGAGTAAGGTTAATGAAGAGTTACGTAAGGCTCTTCACGAGCAGAGGGAGTCCTCATTTTTCCAATACCATTTTCGCAGGCGATCATGGATGCTGTGATTCCTACAAACATCACGGCGGTGAAGGCCTCCTTCACTGGAATGGAAGATCCAGAGGCTCACCTTACCGCGTTTCATACGCAGATGATGTTGTCGGGAGGTCGGATGCGGTCTATTGCAAGATGTTCATGAGCACTCTCCACAGCACAGCGTTGGATTGGTTTGTAAGCCTACCTATTGGTCACATTTCCAGTTTCCAGCAATTCTCCAAGCTTTTCGTCGATCAGTACATTGTGAATAACGCACCGCCTATGGTGTCGTACGATCTGTTCGACGTAAGGCAATTCCAGGGGGAATCTTTGAAGGACTATCTGAATAGGTTTGGAGCTCAGATAGTCCGACTACCAGGTAAAACTGAGGAGATGTTCGTGCACGCCTTTAAGAAGGGCGTGCTACCTGGACCCTTCAGCGAATCGTTAATCAGGAGCCACCCTGCAACGTTTGCAGAGATTCGGCGACGTGCTGTGGCTCACATCGCCGCTGAGAATGAAGTGATAGAGAAGAGAGGGAATATGGCTCCTGCGAAACCCAGTTTTAGTTTAGTGCATGGCTGTGACGCGATGATTCCAGTTGAAAATCCAGGAGAGCTCGTCGAGATTTCAACACTTTGCAGCAGAAGAATCAAATGAAGAGAGAAGAATGAACCTGGATTTACTGGATGAGGTCAGAGAGGAAGCAAGAGTGAAAGCTGAAGTGGTGAAAAGAAGAATTGAATGAAGATACAATTCTAGAGTAATACCGAGGCAGTCCAGAAGCGGCGATCTGGTGATGAGGAAGGCCCACCGGTACGAGATGGAGAATAAGTTGTCACCAAAGTGGACAGGATCGTTTAGAATAACCGAAGCACTTGGGAACAGCGCCTACCGCTTGGAGACACTAGAAGGAGGGGCGATTCCTCGTACTTGGAACGCTACAGAGAGGGGTGATTAGTCATCAGCCTACAGAGAGGGGTGATTAGTCATCAGCCTACAGAGAAGGGCGATGAGTCATCAGCCTACAGAAAGGGGTGATTAGTCATCAGCCTACAGAAAGGGGTGATTAGTCATCAGCTTAGAGAGAAGGGTGATTAGTCATCAGCCTACAGAGAAGGGTGATGAGTCATCAGCATGTTCCCACAAAGAAGGGTGAGTAGTCATCAGCGTGATGGTCACTAGAAAGGGCTGATGTGTCCTCGTCACTTCGCAGGGTGATCAGTCCTCGGCAACAGAGTGTGACGAGGTGACATCGGTCTTGGGTGATTTGAATAGCGTAAACAGAACAGCGAAGATTGGTTCCCAGAGTGGGCCAGTGACCAGTTAAATACCCAGAGGTAGGGAGAGGCCTGGATCACGAAGAGCCTATGCGGGTAGTAGGGAGAGCACAATTAGGTACAGGGTCCTGAGGGGTCGAGTACTCATCAGAACTAGGGTTTCCCAGTGAAGCTACATGCATGGCACGTGAACAGTGAAGGTACTCCCAGAACAGGTGGCCCAGAGACTAGGTGCACAAGGAGGCACCCAGGTGGTCACCCTGTGAGAGTTTGCACTCCAGAGAAGGAAACCTTATATGCTAGATTACCCTAAGAGTGGGTGATAGCGGCGCAAGGGTATTCCAGTAAACCCTAAATATGGCTAGTAGTGCAGTGAACCCTAATTAGGGCTAGCGGCGCTGTAAACCCTAGACTATATAAGGGACAGTAAAATACTTCACAAAGGTACGCAGTTTCTAGACCTAAACACAGAGAAACTCAATACACTTGGTGTTCCTTGCCCTACACTGACTTGAGCGTCGGAGTGCAAACGGCCTCTAGGGCGCCCCTTTCTCTTTTGCAAGTGCAGATTGTTTCGTAAGATTCAAGCACGTATCAACATGAGGAAGGAGGCGTGTGAGTGTCGTGGAGTCAACTGACAGGCGAGTCAACCGGCAAGAACAGTGGTGATAGAGGAGAAGTGACCCCTGTATCCATATTCTCAGACCCGGTCCCCTGTCTAGATTGCTCCTTTTCCACCATCAGTGATTCCTCAAGCTTTTGGTACCCTGAACGAGACATTACATGCGTGGTAAGATTCATCAAAGCTATTTCTTATTATTTCTTCCGAAGATCCTATCATAAATGAAATAAACAAAGTGAATTAAATAATATTATCTTATTAATAGTTAAGTAACTTCACTTACCATCCAAGCTTCATTTCCACGGCTTTCTTTAAAAAGACGCCATGTCTCTTCATCAATGTGTTGGTACTTTAAACAAGGACTTTCGCCTTTATGCTTGCCAAAAACATAATTCGTCGTCAGTCTTGACTTAAACTGAAGAAATTTAAGTCCGATATTGGATAGAATCTTTGATCGCAGAGGTTCCACATTAGGGATTTGAAAATTTCCCTGCAAAATAATATCATCACATTAAAATTAATCAATGAATATTAAAAGGCAATATATATGATAACGATAATAACTCCAAGATAGCTGCTAAAAGTCTCAGCATTAGGACTAGAAGCCACTCCAGTGTTGACATCAATATCAACATGTGTCTTCTCACCAGCAGCACGTCTCAATGACAGATGCTTCAATCTAGTATGTCCTCTGCTGCCTCGTCTGGATCGGGGTCGGATTGGAGTCTAATAGTCATCCATATTTGTGTTAAAAAATTGAAAATACATACATTAGTCAACCTGCATCGAAAAAAAATCATATAAAACATGATCCGGTCGGTCATCGGTAGTCGATGACGTCAGCAGCAAATAACCACGTGAACCATTCACAGGGTGACACGTGGAATAAGAAAGCAGGTGAATCAGGGAGGAGATCACTCAGAACGGTGATCGGTGGTCAGTTACTAAGTGACCACCACCCACAGATCAGTGCCTAGATGAGCGCTTGGAAGCAGAGCGCGAGAAGTAATGAAGCACCGATCAGTCATCGGTGCATGGTCATCGGGGTTTCTTGCTACACGCAGTTAAACTGGGACCTAGGCTCCCAGCGAGAGCGTTACGCATGCACCTCGCATGATTCCAAACCAGAAGAAGAAGAGCTGCTCGCCAGTAGGGTCGTGCATGAGGATGGTATGAGAGAGCTAGTAAGCTGGACAGTGATCAGTGACTCTCTTAACCCATTACGTTCATGGCACTGTGCGGTGAGATCATGCATGCAGGATGCAGCGCCTGGTGAGTGTGTTTAGACCAGCCACCTTTGGTGTTCTCCTAGGAGCATGCGACTCACTCAGAGGGAAGAAACACCCTAAGTTACTCCGCAAGGGAATAACTTAGGCGCACAGAGAAAAGCGCAAAGGCCCTTCAGGTGTGACACGCGTACGGTTAGATGTAAGTTGCATGCCTCCACGTGTCACCATCTGAGAGAGAGGCGCGGCCCAAGTATAAAAGCACTCCACGTCATGTAAGGTACACAAATTACAGTTTTTACACAGATTACATACATTTCTGAGTCATTGTGAGCATGTTTTACACACGTTGAATAGTGATAACAAAATTCAGTTAGAGAGAGAAGGTGGATTTGAGAGGACACATGAGTCCCACAGAGAGATTCAGAGAGAGTTTTTGGTGGTTTTGTTACCTGACTTGAGCGTCGGAGTGCAAACGGCCGCTAGAGGCGCCGTCTGTGTTGTTTTGCAGGCATCGTTTGGAGTTCCAGAGAAGGTTCTTGGAGTGTTCTTGTAGAACACGCGGTTGCAGAAGGCTAGAAGAAGGAGTGACGAGGCATATCCTCCACATTCGAGTCAGCAGCAGGATCATTTGGCGCCCACCGTGGGGCCCGTGTGAATCTTGTTCCCATCCACATAGCAATTCTTGAGGTTTCTTGAAGTTTTCATCGAAGGTTTTGCTGAGAAGATGAGTAGAAGAACCAGACAAACCACACCTGCGCCATCTGGTGAAGAAGGAGCTGTTACCATGGCGCAGGTCATGGAGATGATGCGCGTGCTGCAGGATAATGTCGCGGCATCGAGAGCTGAGCAGGAGAAGATGCATGCAGAGCTGACTGCATCGCAGAGCAGAAATGAAGAGTTGAACCGTATAAACGAGGAATTGCGTAGGGAATTGCAGGTGCAGAAGGAGCGCGCAGTTGAAGATAGGACGTCGATGCCGCCATCGCCTCCTAGAGCATTCCCTATGCCTTTCTCCCCCGAGATTATGAACACAGTGGTGCCTCCCAACCTGGTGGGAGTGAAGGCGTCATTCACGGGGGTGGAAGATCCAGAAGCACATCTGACAGCCTTCCACACTCAGATGATGCTGTTTGGAGGCTCAGATGTTATGTACTGCAAAATGTTTATGAGTACACTGAGCGGAATAGCTATGCAGTGGTTTGTGAGCCTGCCAGAGGGCCACATCACCTCCTTCCATCAGTTTTCGAAGCTATTCACGGAGCAGTATATCGTCAACAGAGCGCAACTGGTGGTATCCTACGATCTGTTAGACGTGCGCCAGTACCAGGGGGAGTTGCTGAAGGACTACCTCAACCGTTTCGGTGCGTAGGTAGTGAGATTGCCCAGTAAGGACGAGAACATGCTGGTGCATGCATTTAAGAAAGGTCTACTGCCTGGTCCTTTCAGTGAATCACTCATCAGGAGCCACCCTGCCACCTTCACTGAGATTCAGCGACGCGCGGTGGCGCACATAGTAGCAGAGACAGAGGTCTCTGAGAAAAGAGGTAGTGCTGCATCGTCGAAGCCGCGCGGAGGTCAGGGGAAGCAGCAGCAACAGGCGCGGGTACATGAGGCCAAGGAAGGGAAGAAGGCGTAGGGAAGGCCTCGTCCCTATGCACCCAGGAAGGACCAGACCAGGGGACGTGCAAGGGAGAGCAACGCACCCCCTAGGTATGATTTCATGGTAGAGTTGGCGGAGCTGATCGCCATCCCTGCCGTGGCTGCAAGACTCCGAGTACCAGAGAAAACAGACAAGGTACTTGGAAGGAAGAAGGATGAGTGGTGTGAATTCCATCAAGCTTATGGACACACACTCCACACCTGCTTGGCGTTGGGGCATCAACTTACTAAATTGGTGAAGACAGGATTCCTGACCGATTACCTGCAGAAGGCGCAAGGTGATCGCGCTTCGGGGTCTCAGGCAGGTGATCAGCAACATGAAATCCTTGTGCACGGGGAAGTGAGGACGATCGCGGGGGGTTTCTCTGGTGGAGGGTGCTCCGCGTCGCAAAGAAGAAGGTACGCACGCTCAGTGATGGCTGTAGACTTAGTGAATGAAGGCCATTTCCCCGAGGTGGATATCACATTCACAAGGGCTGATCTGCAGGACGTTGTGATGGCCTTCACATGTTGAGCTCTCCTTGGATGTTGAAGATGGTGCGGAAGCAATGGTTGAAATGAGCAAGACCCTCCTAGGAGTGATGGTGATCTTGAAGGTGCATGAAGTGTATGAAAATGAGAGAGGTTTGGCCAGCTCTCTTTGGTGGTGAAGGAGTGAAGATTAAAACCATAAATCAAGAGATTTAGGCAAGGGAGTAAGTATGGCACAAATTTGGCAGCATAACTTTACTCAAATTAATCTTGAAAATACATGAGGTAGGCCTCCTTATTTATAGATTTAGGAGCCTTGGTGAGCAAGCTTAAAGGGTAGGGATGGAAATACAAAAAGTGGGGGCTGCCTAGGGTATTGACTTTAGTCAAACCACACCATCATCCTAATATTCTAGAAGATAGGTCAAAAATGCAACATTTGATAGTACACCCCTCCTTCTTTTGCTAAAGGCACCTATTTGCTAGCACACCCCTCCTTCTATTCCTAAGGGCACCTTTTTGATAGCACACCCCTAAGTGAGCAAGTTTTGCTTTCTACACTACACTAATCTACTAAGCTACCCCTAATGGGCCTCCAAGTAGCATGTACAAGGTCTTCTCCCTCCCATCCGTGACTTGACTCATTTGGGTGTGAATGTGCTTGGCCATGGACCTTGTGAGAGGTCCTAGACGGTCTAGACTCCCTCCTAGACGCTCCTCATGTAGCTCCCCCTTGTCCTGTGCTAGACGCTCTCCATGTGGTTCTAGACGGTCTAGTCTTGGCCCTTGGCTTTCATGGTGGGGTGAGCTTGGCCTTTCTCCATCACGTTGTACCCCACGACAACGATCCTGTGGTCATCTCCCTTGTGACAGCAGGAAGACGAGTGCACAGGGTGCTCGTAGACCAAGGAAGCACAGTGGACGTCATGTTCTGGCCGATGTTCAACAAGCTGCAGCTGTCCCTCGATCAGCTGAGGCCATATGTTGGGTGCTTTATCGCTTCACGGGGGACCAGGTCGAGGTGCGGGGCAACAGGTTGGGTGCAGTGCCATCGACAAGGCACATGAAGTTGAAGCTGTCGTCGATGGAAAGGGCTGTCATTACCATAAAGTCAGATCAGGCTAAGGCTAGGCGCTGTTATAAGAATAGCCTCAAGCAGAAGAGAAGCGTCTGCCATGTCACTACGACACCACCATTAGGTGTGCTCCAGGAGCGATCGGTGGTTCATGGTACACAGGTAGATCAAGTGATGGAAGATGCTACACTGGGGGGCTCCCAGGTAGCTCAGGTGGAAGCTGAAGCAAAGGGCATGATCGCTCCTCGTGAGTCAGGCATCGCCAGGGCGGTCATCGCCAATGAAAGGAGACCCCATCCAGCTGAGGGATGGGTGAAGGTGGAAATAAGGGGAAAGAAGTTTAAGTTGGGGGGATCGCTCGCTGCAGAAGAACGAGCACAGATCGCCGGTGTGATCGAAAGGCACATGGACACCTTTGCATGGTCAGCTTCTGACATGCCAGGGATCGACCCCGATTTTCTTTGCCACCACCTGTCGATGGATCCCAAGGTGCGACCGGTGCGCCAGAGGCGAAGGAAATTCAATGAAGAGAGGAGGAAGGTGATCCATGATGAGACGCAGAAGCTCCTTGCCGCGGGACATATCAGAGAAATCCAGTACCCCGAGTGGTTGGCAAACGTGGTCCAGGTGCAGAAGTCAAACAGCAAGTGGAGGATGTGCGTGGACTTCACTGACCTCAATAAGGCCTGCCCCAAGGACTCCTACCCTCTCCCTAGTATAGACGCATTGGTGGACAGCGCGTCAGGGGGGAAGCTCCTCAACTTTCTGGACGCGTTCTCAGGCTACAACCAGATCAGGATGCACCCTATGGACGAGTGCAAGACCATTTTCATGACGGAACGATCTTGCTACTGCTACAAGGTAATGCCGTTTGGGCTGAAGAACACGGGAGCTACCTACCAGAGACTTATGGATAGGGTGCTCTCGCCCATGCTTGGAAGGAACGTGCATGCATACGTAGATGACATGGGGGTCACGTCGCGAGAGAAGGCGCATCATGTAGCTGATCTGGAGGAACTTTTCACCACCATCGCCAAGTACAGGTTGAAGCTCAACCCTGAAAAGTGTATCTTCAGCGTGGAGGCTGGGAAGTTCTTGGGTTTCCTCCTAACAGAGCGAGGGATTGAGGCGAATCCAGAGAAATGCGCAGCAATCGTGGCGATGAGGAGCCCAACGACGGTGAAGGAGGTGCAGCAGCTCACCGGTCGGTTGGTCGCATTGTCACGGTTTATGTCTGCTGAAGGAGAGAAGGGTCATCTGTAATGCCCCTCAAATTTTATTCATATTTATATAATAAAATAAACGTAAAACAATAATATCAAAAATAACATATGTATATATAATAAAATACATCCATCCCATACATTGTATCTCAAAAGAACATCCCTTCTCTAGGGGATTTTAATACAGATTCATCAAATAGTTTTCAAAAAGAACTAAAATACAGCATTCAAACTCTTCCATCCCTTCCTCCAATAACTCACTGGGGAGCTCTATCACCTGCCACCTTGTCTGCTCCCGTGTAAATTATACACGATCACCACAGATTTAAGGAAAAACAACCACAAAACAAAACAAAGGGGTAAGCTCGCTGTTAAAAAAAAACATTAAATATGAAACTTTATATCAACATAACCCATCCTTTTTCATGTTAGAAATTATGGCTTTAAACTAGAGGGGGGGTGAATTTTTTAAAGAGGTTTTCGCAAACTTTTTGAAGCTAGAATGAGTTTATCTCAGAAACCAATTGATTAAGCAATTCAGTTAGCCAAAACAGTAAGCAAAACTGCACTGTCAGAAAAACAATCGGTTGTTTCTTCGAAACAATCGGTTGTTTATATCAGCAAACAACAAACAAACTGAATTTAAAGAGTAAGGGATAGAAAGATTGTACACAGATGTTTATACTAGTTCACTCCAACCCAGAGCTACATCCAGTCTTCTCAGAACCCCTGAGGAAATCCACTAAGCAATCACACCTTGATCACTTACACAACAACCAAGAGAATGACCTTGAAAACCTCAAGACACACACTCTCCTTGGCCAACACTAAGATTGTTGATCTTGAACACCTCAAGAACACACAGCCAATCTCAGCAACAATACACATAAGAAATGTTTCAGCAGTTTACACAGATTACACTTGTTACAGATGAAGATCTGAAATCAATACAAGTAGAATCCTATTCCAACACCTTGATCAATCTCTTTATCTCTTAAGCAATCTCAGCACTTTTTAAAACTCTCTTAGAAAAACTTTGTCAAAAGCATTCTCTTCTTTAAAAGAGATTTTCTGAATTTATATAAAGAAGTTTGTTACCAAATCTTAACAAACCCATAAAAGCTTTCAAAAAGATTGGTCAAAGCATTTAATGACTGGAGCGTATTCAGTTTCAAATCATTTAAAGCTCAGTCAAAGAAAACAGTTTTTCTGTTATGGTTCCAAAACAAACAATCAGTTGTTTCCTCGAATCAATCAGTTGTTTTGTCACTTAACAGTTTTCTCCATTCAAAAACAGTTTTCAAACTTTCTCAAAACATCTAAGTATAAACAATCGGTTCTTTCGACAGAACAATCGGTTGTTTCAACTTAGTTTGAAAAACACTTTTGTTTTATCAAAAACTGAGATGCTAATTGCTTTGAGATTTAATCTAAGGGTGGATTACACTTTAAACTACCCCAGAACAAAACAATAAAGCAGCACAGCAGCATCAAGCAAGCAAAAGCTTCATCATCCTTCAAAGGATTTGGATTCTTCAAAACCTTGAACACCACTTGGTTCAACATTTCACACATTTCACAATTTCATCAAGTGTCATTCATTCCACATAACCATCAAGTGTCTATCAAAATTTCTCTTTATTCAGCTTTCTCATGTCAGACTTTCCACCGACTCATAACACATAGACACTTGACTCTACTTCCGGAAGACTCGTGCGTTGACTCAGACTCATAGATCTGCACCTGTCATACTACACCACTGTGAATCCACACAGGGTCGTTGTGAATCCACACAGCTATGCGCATAAATAATCTCAATATCATCATTCTCCCAGTATGACAGGGTTAATCCATATAACAGGTCAAGTCAGTTATCTTTCAAACGACTTACCCGTACATATGAACCTCCTTCGACTCTCACCACCTGAATAACTTCATCTATATGATTCCATTATCTCAGGAGAGTCAGGATATCTCCTTATTACAGATCCTTAGTCAATGCACATTCTAAACAAATCTCCATATGGTATTTTCTTTCCTGAAAATACTATGCTTTGATCACTCTTTCACATCATTCCAGTATATCATCCAACACGTAAATGAACAAGGCAACCATAACATACTTTAAACCTTTTCTCACAATCCAAACATATCTCAATCAAATCATACCAAGGTTGATAATTTCGAAAATCATACACCGTTCACAGCATCCACTATATTTAAAAAAAACCACATTTCAATCTCAACAAATACCGATTCACACAAAAACAGGGGATTGTGAAATAAAATTTAAAACTGGTGACCACGTCACCCCAACTTCAGAATCTGCTAGCCTAAGCTAGCTTCCCTTACCTGGACTTGAGCCGATCTCACTAAGAGCTCCAAACCCACCGAGAACTCAAGGATGCCTTAACCTGCACCATAGAGTCCCGATCACAAAACTAACTATAACACTCATATTCTGAGTTAACAGAGACTAACTCTGAAGCCAAGAGAGTCGCACGTAAAGCCTATGCAGAGGCAACTCTCTCAAGTTCAGAAGCAACTTCAAAAACAGAGCACGACGAACTTACTCTGTTTTAAGGCTTTGATCGGAAACTTGCAGAGATACTTGCCCGGAGCCCAGGGGCAGTCACCGATCGTTAAACGGGTGCTTGATGGTGTCGGAAACGTCAACTGGTAGCGAAGATGCCCGAACGTGGAGAGAAGGAGAGAAAGGAAACAGGGAACCAAAACTCAACTCACTCGATTTCTCTCTCCCCAAACAGCGTTCGAACATTGCCTATCAGAAGTGGATTTTGAAATTAAACCACCTTGCCGAGGAATGCCGCTGCCACCACCCACTCTGATGGAAAACTATTGCGTGCAAGTTTCCTCTGACAGGATGGCCACGTGGACACCTTTGTATGCCTAAAACTCTAGAGCCACCTGCCCTACTTACTCTCTGTTGCCAACTGCTCTGGGGACCCTTACTGTCTACGTGTAGCGCCTGCAGAACGCCTTCGCTGGAAGCTTGGGTCCCAGCTTATCTGCGTATAACAGGACCCCTCGATGACCAGGAACCGATGATTGATCTCGCGATGACTATCCACCGATGTCTCACCCTGGCAGACGACCGATGTCTCATCCTGGAAGACGACCGATGTCTCTCCCTGGAAGACGACCGATGTCTCTCCCTGGCAAACGACTGATGTCTGATGACACCTCGTCACCCCTGCTGAAGGCTCATTGACTCACTACTCCACGTCTGTGTTATCACCCCCACATGGCTCGGTGACGTTGGTAGCTTCTCCTGCCCGAGGACAGGTCGGTACTAACTCCTCACGCGCCAATGCATGCAACACTGAGGACAATCTCTTATGCCAAAGCATAGAGTTTCGCATTTATCCCGCATGCATGGCGTATCTAAGGTTCACATCACACCTTGATACATGTGATTTCTGGAACCCACTATGGTCCACTGACTGACCTCTACCATACTGACCTCAGACCTCTTGGGTGACGTCCGAGGTCTGACTACTATGGATTTTCTATTATATGACCTTTTTCATTTTAAATAATAACATACTCAGAAATCATTTAAAATATACCATTTCTATTCTAAATAAATTTCTAGATCCTTACATTCTCCCCAACAAGAAAAATTTTCGTCCCCGAAAATTGACATACCAGGAAAAGAGGTAGGGATAGGCTTCTCTCATGGTTTCTTCTAATTCCTAAGTTGAATCACCAGATCTGTCATCCCACACCACCTTTACCATATTGATAGTCTTGCCTCTGAGCTGTTTACTCTGTTGATCGTCGATCCTAACTGGTTTTGCTTCAAACGACAAGTTATCCTTGATCTGCACATCGTCCACTTCCAACACATGACTAGGGTCTGGAATATACTTTCACAGCTGTGATACGAGAGAGACATTATGTAGATTTACTAATTGGGGAGGTAGAGCAATCTCGTAAGCCACTGGACCTATCCTCCTCAAGATCTGATATGGTCCAACGAACTTAGGAGATAGCTTATTTAATCTGATAGCTCGTCCTACACCCTTGGTCGGTGTTACTCTCATAAACACATGGTCTCCAGTTGCAAACTCCAAAGGTTTTCTCCTCTGATCTGCATAGGATTTCTGCCGACTTTGAGACGCTCTCATTCGGTCTTTTATCTGTTTCACCTTCTCGGTCGTCTGCTGAATCAACTCTGGCCGACCAAAACGGCTTCACCCTCCTGATACCAACATAAAGGAGTTCTGCATTTCCTCCCATACAAGGCTTCATAAGGTGCCATCCCAATACTGGCGTGATAACTATTATTATAAGTAAACTCCACCAGAGGCAACATCTCATCCCAGCTTCCCAATTGATCCGAGACACATGTCCTCAACAGATCTTCTAAGGAATGTATTGTTCTCTCAGACTGCCCATCTGTTTGAGGATGATATGCTGAGCTCATTCTCAACTTAGTTCCCAAAGAATCTTGTAAGGTCTGCCAAAACCGTGAAGTGAACCTGGGATCTCTATCTGAAACAATGCTGGAAGGAACTCCATGCAACCTCACAATTTCTCTGATGTACAACTGTGCCAACTTGGCCATGGATATCCTCAAATTAACTGGAAGAAAGTGAGCACTCTTTGTCAGCCGATCAACTATGACCCAGATTGCATCATGACCCCTTACCGATCTAGGTAAATGAGTGACAAAATCCATCGCAATGCTATCCCATTTCCACTCAGAAATATCCAATTGCTGTAACAAACCACCAGGCCTTTGATGTTCTACCTTCGCCTTCTGACATGTCAAGCAGGTAGCAACATACCGAGCTATTTCTTTCTTCATGCCCGACCACCAAAAAGACTCCTTTAAATCTCGGTACATCTTATTCATACCTGGGTGTAAACTAAGATGACTCTTGTGGCCTTCCTCTAGGATCATCTTCTTCAACTCCTCATTTGCAGGTATGCAAATTCTGCCATTAAATCTCAAGATTCCATCTTTTCCCATCACAAAGTCTTTGGCCCTATCTGTACCTAGTAATTCCACAATACGCTTCAGGCTAAGATCCTCTAATTGCTTCTCCTTTATCGTTCCAATGAAATCATTAGTTATAGTTAACTTACTGCAACTAATATGATTAACATGGAATTCTACTCCAAAGTTTAAATCTCTAAACTGCTCGATCAACTTCTGCTCTTCAATCATCATGGTTGATACTTGTATTGATTTCCTACTCAAAGCATCTGCCACTACATTGGCCTTCCCTGGATGATACATCAGTTCGAAATCATAATCCTTTAGAAACTCCATCCATCTTCTTTGTCTCATATTTAACTCCTTCTGATCAAACAGATATTTCAGGCTTTTATGGTCACTAAACACCTGAAATCGAGCTCCATACAAATAATGCCTCCAAATCTTCAAGGCAAACACCACAGCCGCCAACTCTAAGTCATGAGTAGGATAGTTTCTCTCATGAACTTTGAGTTGCCTTGAAGCATATGCAACTACTCTTTTCTCTTGCATCAAAACACATCCCAAACCCTGATGTGAAGCATCACAGTAAACCTCAAAAGGTTTTCCTATATCCGGGATCACTAACACCGGAGCACTAGTCAATCTCTTCTTTAGCTCCATGAAACTCTGCTCACATTTGTCAGTCCAAGCAAAAGGTTGATCTTTGCGAGTTAACTGAGTCAACGGAGCTACTACCCTGGAAAAATCTTCAATGAACCTCCGATAGTAGCCAGCTAGACCCACAAAACTCCTTATCTCCGTGACTGTCTTAGGACGTTCCCATTGAAGCATTGCCTCTACCTTAGCTGGATCCACTGAGATCCCCTAAGCAGATATTACATGTCCTAAGAAGTTGACTTCCTTCAGCCAGAACTCACACTTAGAGAACTTAGCATATAATTGCTTCTCCCTCAGAATCTCCAATACTGTCTTCAGATGTTCTTCATGTTCTTCCTTGGTCCTTGAATAAATAAGTATGTCGTCTATAAAGACTACAACAAACTTATCCAAGAAGGGACGAAAAATTCTATTCATGTAGTCCATGAACAGAGCTGGAGCATTTGTTACTCCAAACGGCATCACCACATACTCATAGTGTCCATAACGAGACCTAAATGCCGTCTTCTGAACATCTTCAGCCTTTACCAAAATTTGGTGGTATCCCGTTCTCAGATCAATCTTTGAGAATACCGAGGCTCCATGCAATTGATCCATCAAATCATTGATTCTAGGTAGAGGATACTTGTTCTTGATGGTCAACTTATTCAACTGTCTGTAATCCACACACAACCGAGACCCTCCATCCTTTTTCTTAACTAGAAGCACTGGAGCCCCCCATGGAGATACACTAGGTCTGATGAGTTGCTTCTCTAACAAATCTTCTACTTGCTTATTTAATTCTACCAACTCAGCTGGAGCCATTCGGTAAGGTCCCATTGACACTGGTCCAGCTCCAGGTACCAAATCAATAGAGAATTCCACTTCTCCCTTAGGAGGTAATCCAGGTATTTCTTCTGGAAATACATCCGTGAAGTCCTTCACCACATGTATACTGCCCATACCTTCTTCATTCTTCACTTCCATTTGAGATAGGATCACAAAGCACCTCGACCCTTCCTTCAACTCCGACCACACATGCTGAGCAGATATCACATCTGACTCTTGGAAGTCCAAAAACGCTATTTTCTGTTTACCGCAATCTATGAGAATGTGATTGGCAGACAGCCAATCCATTCCTAGGATAACATCCAGATCCTGAAGAGGTAGACAGATCAAATTTACTTTGAACCTGCGTCCCTCTACTATTACTGGACATTCAGAGCAAACTTGAGAGGTCAATACCTGTCCTGATGCAAGTGTAGAGACCAACAGTTCAAACGGCAACTCCTTCACTAGAAGGCCCAACTCGGCCACACACAAACTTGACACAAAAGAGTGTGTCGCTCCAAAATCAAACAAAGTTCTAACGCATCTACCAGCTATAGAGCAAACACCTTGTACTAAGTTACCTGACTGAGATGCCTCAGCTCCTGACATAGCAAACACTCTCCCTGTTGCCTTCATTCCTCAACTGCTGAGAACCACCGGATTGAGTCATCCTATTCTTGTTAGGACAATCTCTAGAAATGTGTCCCGTCTTTTGGCATGTGAAACACCTTCTCTCGGGAGTCCCCTTGGGGCACACATTGGTGTTATGTGGTCCACCACAATGGAAACATCTAGGTTTCCATGGTTGTTGCTGCTGAAACTGGGGCAGAACTGCTACTGCTCTATGCTGTGGAGGTCTAGCATAAGGCTTGTTTTGTTGATGCTGTACCTTGGCCTTCCCACTGGAAGACCCCCCTGAGTGTGATCTGATCACCCTGGAATTACCCCTTTTCAAGGTCTCCACCATCTTTGCCTTCTCCACTAAGGCATGAAACTCCCTGATGCACATAGGTGCTATGGTCTTCTTCAGATCATGCTTTAAACCTTCTTCAAACTTCCTACACCTCCAAGCCTCAGAGGTAGCTTGGGTATAAAATCTGGCTAAGTACTCAAACCTAGCAGCATAAGCGTTCACGGACATCTCTCCCTATTCCAACCTTAGAAATTCCGCTTCCTTCGCAAACCTTGCACTATCTGGAAAATATTTCTCCAGCAATCTCACCCTGAAACTTTCCCAATCTACTACTTCAGCTTAGGCCTCCATCATCTGTTGAGCTCCCATCCACCAGAACTCGGCTTCTCCCGATAACAAATACACAGCAAAGACCAATTTCTTATCTTCAGGGCAGGAGGTCGCCTTGAAGATTTTCTCTAACTCCCTGATCCATTGATCGACTTGGTCAGGAGTAGCATTCCCACTGAACTTGGGTGGGTTGTGCCTCATGAACTCGGTCAGTCCCATCTGCTCCTGAGGCTGACCGACGTGGGAAGCTGTTGTAGCCGATCTAGCAGTTTCCCAATGATGCATTGTAGCCTGATGATTCTGAGCCATTGCCGCATTTTGTTGTTGGATAGCACTTGCCATCATCTCAATAGCCTTGGCAATCTGGCTCATCTCAGAAGAAGGTTGGGGAGGGGTAGGCGGTCTAGGAGCCATTTTTCTGTTTAAGATATTGAAACTATCATTCTTTAATCATATTCCTATAAAATGAACTTGATAAAGAATCAATTCATTTAGAAGACAGCATCTAGATCTTACAAAGATCATCATCTCAACTCATCTAGAATTTGAGTTTATCAACAAGATCATAATGCTTATAATATAAAGCATAACACCAAAATAATTATTGTGTAAAACTATCAATCAAAAGACAACTTTCAATCAAATACAAAACACTTAACAAAGTGAAATAAATCACACAAGAATTTTAATATATGCTAAACATCAAAATTTTAGAATTAAGATTGAGAACCATCTCGATCCAGTTATGAGTGTGCACCCTCACTACTTTATCAAGATCCTTTCATTCTTAATACTAAAATTTTTATTTAGAACATATTTTTACGAGAGCACAAACAAGACTTCAATAAGAAAAACATTTGAAAACCTTTCACTAAAGCTGTAATTAAGACTCCAATAATTATTTATAAGCAGAAGAAACACAATGAACCCACTATCCTCAGGTCATCCTAAGGACGAACTGCTCTGATACCATAAATGTAACGCCCCTCAAATTTTATTCATATTTATATAATAAAATAAACGTAAAACAATAATATCAAAAATAACATATGTATATATAATAAAATACATCCATCCCATACATTGTATCTCAAAAGAACATCCCTTCTCTAGGGGATTTTAATACATATTCATCAAATAGTTTTCAAAAAGAACTAAAATACAACATTCAAACTCTTCCATCCCTTCCTCCAATAACTCACTAGGGAGCTCTATCACCTGCCACCTTGTCTGCTCTCGTGTAAATTATACACGATCATCACAGATTTAAGGAAAAACAACCACAAAACAAAACAAAGGGGTAAGCTCGCTGTTAAAAAAAAACTTTAAATATGAAACTTTATATCAACATAACCCATCCTTTTTCACACATTTCACAATTTCATCAAGTGTCATTCATTCCACATAACCATCAAGTGTCTATCAAAATTTCTCTTTATTCACCTTTCTCATGTCAGACTTTTCATTGACTCATAACACATAGACACTTGACTCTACTTCCGGAAGACTCGTGCGTTGACTCAGACTCAGAGATCTGCACCTGTCATACTACACCACTGTGAATCCACACAGGGTCACTGTGAATCCACACAGCTATGCACATAAATAATCTCAATATCATCATTCTCCTGGTATGACAGGGTTAATCCATATAACAGGTCAAGTCAGTTATCTTTCAAACGACTTACCCATACATATGAACCTCCTTACACTCTCACCACCTGAATAACTTCATCTATATGATTAATTATCTCAGGAGAGTCAGGATATCTCCTTATTACAAATCCTTAGTCAATGCACATTCTAAACAAATCTCCACACGGTATTTTCTTTCCTGAAAATACTATGCTTTGATCACTCTTTCACATCATTCCAGTATATCATCCAACACGTAAATGAACAAGGCAACTAGAACATACTTCAAACCTTTTCTAACAATCCAAACATATCTCAATCAAATCATACCAAGGTTGATAGTTTCGAAAATCATACACAGTTCACAGCATCCACTATATTTAAAAAAAACCACATTTCAATCTCAACAAATACCGATTCACACAAAAACAGGGGATTGTGAAATAGAATTTAAAACTGGTGACCACGTCACCCCAACTTCAGAATCTGCTAGCCTAAGCTAGCTTCCCTTACCTGGACTTGAGCCGATCTCACTAAGAGCTCCAAACCCACCGAGAACTCAAGGATGCCTTAACCTGCACCATAGAGTCCCGATCACAAAACTAACTATAACACTCATATTCTGAGTTAACAGAGACTAACTCTGAAGCCAAGAGAGTCGCACGTAAAGCCTATGCAGAGGCAACTCTCTCAAGTTCAGAAGCAACTTCAAAAACAGAGCACGACGAACTTACTCTGTTTTAAGGCTTTGATCGGAAACTTGCAGAGATACTTGCCCGGAGCCCAGGGGCAGTCACCGATCGTTAAACGGGTGCTTGATGGTGTCGGAAACGTCAACTGGTAGCGAAGATGCCCGAACGTGGAGAGAAGGAGAGAAAGGAAACAGGGAACCAAAACTCAACTCACTCGATTTCTCTCTCCCCAAACAGCGTTCGAACATTGCCTATCAGAAGTGGATTTTGAAATTAAACCACCTTGTCGAGGAATGCCGCTGCCACCACCCACTCTGATGGAAAACTATTGCGTGCAAGTTTCCTCTGACAGGATGGCCACGTGGACACCTTTGTATGCCCAAAACTCTAGAGCCACCTGCCCTACTTACTCTCTGTTGCCAACTGCTCTGGGGACCCTTACTGTCTACGTGTCGCGCCTGCAGAACGCCTTCGCTGGAAGCCTGGGTCCCAGCTTATCTGCGTATAACAGGACCCCCCGATGACCAGGAATCGATGATTGATCTTGCGATGACTATCCACCGATGTCTCACCCTGGCAGACGACCGATGTCTCATCCTGGAAGACGACCGATGTCTCTCCCTGGAAGACAACCGATGTCTCTCCCTGGAAAACGACCGATGTCTGATGGCACCTCGTCACCCTTGCTGAAGGCTCATCGACTCACTACTCCACGTCTGTGTTATCACCCCCACATGGCTCGGTGACATCGGTAGCTTCTCCTGCCCGAGGACAGGTCGGTACTAACTCCCCACGCGCCAATGCATGCAACACTGAGGACAATATCTTATGCCAAAGCATAGAGTTTCGCATTTATCCCGCATGCATGGCGTATCTAAGGTTCAAATCACACCTTAATACATGTGATTGCTGGAACCCACTATGGTCCACCGACCGACCTCTACCATACTGACCTCAGACCTCTTGGGCGACGTCCGAGGTCTGACTACTATGGATTTTCTATTATATGACCTTTTTCATTTTAAATAATAACATACTCAGAAATCATTTAAAATATACCACTTCTATTCCAAATAAATTTCTAGATCCTTACATCATCCGTATTTCCAGTGTCTCAAGCGCAATAGCAGATTCCTTTGGACACAGGAGTACGAAAAGGCCTTCCTAAAGCTGAAGGAGTATCTGGCGAGCCCACCAGTATTGTGTAAACCACAAGTGGGCACCCCTCTTCGTCTGTACTTTGCTCTAACGAAGAGGGCAGTCATCTCAGTCCTGGTACAAGAGCAAGATCAGGTCCAGAAGCCTGTGTATTTTGTGAGTAAGGTGCTGCAGGGCCCTGAAACAAGGTATCAGGCTCTGGAGAAGGCCGCTCTGGCGGTAGTTTTTTCAGCTAGAAGGCTCAGACACTACTTCCACAGCTTCACCGTAGTGGTCATGACAGACTTGCCCATCCAGAAGGTGTTGAAGAAGCCAGACGTAGCAGGAAGGATGGTCAAGTGGGCTGTGGAACTTTCAGAATTCGACATCCAGTATGAGCCCCGAGGACCAATAAAAGGGCAGGTGTTTGCTGATTTCGTGGTCGACCTATCGTCGGTCGCGACACCTGCAGAAAGCGTAGATTTTCGATGGGTCTTATCCGTGGACGGCTCCTCCAATCAGCAGGGGAGCGGTGCTGGAGTCATTCTGGAAGGCCCAAACGGGGTACTGATCGAGCAGTCCCTTCGCTTTGCCTTCAAGGCTAGCAACAATCAGGCGGAGTACGAAGCCCTGATTGCAGGAATGTTGCTGGCAAGAGAAATGGGAGCAAGAAGTCTAGTGGCTAAGAGCGACTCGTTGCTAGTCACTGGACAAGTTATAGGAGAGTTCCAGGCCAAAGATCCTCAGATGGCAGCTTACCTGGAGTACGTACAGCTCCTGAAGACATCCTTCGATGAGTTTGAATTGGTTCATGTGCCCCGAGAGCAAAATGCCAGAGTATACCTGCTTGCCAAGCTGGCCAGCTCAGGAAAGGGGGGAAGGCAGAGGACCGTCATTCAGAAGACTCTGAAGGTGCCACGAGCGTTCGTGTCAGACAACCAAGTGCTTCAAGTATCCAAGTCGATGGAGCGTCTGGCGATCAGTCATCGATCCCTGACTCAAGAAACGCTGAAAGCGCCGAGGGTGAGGGCGCGACCGGCAAGGACCGATGAGGCGATGGAAGTCTGCGCTGTCAAGGAGCCCGATACGTGGATAACACCGTACCAGTTGTACCTAGAAGATGGTGTGCTTCCACTGGACCCGGCAGAGGCAAAGAAGATAAAGAAGAGCTCGAGTAAGTTTACTCTAATTGATGGGAATTTGTTTAGATTTGGCTTTTCCCATCCTGTACAAATCTGTGTGCATGGGGAGCAATGTGTTGAAGATGGTTGTTGCCCCTTCAAGATTGTGTTTGATGAAGACTTCTATGTACATTTCATTTGTATTTTGCTTTGCTTTAAGTGTGTCTTAGGTAGTGCTTAGAGGTTGTCTAAGAGTGGGCTTTTGCTGAGTATCTCACCTCATAACCACTGGCCATGTGATAAGAACAAGCATAAGTTTTCTTAAACTGTTTTTCACATATTTTACAAAAAACACGTTCACTGCATAAAAATAAATATGTTCTTTTCTAAATAAACAGATTCATTTTTTTTTCACTAATGCCTTGGCTAAGTCTTGTAAAAATTAGATGTTGTGCATCAGGTATTTTGACTAAGTCTTCTTCTTTTCAAAACGAATGAGTTTCAAACAGCTAAGCTTTTCTGTTTTCGTTTTGAAAAATAAATTTGTTCATCTGTAAATGAATAGATTCTTTTTGTCTCTGGTGCCATGTCAAGCTTAAACATTTTTCAGCTTTATCTCTGCACCAGAATGGTTGACTAAGTCTCCTCACTTAACAAATTCTCTAACTGCTTTTGAAGATAAATCTGTTCATTTTATTTTCAATCTGTTCATTTTATAACAGCTTTAACTGTTTTTCAAAAATCTGTTATAAGTTGGTTTTCTATAAAATGCAAACTTGTTTATGAGTGTATTACTGATTCATACATTTGCAAAAACAAGTTTTGACAGCAGAGAGTTAAGTGTTTACAAAGGATTAGCATTTGTTCTTAAAAGTTTTAAAAAATCACAAAGTGCTTGTTCTTGGTTTGGTTCCAAAAGCTTGGTGTGAGGTGCTGCTACTGTTCTAGCAATCTTGCCTACTGGTTTAAGGCAGATCTTTGTATCCTCAATCAAGTGTAGTCGTTTCACTTCTCATTTCTTGTAATAGTTTGGTTGAACACTCTTCTTGATAGGTTTTTGTTCCTGCCGGTTGACCCTGCGTCAGCTGACTTCTGCAGCCGCCACACACCTCCTTCCTCACCTAGTCTGTGCTGGTATGATCGCACCTGCAAAAGAGAAAGGGGGGGCGCCCTCGCGGCCGTTTGCACTCCGACGCTCAAGTCAGAACGGGGCAAGAAACATCAAAGTCTGAATTTCTCTCTGTGTTTAGGTCTAGAATTGCGTACCTCTGTGAAGCATATTACTGTTCCTTATATACTTAGGGTTCTCTGCGCCGCTAACCCTAATTAGGGTTTATTGCGCTGCTGGACACACTTAGGGTTTACTGGAATGCCCCCTGCGCCACTCTTACCCAGTCTTTGGGATAACCTAGCGCATAGGGTTTCCTTCTCTGGAGTGCAAACTCTAACAGGATGAACACCTGTTCTGGGAGGGCCTTCACTGTTCACGTGCCATGCATATAGCCTTCGTGATTCGGGACTCTCTTTACCTCTGGGAATATTTACTAATGCGGAGCAGGCGATGACCGATCACCCATCTCTCTGTGGAGCAGGCGATGACCGATCACCCATCTCTCTGTGGAGCAGGCGATGACCGATTACTCATCTCCCTGTGGAGCAGGCGATGACCGATTACTCATCTCCCTACGGAGCAGGCGATCACCTCTGATGGGGTCTACTCCATGTGGCTTTGGCCCATGCTGTGGGACCCATCTGACGTCCGAGGACCGATCAGTACACAAGCCCCCCAGTCTCAAGCTGTTAACTTGTTTCAGCGAAGAGACTAAGTCATTGACTCCTTTACTACCTGCTCTCGGTGCTCGAGGACCAGCATTTGGCATCATCGCCAGGAACTCTTCTGATCTGGTACTCGCCGAATTATCTTTAGGCGATTTCCTTTCTCTTACTCTTCTCGATCCACGTGTCCTCCTCAAGCACGCCTCTCACCTCAGCCTCGCTTTAAGAAGTCGAGGGCTATCTCGCCTCACTTGCTCAAAGGCAAGGAGGTCTTCTTTCTCGCCTGCACTTGCTCCCAGGCAAGGAGGTCTTCCTCTGTTGCCTCAGCCTCGCTGTAAAAAGACGAGGTGAGGACTTTATATCTTCTCGCCTCAGCCTCGCTGTAAAAAGACGAGGTGAGGACTTTATATCCTCTCGCCTCAGCCTCGCTGTAAGAAGACGAGGTGAGGACTTTATATCCTCTCGCCTCAGCCTCGCTGTAAGAAGACGAGGTGAGGACTTTCTTATCTTCTCGCCTCAGCCTCGCTGTAAGAAGACGAGGTGAGGACTTTCTTATCTTCTCGCCTCAGCCTCGCTGTAAGAAGACGAGGTGAGGACTTTCTTATCTTCTCGCCTCAGCCTCGCTGTAAGAAGACGAGGTGAGGACTTTCTTATCTTCTCGCCTCAGCCTCGCTGTAAGAAGACGAGGTGAGGACTTTCTTATCTTCTCGCCTCAGCCTCGCTGTAAGAAGACGAGGTGAGGACTTTCAACATCTTGCCTCAGCCTCGCTGTAAGAAGACGAGGTGAGGACTTTTATCATCTTGCCTCGGATCGCCAAAGGGCGAGTAGGACTTTTATCATCTTGCCTCAGATCGCCAAAGGGCGAGGAGGACTTTTATCATCTTGCCTCAGCCTCGCTGTAAAAAGACGAGGTAAGGACTTTTATCATCTTGCCTCAGCCTCGCTGTAAAAAGACGAGGTGAGGACTTTTAACATCTTGCCTCAGCCTCGCTGTAAAAAGACGAGGTGAGGACTTTCAACATCTTGCCTCAGCCTCGCTGTAAAAAGACGAGGTGAGGACTTTTAACATCTTGCCTCAGCCTCGCTGTAAAAAGACGAGGTGAGGACTTTTAACATCTTGCCTCAGCCTCGCTGTAAAAAGACGAGGTGAGGACTTTCAACATCTTGCCTCAGCCTCGCTGTAAAAAGACGAGGTGAGGACTTTTATCATCTTGCCTCAGCCTCGCTGTAAAAAGACGAGGTGAGGACTTTTATCATCTGGATGCCTCCGATCGCCGAAGGGCGATGAGGACCCTAAAATCTCCTTACTTGGGCCTCTGATCGCCTAAGGGCGATGAGGTTTTTCCAAAACTTCTGAGTCTTTCTCTCTCCTGACGGTTGCTCCTCTTGACACGTGGACATCATCTGGTCATTCACGTGTCACCATCTGGAGTACCTGCAGCTAAAACGCTACTTTCACCTTGATCCTGCGACTAAGTTATCCACACAGGGAGTAACTTAATGCACAGGCTACTCTGGGCACAACCTTAACCTGGCGATCTGGTTAACACTGGGTATCACAGCTCACACAAGTCTTCTCAAACACTCGACGATCCTCCTTTCGGCGACTTGCTGACAACCTGATCTCCTGATCTTCACACCCGGCGATCATGTGAACACCCGGCGATGTGAATACCTGCAGGCGATAGGCGACCACTTATATCTTCGCACACATGGCGATAGGCGATCACTTATATCTTCACACACATGGCGATAGGCGATCACTTATATCTTCACACATGGCGATAGGCGATCACTACTCTTTACACGCGGTGATAGGCGACTACCGATCTGTGCTTCTTTACTTCTCGCGCTTTGCTTCCAGGCGCTCTCTTAACACTGGGTGATCGCCTTAGCCACTGACAACCAATCACCATTCTGGGTGATCGCCTCTCCAACTGGCTTACTATCCTCTACCACGTGACACCCCTTGAACAGTCAACATGGTCAACTGCTGGCGACGTCATCTATTACTGATGACAGACCGGATCACAAGCCCCCCAGGCTCGAGTTGTGACTTGTCTCAACGAAGAGTCTTACAACTCGCCTGATAGCTATTGACCCGACCGGGCTGTCACCTCTTGGCCGACGACCGAGATCTTGCCACTACGTAAACGTTCTTACTTCTGCCTCTTTCCCTTCGACGACCATCATCTGCTTGTAATGAATTATAAACCTTGTCTTTACAACTTGAATCACTCTTTCTCCTTCACAGCTCAACCTTCACCTTGTATGGGTTGCTTGGTGACCGTGCTAACTGATGTGGTGCTATCTCTACTTCTTGACTCATGCTGGTTTCCTTGGGCGATCTGATCCTCTTGCTCTACTACTGCCATCATCTTTACTTTTCTTCGGATCATAAGGATGATATATCCTTTGGTCCTTCTTTACCGCTGCCGTCTCCAACACCCTCTGAGGCTGAGTCCTGGCTTGGGTGCGTGGTTTTGTGGGAGCCGTACTCCCCCTCTTTTCTATCACTTCGTTCTCGGCAGCGATGTGAGCCACAACACGTCGCTGAATCTCTGCGAAAGTTGCAGGGCGACTCCTGATCAATGATTCGCTGAATGGCCCAGGTAGCACGCCTTTCTTAAAGGCGTATACGAACATCTCCTCCTCTTTACCTGGTAGTCGGACTATCTGGGCCCCGAATCTGTTCAGATAATCCTTCAAAGATTCCCCCTGGAATTGCCTTAGGTCGAACAGGTCGTAAGACACCATAGGCGGCGCCTTATTCACGATGTACTGATCGACAAACAGCTTGGAAAATTGCCGGAAACTGGAAATATGTCCGGTAGGTAGACTCACAAACCAGTCCAACGCTGTGCTGTGGAGGGTGCTCATAAACATCTTGCAGTAGACCGCATCCGATCCTCCCGACAGCATCATCTGCGTATGGAAAGCGGTGAGATGCCTTTCGGGGTCTTCTTTCCCAGTGAACACGGTCTTAGGCCCTACAAAGGTGGCAGGGACCACCGTGTCCATGATTTCCTGGGAGAAAGGCATGGGAAAGGCCCTTGTGGGCGTTGGTGGAGCCCGATCCTCTCCCCCACAGTCTCCATCTTGCCGCACGTTTTGCAGACTCACACGCAGCTCCTCGTTCGCTTTGTGCAACTCCTCATTCCTGGCCTGTGAGGCGGCCAGGTCTTCCTGCATCCGCGCTTGGTGCGCCCTGGACTCCGCCACCGTCTCCTGGAGGGCGCGCATTGTTTCCATGAGTTGCTGCATGGTAACGCTTTCGCCTCCATTCGGTGGAACGGAACCGTGCCTTGTCGTCCTCATCTTCTGTGGTTTCTCTCTCACTCTCGTGTATGGGACCTTGTTTTACTCGGCCCCACGGTGGGCGCCTAATGTTCCTGCCGGTTGACCCTGCGTCAGCTGACTTCTGCAGCCGCCACACACCTCCTTCCTCACCTAGTCTGTGCTGGTATGATCGCACCTGCAAAAGAGAAAGGGGGGGCGCCCTCGCGGCCGTTTGCACTCCGACGCTCAAGTCAGAACGGGGCAAGAAACATCAAAGTCTGAATTTCTCTCTGTGTTTAGGTCTAGAATTGCGTACCTCTGTGAAGCATATTACTGTTCCTTATATACTTAGGGTTCTCTGCGCCGCTAACCCTAATTAGGGTTTATTGCGCTGCTGGACACACTTAGGGTTTACTGGAATGCCCCCTGCGCCACTCTTACCCAGTCTTTGGGATAACCTAGCGCATAGGGTTTCCTTCTCTGGAGTGCAAACTCTAACAGGATGAACACCTGTTCTGGGAGGGCCTTCACTGTTCACGTGCCATGCATGTAGCCTTCGTGATTCGGGACTCTCTTTACCTCTGGGAATATTTACTAATGCGGAGCAGGCGATGACCGATCACCCATCTCTCTGTGGAGCAGGCGATGACCGATCACCCATCTCTCTGTGGAGCAGGCGATGACCGATTACTCATCTCCCTGTGGAGCAGGCGATGACCGATTACTCATCTCCCTACGGAGCAGGCGATCACCTCTGATGGGGTCTACTCCATGTGGCTTTGGCCCATGCTGTGGGACCCATCTGACGTCCGAGGACCGATCAGTACAGTTTTCTTGGAGAGTGTGTGTGTGTGAGCTGAAATAGGTTTTTTCAGCAAGAGTACCTAAGTTCTTGTAGGTTTCAAGAACAGTGGGAATTGTACTTGGTTGTACTGTGTTTTAGTGATTTCCACCTGGTTTTGGTGAAGACTGGATGTAGCTCAATTGAGTGAACCAGTATAACTGCTTGTGCTCATTCTCTCTCTCTCTCTCTGCAATTTCGTTTCTGCATAATTGATAAAACAACGAAGAAATAAATCTGTTCAATTGAAAATAAATCTGTTCTTTCTGGGCACTGTGCATACTGTCCTTAATTTTTGAAAAAGTTGTTTGAATCTGATAAGAACATATAAAATCTGCTAAAAGCCACTGGAACAGTTTGGCTATGATAGGTTGCTCAAGAAAAATTTAAAACTATTAATTGAACCTTAAACAATTGCTTAAAGTTGAAGCTTGCTGTTCTGTGATTCATTGTTCTTAATTTCTGGAAAACTGTCTGATTTCAATAAGAACACTGATAATCTGTTAAAGGCTAATAAAACAGGTTGTGTGTAATAGATTGTCTCATTAATTGTCAAGCCCTTAACTGAACCTAAATCACACGAATTGGAATTAAGGTTTGCTGTTTTTGAGTTACACTGTTTTTCAATCTGATATCTGTGTGTGTGCATCTTGAAATTCTATCTGCATAATCTTGTGATTAACCTACTGTATTAAAAGCTTTTCAAACAAAAACAGTGCTGAAATAAATCTGTTCATTTTCACATAAATCGATTTATTTTTCTGTAAAACTGTGTTAAACACTATTTCTGCGAGAAAGTTTTAAAAGGTCAATTCACCCCCCCTCTTGAACTTTGGCACTATTAAACCCAACAATTGGTATCAAGAGCTAGGACTTGTATTTTAATCAAGTTTGTTTGTAATAATGTCTGAGTTTAATGTGCTTTTTGCTGAGGGTTCTGCTGTTAATAGACCACCTATGTTCAATGGAATGAATTATGCATTTTGGAAAGTTAGAATGAGAATTTTCATGGAATCCATTGATGCATTAATTTGGGAAGTTGTGGTCAATGGACCTTATGTGCCAATGCAGGTCGTCAAGGATGAAGAAAAGGTAAAGCCAAGATCAGAATGGAATGAGACCGAAAGGAGGAAGGCTCAACATGATCTTGTGGCCAAGAACATCATAACCTCTGCATTGACAATGGATGAGTTCTTCAGGATATCTCAATGTAAGTCAGCTAAGGAGATGTGGGAAGTCTTAGAAGTGACTCATGAGGGGACTGAAGATGTGAAAAGGTCAAGGAAACATGCGCTCATCCAAGAATATGAGCTGTTCAGAATGCAACCCGAGGAGAGCATTGCTGATGTGCAGAAAAGATTCACCCATATTGTGAATCACCTCACTGGCTTGGGAAAAGAATTTGACAGAGAGGAGCTCAACATAAAGATATTGAAGTGCCTCGATAGAAGCTGGCAACCAAAGGTGACAGCTATCTCTGAAAGCCGTGATCTGTCAAAGTTGGGAACTGCTGCACTGTTTGGAAAGCTGATGGAGCATGAGCTAGAGCTTAAAAGACTTAAAGAGTAGGAAACAACAGAGAGAAAATGATGGAGAGAGGCCAAGCTCACCCCACCATGAAAGCCAAGGGCCAAGACTAGACCGTCTAGAACAACATGGAGAGCGTCTAGCACAAGACAAGGGGGAGCTACATGAGGAGCGTCTAGGAGGGAGCCTAGACCGTCTAGGACCTCTCACAAGGTCCATGGCCAAGCACATTCACGCCCAAATAAGTCAAGCCACGGATGGGAGGGAGAAGACCTTGTACATGCTACTTGGAGGCCCATTAGGGGTAGCTTAGTAGAATAGTGTAGTGTAGAAAGCAAAACTTGCTCACTTAGGGGTGTGCTATCAAAAAGGTGCCCTTAGCAATAGAAGGAGGGGTGTGCTAGCAAATAGGTGCCTTTAGCAAAAGAAGGAGGGGTGTACTATCAAATGTTGCATTTTTGACCTATCTTCTAGAATATTAGGATGATGGTGTGGTTTGACTAAAGTCAATACCCTAGGCAGCCCCACTTTTTGTATTTCCATCCCTACCCTTTAAGCTTGCTCACCAAGGCTCCTAAATCTATAAATAAGGAGGCCTACCTCATGTATTTTAAAAGATTAATTTGAGTAAAGTTGTGCTGCCAAATTTGTGCCATACTTACTCCCTTGCCTAAATCTCTTGATTTATGGTTTTAATCTTCACTCCTTCACCACCAAAGAGAGCTGGCCAAACCTCTCTCATTTTCATACACATCATGCACCTTCAAGATCACCATCACTCCTAGGAGGGTCTTGCTCATTTAAACCATTGCTTCCGCACCATCTTCAACATCCAAGGAGAGCTCAACATGTGAAGGCCATCATTTGGTATCATGAGCATGGGGTTCTTCAAAGATGAGTAGTTCTTGGTCCTTTTTCATTTTGAGTTCTTCTTTAATCCTTGTTGTTCATCTTTGTTTTCCATACTTGTCTTGCTGTTTTTTTAATTTTTAATTTGCATTGGTGTGCTGTTTGGAAATTCCAATTGGTGCATCTTGTTCAATTGTTCTTGAGCAATCTTTGTGCAATTTTTGGTAGGATTCCATACACCTTTGTGTTGCTGTTTTTATTTTTAGGTATTTGAGTCTTGCTTGTTTTTATTTTCTTTTGGGTCATATGATGCTTTGAGTCTTTTTATTTTATGAATCCATATGTTTTTTCTAAGTCATGTGTTTCCAAATTTGTCATCAAAATCTTAGTGGTACTTGTTCTTGATGATTTGGTTTCTTGCTTTATTTTGGGTCCAGTTTTTATTTTTCTGTTTTGGATGATCTTTTGGTGCATTTTTCTTTTAGTTTGAGTTCATATTTGGGTGTTAGATCCACGCAAATTCCTATATCTTCACTCCATTGTGTTCTTGAAAAATAATGTGTTGGCACCTAAAGTAAAAACACTTGAGGAAGAATTGCATAAGGCCAAAACAGATTTAGTAAGCCTTGAACTAACTTGCTTGCATGCCTCTATTAAATCCTGTGAAAACTGCAAAAAATTGGAAAAACAAGTGGAGTATTTGCTGAAAACCCTTTCCAATTTCACCAAGGGAAGAGAAAACCTTGAGTCTCTCCTTGGATCACAGAATGCTGTTTTCAATAAGAATGGACTTGGTTATACCCCTGGAAATGTGACCAATGTCAAAAAGCTTTCAAGTTTTTTTGTTCCAGCAAAATCAGTTTTTTCAGCTTTTAACAGCGGCAAAAAGGCATCTCATGTAACCTGTTTTTACTGCATGAAATCTGGTCATACCTCTAGGTCTTGCATTGCTAGAAAGCATCTTGTGCCTAAGAACTTAGCAAAATGGCTACCAAAGGGAAGGTTTTAATCTGTGCTGGACCCTATACTGAAAAGGGTACCATTTGTATTGACTCGAACGTGGAGGATTGCCTCGTCACTCCTTCGTCTAGCCTTCTGTTCTTCAGGAACGCTCCAAGAACCACCGCTGAAACTCCAAACGCTGCCTGCAAAACACACAGACGGCGCCTCTGGCGGCCGTTGTAGCTCCGACGCTCAAGTCAGGCAACAGGAACACCAAAACTATATCTGAATCTCTCTGTGAGACTCGTGTGTAACAAAAACTCTCAAATGTGTAAGCTGTAAGAATCTCAAAAAACCTCCCCTCAATTTCGTTAAGAGTTTGTATATATACCTGAGTCTTTCTCTCTCCTGACGGTTATTCGTCTTGACACGTGGATAACATCTGGTCGTACACGTGTCACCATCTGGAGTATCTGCAGCTGAAACGTTACTTCCACTGTGCCCCCGGCGACTGAGTTATTCACACAGGGAGTAGCTTAGTACGCAGGCTACTCTGGGCGCAACCTTAACATGGCGAGCTGGTTAACCCTGGGCATTGCAGCTCACACTACACATGGTGGCAGATATGCCACTTATCCTCTGTACTTAGACCATACAACAAGTGCTTGCCAAGTCTCCTCAAACACCCGGCGATGTGCTCTTTCGGCGACTTGCTGACCACCTGATCTCCTAACCTTAACACACGGCGATCATGTCCCACTGGGCGATTACTGATCCATACCGGCGATGAACGATTACTCATCCTCAAGTCGATAGGCGATTACTCATCCTCAAGGCGATAGGCGATTACTCATCCTCAAGGCGATAGGCGATTACATATCTCCAAGGCGATAGGCGATTACCATTCTGAGTGGTCGCCTCCCTGATTCGCCTGCTATCCTCTACCACGTGTTACTCTGTGAATGGTTCACGTGGTCAACTGCTGCTGATGTCATCGACTACCGATGACCGACCGGATCACAAGCCCCCCAGTCTCGAGTTGTGAACTTGTTCTCAGCGAAGAGACTAAGAAATCGTCTTCTGACGGTCTACAGGAGCGCACACTCTGGTACTAACACTGTTTCATTCCTTCTTCTTCGCCTTCAAACATTCAAAGCATCTCTCTGGATCATCTAGAGATTCACCTTCCCTGTTTTCTTCTTCTCAAACGCGCTAGGGTTCGCTGCGTTTCTTCTCTTTAACTCTCTGCATGTGACTACCTGTTACCTAGCTTAGGCTTTAGCGCGATCTAACTGCAACCCCTCACACTTGGCCTCTGACTTGATCGCGGCTGACTGTTACCTTAGCATTGCCTTCAACATAACTTCATGCTGGATGACTGACTTAACGGGCCTAAACGCTTCGGCTTCACGCAGCAGAACTTGCTTCTACCACCGACCACCGACTAGCATGTTAGTGCACCACCGATCAGTCATCGCGCTTCTGGCTTCGCTGCACTTCTCTGCCACACCAGCGCTGAGTGCATAGAGGGTCTGAACACCAACTATGCCGCCTGTGTTTTGGGGAAGAAAAGTGCTTCTCGACGACCCCTCTTGCCTCAACCTCGCTGTAAGAAGTCGTGGGTGAGGTCTTGCCTCTCTCACCTCAGCCTCGCTGTAAAAAGCAGAGGGAAGGGACTTGGTTCTCTTGCCTCAACCTTGCTGTAAGAAGCAGAGGAAGAGGACTTGGTTCTCTCGCCTCAACCTTGCTGTAAGAAGCAAAGGGAGAGGACTTTCTCTCTTGCCTCAGCCTCGCTGTAAAAAGCAGAGGGAAGGGACTTGGTTCTCTTGCCTCAACCTTGCTGTAAGAAGCAGAGGAAGAGGACTTGGTTCTCTCGCCTCAACCTTGCTGTAAGAAGCAAAGGGAAAGGACTTTCTCTCTTGCCTCAGCCTCGCTGTACAAAGTCGAGGGAGGACTTTCTTCTTTCTCGCCTGCACTCGCTCAAAGGCAAGGAGGTCTTCCTCTGTTGCCTACACTTGCTCAAAGGCAAGGAGGACTTCCTCTGGTGCCTGCACTTGCTCAAAGGCAAGGAGGACTTCCTCTGGTGCCTGCACTTGCTCAAAGGCAAGGAGGACTTCCTCTGGTGCCTGCACTTGCTCAAAGGCAAGGAGGACTTCCTCTGTTCTCGCCTGCACTTGCTCAAAGGCAAGGAGGACTTCCTCTGGTGCCTGCACTTGCTCAAAGGCAAGGAGGACTTCCTCTGTTCTCGCCTACACTTGCTCAAAGGCAAGGAGGACTTCCTCTGGTGCCTGCACTTGCTCAAAGGCAAGGAGGACTTCCTCTGGTGCCTGCACTTGCTCAAAGGCAAGGAGGACTTCCTTTGTTCTCGCCTGCACTTGCTCAAAGGCAAGGAGGACTTCCTCTTGTGCCTGCACTTGCTTAAAGGCAAGGAGGAATTTTTCTGTTCTCGCCTGCACTTGCTCAAAGGCAAGGAGGACTTCCTCTGGTGCCTGCACTTGCTCAAAGGCAAGGAGGACTTCCTCTGTTCTCGCCTGCACTTGCTCAAAGGCAAGGAGGACTTCCTCTGGTGCCTGCACTTGCTCAAAGGCAAGGAGGACTTCCTTTGTTCTCGCCTGCACTTGCTCAAAGGCAAGGAGGACTTCCTCTTGTGCCTGCACTTGCTCAAAGGCAAGGAGGAATTTTTCTGTTCTCGCCTGCACTTGCTCAAAGGCAAGGAGGACTTCCTCTGGTGCCTGCACTTGCTCAAAGGCAAGGAGGACTTCCTCTGTTCTCGCCTGCACTTGCTCAAAGGCAAGGAGGACTTCCTCTGGTGCCTGCACTTGCTCAAAGGCAAGGAGGACTTCCTTTGTTCTCGCCTGCACTTGCTCAAAGGCAAGGAGGACTTCCTCTTGCCTCAACCTTGCTGTATAAAGCAGAGGTGAGGACTTTCTCTGTTGCCTCAACCTTGCTGTAAAAAGCAAAGGAAGAGGTCTTTCTCTGTTGCCTCAACCTTGCTGTAAAAAGCAAAGGAAGAGGACTTTCTCTCGCCTGCACCTCGCTGTACAAAGTCGAGGGAGGACTTTCTCGTGGGTGCACGCTCCCAGGGGGGCGCCAGGCGTGGCTGTCTAAGCGCACACACTGGGCGCGCCCTGCCTGCATTGCCTCATCGCGCGTTCACCGATGTCCCGACCGGCGAGGACCTCTTCTTTTGGAATCATACGAGGTGCATGCTTAACGCTCTCACTGGGAACTTGGGTCCCAGTGTAACATCCCGCCAAATACATTTCGCATTTTTGCATTTTCGTAATATGAAATAACGGTAAAACAAATATATTGAAATAAACATAATTGTATATATATACAAAGGAGTTCTCCTCGCAGGGAGTTTAATACAAAACGGTCGTTTTCCAAAACTTAAACATAAAAACAGCAAAATACAAAACTACCGATCTCCTAACAGAAAACGGAGATCGCCTATCAGAAAATGGCAAAAGGGGGCGATCGCCCAGCAAGAACAGAAAACAGGCGACCAAATACGGCGATCACTCACAGGGGAATTCCACTTCTTGCAACCTCATCTGCTCCCGTGTAAAGATACACGATCATCACAGGTTTAAGAAAACAGCCACAGAAACAAAATACAGGGTAAGCTATATATTTAAGAAAACTTTGAATCAAGAGCATACATAAGAACTTCACAACATCCATGAACCATATCAATATCAGCCATCACATTTCCATATTCCACAAGACTATCAGGAAATCCCATATTTCACAAATCAATCCAAGAGTATTTCAATTCACATCAGCAATCAAGTGTCTATTAATTCAATTTCTCATTTCTCACGTCAGACTTTCCACTGACTCATCACACCAGATACTTGACCACTATTTCCGGAGACTCGTGCGTTGATTAGACCCAGAGATTCGCACCTGTCATACCAAAAGGCTGGAAAGTTCCCACAGCCATGCGCATCACACCATCTCAATATTCTCATTATCACGGTATGACAAGGTTAATCCATACAACAGGCCGAACTCGTTCTGTTTCACACGAGACACCCATACGTATGAACCTCCATCGACTCTCCACAACTGAGTAACTTCCTCTATGTGATTTCATTACCTCAGTAGAGTCAGGATGTCTCATTATAGGATCACCGATCAATACACCTCTTACACGACCTTACACGGTATTTTCTTTCCTGAAAATACTATGCCTCGATCCACAATCACAACATTCAACACATCACATAACACTTCAATGAACGATTTCAATCACAGCAAAACTCATACCAAGGTTCAGATTTTCGAATATCACATTTAAAATCTCAAACACTTTTGAAACAGCATAAAACGGGGGATATTTCAATAACAGATGAAAACCGGCGATCACCTCCAGAAACCGGCGATCACGAACAAAACTGGGTTTTTAAACAAGAACATTTTTAAAAACCGGCGACCACGTCGCCCCCAACATCCAAACAGAACTGTTATCGTAAACATCTCACATTTCAACATCAAACACCGTGAAAGCGAAGTAAAACCGGCGACCACGTCGCCCTATCATCACAAACATCAAATATCCAGTTATCGTTGGAAAAAGACTAGCTTCCCTTACCTGGATCAGCGTGAAATCTCACTTCAAGCTCTAAAACACCGAACGTAAAGGATGCCCGAACTCTGCCTAAGCGTTCAAATCGGTAAAACTTGTAGAGAACCTTCCCAAAAGCTCTATTGCAGTCGTCGCTCGTCTTGCTTTTGCTTGAAGGTGCCTGGGAAATACTGAGTCGCAGTGCAAGGGAGAGAAAAGAGAAAGATGAAGGTGAACTCACTCTGTCACCTTTTATACTCCCACTGCGTTCTAAACTCACTAAGAGGAGCCTTCTGAGGCTAAGGACGTAGGCCTGCTGTGTAGCCGCCCTAGCCTACTCTCTGAGATACCTAGCATGTGAGTTTTCCTTTACTCAAGCACAAACCTGACAGTAAGGCTGCGCGGCTGACTTTGCGCACACAAACACTGTGCACTACCGTACCAACTCTCTGGAGCCACTGACTACGTGTCGCGCATGCAAGACGTTCATTCTGGTGCGTATGACAGGACGACCGACGTCCCTCCCTGGAAGACGACCGATGTCTCCTCCTCCTGGAGACCGACCGAGGTCTCCTCCTCCTGGAGACCGACCGAGGTCTCCTCTTCCTGGAGACCGACCGAGGTCTCTTCCTCCTGGAGACCGACCGAGGTCTCCTCTTCCTGGAGACCGACCGAGGTCTCCTCTTGGCGACGCCCGCATGCCTCTCGCGCCCGGGCAAAGCCCACATGCATCTCGCGCCCTGGTGATCATGTTCCAGGCGATCTCATAGCTTTCTAACTACACTTTCCTTCATTTTTATTTTAAATAAAAACATACTTAGAATTCACTTAAAATATATCACTTTTATTCCAATAAGATTTTCCAGGTCCTTACACCCAGCTTAACACGTGTTAGCAAGAGCCCGATGACCGTGCACCGACCGAGTACTCACTCTCTACATGCACCGACGGCTGATCGTGGTCTGCATGCACTGATGGCTGATCGCGCTCTACATCCCAGCACTTACCTAGGGGCTGATCTGCGGGTGGTGGCCACTTGGTAACTCATCACCGATCACCTGGTCTTGCACCTGGGGCAAGGAGAACTTTAAACTGGGAACACTCGCACACTTTATGTACTGAAAATCTTTTATTGGGTGGCATCGTTAAAAAGAGTGCCCCTGATCTGCTCAACTGTTTTAATACACTAGGTATGTGTACAGCGCGATAGCGCATCTACTTTACAACTTAACGAGAGTAGGAAAGAAGTGTGTAGCGTCCTGGGTTCTGGGAATATTCGTTACGTCCAGAGTCACCAGCCGACAAGCTCCATTTTCCAACGTCTCAACCACTCTGGATGGGGTCTCCTTTAACCGGCAATGACCGCCCTGGCGATGCACACACGTGGGGCGATCATGCCTTCCGCTTCAGCTCTGGGAGCCCCCCCCAGTGTAGCCTCTTCCATCACCTCACCTCCCCAAACACAGGGAGTTCATGCTGCTGGTCGCCTTCCTGGGACCCCGAAGCGCGATCACCTTGTGTCTTCTGCAGGTAATCGGTCAGGAACCCTGTCTCCACCAACTCAGCAAGCTGACGCCCCAACGCCAGGCAGTTACGAAGTGTATGTCCATAAGCTTGATGGAATTCACACCACTCATCCTTCCTTCCTCCAAGTACCCTGTCGGTTTTCTCTGGCACATGGAGTCTTGCTGCCACAGCAGGGATGGCGATCAGCTCCGCCAAACTTATCATGAAATCATACCTGGGGGGTGCGTTGCTTGCACGCCCCCTGGTCTGGTCCTTCCTTGGTGCATAAGGGCGAGACCTTCCCTGCTCCTTCCTCCTTCCTTGATCTCATGCACCCGCGCCTGTTGCTGCTGATTCCCCTGACCTCTACGTGGCTTCAACGGTGCAGCACTTCCTCTCTTCTCAGAGACCTCTGTCTCTGCTACTATGTGTGCCACCGCACGTCGCCGTATCTCGGGGAAGGTGGCAGGGTGGCTCCTGATGAGCGATTCACTGAAAGGACCAGGGAGGACACCTATCTTGAACGCATGCACGAGCATGTCTTCATCCTTGACGGGCAATCTCACCACCTGCGCCCCAAAGCGATTGAGGTAGTCCCTCAACGGCTCCCCCTGATACTGGCGCACGTCAAACAGGTCGTAGGACACCACTGGTGCAGGTCGGTTAATGATGTACTGCTCCGTGAACAGCTTCGCAAACTGATGGAAGGAAGTGAGGTGGCCCTCTGGCAGGCTCACGAACCACTCCATAGCCACTCCGCTCAGTGTACTCATGAACATCTTGCAGTACACAGCATCTGAACCTCCAGTCAGCATCATCTGAGTGTGGAAGGCTGTCAGGTGTGCTTCTGGATCTTCAACCCCCGTGAACGACGCTTTCTGTAACATCCCGCCAAAACGTTTCACAATTAAATAATGAAGATAAAGATAAAACAAAATATTGAAATGAACATAATTATATATATGTCATAAGGTTTTTCCTCGCAGGGAGTTTAATACATAAACCGTCAATTTTTCCATAACTTAAAACGAATTACAGCAAAAATACAACCCGACAGGCGATCTCCCAACATAAAGAGGCGATCTCCTAACATAAAAGGCGATCTCCTAACAGAGAACAGGAAAAGGGGGTGATCGCCCAACAGAAACAAAACAGGCGATCTCCCAACATCAAAAGGCGATCTCCTATCGGCGATCACTGAGGAGCTCTTCTTCCTGCAAGATCATCTGCTCCCGTGTAAAATACACGATCATCACAGGTTTTAAGAAAACAGCCACAGAACCAAAATACAAGGTAAGCTAGACATTTAAAAGAGAGTTTGAATATGAACTTAAAAATCAATCATGAAACCAATTTAAGACGATCACGTACAAACCATCAACTTTCTCATATTCCACCAAACCATTCGAAAATCACATATCTCACAAATCAATTTCAAGAGTCTCACAATTCACATCAGCAATCAAGTGTCTAACAATTCAACTTCTCAATACTTCACGTCAGACTTTCCACTGACTCATCACACAAGACACTTGACCACTATTTCCGGAAAAACACGTGCATTGACTGACTCAGGGATTTGCACCTGTCATACAAAAGGCTGGAAAGTGCCCTCAGCCATGCGCATCACCCAATCTCAATATCATTTCTCACGTATGACAAGGTTAATCCATACCACAGGCCGAACTCGTTCTGTTTCACACGAGACACCCATACGTATGAACCTCCATCGACTCTCAACGCCTGAATTACTTCATCTATTTGATTCCATTATATCAGGAGAGTCTGGATATCCCATTATAGACATCACCGATCAATGCACATCCTACACAATCTTACACGGTATTTTCTTTCCTGAAAATACTATGCCTCGATCCACAATCACAACATTCAACACATCACATAACACTTCAATGAACGATTCCAATCACAGCAAAACTCATACCAAGGTTCAGATTTTCGAAAACCACATTTAGAATCTCAAACAATTTTGAAACAGCATAAAACGGGGGATATTTCAATAACAGATGAAAAATCGGCGATCACCTCCAGAAACCGGCGATCACGAATAAAACTGGGTTTTTAAACAAGAACATTTTTAAAACCGGCGACCACGTCTCCCCCAACATCCAAACAGAACTGTTATCGTAAACATCTCACATTTCAACATCAAACACCGTGAAAGCGAAGTAAAACCGGCGACCACGTCGCCCTATCATCACAAACATCCAATATCCAGTTATTGTTGGAAAAAGACTAGCTTCCCTTACCTGGACTTGCGCAAAACACCAAGAGCTCCAAAACCCAATGAAGCTTAAAGAATGCCTTGGCTCTGGATTTGCGTCTGGTTTGAAGGACTTGCAGAGAACTTCCCAGGTGCTCTAATGGTGGCCGTCGCTCGTCGTACTCTTGTGTGAAGGTGCCCGAATCGCAGCGCGAAGGAGAGAAATGGAGGAGAAGGGAGGTAGCTCACTCTTTTGCTCTTGAACCACTGCAACGTTCCCTCCTCTCAGAAGTGGGTTCTTGCCTCTTAAACCAACTTGTCCACAAAAGCAGCTGCCACCACCCACTCTGCAGGGAAGTCTGAGTGTACGTTTCACTGAACAGTACGACCACTGTTGTCTCTTGTGCATGCCAACCACTGCTCTGAACAGTACGACCACTGTTGTCTCTTGTGCATGCCAACATTCTGATGTCACTGTTCTCAACCAACACTTTTTGTCTACGTGTCGCGCATGCTGCGCGTCTCATGCTGGGAGTCTGGGTCCCACTTCATCTGCGTGAAACACGACATCGCGCGATAACCTTTCGCCGATGACCACTGGCACGAAGACAATCCACCGATGACTCATCCTGGAGGACGACCGATGTCTCTCTCTGGAAGACGACCGATGTCTCTCTTTGGCGATGCCCGCATGCCTCGCGCCCTGACGACGTCTGCATCCCTCGCGCCCTGGCGATGACCGTATGCCTCGCGCCCCGGCGATGCCCGCATGCCTCTCGTGCCCTGGCGATGTCCGCATGCCTCTCGCGCCCAGGCGATGCCCGCATGCCTCGCGCGCCCTGGTGATCATGTGTAGTAGGCGACCGGCGATCATGTGCCAGGCGATCTCATAGTCTTCTAAACTACACTTTCCTTCCTTTTCATTTTAAAAACAAAACATACTTCGAATCCATTTAAATATGACACTTTTATTCCAATAAGATTTTCCAGGTCCTTACACTTTCAGTCCCACCAGATTGGGAGGCACCACCATGTTCATGATCTCGGGGGAGAAAGGCATAGGGAATACTCTAGGAGGCGATTGCGGCGTCGACGTCCTCTCTTCAACTGCGCTCTCCTTCTGCGCCTGCAATTCCCTACGCAACTCTTCATTCATACGGTTCAACTCTTCGTTTCTTCTCTGCGATGCAGTCAGCTCTGCACGCATTTTCTCCCGATCAGCTCTCGATTCCGCGACGCTATCTTGCAACACGCGCATCATCTCCACTGCCTGCGCCATGGTAACAGCTCCTTCTTCAGCAGATGGCGCAGGTGAGGTTTGCCTGGTTCTTCTTCTCATCTTCTCAACACTTCGACGTAACTTCACTTCGATGAAATAGTCAAGAAGCTCCAAGAAACCTCAAGAAACTTCAAGAACCGCAACGTGGATGGGAACAAAATTCACACGGGCCCCACGGTGGGCGCCTAATGATCTTGCCGCTTGACTCGAACGTGGAGGATTGCCTCGTCACTCCTTCGTCTAGCCTTCTGTTCTGCAGGAACGCTCCAAGAACCACCGCCGGAACTCCAAATGCTGCCTGCAAAACACACAGACGGCGCCTCTAGCGGCCGTTGTAGCTCCGACGCTCAAGTCAGGCAACAGGTGTAAGGACCTGTAAAATTAAATTGGAATAAAAGGGTATATTTTAAATGAATTCTAAGTATGTTTTATTTAAAATAAAAAGGAAGGAAAGTGTAGCTTAGAAGACTACAAGAGTTCCTTGTTAACACATAATCGCCGGTCGCCTAGACTACACGTGATCGCCAGGGCGCGAGGCATGCGGGGTTAGTCATCGCGCGAGAGGACATCGGGGGGTTAGTCTTCGCGCGAGAGGACATCGGTGGATAATCTTCGCGCGAGAGGACATCGATGGATAGTCTTCGCGCGAGAGGTCATCGGTGGATAGCCTTCGCGCGAGAGGTCATCGGTGGATAGTCTTCGCGCCAGTGGTCATCGGTGAAAGGTTATCGCGCGATGTCGAGTTTCACACAGATAAAGTGGGACCCAGACTCCCAGCATGAAACGTCCTGGACGCGCGCCACGTAGACAAAAGGGATGGTTCAGAATAGTGACCTCAGAGTGTTAGCCTGCGCAGAGGCACGCGTAGTTGTACTGTTCAGGGAAGCGTACACGCAAACTCCCCTGCAGAGTGGGTGGTGGCAGCGGCTTTTGTGGGCAAGTTGGTTTAAGATTCAAAAACCCACTTCTGAGAAAAGAAACGTTGCAGTGGTTCAAGAGCAAAAGAGTGAGTTTACCTCCATTCTTCTCCTTTTCTCTCCTTCGCGCTGCGATTCTGGCACCTTCACACAAGAGTACGACGAGCGGCAGCCACCATTAGAGCACCTGGGAAGTTCTCTACAAGTCCTTCAAACCTGACGCAAAAACAGAGCCAAGGCGTTCTTTAGGCTTCGTTGGATTTCGGAGCTCCTGGTGTTTGCGCAAGTCCAGGTAAGGGAAGCTAGCCTTCATTTTCAATACAAGTCGTAGTTTAGCTATTTCGGAAGTGAGGGCGACGAGGTCGCCGGTTTCGTTTTCATCTTCGTGAATGCTCTGTTCTATGTGTTTTGAGCGACGTGGTCGCCGGTTTTTAAATACAAACTTCGAGATACCCTGTTTTTGAACCAGGTCGCCGGTTTGGGCGATGTTTGCGAACTCCCTGTTTTTGGTGTTACTTTGAACTGTTGAAGCTTAAATGTGATCTTCGAAAATCTGAATCTTTGAAACGAATGTTGCCGTGACTTGAATCATTTATTTAAGTGGTATGATGTCTTGGGTGTTGTGAATGTGGGATCGAGGCATAGTATTTTCAGGAAAGAAAATACCGTGTAAGATCGTGTAGGATGTGCATTGATCGGTGATTCCTAAGGGGATATCCTGACTCTGCTGAGGTAATGGAATCACATAGAGGAAGTTACTCAGTTGGTGAGAGTCGAAGGAGGTTCATATGAATGGGTGACTCGTGTGAAAAAGAACGAGTTCGGCCTGTTCTATGGATTAACCCTGTCATACTGTGAGAATGATGAACTTGAGATCGAAATTTGTGTTGATGCGCATAGCTGGGAAACATTACAGCTGTTTAGTATGACAGGTGCAGATCTCTGAGTCTAATCAATGCATGAGTCTTCCGGAAGTAGTGTCAAGTGTCTTGTGTGCTGAGTCAGTGGTGGTCTGACATGTGAAATGAGGAACTTGAAATTGATAGACACTTGATGCAGTTTGTGAAATAGAATGACTCTTGAAAATATTGTGAAATGTGTGATTTCTGGGCGATCAAGTGAAGGGTATGAGAAACTTGATAGCGATACGTGAATATCTTGAAATTGTTTACCTTGATTTTAATTTAATTATCCTTATTTAAACTCTCCTTAAAATATCTAGCTTACCCTGCGTGTTCTGCTCGTTGGCTGTTTTTCTCTTAAAACTGTGATGATCGTGTATAACTTACACGGGAGCAGATGATCTTCCAGGAAGCAGAGCTCCCTAGTGAGTGGTCGCCGAGGAAGAGATCGCCGGTTTCTATCTCTTGGTGGTGATCGCCGGTTTTATGTCCTGCTAGCAGATCGCCTGTTTTGGGGCCTTCTGTTACCAGATCGCCGGTTCATGTATGGAGACCGCCGGTCTTGTTGTATTTGATTGAATTTCGTTAAATTTTGAAAACATTTGACTGGTTATGTATTAAACTCCCTAAGAGGAGCAACTTCATTACTTATATATATATTATCATGTACTCTTCAATATTATTTGTGTACCTTTATTTTCATTATACATGTATGTATGGTTTTATTTTGGCGGGATGTTACAACAGGAACACCAAAACTATATCTGAATCTCTCTGTGAGACTCGTGTGTAACTAAAACTCTCAAATGTGTAAGCTGTAAGAATCTCAAAAAACCTCCCCTCAATTTCGTTAAGAGTTTGTATATATACCTGAGTCTTTCTCTCTCCTGACGGTTATTCCTCTTGACACGTGGATAACATCTGGTCGTACACGTGTCACCATCTGGAGTATCTGCAGCTGAAACTTTACTTCCACTGTGCCCCCGGCGACTGAGTTATCCACACAGGGAGTAGCTTAGTACGCAGGCTACTCTGGGCGCAACCTTAACATGGCGAGCTGGTTAACCCTGGGCATTGCAGCTCACACTACACATGGTGGCAGATATGCCACTTATCCTCTGTAGTTAGACCATACAACAAGTGCTTGCCAAGTCTCCTCAAACACCCGGCGATGTGCTCTTTCGGCGACTTGCTGACCACCTGATCTCCTAACCTTAACACACAGCGATCATGTCCCACTAGGCGATTACTGATCCATACCGGTAATGAACGATTACTCATCCTCAAGTCGATAGGCGATTACTCATCCTCAAGGCGATAGGCGATTACCTATCTCCAAGGCGATAGGCGATTACTCAACATCACAGGTGATAGGCGATTACCATTCTGAGTGGTCGCCTCCCTGATTCGCCTGCTATCCTCTACCACGTGTTACTCTGTGAATGGTCCACGTGGTCAACTGCTGCTGATGTCATCGACTACCGATGACCGACCGGATCAGTTATACCCCTGGAAATGTGACCAATGTCAAAAAGCTTTCAAGTTTTTTTGTTCCAGTAAAATCAGTTTTTTCAGCTTTTAACAGCGGCAAAAAGGCATCTCATGTAACCTATTTTTACTGCGTGAAATCTGGTCATACCTCTAGGTCTTGCATTGCTAGAAAGCATCTTGTGCCTAAGAACGTAGCAAAATGGCTACCAAATGGACCCTATACTGAAAAGGGTACCATTTGTATCATTTTTGTTCTGTTTTGCAGATTGGCAGCAAGAAAAATCAGTGGTACTTGGACAGTGGTTGTTCCAAGCATATGACTGGAGATCTTACAAAGTTTACCAGCTTAAAGCTCAAAGTAGAAGGACATGTAACCTATGGTGATAATAACCGAGAGAGGATTTTGGGCAGAGGAACTGTTGGAACAGGGAACTCAACAACCATTGAGAATGTGTTGTATGTAGAAGGACTTAAGCATAGTCTTCTCAGCATAAGTCAGCTTTGTGACAAAGGATACAAAGTGAATTTTGAGTCAAAAGGCTGCACAATATCAAGTAATTCATCTAGTAAGGTACTATTTACTAGTAAGAGAGTGAATAACATATATCTGCTGAATATCATGGAAACTAACTCCTCAAATGAGTGTTTGCTGTCCAGAAGTGATGAGTCTTGGTTGTGGCATAGGATGTTGGCTCACATACACACAAATCACTTGAATAAATTGAAATCTAAAGATTTAGTTTATGGTTTACCTAACATTAAATTTCAGGACAACAGGCTTTGTGATGCTTGTGTGAAAGGTAAACAAATCAAATCCTCTTTCAAGTTAGATGATATTGTCTCTACAAAAAATCCATTGGATGTGTTACATATGGACTTATTTGGTCCATCTAGAGTTGCTAGCTTGGCTGGAAATTTGTATGCCTTAGTTGTTGTGGATGATTACTCTAGATTTACGTGGACTTTATTTCTTGCACATAAACATGATGCTTACACTGCCTTTAAGAAATTAGCAAAAATTCTGCAAAATGAAAATGGTTGCTGCATTAAATCAATTCGAGGTGATCATGGGGGAGAGTTTCAAAATGCTAAGTTTGAGAGGTTCAGTGAGAAGCATGGGATAGCTCATACCTTTTCAGCCCCTAGGACACCCCAACAAAATGGTGTAGTTGAAAGGAAAAATAGATCACTAGAGGAACTAGCTAGAACTATGTTAAATGAATCTAAGCTACCTAAGTATTTTTTGGCTGATGTTGTTTATACTGCAGGTTATGTCTTAAATAGGACCTTAATAAGACCAATTCTTAAGAAAACCCCATATGAATTGTATAAGGGCAGAAAACCTAGTGTAAGCCACCTTAGAGTATTTGGGTGTAAATGCTTTGTATTGAATAATGGCAAAGAAAATCGTGGTAAATTTGATGCTAAATCTGATGAAGGTGTGCACATTGATTATGCTTTGAATGTCATGCATATAGAGTCTTCAATAAAAGGTTGCTTATAGTAGAAGAATCAATGCATGTTGTTTTTGATGAAACTGATCATAGCATATCTAAAACTGCTGCTGATGATCCTGACAGTATTGAATTTAAATCTGTTTTAAATCAAAATGAATCGATTCATTTTGATACTGCTGATACACATGTTGTACAAGAATCTACTGCAGCTGCAGGTTTGCCAAAAGAATGGAAAACCCCAAGAGATTTAACTCTTGATAATGTCATTGGGAACATTGAGAAAGGAGTGTCAACTAGAAAATCCTTGAACAATTTCTGTGAAGCAATGGCCTTTGTATCTCAAGTTGAACCCAAGAATTTGAAGGAAGCTCTCAAGGACAGCAACTGGAGTTTAGCTATGCAAGAGGAACTAAATCAATTTGCTCTTAATGAGGTCTGGACTCTTGTTCCTAGAATACCTGAGATGAATGTAATTGGAACAAAATGGGTATTTATAAACAAGATGGATGAGCATGGAGTGATCACTAGAAACAAGGCTAGGCTTGTAGCTAAAGGGTACAATCAAGAAGAAGGAATAGACTATGATGAGACATATGCACTAGTGGCTCGGTTAGAAGTTGTTAGACTGCTGCTTGCCTTCTCCTGCATCAAAGAGTTCAAGCTATTTCAAATGGATGTGAAAAGTGCCTTTCTAAATGGCTATATAAATGAAGAGGTATTTGTCTCACAACCACCAAGTTTTGAAGACCATCAACATCCAGAATATGTGTTCAAACTCCAAAAGGCTCTCTATGGACTCAAGCAAGCTCCTAGGCAATGGTATGAGAGGCTAAGTGATTTTCTCACCTCACAAGGCTATGACAGAGGCACATCAGATAAGACCTTGTTCATTAAGAAGAAAGGAGATGACTCAATTCTAGTCCAAGTATATGTGGATGACATCATTTTTGGATCAAACAATGGAGAATTCTGTGAAGCTTTCGTGAAAGTCATGAAGAGTGAGTTTGAAATGTCAATGATGGGTGAGTTGAACTATTTTCTAGGCTTGCAGACCAAACAACTCAAGGATGGCATTTTCTTAAGTCAAGCTAAGTATTGCAAGGATTTGCTGAAGAAATTTACCAATCAGCACACCCTTCTCAACAAGCTGTCATTTGGAGTGCAAACGGCCTCTAGGGCGCCCCTTTCTCTTTTGCAGGTGCAGATTGTTTCGCAAGAACCAAGCACATATCAACGTGAGGAAGGTGGTGCGTGAGTGTCGTGGAGTCAACTGACAGGCGAGTCAACCGGCGAGAACACTATCAATTTTGCAACCTACAAAATCTGAATCAGAATATCCAGTTAAGCTTAATGAAATATTACCTGGATACCACAAGCCAACTTCTTTAGTTCCTTGCAAATACTTCAAAATCCTTTTGACAGCATTGTAGTTTGTGCATTCTAAGGTTCTGGGCCTGTTTGTGGTTTGTGCATTCTAAGGTTTTTGTTCTTCTTTTCTGGGTTCGTTCTACCTTCGAGTCTTCGTCCACCATTGTTTTCTTCTAAGCCTTTTTCTTTTCCTGCCTCTCATTTGTTTAGATTCGAGATGGCTAGAACCAAAACTACCTCCAACCCTCCTCCAACCGTAGCGATTGATTACAGGGCCCTCTACCCATGGGCTTTTGAGGATCTCCTTGCTGAGACCTCCAAACTCACATCCTGTGAGGATCTTCGCAAGCATAGAGATGATGAGAATGTAATCAAAGGACGCGTCTTTGGCAGGGAAACTAACGCGTACATCTCTGTGCGACCCTGTACAGAAAACGAACCCGTTTGTGCCGATGATCACTGCAACAACGGGGAACCTTTCTTCTTCTTCTACGCCACCATCTTCAAACAAGTCAAAGTCCGCCTTCCTTTCACTGGGTTCGAGAGGACTTTGCTCACAGAGTTAAATGTGGCGCCTGCCCAACTGTACCCCAACAGCTGGGCCTTTATCAGGGCGTTCTCCGTCCTTTGCAATAACCTAGGGTTCACTCCCTCCGTCGACGTGTTTCTTTACTTCTTCGAGGTGAAGAGCCCTGGCAAGAGGCTTTGGGTGAGCCTGAATGGGGGGGCAGGGAGAGTCCTACTCACTCTCTTCTCACAGTCGTACAAGAACTTCAAAGGAAGGTTCTTTTGATCTGCTGTAGCTCCTACGACTCCACCATGCTCGATGGGTTCCCATTATATTGGGTGGAGGTTGAAGTTCAAGAAACCGTGCAGGCTCGAAGAGTTGACTGTCCCTGACCAAGAACTCTGCCAGACCATCTCCAGTTGGGGCGTGGTATTTGACACCGCCCAGCTGATTAAGCATGAATATGACGCCGAGACCCTCAGCGTGTACATTGGTACATCATCTCCGTCTTGCACTTAACTGTTTATATACTGCATCTTTGTCTTCCTCACCCCTTTCTTGTTGTCCAATGCAGACATGGTGCTCAACGCTGAGAAGAAGAGAAGGTTGGCCGAGGTGCTGAATCGCCGCAATGCTAGCCCCTGCCGGTCCTTCATCACCCGCGGGTGCTGCCCTGGAACCCATTGCTGAAAAATCCAAGACGGCAGCTCCTGTAGAGGTCTCCGACGATGAGGACACTTGTTCTGGCCTTGTCTTCAAAAGGAAAAGGGTGGGGACTGCCGCAGAGGTCTCTTCAGCCACAGAAGGGCACCCTTCATCCTTTAGGGAGCACCCTCCCAGCGCTTCATCCCCTCCCGAGCCAATCTTAACGCTTGAGGGGGGTGGGGAGAGTGCTCCTCCTACTGGCCAGATGCCTTCTGCCCCAGAGCTGCCTTCTCTGCTCCAAAGATCTCTTGCGCAGATGCCTGGCCAAGCTGCTTTGGAGGCCATGGACAGAAATTCCCTTGAGCTCCTCCTCAGTCATGGTCTTGGGGAGTTCCTGGCCGCTTCAAACTTCTTGCTGGTCAAGGGCAACACTGAGGCTGAGCTGCTCGAGAAGACCACCCAACTGGAGAAAGAGCTGGAGCAGAAGGATCTCCAACTCCGCCAAGCGGCTAAGCGCGAGACTGCCCTTAATCAAGAACTGGGTAGTCTCCGCCAATTTGAGAAGGAGACCAAGAAGATCCTCTTCTCCAAGGGGCAGGAGGCCCTCCAGCTTGAAGCCAAGATTCTCCCCCTCCGCAACAAGATCATCGAACTGGAAGAGCAAGCGGAGGAGGCTCAAGCCAAAATGACCAAGCTGGAGGAAAGAGCTACCAACCGAGAAGTTCAGCTGGGCAAGGTTAAGGAGGAACTTGCCCAACAAATTGAATTGCTGAAGAAGACCGAGACTGAGCTTACTGAAGACGCCGCCGACGCCTATGGGGAAGTCTTTGGTGATGCCCTTGCTCAGGTTGCCTACGTGCATCCTGAGATGGACCTCTCACCATACTCTGTAACCATGCAGGTAGTCGATGGGCAAATAGTGCCCAGATAGGTCTTCTGAGTAATTGTATCTAGTGGCTGAACATCTTGTAATTACCCTCCTTTATAATGTAATTACCTTGCTTTCAATCTTCTTTGCTTTATACAGCACTTTGCTTGCCTTTGTATTTCTGCTGCTTGTTCATCTGTTTGACATGCTTTTTATTTTGTGGAACTCACGACTTTCAGATCACAAATAACGCACCTGTCAAAATGAATCTTAGATAGCACGATTTCTGCTGATTTCACTAGTGAACCCTTATTTTAATCTGGGAGTTCTCACTCGGAGGGGAAGGTGTTCCTTGCGAACTCCCCTTACCACTCACGAGACCTCTAACCCCAACTAGTAGGTTCTGACTGACCTCTCATCGCTCACAGGCGAGGAGGATTTTTCTGGGCAAACCTTTTCACATTGGAAGTTCTCACTCGAAGGGGAGGTGTTCTCTACGAAGCTACCTCTCCACTTACGAGACCTCTAACTCCAAGTGATAGATTCTAACTGACCTCACATCGCTCACAGGCGAGGAGGATTTCTCTGGGCGAACCCTTCTTTCACATTGGAAGTTCTCACTCGAAGTGGAGGTGTTCTCTACGAACCTACCTCTCCACTTACGAGACCTCTAACTCCAAGTGACAGGTTCTAATAGCATTGTACAAACACATTAAAAATATATATCTTTAACTGAATTTTATTGGGTGACCTCATTAAAAACCCTTAGAAAGGTAAAAAAGAGTGTCCCTTGTGTTGTGTAGTGTACAAGATTACATGGCTTTAACTAAAATAAAACTTCAGGTGGGTCGCATTCCATGTTCGAGGAATCGGACCTCCTTCTAAAGACTCAAGCCTATATGCTCCATTCCCTAGGGCCTCTATCACTCTGAAAGGACCAGTCCACTTAGGGGATAGCTTGTTCTCTATCTGGTATGGAGACACCTTGCGCATGACGAGGTCTACCGCCTGGAACTGCCGAGCTCCAACTTAGAACTGTGTTTGAGCTCGACTCTCCTCTTCAGCGCCTCAGCTTTGATTCCTGCTTCTTCCCTAGCTCCATCCAAAAGATCAAGATTCACCTTCCTTTCTTCATTGGACTCCTCAGCCACAAAGTTCTGGAAACATGGCGAGTTCTCCTGGATCTCCATAGGGATCATGGCATCTGAACCATACACCAAACTAAAGGGAGTCTCCTTTGTAGTGGACTGGGGAGTAGTATGGTAGGCCCATACTATTCTGGGAACCTCTTCATCCCACCTTCCCTTTGCTTTCTCCAGCCTTCTCTTCAGTCCTCTGAGGAGGACTCGGTTGGCCGACTCGACCTGCCCATTGGTCTGTGGGTGCTCGACTGATGCAAACACCTACTTGATCCCCAACTCTGTACATAGCTTCCCCAATTGTTGGCTTGCAAACTGCGTGCCATTGTCAGACACTAAACGTTTGGGTACCCCGAAGCGGCATACTATATTCTTCCACACGAAGTGTTGGATCTTCTGTGCTGTGATCTGTGCTACTGGCTCAGCCTCGATCCACTTCGTGAAATATTCTATGGCGACCACGAGGTACTTCATTTGTCATATCACCAAAGGGAAAGGCCCCAAGATGTCGATTCCCCATGTGTGAAACGGCCAAGGGCTGTATATCGACCTGAGCTCTTCTGGTGGCGACTTAGGCCAATCAGCATGCAACTAGCATTGCTTGCACTACTGCGCATACCTAGTGCAATCTTCCCTCATTGTCGGCCAGTAGTACCCTACTCGAATGGCCTTAGAGGCCAAAGCTCGACCTCCGATATGACTACCATAGATGCCTTCATGGAGCTCTGCCATTATTCTCATACACTGCTCGCCATGCACGCAGACTAAGATGGGGTGGGTAAACCCATGTCTGTACAACTCGCCTTCAATGAGCGTGTACTTGGATGAGTTTTTCTTTATCCTCCTTGCTTCCGTCGGCTCTACTGGGAGCATTCCATCCGCTATGTAACGCTTATAGGGCGTCATCCATGTCTCTCCACTCTGTAGCAGGCAGACTTGCGATGACTCTACCTCCATTAGCATGCATGCGTTGACTCGTGGTTTCTTCAAAGTTTCTTGAGTCAACGAGCGATGACTCCTCTTCTCACCATCTGACTGGCTGATCTGATGGACTCCCACCAAGTTATCAGCTGTATAAGTACGAGGCGCCCTCAGAGTCTCCTGGATGACTGTCCTCTGTCTGCCCCCCTTGCCTGAGCTGGCGAGTTTGGCCAACAAGTCAGCTCTGGCATTCTGCTCCCTGGGCACGTGTACTAGTTCAAATGTTTCAAACGAACTCCTCAACCTTTGGACATACTCCAGGTAAGAGGCCATCTGAGGGTCTTTGGCCTGGTACTCTCCCACCACTTGACCAGTGACCAACAGCGAGTCACTTTTGGCCATAAGGCTTTGCGCTCCCATTTCCTTAGCCAACAACATCCCAGCGATCAAAGCCTCATACCTTGCTTGGTTATTGCTGGCTTTGAAAGCGAACCACAGGGCCTGCTCTATCAACAACCCCTTGGGTCCTTCCAGGATCACCCCCGCTCCGCTACCTTGCTGATTCGAGGACCCGTCTACTGAAAATACCCACTTGAAGCTGGGTCCCTCCTGCTGGGCCTCGGTTGAGGACATCTCGGCCACAAAGTCAGCGTAGACCTGTCCTTTGATCGGGCCCCTGGGTTCATACTGGATGTCGAATTCTGACAACTCGACTGCCCAACGCATCATTCTTCCCGCCACATCAGGCTTTTGCAGGACCTTGCATATCGGTAGATCTGTCATCACCACCACTGTGAAGCTCTGAAAATAGTGGCGAAGTCTCCTAGCTGAGAACACCACTGCTAATGCTGCCTTTTCTATAGCTTGGTATCTCGTCTCAGGCCCCTGCAAAACTTTGCTGACAAAATAAATGGGCTTCTGGCTCTGTTCCTGCTCTTGAACCAAGACAGAACTCACCGCCCTATCTGTAACTGCAAAGTACAGCCGCAGGGGTGTGTCGAGCTGAGGCTTGCACAAGACTGGCGGGCTGGCCAGATACTCTTTGAGCTTGAGGAAGGCCTGCTCACATTCTGCAGTCCAGGCGAATCTGCTATTCCTTCTTAGGCATTGGAAATAACGGTGGCCTTTGTCTCCTCCGGCTGACACGAACCTGGAGAGTGCAGCCATCGGACCTGTCAACTGTTGCACTTCTTTGACCGATGTCGGGCTTCTCATGGCTATGATCGCTGCACACTTGTCTGGGTTGGCCTCAATCCCCCTTTCTGTAAGCAAGAAACCAAGGAACTTGTCTGCTTCCACCCCAAAGACGCACTTCTCTGGATTCAACTTCAGGCTGTACTTCGCTATCGTATTAAATAGCTCCTCCAAGTCATCAACATGCTGATCTCGTGCCTGGGACGTCACCACCATGTCATCTACATAGGCCTGCACATTGCGTCCCAGCATGGGGGCAAGGACCTTGTCCATCAGCCTCTGATACGTGGCACCCGCGTTCTTCAGCGCAAATGGCATGACTGTGTAACAGTACCAAGACAGCTCTGTCATGAACGCAGTCTTGTTCTCGTCAAAGCGTCCAAGAAGCTGAGTAACCTGCAGCCCGAGGCACTATCTACTAGCGCATCTATGTTGGGCAGAGGGTAGGAGTCTTTCAAACAGGCCTTGTTGAGATCTGTGAAGTCTACACACATCCTCTGTAAGGACCTGTAAAATGTAATTTGGAATAAAAGGGTATATTTTAAATAAATTCTAAGTAAGTTTTATTTAAAATAAAACATGGAAGAAAAGGGCGCGAAGCGTGCGGGCATCGCCAGGGCGCGAGGCGTGTGGACCTCGCCAGGGCGCGAGAGTGTGTGGACCTCGCCAGGGCGCGAGGCGTGTGGAGTTCGCCAGGAGAAGACCTCGGTCGTTCGCCAGGAGAAGACCTCGGTCGTTCGCCAGGAGAAGACCTCGGTTGTTCGCCAGGAGAAGACCTCGGTCGTTCGCCAGGAGAAGACCTCGGTCGTCCGCAAGAGGGAGACCTCGGTCGTCCGCAAGGGAGAGAAGTCGGTCGTCTGTAGGGGAGACGTCGGTCGTCCTCCAGGGTGAGGAATCAGTCATCGCCGGTGTAAGGAACATCGGTCATTTCTGACATGGGAGCCATGGATACCGGTGGATGGTTATCAGGGGTCCGGTTATACGCGGATGAGGTGGGGCCCTGGTTTCCAGGATGAACGTGCTGCATGTGCAACATGTAGGCAGTGAAAGACCCTCGGAACAGTGGCTCCCTGCACGTAGAGACGCCATGTGGCAATTCTGTCAAGTCTGCATTTAATTAGAGGAAGAAACCCACACGGAAGTGTTAGTTAGAGAGTAGGTAATGATAGCTACATGGCAGGCCTATGTTCCTAGTATCGGAATGCACCGCCTCTTAGTGAGATTAGAACGCAGTAAGAGAAAATGGTGACAGAGTTTCATCTTTCTCTTTTCTCTCCTTTACGCTGCGACTCAGTAATTCCAGGCACCAGCTTATTTACCAGCGATTGCCATAGAGCATTTGAGAAGGTTCTCTACAAGTTTTACCGATTAGAACGCTTAGGCAGAGTTCAGGCATCCTTTACGTTCGGTGGTTAGAGCTTGAAGTGAGTTTCACGCTGATCCAGGTAAGGGAAGCTAGCCTTACTTCTAATGAAAACTGTATGTGTGATGATTTTGATGTTGGGGGCGACGTGGTCGCCGGGTGTTCAAACTGTTCTTGCTTTAAACCCAGTTTTGTTCGTGATCGCCGATTTCTGGAGGTGATCGCCGGTTTTCATCTGTTATTGAATTATCTCCTGTTTTTGTGTTGTTTGAAAACTGTTTGAGATTTAAAAGTGATATTCGAAAATCAGAACCTTGGCATGAGTTTTGCCGTGATTGGAATCAATTGTTGAAATGTTATGTGATGTGTGAATGTTGTGAATGTGGGATCGAGGCATAGTATTTTCAGGAAAGGAAATACCGTGTAAGATTTGTGTAGGATGTGTATTGATCAGTGAGTGTCCTGTTAATGAGACGATCCTGACTCTGCTGACATGATGGAATTACGTAAATGAAGTCATTCGGTGGTGAGAGTCGAAGGAGGTCCTATGAATGAGTGGCCCGTGTGAAACAGAACGAGCTCAGCCGTCATATGGATTCACCCTGTCACACTGTGATAATGATGATATTGAGATTGAGATTGTGTGATGCGCATGGCTGAGGGCACTTTCCAGCCTTTTAGCGTGACAGGTGCAGGTCTCTGGACGCTGAGTTCAATGCACGAGTCTCCGGAATAGTGGTCAAGTGTCTGGTGTGATGAGTCAGTGGAAAGTCTGACGTGTGATATGAGAAATTGAATTGATAGACACTTGATTGCTGATGTGAATTTGTGAGACTCTGGAATTGATTTGTGAGATATGTGATTATCAAATGTTTTGGTGGAATATGAGAAAGTTGATGGTTTTATGTGGATGTCTTAAACTGGTTTCATCTTGATTCTTAAGTTCATATTCAAACTCTCTTTTAAATGTCTAGCTTACCCTTTGTATTTTGGTTCTGTGGCTGTTTTTCTTAAAACCTGTGATGATCGTGTAATTTTTACACGGGAGCAGATGATCTTGCAGGAAGAAGAGCTCCTCAGTAAGTGGTCGCCGGGATGAGATCGCCTATTCTGCTTCTGTTGGGCGATCACCCCTTTTCCTGTTTTCTGATCGGAGATCGCCCTTTTCTGATAGGAGATCGCCTCTTTGGTTAGGAGATCGCCCCCTTTTGCCATTTCTGATAGGCGATCTCCGTTTTCTGTTAGGAGATCGGTAGTTTTTGTATTTTGCTGTCTTTATGTTTAAGTATTGGAAAAAAAAACGTTCGTTTTGTATTAAACTCCCTGCGAGGAGAAACTTCATTACATATATATAATCATGTTCATTTCAAAACATTTTGGTTTTACGTTTTATTTTCATTATATAATTGTGAAACGTTTTGGCGGGATGTTACATCCTCCACTTCCCATTGCCCTTTTTTACCAGAACGACATTCGCAAGCCACTTAGGATACTGTATTTCCCGTATGTGGCCTGCTTTGAGCAACTTCTGTGTCTCCTCCCTGACGACCTGTCTTTGTTCGTCATTGAACTTCCTTCTCCTCTGGCGGACTGGTTTGACTTGGGGATTCAGTGCCAGGCGATGGCATAGGAAATCAGGGTCAATGCCTGGCATGTCTGAGGGGGACCAAGCGAAAGCGTCCAAATGCTTTCCTATGACCCCCGCTACTTGGTCTTGGGTCTCCTGAGACAGGGACTTACCCAGCTTGAAAGTCTTCCCCCCAATCTCCTTCTCCACCACCTCCTCCTGAGAATCCACCTGATATAGTGTGGATCTCACCATGTATGGGCACTTCGTGCCCCTGGTCCGTCCTGAGTACAACGACCGTCTCACCCTGTTGTGCCTCCTTCAGGTAGTCACTCAAGAACCCATTCTTCACTAACTCATCCAATTGGTGGCCCAAGGCCAGACAATTGCGAATGGGGTGACCAAAGGCCTGATGGAACTCGCACCAGGCGTTCTTGTTTGGCCCCAACCTCTTGTCACTCTTTGGGGGCATCTTCAACCTTTCTGCCACGTTAGGAATGGCAATCAGCTCCTTCAGCTCCACCACAAATTCATGCCTAGGGGGTATGTCATCCTTGCCTCGTGCCCTAGCTTGGGGTTTTCGGGGCTCATAGGGCTTCTGTTTTCCTTGAGCCTTCTTCTCTGTGGTCGCCTCGTGCACCCGCAGGGGTTGAGGTCGACTAGGCACCCGGGGCCTTAATGAGACTGCGCTTTCTCGCTTCTCGCTAAGCTCTCCCTCGGCGACAATGTGGGCCACGGCACGTTGTTTTATATCGCCGAAAGTCTTGGGGCGGCTCCGGATCAAAGACTCGCTGAAAGGCCCTGGCAATACGCCTTTCCTGAAGGCGTGCACCACCATGTCTTCATCCTTGGTGTGCAACCTTACCACCATCGCCCCAAACCTGTTGAGGTAATCTTTAAGGGACTCCCTCTGGTGCTGCCTTACATCGAAGAGATCGTAAGACACTGGTGGAGGGGCCCTGTTGACAAGATATTGCTCCCTGAACAGCGCGGAGAATTGCGCGAAAGACGTGATATGTCCCTCGGGCAAACTCACGAACCATTCTAGCGCGGTTCCTGTCAGTGTGGCCATAAAAAGCTTACAGTGCACTGCGTCAGACCCTCCTGACAACATCATATGCGTATGGAAAGCAGTGAGATGCGTTTCAGGATTTTCTTTCCCAGTGAACACGGTCTTAGGCCCTACAAAGGTGGCTGGGACCACCGTGTTCATAATGGCCTAGGAGAAAGGCATGGGAAAGGCCCTTGGGGGCACTGGTGGAGCCTGATCATCTTCCCCACGATCTCCAGCTTGTTGTATGTGTTGCAAATTCAAGCGCAGCTCCTCATTCGCTCGGTGCAACTCCTCATTCCTGGCCTGTGAGGTGGCCAGGTCTTCCTGCATACGCGCCTGATGCGCTCTGGACTCTGTAAGGACCTGTAAAATTAAATTGGAATAAAAGGGTATATTTTAAATGAATTCTAAGTATGTTTTTATTTAAAATATAAGGGAAGGGAGGTATAGCTTAAAAGTCTACGAGATCGCCGTAATTGAAAGAGTAGGCGATCTCCGACTTCTCTGGCACATGATCGCCTGTCGCCTTGATTGCACCTAAACGCCAATCGCCTGTAGTGTACATAGTCGCCTGTCGCCTAGAGTACACATGATCGCCGAAACTACACTTAGTGTGTAGTCAAGATGTTGGATCAACCATAGTGGGTTCCCAAAAACCACGTGCATCAAGGTGTGGGTTAAGCCTTAGACACGCTGTGCATGCGAAGCCCTAGTATAGGAGATCGTCCTTAGTGTTGCATGCATGGGCGCACGAGGGCAAGTGCCAATCTACCATTGGAAATGTGAAGCTACCGACGTCACCGAGTCATGTGGAGATGATACCTTGGGCGTAACATAGTGGAATGAAGAACCTTCAGGAAGGCGTGGCGATGTGTCGTCAGGCATCGCCGGGGCGCGAGGCATGCGGGCATCGCCAGGGCGCGAGGCATGTGGGCATCGCCAGGGCGCGAGGCATGCGGGCATCGCCGGGGCGCGAGGCATGCGGGCATCGCCGGGGCGCGAGGCATGCGGGCATCGCCGGGGCGCGAGGCATGCGGGCATCGCCGGGGCGCGAGGCATGCGGGCATCGCCGGGGCGCGAGGCATGCGGGCATCGCCGGGGCGCGAGGCATGCGGGCATCGCCGGGGCGCGAGGCATGCGGGCATCGCCGGGGCGCGAGGCATGCGGGCATCGCCGGGGCGCGAGGCATGCGGGCATCGCCGGGGCGCGAGGCATGCGGGCATCGTCGGGGCGCGAGGCATGTGGGCATCGCCAGGGCTAGACATCGGTCGTCTTCCAGGTTATCGCGCGATGACGTGTTTCACACAGATAAAGTGGGACCCAGACTCTCAGCATGGAACGTCCTGCACGTACGCCACGTAGACAAAAGGGGTGGTTCAGAATAGTGACCTCAGAGTGTTAGCCTGCACAGAGGCACGCTTAGTAGTACTGTTCAGTGCAGCGTACACGCAACTTCCCTGCAGAGTGGTTGGTGGCAGCGGCTTTTGTGGACAAGTTAGTTTAAGATGCAAAAAAAAAAAAAAAAAAGGAACGTTGCAGTTGTTCAAGAGCGAAAGAGTGAGCTACCTCCTTTCTCCTCCATTTCTCTCCTTCGCGCTGCGATTCTGGCACCTTCACACAAGAGTACGACGAGCGGCAGCCACCATTAGAGCACCTGGGAAGTTCTCTGCAAGTCCTTCAAACCAGACGCAAAAACAGAGCCAAGGCGTTCTTTAGGCTTCGTTGGATTTCGGAGCTCCTGGTGTTTGCGCAAGTCCAAGTAAGGGAAGCTAGCCTTCATTTTCAATACAAGTCGTAGTTTAGCTATTTCGGAAGTGAGGGCGACGAGGTCGCCGGTTTCGTTTTCATCTTCGTGAATGCTCTGTTCTATGTGTTTTGAGCGACGTGGTCGCCGGTTTTTAAATACAAACTTCGAAATACCCTGTTTTTGAACCAGGTCGCCGGTTTGGGCGATGTTTGCGAACTCCCTGTTTTTGGTGTTACTTTGAACTGTTGAAGCTTAAAGGTGATCTTCGAAAATCTGAATCTTTGAAACGAATGTTGCTGTGACTTGAATCATTTATTTAAGTGGTATGATGTCTTGGGTGTTGTGAATGTGGGATCGAGGCATAGTATTTTCAGGAAAGAAAATACCGTGTAAGATCGTGTAGGATGTGCATTGATCGGTGATTCCTAAGGGGATATCCTGACTCTGCTGAGGTAATGGAATCACATAGAGGAAGTTACTCAGTTGGTGAGAGTCGAAGGAGGTTCATAGGAATGGGTGACTCGTGTGAAAAAGAACGAGCTCGGCCTGTTCTATGGATTAACCCTGTCATACTGTGAGAATGATGAACTTGAGATCGAGATTTGTGTTGATGCGCATAGCTGGGAAACATTACAGCTGTTTAGTATGACAGGTGCAGATCTCTGAGTCTAATCAATGCATGAGTCTTCCGGAAGTAGTGTCAAGTGTCTTGTGTGCTGAGTTAGTGGTGGTCTGACATGTGAAATGAGGAACTTGAAATTTATAGACACTTGATGCAGTTTGTGAAATAGAATGACTCTTGAAAATATTGTGAAATGTGTGATTTCTGGGCGATCAGGTGAAGGGTATGAGAAACTTGATAGTGATACGTGAACATCTTGAAATTGTTTACCTTGATTTTAATTTAATTATCCTTATTTAAACTCTCCTTAAAATTATCTAGCTTACCCTGCGTGTTCTGCTCGTTGGCTGTCTTTCTCTTAAAACTGTGATGATCGTGTATAACTTACACGGGAGCAGATGATCTTCCAGGAAGCAGAGCTCCCTAGTGAGTGGTCGCCGAGGAAGAGATCGCCGATTTCTATCTCTTGGTGGTGATCGCCGGATTTATGTCCTGCTAGCAGATCGCCTGTTTTGGGGCCTTCTGTTACCAGATCGCCGGTTCATGTATGGAGACCGCCGGTCTTGTTGTATTTGATTGAATTTCGTTAAATTTTGAAAACATTTGACTGGTTATGTATTAAACTCCCTAAGAGGAGCAACTTCATTACTTATATATATATTATCATGTACTCTTCAATATTATTTGTTTACCTTTATTTTCATTATACATGTATGTATGGTTTTTATTTTGGCGGGATGTTACATTAATGGTATCAGAGCAGTTCGTCCTTAGGATGACCTGAGGGCTGTGGATCCATTGTGTTTCTTCTGCTCATAAAATCTATTTGAGTTTTAAATAACAACTATAGTGAAAGGTTTTCAAAACGTTTTTGTATTAAAATTTTGTGTGTGCCTTAGTGAATGTATGCCCTAATTGAAAATCTTAGTATTAAGGATGAGAGGATCTTGATAAAGTAATGAGGGTGCACACTCATAACTGGATCGAGATGATTCTCAATCTTAATTCCAGAGGTTTGATGTTTAGCCTACATTGAATTCTGGTGTGATTTATTGAGTGTCCTTGTAATTGACTGAAAGTGGCTGTTTGGATTGATGATTGTACACCAGGAACTGTTCTGGTGTTTTGTTTGAAGTTATAAGTATTATGATTCGGTTGATGAACTCAAATTCTTAATGATTTTGAGATGCTGACCTTTGTAAGGTCTAGATGTTACCTCCTGAATGAATTGATTTCTTATCGATCTCATTCTTGTAGTCGTAGGGAATATAGAAAACCTATAGTTTCAAAATCTGAGAACGAAGAAAGATGGCGCGTAAACCTCCTACCCCTCCCCGACCTTCTTCAGAGATGGGCCAGATCGCCAGGGCCATGGAGATGATGGCAACTGCCATCCAACAACAGAATACGGTAATGGCCCAGATTCATCAGGCTGTAATGCATCATTTGGGAACTGCTGGATCGGCTGCAACAGCTTCCCCTGTAAATCAGCTTCGGGAGCAGATGGGAATGACCGAGTTCATGAGGCATAACCAACCCAGTTCCGTGGGAACGTTTCTCCGAACCAACCAGATCAGTGGATCAGGGAGTTCCATGCCTTAGTGGAGAAGGCAAAGAGGGTGGAGACCCTGGAGAGGGGTGATTCCAGGGTAATCAGATCACACCCAGGGGGTCCCTCCAGTGGGAAGGCCAAGGTGCAGCACCCACAAAGCAAGCCTTATGCGAGACCTCCATCACATCGGGCAGGAGCAGTTCCGCTCCAGTTTCAGCAGCAACAACCATGGAAACCAAGGTGTTTCCGTTGTGGTGGGTTACATAACGTCAAGGTGTGCCCCAAGAGGAATTCAGAGAAAGGGTGCTTCACATGTCAAGAGATGGGGCACATTTCTCGAGATTGTCCTAACAGAAAAAGGATGACTCAACCCGTTGGTTCCCAGCAGTTGAGGAACAAAGGCAGCAGACCTCAGGCAGGAGGGAGAGTGTTTGCCATGTCTGGAGCGGAGGCATCTCAGTCAGGTAACTTAGTACAAAGTGTTTACTCTATAGCTAGTAGAGGCGTTAGAATTTTGTTCGATTCCAGAGCGGCACACTCTTTTGTGTCAAGCCGGTGTGTAGCCGAGTTGGGCCTTTGAGTGAAGGAGTTACCGTTTGAACGGTTGGTCTCTACACCTGCATCAGGACAGGTTACGACCTCCATAGTTGCTCTGAATGTCCAGTGATGGTAGGGGGACGCAGGTTCAAAGTAAGTTTGATCTGCCTACCTCTTCAGGACCTGGATGTCATCCTGGGAATGGATTGGCTAGCTGCCAATCACGTTCTCATTGACCGCGGTAGTCAGAAGATGGCGTTTCCAGACCCCCAAGAATCAGATGTAATACCAGTTCAGCACGGGTGGTCAGTGTAAGGACCTGTAAAATTAATTGGAATAAAAGGGTATATTTTAAATGAATTCTAAGTATGTCTTTATTTAAAAATATAAAGGAAGGGATGTATAGCTTAAAAGTCTACGAGATCGCCGTAATTGAAAGAGTAGGCGATCTCCGACTCCTCTGGCACATGATCGCCTGTCGCCTTGATTGCACCAGAACGCCTATCGCCTGTAGTGTACCTAGTCGCCTGTCGCCTAGGGTACACATGATCGCCGAAGCTACACTTAGTGTGTAGTCAAGATGTTGGATCAACCCTAGTGGGTTCCCAAAGACCATGTGCATCAAGGTGTGGGTTAAGCCTTAGACACGCTGTGCATGCGAAACTCTATGCTTGAGTATGGGAGATCGTCCTTAGTGTTGCATGCATGGGCGCACGAGGACAAGTGCCAATCTACCCTTGGACATGTGAAGCTACCGACGTCACCGAGTCATGTGGAGATGATACCTTGGACGTAACATAGTGCAATGAGGAACCTTCAGCAAGGCGTGTCGTCGGGCATCGCCGGGCGTGAGGCATGCGGGCATCGCCGGGCGTGAGGCATGCGGGCATCGCCGGGCGTGAGGCATGCGGGCATCGCCGGGGCGTGAGGCATGCGGGTGTCGCCACAGAGAGACATCGGTCTCCAGGAGGAGGAGACATCGGTCGTTTTCCAGGATGGGTCATCGGTGGATTTTCAACGCGCGAGTAGTCATCGGCGAAAGGTTATCGCGCGATGTCGTGTTTCATGCAGATGAAGTGGGGGCCCAGGGCCCAGCCTGAACGTGTTGCATGCGCGACACGTAGTCATTGGCTCCAGAAAGTTGGTACGGTAGTGCTCAGTGGTTGTGTGCGCAAAGTCAACCACGCAACGTTACTGTCAGGTTTGTACTTGAGTAAAGGAAAACTCACACGCTAGATATCTCAGAGAGTAGGCTAGGGCGGCTACACAGCAGGCCTACATCTTTAAGCCTCAGAAGGCTCCTCTTAGAGAGTCTAGAAACGCAGTGAGAGATAAAAAGGGGACAGAGTGAGTCCACCATCATCTTTCTCTTTTCTCCCCCTTGCACTGCAACTCAGTATTCCCAGGCACCTTCAAGCAAGAGCAAGACGAGCGACGACTGCCATAGAGCTTTTGGGAAGGTTCTCTGCAAGTTCTCCAGATCAAAACGCTTAGGCAGTATTCGTGCATCCTTAAGTTCAGAGGGTTAGAGCTCGAAGTGAGATTTCACGCTGATCCAGGTAAGGGAAGCTAGCCTCCATCTCTAATACGAGCCATAGTTTAGCTATTTTCTGAAGTGTGGGCGGCGTGGCCGCCGTTTTCGCTTTCGTCTTCGTGAAATACTCTGTTTTATGTGTTTGGGCGATGTGGTCGCCGGTTTTATATAAAGCCTTCGAAACACCCTGTTTTTGAACTAGATCGCCGGTTTTGGCGTTGTTTGTGAACTCTCTGTTTCTGGGTGTTGCTTTGAAACTACTTGAGATTTAAACGAGATATTCGAAGATCTGAACCTTTGAAATGATTGTTCTATGATTGAATCATGTATTTGAGTGGTATGATGTTTGGAATGCTGTGAATGTGGGATCGAGGCATAGTATTTTCAGGAAAGGAAATACCGTGTAAGATCTGTATAGGTGTATTGACTAGGGGCTTGTCTAGAAGGAGATATCCTGACTCTGCTGAGATAATGGAATCAAGTAGATGAAGTTATTCAGTTGGTGAGAGTCGAAGGAGGTTCGTACGTATGGGTGAGTTGTTCAAATGGGAACGAGCTCGGCCTGTTATACGAATTTACCTTGTCATACCGAGAGAATGGTAACAATGTGATGGTATATGCGCATGCTGTGTGGATTCACAGTGGTAGGTATGACAGGTGCAAATCTCTGGGCCTGAGTCAACGCACGAGTCAATCCGGAAGTAGTGTCATGTGTCTATGCATTGTGGGCCAGTGGAAAGTCTGGCATGTGAAATGAGGAACTGTAATATTGATAGACACTTGATGCTGTATTGTGAAATAGAAATGACTATGGGTGAATGTTGTGAAGTCTGTGGTTTTGGGCGAGCAGTTGAATGCTATGAGTAACTCCACGTTTTACATGGATATCTTGGAAAATGTTTTACCTTGATCTATTATGTTCATGATTTTAAATGCCTTATTATAAACTCTCTTTTAAATGTCTAGCTTACCCTTTGCGTTTTGGTTCTATGGCTGTTTTCTTAAAACCTGTGATGATCGTGTAATCTTTACACGGGAGCAGATGACGCTACAGGAAGTTGAGATCGCCGGTTTGATAGGAGATCGCCTGCCTGATAGGAGATCGCCTGGTTGATAGGAGATCGCCTGATTGATAGGAGATCGCCTGCCTGATAGGAGATCGCCCTTTTATGTTGGGCGATCGGTTGTTTGGTGGTTTTTTTTTGCTGTTTTTATGTTTAAGTTTTGGAAAATGACCGTTTTGTATTAAACTCCCTGCGAGGAGAAACATCATTACATATATATAATTATGTTCATTTCAACACTTTGGTGTTACGTATATTTTCATTTTATATATTTGTGAAACGTTTTTGACGGGATGTTACATTAATGGTATCAGAGCAGTTCGTCCTTAGGATGACCTGAGGGCTGTGGATCCATTGTGTTTCTTCTGCTCATAAAATCTATTTGAGTTTTAAATAACAACTATAGTGAAAGGTTTTCAAAACGTTTTTGGTATTGAAATTTTGTGTGTGCCTTAGTGAATGTATGCGCTAATTGAAAATCTTGGTATTAAGAATGAGAAGATCCTGATAAAGTAATGAGGGTGCACACTCATAACTGGATCAAGATAATTCTTAATCTTAATTCCAAAGGTTGATGTTTAGCCCACCTTGAAGTCAGGTGTGATGTATTTCGTGTTCTTGTAATTGACTGTGGGTGATTAGTTGGATTGATGTTTGCACACCAGTAACTGATCTGGTGTTTTGTTTGAAGTTATAAGCATTATGAATCTGTTGATGAGCTCAAATTCTAGATGACGTTGAGATGCTGACCTTTGTAAGGTCTAGCTGTTACCCCCCTTGAATGAATTGATTCTTATCGATTTCATTCTTACAGTTGTAGGGAATATAGAAGTCAATAGATTTAGAAGATGGCACGTAGACCTTCTACCCCACCCCAACCTTCCTCAGAGATGAGCCAGATCGCCAAGGCCATCGAGATGATGGCGACTGCCATTCAGCAACAGAACGCAGCGATGGCCCAGAACCATCAAGCCACAATGCAACACTGGGAAACTGCCCGATCTGCTGAGACAAACTCCCACGTCGGTCAGCCCCAAGAACAGATGGGACTGGCCGAGTTCATGAGGCACAACCCACCTAAGTTCAGTGGGAATGCTACCCCTGACCAGGCAGATCAGTGGGTCAGAGAGTTGGAGAAAATCTTTAGGGCGACCTCCTGCCCTGAAGAGAAGAAGCTGCTGTTCGCCACTTATTTGCTATCAGGAGAAGCTGAGTTCTGGTGGATGGGAGCTCAGCAGATGATGGAGGCACGAGAGGATGTATTGGATTGGGAGAGCTTCAGGGTGAAGTTCTTAGAGAAGTACTTCCCAGACAGCGCCAAGTTTGCAAGGGAAGCTGAGTTCCTGAAGTTGGAGCAGGGGGACATGTCGGTAAACGCCTATGCTGCCCGTTTTGAGTACCTCGCCCGGTTCTATACTCAGGCGACCTCCGAGGCCTGGAGGTGTAGGAAGTTCGAGGAAGGGCTGAAGCATGGGCTGAAGAAGACCATAGCCCCGATGTGCATCAGGGAGTTCCACGCCTTAGTGGAGAAGGTGAAGATGGTGGAGACCCTGGAAAAGGGTGAGTCTCGGGTGATCAGGTCACACCCAGGAGGTCCTTCCAGTGGGAGAGCTAAGGCACAGCACCCACAAAGCAAGCCCTATGCGAGACCTCCATCACATCGGGCAGGAGCAGCACCTCCCCAGTTCCAGCAGCAGCAACCATGGAAACTCAAGTGTTTCCATTGTGGTGGACCACACGCCTCCAACGCATGCTCCAAGAAGAGTTCAGAGAAAAGGTGCTACATCTGCCAAAAGACGGGGCATTTTGCTAGAGAATGCCCTAACCGGAATGGGGCGATCCAGCCCAGTGGCTCTCAGCAGACGAGAAACGAGGGCAGCAGACCTCAGGCAACAGGGAGGGTGTTCGCCATGTCTGGAACAGAGGCAGCTCAGTCAGGTAACCTCATCAAAGGTGTTTGTTTTATTGCTGGTAGAAGTGTAAGAGCTTTGTTTGATTCTGGAGCGACACACTCATTTGTGTCAAGTCTGTGTGTAGCCGAGTTGGATCTCCTAGTGAAGGAGTTACCTTTCGAACTGTTGGTCTCTACACCTGCGTCAGGACAGGTGTCGACCTCTACAGTGTGCCCTGAATGTCCAGTGATTATAGAAGGACGCAGATTCAAGGTGGACTTGATCTGCCTACCTCTTCAGGACCTAGATGTTATCCTGGGAATGGATTGGTTGGCTGCCAATCACGTTCTCATAGACTGTGGTAGGCAGAAGGTAGCGTTTCCAGACCCCCAAGAATCGGATGTGTTAACAGTTCAACAAGGGCAATCAGCGTTGGAAGAAGGGGCGAGGTGCTTCGTGGTGCTCGCCCGGTTGGAAGTGGAGAATAAAGGGGACGTAAACAGGATACAAGTGGTGAGAGATTTCACCGATGTATTCCCAGAGGAGGTGCCTGGGTTACCCCCTAAGAGAGAAGTGGAATTCTCTATTGACTTGGTACCTGGAGCTGGACCAATATCAATGGCACCTTACAGGATGGCACCAGCCGAGTTAGTGGAGTTAAAGAAGCAAGTGGAAGAGTTGCTGGAGAAGCAGTTCATCAGACCCAGCGTATCCCCATGGGGAGCTCCAGTGCTCCTAGTCAAGAAGAAGGATGGAGGGTCTCGGCTGTGTATAGACTACAGGCAATTGAACAAATTGACCATCAAGAACAAGTACCCCCTACCTCGGATCGATGATTTGATGGACCAAATTCATGGGGCCTCGGTGTTCTCCAAGATTGACCTGAGATCGGGGTATCACCAAATCTTGGTAAAAGCTGAAGATGTACAGAAGACAGCTTTTAGGTCTAGATATGGGCACTACGAGTATGTAGTGATGCCATTTGGAGTCACCAACGCTCCAGCTCTATTCATGGACTACATGAATAGGATCTTTCGCCCTTTCTTGGATAAGTTTGTGGTGGTCTTCATAGATGACATCCTCATTTATTCAAGGACCGAGGAAGAGCATGAGGAACACCTGAGGACAGTATTGGAAATACTGAGAGAGAAGCAACTCTATGCCAAGTTCTCCAAGTGTGAGTTCTGGCTGAGGGAAGTCAACTTCTTAGGACACGTGATATCTGCCCAAGGGATCTCGGTAGATCCAGCCAAGGTAGAGGCAGTGCTGCAATGGGAACGTCCTAAGACCGTGACGGAGATAAGGAGCTTTGTGGGGTTGGCGGGCTACTATCGGAGGTTTATTGAGGATTTTTCCAAGGTAGTGGCTCCTTTAACACAGCTAACCCGCAAGGACCAACCCTTTGCTTGGACCGACCGATGTGAACAGAGCTTCAGGGAACTAAAGGAGAGGTTGACCAGTGCTCCAGTGCTGGTAATCCCCGAGGTAGGAAGACCTTTTGATGTCTTCTGTGACGCTTCACATCAAGGCTTGGGATGTGTTTTAATGCAAGAAAAGAGAGTAGTTGCATATGCTTCAAGGCAACTCAAGGTTCATGAGAGGAACTACCCTACGCATGACTTGGAGTTGGCGGCTGTGGTTTTTGCCTTGAAGATCTGGAGGCACTATCTATATGGAGCTCGGTTCCAGGTGTTCAGTGACCACAAGAGCTTGAAGTACCTGTTCGATCAGAAGGAACTAAACATGAGGCAAAGAAGGTGGATGGAATTCCTAAAGGACTACGACTTTCAACTCATGTATCACCCAGGGAAGGCCAATGTAGTGGCAGATGCCTTGAGTAGGAAGTCTATACAAGTCGCCACCATGATGATGGAAGAGCAGAAACTGATCGAGCAGTTCAGGGACTTAAACCTTGGAGTGGAATTTCACGCGAATCACATTAGTTGTAGTAAGCTGACTATAACTAATGACTTCCTTGGGATGTTGAAGGATACACAATTGGAGGACCCTAGCCTGAAGCGCACTGTGGAGTCACTAGGGACAGATCAGGCGAGAGGCTTTGAGATGGGCGATGATGGGATCTTGAGGTTTGATGGCAGGATTTGCATACCTGCAAATGATGAGTTGAAGAAGATGATCCTAGAGGAAGGTCATAAGAGTCGCCTTAACCTCCACCCAGGCATGAACAAGATGTACCATGACTTGAAGGAGTCATTTTGGTGGTCAGGCATGAAGAGGGACATCGCCCAGTATGTGGCAACCTGCTTAACATGTCAGAAAGCGAAGGTAGAGCATCAAAGACCTGGCGGGCTGTTGCAGCAACTGGATATCCCTGAGTGGAAATGGGACAGCATCGCCATGGATTTTGTCACCCACTTACCCAGATCGGTAAAGAGTCATGATGCAATCTGGGTCATCATTGATAGGCTGACGAAGAGTGCCCACTTCCTTCCAGTGAATATGAAGATGCCTATGGCCAAGCTGGCACAGCTATACATCCAAGAAATAGTAAGGCTGCATGGAGTGCCTTCCAGCATCGTTTCAGATAGAGATCCCAGGTTCACTTCAAGGTTTTGGCAGACCTTGCAAGAGTGCTTGGGAACTAAGTTGAGGATGAGCTCTGCATATCATCCCCAAACAGATGGTCAGTCAGAGAGGACGATCCAATCTCTAGAAGATCTGCTGAGGGCGTGCGTCTTGGATCAATTGGGAGGATGGGAGGAGGTGTTGCCGCTGGTAGAGTTTACCTATAACAATAGCTATCACGCCAGTATTGGGATGGCACCATATGAAGCCCTGTATGGGAGAAAATGCAGAACTCCCTTATGTTGGTACCAGGAGGGCGAGGCAGTCTTGGTTGGGCCAGAGTTGATTCAGCAGACGACCGAGAAGGTGAAGCAGATACAAAACAGAATGAAAGCTTCTCAGAGTAGGCAGAAGTCCTATGCAGATCAGAGGAGAAAGCCTTTGGAGTTTGCTGCTGGAGATCACGTGTTCATGAAAGTGACACCAACCAAGGGTGTAGGGCGGGCGATCAGACCAAAGAAGCTGTCCCCTAAGTTCGTGGGACCATACCAGATCTTAAGAAGGATTGGCCCAGTAGCGTATGAGATCGCCCTACCTCCACATTTAGCAAATCTGCATAATGTCTTCCACGTATCGCAGCTAAGGAAATATCTCGCCGATCCTTGTCACGTGTTGGAGGTGGATGACGTGCAGATCAGGGACGACTTGTCTTTTGAAGCAAGACCAGTCAGGATAGTCGATCACCAAAGCAAACAGCTCAGGGGTAAGACCATCCATATGGTTAAGGTGGTGTGGGATGAGAGATCCGGTGATTCGACTTGGGAGTTGGAAGAGAACATGAGAAACGCCTATCCACATCTCTTTTCCTTGTAATTCCTTGTAATTCAATTTTCGAGGACGAAAATTTTTCTTGTTGGGGAGAATGTAAGGACCTGTAAAATTAATTGGAATAAAAGGGTATATTTTAAATGAATTCTAAGTATGTCTTTATTTAAAAATATAAAGGAAGGGATGTATAGCTTAAAAGTCTACGAGATCGCCGTAATTGAAAGAGTAGGCGATCTCCGACTCCTCTGGCACATGATCGCCTGTCGCCTTGATTGCACCAGAACGCCTATCGCCTGTAGTGTACCTAGTCGCCTGTCGCCTAGGGTACACATGATCGCCGAAGCTACACTTAGTGTGTAGTCAAGATGTTGGATCAACCCTAGTGGGTTCCCAAAGACCATGTGCATCAAGGTGTGGGTTAAGCCTTAGACACGCTGTGCATGCGAAACTCTATGCTTGAGTATGGGAGATCGTCCTTAGTGTTGCATGCATGGGCGCACGAGGACAAGTGCCAATCTACCCTTGGACATGTGAAGCTACCGACGTCACCGAGTCATGTGGAGATGATACCTTGGACGTAACATAGTGCAATGAGGAACCTTCAGCAAGGCGTGTCGTCGGGCATCGCCGGGCGTGAGGCATGCGGGCATCGCCGGGCGTGAGGCATGCGGGCATCGCCGGGCGTGAGGCATGCGGGCATCGCCGGGGCGTGAGGCATGCGGGTGTCGCCACAGAGAGACATCGGTCTCCAGGAGGAGGAGACATCGGTCGTTTTCCAGGATGGGTCATCGGTGGATTGTCAACGCGCGAGTAGTCATCGGCGAAAGGTTATCGCGCGATGTCGTGTTTCATGCAGATGAAGTGGGGGCCCAGGGCCCAGCCTGAACGTGTTGCATGCGCGACACGTAGTCATTGGCTCCAGAAAGTTGGTACGGTAGTGCTCAGTGGTTGTGTGCGCAAAGTCAACCACGCAACGTTACTGTCAGGTTTGTACTTGAGTAAAGGAAAACTCACACGCTAGATATCTCAGAGAGTAGGCTAGGGCGGCTACACAGCAGGCCTACATCTTTAAGCCTCAGAAGGCTCCTCTTAGAGAGTCTAGAAACGCAGTGAGAGATAAAAAGGGGACAGAGTGAGTCCACCATCATCTTTCTCTTTTCTCCCCCTTGCACTGCAACTCAGTATTCCCAGGCACCTTCAAGCAAGAGCAAGACGAGCGACGACTGCCATAGAGCTTTTGGGAAGGTTCTCTGCAAGTTCTCCAGATCAAAACGCTTAGGCAGTATTCGTGCATCCTTAAGTTCAGAGGGTTAGAGCTCGAAGTGAGATTTCACGCTGATCCAGGTAAGGGAAGCTAGCCTCCATCTCTAATACGAGCCATAGTTTAGCTATTTTCTGAAGTGTGGGCGGCGTGGCCGCCGTTTTCGCTTTCGTCTTCGTGAAATACTCTGTTTTATGTGTTTGGGCGATGTGGTCGCCGGTTTTATATAAAGCCTTCGAAACACCCTGTTTTTGAACTAGATCGCCGGTTTTGGCGTTGTTTGTGAACTCTCTGTTTCTGGGTGTTGCTTTGAAACTACTTGAGATTTAAACGAGATATTCGAAGATCTGAACCTTTGAAATGATTGTTCTATGATTGAATCATGTATTTGAGTGGTATGATGTTTGGAATGCTGTGAATGTGGGATCGAGGCATAGTATTTTCAGGAAAGGAAATACCGTGTAAGATCTGTATAGGTGTATTGACTAGGGGCTTGTCTAGAAGGAGATATCCTGACTCTGCTGAGATAATGGAATCAAGTAGATGAAGTTATTCAGTTGGTGAGAGTCGAAGGAGGTTCGTACGTATGGGTGAGTTGTTCAAATGGGAACGAGCTCGGCCTGTTATACGAATTTACCTTGTCATACCGAGAGAATGGTAACAATGTGATGGTATATGCGCATGCTGTGTGGATTCACAGTGGTAGGTATGACAGGTGCAAATCTCTGGGCCTGAGTCAACGCACGAGTCAATCCGGAAGTAGTGTCATGTGTCTATGCATTGTGGGCCAGTGGAAAGTCTGGCATGTGAAATGAGGAACTGTAATATTGATAGACACTTGATGCTGTATTGTGAAATAGAAATGACTATGGGTGAATGTTGTGAAGTCTGTGGTTTTGGGCGAGCAGTTGAATGCTATGAGTAACTCCACGTTTTACATGGATATCTTGGAAAATGTTTTACCTTGATCTATTATGTTCATGATTTTAAATGCCTTATTATAAACTCTCTTTTAAATGTCTAGCTTACCCTTTGCGTTTTGGTTCTATGGCTGTTTTCTTAAAACCTGTGATGATCGTGTAATCTTTACACGGGAGCAGATGACGCTACAGGAAGTTGAGATCGCCGGTTTGATAGGAGATCGCCTGCCTGATAGGAGATCGCCTGGTTGATAGGAGATCGCCTGATTGATAGGAGATCGCCTGCCTGATAGGAGATCGCCCTTTTATGTTGGGCGATCGGTTGTTTGGTGGTTTTTTTTGCTGTTTTTATGTTTAAGTTTTGGAAAATGACCGTTTTGTATTAAACTCCCTGCGAGGAGAAACATCATTACATATATATAATTATGTTCATTTCAACACTTTGGTGTTACGTATATTTTCATTTTATATATTTGTGAAACGTTTTTGACGGGATGTTACAGTCAGAGTTGGAAAAGGGGGCGAGGTGCTTCGTGATGCTAGCTCGGGTGAAGTGATGAATGAAGGGGACGTAAGCAGAATACACGTGGCGAAATAATTCACGGATGTATTTCCAGAAGAAGTACCTGGATTACCCCCTAAGAGAGAAGTGGAATTCTCTATTGTTTTGGTACCTGGAGCTGGACCAGTGTCAATGGCTCCAGCTGAGTTGATGGAATTTAAGAAGGAAGTGTAAGTTAGATTTAGTTGTACCAAGGTTTAGTTTCAGCTACATATAATTTATGGAGAGTAAATAAGCTGTATGTTGAAGGTTTAAAGACTTAAGCATGTGTATCCATGAGAAGTACCAGAGTTAAGTTCCAAGATGAAAGTAGGAATTTTCTTTGATCTGGAGCTTGGAAGGTGTTAGTGTCAGTAACACAACATGAGGTGGCTCTAGCTGGACACAAGGCTTAAAATGGAAATTTGAGATTTGGTAGAGAATAAGTTTACAAGATGATTATATCATCTTGAGATGTATCAATGATTTTGGGAAAGAGGAAAGATGAAATATCTTAATTGTGTTTAAAGTTACAGTTAGGCAAAGAAATTGTTGAAAAGCAACAGGCGGAGAAATTGTTTGGATGAGAGAGAAAGTCTTGCGTGGGATGGATGTTGTTTAATTGATTTGGATTTGAAAGCAGTATGTGATTCGAAATTTGGACACTATTTTATGTTGAGTATGTAGGAGATGAATTGGATGTTATTCCAGAAAAGGGATTAGTGATCTGTCAATCACGTTTCTAAAGGTTTAGCTCAACGAAAGATAGTGTTTCCAAAGTTCAACCGAGTTGATTAAATTGAAGGAAATAAGTGGGAGAGTTGTTAGAGACGCAGTTAGTCAAGCCCAATATATCTCCTTGGAGTTTCCAGCGTTAAAGGAAGAGGAAGGACCTCAACTGTGTAGGGACTACAGGAAGCTGAATAAGTTGACCATCCAGGGCAACTATCCTCTACCCGTAATTGATAATTTGAGGGATCAGTTAGATGGAACTTCAGTATTCTCAAAGTTTTATCTGAAATCCGGATAAAACCAGATTTTTGCTAAGACAGAAGATGTGCAGAAGACAAGCCTTTTGAGGTTTAGTATGATGCCTCACATCAAAGTTCGAATTGTGTCTGAATACAAGAGAAGACAGGAGTTGCATATGTTCAATGCAACTCAAATTTCATGAGAGAAAATTATTCTACTTATGATTTAGAATCGGCAGTGGTAGTATTGTTATGGAGATTTGAAGACAGTAATTGTATGAAGCTTTGTATGGGAGGAAATGCAGAATTCCCTTATTGTTGGAACCAGGAGGGCGAACCGGTTTTGATTGAATAATTAGAGGATCCTAGTCTGAAACGTATTGTGGAATTGCTAGGCACCGAACAGGCTAAAGGCTTTGTAACGGGTAAAGATGGAATACTGAGATTAATGGCAGAATTTGCATACCAGCAGATGGAGAATGGAATTTGATGAAGTATTGGAGTAGTAAGAGTTGGTTCAACAGACAACCGAGAGGGTGAAACTGATGCAAGGCAGAATGAAAGCTTCTCAAAGTCGGCAGATGTCCCATGCAGACCAGAGGAGAAGACCTATGGAGTTTGCTGCTGGAGACCATGTGTTCATGAGAGTAACACCAACCAATGGCGTAGGAAGGGCAATCAGATCTAAGAAATTGTCCCCTAAGTTCGTGGGACCATATCAGATCTTAAAGAGGATTGGTCCTGTGGCTTATGCGATCGCCCTACCTCCCCATCTAGCGAATCTGCACAATGTCTTTCACGTGTCACAGCTGAGGAAGTACATGGCAGACCCTAGTCATGTGCTGGATGTAGACGATGTACAGATCAGGGATGACTTGTCCTTTGAAGCAAAACCAGTCAGGATTGACGATCGGCAAAGTAAACAGCTCAGAGGCAAGACCATCAACATGGTGAAAGTGGTGTGGGATGAGAGATCGGGGGATTCAACTTGGGAGTTAGAAGAACCCATGAGAGAGGCTTATCCATACCTCTTTTCCTTGTAATTCAATTTTCGGGGACGAAAATTTTTCTTGATGGGGAGAATGTAAGGACCTGTAAAATTAAATTGGAATAAAAGGGTATATTTTAAATGAATTCTAAGTATGTTTTTATTTAAAATATAAAGGAAGGGAGGTATAGCTTAAAAGTCTACGAGATCGCCGTAATTGAAAGAGTAGGCGATCTCCGACTTCTCTGGCACATGATCGCCTGTCGCCTTGATTGCACCTGAACGCCAATCGCCTGTAGTGTACCTAGTCGCCTGTCGCCTAGAGTACACATGATCGCCGAAACTACACTTAGTGTGTAGTCAAGATGTTGGATCAACCATAGTGGGTTCCCAAAAACCACGTGCATCAAGGTGTGGGTTAAGCCTTAGACACGCTGTGCATGCGAAGCCCTATGCTTGAGTATAGGAGATCGTCCTTAGTGTTGCATGCATGGGCGCACGAGGGCAAGTGCCAATCTACCCTTGGAAATGTGAAGCTACCGACGTCACCGAGTCATGTGGAGATGATACCTTGGACGTAACATAGTGGAATGAAGAACCTTCAGGAAGGCATGGCGATGTGTCGTCGGGCATCGCCGGGGCGCGAGGCATGTGGGCATCGCCAGGGCTAGACATCGGTCGTCTTCCAGGTTATCGCGCGATGACGTGTTTCACACAGATAAAGTGGGACCCAGACTCTCAGCATGGAACGTCCTGCACGTATGCCACGTAGACAAAAGGGGTGGTTCAGAATAGTGACCTCAGAGTGTTAGCCTGCACAGAGGCACGCTTAGTAGTACTGTTCAGTGCAGCGTACACGCAACTTCCCTGCAGAGTGGTTGGTGGCAGCGGCTTTTGTGGACAAGTTAGTTTAAGATGCAAAAAAAAAAAAGAAAAAAGGAACGTTGCAGTTGTTCAAGAGCGAAAGAGTGAGCTACCTCCTTTCTCCTCCATTTCTCTCCTTCGCGCTGCGATTCTGGCACCTTCACACAAGAGTACGACGAGCGGCAGCCACCATTAGAGCACCTGGGAAGTTCTCTGCAAGTCCTTCAAACCAGACGCAAAAACAGAGCCAAGGCGTTCTTTAGGCTTCGTTGGATTTCGGAGCTCCTGGTGTTTGCGCAAGTCCAGGTAAGGGAAGCTAGCCTTCATTTTCAATACAAGTCGTAGTTTAGCTATTTCGGAAGTGAGGGCGACGAGGTCGCCGGTTTCGTTTTCATCTTCGTGAATGCTCTGTTCTATGTGTTTTGAGCGACGTGGTCGCCGGTTTTTAAATACAAACTTCGAAATACCCTGTTTTTGAACCAGGTCGCCGGTTTGGGCGATGTTTGCGAACTCCCTGTTTTTGGTGTTACTTTGAACTGTTGAAGCTTAAAGGTGATCTTCGAAAATCTGAATCTTTGAAACGAATGTTGCTGTGACTTGAATCATTTATTTAAGTGGTATGATGTCTTGGGTGTTGTGAATGTGGGATCGAGGCATAGTATTTTCAGGAAAGAAAATACCGTGTAAGATCGTGTAGGATGTGCATTGATCGGTGATTCCTAAGGGGATATCCTGACTCTGCTGAGGTAATGGAATCACATAGAGGAAGTTACTCAGTTGGTGAGAGTCGAAGGAGGTTCATAGGAATGGGTGACTCGTGTGAAAAAGAACGAGCTCGGCCTGTTCTATGGATTAACCCTGTCATACTGTGAGAATGATGAACTTGAGATCGAGATTTGTGTTGATGCGCATAGCTGGGAAACATTACAGCTGTTTAGTATGACAGGTGCAGATCTCTGAGTCTAATCAATGCATGAGTCTTCCGGAAGTAGTGTCAAGTGTCTTGTGTGCTGAGTTAGTGGTGGTCTGACATGTGAAATGAGGAACTTGAAATTGATAGACACTTGATGCAGTTTGTGAAATAGAATGACTCTTGAAAATATTGTGAAATGTGTGATTTCTGGGCGATCAAGTGAAGGGTATGAGAAACTTGATAGCGATACGTGAATATCTTGAAATTGTTTACCTTGATTTTAATTTAATTATCCTTATTTAAACTCTCCTTACAATATCTAGCTTACCCTGCGTGTTCTGCTCGTTGGCTGTCTTTCTCTTAAAACTGTGATGATCGTGTATAACTTACACGGGAGCAGATGATCTTCCAGGAAGCAGAGCTCCCTAGTGAGTGGTCGCCGAGGAAGAGATCGCCGGTTTCTATCTCTGGGTGGTGATCGCCGGTTTTATGTCCTGCTAGCAGATCGCCTGTTTTGGGGCCTTCTGTTACCAGATCGCCGGTTCATGTATGGAGACCGCCGGTCTTGTTGTATTTGATTGAATTTTGTTAAATTTTGAAAAATTTGACTGGTTATGTATTAAACTCCCTAAGAGGAGCAACTTCATTACTTATATATATATATTATCATGTACTCTTCAATATTATTTGTGTACCTTTATTTTCATTATACATGTATGTATGGTTTTATTTTGGCGGGATGTTACAGACTCCGCTACCGTCTCCTGGAGGGCGCGCATCGTTTCCATAAGTTGTTGCATGGTAACGCTGTCACCTCCATTTGGTGGAACGGACCCGTGTCTTGTATTCCTCATCTTCTGTGGTTTTTTCTCTCACTCTCGTGTATGGGACCTTGTTTTACTCCGGCCCCACGGTGGGCGCCAAATGTTCTCGCCGGTTGACTCGCCTGTCAGTTGACTCCACGACACTCACGCACCACCTTCCTCACGTTGATATGTGCTTGGTTCTTGCGAAACAATCTGCACCTACAAAAGAGAAAGGGGCGCCCTAGAGGCCGTTTGCACTCCGACGCTCAAGTCAGTGTAGGGCAAGAAACACCAAGTGTATTGAGTCTCTCTGTGTTTAGGTCTAGAAACTGCGTACCTTTGTCAAGTATTTTACTGTCCCTTATATAGTCTAGGGTTTATTGCGCCACTAGCCCTAATTAGGGTTCACTGCACTACTAGCCATATTCAGGGTTTACTGGAATACCCTTGCGCCGCTATCACCCAATCTTAGGGTAATCTAGCACATAAGGTTTCCTTCTCTGGAGTGCAAACTTTAACAGGGTGACCACCTGGATGCCTCCTTGTGCACCTAATCTCTGGGGCCACCTGTTCTGGGAGTGCCTTCACTGTTCACGTGCCATGCATGTAGCTTCACTGGGAAACCCTAGTTCTGATGAGTACTCGACCCCTCAGGACTCTGCACCTAACTGTGCTCTCCCTGCTACCCTCATAGGCTCTTCGTGATCCAGGCCTCTCCCTACCTCTGGGTATTTAACTGGTCATTGGCCCACTCTGGGAACCAATCTTAGTTGTTCTGTTTACGCTGTTCAAATCACCCAAGACCGATGTCACCTCGCCACACTCTGTTGCCGAGGACTCCTCAACCTGCGGAGTGACGAAGACACATCAGCCCTTTTTGGTGATCGTCACGCTCTCTCTGTAGGCTGATGACTAATCACCCCTCTCTGTAGGCTGATGACTCATCACCCTTCTCTGTAGGCTGATGACTAATCACTCTTCTTTGTAGGCTGATGACTAATCACCCTCTCTGTAGGCTAATGACTAATCACCCCTCTCTGTGGGCTGATGACTAATCACCCCTCTCATCAATACCACCTGTGGGGTCCATTCCACGTGGCTTTGGCCCATGCTGTGGGACCAGCTGACGTCCGAGGACTGGTCAGTACAGATAGGAAGAGCACAAGTGGAACCTGTCATTTGCTTGGATCAAGCTTGATCTCATGGCAATGCAAAAAGCAGGCTTGTGTAGCTCTTTCCACTGCTGAAGCAGAATACATTGCAGCAGGAAGTTGCTGTGCTCAAACTATATGGCTAAGACAACAATTGAATGATTTTGGTTTCTTACTTAACCATATACCTCTGCTGTGTGATAATACAAGTGCAATAAACTTAACCAAAAAATCCTGTCATGCATTCAAGAACCAAACACATTGAAATTAGGCATCATTTTCTAAGGGAACACATATCTAATGGAACATGTGATATTAAGTTCATTGGTACTGATTTACAACTTGCTGATTTGTTCACAAAACCATTAGCCAAAGATAGGTTTAATTTTCTGCTTAATGAATTGGGTATTATAAATGTCAATTGTGCCTAGCAGTAAAAATTAAATCTGTTTATTCGTAATTGAATGTGTTTATTTTCTGCACTGATATGCATTAATGACTAGGAAAGAGAATTTCTGATCTTTGAATGCTTGACTGACTTAGTGGGCATTAACCTCTGTACCTTTGACGGTTTTGGTCATGGTTATGTAACCGATTTGATGGTTTGGGGGCTCAATAAGAGTTTGAGTGTATGCATCGTGACCCTAAATATTTGGTGCATATTTTCAAAGATTCTCTGCACAAATTCAGAGCATAAAATCTTCATGCATATCCACTCATAACTGCCATATCAATCCATTTATTCTGCTATAAATCTGTGTGAATATTTGCTACCCACATTGGCCATTCTCTTTCTGTTCTCACCATTTGAAACCAAGAAAAGAATTCAGGTTCAACCATGGCTTCTTCTTTCAAGAAACAGAAAAATAAGGGGAAGCAAACCACATTTCAAGGTGTGTTAGAAGGATGGTTCGCTGGAAATGAAGAGGGCATCAATGCCTACATTCATGAGACAAGTAGGAAGCAGATCAACATACCCAAGGTGCTGGATTTCAACTGGCTGAAATCTGAAAAACTGGTAGAAACAAGGGTTGTGTTGAAGCACCAGAAACTGAAAAAGCTACTGGAATTAACGGGTAATGTTTATCCTGACTTGGTTAAGGTGTTTTATACTAACCGCACATTGGATGGGAAGAATGTTGTCTCTTATGTGAAAGGGACCAAGATGAAGATCACAAGTGAGGTGTGGAATTCTGTGGCTGGAATAAAATATGCTGGATTGAAAGTAGGAAAGGGAAACACCAGTGGAATCCAAGAATTCAACAAGCTGCAATATTATAAGAGTTGCATGAGGAATCCTACTGAGAGTATAAACAGGTTCCATGCAGGGCATTTGAACCTCACTCCATGCCTAGTTGCATACATCATAGCATGGCAACTGATTCCAAGAGGGACAAACCATGTTGTCTTACATGAAGAGGATCTCATTCTCCTATATTGCATCATGAACCAGATTAAGGTAAACTGGGTGTTCATTGTCAATGAACACATGCTCAAGTCAAAAAGGTTGGCTAATTACCGATTTCCCTATGCTATTCTTGTTTCCAAATTAATTGATTACTTTGGTGTTGATGTTACAAATGAGAGAAATGACCCTATCAAAGCTATAAGTGAGATTGATACTTCAACTCTCACCAAAATGGGTTTTCACAAAATTGAAGACAAGTGGGTGGTTCTCAAGGAGAAGGACCCTCAAGCAGAACATGAGGATGAGGATGAAGCTGTTCCTATGGATGATGACTCACCTGCTACCCAATCTGAACATGAGGAAGTTGCTGCAAATGCCATAGTTGCCTATCAAGGTCCAGAATACCGAGGAGAACCAATGTCTATGTTTGAGAGGCAAGTGCTGTATCGTCTTGATGTAATGTCAGCAGAACAAAGGGCATACTTTGAGACTACTCATGCAAGGTTTCAACACCTTGATGATCAGATTGAAGGGGTTCAGGCACAGCTTGCAGAGCTTTACTACAAGGATCAGTAGTCTTCTGTTTTTAATGTTGTTTTTATCATTTTTCAAATGTCTGTAATGCCGAACAATATGGTTTTACTTTTCTGGACTATTATGGTTATGGTTTCTGTTTCATATTTGCTTTCCCTATGCTTATATGCTGTTTGATGAATCCAAAGGGGGAGAAAAATAGCTGCTGAAAACGGAAACAGGGAGTTAAGTCTGCATCTTAAAACCATGTCTTATGTAAAAATAGTTGCTGAAAACTGAAACAGGGAGTTAATTCTGCACCTTAAAACCATGTCTTATGCTATGCAATACTGCTATTTTTTTCTGGTTTAAAATCTGGTGCAGTGCAGGTGCTTAAAGCAACAAAGCTATGAGGTTAGCTATGGGGATTTGTCTCCATCAAGCAGGGGGAGATTGTTGAAGATGGTTGCTGCCCCTTCAAGATTGTGTTTGATGAAGACTTCTATGTACATTTCATCTGTATTTTGCTTTGCTTTAAGTGTGTCTTAGGTAGTGCTTAGAGGTTGTCTAAGAGTGGGCTTTTGCTGAGTATCTCACCTCATAACCACTGGCCATGTGATAAGAACAAGCATAAGTTTTCTTAAACTGTTTTTCACATATTTTACAAAAAACACGTTTACTGCTGATCCGGTCGGTCATCGGTAGTCGATGACGTCAGCAGCTCGATGCATGCAAAGCGATCAGTCATCGGTGCATGCAGAGCGATCAGTCGTCGGGGGTCCTTGCCAACGCGTGTTAGACTGGGACCCAGGCTCCCAGCGAGAACATTACCTAAGGACCACGCCTGATTCCATAAGCAGAGCACGACAACGTAAAGAAGTGACATCGGCCATCGGTCAGGATGAGAGACACCTCGGTCATCGGTATGTGTCGAGGTGACATCGGCCGCGGAGATGTGAACAACGCGACCAGTGATCAGTAAAGCGCCCAGAGGCAGGGAGTGGCCTTAGTCGCGAGACGACCATGCATGAAGATGGGAAGACGCAGTTAGGTGCAGAATCCTGCTTGGACAAGAACCCATCAAGGTTAGAGTCTCCCAGTGAGGTTGCATGCATGCCACGTGGACCGTGAAGATGTTCCCAGAGATTAGGTAGGGCAGATGGGCACAGAAATCGAGGGGTACATAGGTACCCACGCGGCCTCCCCTGTCAGACTTTGCATTCAAGTGAGGAAGGCCTGCACGCAAGGTAGCCCTGGGGGGTAGATAACGGCGGTGCAGAGTAATCAAGTGGCCCTAGTGGTAGCCAGTAGGGGGCGACACGGGATTATATGAGGAAGAAGAAACACTACACCAGGTACGCAATACGTAACCCAAAAATTAGACAAAGAGAGTTCTTGGTGTTTCCTTGCCCAAAACTGACTTGAGCGTCGGAGTTACACCGGCCGCTAGGGCGCCCCTCTGTGTTTGCAGGAATCGTTTGCTTCGTTCGAAGGGAAGCCAACCGGAGGAACAGACACGGACGCGGGAGGAACGCGGAGCCCATCCACGCTCGAGTCCACTGACGGGAACAACTGCATAAAAATAAATCTGTTCTTTTCTAAATAAACAGATTCATTTTTTTTTTCACTGATGCCTTGGCTAAGTCTTGTAAAAATTAGATGTTGTCCATCAGGTATTTTGACTAAGTCTTCTTCTTTTCAAAACGACCGAGTTTCAAACAGTTAAGCTTTTCTGTTTTTGTTTTGAAAAATAAATCTGTTCATCAATAAATGAATAGATTCTTTTTGTCTCTGGTGCCATGTCAAGCTTAAACGTTTTTCAGCTTTATCTCTGCACCAGAATGGTTGACTAAGTCTCCTCACTTAACAAATTCTCTAACTGCTTTTGAAAATAAATCTGTTCATTTTATTTTCAATCTGTTCATTTTATAACAGCTTTAACTGTTTTTCAAAAATCTGTTATAAGTTGGTTTTCTATAAAATGCAAACTTGTTTATGAGTTTATTACTGATTCATACATTTGCAAAAACAAGTTTTGACAGCAGAGACTTAAGTGTTTACAAAGGATTAGCATTTGTTCTTAAAAGTTTTAAAAAATCACAAAGTGCTTGTTCTTGGTTTGGTTCTGATCTCGCCGCGGACTCAAGCGTGGGGAATATGCCTCGTCACTCCTTCGTCTAGCTTTCTAACTGCTACGCGTTCTGCAAGGAGGCTCCAGGAACCTTCGCCGGAACTCCGAACGATACCTGCAAAACACACAGACGGCGCCTCTAGCGGCAGTTGTAGCTCCGACGCTCAAGTGAGGCAACGGGAACACCAAAACTCTCTCTCGGATCTCTTTCTGTGTGAGACCCGTGTGTGTGTGCCCTCAGTCCTCTTTGATTCAAAAACTGAGTGTTCTTGGTTTTGTGTTGTGTATTCTGAGGCAAAAGACTGGATACCTGGTTTGGTGTTCTTCTTCCTCATATAAACCCGCGTAGCCCCTATTGGCTACCTCTAGGGCCACTTGATCACTCTGCACTGTCGTTTCCACTCCCCAGGGCTACCTTGCGTGCCAGCCTTCTTCACTTGAATGCAAAGTCTGACAGGGGAGGCTGCGTGGGTACCTCTGTACCCCTCGACTTTTGTGCCTATCTACCCTACCTATTCTCTGGGAACATCTTCACCGTCCATGATGGCATTTTCATGTGTTCTTCTTGAATCAAAGTAGAAATAGATGGAGCGGAATCAATGGATGAGTGAAACAAGACCCTCCTAGGAGTTGTGTTGGTCTTGAAGGTGCATGATGAGTATGGGTTGAGTGGTTCGGCCAGCTCAAGGGAGAAGGTGAAAGGATTGAAGTTTATAGCCTAGATTTCTAGGAGGAGTAAAGCTTGTGCACAAAAATGGCAGCATAACATTACTCAAATAAACTTGAAAATACATGAGGTAGGCCTCCTTATTTATAGATTTAGGAGCCTTGGTGAGCAAGCTTAAAGGGTAGGGATGGAAATACAAAAAGTGGGGCTGCCTAGGGTATTGACTTTAGTCAAACCACACCATCATCCTAATATTCTAGAAGATAGGTCAAAAATGCAACATTTGATAGCACACCCCTCCCTCTTTTGCTAAAGGCACCTATTTGCTAGCACACCCCCCCTTCTATTGCTAAGGGCACCTTTTTGATAGCACACCCCTAAGTTAGCAAGTTTTGCTTTCTACACTACACTAATCTACTAAGCTACCCCTAATGGGCCTCCAAGTAGCATGTACAAGGTCTTCTCCCTCCCATCCGTGGCTTCTTCTATGTGTGCTTGGATATGTTTAGCCATGGATCTTGTGAGAGGTCCTAGATGGTCTAGCTCCATGGATAGCCTCCCTCCTTCACGTCCTAGACGCTCACTTCTTGGAGCTAGACGCTCCTCTTGGTCTAGACGGTCTTCTTGGTTTGGGCCTTGGCTTCCTTGGTTAGATGTGCTTGGCCCTCCTCCATCATCCCCTCCCCCTTGGAAAGGATTTGTCCTCAAATCCAGCTCGTCATCGTCATTGGTACCTACAAATGGAGAAAGATCAATTACATTAAATGTGTCATGTACTCCATATTCAAGAGGTAGGTCCAATTTATATGCATTGTTGTTGACTCGCTTAAGGACTTGGAAGGGTCCCTCACCTCGGGGACTTAGTTTGGACTTCCTTTGATTTGAAAATCTTTCTTTTCGAAGATGAAGCCAAACTAAGTCTCCTTCCTCAAAAATTATTTCTCTCTTCCCTTTGTTGTTGTGTTTTGTGTACTTCTCATTTTGTTGTTGTATTTGAATTTTAATCTTCTCATGCATTTTCTTGACAAAATCAGCCTTGATTACTCCTTCCTTATGCACAAAATCTTGTGGATTAGGAAGAGGAATTAAATCCATGGGCGTGAGAGGATTAAAACCATATACTACCTCAAAAGGAGAAGCATTAGTAGTCTTGTGAACTACTCTATTGTAAGCAAATTCAATGTGGGGAAGGTACTCATCCCAAGATTTGTGGCTGCCCTTCATGATAGCCCTAAGCATAGTTCCAAGAGATCTATTGACTACTTCGGTTTGCCCATCCGTTTGAGGATGACAAGAAGTTGAAAATTGTAGTCTTGTTCCAAGTTTACCCCAAAGAGTTTTCCAAAAGTGACTTATAAACTTGGGATCTCTATCGGACACTATACTTCTAGGGAGACCATGGAGTCTCACCACTTCTCTAAAGAAGAGTTTAGAAATATTTTGAGCATCATCTACTTTGTGGCATGGAATAAAGTGAGACATTTTGCTAAAACGGTCCACTACCACAAAGATAGAGTCATGGCCTCTTGCAGTCCTAGGAAGTCCTAAAATGAAATCCATGCTAATGTCTTCCCAAGGAGCATTTGCAATCGGCAAAGGGGTGTAGAGTCCATGCGGCATTGTTCTAGACTTTGCTTTTAAACATGAGATACATCTAGAGCAATGGCGTTGGACATCTTTCCTCATGTGTGGCCAACAAAATTTTGCTTTCAAAAGATCTAGAGTCTTATCAACTCCAAAATGGCCCATGAGTCCCCCTTCATGTGATTCTTTGACAAGGAGTTTTCTATGTGTTCCTTGGGGAATGCAAAGTTTTCCTTCTTTAAAAAGATATCCCTCGGACACATAGTAACCTCCTTGCGCTCTATGTAGACATTGGGCATAGATGGATGAAAGTTCTTGATCTTCTTGGTAAAGCTCTCTTATGTGGTCAAATCCAAGAATTTGGGCACCCAATTTTGAAAAGAGTGTGTGGCGTCTTGAAAGAGCATCGGCCACTATATTGGTGCTTCCTTTCTTGTATTTGATTACATAAGGAAATTGTTCAAGAAAATCCATCCATTTTGCATGTCTCTTATTGAGCTTGTGTTGGCCCTTTAAATATTTTAAAGACTCGTGATCACTATGGATAACAAATTCTTTGGACACAAGATAGTGTTCCCAAGTCTTTAGGGCTCTCACAAGAGCATAGAGCTCTTTGTCATAAGTGGGGTAGTTGAGGGTGGCACCATGGAGTTTTTCACTAAAATAAGCAATGGGGTGTCCACCTTGCAACAATACCGCGCCTATGCCTACTCCCGATGCATCACACTCTATCTCAAAAGTTTTGGAAAAATTTGGGAGAGATAGGATGGGTGCATTGGTGAGTTGAGCTTTTAGCCTTTGAAAGGCTTGCTCATGCTTTTCATTCCAACAAAATGCAACATCTTTTTTAACAAGTTCATTCAAAGGAGAAGCTAGGCTAGAAAAATTAGGCACAAACCTTCTATAGAAGCTAGCTAACCCATGAAAACTTCTTACATCACTTACATTTTGTGGAGTTGGCCACTCTTGGATGGCTTTGATTTTCTCGGGATCTACATGTACCCCCGTTTTGTTTACTATAAAGCCTAAAAAGACTACACTATCTACACCAAAGGTACACTTATCCCTATTTGCAAAAAGACTATTTTTCCTAAGAACTAGAAAGACTTCCCTAAGGTGACTTAGATGGTCTTCTAGGGTTTTACTATATACTAAGATATCATTAAAGTAAACTACTACATATTTACCTATACAATCCCTCAAGGTGTGATTCATAAGCCTCATGAATGTGCTTGGAGCGTTAGTGAGTCCAAAGGGCATCACCAACCACTCATATAATCCAAATTTGGTCTTAAAAGCGGTTTTCCACTCATCACCCTCCTTGATTCGAATTTGGTGATATCCACTTTTAAGGTCAATTTTGGAGAATAGAGTTGACCCATGCAATTCATCAAGCATATCATCAAGCCTTGGGATTGGATGCCTATACTTGATGGTGATGTTGTTGATTGCTCTACAATCACAACACATGCGCCATTTTCCATCTTTTTTAGGCACCAACAAGACAGGTACAGCACAAGGGCTTAGACTCTTTTGAACCCAACCCTTCTCCAACAAGTCTTGAACTTGTGATTCTATCTCCTTTGTTTCCTCGGGGTTGGTTCTATAAGCAGGCCTATTTGGTAGGCTTGCCCCCGGAATGAAGTCAATTTGATGTTCTATCCCCCTAAGAGGAGGAAGCCCATTGGGTCCTTCTTGTGAGAATAGATCGTCAAATTCACTCAAAAGGTTTTCTATTTGAGGAGGTAAAACCGTGAGTTCATTACTTGTGGCAGTGCATGTAAGTGCTCCTTTACAAAAGATAAGGCTTGGTTGTGAAGCAAGTTTTCTAAAACATTTTCAAAAGGCTTTTCTTGTAGACCAACCTTGTGGGAAGGAACACTCTTCTCCCACGCCTTCCTATCCCTAAGGATTTTCTCTTTTTCTAGCACTCTTTTTTTTTTTGTTTTCCTCATCCCTCTTTTGTTTCATTTGTATTTGGTCTTTCACCACTTGAGAATGTGGTAAAGGACTAAGTACAAACTTCTTATATTTATAGGTGAAGGAAATCTCGTTAGTGAGACCATCATGCAAGGTTTTCTTGTCAAATTGCCATGGCCTCCCTAATAAGATATGGCAAGCTTCCATAGGCACTACATCACATAAAACTTTATCTTTGTATTTCCCTATGGAAAACTTGATTTCCACTTGCTTATCTACATGTAGTTCCCCATTTTCATTAAGCCATTGAAGTTTGTAAGGTTTTGGGTGAGGAACCACTTGTAGCTTAAGCTTTTCAACCATCCTAGCACTACAACAATTACAACTAGATCCACTATCCACAATGAGGGAACATATATTTTCTAAAACATTGCATCTTGTATGAAATATGTTCTCCCTTTGTGTTTCAATGGATGTGCTAGGGTGATTGTTGAGGGTTCTCCTAATCATAAGCAATTCTCCCTCTAATGGAGCTACCCTCTCATCCTCTCCCCCTTCCTCTTTCTCACTAAGCTCATCCTCGCCACTAGTGTATTCGTCTACACCTTTAAGAAACAAAGTCCTTTGGTTTGGACATTGTGCTTGCACATGCCCCCTACCATAGCACTTAAAACATTTAACATCTCTAGCTCGGATGGGTGGGGTTGAGGTTTCTTTGGTGAAGGGTTTGGTAGGTTCTTTTGGTTTTTCCTTAGATGTACTACCCTCCCTTTTAAACTCTCTCTTGGGATAAAAGTTAGAATAGGGGCTCACCTTTTGACTTGATGTTTTGCGCAAATTTTGTTGCTCAACTTTAATGCAAAGTTGAACCAAATCATTCAAGTCTTGATAAGGTAAGAGCTCTACTCTATCTCTTATCTCAAGTGATAGGCCACTAAGGAACCTAGATATGGTGGTTTCCTCTTCCTCTCTAATAGAGGCTCTCATCATATAGAGCTCCATCTTTTGCCTATACTCTTCTACACTCATATTCTTTTGTTGGAGTCTTTGGAGCTTGTCCATCAACTCCCTATGGTAGTAAGAAGGTATATGTCGACGTCTTAGGGCTCCCCTAAGGTCATTCCAATATTCTATGGGAGGTTCCCTATGAAGACGTCGGTCTCTTTCTAAAGAGGTCCACCAATACATGGCATTTCCTTGGAAACTAAGGGTGGCTAAGGGTACTTTTCGTTCCTCACTTACCCTATGGCAAGCAAAGAGTTGCTCTACCTTCATCTCCCAATCTAGATATATTTCTACATTTTCCTTTCCATGAAAATGAGGTAGGTATACTCTAGTTTCCCTTGGCACCTCTTGTTCCCTTTGCCTAGTTCTTCTAGGGGGTGGTTGGTAGTAGTCATTAATTCTAAGGCTTCCCTCCCCTAGAGTTGCAATGCTTTGGGATGCATGAGTATTTGTTTTTTTTTTATTTTTGAGATTTTTGGGATTTCTCTTCTTGAGCTCTAGCCAACTCATTAATCTTGTTTTCATTCTCCAATTGCCTAGAAGAGATTAATTGTACCGCTTGGGATACCTCTTTCAAAAGGGTTTTCAAAGATTTTACTTCACATTCTATAGACTTTGGAGAATGAGAAGAAGAAGACATGGCTAGACCTTTGTGTATTTAGGCGTTTTTACTTTGAGAAAGATTAGGGAAGATAAAGAAGGTAGTTTTCCAGGTAAGGGAGGTGAGTCTCAAAGGACTACTTAAGTACCAAGCCTTTTCCTTGCCAAAAACTAGTCTCCAATGCCTTCTCACAAAAATTTCTCTTAGTGAAGCACTTAAAACACAAGAAGTTGAGAAATCAAAAAGCAATAAAACTATGTAAGCTAAAAAAAAAAAAGATATGCAACAAACTAGTCAGTTTTAGCACAAATTAAACTAAACTAATCATGCAAAACGTTTCTACCAAAACAATAGAAAACAAGTTCAAACAAGCAACAAATTACTAAGCAAAAAATTTACTATGCTATTCGGCCCTAGGTGAGGCTTCTTGGACACTTTGAGCCCTTGAAGACACACTCACCGTCTAAACGTAATTAAAGAGGTAATTAACAATAAACCAAGTTGCAAAGGAAAAGAAGACTCCCTTTGTTGATCCTCTTTTGGGTTAGTGCACTTCCTTGTTGTCTTGAATTTTTTTTTTTTTTTTTTTGATCTTCTAGGTGTTTGTATTGTTTGTTTCAAGCAACCTTGTTTCGGCTTTAGCTTTGTCTCCTCCTTAAAATGATGGCTTTAATTCTCCAATTTCCAGCACCTATTCACAAGAGCTAAACCTAAACCAAGTCAAGTTCCATGCACATATGCACCAAGGAGAATTAAATTCCAGCACCCAAAAGAGAGGTCAAGAAACAAAAGCAAGAAACAAATTTAATTGAATAAAAACAGTACCACCAAAAGGATTTATAATATGACAACTTAGAAAGAGAGTCAAGAAATTAAAGCAAACAATTAAAGGTACTCAAAAAAAGTTGGCACACAAAAGGAATTCCTAAAGAAAAGCACTAGATTAGATGACCAAATAAAAAAAAAAACAGCACCACTGAAAATTGTTGTGGGCCAGAAAACGTGTTTGTTCCCCGATTTATGCTGAGCTGTATTTTTAAAATTTGTCTCTGAAATTTATATGCAAGAAAATTCAGGATCTTATCTAAACAATGGCTTTGGAATCACCTAAAACGCATGCACCATTTTTTTTTAATAAGTTTTGCAAATTTGGTGTGCAGTTAGGCCAGCTGGAGCGCTCAAGATTTGCACTCTGATTTTGTAAGATTTATCATATTTTTTCTGTTGCCTTTTTTGATCTGATTCTTTTTTTGTCCTTTTTGTAACACTTCAAACTTGCATTTTCCAGAGAATCACAAATTTCCTATGAGTGGAAATAATTTTTGAAACAAAAAAACAGCCAGACAGAGAGAGAAACAGGGGAAATCTGGAAAACTGGAAAAAAAAACAGCAAGATACCAAAATTTAACACAAAGGAAAATGTAAGAAGGAAATTGTGTAAGAACTAAGACACAATTATGAACTCAAACTAAAATTAAAAAGGCAGCAAAGGATCAAAATAACAGCAGATTAAGGCAAATTAAAGAGACCCAAAAACAAGAAACAATCAAGCCAAAAATAGGACTACTAAGAATTGATGACAATTATGGATTCACATGACTTGACACAACATTTATAGATTCAGAAAATAAAGACTCAAAGCATAAAATGAAGCAATTATAAGAAAGCAATAAAGACTCAAATTCCTAAAAGAAAACAGCCACGCAATGTGTAAGGAATCCTATCACAATTGCACAAGAAAATGTTCAAGATCAATTGAACACATGTGCTTCGGTTGGATCTTCCATAAGCACACCAAGAACAATTTAAAATGTAAAAAAAAACAGCAAGACAATTATGGAATTGAAATGACAAGATGAAAATAAAGAAGAACTGAAAATTTAAAAAGACAAGCTACTCATCTTGAAGAACCAAAAGCTCATGATACCAAATGATGGCATTTTCATGTGTTCTTCTTGAATCAAAGTAGAAATAGATGGAGCGGAATCAATGGATGAGTGAAACAAGACCCTCCTAGGAGTTGTGTTGGTCTTGAAGGTGCATGATGAGTATGGGTTGAGTGGTTCGGCCAGCTCAAGGGAGAAGGTGAAAGGATTGAAGTTTATAGCCTAGATTTCTAGGAGGAGTAAAGCTTGTGCACAAAAATGGCAGCATAACATTACTCAAATAAACTTGAAAATACATGAGGTAGGCCTCCTTATTTATAGATTTAGGAGCCTTGGTGAGCAAGCTTAAAGGGTAGGGATGGAAATACAAAAAGTGGGGGCTGCCTAGGGTATTGACTTTAGTCAAACCACACCATCATCCTAATATTCTAGAAGATAGGTCAAAAATGCAACATTTGATAGCACACCCCTCCCTCTTTTGCTAAAGGCACCTATTTGCTAGCACACCCTCCCTTCTATTGCTAAGGGCACCTTTTTGATAGCACACCCCTAAGTTAGCAAGTTTTGCTTTCTACACTACACTAATCTACTAAGCTACCCCTAATGGGCCTCCAAGTAGCATGTACAAGGTCTTCTCCCTCCCATCCGTGGCTTCTTCTATGTGTGCTTGGATATGTTTAGCCATGGATCTTGTGAGAGGTCCTAGACGGTCTAGCTCCATGGATAGCCTCCCTCCTTCACGTCCTAGACGCTCACTTCTTGGAGCTAGACGCTCCTCTTGGTCTAGACGGTCTTCTTGGTTTGGGCCTTGGCTTCCTTGGTTAGATGTGCTTGGCCCTCCTCCATCAAGGGGTGTGAGGGGATTATAGCCATACACAACCTCAAAAGGGGTGTGAGAAGTAGTAGAATTAACTACTCTATTATAAGCAAACTCAATAGATGGGTCTGATAGATGGGTTCCATGGGCTGGCAGCAGGTTCACTGCGTCCTTCCAGACTTGGACTCTACCCAACCTAGCCTCCACCATTCAGTGGTTGATAGCAAGCTCATTTCTCCTCCTTGAGCTTCTTCTCTTGCGGCTTCTCCTCTTGTGTAATCTCTTTTTCTCAACCGCCTTTCTCCCTCTCCACCTTTAACTCACTCTGCATGTGGCCAACTATTAACTAGCTTAGGCTTCAGCACGATCTCATTGTGACCCTTCAAACTTGGCCTCTAACTTGATCGCGACCAACTGTACCTTAGCATTCTCTTTAACAGTTTTTATGCATAAATTCATGTTGGATGACTGACCTGATGGTGTCTAAATGCTTCGACTGATCACCCAAGAGCTTGTTTGGGGAAGCTTTCATACTCAGAGCTTTTCTACCGACCACCGACTATCATGTTAGCGCACCACCGATCAGTCATCGCGCTTCAATTTTTGCATTACTTCTGTGTCACTCCAGCGCTAGTTGCATAGAGGGCCTGAACGCCAAGGATGACGCCTGTGTTTTGGGGAATGCTTCTTGATGACCCCTCTTGCCTCAGCCTCGCTGTAAGAAGTCGAGGTGAGGTCTTTCTCCTCTTGTCTCAGCCTCGCTGTACTAAGTCGCGGTGAGGACTTTTTATCTCGCCTCAACCTTGCTGTAAAAAGCAGAGGAAGAGGACTTTCTCTGTTGCCTTAACCTTGCTGTATGAAGCAGAGGAGAAGGACTTGGATCTCTTGCCTCAACCTTGCTGTAAGAAGCAGAGGAAGAGGACTTTCTCTGCCTGCACCCCGCTGTACAAAGTCGAGGGTGAGGACTTTCTCCTCTGAGTGGGTGCATGCTCCCAGGGGAGCACCAGGGGTGGCTATCTAAGCGCACTCGCTAGGTGCATCCCTGCCTGCATGGTATCACCGCGCGCCCTTTGAGTGGGCAACTCCTCTTCTTCTGGTTTGAAATCATGCGGGGCGCATGCGTAACGTTCTCGCTGGGAGCCTGGGTCCCAGCTTAACACGTGTTGGCAAGACCCCGATGACCAACCTTCTCCTGGAATCATGCGAGGTGCATGCGTAACGCTCTCGCTGGGAACCTGGGTCCCAGCTTAACACGTGTTAGCAAGACCCCGATGACCAACCTTCTTCTGGAATCATGCGAGGTGCAGGCGTAACGCTCTCGCTGGGAACCTGGGTCCCAGCTTAACACGTGTTAGCAAGACCCCGATGACCATGCACCGACGGTTGATCGCGCGTTGGGTGCACCGATCACTGATCGCGCTCTTCTTCTTGGTGCTTAAACGCGAAGATGATGTCTTGCTACGGGGAAGAAGAGTTTTTCTTGTTGACCCCTCTTGCTTGCCCCGAGGTCATCGACCTTTAGGTCTGGTTCCTGTTTGGACGTTTCTCGAAATCTTCCCTTTCCCTTTCTCGGTCTTACTAGTACTCCCGAGTTCCCAAACTTTGGCCACCTGCACTCACCCCTGGGGTGAGGAGAATATAGGTCAGTGGTCCGTACTCGCGCCTGGGGCGAGCAGGCTCCAACCGATCCCTTGGACTTGCATCTGGGGCAAGCGGAACTTGAAACTGGGAAACATGTGCACACTTGACATACTGAAATCTTTTTTATTGGGTGGCCTTGTTAAAAACCCTCATCGGGAAAAGAGTGCCCCCTGATCTGTTCAACTATTTACAGTATATACATTGGGTGTGTGTACAGCGCAAGAACGCATCTACTTTATAACTTAACTGAAGTAGAATCTCAAGTGTGTAGCGTTCCATGTCCTGGGGATAGGTGCTCCATCCAGAGTCTCCAGCCGATAAGCTCCATTCTCCAACGCCTCAACTACTCTATATGGACCCGTCCACTTTGGAGATAACTTGTTCTCCATCTCATTCTGGTGTGCTTTCCTCATCACCAGATCGCCCTCCTGGAAACGCCTGGGCTTCACCTTGGAATTGTGCCTCCGTTCTACTCTTCTCTTGACAGCTTCAGCACTAATCCTGGCTCCCTCTCGCACTTCGTCCAGGAGGTCCAGATTCACCTTTCGCTCTTGATTGGACTCTTCGACGATAAAGTTCAGGAATCTAGGGGAGCTCTCCTGTATCTCCACGGGGATCATAGCATCCGTCCCATAGACAAGACTAAAGGGTGTCTCTTGGGTGCTAGACTGTGGGGTGATATGGTAGGACCATACAATTCTGGGAACCTCCTCTGCCCAATTCCCCTTGGCTTTCTCTAATCTTCGCTTCAGTCCCCTAAGCAGCACTCGGTTGGCTGACTCCACCTGCCCGTTGGTCTGCGGGTGTTCTACTGAGGCGAACACTTGTTGTATCTTCAGTTCTTCGCACATCTTTCTCAACTGATGACTGGTGAACTGAGTGCCGTTGTCGGATACCAGCCTCTTGGGTACTCCGAAACGACAGACAATATTCTTCCAGACAAAATGCTCGACCTTCTGAGCGGTGATGTGGGCCACTAGTTCCGCCTCCACCCATTTTGTAAAATACTCGATGGCCACTATGAGGAACTTCATCTGCCTGATCGCCAGAGGAAAGGGTCCCAGGATGTCGATTCCCCACGTGTGAAATGGCCACGGGCTATGGATGGACTTCAACTCCTCCGGGGGTGCCTTATGCCAGTCTGCATGAAGTTGGCATTGTTTGCACCGCTGAGCGTACTTCACACAGTCTTCCTTCAGCGTTGGCCAGTAATACCCCGCGCGGAGGATCCTACTTTCCAAAGCGCGACCACCGACGTGGCTTCCGCACACCCCTTCGTGCAACTCTGACATGAGTCTGGTGCATTGCTCTCCATGCACGCACATTTGTACAGGATGGGAAAAGCCAAATCTAAACAAGTTCCCATCGATTAGAGTAAACTTACTCGAGCTCTTCTTTATCTTCTTTGCCTCTGTTGGGTCCAGTGGGAGCACACCATCCTCTAGGTACAACTGGTACAGCGTTATCCACGTATCGGGCCCCTTGACAGCGCAGACTTCCATCGCCTCATCGGTCCTTGCCGGTCGCACTCTCACCCTCGGTGCCTTCAGCGTTTCTTGAGTCAGGGACCGATGACTGATCGCCAGACGCTCCACCGACTTGGATACTTGAAGTATTTGATTGTCTGATACGAACGCTCGTGGTACCTTTAAAGTCTCTTGAATGACGGTCCTCTGTTTTCCCCCCTTGCCTGAGCTGGCCAGCTTGGTAAGCAGATCTGCTCTGGCGTTTTGCTCGCGGGGCACATGCACCAACTCAAACTCATCGAAGGACGTCTTCATGAGCTGGACGTACTCCAGGTAGGCTGCCATCTGAGGATCTTTCGCCTGGAACTCCCCTGTAACTTGCCCAGTGACTAGCAACGAATCACTCTTAGCCACCAGACTTCTTGCTCCCATCTCTTTTGCCAGCAACATTCCTGCGATCAGGGCTTCATACTCCGCCTGATTGTTGCTAGCCTTGAAGGCAAAGCGAAGGGATTGTTCGATCAGCACCCCGTTCGGGCCTTCCAGAATGACTCCAGCACCGCTTCCCTGCTGATTGGAGGAGCCATCCACTGATAAGACCCATCGAAAAACTACGCCTTCTGCAGGTGTCGTGACCGACGACAGTTCAACCACGAAGTCGACGAACACCTGCCCCTTGATCGGTCCTCGGGGCTCGTACTGGTTGTCGAATTCTGAGAGTTCCACAGCCCACTTGACCATCCTTCCTGCTACGTCTGGCTTCTTCAACACATTCTGGATGGGCAAGTCTGTCATGACCACTATGGTGAAGCTGTGGAAATAGTGTCTGAGCCTTCTAGCTGAAAAAACTACCGCCAGTGCTGCCTTCTCCAGGGTCTGATACCTCGTTTCCGGGCCTCGCAGTACCTTACTTACAAAATACACAGGTTTCTGGACCTGATCTTGCTCTTGTACTAGGACCGAGCTGATCGCCCTCTCTGTCACAGCAAAATACAGGTGAAGAGGGGTGCCCATTTGTGGTTTACACAATACTGGTGGGCTCGCCAGATACTCCTTCAGCTTCAAGAAGGCTTCTTCGCATTCCGGTGTCCACACGAATCTACTGTTGCGCTTGAGACATTGGAAATACGGATGACCCTTCTCTCCTCCAGCAGACATGAACCGTGACAAGGCGGCCAACCGACCAGTGAGCTGTTGCACCTCCTTCACCGTCGTTGGGCTCCTCATTGCCACGATTGCCGCGCACTTCTCCGGGTTCGCCTCAATTCCACGCTCCGTTAGGAGGAAACCCAAGAACTTCCCAGCCTCCACACCGAAGATGCACTTCTCAGGGTTGAGCTTCAAACCATACTTGGCGATGGTGGTGAAAAGTTCCTCCAGATCAACTACATGGTGCGCCTTCTCCCGCGACGTGACCACCATGTCATCTACGTATGCATGCACGTTCCTTCCAAGCATGGGCGAGAGCACCCTATCCATAAGTCTCTGATAGGTAGCTCCTGCGTTCTTCAACCCGAATGGCATTACCTTGTAGCAGTAGCAAGATCGTTCCGTCATGAAAGCAGTCTTGCACTCGTCCATGGGGTGCATCCTTATCTGGTTGTAGCCTGAGAAGGCGTCCAGAAAGCTGAGGAGCTTCCCCCCTGATGCGCTGTCCACCAATGCATCTATACTAGGGAGAGGGTAGGAGTCCTTGGGGCAGGCCTTATTGAGATTAGTGAAGTCCACACACATCCTCCACTTGCCATTTGACTTCTGCACCAGTACCACGTTTGCCAGCCACTCGGGGTACTGGATCTCTCTGATATGTCCAGCAGCAAGGAGCTTCTGCATCTCGTCATGGATCACCTTTTTCTTCTCTTCATTGAATCTCCTTCGCCTTTGGCGCACTGGCCGCGCCTTGGGGTCCATTGACAGGTGGTGGCAAAGGAAATCGGGGTCGATCCCCGGCATGTCAGAAGCTGACCACGCAAAAGCGCCCATGTGCTTCTCAATCACACAGGCGATTTGTGCTCGGTCTTCCGCAGTGAGCGATTCCCCCAACTTAAACCTTTTTCCCCTTATCTCCACCTCTTTCCATCCCTCAGCTGGATGGGACCTCCTTTCATGGGCGATGACCGCCCTGGCGATGTCTAACTCACGAGGATCGCTCACGCTCTCTGCTTTCGCTTTGACTTGAGCTACCTGAGAGCCCCCCAGCGTAGCATCTTCCATTACCTGATCTGTCTGTGCCCCACGAACCACCGATCTCTCCTGGAGCACGCCTGCTGGTGGTGTTGTAGTGACATGGCAGATGCTTCTCTTCTGCTTGAGGCTGTTCTCATAATAGCGCCTAGCCTCAGCCTGATCTGACTTGATCGTAATGACAGCCCCTTCCACCGACGGCAGCTTCAACTTCATGTGCCTCGTCGATGGCACTGCGCCCAACCTGTTGAGCGTGGGTCTTCCCAACAAGATATTGTATGCAGATGGGGCATTCACCACCAAGAACTTTATCTTCTCTGTGCGGGACGCCACTCCATCGGTGAACATCGTCCTCAGCTCTATGTAGCCCCACACCTCGACCTGGTCTCCCGCGAAACCATATAGACACCCAACATATGGCCTCAACTAATCGGGGGACAGTTGTAACTTGTTGAACGTCGGCCAGAACATGACGTTCGCTGAGCTTCCTTGGTCTACGAGTGCCCTGTGCACTCGGCTTCCTGCTGTCACCAGGGAGATGACCACCGGGTCGTTGTTGTGGGGTATTACGTCTTGCAAATCAGCCCTTGTGAAGGTGATGTCCACCTCGGGAAAATGGCTTTCATCCACCGAGTCCACGGCCATCAACGACCGTGCATACCTTCTTCTCTGCGACCTGGAATACCCTCCGCCGGAAAAACCTCCCGCAATGGTCATCACCTCCCAATGCACAGGGATTTTGTGTTGCTGATCACCCGCTTGAGACCCCGAAGTGCGATCACCCTGCGCTCCCCGTAGGTAATCGGTCAGGAGACCTGTCTTTACCAACTCAGCGAGTTGACGTCCCAACGCCAAGCAGGTGCGGAGTGTGTCTCCATAAGCATGATGGAACTCACACCACTCATCCTTCTTCCTTCCAAGTACCCTGTCAGTCTTCTCTGGTACTCGGAGCCTTGCAGCCACGGCAGGGATGGCGATCAACTCTGCCAACTCTACAATGAAATCGTACCTAGGGAGTGCGTCGTGCTCCCTCGCACGCCCCCTGACCTGGTCTTTCCTGGGTGTATAGGGACGAGGCCTCCCTTGCACCCTCTTTCCTTCCTTGGCCTCATACACCCGCGCCTGTTGTAACATCCCGCCAAATCCTTTTCATAAATATAAAATGAAATAAAGGTAAAACAATAATATTTAAGTGAACATACGTATTTATATAAAATGAAGTTGCTCCTCACAGGGAGTTTAATACATAACCGGTCAATTTTCCAAAACTTAAACAAAATACAGCAAAATAGAAAAAAACAGGCGATCTCCTAACAGAAAAGGCGATCTCCTATCAGAGATCAGAAAAAGGGTGATCTCCTAACAGAAACAGAGACAGGCGATCTCCTTCCGGCGACCACTCACTGAGGAGCTCTACTTCCTACAACATCATCTGCTCCCGTGTAAATTATACACGATCATCACAGTTTTAAGAAAAACAGCCACAGAAACCAAACACAGGGTAAGCTAGATATTTGAAACAGAGTTTAAATATGAACTTAAAAGTCAAGATAAAACAAATTTAAGACACCCACGTAAAAACCATCAACTTTCTCATCCATATCACACAGTCATCAAGTAATCACATATTTCACAATTTCCTCAAGAGTCGTTCAATTCACATAATTCCATCAAGTGTCTATCAAAAATTTCTCAACATTTCTCACGTCAGACTTCCACTGACTCATCACACATAGACACTTGACACTACTTCCGGAAGACACGTGCATTGACTAGACTCAGAGATCTGCACCTGTCATGCTGCACCACTGTGAAATCACACACATTCACAGGGTCGCTCTGAAATCACACACATTCACAAGCGTATAAATGAATCTCAATATTATCACTATCCTAGCATGACAGGGTTAATCCACACAACGGGTCGAGCTCGTTCTCTTTCACACAACTCACCCATACCTGTGAACCTCCTTCGACTCTCAACGCCTGAATAACTTCATCTATGTGATTCCATTACATCAGGAGAGTCAGGATATCTCATAAAACGAATCACCGGTCATTGCACACTCTACACGATCTTACACGGTATTTTCTTTCCTGAAAATACTATGCCTTGATCCCACATCCACAACATTCAAAGCATCATTCCACACATAAAGAATAAATCCATCATAGAATACCTTGAATCTTTTCTTAAACAACCCCACTCACAAGAACAAGCATACCACCGATCAGGTTTTCGAATAGCATATACATTTTTCATTTCAATCTCAACAAGTTCAGAGCGACATTAAACAGGGGAGTTCGAACAACAATATTAAAACCGGCGATCACATCCAAAACAGGGGATTTTGCAATAACAGTTGAAAAACCGGCGACCACGTAGCCCTCACTTCAGAAACAGCAAATCTACAGCTTTTATTGAAAATAAAGCTAGCTTCCCTTACCTGGACTTGCGCAAAACACCAGGAGTTCCAAAACCCGTCGAAGCTTAAAGATGCCTTAGCTCTGTTTTAGCGTCTGGTTTGGAGAACTTGCAGAGAACCTCCCAGGTGCTCTAAGGGCAGTCGTCGTTCGTCGTACTGGTGCTTGAGGATGCCTGAATCGCACTGTGAAGGAGAGAAAAGAGAAGAATGGAGGTAAACTCACTCTTGAACCACTGCAACGTTCTTTTCCCCTCAGAAGTGGGTTTTTAAAACTAGACCAACTCTTTCCACAATTTCCGCTGCCACCGCCCACTCTGCAGGAAAAGCTTGCCTGCACCCTTCCTTGAACAGTGTGGCCACGTGGGTTTTGGGTCACTTTCCGTACCAATTCCCTGGAGCCACTGTTCTGAAGTACGCTCCCTGACTACGTGTCGCGCATGCAAGACGCTCATGCTGGGGGCCTGGGCCCCACTTCATCTGCGTGAAATACGACATCGTGCGTTAACCTTCCACCGATGACTCAACCTGGAAGACGACCGATCTCTCTCTTTGGAAGATGACCGATCTCTCTCTGGGAGACGACCGATGTCTCTCTCTGGGAGACGACCGATGTCTATCCCTGGCGACGCCCGCATGTCTCTCGCGCCCTGGCGATGCCCGCATGCCTCGCGCCCTGACGATGCCCGCATGCCTCTCGCGCCCCGGCGATGCCCGCATGCCTCTCGCGCCCCGGCGATGCCCGCATGCCTCTCGCGCCCTGGCGATGCCCGCATGCTTCGCGCCCTGGCGATGCTCGCATGCCTCTCGCGCCCTGGCGATGTCCGCATACCTCGCGCCCTGGCGATGTCCGCATACCTCGCGCCCTGGCGATGTCCGCATACCTCGCGCCCTGGCGATGTCCGCATACCTCACGCCCTGGCAATGTCCGCATACCTCGCGCCCTGGCGATGTAGTTTAGGCGACAGGCAATTATGTACTAACCTGGCGATCTCATAGTCTTCTAAGCTACACTTTCCTCCCTTTTTATTTTAAATAAAAACATACTTAGAATTCATTTAAAATATATTCCTTTTATTCCAATTTAATTTTACAGGTCCTTACACCTGTTGCTGTTGCTTCCCATGACCCCCGCGTGGCTTTGATGGTGCAACACTGCTTCTCTTCTCAGAGACCTCCGTCTCCGCTACTATGTGCGCCACCGCTCGTCGCCAAATCTCAGCGAAGGTGGCAGGGTGGCTTCTGATGAGCGATTCACTGAAAGGGCCAGGTAGCACGCCTTTCTTGAACGCATGCACCAGCATGCTCTCATCCTTGTTGGGCAATCTCACCACCTGCGCACCAAAGCGGTTGAGGAAGTCCTTCGGTGACTCCCCCTGGTTCTGGCGCACGTCGAACAGGTCGTAAGTCACCACCGGCGGCGCTCTGTTGACTATATACTGCTCCGTGAATAGCTTTGAGAACTGATGGAAGGAGGTGATGTGACCCTCTGGCAGGCTCACGAACCACTCCATGGCTATCCCGCGCAGTGTACTCATAAACATTTTGCAGTACACAGCGTCGGAGCCTCCAGACAGCATCATCTGAGCGTGGAACGCCGTCAAATGCGCTTTTGGGTCTTCCACCCCAGTGAACGACGCTTTCACCCCCACCAGGTTGGGAGGCACCAGCGTGGTCATGATCTCGGGGGAGAAAGGCATAGGAAATGCCCTAGGAGGCGACGGCGACATCGACGTTCTATCTTCAACTGTGCGCTCATTCTGCGCCTGCAATTCTTTGCGCAATTCCTCGTTCACGCGGTTCAACTCTTCATTCCTGCTATGCGATGCAGTCAGCTCTGCATGCATCTTCTCCTGCTCAACTCTCGACGCTGCGACGTTATCCTGCAACGCGCACATCATCTCCATGACCTGCACCATGGTCACAGTTCCTTCACCAGCAGGTGGTGGAGGTGTCGTTTGTCTGGTTCTTCTACTCATCTGTGCGATTTCTACCCTCATTCTTGTGTATGGGCGCTTCGTTTTACTTCGTGCCCCACGGTGGGCACCAAATGATCTCGCCGCGAACTCAAGCGTGGGGAATATGCCTCGTCACTCCTTCGTCTAGCTTTCTAACTGCTGTGCGTTCTGCAAGGAGGCTCCAGGAACCTTCGCCGGAACTCCGAACGATGCCTGCAAAACACACAGACGGCGCCTCTAGCGGCTGTTGTAGCTCCGACGCTCAAGTCAGGCAACGGGAACACCAAAACTCTCTCTCGGATCTCTCTCTGTGTGAGACCCGTGTGTGTGTGCCCTCAGTCCTCTTTGATTCGAAAACTGAGTGTTCTTGGTTTTGTGTTGTGTATTCTGAGGCAAAAGGCTGCATACCTGGTTTGGTGTTCTTCTTCCTCATATAAACCCGCGTAGCCCCTACTGGCTACCTCTAGGGCCACTTGATCACTCTGCACTGTCGTTTCCACTCCCCAGGGCTACCTTGCGTGCCAGCCTTCTTCACTTGAATGCAAAGTCTGACAGGGGAGGCTGCGTGGGTACCTCTGTACCCCTCGACTTCTGTGCCTATCTACCCTACCTATTCTCTAGGAAAATCTTCACCGTCCACGTGGCAGACATGCAACCCCACTGGGAGACTCTAACCTTGATGGGTTCTTGTCCCAGCAGGATTCTGCATCTAACTGCGTCTTCTCATCTTCATGCGTGGTCGTCTCGCGACTAAGGCCATTCCCTGCCTCTGGGCGCTTTACTGATCATTGGTTGCGTTGTTCACATCGCGCGGCCGATGTCACCTCGACACACACCGATGACCGAGGTATCTCTCATCCTGGCCGATGTCCGATGGCGCTTCTTCACGTTGTCGTGCTCTGCTTATGGAATCAGGCGAGGTCCTTGGGTAACGTTCTCGCTGGGAGCCTGGGTCCTAGTTTAACACGTGTTGGCAAGGAACCCCGACGACTGATCACTCTGCATGCACCGACGACTGATCACTCTGTATATACCGATGACTGATCACTCTATATACACCGATGACTGATCACTCCGTATACACTGATGACTGATCGGTGCGTCATCACTCTCGCGCTCTGCTTCCAGGCGCTCATGTAGGAGCCGATCTCCACCCTGGTTCATCTGCTATCTCATGCCACGTGTTGCTCTATGACTGGCCCAAGTAGTCATCTGCTGCTGACGGCATCGACTACCGATGACCGACCGGATCAGGTTCCAAAAGCTTGGTGTGAGGTGCTGCTACTGTTCTAGCAATCTTGCCTACTGGTTTAAGGCAGATCTTTGTATCCTCAATCAGGTGTAGTCGTTTCACTTCTCATTTCTTGTAATAGTTTGGTTGAACACTCTTCTTGATAGGTTTTCTTGGAGAGTGTGTGTGTGTGAGCTGAAATAGGTTTTTTTCAGCAAGAGTACCTAAGTTCTTGTAGGTTTCAAGAACAGTGGGAATTGTACTTGGTTGTACTGTGTTTTAGTGATTTCCACCTGGTTTTGGTGAAGACTGGATGCAGCTCAGTTGAGTGAACCAGTATAACTGCTTGTGCTCATTCTCTCTCTCTCTCTCTGCAATTTCGTTTCTGCATAATTGATAAAACAGCGAAGAAATAAATCTGTTCAATTGAAAATAAATCTGTTCTTTCTGGGCACTGTGCATACTGTTCTTAATTTCTGAAAAAGTTGTTTGAATCTGATAAGAACATATAAAATCTTCTAAAAGCCACTGGAACAGATTGGATGTGATAGGTTGCTCAATAAATTGTTAAAACTATTAATTGAACCTTAAACAATGGCTTAAAGTTGAAGCTTGCTGTTCTGTGATTCATTGTTCTTAATTTCTGGAAAACTGTCTGATTTCAATAAGAACACTGATAATCTGTTAAAGGCTAATAAAACAGGTTGTGTGTAATAGATTGTCTCACTAATTGTCAAGCCCTTAACTGAACCTAAATCACACGAATTGGAATTAAGGTTTGCTGTTTTTGAGTTACACTATTTTTCAATCTGATATCTGTGTGTGTGCATCTTGAAATTCTATCTGCATAATCTTGTGATTAACCTTGCTGTATTAAAATCTTTTCAAATAAAAACAGTGCTGAAATAAATCTGTTCATTTTCACATAAATCGATTTATTTTTCTGTAAAACTGTGTTAAACACTATTTCTGCGAGAAAGTTTTAAAAGGTCAATTCACCCCCCCTCTTGAACTTTGGCACTATTAAACCCAACACAATGCACCAAACTCATGTCAGAGTTGCACAAGGGGGTGTGCGGAAGCCACGTCGATGGTCGCGCTTTGGCAAGTAGGATCCTCCGCGCGGGGTACTACTGGCCAACGCTGAAGGAAGACTGCGTGAAGTATGCTCAGAGGTGCAAACAGTGCCAACTTCATGCAGACTGGCATAAGGCACCCCCCGAAGAGTTGAAGTCCATCCATAGCCCATGGCCATTTCACACGTGGGGAATCGACATCCTGGGACCTTTTCCTCTGGCGATCAGGCAAATGAAGTTCCTCATAGTGGTCATCGAGTATTTCACCAAGTGGGTGGAGGCAGAGCCAGTGGCGCAAATCATCGCTCAGAAGGTCGAGCATTTTCTCTAGAGGAACATCGTCTGTCGTTTCGGAGTACCCAAGGGGCTGGTATCCGACAATGGCACTCAGTTCACCAGTCATCAGTTGAGAAGGATGTGCGAAGAGTTGAAGATACAATAAGTGTTCGCCTCGGTAGAACACCCGCAGACCAACGGGCAGGTGGAGTCAGCCAACCGAGTGCTACTCAGGGGACTGAAGCAAAGACTAGAGAAAGCTAAGGGGAATTGGGCAGAAGAAGTTCCCAGAATTGTATGGTCTTACCATACCACTCCACAGTCTAGCACCCATGAGACACCCTTTAGTCTTGTCTATGGGACAGATGCTATGATTCCCGTGGAGATACAAGAGAGCTCCCCTAGATTTCTAAACTTCATTGCCGAAGAGTCCAATCAAGAGCGAAAGGTGAATCTCGATCTCTTGGATGAAGTGTGAGAAGAAGCCAGAGTTAGTGCTGAAGCTGTCAAGAGAAGAGTAGAACGCAGGCACAACTCCAAGGTGAGGCTCAGGCGCTTCCAGGAGGGCAATCTGGTGATGAGGAAAGCACATCAGAATGAGATGGAGAACAAGTTATCTCCAAAGTGGACGGGTCCATACAGAGTAGTTGAGGCGTTGAAGAATGGAGCTTATCGGCTAGAGACTCTGGATGGAGCAGCTATCCCCAGGACGTGGAACGCCGCACACTTGAAATTCTACTTTAGTTAAGGTGTAAAGTAGTTGTGTTCTTGCGCTGTATACACACTCAGTATATATACTGTAAACAGTTGAGCAGATCAGGGGGCACTCTTTTCCCTAAGGAGGGTTTTTAACGAGGCCACCCAATAAAAAAGATTTCAGTATATCAAGTGTGCAAGTGTTTCCCAGTTTAACATTCTCCTTGCCCCAGGTGCAAGTGCAGGTGATCGGTTGGAGCCTACTCGCCCCAGGCGCGAGTACGGACAACCGACCTAGATCCTCCTCACCCCAGGTGTAAGGACCTGTAAAATTAAATTGGAATAAAAGGGTATATTTTAAATGAATTCTAAGTATGTTTTTATTTAAAATATAAAGGAAGGGAGGTATAGCTTAAAAGTCTACGAGATCGCCGTAATTGAAAGAGTAGGCGATCTCCGACTTCTCTGGCACATGATCGCCTGTCGCCTTGATTGCACCTGAACGCCAATCGCCTGTAGTGTACATAGTCGCCTGTCGCCTAGAGTACACATGATCGCCGAAACTACACTTAGTGTGTAGTCAAGATGTTGGATCAACCATAGTGGGTTCCCAAAAACCACGTGCATCAAGGTGTGGGTTAAGCCTTAGACACGCTGTGCATGCGAAGCCCTATGCTTGAGTATAGGAGATCGTCCTTAGTGTTGCATGCATGGGCGCACGAGGGCAAGTGCCAATCTACCATTGGAAATGTGAAGCTACCGACGTCACCGAGTCATGTGGAGATGATACCTTGGGCGTAACATAGTGGAATGAAGAACCTTCAGGAAGGCGTGGCGATGTGTCGTCGGGCATCGCCGGGGCGCGAGGCATGCGGGCATCGCCGGGGCGCGAGGCATGCGGGCATCGCCGGGGCGCGAGGCATGCGGGCATCGCCGGGGCGCGAGGCATGCGGGCATCGCCAGGGCGCGAGGCATGCGGGCATCGCCCGGGCGCGAGGCATGCGGGCATCGCCGGGGCGCGAGGCATGCGGGCATCGCCGGGGCGCGAGGCATGCGGGCATCGCCAGGGCGCGAGGCATGCGGTCATCGCCGGGGCGCGAGGCATGTGGGCATCACCAGGGCGCGAGGCATGTGGGCATCGCCAGGGCGCGAGGCATGCGGGCATCGCCGGGGCTCGAGGCATGTGGGCATCGCCAGGGCTAGACATCGGTCGTCTTCCAGGTTATCGCGCGATGACGTGTTTCACACAGATAAAGTGGGACCCAGACTCTCAGCATGGAACGTCCTGCACGTACGCCACGTAGACAAAAGGGGTGGTTTAGAATAGTGACCTCAGAGTGTTAGCCTGCGCAGAGGCACGCTTAGTAGTACTGTTCAGTGCAGCGTACACGCAACTTCCCTGCAGAGTGGTTGGTAGCAGCGGCTTTTGTGGACAAGTTAGTTTAAGATGCAAAAAAAAAAAAAGGAACGTTGCAGTTGTTCAAGAGCGAAAGAGTGAGCTACCTCCTTTCTCCTCCATTTCTCTCCTTCGCGCTGCGATTCTGGCACCTTCACACAAGAGTACGACGAGCGGCAGCCACCATTAGAGCACCTGGGAAGTTCTCTGCAAGTCCTTCAAAACAGACGCAAAAACAGAGCCAAGGCGTTCTTTAGGCTTCGTTGGATTTCGGAGCTCCTGGTGTTTGCGCAAGTCCAGGTAAGGGAAGCTAGCCTCCATTTTCAATACAAGTCGTAGTTTAGCTATTTCAGAAGTGAGGGCGACGAGGTCGCCGGTTTCGTTTTCATCTTCGTGAATGCTCTGTTCTGTGTGTTTTTGAGCGACGTGGTCGCCGGTTTTTAAATACAAACTTCGAAATACCCTGTTTTTGAACCAGGTCGCCGGTTTGGGCGATGTTTGCGAACTCCCTGTTTTTGGTGTTACTTTGAACTGTTGAAGCTTAAAGGTGATCTTCGAAAATCTGAATCTTTGAAACGAATGTTGCTGTGACTTGAATCATTTATTTAAGTGGTATGATGTCTTGGGTGTTGTGAATGTGGGATCGAGGCATAGTATTTTCAGGAAAGAAAATACCGTGTAAGATCGTGTAGGATGTGCATTGATCGGTGATTCCTAAGGGGATATCCTGACTCTGCTGAGGTAATGGAATCACATAGAGGAAGTTACTCAGTTGGTGAGAGTCGAAGGAGGTTCATATGAATGGGTGACTCGTGTGAAAAAGAACGAGCTCGGCCTGTTCTATGGATTAACCCTGTCATACTGTGAGAATGATGAACTTGAGATCGAGATTTGTGTTGATGCGCATAGCTGGGAAACATTACAGCTGTTTAGTATGACAGGTGCAGATCTCTGAGTCTAATCAATGCATGAGTCTTCCGGAAGTAGTGTCAAGTGTCTTGTGTGCTGAGTTAGTGGTGGTCTGACATGTGAAATGAGGAACTTGAAATTGATAGACACTTGATGCAGTTTGTGAAATAGAATGACTCTTGAAAATATTGTGAAATGTGTGATTTCTGGGCGATCAAGTGAAGGGTATGAGAAACTTGATAGCGATACGTGAATATCTTGAAATTGTTTACCTTGATTTTAATTTAATTATCCTTATTTAAACTCTCCTTACAATATCTAGCTTACCCTGCGTGTTCTGCTCGTTGGCTGTTTTTCTCTTAAAACTGTGATGATCGTGTATAACTTACACGGGAGCAGATGATCTTCCAGGAAGCAGAGCTCCCTAGTGAGTGGTCGCCGAGGAAGAGATCGCCGGTTTCTATCTCTGGGTGGTGATCGCCGGTTTTATGTCCTGCTAGCAGATCGCCTGTTTTGGGGCCTTCTGTTACCAGATCGCCGGTTCATGTATGGAGACCGCCGGTCTTGTTGTATTTGATTGAATTTTGTTAAATTTTGAAAACATTTGACTGGTTATGTATTAAACTCCCTAAGAGGAGCAACTTCATTACTTATATATATATTATCATGTACTCTTCAATATTATTTGTGTACCTTTATTTTCATTATACATGTATGTATGGTTTTATTTTGGCGGGATGTTACACCAGGCGTGAGTGCAGGCAGCTAAGGTTTGAAAAGCTAGGGGTACTAGTAAGACCAAGAGTGGGAAAGGGAGGATTTCGAGAAATGTCCTTACCCACTTGGCGTATACCAATATTGGCTTTGTAAAGCCCTTAGTTAAGGCTCTTCTCACCCCAAGAGTGAGAAAGGGATAGAATAACCCGATTCGCGTAAGGTCGATGACCTTGAGGCAGGCAAGAGGGGTCATCGAGAAACATTCTTCCTCCGTAGAACAAGGTGTCAAGGACAAGGTGTCATCAACGGTGATCGGCATTTAGATCTTAAGGTCGATGACCTTGAGGTAGGCAAGAGGGGTCATCGAGAAACACTCTTCCTCCCCAGAACGATCGACGTTCAGATCTTAAGGTCGATGACCTTGAGGCAGGCAAGAGGGGTCATCCAGAAACACTCTTCCTCCCCAGAACAAGGTGTCATCGACGGTGATCGGCGTTTAGATTTTAAGGTCGATGGCCTTGGGGTAAGCAAGAGGGGTCAATAAGAAACATTCTTCTTCCCCAAAACAAGGCATCATCTTTAGCGTTTAGGCCCTCTATGCACTTAGCGCTGGAGTTGGTCGATAGCCTTAGGGTAAGCAAGAGGGGTCAACGAGAAACACTCTTCTTCCCCAAAACAAGGCATCATCTTTAGCGTTCAGGCCCTCTATGCACTTAGAGCTGGAGTGATAGAGAAGTAAAGCAAAGCCTAAAGCGCGATGACTGATGAGTGGTGAACTAACATGCTAATCGGTGGTAAAAGCTTTGAGTAAGAAAGCTTTTCCAAGCAAGTTCTTGTGCGATAAGCCGAAGCATTTAGGCCCATTAAGTCAGTCATCCAGCATGAAGTTATGCATAAAAACTGTTAAAGACAATGCTAAGGTAACAGTTAGTCGCGATCAAGTCAGAAACCAAGTTTGAAGGGTTACAGTGAGATCGCGTTAAAACCTAAGCTAGTTAACAGTTAGTCACATGCAAAGAGTTAAAGATGGGAGAGACAAGCAGCTGAAGCAAATAGATTTCATTCAAGTCAATATAGAGAACCTTTACAGCTAAAAGGTCTATACACAAGTTATGTAGCAAAAAAAAAAAGAAAAAAAGAAATTACACAGAAGGAGAAGTTGCAAGGGGAGAAGCTCAAGGAGGAGGAATGAGCTTGCCATTGACCACTGAATAGCGGAGACTGAATTAGGTAAGGTCCAAGTCTGGTAGGACGCAGTGAACCTGCTCCAAGGCCATCCTGAACCCATCTATCAAAGCCTCAGCACCAGCAGCCATGGTCTCGGTTACATCGGCTTCAAGCTCCTTCTTCTCTTTGGCAAAGGAAGACTTAGCCTCTTCCATTTTGCCCTTGGCTCCTTTGAGCTCCTCCTGTGTCTTGGTCAACTCACTGTGCGCATTTGTCAGCTTGTTTTGCGCCTCGAGGAGTTGGACCTGGACCTCTTCGAGCTTCTTCTCCTTTAGAGCAATCTCCTCCCTAGAAGCCTTGAGATCCTCCGCCTGCTTGTCGTTCAGTTGGCGTAAGGAAGAAGTCTCAGCCTCTAGACGGATGTTCTGCCCCTTCAGCTCCATGGCTTGACCATCTAAAGCAGTCTCCTGCACCTGCAGAAAGTAGTCCTTCTTGGCCTTCTCCACCATACCACTCAGCATGTTCACCATACCTTGAGAAGCTTCAAAGTCACTCATCAAGGAGTCTTTGTTGTGCTCAAGCTCTTGGATCTTCTTTTCTAAGAGCTCCTGTTTGTGCTGCTGAGTGGAGAATTGCAGGGAGAGTACCAGGCTCTTAGCCAGATGTGCATCCACATCCTGCCCACTCCACACGATTAGTTCCTGGTTTTGAATGTAACGCCTCACCAAGGAACCTTGCTGAGGTTCTCATTGTTAGCCCCAGGAATGCTCGGTTGGGAAGAGGCCCCACCACCTTGAGAGGTTGCAGCAGTGGTTTGCATTGGTGGAGAGGCATAAGGCCTTAGGGAACCCCCTGAGTGAGCAGGTCCACTCCTAGTAGGTAGATTGAGTGAGCTTAGCGTTTGGCCCACTGGGAGTGGTGGTGCAGGTGGAGCTGAAGGGGAAGGAAGGGTGCTAGGAGAAGGTTGTTGAGGGGTTGGTGATGGAGGTGTGGGAGAAGGTAGTTGTGGGGGAGATGATGGTGGGGTAGGCGCAGGTGCAGGTTGAGAGGTAGGAGCTAAGGCTCCATCTTCTTCTTCTTCCTCAACCTACACCACTTTAGTTTCTCCAGCATCAGCTGCTGAAGACCCCCTAATCTCCTGCCGAGTCCTCTTGTAGCGAAGGGGGGGAACATCAGAGCTCTCCTCTTCGGTCGAAGGAGCGGCAGCAGCAGCAGCAGCAGTGGCTGCACGAGTAGGGAATGCCTTAACCAGCTTCCTCTTTCTCCTGCCAGCCTCAGGACCTCTTGCAGGTGCCACTGAGAGTGGAGGAGCTACAAGTGGCTCGGAGGTGAAGGAGGTGGAGACAGGAGCATTCTCGGTCCTGGTTGGTGCAGAAGCAAGCATGGACTGAGCCAGTGCTAGCAAGGCATTCTTCCTATCTTTCCCTGAAGTCATATCTGCATTAAAGGTTAAGAGGAAAAATCAGATAACAAGACTGAATCAGTAAGTTGAAAGCAAATGCACATGAGAATGCCATGCAGATGCATGGAGTGATGCAAGAGTTAAGTGGAAGGATGATCTACCTATGTATTTCTTCAGGGATACTACATCAAACTCATGTTTGATGAGTGTAGCAGAATTGTATTTTAACCCTAGCAGAAGTCTGTACAGTTCACATTCATAGGGGGTCAGGGGCTCCAAATCCCTGGGCTTCTTGAACTCTACCCCTGGGACCCAGTAAAGTGGGAATCCTTCGAGCAGTGTGGGGTCTCGAGGGGTGGCATAGATCATGTAAAACCTGCCTTTCCAGTCCTTGAAGGATTGCTGGTATAAGCCTAAGATGACTCTACCAGCAACCCCATTTATGCTCACCCAAGACCTGTCCCCTGGGTTCTTCGCCTAAAAAAAGTGTAGGAAGACGTCGATGGAGGTAGGGTGACCGAAGTAATCACACAAAATTTCAAATGCTCGGACGAAGGCCCAAGCATTTGGTTGAAGCTGGCATGGTGCGACATTCAGCTCCATCATCAGTTCTTTCTCAAAGAAGGTGAAGGGCAGACGCAACTTCAACCTCTTGAAGATGGCGGAGTACATGAAGGTGAAGGGTACCCCATTGGTAGCCCTGTCATCAGCACAGATGGGTATCCCTCGTGGAGGAATACGTACGCCTACTTGGAAGTCATTCTCCTTATGAATGGCGCACGAGGGTTCATCTGGGTCGTTGCTAAGTATGGTTTTTAGGTGATGTGGAGGGAGTTGCGTGGAGGTCTCGGCTAGAAGCTCCAAGGAAGCCCACTCATACACCCTGTCTTGGTCTCCGAAGGACGTTGCGGTAGGTTGGGGTGGAGTTGGGGCAGAGGGTGGCGATGGTGCAGGCCTTGGGGGCTGGGCACCAGAAGAAAAGGCAACGAGGCGTGCCGTTTGCTTTACACGAGCCATTGCCAAAAGCTGCAATGGAGAAAAGGAAGGAGCAAGATCAGATGAATGAAAGAATAGGGAAATGATGAATGGTTCGGTGAAAAACAAAGGGAGAAAGCAAGAAGGAAGGTTTAGGTGAAGAAGAGGAAGAAGGAGAAGCAGAGAGTGAGAGAGAAGTACATTGAACCCTAGCACGGGTTGAAAAGAAGAAAACAGAGAAGATGGATGAACAGTGATGAAAAACATGCATGCAAACAGAGAAGATGAATGAACAGTGATGAAAAACATGAATGCAAATGGTAGAAATGCTCTAAATGCACCAAGGGAGAAGAAAAGACGAACCTTTAGATGATCGGAGAAGGGTTGAAGGTCGAAAGATCGAGGAGAATGCGTGCGAAGAAAAGACGAACCTTTAGATGATCAGAGAAGGGTTGAAGGTCGAAAGATCAAGGAGAATGCGAATGCGCGCGCCTCTTTTGAATGAAGGAAGCGTTATCGACACTTAGTGTGGGCCATTGATGCGTCCACGTGTCGAGAGATAAAGCGTGGAAGTCATAACGTTAAAGAGCAGACGCGTGAACAGGACGTGGCGTGGCCCCACCTGCCACATGGACCGAGGGCGCGACCACTTAGTCTCTTCGCTGAGAACGAGTTCACAGCTCTAGACTGGGGGGCTTGTGATCCGATCGGTCATTGGTAGTCGATGATGTCAGCAGCAGATGACCATGTGAACCATTCACAGGGTGACACGTGGAATAAGAAAGTAGGTAAATCAAGGAGGAGATCACTCAGAACGATGATCGGTGGTCAGTTACTAAGTGACCACCACCTGCAGATCAGTGCCTAGATGAGTGCTTGGAAGAAGAGCGCGAAAAGTAATGAAGCACCGATCAGGCATCGGTGCATGGTCATCGGGGTTTCTTGCTACACACAGTTAAATTGGGACCTAGGCTCCCAGCGAGAGCGTTACGCATGCATCTCGCATGATTCCAAACCAGAAGAAGAAGAGCTGCTCGCCAGTAGGGTCGTGCATGAGGATGGTATGAGAGAGCTAGTACGCTGGACAGTGATCAGTGACTCTCTTAACCCATTACGTGCATGACATTGTGCGGTGAGATCATGCATGCAGGATGCAGCGCCTGGTGAGTGTGTTTAGACCAGCCACCCCTGGTGTTCTCTTGGGATCATGCGACTCACTTAGAGGGAAGAAACGCCCTAAGTTACTCCGCAAGGGAATAACTTAGGCGCACAGAGTAAAACGCAAAGGCCCTTCAAGTGTGACACGCGTACGGTTAGATGTAAGTTGCATGCCTCCACGTGTCACCATCTGAGAGAGAGGCACGACCCAGGTATAAAAGCACTCCACGTCATGTAAGGTACACGGACTACAGTTTTTACACAGATTACATACATTTCTGAGTCATTGTCAGCACGTTTTACACACGTTGCACAGTGATAACAGAATTAAGTTAGAGAGAGAGAAGGTGAATCTGAGAGGACACACGAGTCTCACAGAGAGATTTAGAGAGAGTTTTTGGTGGTTCTGTTACCTGACTTGAGCGTCGGAGTGCAAACGGCTGCTAGAGGCGTCGTCTGTGTTGTTTTGCAGGCATCGTTTGGAGTTCCAGAGATGGTTCTTGGAGCGTTCTTGTAGAACACGCGGTTGCAGAAGGCTAGACGAAGGAGTGACGAGGCATATCCTCCACATTCGAGTCAGCGGCAGGATTAAAACAAATACATAAAATTCTAAATGCAAATTATCAAAAACTATTTCTAAATTTATTACCATAGTCTATGAATGTTCATATGTAAATTCCTTCACTGTGGTCGTAATGGGTTGCATGTACATCATCAACTACATCGTCATCTTTATTATTTATCATTGTTGTTAATGAACCGGGGTCACCATTTTCAATATCATCTATGGCCTCCCCTTGTTTTTTCCCATGTAAAATGACATACTAATGTTCTAACGTAGGATCTTGGACGTAGAAAACCTGAGATGCTTGTTGAACCATTATAAATGGCTCATCTCGATACCCTGTCTTTCGAAAGTCCACTGGTGTGAATCCTGATTCATCAATTTTAACCCCACTTTTAATGTCAACCCATTTACACTTGAGAACTAGAACAAAAAACTTAGTATAGTCAACTTCCCATATTTCTTATATAAACCCATAGTATGCCATTGATCTAAGAACAGGATTTGTATCTTGCGAAATGGAAAACTGCATTGACTTGGCTTCAAGAGTAACACCAGAATTTTGAACTATACTCTTTTCATCCATAGACTTCGTGTAAAATATACAATTATTCACTTCGTGCGCTTTACTAGAGATGACATCAAACTTCAATCCAGCAGCCAACCAGGTCAAGGTCTCCAAGGCCGTTGAATCCTTAAACACCTTGTCTTTAAACCAAGGCATGAAAGTTCTATTATGTTCCATCAAGACCCATTTCTCTGCTTGTCTTGGGTTATTTGCTTTCAAGATGGCTTTATGAGCTTCTATGTAAGGTATAACTTCATCTGTGTTATTCAAAATATACAAATGTGCTTGCAAGACTTCAGATCGAGATTTGCTTAAAATATTCACACCACGTAAACATTTACTTGTAGAACGCCTATGGTGCCATGAATTAGCGAGAACACCTATTGGATTTGCTTTTGACATGTACTATAAACAAAATTCCATACTTTCTTTAGCTATGTACCTTTCAATCATTGAAGCTTCTGGACGATAATGATTTTTCACATAACCTTTCAAAATTTTCATATACCGGTCAATAGGATACATCCATCTTAAGTACACTGGTCCACACAATCTAACCTCTCTAACCAGATGCACAACTAGATGAACCATGATGTCAAAAAAAGATGGAGGAAAAAACATCTTCAATTCACACAAGATAAAAAAAATTTCATCTTCAAGTTCATCTAATTTTAATGGATCAATGACTTTACAACATATAGAAGAGAATAATGAATACAAACGGGTTATGGTGTGTCTAACATTTTTTGGTAAGATCCCACGAATAGCTATCGACAGCAATTGTTGCATCAAGATGTGGAAATCATGAGACTTCAACCCAATTAACTTCAAATCTTGCATTGACACTAGGCTCTTCACATTTGAGGAATGTCCTTGTGGCACCTTCACACCTTTTAGACATTGATAGAAACTTACTTTTTCATCTTTTGACATGGTGTAACAGGCTGGGGGCAAATATGTACACTTACCCATTTGTATCGGTGCCAACTCACCTCGTATGTTCATCTCAATCAAATCTAAACGAGCATTTAGACCATCCTTCATTTTCCCGTTAATTTTAAGAAGTGTACCAATTAAGCTATCACACACATTCTTCTCAACATGCATTACATCTATACAATGTCTGACTTCTAACCTCGACCAGTACGGAAGATCAAAGAAGATTGATTTTTTCTTCCAAATGTTTGTCACAGATGACTTTTTTTTTTACTTACCGAAGGTGTGGTTTATGTTATTTACCTTTTCGTAAACCTCAACACCAGTTAATGGAGTTGGCAGACCACTAGTCTCTTGGTGTCCATTAAAGACTTTTTTCAACCTCCGGTAAGGATGATGACTTCTAAGAAACCTCCGATGCCGAAGATATATTGTCTTCCTTCCATGTTTCAATTGTTGAGAAAAGGTGTCTTCTTCGCATAGTGGACATGCTTTATGACCCTTAACACTATAACCTGATAAGTTACCATATGCCGGAAAGTTATTGATGGTGCAAAATAACATGGCATGCAGCTTGAAAGTTTCATTAGAAAATCCGTCAAATACTTGAACACCCTGATCCCACATTAACTTCAAATCTTCAATTAGGGGACTTAGATAAACATCTATGTCATTCCCTAGCTGTTTCGGACCGGATATCATCGTAGACAACATCATGTATTTTCGTTTCATGCACAGTCCAGGAGGTAAGTTATAAATAACTAGTAAAACAGGCCATGAACTGTGATTAGTACTCATATTACCAAACGGATTCATTTTGTCTGTAGCTAGACCAAGTCGGATATTTCTTGATTCTTTACCAAACTCTAGAAACTCATCATCAAATTTCTTCCATTGAATAGAATCAGCTAGATGTCAGTACATGCCATCACATTTCCTTTCATCTACATGCCATCTAAGATTCTTAGGATTGTTTGGGTTTGCAAACAAACGTTTCATCCTTGGAATGATAGGAAGATACCACATAACCTTCATTGGGGGTCCATACTTTTCTATCTCTTCAATAGTATCATCATCTTTGTGTTTCAACTTATAACGTGATAACCCACACCTTAGACAACTTTTCAACAACTCAAAATCTTTTTTGTATAATACACAATCATTAGGACATGCATGTATCTTTTTATACTCCATACCCATTGGACAAAGAATCTTTTTGGCCTCATAATTACGATTACGTAGAGTATTTCCCTCTGGAAGCATATCCTTCAACAATTGAAGCAATTCCGAGAAACTTTTATTAGTGCATCCATTTATTACCTTCAAATTCATCAATCTTAACATTGCATACAACCGTGTGAACTTAGTTGATCCAGGATACAATGGAGTCTCTGCATCGCTTGACATACTTCCATATCTATGCGCTTCTGCAAAAGACTCGACTCCCATATCACGAATCATGTCCTCCAATCGATCGTCATCATCATCATGTACTCCATCATCCATGGCGAACCCCATATATTCTTCAGTTACAGAAACACATGGTAAATTTAATATTTCACCATGCCATGTCCAAGTTGTATAAGATCAAAGAAACCCATCACATAGAAGGTGCTCCCTGATTATCTTAACATCAAGTATCCTTCCATTCAAATAGTTAACACACGGACACCTGATCTTTGCTCCATCCAGATTACTACTATTCGCATTATGTTGCACAAATTGTATAAATTCTTCTACTCCTTTTTCGTACTCATCACTTATGCAAACATAATTAACTCAATTTCAATCCATTATATGCTGTAATAGTCATCTAGTCAATCACTATTTCGGAAAAATTTTTTATCTAAAGCGATTGTCGAGGGTCGAACACCCCCAAACTCAATATCAGCACGTGTTCTTGCCGGTTGACTCGCTTGTCAGTTGACTCCACGACACTCACGCGCCTCCTTCCTCACGTTGATACGTGCTCGAATCTTGCGAAACAATCTGCACCTACAAAGGAGAAAGGGGCGCCCTAGAGACCGTTAGCAGTCCGACGCTCAAGTCAATAGGGGGCAAGTAACACCAAGTGTATTGAGTTTCTCTGTGTTTAGGTCTAGAAACTGCGTACCTTTTCGAAGTATTTTACTGTCCCTTATATAGTCTAGGGTTTACTGCGCCGCTAGCCCTAATTAGGGTTTACTGCGCTGCTAGCCATATTTAGGGTTTACTGGAATACCCTTGCGCCGCTATCGCCCAATCTTAGGGTAATCTAGCACATAAGGTTTCCTTCTCTGGAGTGCAAACTTTAACAGGGTGACCACCTGGGTGCCTCCTTGTGCACCTAGTCTCTGGGGCCACCTGCTCTGGGAGTGCCTTCACTATTCACGTGCCATGCATGTAGCTTCACTGGGAGAACCCTAGTTCTGGTGAGTACTCGTCCCCTCAGGACTCTACACCTAACTGTGCTCTCCCTGCTACCCGCATAGGCTCTTCCTCCTCCAGGCCTCTCTCCCTACCTCTGGGTATTTAACTGGTCATTGGCCCACGCTGGGAACCAATCTTAGCTGTTCTGTCTACGCTGTTCAAATCACCCAAGACCGATGTCACCTCGTCACACTCTGTTGCCGAGGACTGATCACCCTGCGGAGTGACGAGGAGACATCAGCCCTTCCTGGTGATTGTCACGCTGATGACTAATCACCCTACTCTGTGGGAACATGCTGATGACTAATCACCCTTCTCTCAGGGGACACACCGATGACTGATCACCCTTTAATCCAAGCTGCCTGCGGGGTCCACTCCACGTGGCTTTGGCCCATGCTGTGGGACCCAACTGACGTGGTTCGCCCTTTACTACCTGTTCTCGGTGTCCGAGGACTGGTCGGTACACAAGCCCCCTAGTCTCAAGCTGTTAACTTGTTTCAGCGAAGAGACTAAGTCATGGGTGAAAACTGGTCGGTACACAAGCCCCCCGGTCTCAAGCTGTTAACTTGTTTCAGTGAAGAGACTAAGTCATCGGCCCGGGCGACCTACGTGGCTCTGTGCGTAAGGACATGAGTAGCGCGCTGAAGGGACATCTCACCACCCTGTCATCGTCCATATCTCTTACCCTTTGAGGACTTCATTGGTGAGCTCTCTGCTCGAATTGAGGACTTCTTTCTCGACAAAGAGGTGTTAATCACCCGTCTCCCCGATGACCTTGCACCGATGACTGATCGGTGCTTCATTACTTCTCGCGCTCTGCTGTCAGGCGCTCATCTAGGCACTGATCTGCTGGTGGTGGTCACTTTAGCAACTGACCACCGATCACCGTTCTGAGTGATCTCCCCTCTGATTCACCTGCTATCTTCTACCATGTGTCACCCAGTGAATGGTCCACGTGGTCATCTACTACTGACATCATCGACTACTGGTGACCGACCAGATCAGCACGTATCAATTGCCGAGGGTCGAACACCGTCAGACTCATACCAACACAATAATTCTACTCTAAACTAAAACTAACATAATATAAATTAACAATACATACAAATTATAATAAATAATAAATAATATAAATTTTAAAAAATATATATTATAATAAATAAAAAATAAACAAATTTTAACATTAACAAAAATTCAAAAAGATTTAAAACATAACCAACCTCTTGTGCGTGAAGGAAACCTTGGTGAAGAGTGGAAGAAAGCAATGCGACAGCGACGTGGGCGGCAGCGGCGACAGCGAACACAAAAGGAACAGGCGTGACAATGCAAGAGTGCTTAAACAATTCAAAACCCAAAAACAGAGTGATTAACAAAGAAGAAAAACAAAGAGGAGAAGAAGATGACAAACGAAGAAGAAAGAAGAAGAAGAGGCGAAGAAGGAACTCACACTAGCGAAGAAGAGGTGAAGAATGCACCAGCGAACGCATGAAGGGAGAGGCACAGTGACAAACAGCAAACGAAAGTATTAAAAGCGTAAGTGGCGCACTTCAGTTAGGGTAAAAAATTATTTATAAATGCGGCTGTTGAAACAGCCGCATTTATAAATCAAGCGCTGTGTAAATGCCACCGCGTTTTGTAGGACTATGGCTGTAGTAAATATGCATTTAATAAATAGTAGTTGTTTGGCTTTTTTGCACTAGTGAGTGTGCAAACAACAGCGTACCTTCACCTAGGGTCTTAGGCCCCTTTTATAACTGCACATGTAACATGCAACCACTATCACTTGAGAGAAGCAAATCTTACAAGCACATTTATCTTTTATCTCTAATAGAAAAAACGGCCTACCACGTGCACCAATGATCTTCAGGTGCTAAACCGCAGGCTAACATTCTATTATAAATGCACGTCCCTATCTTTTTAGGCTTAACAACAACTACCAATAGGTATTTTTCATGTAACAAACTGTTCTTGCCAGTTGACTCGCCTGTCAGTTGACTCCACGACACTCACGCACCACCTTCCTCACGTTGATATGTGCTTGCTTCTTGCGAAACAATCTGCACCTGCAAAAGAGAAAGGGGCGCCCTAGAGGTCGTTTGCACTCCGAGCTCAAGTCAGTGTAGGGCAAGAAACACCAAGTGTCTTGAGTTTCTCTGTGTTTAGGTCTAGAAACTGCGTACCTTTGTGAAGTATTTTACTGTCCCTTATATAGTATAGGGTTTACAGCGCCACTAACCCTAACTAGGGTTCACAGCGCTACTAGCCATATTTAGGGTTTACTGGAATACCCTTGCGCCGCTATCACCCAATCTTAGGGTAATCTGGCACATAAGGTTTCCTTCTCTGGAGTGTAAACTCTCACAGGGTGACCACCTGGGTGCCTCCTTGTGCACCTAGTCTCTGGGGCCACCTGTTCTGGGAGTGCCTTCACTGTTCACGTGCCATGCATGTAGCTTCACTGGGAAACCCTAGGTCTGATGAGTACTCGACCCCTCAGGACTCTGCACCTAACTGTGGTCTCCCTGCTACCCGCATAGACCCTTCGTGATCCAGGCCCCTCCCTACCTTTGGGTATTTAACTGGTCATTGGCCCACTCTGGGAACCAATCTTAGCTGTTCTGTTTACGCTGTTCAAATCACCCAAGACCGATGTCACCTCGTCACACTCTGTTGCCGAGGACTGATCACCCTGCAGAGTGACGAGGACACATCAGCCCTTTCTGGTGACCATCACGCTGATGACTACTCACCCTTCTTTGTGGGAACATGCTGATGACTAATCACCCTTCTCTGTAGGCTGATGACTAATCACCCTTCTCTATAGGCTGATCACTCATCGCCCTTCTCTGTAGGCTGATGACTAATCACCCCTCTTTGTAGGCTGATGACTCATCGCCCTTCTCTGTAGGCTGATGACTAATCACCCCTTTCTGTAGGCTGATGACTCATCGCCCTTCTCTGTCAATACCACCTGTGGGGTCCATTCCACGTGGCTTTGGCCCATGCTGTGGGACCCAGCCGACGTCCGAGGACTGGTCAGTACACAAACATGCAATAGAAAATATAATAACGAATATGCACAATAATCACAAATATTACAGCAACTGATTTCATATATATCTATGCATGCGTAAATAAGGGGATATCTCGTACCACAACCTTACCATGTGCTTTAGGTCCATTACCAAAATTGGGCCAGTCACACAAATCTTACCTCAGCCCAACCGCCAGGCTGACCTCAACCTTACCCGAGCACCGAGCTACTATTCATCTATGCTCGAGGGCCGAGCCCTAGTCAGTACACAAGCCCCCTAGGCCTGAGCTAAGATTGGCTAGGCAAAGAGTCTACTGAGTATCCTTTGTCAACTATGTGACCGCTTCACAGGGGTAGGTGAGGTGTGGTGCACGAAGCGTCTTTGAAGTGACGTTTTGCTACACACAATCCCACGCTTACATTTGTCATGGTATCACTGGTGGTGGAAAACCTAACGTTTCAAATTCCCTCTCTCCTTAAACCTCTTTTAGGCATACTGTTTCATCACTTCAAAGTTTTGAACTTTCTCCTTCTCCAAATTCTTATCGCTGCTCGAGCTCGTCGCACTTTTCATCAAAGCTTCTTCTTTTACAACTAGACAAGGTACTCTTTCCCTCAATCCTAACTATTTATTACTTTATTGCTACAAAGCCTGCTCTGCCCAAGGCTTACTGTCTGACCTGCTCATACATTTCAATATTGACCATCTGTGTTTTATTGCATGAAGCCATGAATGTCTGTGTATGGCGCTTTCCTACCATGCTCTGTTATGCTATCGCTTGAACTGTTTATTTGTTTTCTCTATTGTGTTGAGTCTGAGCTATGTTTTGCTTTTACGTGTGATTGTGTTTAGATGCAAACTATGCTAGATTATAAAACCTTGTACCCCTGGGCACCATAAAATCTTCTTTTTGAAACCTCTTCCTTTACCTCTCATGAAAAAATTGTAATCCTTAGGAAAAGTGGTTGCCATTTCGATAGGGAGAATGATCGGATTAATCTAGCACCCTGTAGAGTAGATGAACCTGTCTGTTACGACGAGTCTACCACCCCTGATAAACCCTTCTGCTATTTCTTCGCCTCTGTATTTAAAAAGGTCCTCCTTCGCCTTCCCCTGTCCATTTTTGAAAAAGGACTACTAACCGAGCTTAACATGGCCCCAGCCCAACTGCATCCCTATAGTTGGGCATTTGTCCGAGCTTTCTCTATCCTCTGCGACCAACTCGGCATCTCACCTTCTGTTGATGTCTTTCCTTATTTCTTCGAGGCCAAGAAATTAGGTCGTCAACTCTGGGTGTCTTTGAACGGCATCCCTGGAAGAGGAATTCTTACCCTCTTCCAGTCTTCATATAAAAATTTCAAAGGTCACTTCCTAAAGGTCCATGCCAATAAACACCATCCCGACCTCCTTGAAGGATTCACTTTATACTGGACCAAAGAACCTTCCTTCAATGTCACTTGGTGTTTGGAGGACTTAGCTCCCGCTGATCAGGAGGTCTGCAAATTTTTATCGAGCCTCCAAGTTGTCTTTGATACCGCTTAGCTCCTAACCAACAAGTTCATCCCCAACTCTTTGAAGAGATAAACTAATACATCTTTTTCTTTTTAGCCTTAGAGAGTGAGTTTCTTTTCGTAGAATGTAGCGAATTCATCTTCCTTTTCCTTGCATAAAAAATGTTGGCACGCTTCAACAAGGATGACCTGCTAAACATGGCCAAGAAGGCCAAAATGGCTAGCCAAATGCCACTGAAGGCGGTGGTCCTCCCCTCCTCCTCCGAAGACGACGAGGACACTGCCTCGGGCTTTGTCTTTGCTAGGAAGAGAGGAAGAGACCGAGTTGCTAGCCCCGTACCGTCTCCTTCCTAAGGTCAGGCGGCTTCTAATGCTGCTCCTCTTCCGCAACCTTTCAATGCCCCTCCCGTACTATCCAATCTTGAAGCGGGTGCGAAGAGCTCGAGGAGGAAAGGTCTGTGGGACGCCATGCATGCAGGATGTGTCCAAGATGTAAGGTTCTGGCACAATAGAGTTATCCTTAGAAATGCATGTGGGGCACGTGAAGGTTTTAAGACACGTGAGGTATTAAGTTATTAGACACATTTGAGTTGGCAGCGTTGGGGTAGGCGCTGAAACCCTAGCTGCCACACCTTAAGTTATGCCCTCCAGGAACGGAATGTTGCCATGGGAGTTTCACTCTATGAAAGAAAGGTTGCCACGGGATTGCACTAAGATTGTGCGTTAGAATCCCAAAAGGGTAACCCTAAATTCGCTAGAGGCAACGCTTGGACAAGAGCATGTATGCGGTAGGTAACCTAAAACAGCTATATAATGGGGTAACGCCCAAGGTAAACATAGGTTCACACACAGACACAGTTCTTTGCAAGCTTAGAGTTTCTTACACACTCCTGGCTTGAGATACCTTAGTTATTTGATGTTTCTTACCCTGTACTTACTTGAGATCGAAGTGCAATCACAGGTAGAGCCTCCTCTGTTCCAACGGAGCCACGTTTGGAGAACCACCAAGAGATAGGAGGAGCCATCGTCTACCTCAGAGTCAACGATGAACGAGTCAATCGATGAAAACATTTAACGCCCACTGTGTGGCCCACTAAAACTAGGTCCCATCCACAATCGCGATTAGTAGAATCAAGAGACATGAGGAGTACAAGGAAAGGCGGCGTTGGAAGGGATGAGGATGATCAAGCCGCAACCATCCAGGAACTCATGGAGACCATCCGCAACCTTTAGCAGGCGTTTGCGGCCTCTACTGCCAATCAAGATCAGTTTAGGACAGACCTAAATGCATCGTTGGCAGCAAATGAAGAATTACGCAGGGCCAACGAGGAGTTGAGGAAAGGGATAGGAGAACACACAGCGGTGGACCCGGGGGTCCCACCCTCGGCCAGGGTTCGCCCTATGCCTTTCTTCCAAGAGATCTAGGGATAGACATACTAGCATCTTTCGTGATCCCAAAGATCACCTTCACAGGGGTCGAGGACCCTGAGGCCTACATAACGGCTTTACATACTCAGATGATGATCTCTGGAGGTACGGACGCTATGCACTGTAAGTTATTTATGGGTACCTTTGTAGGGACAACATTGAATTGGTTCATCGGGCTCCCAGATGGACACATAACATCCTTTGGCTAGTTCAAGGAGTTGTTCAAGAAACAGTTCATAGTCAATCGCACACTCCCACCTGTCACGTTCAATCTCTTCGATGTGAGACAGTTCCAGGAAGAACCACTGAAAGACTTCCTGAATCGGTTCGGGGCACTTGTGGTAAGACTGCAGACCAAAGACGAGGCCATGATCGTGCATGCATTTGAAAGGGGAATCGTTCCAAGACCCTTCAGTGACACGCTGATACAGTGTCCGCCAAAGACGTTTGATGAGATCCAGTGCTGCACTGTGTCACACATTACTGCAGAGGAACGCGTAGCGGAGAAGCGTGCCAGGGTAGAACCGCCCAAACCCCATGCAATAGGGCGCACTCAGCCCTTGAGGGTACATGAGGCCACCACAGGTAAGAAGGCCAAAGCAGCACCATATGAGCCGAGGAAGCCTAAGCCCGCGAGGCACAGTTTCAGAGTAGAGCTCAAGGAGTTGATAGCCATCCCCGAGGTGGATAACAGATTGAAGTTTGCCCCGAAATCTGAAAAGAAGCTAGGACCACACAAGAACAAGTGGTGTGACTTCCATCAAGCCCATGGTCACACCCTGAGCAATTGCCTCTCTTTGGGGTACCTGATAGACGACCTGGTAAGAAGTGGGTTTCTGACGGCTTATATGCAAGAACCTTAGGGAAACTTTGCATTGACAGCCTCAATGGGGGACCAGGTGATGGAGAGAGGCCAAGCTCACCCCACCATGAAAGCCAAGGGCCAAGACTAGACCGTCTAGAACCACATGGAGAGCGTCTAGCACAAGACAAGGGGGAGCTACATGAGGAGCGTCTAGGAGGGAGCCTAAACCGTCTAGGACCTCTCACAAGGTCCATGGCCAAGCACATTCACGCCCAAATAAGTCAAGCCACGGATGGGAGGGAGAAGACCTTGTACATGCTACTTGGAGGCCCATTAGGGGTAGCTTAGTAGATTAGTGTAGTGTAGAAAGCAAAACTTGCTCACTTAGGGATGTGCTATCAAAAAGGTGCCCTTAGCAGTAGAAGGAGGGGTGTGCTAGCAAATAGGTGCCTTTAGCAAAAGAAGGAGGGGTGTACTATCAAATGTTACATTTTTGACCTACCTTCTAGAATATTAGGATGATGGTGTGGTTTGACTAAAGTCAATACCCTAGGCAGCCCCACTTTTTGTATTTCCATCCCTACCCTTTAAGCTTGCTCATGAAGGCTCCTAAATCTATAAATAAGGAGGCCTACCTCATGTATTTTCAAGATTAGTATGAGTAAAGTTATGCTCCCAAATTTGTGCCAAGCTTTGCTTTCTCCTAGTTTCTAGGAATTGATCTTCATTTCCTTCACCTTCCAAGGGTTGGCCGATCCTCCCTACTCTCATACACATCATGCACCTTCAAGATCACCATCACTCCTAGGAGGATCTTGCTCATTTCAACCATTGCTTCTGCACCATCTTCAACATCCAAGGAGAGCTCAACATGTGAAGGCCGTCATTTGGTATCATGAGCATGGGGTTCTTCAAAGATGAGTAGTTCTTGGTCCTTTTTAATTTTGAGTTCTTCTTTAATCCTTGCTGTTCATCTTTGTTTTCCATACTTGTCTTGCTGTTTTTTAATTTTTAATTTGAATTGGTGTGCTGTTTCGAAATTCCAATTGGTGCATCTTGTTCAATTGTTCTTGAGCAATCTTTGTGCAATTTTTGGTAGGATTCCATACACCTTTGTGTTGCTGTTTTTCTTTTAGGTTTTGAGTCTGTTCTCGCCGGTTGACTCCGCCGTCAGCTGAATCTGCGACACTCACACACCTCCTTCCTCACCTTGGTCTGTGCTCGATTCCGCACCTGCAAAAGAGAAAGGGGGGCGCCCTCGCGGCCGTTGTAGCTCCGACGCTCAAGTCAATATGGGGCAAGAAACATCAAAGTATTGATTCTCTATGTGTTTAGGTCTAGAAACTGCGTACCTCTGTGAAGTATATTACTGTTCCTTATATAGCCTGGGCTGTGCCGCTAACCCTAATTAGGGTTTACTGCGCTGCTAGCCATATTTAGGGTTTACTGGAATACCCTTGCGCCGCTGTCACCCTCTCTCTGCGAAGCAGGTGATGACCGATCACCCCTCTCTGTGAGAACAGGCTGATGACCGATCTCCCTCTCTCTGCGGGAACAGGCTGATGACCGATCACCCCTCTCTGTGAGAACAGGATGATGACCGATCACCCCTCTCTGTGAGAACAGGCTGATGACCGATCGGATCACAAGCCCCCCAGTCTCAAGCTGTTAACTTGTTTCAGCGAAGAGACTAAGTCATCGACTCCTTTACTATCTGCTCTCGGTGCCCGAGGACCAGCATTTGGCATCATCGCCAGAGACTCCTCTGATCTGGTACTCGCCGAATTATCTTTGGGCGATTTCCTTTCTCTTACTCTTCTTGATCCACGTGCCCTCCTCAAGCCCCGCTCTAAGAAGCGGAGGGTGAGGTCTTTCTCATCTCGCCTCACTTGCTTAAAGGCAAGGAGGTCTTCCTCTGCTGCCTCAGCCTCGCTGTACAAAGCCGAGGTGAGGACCTTTTCTGTGAACCATACTGTTCTTCTCCTTTCTTTAATATGGTAGAAGAGGTTCTTTTTACAGTTTAACACAAATATGTCTCTCTAAATTCTTCTCTTTATTGGGTGACCTCGTTTAAAAGAGTGTCCCCTAGACTGAAAAATACGATTGTGTTAAAACATGTATCTATTAACTGAAATAAAACTTGGAGGCGAGCTCCGCTGGGAGGCGTGCTCCTCTGGAAGGCGTGCTCCACTGGAAGGCGTGCTCCTCTGGGAGGCGTGCTCCTCTGGAAGGCGTGCTCCAGTGGAAGGCGTGCTTCGCTGGAAGGCGTGCTCTACTGGGAGGCGAGCTCCTCTGGGAGGCGAGCTCCTCAGGGAGGCGAGCTCCTCAGGGAGGCGTGCTCCTCAGGGAGGCGTGCTCCAATGGAAGGCGTGCTCCTCTGGAAGGCGTGCTCCACTGGAAGGCGTGCTCCTCTGGGAGGCGTGCTCCTCTGGAAGGCGAGCTCCTCAGGGAGGCGAGCTCCTCAGGGAGGCGTGCTCCTCAGGGAGGCGTGCTCCAATGGAAGGCGTGCTCCTCTGGAAGGCGTGCTCCACTGGAAGGCGTGCTCCTCTGGGAGGCGTGCTCCTCTGGAAGGCGTGCTCCAGTGGGAGGCGTGCTTCACTGGAAGGCGTGCTCCACTGGGAGGCGTGCTCCTCTGGGAGGCGTGCTCCTCTGGGAGGCGTGCTCCTCTGGAAGGCGTGCTCCAGTGGGAGGCGTGCTTCGCTGGAAGGCGTGCTCCACTGGGAGGCGTGCTCCTCTGGGAGGCGTGCTCCTCTGGGAGGCGTGCTCCTCCGGAAGGCGTGCTCCTATAGGAGGCATGCTCCTCCTTCAAACCCCCCTGAGATGGTATAGATTTCCCCATGAATGGGCACCTCGTGCCTCTCGTCTCCTGTTGGGTTTGTTGCCGCCGTGTCTCCCTGTGGTTCCTGCAGGTAGGGCGCTAAAAAGCCGCTTTTTACCAGGTCATCCAATTGATAACCCAAGCAGAGGCAATTGCGCAGATTGTGGCCTTGGGCTTGATGGAAATCACACCAATGGCTTTTCCGAGGTCCGACATGTCCCTCGGCCTTCTGGGGAGGCTTCAACTTGCTTGCCACCTCAGGGATTGTGATGAGCTCCTTGAGGCCGACCTTGAAGCTGTGCCGGGGTGGTCTGGGCCTTGTGGACTCGTAGGGTGCGTGTCTATCCTTCCTCTCTGCGGCCACAAGCACCCTTAGGGGTTGGGCGCGTACTGGGGCGCGAGGTTTGGAGAGGTCGCCCCTTGTACGCTTTTCGGCGACTCTTCCTTCTGCCGTGATGTGGGCGAGCGCCCTGCACTGTATCTCATCAAATGTCCTTGCTGGACATCGTATGAGTGCGTCGCTGAATGGTCCAGGAAGGATTCCCCTCTCGAAGGCATGCACTATCACGGCGTCGTCCTTGGTTGGCAGTCTCACCACCAATGCCGCGAACCGGTTGAGGAAATCCTTCAGTGGTTCTTCCTGGAACTGCTTTACATCAAAGAGGTCGAACGCAACCGGCATCCGAGCCCGATTGACAATGAACTGCCTTTTGAACAATTCTGCAAACTGCTCGAAGGATGTAACGTGTCCGTCTGGGAGTCCCACGAACCAGTTTAGCGCTGTCCCTGCAAAGGTACCCATGAACAGCTTGCAGTGCATGGCATCAGTCCCCCCAGAGATCATCATCTGCGTATGGAACGCTGTGATGTGGGCTTCTGGATCTTCTACGCCTGTAAAGGTAATCTTTGGGATTACGAAAGACGCTGGTATTACTGTCTGCATGATCTCCTGCGAGAAAGGCATAGGTCGGGGCCTGGCTGGAGGCATGGCCCCCTGTCCCGCTGCGGCCCTTTCTCCCATTCCTCTCCTCAGTTCCTCGTTGGCTCTCCGCAGCTCCTCATTCGCCGCCAAAGACGGGTTCAGGTCGGCCCTAAACTGCTCCTGCTTTAAGGCCTGATCAGCGCTGGAGGCGGTGAACGCCTGCTGGAGATTGCGGATTGTCTCCATTAGCTCCTGGATGGTGGCGGTGTGATTACCATCGCCTCCTCCAGTGGCACCTTGCCTAGTGCTTCTCATGCTGTCTGGCTTTCCTCTTCACAACTGTGGATGGGACCTTGATTTACTCGGCCCCACGGTGGGCGCCAATGTTCTCGCCGGTTGACTCCGCCGTCAGCTGAATCTACGACACTCACACACCTCCTTCCTCACCTTGGTCTGTGCTCGATTCCGCACCTGCAAAAGAGAAAGGGGGGCGCCCTCGCGGCCGTTGTAGCTCCGACGCTCAAGTCAATATGGGGCAAGAAACATCAAAGTATTGATTCTCTATGTGTTTAGGTCTAGAAACTGCGTACCTCTGTGAAGTATATTACTGTTCCTTATATAGCCTGGGCTGTGCCGCTAACCCTAATTAGGGTTTACTGCGCTGCTAGCCATATTTAGGGTTTACTGGAATACCCTTGCGCCGCTGTCACCCTCTCTCTGCGGAGCAGGTGATGACCGATCACCCCTCTCTGTGAGAACAGGCTGATGACCGATCTCCCTCTCTCTGCGGGAACAGGCTGATGACCGATCACCCCTCTCTGTGAGAACAGGATGATGACCGATCACCCCTCTCTGTGAGAACAGGCTGATGACCGATCGGATCAGAGTCTTTATTGCAATTTTTATTTTGGTTCATTTTATGCTCTTTGAGTCTTTAATTTTTGAATCTATATATGTTGTCCAAGTCATGTTTCTCCAAAATGTCATAAAATCATAAGTAGTACTTTGTTTGGCTTATTTGTTTCTTGATTTTGGTCTAAAAGTTTGTGTTGAATCTGCTGGGTTTTTGTGCTTTTGGTGCCTTTTTATTTTTAGATTGAGTTCATATTTTTGTTTTAGTTCTACACAAATTCATTCACATCTTTTCCTTTGTGTCCTTTGGTATATCTTGCTGTTTTTTCCATTTTATCCAGAGTCCCCTGTTTTGCATGAATCTGTGCTGGCTGTTTTTGGTTAGAAAAATTATTTTGCCACATAGAAAAATTTTGATTCTCTGGAATATGCAAGATTGAGGTGTTATTGAAAAGCAAAAAAAAGAATCAGGTCAAAAAAAGAAATAGAAAAAAAATGAAAAATATTTTAAAAACAGTGTGCAAATCTGAGCGCTCCAGCTGGCATAACTGAACACTGATTTTGCAAAATTCATTAAAAAAAATGGCTCATGAGTTTTGGGTGAAATCTGTCCCAGAATTTTTATGAGATCTTGAAATATTTGCATATCTATTTTCAGAGGCAAATCTTTAAAGGACAGCTCAGTATAAAGTGGGGAATGTCACGTTTTCTGGCCACAACAGATTTTCAGTGGTGCTGTTTTTGTTTTTTTTAAATCTATTCTAGTGCTATTCTTAGGATTCACTTTCTGTGCCTACCTTTCTTTGAGTACCTTTATTTGCTTGTTTTATATTTCTTTGGAACTCTTTCTAGTTGTCACAAATTTTAACTCCATTTGGTGGTACTGTTTTTCTAATTAATTTGTTTCTTGCTTTAATCCTTTGGCCTCTAAATTTGGTGCTGGAATTGTTTCTCTATTGGTGCCTATTTAAGTAGAAATTTAACTTGAGTGAGGTCTAGCTAGTATGATAGGTGCTGGATTGGAGAATTAATTTCCTAATTCTAAGAGGAGCCAAAGCAAGGGCAGCAAACAAATATTACCCAAAAACACCACAAACACTTGGAGGGCCCAACAAAGAAAAGACAACCAAGGGAGTGCCAATAGCAAAACATGGATCAACAAAGGGGGTTTTCTTAATCTTCTTTGCAACTTAACCTTGTTAATTACTTCTTTAATTACGTGATTAGACGGTGAGTGTGTCTTCAAGGGCTCCAAGTGTCCAAGAAGCCTCACCTAGGACCGACTAGTGTAGACTTTAATTGGTTTAGCATGTGTTAATTGTTTTTAATTGTTTTCCTTGCTTAATTAATTACGTTTGCTAATTGTCTTGCCTTGTTTAAGTTTGTTAATTTTTTTTGCTTGGTTATTTAGCTAGTTTGCATTGTTTTCTTGCATCAAAAAAAAAAAGGATTTCTTCAACTTAATTGTGTTTTAAGTGGTTTACTAAGAAAAAACTTTATGTGAAGAAGACATTGAGGAATAGTCTTGCGCTAAGGCAAGGCTTGGTATTTAAGTAGTCCATTGTGACTCACCTCCCTTACCTGGAAGACTACCTTCTTTGACTTCCCTAAATTTTCTCAAGGTAAAATACTTCTACACACAAAGCTTTAGTCATGTCTTCTTCTTCTCATTCTCCAAAGCCTATTGAAAATTAATTAAAATCTATGAAAACTCTTTTAGAAGAAGTTTCACAAGCCGTGCAAATGATTTCTTTTAGACAATTGGAGAATGAGTCTAAAATTAATGAGTTGACTAAAGCCCAAGAAGAAAAGTCACAAAAATCAAAAAAATCTCAAACTCATGCATCTCATTCACAAGTCCAAGAGTCTCTAGGGGAGGGAAGCCTTAGAATGTATGACTACTACCAACCACCCCCTAGAAGAAATAGGCAAAGGGAGCAAGAGGGTCCAAGGGAGGTTAGAGTAGACCTACCTCATTTCCATGGTAAGGAGAGTGTAGAAACCTACCTAGATTGGGAGATGAAAGTAGAGCAACTCTTTGCTTGCCATAGGGTGAGTGAAGAACGCAAGGTACCTCTAGCCACCCTTAGCTTCCAAGGGAACGCCATGTATTGGTGGACCTCTCTCGAAAGAGAAAGACGTCTTCATAGGGAACCTCCAATTGAATGTTGGAACGACCTTAGGGGAGCCCTAAGACGTCACCACATACCCTCATACTACCATAGGGAGTTGATGAACAAGCTCCAAAGACTCCGGCAAAACAATATGAGTGTTGAGGAGTATAGACAAAAAATGGAGCTCTACATGATGAGAGCCTCCATTAGAGAAGAGGAGCATATCACCATAGCTAGGTTCCTTAGTGGCCTCTCACTTGAGATAAGGGATAGAGTAGAACTCCTTCCATACTGTTCTTGCCGGTTGACTCGCCTGTCAGTTGACTCCACGACACTCACACGCCTCCTTCCTCACGTTGATACGTGCTTGATTCTTGCGAAACAATCTGCACCTGCAAAAGAGAAAGGGGCGCCCTAGAGGCCGTTTGCACTCCGACACTCAAGTCAATAGTGGGCAAGAAACACCAAGTGTATCGAGTCTCTCTGTGTTTAGGTCTAGAAACTGCGTACCTCTGTAAAGTATTTTACTGTCCCTTATATAGTTAGGGTTTATTGCGCCACTAGCCCTAATTAGGGTTCACTGCGCTACTAGCCATATTTAGGGTTTACTGGAATACCCTTACGCCGCTATCACCCAATCTTAGGGTAATCTAGCACATAAGGTTTCCTTCTCTAGAGTGCAAACTCTCACAGGGTGACCACCTGGGTGCCTCCTTGTGCACCTAGTCTCTGGGGCCACCTGTTCTGGGAGTGCCTTCACTGTTCACGTGCCATGGATGTAGCTTCACTGGGAAACCCTAGGTCTGATGAGTACTCGACCCCTCAGGACTCTATACCTAACTGTGCTCTCCCTACTACCCGCATAGGCTCTTCGTGATTCAGGCCTCTCCCTACCTCTGGGTATTTTAACTGGTCATTGGCCCACACTGGGAACCAATCTTAGCTGTTCTGTCTATGCTGTTCAAATCACCCAAGACCGATGTCACCTTGTCACACTCTGTTGTCGATGACTGATCACCCTGCGGAGTGACGAGGACACATCAGCCCTTTCTGGTGATCGTCATGTTGATGACTAATCACCCTTCTCTGTGGGAACATGCTGATGACTAATCACCCTTCTCTAAGGGGACACACCGATGACTGATCACCCTTCTCTGAGGGGACACACCGATGACTGATCACCCTACTCTGATCCAAGCTGCCTGCGGGGTCCATTCCACGTGGCTTTGGCCCATGCTGTGGGACCCAGCTGACGTGGTTCGCCCTTTACTACCTGTTCTCGGTGTCCGAGGACTGGTCGGTACACAAGCCCCCCAGTCTCAAGCTGTTAACTTGTTTCAGCGAAGAGACTAAGTCATCGACTCGGGCGACCTACGTGGCTCTGTGCGTAAGGACATGAGTAGCGTGCTGAAGGGACATCTCACCACCTTGTCATCGCCCACATCTCTTAACCCTCTGAGGACTTCATTGGTGAGCTCTCTGCTCGAATTGAGAACTTCTTTCTCGACAAAGAGGTGTTAATCACCCTTCTCCCCGATGCTTCATTACTTCTCGCGCTCTGCTGTTAGGGGCTCATCTAGGAACTGATCTGCTGGTGGTGGTCACTTTAGCGACTGACCACCGATCACCGTTCTGAGTGATCTCCTCTCTGATTCACCTACTATCTTCTACCACGTGTCATCCTGTGAATGGTCCACGTGGTCATCTGCTGCTGATGTTATCGACTATCGATGACCGACCGGATCACAAGCCCCCCAGTCTCGAGCTGTGGACTCGTTCTCAATGAAGAGACTAAGTTGTCGATGGCAAGATCATTCCTCCTCCTTGAGCTTCTCCCCTTGCAACTTTTTCTTTTCTGGAATTTCTTTGTCTGCCGCATGACTTATGTATAAACCTTTTAGCTGTAAAGGCTCTCTGTGTTGACTTCAATATGAATGAAATCTATTTGCTTCAGCTACTTGTCTCTCTCCATCTTTAACTCTTTGCATGTGACTAACTGTTAATCTAGCTTAGGCTTTAGCGCGATCTCACTGTAACTCTTCAAACTTGGTTTCTGACTTGATCACGACTAACTGTTACCTTAGCATTCTCTTTAACAGTCTTTATGCATAACTTCATGCTGGATGACCGACTTAACGGGGCCTAAATGCTTCGGCTTATCGCACAAGAACTTGCCTGGAAAAACTTTCTTACTCAAAGCTTTTACCACTGACCACCGACTAGCATGTTAGTGCACCACCGATCAGTCATCGCGCTTCAGGCTTTGCTTTACTTCTTTGTCACTCCAGCACTAAGTGCATAGAGGGCCTAAGCGCTAAAGATGATGCCTTGTTGTGGGGAGGAAGAGTGTTTCTCGATGACCCCTCTTGCCTGCCGATAAGCTTCAGAAGACCTCCTCCTTATACTGGGAGATGGGAGATTCCTCCTGAGTCGACCTTGACTGACAAGCCAAGGAAAGCCTTAACTCGATCGATCTTAACTCATCAATGAAGACCTCGAGTGCTATATTGAGGTGGACAGTACTATTCTTTCTCGCCTCAGCCTCACTGTAAGAAGTCAAGGGTGAGGTATTTTTCTCTCGCCTCAGCCTCGATGTAAGAAGTCGAGGGTGAGGTCCTTTTTCTCTTGCCTCAGCCTCGCTGTAAGAAGTCGAGGGTGAGGACTTCTTTTTCTCTTGCCTCAGCCTCGCTGTAAGAAGTCGAGGGTGAGGACTTCTTCTCTCGCCTCAGCCTCGCTGTAAGAAGTCGAGGGTGAGGACTTCTTTTTCTCTTGCCTTAGCCTCGCTGTAAGAAGTCGAGGGTGAGGACTTCTTCTCTCGCCTCAGCCTCGCTGTAAGAAGTCGAGGGTGAGGACTTCTTCTCTCGCCTCAGCCTCGCTGTAAGAAGTCGAGGGTGAGGACTTCTTCTCTCGCCTCAGCCTCGCTGTAAGAAGTCAAGGGTGAGGACTTCTCTCGCCTCAACCTCGCTGTAAGAAGTCGAGGGTGAGGACTTCACTGGTGAACCTTTCTTTCAAGTTGGGAGTTCTCACTTGAAGAGGAGGTGTTCCTTACGAATCTTCCTTCCTACTTACGAGACCTCTAACCCCCACTGACAGTTTCTAACTGACCTCACATCGCTCATAGGCGAGGGAGGATTTCACTGGGCGAACCCTTCTTTCACATTGGAAGTTCTCACTCGAAGGGGAGGTGTTCTCTACGAACCTACCTCTCCACTTACGAGACCTCTAACTCCAAGTGACAAGCTCTAACTGACCTCACATCGCTCATAGGCGAGGGAGGATTTCACTGGGCGAACCCTTCTTTCACGTTGGAAGTTCTCACTCGAAGGGGAGGTGTTCTCTATGAACCTACCTCTCCGCTTACGAGACCTCTAACTCCAAGTGACAGGTTCTCACTGACCTCACTTCGCTCACAGGCGAGGGAGTATTTCACTGGGCGAACCCTTCTTTCACATTGGAAGTACTCACTCGAAGGGGAGGTGTTCTCTACGAACCTACCTCTCCGCTTACGAGACCTCTAAGTCCAAGTGACAGGCTCTAACTGACCTCACATCGCTCATAGGCAAGGGAGGATTTCACTGGGCGAACCCTTCTTTCACGTTGGAAGTTCTCACTCGAAGGGGAGGTGTTCTCTATGAACCTACCTCTCCACTTACGAGACCTCTAACTCCAAGTGACAGGTTCTCATTAACCTCACTTCGCTCATAGACGAGGGAGGATTTAATTGTACGCATGTCATACCTGAAGGGCCTTTGCTTTGCTTTGTGCGCCTAAGTTATTCCCTTGGGAAGTAACTTAGCGCGTTTCTTCCCTCTGAGCGAGTCGCATGCTCCCACGAGAGCACCAGAGGTGGTTGGTGTAAACACACTCGCCAGGCGCTGCATCCTGCATGCACGATCTCCCCGCACAGTGCCATGCACGTAATGGGTTAAGAGAGTCACCGATCACTGACCAGCTTACTAGCTTTCTTACACCATCCTCACGCACAACCCTACTGGCGAGCAACTCTTCTTCTTCTGGTTTGGAATCATGCGAGGTGAATGCGTAACGCTCTCGCTGGGAGCCTGGGTCCCAGTTTAACTGCGTGTAGCAAGAAATACCGATGACCATACACCGATGATGGATCTGTGCTCCATTACTTCTCGCGCTCTGCTTCCAGGCGCTCATCTAGGGACCGATCTGCTGGTGGTGGTCACTTAGCAACTAACCACCGATCACTGTTCTGTTCACATTGGGTGTTCTCAATCAAAGGGGAGGTGTTCTCTACGAACCTGCCTTCCCGCTTCTCATTAAGCTCTCCCTCGGCGACTATGTGAGTAACTGCACGTCGTTTAATGTCGCCGAAAGTCTTGGAGCGATTGCGGATCAAGGACTCACTGAAAGGCCCTGGCAATACGCCTTTCCTGAAGGCGTGTACCACCATATCTTCATCCTTGGTGTGCAACCTCACCACCATTGCCCCAAACCTGTTGAGGTAATCTCGAAGGGACTCCCTCTGATGTTGCCTTACATCGAAAAGGTCATAGGACATTGGTGGAGGGGCCCTGTTGACTAGATACTGTTCCCTGAACAACATGGAGAAGTGCGCGAAAAACGTAAGGTGTCCCTCGGGCAAACTCACGAACCATTCCAACACCGTTCCTGTCAATGTGGTCATAAAGAGCTTGCAGTGCACCGCGTCAGACCCTCCTGACAGCATCATCTGCGTATGGAAAGCAGTAAGATGTGTTTCAGGGTCTTCTTTCCCTGTGAACACAGTCTTTGGCCCCACGAATGTGGCTGGGACCACCACGTCCATGATTTCTATGGAAAAAGGCATGGGAAAGGCTCTTGGGGGCGTAGGTGGAGCCTGATCCTCTCCCACGCGATTCCCAGCATGCTGCATATGATGCAGATTCAAGCATAGCTCTTTGTTGGCCCTGTGCAGCTCCTCATTTATGGCCTGTGAGGCGGCCAGGTCCTCCTGCATACACGCCTGATGCGCTCTGGACTCCGCCACTGTCTCCTGGAGGGCGCGCATTGTTTCCATGAGTTCTTGCATGGTAACGCTTTCGCCTCCATTTGGTGGAACGGACCCGTGTCTTGTATTCCTCATCTTCTGTGGTTTCTACTCTCACTTTCGTGTATGGGACCCTGTTTTACTCCGACCCCACGGTGGGTGCCAAATGTTCTTGCCGGTTGACTCGCCTGTCAGTTGACTCCACGACACTCACACGCCTCCTTCCTCACGTTGATACGTGCTTGATTCTTGCGAAACAATCTGCACCTGCAAAAGAGAAAGGGGCGCCCTAGAGGCCATTTGCACTCCGACACTCAAGTGAATAGTGGGCAAGAAACACCAAGTGTATCGAGTCTCTCTGTGTTTAGGTCTAGAAACTGCGTACCTCTGTGAAGTATTTTACTATCCCTTATATAGTTAGGGTTTACTGCGCTACTAGCCATATTTAGGGTTTACTGGAATACCCTTACGCCGCTATCACCCAATCTTAGGGTAATCTAGCACATAAGGTTTCCTTCTCTAGAGTGCAAACTCTCACAGGGTGACCACCTGGGTGCCTCCTTGTGCACCTAGTCTCTGGGGCCACCTGTTCTGGGAGTGCCTTCACTGTTCACGTGCCATGCATGTAGCTTCACTGGGAAACCCTATGTCTGATGAGTACTCGACCCCTCAGGACTCTGCACCTAACTGTGCTCTCCCTGCTACCCGCATAGGCTCTTCGTGATTAGGCCTCTCCCTACCCCTGGGTATTTAACTGGTCATTGGCCCACACTGGGAACCAATCTTAGCTGTTCTGTCTATGCTATTCAAATCACCCAAGACCGATGTCACCTCGTCACACTCTGTTGCCGAGGACTGATCACCCTGCGGAGTGACGAGGACACATCAGCCCTTTCGGGTGATCGTCACGCTGATGACTAATCACCCTTCTCTGTGGGAACATGTTGATGACTAATCACCCTTCTCTGAGGTGACACACCGATGACTGATCACCCTACTTTGATCCAAGCTGCCTGTGAAGTCCATTCCACGTGGCTTTGGCCCATGCTGTGGGACCCAGCTGACGTGGTTCGCCCTTTACTACCTGTTCTCGGTGTCCGAGGACTGGTCGGTACGCATACCAAGACTTGAATGACTTGGTCCACCTTTGCATTAAAGTTGAGCAACAAAATTTGCGCAAAACTTCAAGTCTAAAGGTTGGATCCTACTCTAACTCCTATCCCAAGAGAGAATATGGAAGGGAGGGTAGTACATCAAAAGAAAAACCTAGGGAAACTACCAAACCCTTAGCCAAAGATGCCTCCACCCCACCCATCCGAGCTAGGGACGTTAAGTGCTTTATGTGCTATGGAAGAGGGCATGTGCAAGCACAATGCCCAAACCAAAGGACTTTTTTTTTGAAAGGTATAGATGAGTACACTAGTGGCGAGGATGAGCCAAGTGAAAGAGAGGAAGGGGGAGAGGATGAGAGGGTAGATCCATTAGAGGGAGAATTGCTAATGATTAGGAGAACCCTCAACAATCATCCTAGTGCATCCATGGAGACACAAAGAGAGAACATCTTTCACACAAGATGATGGAAGAGGCCCAAGCCCAAGCCAAAGCCCAAGCTCAGGCCCAACAACTAGGTCCATGGAAAAGAGTATTTAAGAAGATTGGGACTCTGCTACTGATGGCTGAGAAACTTTTCTTTACATATTCAAGGACCCCTCAGAGGTCCACAAGGAGTAGAGCCCAAGCCATGGGAGCTGAGCATCAATTAATTTCAGTTTATTTGTAATTTCAGTAGAGTAGGGTTCATTTAGCACAATAGGGGGTGTATTTAACAATTTAGCTTGTACCTAGGCCTTTTAGGGTAGGAATGTAGCCCTACCTTCTAGAAGCATGCTAAGGGGCTGCATTGACCTTTAGTCAATGTAAGGACCTGGAAAATCTTATTGGAATAAAAATGATATATTTTAAGTGAATTCTAAGTATGTTTTTATTTAAAATAAAAATGAAGGAAAGTGTAGTTAGAAAGCCATGAGATCGCCTGGAACATGATCGCCAGGGCGCGAGAGGCATGCGGGCATCGCCAGGGCGCGAGAGACATGCGGGCATCGCCAGGGCGCGAGATGCATGTGGGCTTTGCCCGGGCGCGAGAGTCATGCGGGTGTCGCCAAGAGGAGACCTCGGTCGGTCTCCAGGAAGAGGAGACCTCGGTCGGTCTCCAGGAGGAAGAGACCTCGGTCGGTCTCCAGGAGGAGGAGACATCGGTCGTCTTCCAGAGAGAGACATCGGTCGTCTTCCAGAGAGAGACATCGGTCGTCTTCCAGAGAGAGACATCGGTCGTCTTCCAGAGAGAGACATCGGTCGTCCTCCAGGATGGGTCATCGGTGGATTGTCATCGCGCGAGAGGTTATCGCGCGATGTCGTGTTTCACGCAGATGAAGTGGGGCCCTGGTTTCCAGGACGAACGTGCTGCATGTGCGACATGTAGGCAGTGAAAGTCCTTCAGGACAGTAGCTCCATGTGCGCAGAGACGCCACGTGGCCATACTGTCAGGTTGCACTTAATTCGAGGAAGAAAACCCACACGGAAGGGTTAGTTAGAGAATAGGTAATGATAGCTACATGGCAGGCCTATGTTCCTAGTATCAGAATGCACCGCCTCTTAGTGAGTTTAGAAAACGCAGTGAGAGTATAAAAGGTGACAGAGTGAGTTCACCTTCATCTTTCTCTTTTCTCTCCTTTGCACTGCGACTCAGTAATTCCAGGCACCAGTTTATTTACCAGCGATTGCCATAGAGCATTGGAGAAGGTTCTCTACAAGTTTTACCAATTAGAACACTTAGGCGGAGTTCAGGCATCCTTTACATTCGGTGGTTAGAGCTTGAAGTGAGTTTCACGCTGATCCAGGTAAGGGAAGCTAGCCTTACTTCTAATGAAAACTGTATGTGTGATGATTTTTGATGTTGGGGGCGACGTGGTCGCCGGGTGTTCAAACTGTTCTTGCTTTAAACCCAGTTTTGTTCGTGATCGCCCGTTTTTCATCTGTTATTGAAATATCCCCTGTTTTATGCTGTTTCAAAAGTGTTTGAGATTTTAAATGTGGTTTTCGAAAATTTGAACCTTGGTATGAGTTTTGCTGTGATTGAAATCGTTCATTGAAGTGTTATGTGATGTGTTGAATGTTGTGATTGTGGATCGAGGCATAGTATTTTCAGGAAAGAAAATACCGTGTAAGGTCGTGTAATAGGTGTATTGATCGGTGATCCTATAATGAGACATCCTGACTCTACTGAGGTAATGAAATCACATAGAGGAAGTTACTCAGTTGTGGAGAGTCGATGGAGGTTCATACGTATGGGTGTCTCGTGTGAAACAGAACGAGTTCGGCCTGTTGTATGGATTAACCTTGTCGTACCGTGATAATGAGAATATTGAGATGGTGTGATGCGCATGGCTGAGGGCACTTTCCAGCCTTTTGGTATGACAGGTGCGAATCTCTGGGTCTAATCAACGCACGAGTCTCCGGAAATAGTGGTCAAGTGTCTGGTGTGATGAGTCAGTGGAAAGTCTTACGTGAGATATGAGAAATTGAATTAATAGACACTTGATTGCTGATGTGAATTGAAATACTCTTGGATTGATTTGTGAAATATGGGATTTCCTGATAGTCTTGTGGAATATGGAAATGTGATGGCTGATATTGTTATGGTTCATGGATGTTGTGAAGTTCTTATGTATGCTCTTGATTCAAAGTTTTCTTAAATATATAGCTTACCCTGTATTTTGTTTCTGTGGCTGTTTTTCTTAAACCTGTGATGATCGTGTAACTTTACACGGGAGCAGATGAGGTTGCAGGAAGTGGAATTCCCCTGTGAGTGATCGCCGTATGTGGTCGCCGGTTTTCTGTTCTTGCTGGGCGATCGCCCCCTTTTGCCATTTCTGATAGGCGATCTCCGTTTTCTGTTAGGAGATCGGTAGTTTTGTATTTTTGCTGTCTTTATGTTTAAGTTTTGGAAAACGACCGCTTTGTATTAAACTCCCTGCGAGGAGAACTCCTTTGTATATATATACAATTATGTTTATTTCAATATATTTGTTTTACCGTTATTTCATATTACGAAAATGAAAAAAAAATGCAAAAATGCGAAATGTATTTGGCGGGATGTTACATTAATGGTATCAGAGCAGTTCGTCCTTTGGATGACCTGAGGGCTGTGGATCCATTGTGTTTTCTTCTGCTCATGAAAACTTATTTGAGTTTTAAGTGACAACTATTGTGAAAGGTTTTCAAACGTTTTTGTATTGAACTTTTTGTGTGTGCTGTAGTGAATGTATGCCTAACTGAAGATCTTAGTATTTAGGATGAGAGGGTCTTGATAAGGTGGTGAGGGTGCACACTCATGACCGGATCGGGGTGATTCTCAATCTAAATTCCAGAGGTTTAATGTTTAGCATACTTTGACTTCTGGTGTGATCTATTTCATGTTATTGAGTGTTCTTGTAATTGATTGTGAGTGGCTGTGTGGATTGATGGTTGCACGCCAGTAGCTGTTCTGGTGTTTTGCTTGAGGTCATAAGCTTTATGGTTCTGTAGATGGACTGAAATTCCTAAGGAATTTGAGAAGCTGACCTTGTGAGGTCGAGATGTTATCCCCCTTGAATGAATTGATTTCCTTATCAATTTCATTCTTGTAGTTGTAGGGAATATAGAAGCTAGTGGTTTCGGAATCTGAGAACGAAGAAGATGACTCGTAGACCTCCTACCTCTCCCCAACCTTCTTCTGAAATGGGCCAGATCGCCAGGGCCATTGAGATGATGGCAGGTGCCATCCAGCAACAGAATGCGGCGATGGCTCGGAACCATCAAGATACCATGCACCACTGGGAAGCTGCTCGGTCGGCTGATACGAATTCGCTCGTCGGTCAGCCTCAGGAACGGATGGGACTGGCCGAGTTCATGAGGCACAACCCACCCAAGTTCTGTGGGAATGCTACCCCTGATCAAGCAGATCAGTGGGTTAGGGAAATGGAGAAAATCTTTAGGGCGACCTCCTGCCCTGAAGAGAAGAAGTTGTTGTTCGCCACCTATCTGCTATCTGGAGAAGCAGAATTCTGGTGGATGGGAGCTCAGCAAATGATGGAGGCCAGAGGGGAGGTGTTGGACTGGGAGAGCTTTAGGGTGAGGTTCTTGGAGAAATACTTCCCTGACAGCGCAAAGTTTGCGCGGGAAGCGGAGTTCTTAAAGTTGGAGCAGGGGGTGATGTCGGTGAACGCCTATGCTGCTAGGTTTGAGTACCTCGCCCGATTCTACACTCAGGCGACCTCCGAAGCTTGGAGGTGCAGGAAGTTTGAGGAAGGACTGAAGCACGGGCTGAAGAGGACGATAGCCCCGATGTGTATCAGGGAATTTCACGCCTTGGTAGAAAAGGCGAAGATGGTGGAGACCCTGGAAAAGGGTGATCCCCGGGTGATCAGGTCGCACCCAGGGGGTTCTTCCAGTGGGCGGGCTAAGGTGCAGCATTCACAAGGCAGGCCATATGCGAGACCTCCACTACATCGGGCGGGAACAGGGTCACCCCAGTTTCAACAGCAGCAACCCTGGAAACCAAAATGTTCCCTCTGTGGTGGACCACACATGCCCAATGTGTGCCCCAAGAAGAATTCGGAGAGAAGGTGTTTTGTATGCCAAAGGACAGGGCACGTTGCTAGAGAATGCCCTAACCGGAATGGGGCGACTCAACTCAGTGGTTCTCAGCAGATGAGAAATGAAGGCAGCAGACCCCAGGCAGCAGGGAGGGTGTTTGCCATGTCAGGAGCAGAGGCGTCCCAATCAGGTAACCTCGTGCAAGGTGTCTGTTTTATATCTGGTAGAAGTGTAGAAGCTTTGTTTGATTCTGGAGCGACACACTCTTTTGTGTCAAGTCGGTGTATAGCCGAGCTGGGCCTCCTAGTGAAGGAGCTGCCTTTTGAACTGTTGGTCTCCACACCTGCATCAGGACAGGTTATGACCTCTACGGTTTGCCCTGAATGTCCAGTAATAGTAGAGGGACGCAGATTCAAAGTGAACTTGATCTGCCTACCTCTTCAGGACCTGGATGTTATCCTGGGAATGGATTGGCTTTCTGCCAATCACGTTCTCATAGATTGCGGTAGGCAGAAAGTGGTGTTGCCCGATCTCCAAAAGCAGGATGTGGTATCTGCTCGGCATGGGCGGTTGGAGATGGAAGAAGGGGCGAGGTGTTTCGTGATGCTAGCTCGGTTGGAAGTGAAGAATGAAGGGGACGTAAGCAGAATACCCGTGGTGAAAGATTTTATGGATGTATTTCCAGAAGAAGTACCTGGGTTACCCCCTAAGAGAGAAGTGGAATTCTCTATTGATTTGGTACCTGGGGCTGGACCAGTGTCTATGGCGCCCTACAGGATGGCCCCAGCCGAGTTGGTGGAATTAAAGAAGCAAGTGGAAGAGTTGCTGGAGAAACAATTCATCAGACCCAGTGTATCTCCATGGGGGGCTCCAGTACTCCTAGTTAAGAAGAAGGATGGAGGGTCTCGGCTGTGCATAGACTACAGGCAGTTAAACAAGTTGACCATCAAGAACAAGTACCCTCTACCCAGAATTGATGATTTAATGGATCAAGTAAATGGGGCCTCGGTGTTCTCAAAGATTGATCTGAGATCGGGGTACCATCAAATTTTGGTAAAAGCCGACGATGTCCAGAAAACAGCCTTTAGGTCCCGGTATGGGCACTATGAGTACGTGGTGATGCCGTTTGGAGTGACCAATGCCCCAGCTCTGTTCATGGATTATATGAATAGGATTTTCCGCCCTTTCTTGGATAAGTTTGTGGTAGTCTTCATAGACGACATACTGGTCTATTCAAAGACCGAGGAAGAACATGAAGGACATCTGAGGTCGGTGTTGGAGGTTCTGAGGGAGAAGCAACTCTATGCCAAGTTCTCTAAGTGCGAGTTTTGGCTGAGGGAAGTCAACTTCTTAGGACACGTGATATCTGCCCAGGGGATCTCGGTAGACCCAGCCAAAGTAGAGACAGTGCTGCAGTGGGAACGTCCCAAGACAGTCACTGAGATAAGGAGCTTTGTGGGTTTGGCGGGTTACTATCGGAGATTTATTGAGGACTTTTCCAAGGTGGTGGCTCCGTTAACACAGCTGACCCGTAAGGACCAACCTTTTGCTTGGACCGACCGATGTGAGCTCAGCTTCAGGGAACTAAAGAAAAGGTTGACGAGTGCTCCAGTGCTGGTGATTCCAGAGGTCGGAAGACCTTTTGACGTCTACTGTGATGCCTCACATCAGGGACTGGGATGCGTTTTAATGCAAGAGAAAAGGGCAGTCGCCTATGCTTCAAGGCAACTCAAGGTTCATGAGAGGAACTACCCTACGCATGATTTGGAGTTGGCGGCAGTGGTCTTCGCCCTAAAGATTTGGAGGCACTACTTATATGGAGCCCGGTTCCAGGTGTTCAGCGATCATAAGAGCCTGAAATACCTGTTCGATCAGAAGGAACTGAACATGAGGCAAAGAAGGTGGATGGAGTTCCTAAAGGACTACGATTTTCAACTCATGTATCACCCAGGAAAGGCCAATGTAGTGGCAGACGCTTTGAGTAGAAAATCAATGCAAGTAGCCACCATGATGATAAAAGAGCAGAAACTGATCGAGCAGTTCAGAGACTTAAACCTTGGAGTAGAATTTCACGTAAATCACATTAGTTGTAGTAAGCTGGCTATAACTAATGACTTCTTTGGGATGTTAAAGGATAAGCAGTTGGAGGACCCTAGTCTGAAGCGTACTATGGAGTCACTAGGGACAGATCAGGCGAGAGGCTTTATAATGGGCGATGATGGGATCTTGAGATTTAATGGCAGAATTTGCATACCTGCAAATGAAGAGTTGAAGAAGATGATCCTAGAAGAAGGTCATAAGAGTCGCCTTAACCTTCATCCAGGCATGAACAAGATGTATCATGACTTGAAGGAGTCATTTTGGTGGTCGGGCATGAAGAGGGACATCGCCCAGTATGTTGCAACCTGCTTAACGTGTCAGAAGGCGAAGGTAGAGCATCAAAGACCTGGCGGGCTGTTGCAGCAACTGGATATCCCTGAGTGGAAATGGGACAGCATTGCCATGGATTTTGTCACCCATTTACCCAGATCGGTAAAGGGTCATGATGCAATCTGGGTTATCATTGATAGGCTGACGAAGAGTGCCCACTTCCTTCCAGTGAATATGAAGATGCCTATGGCCAAGCTGGCACAGTTATACATCCAAGAAATAGTGAGGTTGCATGGAGTGCCTTCCAGCCTCGTTTCAGATAGAGATCCCAGGTTCACTTCACGGTTTTGGCAGACCTTGCAAGAGTGCTTGGGAACTAAGTTGAGGATGAGCTCTGCATATCATCCCCAAACAGATGGTCAGTCAGAGAGAACGATCCAATCCTTGGAAGATCTGCTGAGGGCGTGCGTCTTGGATCAATTGGGAAGTTGGGACGAGGTGTTGCCACTGGTGGAGTTTACGTATAATAACAGTCACCACGCCAGCATTGGGATGGCACCTTATGAAGCCCTGTACGGGAGAAAATGCAGGACTCCCTTATGTTGGTATCAGGAGGGCGATGCAATCTTGGTTGGGCCAGAGTTGATTCAGCAGACGACCGAGAAGGTGAAACAGATACAAAGCAGAATGAAAGCTTCTCAGAGTAGGCAGAAGTCCTATGCAGATCAGAGGAGAAGACCTTTGGAGTTTGCTGCTGGAGACCATGTATTTTTTAGAGTGACCCCAACCAAGGGTGTAGGACGAGCTATCAGACCAAAGAAGCTGTCTCCTAAGTTTGTTGGACCTTACCAGATCTTGAGGAAAATTGGTCCAGTAGCCCATGAGATCGCCCTACCTCCACATTTAGCAAATCTGCATAATGTCTTCCACGTATCACAGTTAAGGAAATATCTCGCCGACCCTTGTCACGTGTTGGAGGTGGACGACGTGCAGATCAGGGACGACTTGTCTTTTGAAGCAAGACCAGTCAGGATAGACGATCACCAAAGCAAACAGCTCAGGAGTAAGACCATCCATATGGTTAAGGTGGTGTGGGATGAGAGATCCGGTGATTCGACTTGGGAGTTGGAAGAGAACATGAGAAACGACTATCCACATCTCTTTTCCTTGTAATTCAATTTTCGAGGACGAAAATTTTTGTTGTTAGGGAGATTGTAAGGACCTGGAAAATCTTATTGGAATAAAAATGATATATTTTAAGTGAATTCTAAGTATGTTTTTATTTAAAATAAAAATGAAGGAAAGTGTAGTTAGAAAGCCATGAGATCGCCTAGAACATGATCGCCAGGGCGCGAGATGCATGTGGGCTTTGCCCGGGCGCGAGAGTCATGCGGGTGTCGCCAAGAGGAGACCTCGGTCGGTCTCCAGGAAGAGGAGACCTCGGTCGGTCTCCAGGAGGAAGAGACCTCGGTCGGTCTCCAGGAGGAGGAGACATCGGTCGTCTTCCAGAGAGAGACATCGGTCGTCTTCCAGAGAGAGACATCGGTCGTCTTCCAGAGAGAGACATCGGTCGTCTTCCAGAGAGAGACATCGGTCGTCCTCCAGGATGGGTCATCGGTGGATTGTCATCGCGCGAGAGGTTATCGCGCGATGTCGTGTTTCACGCAGATGAAGTGGGGCCCTGGTTTCCAGGACGAACGTGCTGCATGTGCGACATGTAGGCAGTGAAAGTCCTTCGGGACAGTAGCTCCATGTGCGCAGAGACGCCACGTGGCCATACTGTCAGGTTGCACTTAATTCGAGGAAGAAAACCCACATGGAAGGGTTAGTTAGAGAATAGGTAATGATAGCTACATGGCAGGCCTATGTTCCTAGTATCAGAATGCACCGCCTCTTAGTGAGTTTAGAAAACGCAGTGAGAGTATAAAAGGTGACAGAGTGAGTTCACCTTCATCTTTCTCTTTTCTCTCCTTTGCACTGCAACTCAGTAATTCCAGGCACCAGTTTATTTACCAGCGATTGCCATAGAGCATTGGAGAAGGTTCTCTACAAGTTTTACCAATTAGAACACTTAGGCGGAGTTCAGGCATCCTTTACATTCGGTGGTTAGAGCTTGAAGTGAGTTTCACGCTGATCCAGGTAAGGGAAGCTAGCCTTACTTCTAATGAAAACTGTATGTGTGATGATTTTTGATGTTGGGGGTGACGTGGTCGCCGGGTGTTCAAACTGTTCTTGCTTTAAACCCAGTTTTGTTCGTGATCGCCGGTTTTTCATCTGTTATTGAAATATCCCCTGTTTTATGCTGTTTCAAAAGTGTTTGAGATTTTAAATGTGGTTTTCGAAAATTTGAACCTTGGTATGAGTTTTGCTGTGATTGAAATCGTTCATTGAAGTGTTATGTGATGTGTTGAATGTTGTGATTGTGGATCGAGGCATAGTATTTTCAGGAAAGAAAATACCGTGTAAGGTCGTGTAATAGGTGTATTGATCGGTGATCCTATAATGAGACATCCTGACTCTACTGAGGTAATGAAATCACATAGAGGAAGTTACTCAGTTGTGGAGAGTCGATGGAGGTTCATACGTATGGGTGTCTCGTGTGAAACAGAACGAGTTCGGCCTGTTGTATGGATTAACCTTGTCATACCGTGATAATGAGAATATTGAGATGGTGTGATGCGCATGGCTGAGGGCACTTTCCAGCCTTTTGGTATGACAGGTGCGAATCTCTGGGTCTAATCAACGCACGAGTCTCCGGAAATAGTGGTCAAGTGTCTGGTGTGATGAGTCAGTGGAAAGTCTTACGTGAGATATGAGAAATTGAATTAATAGACACTTGATTGCTGATGTGAATTGAAATACTCTTGGATTGATTTGTGAAATATGGGATTTCCTGATAGTCTTGTGGAATATGGAAATGTGATGGCTGATATTGTTATGGTTCATGGATGTTGTGAAGTTCTTATGTATGCTCTTGATTCAAAGTTTTCTTAAATATATAGCTTACCCTGTATTTTGTTTCTGTGGCTGTTTTTCTTAAACCTGTGATGATCGTGTAACTTTACACGGGAGCAGATGAGGTTGCAGGAAGTGGAATTCCCCTGTGAGTGATCGCCGTATGTGGTCGCCGGTTTTCTGTTCTTGCTGGGCGATCGCCCCCTTTTTCCATTTCTGATAGGCGATCTCCGTTTTCTGTTAGGAGATCGGTAGTTTTGTATTTTTGCTGTCTTTATGTTTAAGTTTTGGAAAACGACCGCTTTGTATTAAACTCCCTGCGAGGAGAACTCCTTTGTATATATATACAATTATGTTTATTTTAATATATTTGTTTTACCGTTATTTCATATTACGAAAATGAAAAAAAAATGCAAAAATGCGAAATGTATTTGGCGGGATGTTACAGTCAACACCCTAGCAGCCCCCTCTTTTATGTATTCCCCATCCTATCCTTGCTCCTTACTCTCCAAGGCACCATCTCCTATAAATAGGGTGCTTTGGCTCATGTTTTTTTTAAGATCAATTTATATGAGTAAATGCTGCCAAAATTATGCTAGCTTCTACTCTTTGTCTAGTCTCTCTAGGTTAGACACTTTGATCTTCATCTTCACCTTCCTCCAAGTGATTTGGCCTAACCTATCACTCTCCATACCTTTCATGCACCTACAAGGAACCCATAGCTTTATATGAGCCATCCTTGACCCATATCATCCATAACTTCCACCACATTTTTACCTCATATTTCAAGAAGAACAAATGGTCATGAAGAACAACCTATCACAAGATGTAAAGTTTTAGAAAATATATGTTCTCTCATTGTGGATAGTGGATCAAGCTGCAATTGTTGTAGCTCTAGAATGATTGAAAAGCTCAATCTACAAGTAGTTCCTCATCCTAAGCCATACAAGTTACAATGGATAAATGAGAATGGGGAACTAAGTGTAGATAAGTAAGTGGAAATCAAGTTTTCCATAGGGAACTACAAAGACAAGGGTTTATGTGATGTAGTGCCTATGGAAGCTTGCCATATACTCTTAGGAAGACCATGGCAATTTCATAAAAAAACCTTGCTTGATGGTCTTACTAATGAGATTTCCTTCACCCATACGCATAAAAAGCTTGTACTTAGTCCTTTACCACATTCCCAAGTGGTGAAAGACCAAATACAAATGAAAGAAAAGAGGGATGAGGAAAAGAAAAAGAAAAGAGAGCTTGAAAAGGAAAAAGTCCTTAGGGATAGGAAGGAGGGGGAGAAGAGTGTTCCTTCCCCCAAGGTTGCTAAACAAGAGAAGCCTTTTGAAAACATCTTGGAAAATTTACTTCTTGTTGAACAACCAAGCCTTGTCTTTTGTAAAGGAACACTTGCATGCACTGCCACAAGTAGTGAACCTATGAGTCTACCTCCTAAAGTAGAAAAACTTTTAAGTGAATTTGATGATGTATTCTCTAATGAGGGGCCCAATGGACTCCCTCCCATTAGAGGTATAGAACACCAAATTGACTTGATTTCGGGGGCAAGCCTACCAAATAGGCCCGCCTATAGAACTAACCCCGAGGAGACTAAGGAGATAGAGTCACAAGTTCAAGACTTGTTGGAGAAGGGTTGGGTTCAAAAGAACCTAAGCCCTTGTGTTGTACCTGTCTTGTTGGTGCCCAAAAAAGATGGAAAATGGCGCATGTGTTGTGATTGTAGAGCAATCAACAACATCACCATCAAGTATAGGCATCCAATCCCAAGGCTTGATGAATTGCATGGGTCCACCATGTTTTCCAAAATTGACCTTAAAAGTGGATATCACCAAATTAGAATTAAAGAAGGTGATGAGTGGAAAACTGCTTTTAAGACCAAATTTGGACTATATGAGTGGTTAGTGATGCCTTTTGGACTCACTAATGCACCTAGCACTTTCATGAGGCTTATGAATCATGTCTTTAGGGATTGCATAAGTGAGTATGTAGTAGTCTATTTTGATGATATCTTAGTATATAGTCAAAGCCTAGAGTCCCACCTAAGTCACCTTAGGGAGGTTCTTTTAGTGCTTAGGAAAAATAGTTTGTTTGCCAATATAGATAAATGCACTTTTTGTGTAGATAGTGTAGTGTTTTTAGGTTTCATAGTCAACCAAAAGGGGGTGCATGTTGACCCCGAGAAAATCAAAGCCATCCAAGAGTGGCCCACTCCACAAAATGTAAGTGATGTAAGAAGTTTCCATGGGTTAGCTAGCTTTTATAGAAGGTTTGTGCCTGATTTTTCAAGTTTAGCTTCTCCTTTGAATGAACTTGTGAAAAAGAATGTTGCATTTTGTTGGAATGATAAGCATGAGCAAGCCTTCCAAAGGCTAAAAGCTCAACTCACCAATGCACCAATTCTAGCTCTCCCAAATTTTTCCAAAACTTTTGAGATAGAATGTGATGCATCGGGAGTAGGCATAGGTGCGGTATTATTGCAAGGTGGTCACCCCATTGCATATTTTAGTGAAAAACTCCATGGTACCACCCTCAATTACCCCACCTATGACAAAGAGCTTTATGCTCTTGTGAGAGCCCTAAAGACTTGGGAACACTACCTTGTGACCAAAGAATTTGTAATCCATAATGATAACGAGTCTTTAAAATATCTAAAGGGCCAACACAAGCTCAACAAGAGACATGCTAAATGGAAGGAATTTCTTGAACAATTTCCTTATGTAATCAAGTACAAGAAAGGAAGCACCAATATAGTGGCCGATGCTCTTTCAAGACGGCACACACTCTTTTCAAAATTGGGTGCTCAAATTCTTGGATTTGATCACATAAGAGAGCTTTATCAAGATGATCAAGAATTTTCATCCATCTATGCCCAATGTCAACATAGAGCGCAAGGAGGTTACTATGTGTCCGAGGGATATCTTTTTAAAGAAGGAAAACTTTGCATTCCCCAAGGCACACATAGGAAACTCCTTGTCAAAGAATCACATGAGGGGGGACTCATGGGCCATTTTGGAGTTGATAAGACTCTAGACATTTTGAAAGTAAAATTTTGTTGGCCACACATGAGGAAAGATGTCTAAAGACATTGTTCTAGATGCATAGCATGTTTGAAAGCAAAATCTAGAGCAATGCCTCATGGACTCTACACTCCCTTGCCGATTGCAAATGCTCCTTGGGAAGACATTAGCATGGATTTCATTTTAGGACTCCCTAGGACTGCAAGAGCCCATGACTCTATCTTTGTGGTAGTGGACCGTTTTAGCAAAATGTCCCATTTTATTCCATGCCACAAGGTAGATGATGCTCAAAATATTTCTAGGATCTTCTTTAGAGAAGTGGTGAGACTCCATGGTATACCTAGAAGTATAGTGTTCGATAGAGATCCCAAGTTTATAAGCCACTTTTGGAAAACTCTTTGGAGTAAACTTGGAACAAGACTACAATTTTCCACTTCTTGTCATCCTCAAACGGATGGTCAAACCGAAGTAGTCAATAGATCTCTAGGAACTATGCTTAGGGCTATCATGAAGGGAAACCACAAGTCTTGGGATGAGCACCTTCGAGTTTGCTTATAATAGAGTAGTCCACAAGACTACTAATGCTTCTCCTTTTGAAGTAGTGTATGGATTTAATCCTCTCACACCTATGGACTTGTTATCCCTTCCTAATCCACAAGATTTTGTGCATAAGGAAGGAGCAATCAAGGCTGATTTTGTTAAGAAAATTCATGAGAAGGTTAAACTTCAAATACAACAACAAAATGAGAAGTATGCAAAATACCACAATAAAGGGAAGAGGGAAATGATTTTTGAGGAAGGAGACTTAGTTTGGCTTCATCTTCGAAAAGATAGATTTCCCACTCAAAGGAAGTCCAACCTAAGTCCCCGAGGAGATGGACCCTTTCAAGTCCTCAAGAGAGTCAACAACAATGCATACAAGTTGGACCTACCTCTTGAATATGGAGTGCATGACACATTTAATGTAATTGACCTATCTCCATTTGTAGGTACCAATGAAGACTTGGATTTGAGGAAAAATCCTTTCCAAGAGGGAGGGGATGATGGAGAGAGGCCAAGCTCATCCCACCATGAAAGCCAAGGGCCAAGACTAAACCATCCAGAACCACATGGAGAGCGTCTAGCACAAGACAAGGTGATGGAAGAGGCCCAAGCTCCAACCCAAGTTCAGGCCCAACACAAGGTCCATGGCCAAGCACATTCACGCCTAAATGAGTCAAGCCACGGATGGGAGGGAGAAGACCTTGTACATGCTACTTGGAGGCCCATTAGGGGTAGCTTAGTAGATTAGTGTAGTGTAGAAAGCAAAACTTGCTCACTTAGGGGTGTGCTATCAAAAAGGTGCCCTTAGCAATAGAAGGAGGGGTGTGCTAGCAAATAGGTGCCTTTAGCAAAAGAAGGAGGGGTGTACTATCAAATGTTGCACTTTTTACCTATCTTCTAGAATATTAGGATGATGGTGTGGTTTGACTAAAGTCAATACCCTAGGCAGCCCCCACTTTTTGTATTTCCATCCCTACCCTTTAAGCTTGCTCACCAAGGCTCCTAAATCTATAAATAAGGAGGCCTACCACATGTATTAACAAGATTAATTTGAGTAAAGTTATGCTGCCAAATTTGTGCCATACTTACTCCCTTGCCTAAATCTCTTGATTTATGGTTTTAATCTTCACTCCTTCACCACCAAAGAGAGCTGGCCAAACCTCTCTCATTTTCATACACTTCATGCACCTTCAAGATCACCATCACTCCTAGGAGGGTCTTGCTCATTTCAACCATTGCTTTCGCACCATCTTCAACATCCAAGGAGAGCTCAACATGTGACGACCATCATTTGGTATCATGAGCTATGGTTCTTCAAAGATGAGTGTCTCTTCATTTTATTTTTTTGAGTTCTTCTTTTCTCTAAGTTGTTTATCTTTATTCCATGTTGTCTTGCTGTTTTTTGTGTTTTAATATGATTTGAATGCTTGTTTATTCATTTCATTTGGTGGGTTTGTTCAAACTTGTGCTTGAACATCTATTTTCAATTTTGTGTAGGTTTGTTGATATATTTGTGTTGCTGTTTTTATTTTTAGGTATTTGAGTCTTGCTTGAAATTTCATTTGGGTCATATGATGTTCTTGAGTCTTTTCATTTTATGAATCCATAAGTTTTGTCTAAGTCATGTGTTTCCATATTTGTCATCAAATCCTAATAGTACTCTTTTTGAATTAATTGTTTCTTGTTTTTGGTCTGAATGTTTGATCTGAAATTTGTTTTATGTTGATCCTTTGGTGCATTTTTAATTTTAGTTTGAGTTCTTATTTGTGTGTTAGATCCACACAAATTCCATCATATTAACTCCATTGTGTTTTTGAGGTATATCATTCTGTTTTTGATTCCAGTTTTCAGAACCCCTGTTTTCACATTTCTGTGCTGACTGTTTTGTCTTATGAAAATTACATACATCATCAAAAATTTATGAGCCTCTGGATTTCACAAATTTGAGGTGTTAGCAAAAGGAAAAAAAAAAAAGAACCATCTGAAAAAAAGAAATAGAAGAAAAAAGATAAATATTACAAAAAAAGTGTGCAATCCTGACGTTCCAGCTGGCAGCTATGAGCACTGATTTTATAAAATTTACCAAAATTAATTGGTACATGCGTTTGGAGTGAAACCAACGCCAAAAGTTTGTTAAGATCTTGTTCTGATTGTGTCTCAATTTTCAGAAGCAAATACAAAAGGGTCAGCTCAGCATAAATCTTTTAAAGATACGCTTTCTGGACCACAACAATATGTGCTTTTCTGTGGTGCTGTTTTTTGGTTTTTAAATCAAATCTAGTGCTATTCCTAGGTTCCTTTTTGTGTGCCATCCATTATTTGAGTACCTTTTATTTGCTTGTCTAATTTCATTTGAACTCTTTCTAGTTGTGTCACATTTAATTCCATTTGAGTGGTACTGTTTTTCAAATTAATTTGTTTCTTGCTTTCTTTCTTTGGCCTATAAGCTTGTTGGTGGATTAAATATCAATTGGTACTTGTTGAGTGGGAATTTGACTTGAGGGGAGTCTAGCTTGCTTAATAGGTGCTGGATTGAAGATTTTATTGACCTAATTCCAAGAGGAACAAAGGCAAAGGGCAGCAACAAACAGCATACTACAAATACACCACACACTTTGGAAGGCCCAACAAGTAGAAGAGCAACAAAAGGGGTGCAACTAGAAGAACAACAAAAGGGGTGCAAATAGTAAAAGCAACAAAGGGAGTGTCATTTAATTTCTTTGCAATCTTGCTTGTGTTAATTACTTGTTAATCACGCAATTAGTCGGTGAGTGTGTCTTCAAGGGCTCCAAGTGTCCAAGAAGCCTCACCTAGGGCCGTCTAGCTTAATTTTTTTTGTTAATTGCTTTAATTGAACCAACTTGCTTTAATCACTTTGTTAATTTCTTGTTTAATCTTGTTTAAGGCTTTGATAATTTGCTTCATTTGCTAGATAGCTTGCATTGTTTTCTTGCATTAAAAATTTGATTTCTTCATCCTCATTGTGTTCTAAGTGTTTTACCTAAAGAAGGACTTGTGTAAAGGTTTTGGAAGGATAGTTTTTCGCTAAGGCAAGACTTGGTATTTAAGTAGTCCATTGTGACTCACCTCTCTTACCTGGAAAGCTACCTTCATTAACTTTCCTCTTCTTTCTTAAAAGTAAAACATTTCTATACACAAAGTTCTAGTCATGTCTACTCACTCTTCCAAGTCCATTGAAAGTGATGTAAGGTCCATAAAATCTCTTTTGAAACAACTTGCCAAGGATGTACAACATCTTTCATATAGACAATTGGAAAATGAATCTAAAATCAATGAATTGGCTAGAGCAAGGAAAGAGAAATCACAAAATTCAAAAAAATCTCATTCACATGCATCTCATTCTCAACTCCAAGAGTCTCTAGGAGAGGTAAGCATTAGAAACCATGAGTATTACCAACCACCACCTAGAAGACTTAGGAAAAGAGAGGAAGAAGCCCCAAGGGAAGTAAGGGTAGACCTACCACATTTCTATGGTAAGGACAATGTAGAAGTTTACCTAGATTGGGAAATGAAAGTGGAACAACTCTTTGCTTGTCATAGGGTGAGTGAAGAGAGAAAGGTACCCTTAGCCACCCTTAGTTTTCAAGGAAATGCCATGTATTGGTGGACCTCTCTAGAGAGAGATAGACGTCTTCATAGGGACCCTCCCATAGAGTATTGGAATGACCTTAGGGGAGCCCTAAGACGTCGCCACATACCTTCCTACTACCATAGGGAGCTAATGGACAAGCTCCAAAGGCTCCAACAAAAGAACATGAGTGTGGAAGAGTATAGGCAAAAAATGGAGCTATACATGATGAGAGCCTCTATTAGAGAGGAAGAGGTCACCACCATATCTCGGTTTTTAAGTGGACTCAACCTTGAGATAAGAGATAAAGTAGAGCTTCTTCCCTACCAAGACTTGAATGATTTGGTTCAACTTTGCATTAAAGTTGAACAACAAAATTTGCGCAAAACTTCAAGTCAAAGGGTGGGAATCTACTCTAACTCTTATCCCAAGAGAGAGTATAGAAGAGAAAGGGAGGAGATAAATCCAAAGAAACTCCCAAGAGTGTAGGAAAAGATGTGTCTACCTCACAACCCCGCAGTAGAGACACCCAGTGCTTCAAGTGTTTTGGTAGAGGCCATATAGCATCCCAGTGCCCAAATAGGAGAACCATAGGAGAACCATGATCTTAAGAGGGAGGGATGAGTATAGCAGCTGTAACATCCCGCCAAATACATTTCGCATTTTTTTTTTTTCATTTTCGTAATATGAAATAACGGTAAAACAAATATACTGAAATAAACATAATTGTATATATATACAAAGGAGTTCTCCTCGCAGGGAGTTTAATACAAAACGGTCGTTTTCCAAAACTTAAACATAAAGACAGCAAAATACAAAACTACCGATCTCCTAACAGAAAACGGAGATCGCCTATCAGAAAATGGCAAAAGGGGGCGATCGCCCAGCAAGAACAGAAACAGGCGACCACATACGGCGATCACTCACAGGGGAAATCCACTTCCTGCAACCTCATCTGCTCCCGTGTAAAATTACACGATCATCACAGGTTTAAGAAAACAGCCACAGAAACAAAATACAGGGTAAGCTATATATTTAAGAAAACTTTAAATCAAGAGCATACATAAGAACTTCACAACATCCATGAACCATATCAATATCAGCCATCACATTTCCATATTCCACAAGACTATCAGGAAATCACATATTTCACAAATCAATCCAAGAGTATTTCAATTCACATCAGCAATCAAGTGTCTATTAATTCAATTTCTCATTTCTCACGTCAGACTTTCCACTGACTCATCACACTAGACACTTGACCACTATTTCCGGAGACTCGTGCGTTGATTAGACCCAGAGATTCGTACCTGTCATACCAAAAGGCTAGAAAGTGCCCTCAGCCATGCGCATCACACCATCTCAATATTCTCATTATCACGGTATGACAAGGTTAATCCATACAACAGGCCGAACTCGTTCTGTTTCACACGAGACACCCATACGTATGAACCTCCATCGACTCTCCACAACTGAGTAACTTCCTCTATGTGATTTCATTACCTCAGTAGAGTCAGGATGTCTCATTATAGGATCACCGATCAATACACTTCTTACACGACCTTACACGGTATTTTCTTTCCTGAAAATACTATGCCTCGATCCACAATCACAACATTCAACACATCACATAACACTTCAATGAACGATTTCAATCACAGCAAAACTCATACCAAGGTTCAGATTTTTCGAAAACCACATTTAAAATCTCAAACACTTTTGAAAACAGCATAAAACAGGGGATATTTCAATAACAGATGAAAAACCGGCGATCACGAACAAAACTGGGTTTAAAGCAAGAACAGTTTGAACACCCGGCGACCACGTCGCCCCCAACATCAAAATCATCACACATACAGTTTTCATTAGAAGTAAGGCTAGCTTCCCTTACCTGGATCAGCGTGAAACTCACTTCAAGCTCTAACCACCGAACGTAAAGGATGCCTGAACTCTGCCTAAGCGTTCTAATCAGTAAAACTTGTAGAGAACCTTCTCAAATGCTCTATGGCAATCGCTGGTAAATAAACTGGTGCCTGGAATTACTGAGTCACAGCGCAAAGGAGAGAAAAGAGAAAGATGAAGGTGAATTCACTCTGTCACCTTTTATACTCTCACTGCGTTTCTAAACTCACTAAGAGGCGGTGCATTCTGATACTAGGGACATAGGCCTGCCATGTAGCTATCATTACCTACTTTCTAACTAACCCTTCCGTGTGGGTTTTCTTCCTCGAATTAAATGCAACCTGACAGTATGGCCACGTGGCGTCTCTGCACACATGGAGCTACTGTTCCGAAGGACTTTCACGGCCTACATGTCGCACATGCAGCACGTTCATCCTGGAAACCAGGGCCCCACTTCATCTGCGTGAAACACGACATCGCGCGATAACCTTTCGCCGATGACCACTCGCGCAAAGACAATCCACCGATGACCTCTCGCGCGATGACAATCCACCGATGACCTTCCTTGCGAAGACTCTCCACCGATGACTCATCCTGGAGGACGACCGATGTCTCTCTCTGGAAGACGACCGATGTCTCCTCCTCCTGGAGACCGACCGAGGTCTCTTCCTCCTTGAGACCGACCGAGGTCTCTTCCTCCTGGAGACCGACCGAGGTCTCTTCCTCCTGGAGACCGACCAAGGTCTCCTCTTCCTGGAGACCGACCGAGGTCTCCTCTTCCTGGAGACCGACCGAGGTCTCCTCTTGGCGACACCCGCATGCCTCTCGCGCCCGGGCAAAGCCCACATGCATCTCGCGCCCTGGTGATCATGTTCCAGGCGATCTCATGGCTCTCTAACTACTCTTTCCTTCATTTTTATTTTAAATAAAACATACTTAGAATTCACTTAAAATATATCACTTTTATTCCAATAAGGTTTTCCAGGTCCTTACAGCAGCCAAGATGAAGAGTCTAGTGGGGAAGAAGAGAAGGAAAGTAGTGAGGGGGCATATCCTTGTGAGGGAGAATTAATGATGATCAGAAGAACCCTCAACAATCAACCTAGTGTGAACAATGAAACACAGAGAGAGAACATCTTTCATACAAGATGTAAAGTTTCAGAAAACATTTGTTCTCTCATTGTGGATAGTGGCTCTTGCTGCAATTGTTGTAGCACTAAGATGGTTGAAAAGCTTAATCTACAATTAATACCTCATCCAAAACCTTACAAACTTCAGTGGATAAATGAAGATGGGGAATTAACTGTAGATAAGCGGGTAAAAATCAGTCTTTCTGTGGGGAACTATAAAGATGAGATTTTATGTGATGTAGTACCCATGGAAGCCTGCCACATCTTATTGGGAAGACCATGGCAATTTGACAAGAAAAATGGTCTTACCAATGAGATAACTTTTACCCATAGGGAGAAAAAGTTTGTACTCTATCCTTTAACACCTTCACAAGTGGTAAAGGACCAAGTACAAATGAAAATAAAAAGAGAAAATGAGAAAAAGAAAAAAGAATTAAAGGAAAATCCTTTGTTTGGAGTTGAACCAGGCATTGACTTAAATTCTTCTTCCACAGAAAACCCTTGTGAGAATATGCTTGAAGATAAATCTGTGTCTGGAGCTGAACCAGATATAGATATAAACCTTTCCTCCACAGAAAAGCCAAGTGAGGGGTTGTTTGAAAAAGAAGAAGAGGAATCTAGAAAGAATGAAGAGTATCTTACAACACCTCCTACAAGCATAGTGGGAAAAGAATCCTTAAAGGGGGATTGCAATAATTTTAACTCTCCTTTTCCTTTGAATCATGATGCTTACTCTTATTTTCAAAAATCACAAAAACAACACTTTGTGATGTTGTTGCTTATCTTGGGCAATGAACAACACAAAGGAAGCAAAAATATTTTTGTAAAGGGCCCTATTTCTTTCCAACAAAACTTTTATAAAAATAGCAAAGGGGCTTATTTCCTTACTATTTTATTTGAATACACTAGTCTTAATTTTCTTATCTCACTTTTCTTTGATGTTTATGGTAGGTTAATATTTGATCCTGGAGGACAAGCATAGTTTTCAAAGCAAGAATAAGGCTATTGTTTGAGATCAACCCTATAGATCTGAGGACAGATCCTCTCAAGAAGGAGGGGATGATGGAAGAGGCCCAAGCTCCAACCCAAGTTCAGCCCCAACACAAGGTCCAAGGCCAAGCACATTCACGCCCAAATGAGTCAAGCCACGGATGGGAGGGAGAAGACCTTGTACATGCTACTTGGAGGCCCATTAGGGGTAGCTTAGTAGATTAGTGTAGTGTAGAAAGCAAAACTTGCTCACTTAGGGGTGTGCTATCAAAAAGGTGCCCTTAGCAATAGAAGGAGGGCTGTGCTAGCAAATAGGTGCCTTTAGCAAAAGAAGGAGGGGTGTACTATCAAATGTTGCATTTTTGACCTATCTTCTAGAATATTAGGATGATGGTGTGGTTTGACTAAAGTCAATACCCTAGGCAGCCCCCACTTTTTGTATTTCCATCCCTACCCTTTAAGCTTGCTCACCAAGGCTCCTAAATCTATAAATAAGGAGGCCTACCTCATGTATTAACAAGATTAATTTGAGTAAAGTTATGCTGCCAAATTTGTGCCATACTTACTCCCTTGCCTAAATCTCTTGATTTATGGTTTTAATCTTCACTCCTTCACCACCAAAGAGAGCTGGCCAAACCTTTCTCATTTTCATACACTTCATGCACCTTCAAGATCACCATCACTCCTAGGAGGGTCTTGCTCATTTCAACAATTGCTTCCGCACCATCTTCAACATCCAAGGAGAGCTCAACATGTGAAGGCCATCACAAGGGGGAGCTACATGAGGAGCGTCTAGGAGGGAACCTAGACCGTCTAGGACCTCTCACAAGGTCCATGGCCAAGCACATTCACGCCCAAATAAGTCAAGCCACGGATGGGAGGGAGAAGACCTTGTACATGCTACTTGGAGGCCCATTAGGGGTAGCTTAGTAGATTAGTGTAGTGTAGAAAGCAAAACTTGCTCACTTAGGGGTGTGCTATCAAAAAGGTGCCCTTAGCAATAGAAGGAGGGGTGTGCTAGCAAATAGGTTCCTTTAGCAAAAGAAAGAGGGGTGTACTATCAAATGTTGCATTTTTGACCTACCTTCTAGAATATTAGGATGATGGTGTGGTTTGACTAAAGTCAATACCCTAGGCAGCCCCACTTTTTGTATTTCCATCCCTACCCTTTAAGCTTGCTCACCAAGGCTCCTAAATCTATAAATAAGGAGGCCTACCTCATGTATTTTCAAGATTAATATGAGTAAAGTTATGCTGCCAAATTTGTGCCAAGCTTTGCTTTCTCCTAGTTTCTAGGAATTGATCTTCATTTCCTTCACCTTCCAAGGGTTGGCCGAACCTCCCTACTCCCATACACATCATGCACCTTCAAGATCACCATCACTCCTTGGAGGATCTTGCTCATTTCAACCATTGCTTCCGCACCATCTTCAACATCGAAGGAGAGCTCAACATGTGAAGGCCATCACCAGGGGCATGAGGTACTCATCCATAGAATTTAACACCATCTCCGGGGGTTTCTCAGGCAGAGGGTGCACTGCTTCCCAGCGGAAGAAGTACACCCGAGAGGTAATGGCCATTGGAGAGGCAGAGCTCCACCAATTCTCGGTGCCCGACCTCACCTTTACAAAGGCGAATCGGGCAGATGTGGTCCTACATGATAATGACCCCATAGTAATTTTAGTTGTGACCGTGGGGAGGAAGGTGCATCGGGTCCTGGTCGACCAGGGAGGCTCAGCAGACGTTATGTTCTGGCCGACCTTCAACAAATTGCAATTATCCCCCGACTAGTTGAGACCTTATGATGGATGTTTGTATGGGTTTGTAGGAGATCAGGTGGAGGTCAGGGGTTACATCGAATTAAGGACCACGTTCACGGATGACAAAGCGTCTGGCACGATTAACATTAGGTACCTTGTAGTTAATGTGCCTTCCGCCTATAACATTCTTTTGGGTAGGCCTACTTTGAACAGATTAGGAGTAGTGCCTTCGTCAATACATATGAAGTTAAAACTCCCCTCCCTTGATGGTGCGGTGATAACCATTAAGTCAGACTAGAAGGCAGCTCGAAAGTGCTACGAAGACAACCTCAAGACCAAAAGAGGCATTTGTACTGTGACTACCAGGCTACCTAGGGACGAGGAAGACGTCCGCATAGAGGTCGCCCTAGAAAGACGTACCAAGCCTGCGGAGGAGGTCGTGGAACGAGAGGTCGGGGGTATGCACTTCAAGCTTGGTAAGTCTTTGAGCCAGGAAGTGCAGGACCAGGTCGTCGTGGTTTTGGCCCGACATCTGGATGCCTTTTGTAGTGGCCAGACCTCGGACGTCGGTCACTGAGTGAGAGGTCGGCACGTAGAGGTCGGTATGATGGGACCCATGGAGAGGCTCACAGAATCACACGTGTAAGAATATAAATCAGATTGATGGATACGTCACGCACGAAGAGTTTCCATGTGACGTAAGGCTTTGGCGTAGAGGATCAGTCCTTAAAAGGGAAAAAACACATGAAAAGGCACGTGAGTAATCAATTTAAGACAAAATATTTGGCTGTGCGGCGCTAGGGTTACAGTGTATGTCCTAGCACCCACGCTTAAGTTCAGGAAAGGAAGGTTGCCACGAGAGTTGCACTCCAAGAATGGAAGGCTCCCGCGAGACACAGAGGGAAATTGTATGATGGACTCCCAGAAAGGTAACCCTAAATTCACTAGGAGGCAACGCAGGGATGCAAGGATAGGTGTGGCAGGAACCCTAGAAGGGCTATAAAACAGGTAGCAAAGCATTTCCAAAGGTACGTAGCATTTGAGACTATAACTCTTTGCTATACATTGGTGTTTCTTGCCCTAATCTTGACTTGAGCGTCGGAGTGCAAACGGCTGCTAGGGCGCCCATCTTTCTTTCTTTGCAGGTTCAGCTGTTCTATCCAAGGGGAAGAGAGAAGGTGCAAGTGATCGTAGAAGTCAACTGACAGAAGAGTCAACCGGCAGGAACATTTGGCGCCCACCGTGGGGCACGTTAAAACTAGGTCCCATCCACAATAGCAGCCAATAGAATCAATCAACATGAGGAGCACGAGGCAACGTGGTTCTGGAAGGGATGAGGGTGATCATACGGCCACCATCCAGGAACTCATGGAGACCATCCGCAACCTCCAGCAAGCGTTTGCTGCATCCCACGCTGATCAGGCCTTTAGGCAACATCAGTTTAGGGCAGACTTGAACGCTTCATTGGCGGCCAATGAGGAGTTACGCAGAGCGAATGAAGAGTTGAGAAGAGGGATAGGAGAGCGGGCTGCAGCGGAGCAAGGAGCCACACCCCCAGTTAGGGCCCGTCCGATGCCTTTCTCGCAAGAAATCATGGAGACAGTGATACCTGCGTCTTTCGTGATCCCAAAAATTACCTTCATAGGGGTGGAAGACCCAAAAGCCCACATAACGGCCTTCCACACCCAGATGATGATCTCGGGGGGCACAGACACCATGCACTGTAAATTGTTCATGGGTACTGTAACATCCCGCCAAAATAAAACCATACATACATGTATAATGAAAATAAAGGTAAACAAATAATATTGAAGAGTACATGATAATATATATATAAGTAATGAAGTTGCTCCTCACAGGGAGTTTAATACATATTCGGTCACTTTTTCAGAAAGCGCAAGCAAAATACAACAAAATGGAAGAACAGGCGATCTCCTAACAAAAGGGCGATCTCCCATCAGACAGGCGATCTCCTATCATACAGGCGATCTCCTATCAGAAAACAAAAAGGGGTGATCGCCTAACAGAACAGAGATAGGCGATCTCCTTCCGGCGACCACTCACCGAGGATCTCCACTTCCTGCAACATCATCTGCTCCCGTGTAAATTATACACGATCATCACAGTTTTAAGAAAAGGCATCCACAAAACGAAAATGCAGGGGTAAGCTAGATATTTGAAAGAGAGTTTAGATATGAACTGAAAAATCAAGATAAAACCAATTTAAGACACCCACGTAAAACCATCAAGTAAATCACATATTTCACAATATTTTCAAGAGTCTTTCTATTTCACAAACTGCATCAAGTGTCTATCTGTTATTCCAACATTCATGTTTCACACGTCAGACTTTCCACTGACTCACAATTCATAGACACAAGACTCTAATTCCGGAAAACTCGTGCGTTGAACTTAGCGTCCAGAGACTTGCACCTGTCATACTAAAAGGCTGAAAAGTTCCCACAGCCATGCGCATCACAAAATCTCCATATCATCATTATCACAGTATGACAGGGTGAACCCATACAACAGGCCGAACTCGTCCTTTTTCAAACGAGGTACCCATACGTATGAACCTCCTTCGACTCTCACCACTGAATGACTTCATCTAAGTGATTCCATTATTTCAGCAGAGTCAGGATCGTCTCATTACACCAGGACACTCACAGATCAATACACATTCTACACAATCTTACACGGTACTTTCTTTCCTGAAAGTACTATGCCTCGATCCATATTCACCACATTCAACACATCATATAAACACTCAAATGAATACTTCAAATCACAGCAACAATCATTTCAACAAATGATTCCAGTCACAGCAAAACTCATGCCAAGGTTCAGATTTTCGAATATCACATTTAAATCTCAAACAGTTTTCAAACAACGCAAAAACAGGAGATCATTCAATAACAGATGAAAACCGACGATCACCTCCAGAAACCGGCGATCACGAACAGAACTGGGTTTTCTTAAGCAAGAACATTTTGAACACCGGCGACCACGTCGCCCCCAACATCAAAATCATCACACATACAGTTTTCCATTAGAAGTAAGGCTAGCTTCCCTTACCTGGACTTGCGCAAAACACCAAGAGCTCCAAAACCCAACGAAGCTTAAAGAATGCCTTGGCTCTGGATTTGCGTCTGGTTTGAAGGACTTGCAGAGAACTTCCCAGGTGCTCTAATGGTGGCTGCCGCTCGTCGTACTCTTGTGTGAAGGTGCCAGAATCGCAGCGCGAAGGAGAGAAATGGAGGAGAAAGGAGGTAGTTCACTCTTTCGCTCTTGAACAACTGAAATGTTTTTTGTTCCCTCAGCAGTGGGTTTTTCCATCTTAAACCAACTTGTCCACAAAAGCAGCTGCCACCACCCACTCTGCAGGGAAGTCTGAGTGTACCTTTCTCTGAACAGTACGACTACGGTTGTCTCTTGTGCATGCCAACCACTGCTCTGAACAGTACGACCGCGAGTGTCTCTTGCGCATGCCAACATTCTGATGTCACTGTTCTGAACCAACACTTTTCGTCTACGTGTCGCGCGTGCCGCGCGTCTCATGCTGGGAGTCTGGGTCCCACCTTCTCTGTGTGCAACTCGACATCGCGCGGAGACCCTCCACCGATGACCTCTTGCGCGAAGACTCCCCACCGATGTCCTCTCGCGCGAAGACTCTCCACCGATGTCCTCTCGCGCGAAGACTCTCCACCGATGACCTTCCGCGCGAAGACTCCCCACCGATGTCCTCGCGCGAAGACTCTCCACCGATGTCCTCTCGCGCGAAGACTCTCCACCGATGACCTTCCGCGCGAGAGGAAGACTCCCCACCGATGTCCTCTCGCGCGAGGACTCTCCGCCGATGTCCTCTCGCGCGAAGACTTTCCACCGATGACCTTCCGCGCGAAGACTCTCCACCGATGACCTCTCGCCCTGGTGATCACGTGTAGTCTAGGTGACCGGCGATTATGTGTTAACAAGGAACTCTTGTAGTCTTCTAAGCTACACTTTCCTTCCTTTTTATTTTAAATAAAAACATACTTAGAATTCATTTAAAATATACCCTTTTATTCCAATTTAATTTTACAGGTCCTTACAGGTACTTTTGTAGGAACAACATTAAACTGATTCGTGGGGCTCCCAGACAGGTACATCACGTCCTTTGAGCAGTTTTTGGAGTTGTTCAAGAAGCAATTCATCGTCAACCGGGCACGGACCCCTGTGGCTTTCGACCTTTTTGATGTGAAGCAATTCCAGGAGGAGCCGCTGAAAGACTTCCTCAACCGATTTAGAGCATTGGTGGTGAAATTGCAGACCAAAGACGAGGCCATGACTGTGCATTCCTTTGAGAGAGGAATCCTCCCAGGACCTTTTAGTGACGCTCTAATACGGTGTCCAGCAAGGACATTCAATGAGATCCAGTGTAGGGCGGTCGCTCATATCACAGCAGAAGAACGAGTAGCAGAGAAACGTGCGAGGATTGATCTGTCCAAACCTCGCGCGACGGGACGTGCTCAACCCCCAAGGGTCCATGCCACCACCGTCGAGAAGAAGGCGTGGACTGCGCCTTATGAATCCAAGAGGCCCAAGCCTACCAGGCACAGCTTCAGAATCGGGCTAAAGAAACTCATAGCGCTCCCAGAGGTGGCAAGCAGGTTAAAGGCTCCCCCAAAGTTTGATAAGCAACTAGGCCCCCGCAAAAACCAGTGGTGTGATTTCCATCAGGCGCACGATCACACCTTGGGCAATTGCCTCGCCTTGGGGTATCAGCTGGATGATCTGGTAAGAAACAGTTTTTTAACGCCTTACTTGCAAGAACCACAGGGAGACATGGTGGTAGCAGCCCCGATAGGGGACCAAGGGTACGAAGTCCCCATTCATGGGGAAATCAACACCATCGCTGGGGGATTCTCAAGAGGAGGATGCACTACCTCCCAAAGAAGAAGAGATGCTAGAGAGGTCATGATGGTAGAGGAAATTGAGGCCGATCAGTTCCTAGAGCCCGACCTGACCTTCACGAAGGCAGATCGTCTAGATGTGGTACCCCATGACAATGACCTGATTGTGATTTCTGTAGTCACTGTCGGTAGGAGGGTCCACCGTGTCCTCGTGGACCAGGAAAGCTTCGCAGATGTGATGTTCTGGTCCACCTTCCAGAAGCTACAGTTATCTCCAGATCAGCTGAGGCCATACGACGGCTGCCTATATGGGTTCGCAGGAGACCAGGTCGAGGTCAGGGGGCACATTGAGTTGAGGATGATGTTCACGGATGGTCAGAGATCTCACATTGTGGACATCAGGTACCTCGTAGTCAACGCCCCTTCAGCTTACAACATTCTGTTGGGTAGGCTAGCATTAAACAGATTAGGAGCGGTACCCTCGTCAATGCAAGCGGCAAGTGGAGAATGTGTGTGGATTTCACGGACCTCAATAAAGCCTGTCCTAAGGACTCGTACCCTCTGCCCAGCATCGACTCTTTGGTCGAACACGCGTCAGGCTGTAAACTACTCAACTTTCTGGACGCCTTCTCGGGGTACAACCAGATACAGATGCACCCCCGTGATGAGGAGAAAACAGCATTCATGACAGAACTGTCCAGCTACTGCTACAAGGTAATGCCCTTTGGACTGAAGAACGCAGGGGCGACGTACCAAAGGTTGATGGACCGCATACTCGCCCCAACGTTGGGTCGAAACATCCAGGCGTACGTAGATGACATGGTGGTTACATCCCGGGAAAGGAGTCAACATGTGACTGATTTGGAGGAACTCTTCCGCACCATCACCAGGTACAATTTAAAGTTGAATCCTCATAAATGCATGTTCGGGGTGGAGGCAGGAAAGTTTATAGGGTTCTTACTGACAGAGTGAGGGATAGAGGCCAATCCAAAGAAGTGCACAGCCATCATGGCAATGAGGAGCCCGGCCACAGTCAAGGAAGTCCAACAACTAACAGGTCGGATGGCCGCCGTCTCGCGTTACGTCTCTGCAGGGGGAGAAAAGGGGTATCCTTACTTCCAGTGCCTCAAGCGAAACAATAGATTTTCGTGGACCAGCGAATGCGAGGAGGCCTTCCTCAAATTAAAGGAGTACCTAGCTAGCCCTCCGATGCTGTGTAAGCCAGTGTCAGGCATCCCACTTCGCCTCTACTTCGCAATCACAGATCGAGCAATCTGCTCGGTCCTTGTCCAGGACCATGAGCAGGTATAAGGCCCATCTATTTTGTCAGCAAGGTCCTACAGGGGTCTGAGGTACGGTACCAGGCCATCGAAAAGGCGGCCCTAGTAGTGGTATTCTCATCAAGAAGATTGCGTCATTACTTTCACAGTTTTACTATCATAGTAATGACAAACCTCCCCATCCACAAGGTCCTGCAAAAGCCTGACGTAGCAGGACGCATGGTTCGTTGGGCAGTAGAGTTGTCCAAGTTTGAGATTCAATATGAACCCAGGGGGCCCATCAAGGGTCAAGTTTATGCTGACTTTGTAGACGAGCTCACCTCAGCAGCTCCACCGTAGAGAGAGACAGGATTTAAATGGGTCCTTTCGGTTGACGGTTCATCCAACCTGTAAGGCAGCGGTGTCGGGGTCATACTAGAAGGTCCAGATGGTGTCTTGATAGAACAGGCTCTGTGTTTTGCTTTCAAAGCCAGCAACAACCAGGCGGAGTACGAAGCCTTGATAGCAGGGATGTTGTTGACAAAAGAAATGGGCACGGGACACCTCTGGCAAAAAGCGACTTGCTCTTGGTCACAGGACAGGTCACTGGAGAGTACCAAGCCAAGGATCCACAGTTGGCTGCTTATCTCAGCTACGTACAGTTATTGAAAGGCACATTTCTAGAGTTCGAGTTGCTACATGTACCACGGGAGCAAAATGCCAGAGCTGACTTGTTAGCAAAACTCGCCAGCTCATACAAGGGGGGCAAACAGAGGACAGTAATACAGGAAACTTTAAGAGCACCTCGAACAGCTGCAGGAGATCCCGCGGATGTACAAATGATAAACGTTGTGCATACGGGAAGAAGGAGTCATAGGTCACTGACACAAGAAACGCTGAGAGCACCTCGCATAAATTCCTATGGCCTGCCAGCTGAAATGTCATCACAAGTTTGCTTGGTGGAAGAAGGAGAGACATGGATGATGCCCTATTAACTATACCTAGCAGACGAGACACTTCCGTTAGACCTCGCGGAATCAAGAGTTGTGAAGAAGAACGCACCCTGCTACACTTTGATTGACGGGAACCTATTCAGGCATGGCTATTCCCATCCTCTTTTGATATACGTAAGTGGGACACAGTGCACTCGCATAATAGCAGAACTTCATGAAGGAATATGCGGAAGCCACATCAGGGGGCGAGCCCTAGCAGCAAAGGCCATCCGCCCAGGGTATTATTGGCCCACGATGAGAGAAGACTGCATAAGGTACGCACAGTGGTGTAAGAAGTGTCAAGAGCACGCAGACTGGCATCGCGCGCCACCAAAGGAGCTTAGATCCCTCCATAGTCCATGGCCTTTCCATACGTGGGGAATCGACATCCTGGGACCTTTCCCGCTCGCGATCAGACAGATGAAATATCTGGTTGTGGCCATAGAATACTTCACCAAAAGGATCGAAGCTGAACCAGTGGCATAAATTATGGCGCATAAGGTCCAGCATTTCGTTTGGAAGAATATTGTGTGTCGTTTTGAAATCCCAAGGCGTCTAGTATCTAATAATGGTACCCGGTTTGCAAGTCAGCAATTGGGAAAGTTGTGCTCAGTGCTCGGCATCAAACAGGTGTTCGCGTCAGTCGAGTACCCCCAGACAAATGGGCAGGTCGAGTCGGCCAACAGGGTCCTGCTCAGAGGCCTGAAGAGGAGGCTTGAGAAGGCTAAAGGGACTTGGGCAGAGGAGGTCCCCAGGATCGTGTGGGCATATCACACCACCCCACAATCCACCACTAAAGAGACGCCCTTCAGCCTGGTATATAGGTCAGATGCCATGATTCCGGTAGAGATACAGGAAAGCTCACCTCGATTCCAGAATTTTGTGGCAGAAGAATCAAACGAAGAAAGAAGGGTGAATCTAGACCTACTAGACGAAGTCAGGGAGGAGGCCCGCGTTAAGTCTGAAGCGTTAAAGAGGAGAGTAAAATGCCAATACAGGTCAAAGTTGAGACCTCGATAGTTCCAAGTCGCCGATCTGGTAATGCAAAAGGCCCACTCCTACTAGTTAGAAAACAAACTATCCCCCAAGTGGACAGGCCCGTTTTGAGTAACGGAGGCCCTGGGAAACGGGACATATAGGTTGGAAACGTTAGAAGGCAGTGCGATTCCACGCACATGGAATGGTGCCAACCTCAAGTTTTATTTCAGTTAGTAAAGTTGTATTTGAACACAATTGTATCATTCAGTTAAGGGGGCACTCTTTTTCTCTACGGGGTTTTTTAATGAGGTCACCCAATAAAAGAAAGAAAAAGAATTAAGAAGGATATATTTGTGTTAAACAGTGAAATGAACCTCTCGCGCCCTGGCAATGCCCGCATGCCTCGCGCCCTGGCGATGTCCGCATGTGTAGTCTAGGCGACAGGCGATTATGTACTAACCAGGCGATCTCATAGTCTTCTACGCTACACTTTCCTTCCTTTTTATTTAAAAAAAAAACATACTTAGAATTCATTTAATATATATTCCTTTTATTCCAATTTAATTTCACAGGTCCTTACATTCTCCCCAACAAGAAAATATTTTCGTCCTCAAAAATTGAATTACAAAGAAAAGAGGTATGGATAGGCTTCTCTCATGGGTTCTTCTAACTCCCAAGTTGAATCACCTGATCTCTCATCCCACACCACTTTCACCATGTTGATGGTCTTGCCTTTGAGTTGTTTACTTTGCCGATCGTCAATCCTGACTGGTTTCGCTTCAAAGGACAAGTCATCCCTGATCTGCACATCGTCCACTTCCAGCACATGACTAGGGTCTGCCATGTACTTCCTCAGCTGTGATACGTGAAAGACATTATGCAGATTCGCTAAATGGGGAGGTAAGGCGATCTCATAAGCCACTGGACCAATCCTCCTTAAGATCTGATATGGTCCCACGAACTTAGGGGACAACTTCTTTGATCTGATCGCCCGTCCTACACCCTTGGTTGGTGTCACTCTCATGAACACATGGTCTCCAGCAGCAAACTCCAAAGGTTTTCTCCTCTAATCTACATAGGATTTCTGTCTACTTTGAGATGCTCTCATTCTGTCTTTTATCTGTTGCACCTTCTCGGTCGTCTGCTGAATCAACTCTGGTCCAACCAATACTGTTTCGCCCTCCTGGTACCAGCACAATGGAGTTCTGCATTTCCTTCCATACAAGGCTTCGTATGGTGCTATCCCTATGCTGGCGTGATAACTGTTATTATAGGTAAACTCTACCAGCGGTAACACCTCATCCCAACTTCCCAATTGATCCAAGACACAAGCCCTCAGTAGATCTTCCAAGGACTGGATCGTTCTCTCTGACTGTCCATCTGTTTGAGGATGATATGCCGAGCTCATTCTCAACTTAGTTCCTAAACAATCTTGTAAAGTCTGCCAGAACCGTGAAGTGAACCTGGGATCTCTATCTGAAACAATGCTGGAAGGCACTCCATGCAACCTCACTATTTCTTTGATGTACAACTGTGCCAACTTGGCCATAGGCATCTTCATATTCACTGGAAGAAAGTGGGCACTCTTCGTCAGCCGATCAATGATGACCCATATTGCATCATGACCCTTTACCGATCTGGGTAAATGGGTAACAAAATCCATGGCAATGCTGTCCCATTTCCACTCAGGGATATCCAGTTGCTGTAACAACCCGCCAGGTCTTTGATGCTCTATCTTCGCCTTCTGACATGTTAAGCAGGTTGTAACATACTGGGCGATGTCTCTCTTCATGCCCGACCACCAAAATGACTCCTTCAAGTCATGGTACATCTTGTTCATGCCTGGATGTAGGCTAAGGCGACTCTTGTGACCTTCCTCTAGGATCATCTTCTTCAACTCTTCATTTGCAGGTATGCAAATTCTGCCATTAAATCTCAAGATCCCATCATCGCCCATCACAAAGTCTTTAGCCTAGTCGGTCCCTAGTGACTCCACAGTACGCTTCAGACTAGGGTCCTCCAACTGCTTATGATGGAAGAGGGCCAAGCACAACCTTCCATGAAAGGCAAGAGCCAAGTCAAGAGCGTCTAAGACCAAGTTAGGAGCGTCTAAGACAAGCTAGGAGCGTCTAGGACGAGAAGGCCAAGCTAGAAGCGTCTAGGACAAGAAGACTTGGATCAAAGCTATGAATGGGAGAGTGACATACTAGCACATATTCCGTGAAGGCCCATCAAATGTAGTTTAGCTTTAATTGGGGTGTAAATAGCATAGCCATGTGGGCAAATGTTTATTTTTTCTACACATTAGAATTAAGGAGAAGTTAACCTTCCCACTATTCTAGAAAGCCCATGGAGAGGGTGAACTTACAAACTAGACACACCCCTCCCCATGTGCTCACACTTTCCATGTGGCCCATGTGCTTCACATTTACATTTCATTTGGCTAGCATTAGGGTTGGATTATGGTCCTCCTTAGCCTATTAAAGGAGGAGCCTACACCTTGTATTTTCAAGATTAAATAGAGTATTGTTATGCTGCCAAAATTGTGCCATACACCACTCTTTGCCTAACACTTATGTTTTAGTCTTCAATTCATCACTACCAAAGGGGCTGGCCAAACCTCCCCATTTCCTCACTCTTCATGCACCTTCAAGGCACCCATGCTTCCTAGGAAGGCCTTGCTCACCTCCTCCATAAGCTTCCGCATCCATCATCACCAAGGAACTCCAAAATCCAAAGAAGAGCTCATAGGAATGCTATCATTTGGTATCTAGAGCTATGGTTCTTCAAAGATGAGTATCTCTTTTCATTTTCTTTTTGAGTTCTTCTTTTCTCCAAGTTGTTCATCTTTATTCCAAGTTGTCTTGCTGTTTTTTGTGTTTTAATATGATTTGAATGCTTGTTTATTCATTTCATTTGGTGGGTTTGTTCAAACTTGTGCTTGAACATCTATTTTCAATTTTGTGTAGGATTCTTGATATATTTGTGTTGCTGTTTTTATTTTTAGGTATTTGAGTCTTGCTTGAAATTTCATTTGGGTCATATGATGTTCTTGTGTCTTTTCATTTTATGAATCCATAAGTTTTGTCTAAGTCATGTGTTTCCATATTTGTCATCAAATCCTAGTAGTACTCTTTTTGATTTATTTGTTTCTTGTTTTTGGTCTGAATGTTTGATCTGAAATCTGTTTTGTGTTGATCCTTTGGTGCATTTTTAATTTTAGTTTGAGTTCTTATTTGTGTGTTAGATCCACACAAATTCCATCATATTAACTCCATTGTGTTTTTGTGGTATATCATTCTGTTTTTCATTCCAGTTTTCAGAACCCCCTATTTTTCACTTTTCTGTGCTGACTGTTTTGATTTATGAAAATCACATACATCATCAAAAATTTCTGAGCCTCTGGATTTCACAAATTTGAGGTGTTAGCAAAAGAACAAAAAAAGAACCATCTGAAAATAAGAAATAGAAGAAAAAAGATAAATATTACAAAAAAAGTGTGCAATCCTGACGTTCCAGCTGGCAGCTCTGAGCACTGATTTTATAAAATTTACCAAAATTAATTGGTACATGCGTTTGGAGTGAAACCAACGCCAAAAGTTTGTTAAGATCTTGTTCTGATTGTGTCTCAATTTTCAGAAGCAAATACAAAAGGGTCAGCTCAGCATAAATCTTTTAAAGATACGCTTTCTGGACCACAACAATATGTGCTTTTCTGTGGTGCTGTTTTTTGGTTTTTAAATCAAATCTAGTGCTATTCCTAGGTTTCTTTTTGTGTGCCATCCATTATTTGAGTACCTTTTATTTGCTTGTCTAATTTCATTTGAACTCTTTCTAGTTGTGTCACATTTAAATTCCATTTGTGTGGTATTGTTTTTCGAATTAATTTGTTTCTTGCTTTCTTTCTTTGGCCTCTAAGCTTGTTGGTGGATTAAATATCAATTGGTACTTGTTGAGTGAGAATTTGACTTGAGGGGAGTCTAGCTTGCTTAATAGGTGCTGGATTGAAGATTTTATTGACCTAATTCCAAGAGGAACAAAGGCAAAGGGCAGCAACAAACAGCATACTACAAATACACCACACACTTTGGAAGGCCCAACAAGTAGAAAAGCAACAAAAGGGTGCAACTAGAAGAACAACAAAAGGGGTGCAAATAGTAAAAGCAACAAAGGGAGTGTCATTTAATTTCTTTGCAATCTTGCTTGTGTTAATTACTTGTTAATCACGCAATTAGTCGGTGAGTGTGTCTTCAAGGGCTCCAAGTGTCCAAGAAGCCTCACCTAGGGCCGTCTAGCTTAATTTTGTTTTTATTAATTGCTTTAATTGAACCAACTTGCTTTAATCACTTCGTTAATTTCTTGTTTAATCTTGTTTAAGGCTTTCATAGCTTGCATTGTTTTCTTGCATTAAAAATTTGATTTCTTCAACCTAATTGTGTTTTAAGTGGTTTACTAAGAGAAAGCTTTGTGTGAAGACATTGAGGGATAGTCTTTGGCTAAGGCAAGGCTTGGTATTTAAGTAGTCCATTGTGACTCACCTCCCTTACCTGGAAGACTACCTTCTTTGACAAAGGTCTAGTCATGTCTTCTCATTCCTTTAAATCTCTTAAAAGTGAGGTGAAATCCTTGAAATCTCTTTTGGAACAACTTTCCAAGAATATTCAATCAATTTCATCTAAACAATTGGAGAATGAGGCCAAAACTAATGAATTGACTAAATCAAAGGATGAGAAGTCTCACATTTCAAAAAAATTACCTTCTCATGCATGTATCTCTAAAAAGCATGATTCTTTTGGGGAGGGAAGACATAGAAGAGATAGAAAAGAACAAGAAAGCCCAAGAGAGGTTAGGGTAGACCTACCCCATTCCCATGGAAAAGAAAATATAGAAACTTGCCTAGATTGGGAAATGAGGGTAGAAAAATTGTTTGCTTCCCATAAAGAAAGAAAGGAAAGAAAGATACAAAAGAAAAGAGAGGAAGCCGAAAGGGAAGCTAAAGAAAAAGAAAAAGAAAAAGAAAAGCATGAGAAGACCCTTGAGAAACAAAAGGCGTGGGAGAATAGTGTTCCTTCTCACAAGGTCATTCAACAAGACAAAAGATTTAAAAATACCTTTGAAAATATGCGTCTTGTTGAACAACCTAGCCTTTCCTTTTGTAAAGGAACACTTGCAAGCATAGTAACAAAAAAAGAGTCTTTAAAAGAAGCTTGCATAGATAAAGATAAAGTGGATTATTTCTCATATGTGCTAGGATATCACCAAGTGAATGTCAAGTTATTTACAAGCATCTACAAAAACAAATTTTTATGTGAAGTAGTGCCTAAAGAAACTTGTCATGTCCTATTGAGACAACCATTGCCAAGTGGGCAACTTCTCATAAACAATGGTTGTAACAACGAGACTATCTTTACACATAAGAGAAACATTCTTCATGAAGGAGAACTCATGGACCAAATTAGAGTTGATAAAACTCTAGAGCTTTTAAAAGGAAAACTTTTGTCACCCATGAGAAAAGATGTTCAAAGACATTACCCTAGATACATTTCTTGTTTTAAAAATACACCTAAGGTGATGTCTCATGAACTCTATACTCCTTTACCTTTTGCAAATGATCCTTGGGAAGACATAAACCTCAATTTTATCTTAGAGCTTCCTAGGACAACAAAAGGTTTTGATTCCATTTTTATGGATATGGATAATCTCTGCTATATAGAAGTGACAAGTCTTCATGGTTTATCTTCAAGCATAGTATTGGATAGAGCTCCAAAATTTGAAAACCATCATTTGAGGAATCTTTTAGAAAAACTTGAAATTAAGTTGTACTCTTCAAATTTTTATCCTCAAAAGAATGGTCAAAATAAAATTGAAAACATAGCTCTTTTTACTATGCCTAGAGAAATCATGAAAGACAATCACAATTCTTGGGATGAGTATCCTTTTGAGCATGCATACAATGGAGTAGTCCACAAGACTACTAATATTTCTACATTTGAAATTGCATGTAGACTTAATCCTCTTTCGCTTTTTAAGTTGTTACCCTTTCCTAAAGGTATTGTGCCTAAGGAAAAGGTAACCAATATTGAAAATTTTCAAGTACATAAGAGGATTAGAGAACACATACAACCATCAAAAGAGAAATATTGTACAAAGTTGCCAAAAACAAAAGAAAAACAAAAATGGCAACTTCATACAATTAAGTTCTCTCCAATTGCTCACACTAACACCTTTACTTTGTTTGATGATTTCCATAGGTGGACGTTTGATCCGGGAGGACAAGCCTTGCCGAAACAATAGGCTGCTATCTGAGATCAAATCTGTAGATCTGAGGATAGATCTTCTCAAAGGAGGAGGAGATGATGGACACCATCCAGCCCCATCCATCCCCCTAGTTGAAGACAAAGCAAGGGATTTGAGGACAAATCCTTTTTCAAGAGGGAGGGGATGATGGAAGAGGGCCAAGCACAACCTTCCATGAAAGGCAAGAGCCAAGTCAAGAGCGTATAAGACCAAGCTAGGAGTGTCTAAGACAAGCTAGGAGCATCTAGGACGAGAAGGCCAAGCTAGAAGCGTCCAGGACAAGAAGACTTGGATCAAAGCTATGAATGGGAGAGTGGCATACTAGCACATATTCCGTGAAGGCCCATCAAATGTAGTTTAACTTTAATTGGGGTGTAAATAGCATAGCCATGTAGACAAATGTTTATTTTTCTGCACATTAGAATTAAGGAGAAGTTAACCTTCCCACTATTCTAGAAAGCCCATGGAGGGGGTGAACTTACAAACTAGACACACCCCTCCCCATGTGCTCACACTTTCCATGTGGCCCATGTGCTTCACATTTACATTTCATTTGGCTAGCATTAGGGTTGCATTATGGTCCTCCTTAGCCTATAAAAGGAGGAGCCTACACCTTGTATTTTGAAGATTAATTTGAGTAAAGTTATGCTGCAAAATTTGTGCCATACTTACTCCCTTGCCTAAATCTCTTGATTTATGGTTTTAATCTTCACTCCTTCACCACCAAAGAGAGCTGGCCAAACCTCTCTCATTTTCATACACTTCATGCACCTTCAAGGCACCCATGCTTCCTAGGAAGGCCTTGCTCACCTCCTCCATAAGCTTCCGCATCCATCATCACCAAGGAACTCCAAAATCCAAAGAAGAGCTCATAGGAATGCTATCACTAAAGCTTTGGGAAATAAGCATGAATGGATGTATCTCTTTTGTAATTTCTTTTGTGTAGTTTTTAGTAGAACATTAAAGGAAGGTGTAGATATTAAAATAAGGGGTGCTAATGTACAAAAACAAGTCACACCTTCCATGTGACATAAAAAGTAGGTGTAGGTGTAGTTTTAGGAGGTGCCAAAGTAGAAATCAAGTCACACCTCCCTTGTGACATGTGTTTTGGCTCCAAATTCAAATGCTTCTCATTTGAATTTTCCCACTTTAATTTCAGCCCTCTCACACTATAAATAGAGGTGCTATGCTCATGTAAAATAACATTGAAATTAGAAGAAAAGTTACTATACTCAAATTGTGAGTGAATTTTGTGAGACTTGTTCTCCTCTTCCTTGTCTCATCTTGTGAAGCTTTGGGAGCACTCAAGTGGCGGCAAATCTGCACTTATCTTGGATCATCACCTCCAAGTGGCGTGTCCATTCCCAATCCATGGCTACAACAACATAAGTTTCATCTTCTTTCATCTTCTATTGTCATTTCAATCGATAGTTAAATATTCTATGTCTTGTTCTTGAATTTCAATCGGTTCTTTTGTTTCAATTTGTGTTTCCATTCTGTTTTTTGTGTTTAAATTCTGCACCTATTCTTTTTTTGAGTTCAGCACCTTGTTCTTCATTCATTCATCACCATTAATTGTGTTTTAACCTTTGACCTTTGGAAATGAACCTTCACATCTACTTAACACTTGTTAAGTTAATGTCCAGTGGGGATTTTCCTTAGGTGACTCACTCTAAATTGCTAAGAATCTTGATCCTAATTCTAAGAAAGTGTCACAAATATAATGTTAAGTTAACACCCATCCTATCTTGACCAGTGTAAGTGGGGCACAGTGCACCTGCATCATCGCTGAGCTCCATGAAGGCATATGTGAGAGTCACATCGGTGGTCAAGCTCTGTCGGTCAAAGCCATTCGAGTAGGGTATTATTGGCCAACGATGAGAGAAGATTGCATAAGGTATGTACAACGATGTAAAAAATGCCAACAGCATGCAGACTGGCATAACGCACCTTAAGAAGAGCTGAGATCCCTTCACAGTCCATGGCCTTTCCATACATGGGGAATCAACATTCTGGGACCGTTTCCCTTGGCAATCAGATAGATGAAATTCCTCATGGTTGCCATCGAATATTTTACTAAGTGGATCGAGGCCGAACCAGTAGCGTAGATTACAGCACACAAAGTCCAGCACTTTGTGTGGAAGAATATAGTATGTCATTTTGGAATACCAAAGCGTTTGGTGTGGGACAATGACACTCAGTTTGCGAGCTAGCGGCTGGGAAAATTTTGCACGGAGCTCGGCATCAAACAAGTTTTTGCATCAGTCGAGCACCCTCAGATCAATGGGCAGGTCGAATCAGCCAACAGAGTCCTATGAAGGGGTTTGAAAAGAGGACTAGAAAAGGCTAAGGGGACTTGGGCGGAAGAGGTTCCTAGGATTGTGTGGGCATATCATACCACCCCGTAGTCCACTACCAAGGAAACACCCTTTAGCTTGGTATATGGGTCAGACGCCATGATTCCAGTAAAAATTCACGAGAGCTCGCCGCGTTTCCAGAACTTTGTGGTTGAGGAATCTAATGAAGAAAAAAGGGTAAACTTAGATCTGCTGGATAAGGTCAGGGAAGAAGCCCGCATCAAGTCTGAAGCTTTAAAAAGGAGGGTGGAATGCCAGTACAAGTCTAAGCTGAAACCTCGACAGTTCCAAATAGCAGACTTGGTGATGCGAAAGGCCCATCCATACCAGTTAGAAAACAAGTTATCTCCCAAGTGGACTGGCCCATTTCGTGTAACCGAGGCCCTTAGGAATGGAGCATACAGGTTAGAGACCATAGAAGGTGGGGCAATCCCACGAACATGGAACGCTGCCAACCTCAAGTTTTATTTCAGTTAATTACTTTGTGATTTTATTTTAGCTAATTACTTTGTATTCAACACAGTTCTATTATTTAGCGAAGGGGACACTCTTTTTCCCTACGGGGTGTTTTAACGAGGTCACCCAATAAAAGAAAAGAATTAAGAAAGATATATTTGTGTTGATCAGTAAAGTGAAGTCCTCCGTGGCCCAAGCAACCAAGGTTGAGGCACGTAAGTGAACCTCTCCGACCTTGTTCAAGAAAGGGGGAGAATAGTATGGTTCCAAGAGAAGTCCTCCGTGGCCTAAGCAGCAAAGGTTGAGGCACGTAATCGACCCTCTCCTACCTAGTTAAAGAAAGGGGGAGAATAGTATGGTTCCAAGAGAAGTCCTCCGTGGCCTAAGCAGCCAAGGTTGAGGCACGTAATCGACCCTCTCCTACCTTGTTAAAGAAAGGGGGGAATAGTATGGTTCCAAGAGAAGTCCTCTGTGGCCTAAGCAGCCAAGGTTGAGGCACGTAATCGACCCTCTCCTACCTTATTAAAGAAAGGGGGAGAATAGTATGGTTCAAAGAGAAGTCCTTCGTGGCCTAAGCAGCCAAGGTTGAGGCACGTAATCGACCCTCTCCTACCTTGTCAAAGAAAGGGGAAGAATAGTATGTGTTCTTGCCGGTTGACTCTACGACACTCACATGCCTCCTTTCCTCACCTTGAATTATGCTTGCTGTTTCGAAACAACCTGTACCTGCAAGATAGAAAGGGGCACCCTAGAGGCCGTTTGCACTCTGACGCTCAAGTCAGAAACTAGGGCAAGCACACCAAGTATATTCAGTATCTGTGTATCAGTCTAGAAACTGCGTACCTTTGTGAAGTATTTTACTACCCTTTATATAGTCTAGGGTTTCCTCTGCGTCGCTACCCATCTTTAGGGTTTACTGGAATACCCTCATGCCACTATCACCCAAACTTAGGGTAATCTAGCACGTAAGGTTTCCTTAACTGGAGTGCAAATTCTAACAGGATGGCCACCTGGGTACCCCTTCGTGCACCTAGTCTCTGGGGCCACCTGTCCTGGGAGCGCCTTCATTGTTCACGTGCCATGCATGTAACTTCACTGGGAAACCCTCATCCTGATGAGTACTCGACCCTTCAGGACTCTGCACCTAACTGTGCTTTCCCTGCCACACTCATGGGCACTTCGTGACTTAGGCTTCTCCCTACCTCTGGGCATTTTACTGATAGCTGGTCTTCTTTCAGGATCCACATCAGATGCTCTAGTCCTGTTTTTCAGAACACCCAAGACCGATATCACATCGTCCCACTCTGATACCGAGGACTCATCATCCTGCTGAGTGACGAGGACACATCAGTCCACTCTGATGATCGACACGCTGATGACTAATCATCCCGCTAGTCCATACTACTTGTGGGATCCATCCCATGTGGTTTTGGCCCATGCTGTGGGACCTAGCTAACGTGGCTCACCTTTACTTGTTGTTCTCGGTGTCCGAGGACTAGTCGGTACACAAGGCCCCCAGTCTCGAGCTGTTAACTTGTTCAGCAAAGAGACTAAGTCATCGGCTCAGGCGACCTATGTGGCACTGAGCGAAAGGACATGAATAGCGCGCTGAAGGGACATCTCACCAACCCCCTCTTAATTTGCGGACACGTGGCTAGATCAACAGTTAGGGTTTCTTAACGTTCACACTTCATTGCCTACGTTAAACCCTTTCAAAACCCCGTGCCTCTACCCTGTTCCATCACTTTTCCCTCAAGCCTCCATACTTTCTAACTTCTCTCGTACACTTCTGTTCTTCTGCAACCCTCGCAACCCCTCATCTTCGCTCACTCAAAAGGTATGATCTTTAATCTTCTTCTTGCCTTTGCTTTATGATTCCACTACCTTCTACATGTCATAACTGCGCTGGGTCTGTTTATGATTTCTGCATTTTAGGGTTTCTGTTCTTCTTTCTCGTTTTCGTTCTTCTTCTGAGAGTCTTTGTCCGCCATTTGTTCACGACATCACTTTATTCTAAACCCTTTTCTCCTTCTTTCTGCCTCTCATTTGTTTTAGATACGAGATGGCCCGAACCAAAAACTACCTCCAATCCTCCTCCTGCCTTTAACTACAGGGCCCTCTACTCCTGGGCCTCTGAGGATCTCCTTGCCGAAACCTCTAAGCTTACGACATGTGAGGACCTAAGAAAACACAGGGACGACGAGAACGAGATCAAGGGGCGCGTCTTTGGCAGGGAGAGTGACGCGTACGTTTCGGTTCGACCCTGTACCAAGGGCAAACCTGTATGCGCTGACGATCGCTGTAATGACAAGGAGCCCTTCTTCTTTCTGTATGCCACTATCTTTAAACGGGTTAAGGTTCACCTGCCCTTCACCGGATTCGAGAGGGCCCTACTCACCAAGCTCAACGTGGCGCCTGCCCAGCTGCACCCCAACAACTGGGCCTTCATCAGGGCCTTCTCCATCCTCTACAACAACCTGGGGTTTCCTCCCTTGGTAGATGTGTACTTCTTCGAGGCGAAGAGCCCTGGGAAAAGGCTTTGGGTAAGCCTTAACAGAGTGGCGAGGAGGGTTCTACTAACCCTCTTCTCGCAGTCCTACAAAGGCAAAATGTGAAGTTCTTTCGGGTCTGCTGCAACTCATACGACTCCACCATGCTCGACGGGTTCCCCTTATATTGGGTGGAGAAGTTGAAGTTCAAGAAGCCCACGGACTCGAGGAGCTAACGCCCTTCGATCGTGACGTGTGCCAACTCCTCTCCAGCTGGGGTGTGGTGTTCGACACCACCCAGCTGATCAGGCACGAATACGATGTTGAAACCCTCAGCGTCTATATTGGTATATTTGCCTTTATCTTGTATTTGCCAGCATTTGTGTTTTTTGCATGCCACTTCTGATGTGAGTTTATTTTATGATTTAGCATTTTATGGTGGCACTTTAATTAGGATTGAGATTTTAGGATGATTAAGGTGAGAACCTAAGGAAAATCCCCACTGGACATTAACTTAACCAATTGGTTAAGTAGATGTGAAGGTTCATTTCACAAAGGCAAAAGGAAAACACAATTATAAGGTGAAGATGATGACAAGTAAAGGTGCAGAAATTAAAGAGAGGAAAATAAACATAATGAAGGAGACCGAATAGGAAACAAAACATTAAAACAAGAACAAGACATAGATTTCAGAATTGAAATTTGGAACGGAAATGGAATGGAAAAAGATGAGTGAAAGGAAACTTAGGAGAATGAAGCTAGAGAAGTGATCACGCCACTTGGATGGTGGTTTTCTCTAAGATGAGTGAAGAATGCCGCCACTCTAGAGCTCTCTAAATCTCACAAGATAAGACAATGGTGTAAGGAGACAATGCTCACAAACTCTAACACAAATTGTTTATAGTAACTTTACTCTAATTTCAACATGAAAATACATGAGGTAGGCCTCCCTATTTATAGATTTAGGAGCCTTGGAAAACAAGCTTAAAGGGTAGAATGGGAAAAGGGAAAAAAGTGGGCAGCCATAGGGTTTGACTAAGTCAATCCCGTATTCTTGGCTTATCCTTCTAGAAATTAGGTCAAAATGCCTTCAAATGGGCTAGGAACAAGCAAGAATGCTACCCACACCCCCTACTATTCTAAAGGCACTTTATTCTACCTTATTTCTACTATTTGGACCCCTCATTAGAGCCCAATTTATTTACAACATTTTTCTAAATATTAAAGAAGACTAATAGGAAGAACTTCAAATGTTTTGGCCCTTGTCCATTCCTCTTATGAATGAAGTCTTTATTTGCTTGTTGAGATGACCCTTAAAGTTTAGCATCCTTGGTCATTTTTATGTGGTTGTGGCTTGCATCAACTTCTCACTCTCTACTTGTTGTTTATCGCAGGTATAGTACTGGATGCCGAGAAGAAGAAGAGGCAGTCGCCTTGTTGGATCGCCGCACAGCAGGTGGCTCATGCCCTGCTGGCCCTTCTTCACTCGCCGCGGCTGCCCCAGGCCCCACTTCTGATAACAAGTTAAAAAGGGCAGCCGCTGTGGTGATCTCTGAAGATGAGGACACTTGCTCAGGCCTCGTCTTCAAGAGGAATAGGGCGGAGTTGTTGCGGTGACCTCTTCTGCAACAAAGGGACAAGCTCCACCCTCCTTCAAAGAACACCCTCCTAGCGCCTCTTCTCCACCTGAGCCACTTCTAGCGCTCGAGGGTGGGGGAGAGAGTGCTCCCCAACCTGACCAAGCGCCTCTTACTCCCAAACTTCCTCCCCTTCTCCATTAGACCCTTTTGCATTTGCTCGCCAAGGAGGTCATGAAGGCCCTGGATAGGGATTCGCTAAGAGACCATGTAAGCCATGGCCTTGGCAAGTTCCTTGCCACCTCCAGCGTCCTGCTGACCCAAGGGGATGCTGAAAAGAAGCTGAAGGATGAAGTCGCCCAGCTGAGGCGGGACCTGGAGAAGGAACTGGCGTAGAAGAAGGAGTTGGAGCTTCATGTCAAAACAGCTGCTAAGTGTGAGACTGCTCTAAACCAGGAGTTGAGCAGTCTCCCCCAATTAGAAAAGGAAAACAAGAAGCTCCTCTTCGCCAAGGGGCAGGAGGCCCTCTAGCTTGAGGCCAAAATTCTCCCCCTCCACAACAAAGTCATCGACCTGGAAGAGCAGTTGGAGGGGGCCCAAACTAAAATGACCAAGCTGGAGGAGAGGGCTACCAATCAAGAAGTTCAGCTGGGTAAAGTTGAGGAAGAGCTTGCCCAACAAGCTGAGCTGTTCAAGAAGACTGAGGCAGAACTAACTGAAGACGTCACCGATGCCTACGGGGAGGGGTTTGGCGATGCCCTTGCTCAGGTTGCCTGCGCGCATCCTGAGATGGACCTCTCGCCCTTCTCAATGTCCATGCAGGTAGTCGACGGGCAAATAGTGCCTAGATAGGTCTCTTGAATAGCTTTATTCTGTAGCTAGACTTCTTGTAATTATCTGGTGTAATTATTCTTCCAATCCAATTAACATATTCACTTGGTTTACATACTTGTTTAACTTTATGCATCAACTTACTTGTATTGGTATCTCTATTGTTGTCTGGCTGTTTTGGCATACTTGGTTAATCACTCTATTCGGCATAAAATCAACCCATAGGTAGCACGCTTAACTCTGCTAAGTCGTTATGAGCTTTGCTTTTCATTAGGATACGAGATTATACCGTGGACGAGACTTCATGAGAACTTCCCTGCTGAAAGGTACCTCATCGATCTCATTATCGCCCATATCTCTTTACCCCTGTGAGGATTCCAGCACCGATCTGTATGCACCTGACTCCTCCTTGCTCGAGGGAAAGGGGGGATTTCATTGGAAGAATTCGTCCTTGGCATTCTAACTGGAAAGGGGAGGCGTTCTTTGTGAACCTTCTTTTCCCACTTCCGAGATTTCCAACCCAAGCTGACGAGTCTTTACTGACCTCACATCACCCATAGGAAGAAGAGGATTTAACTGGTGAACCTTTTTGTTCAAGTTGGGAGTTCTCACCTGAAGAGGAGGTGTTTTATACGAACCTACCTTCCCACTGTCGAGACCTCCAACCCCAAATGACAGGTTCGAACTGACCTCACATCGCTCATTGGTGAGGGAGGATTTAACTGAAGAACCCTTCTGTTCGACTTGGCATTCTCACTCGAAGAGGAGGTGTTCTTGACGAACCTATCTTCCCACTTACGAGACCTCTAACCCCAAGTGACAGGTTCTAACTGACCTTGTAAGGACCTAGAAACTTTAATTGGAATAAAAGTGTTATATTTAAATAATTTCAGAAGATGTTATTATTTAAAATACAAAGAGCTGGTAATAGAAGTTTGGTAGTAGTCGGACCTCGGACATCGCCCAAGGTCTGGGGTCAGCTGGTAGAGGTCGGTCGGCTGACCATTGTATTAACCAAGTAGTCAGGTGCGATGACTTTATCGTGAGGTAATCACGTGGGGGTGCTCGAGGAAGACATGTGGATCAAGAAGAGTAAAGGAAGAAAAGTATAGCTTAGAAGTCTACGAGATCGCCGTTGTTGAAGACGGAGGCGATCTCCGACTTCTCTGGCACATAATCGCGCGAGAGGCATGCGGACAACGCCAGGGCGAGAGAGGCATGCGAACATCGCCAAGGCGCGAGGCATGCGGGCATCGCCAGGGCGCGAGAGACATGCGGACATCGCCAGGGTGAGAGACATGCGGGCATCGCCAGGGCGCGAGAGACATGCGGGCATCGCCAGGGCGCGAGACATCATGGCATCGCCAGGGCGTGAGACATGCGGGCGTCGCCAGGGAGAGACATCGGTCGTCTTCCAGAGAGAGACATCGGTCGTCTTCCAGAGAGAGACATCGGTCGTTCGCCAGGATGAGTCATCGGTGGAAGGTTATCGCGCGATGTCGAGTTTCACACAGACAAGGTGGGACCCAGGCTCCCAGCATGAGACGTCCTGCACGCGCGACACGTAGACAAAAAGGGTGGTTCAGAATAGTGACATCAGAGAGTTGGCATGCGCAGAGACACACGTGGCCGTACTGTTCAGGGAAGCGTGCACGCAAGCCTTCCTGCAGAGTGGGTGGTGGCAGCGGCATTTGTGGACAAGTTGGTTTAGATTCAAAAACCCACTTTTGAGAGGGAGAACGTTGCTGTGGTTCAAGAGTGATAGAGTGAGTTTAGTCTTCATCCTTTTCCTTCCTCTCCTTCACTCTGCGATTCAGGCCCTCTCACATCCCAGTTGGCTATCGGCGACTACCATAGAGCACCGGGAGGTTCTCTGCAAGTTCTCTAGACCGGGACGCTAAAACAGAGTGAAAGCATCTTTAAGCTTCGGTGGGTGTTGGAGCTCTTGGTGAAGTTTACGCTAGTCCAGGTAAGGGAAGCTAGCATTTTCGTTTATAAAAACGTTAGGCGAGTAGGTTCTAAAGTGAGGGCGACAAGGTCGCCGATTTTCATATGCTTTTCACGATACTCTGTTTTTATGTGTGGGGTGACATGATCGTCGATTTTAATACCGTTTTCGAAATCCCCTGTTTTAGTGTCGTTTGAAACTGTTTGAGATTGATATGTGAAATGCATGTGATATTGGAAAACCTAAACCTTGGTACGATAGTTGCTGTGTTTGGAATCGTTCATTTAAGTGTTGTATGGTGCATTGGGTGAATTGATGTTATTAGTTGTCCTGTGTGGACTTCATTAGCTGTCCTGTGTGGACTTCATTAGCTGTCCTGTGTGGACTTCATTAGCTGTCCTGTGTGGACTTCATTAGCTGTCCTGTGTGGACTTCATTAGCTGTCCTGTGTGGACTTCATTACCTGTCCTGTGTGGACTTTACAGTGGTGTGGTATGTGTCTATGTGTGGTGAGTCCGTGGAAGTCGGACGTGAGAAAGAGAAATATTGAGATTTGATAGGCATTTGATGTTTTATGTGAAACAAATAACTCTTGATGAAATTGTGAAGTGTGTGAAATGAATGGGAAATTGATGGTTTTACGTGGGTGTCTTAAATTTGTTTTATCTTGATTTTAAAGTTTCATATCTAAATTCTCTTTAAAATATCTAGCTTACCCTGTGTTTTTGTTCTGTGGCTGTTTTTCTTAAAACTGTGATGATCGTGTATTTTACACGGGAGCAGATGATGTTGCAGGTAGTCGAGCTCCTCAGTGAGCAGTTGGAGGAAGAGATCGCCTGTTTTCTTTTTATACTGTATTTTGGTTTTATTTTGAAACAGTTGATGGAATGTATTGAAACCCCTATAAGAGGGACGTTTCTTTTTGAGATACAATGTATGGGATGATGTACTTTCAATATATATACATATGTTGATTTTTATAAATAAATGTCTACGCTTATTTTATTATATAAATATGAAAAGAATTTGGCGGGATGTTACATTAATGGTATCAGAGCAGTTCGTCCTTAGGATGACCCGAGGGCTGTGGATCCATTGTGTTTCTTCTGCTCATAAAATTTATTTGGGTTTTAAAAAGAAAAAAAGCTATAGTGAAAGGTTTTGAAGGTTTTCTTATTGAAATTTTGTGTGTGCTGTAGTGAATATATGCTCTAACTGAAAATTTTAGTATTAAGAATGAAAGGATCTTGATAAAGTAGTGAGGGTGCACACTCATAACTGGATCAAGATGATTCTCAATCTTAGTCCTGAAAGTTTGATGTTTAGCATATATTGGATTCTGGTGTGAATTATTTCACTTTGTTGAGTGTCTTTGTAATTGATTGAAAGTGGTTGTTTGGACTGATGGTTTTATACCAATGGCTGTTTTGGTGTTATGCTTGTTGCTGTAAGTATCATGATCGGCTGATAAACTCAAAATTCTTGATGAATTTGAGATGCTGGCCTTTGTAAGACCTAGATGTGGTCTTCTAAATGAATTGATTCCTCATCAAGTTCATTTTATAGGAATATGATTAGAGAATAATAGTTTCCTAATCTTACACAGAAGATGGCACGTAGACCTCCTACCCCTCCCCAACCTTCTTCGGAAATGGGCCAGATCGCCAAGGCCATTGAGATGATGGCAACTGCCATCCAACAACAGAATGCAGCAATGGCTCAAAATCATCAAGCTGCAATGCACCATTGGGAAACTGCTCGGTCGGCTGAAACAACTTCCCACGTCAGTCAGCCTCAGGAACAGATGGGACTGACCGAGTTCATGAGGCACAACCCACCCAAGTTCAGTGGGAATGCTACCCCTGATCAAGCAGATCAGTGGGTCAGGGAGTTGGAGAAAATCTTTAGGGCGACCTCCTGCCCTGAAGAGAAGAAATTGGTATTCGCCACCTATCTGCTATCTGGAGAAGCCGAGTTTTGGTGGATGGGAGCTCAGCAGATGATGGAAGCCAGAGCTGATGTTTTAGACTAGGAGAGCTTCAGGGTGAGATTTCTGGAAAAATACTTCCCAGATAGTGCAAGGTTTGCGAAGGAAGCAGAATTCCTCAGATTGGAGCAGGGGGAGATGTCAGTGAATGCTTATGCTGCTCGGTTTGAGTACCTCGCCCGATTCTATACCCAAGCGACCTCTGAGGCTTGGAGGTGTAGGAAATTTGAAGAAGGACTGAAGCATGAGCTGAAGAGGACCATAGCACCTATGTGCATAAGAGAATTTCATGCCTTAGTGGAGAAGGCGAAGATGGTGGAGACACTGGAGAAGAGTGACTCCCGGGTGATCAGGTCATACCCAGGGGGTTCTTCCAGTGGGAAGGCCAAGGTGCAGCAACAGCAGAATAAGCCTTATGTGAGACCTCCACAGCATAGGGCAGAAGCAGCACCTCCCCAGTTTTAGCAGCAACAGCCCTGGAAACTCAGATGTTTCCATTATGGTGGACCACACACATCCAATGTGTGCCCCAAGAGAGATTCAGGGAGAAGATGCTACATCTGCCGAGAGACGGGACACCTTGCTAGAGAGTGTCCTAACGGGAATAGGGCGACTCAACCCAGTGGTTCCCAGCAGTTGAGGAACGAAGGCAGCAGACCTCAGGCAGCAGGGAGAGTGTTTGCCATGTCTGGAGCGGAGGCATCTTAGTCAGGTAACCTAGTACAAGGTGCTTGTTTATAGCTGGTAGATACATTAGAGTTTTGTTTGATTCTGGAGCGACACACTCTTTTGTGTCAAATCGGTGTGCAACCGAACTGGGCCTTCTAGTGAAGGAGTTGTCGTTTGAACGGTTGATCTCTACTCCTGCATCAGGACAGGTTTTGACCTCCCCAGTTTGCTCTGAATGTCCAGTGATAGTAGAGGGACGCAGGTTCAAAGTGAATTTGATCTGTCTACCTCTTCAGGATCTAGATGTTATCCTAGGAATGGATTGGCTATCTGCCAATCATATTCTCATAGATTGCAGTAGGCAGGAAGTGGTGTTTCCAGATCTCCAAGAGACAGATATGATATCTGCTCAGCATGTATGGTCGGAGTTGAAAGAAGGGGTGACGTGCCTTGTGATCCTAGCTCAAGGGGGAGTGAAGAATGATGAAGATATGGGCAGTATACATGTGGTGAAGGATTTCATGGATGTATTTCCAAAAGAAATACCTGGACTACCTCCTAAGAGAGAGATGGAATTCTCTATTGTTTTGGTACTTGGAGTTGGACCAGTGTCAATGGCTCCAGCTGAGTTGATGGAATTAAAGAAGCAAGTGTAAGTTAGATTTAGTTGTACCAAGGTTTAGTTTCAGCTACATATAAGTTATGGAGAGTAAATAAGCAGTATGTTGAGGGTTTAAAGACTTAAGCATGTGTATCCATGGGAAGTACCAGGGTTAAGTTCCAAGAATGAAAGAATGATTTTTCTTTTATTTGAAGCTTGGAAGGTGGTTATGTCGATGAAACAGCATGAGATGGCTCTAGCTTAACCACAAGCTTAAAAGGAAAGATGAGATATTGTATTTATGTCTAAAGTTCAATTAGACAGAGAAATTTGCTGAAAAATACTAGGTAGAGAAGTTACTGGGATAAGAGAGAAAGCTTCACGCAGAATGGATGTTGTTTTGTTGATCGTGATTCGAAAGATGAGTATGGAAATGGTGGGTTGAGATTAAGGGCTCCTGATGCCGTAAGTCTCCTGAACTTGGCAAATGAAGATGCAGTTCTGCCTGTGAATGTAGGAAGGAAGGAGGAAATGGCTATGGATAAGAATAAGGGTAAGCCGTGTTATGATGATGTTGAGTTCTTCTAGCGATGTTAGTAAATTGCAGAAAGTTGGATGTGGAAGCAGAACTTTCCGTTCCTTGTGTTTCTAATGGGATGGGATTTACAGCTAATCCTTTAAATGGGCAGTTGTGGTGGTCAGCGTTTCGTTTCTGATCCTAGAAACACTGCTGCATTGTCAGCTGTGGCAACAAGTCCTCACCCTGAACACAGTGAGGGATTTATGATCTGCGTGTTGAATACTGAGCACCTTGAGATCCCATGCAATGCTAATATGGATGTATCCATTGGAATTCCTGAGTTAGCAACTCTGAAATCCCAACCATCTGTTAAAGGGGTGGGTTTTTCCTGATCTGCTATTAGTAATCAAAGAAGAGATGAACCAGAGGGGCGCCTGAAGAAAGAGATCGTGCTCCCTCAAGCTTTTTCTGCTTCACCATCGGTTGACAAGAAACGGTGCCTAATGTGAAGCCAAGCTACAAACCGGTTGTTTCTGAACTGAAAAATGAAAATCCTGGAAGAAACTCCATCTCTGCAGTTTCTAGACAGAATAATAATGTTGATGTCAACCCAAGTCATTGCAGATCAGTTCATGCCAATGAAGGACATCTAAAACAAGAGGAATTAGAATTTTTAAGGATCAAGTATTTGAGAAAGGTTTTCTGGTCTGCAAGTCTCTACTTCAACCAATGAAATGACAGATCAGGGGATTCAACTTGGGAGTTAGAAGAAAACCATGAGAGAAGCCTATCCCTACCTCTTTTCCTCGTAATTCAATTTTTTAGGATGAAAATTTTTCTTGTTGGGGAGAATGTAAGGACCTAGAAACTTTAATTGGAATAAAAGTGTTATATTTAAATAATTTCAGAAGATGTTATTATTTAAAATACAAAGCGCTGGTAATAGAAGTTTGGTAGTAGTCGGACCTCGGACATCGCCCAAGGTCTGGGGTCAGCTGGTAGAGGTCGGTCGGCTGACCATTGTATTAACCAAGTAGTCAGGTGCGATGACTTTATCGTGAGGTAATCATGTGGGGGTGCTCGAGGAAGACATGTGGATCAAGAAGAGTAAAGGAAGAAAAGTATAGCTTAGAAGTCTACGAGATCGCCGTTGTTGAAGACGGAGGCGATCTCCGACTTCTCTGGCACATAATCGCGCGAGAGGCATGCGGACATCGCCAGGGCGCGAGAGGCATGCGAACATCGCCAGGGCCCGAGGCATGCGGGCATCGCCAGGGCGCGAGAGACATGCGGACATCGCCAGGGCGAGAGACATGCGGGCATCGCCAGGGCGCGAGACATCATGGCATCGCCAGGGCGCGAGACATCATGGCATCGCCAGGGCGCGAGACATGCAGGCGTCGCCAGGGAGAGACATCGGTCGTCTTCCAGAGAGAGACATCGGTCGTCTTCCAGAGAGAGACATCGGTCGTCTTCCAGAGAGAGACATCGGTCGTTCACCAGGATGAGTCATCGGTGGAAGGTTATCGCGCGATGTCGAGTTTCACACAGACAAGGTGGGACCCAGGCTCCCAGCATCAGACGTCCTCCATGCGCGACACGTAGACAAAAAGGGTGGTTCAGAATAGTGACATCAGAGAGTTGGCATGCGCAGAGACACACGTGGCCGTACTGTTCAGGGAAGCATGCACGCAAGCCTTCCTGCAGAGTGGGTGGTGGCAGCGGCATTTGTGGACAAGTTGGTTTAGATTCAAAAACCCACTTTTGAGAGGGAGAACGTTGTTGTGGTTCAAGAGTGATAGAGTGAGTTTAGTCTTCATCCTTTTCCTTCCTCTCCTTCACTCTGCGATTCAGGCCCTCTCACGTCCCAGTTGGCTATCGGCGACTACCATAGAGCACCGGGAGGTTCTCTGCAAGTTCTCCAGACCGGGACGCTAAAACAGAGTGAAAGCATCTTTAAGCTTCGGTGGGTGTTAGAGCTCTTGGTGAAGTTTACGCTAGTCCAAGTAAGGGAAGCTAGCATTTTCGTTTATAAAAACGTTAGGCGAGTAGGTTCTGAAGTGAGGGCGACGTGGTCGCCGGTTTTCATATGCTTTTCACGATACTCTGTTTTTATGTGTGGGGTGACATGATCGCCGATTTTAATACCGTTTTCGAAATCCCCTGTTTTAGTGTCGTTTGAAACTGTTTGAGATTGATATGTGAAATGCATGTGATATTGGAAAACCTGAACCTTGGTACGATAGTTGCTGTGTTTGGAATCGTTCATTTAAGTGTTGTATGGTGCATTGGGTGAATTGATGTTATTAGTTGTCCTGTGTGGACTTCATTAGCTGTCCTGTGTGGACTTCATTAGCTGTCCTGTGTGGACTTCATTAGCTGTCCTGTGTGGACTTCATTAGCTGTCCTGTGTGGACTTCATTACCTGTCCTGTGTGGACTTTACAGTGGTGTGGTATGTGTCTATGTGTGGTGAGTCCGTGGAAGTCGGACGTGAGAAAGAGAAATATTGAGATTTGATAGGCATTTGATGTTTTATGTGAAACAAATAACTCTTGATGAAATTGTGAAGTGTGTGAAATGAATGGGAAATTGATGGTTTTACGTGGGTGTCTTAAATTTGTTTTATCTTGATTTTAAAGTTTCATATCTAAATTCTCTTTAAAATATCTAGCTTACCCTGCGTTTTTGTTCTGTGGCTGTTTTTCTTAAAACTGTGATGATCGTGTATTTTACACGGGAGCAGATGATGTTGCAGGTAGTCGAGCTCCTCAGTGAGCAGTTGGAGGAAGAGATCGCCTGTTTTCTTTTTATACAGTATTTTGGTTTTATTTTGAAACAGTTGATGGAATGTATTAAAATCCCTATAAGAGGGACGTTTCTTTTTGAGATACAATGTATGGGATGATGTACTTTCAATATATATACATATGTTGATTTTATAAATAAATGTCTACGCTTATTTTATTATATAAATATGAAAAGAATTTGGCGGGATGTTACAGACCTCACATCACTTCAAAGGCGAGGGAGGATTTAACTGACAAACCCTTCTGTTTGACTTGGCGTTCTCACTCGAAGAGGAGGTGTTCTTGACGAACCTACCTTCCTACATATGAGACCTCTAACCCCAAGTGACAGGTTCGAACTGACCTCACATCGCTCATAGGCGAAGGAGGATTTAACTGACAAACCCTTCTGTTCAACTTGGCGTTCTCACTCGAAGAGGAGGTGTTCTTGACGAAACTACCTTCCCACTTACGAGACCTCTAACCCCAAATGACAGGTTCTCACTGACCTCACATCGCTTCAAAGGCGAGGGAGGATTTAACTGACAAACCCTTCTATTTCACTTGGCGTTCTCACTCGAAGAGGAGGTGTTCTTGATGAACCTACCTTCCTACTTATGAGACCTCTAACCCCAAGTGACAGGTTCGAACTGACCTCACATCGCTCATAGGCGAAGGAGGATTTAACTGACAAACCCTTCTGTTCAACTTGGCGTTCTCACTCGAAGAGGAGGTGTTCTTGACGAACCTACCTTCCCACTTACGAGACCTCTAACCCCAAATGACAGGTTCTAACTGACCTCACATCGCTTCAAAGGCGAGGGAGGATTTAACTGACAAACCCTTCTGTTTCACTTGGCGTTCTCACTCGAAGAGGAGGTGTTCTTGATGAACCTACCTTCCTACTTATGAGACCTCTAACCCCAAGTGACAGGTTCGAACTGACCTCTCATCGCTCATAGGCGAAGGAGGATTTAACTGACGAACCCTTCTGTTCAAGTTGGGAGTTCTCACTCGAAGAGGAGGTGTTCTATACGAACCTACCTTCCCACTTACGAGACCTCTAACCCCAACGAACAGGTTCTAACTGCATTGTACAAACACATTAAAGAATATATCTTAACTAAAAATTTTATTGGGTGACCTCATTAAAAACCCTTAGAAGGGAAAAGAGAGTGTCCCCTAAGCTGTGTACAATGCTACATAGTCTTAACTGAAATAAAACTTCAGGTGTGTCGCATTCCATGTACGAGGAATCGGACCACCTTCTACGGTCTCAAGCCTGTACGCTCCATTCCCCAGGGCCTCTGTCACTCTAAAGGGACCAGTCCACTTGGGGGATTGCTTGTTCTCTATCTAGTAGGAAGATGCCTTCCGCATGACTAGGTCGGTGACCTGGAACTGTCGAGCTCTCAACTTGGAACTGTGCTTGAGTTCAACCCTTCTCTTCAATGCTTCAGCTTTGATTCCCGCCTCTTCCCTTACTTCATTCAAGAGATCTAAATTTACCTTCCTTTCTTCGTTCGATTCCTCAGCCACAAAATTCTGGAAGCGTGGCAAGCTCTCCTGGATCTCTATAGGGATCATGGCATCTGAACCGTATACCAAGCTGAAAGGGCTCTCCTTGGTGGTGGACTGAGGAGTGGTATGGTAGGCCCATACAATTCTGGGAACCTCCTCAGCCCAAGTCCCCTTCGCCTTCTCCAGCCTTCTCTTCAGTCCCCTGAGTAGGACTCGGTTGGCTGACTCGACCTGCCTGTTAGTCTGAGGATGCTCGACTGATGCGAACACCTGTTTGATTCCCAACCCTGTGCATAGCTTCCCCAACTGTTGGCTTGCAAACTGGGTGCCATTATCGGACACCAAGCGCTTGGGTACACCAAAGCGGCATACTATGTTCTTCCACACGTAGTGTTGAATGTTGTGGGCTGTGATTTGTGCTACTGGTTCAGCCTTGATCCACTTCGTGAAGTATTCTATGGAGACCACAAGGTACTTCATCTGCCGCACCGCCAAAGGAAAGGGCCCCAAGATATCAATTCCCCAGGTGTGGAATGGCCAAGGGTTGTATAAAGATCTGAGCTCCTCTAGAGGCGCCTTGTGCCAATCTACATGCAACTGACACTGCTTGCACTACTGCACATATTTCGTGCAATCTTCCTTCATGGTTGGCCAGTAATACCCCGCTCGAATGACTTTGGATGCTAGAGCACGACCTCCTATATGGCTCCCACATATTCCTTCATGGAGCTCTGCCATTATACATACGCACTACTCACCATGCACGCACACCAGAATAGGATGTGTGAATCCGTGCCTGTATAGCTTCCCATCAATGAGCGTGTACTTGATTGAGTTCTTCTTTACTTTCCTCTCCTATGTTGGCTCCTGATGCAAACCAAGCCCACAAGGTGATGATCAAGGACGCTAAAGAATATAAAGTGAAGTCACCTCAAAGTAGAGACCTCATCAGATGGAGAATGGGACAAAGACTAGAGCACCTAAAGTTCTTCCTGCTGGTCTTCTTAATGATTAGAAAATATTGTAAATAATTTGGGCTCACTTTGGGGGTCCAAATAGCAAATATAGGCTAGAATAAGGTGCCTTTAGTATAATAGGGGGTGTAGTTAGAATTTTAGGATGTTCTTGGCCCTTTTGGAAGGCTTTTTGACCTAGTTTCTAGAAGGACAAGCCTAGGATGCGGGTTTCACTTAGTCAAACCCTAAGGCTGCCCATTTTTTCACTCTTCCCATCCTATCCCTTATGCTTGCTCTCCAAGGCTTCTTCACCTATAAATAAGGAGGCCTACCTCATGTATTTTCAAGTTGAAAATTAGAGTAAAGTTACTATACACAAATTCTTGTGTGAATTGTGAGTGAGTGAGCTCCTCCAAAATTGGTCTTATCTTGTGAGTTTTGAGAGCTCTCAAGTGGCGGCATCCTTCACTTATCTTGGAGTCATTTCACCATCCAATTGGCGTGCAACCATTCTCAATTCCATTTATCATAAGCTTCCTTTTCCTTCATCTTTTCCTTCCATTATCATTCCATCTATTCATAAACATGTTCTTATTTTGCTTCATTATATCTATTCGATCTTTATATGTTGCTCTTGTTTTCCTTATGTAATTCCACACCATAACTTGTCATCATCATCACCTTATAATTGTGTTTTCCTTTTGCCTTTGTGAAATGAACCTTCACATCTACTTAACCACTTGGTTAAGTTAATGTCCAGTGGGGATTGTCCTTAGGTTCTCACCTTAATCATCCTAAACTCTCAATCCTAATTAAAGTGCCACCATAAAATGCTAAATCATAAAATCAACTCACATCACCCTTGAAGTCTATTGGTGAAAAGTGACTCATTGCTGGTAACTGAACAAGTTACGGATGGATACCAGGCCAAATTTCCCCAGATGGCCTCGTATTTAAAGTATGTTATGCTCTTGAAGGAGACTTTTCTTGTGTTCGAGTTAGTGCATGTCCCAAGGGAACAAAATGCTTGAGTATACCTGTTGGCCAAACTCGCCATCTCAGGCAAGGGAGGTCACCAAAGGTTAGTTATCCAAGAGACTCCGAAGGTGCCCAAGACCACCGTAGGTTGTGCAGGAGAGGTCCAACAATTGGGTGGCTTAGAGGTCAGAGGAAGAGGGCATCGGTCACTGACTCAAGAAATGCTGAAGGTGCCCAAAGTGAGTGTCTATGGCTTGTCAGAAGAGGAATCGCCGGATGTTTGCCTAGTCGACATGGGTGAAACCTGGATGACACCATATTGACGTTATCTTGCTGATAGCATGCTCCCAGCGAAGCCTGTGGAGGCTAATGTCATCAAGAAAAATGCAGGTAGATATACTCTGGTAGATGGAAAGCTATTCTAGCATGGCTACACCCATTCTATCTTGGCATCTTGGCAGAGCTCCATGAAGTAATTTTTGGGAGCCATGTCGGGGGACGAGCTCTTTAGTTGAAAGCTCTTCGAGTAGGGTATTATTGGCCGACCATGAGGGAAGACTGTATGTAGTATGCACAACGGTGCAAACAATGTCAAAAGCATGCCGATTGGCATCATGCACCCCCAAAGGAGTTCAGATCAATCTATAGCCCATGGCCTTTCCACATATGGGGAATTGATATCCTGGGTCATTTCCCACTAGCAATCCGTCAGATGAAGTACCTAGTGGTGGCCATTAAGTACTTCACCAAGTGGATAGAAGTTGAGCCCGTTGCGTAGATAATTGCCCACAAGGTTTAGCACTTTGTGTAGAAGAACATTTTTTGTCATTTTGGGGTCCCAAATCATTTAATGTCTGATAATGGCACCCAGTTTGCAAGTCAGCAGCTAGGCAAGCTATGCACAGAACTCGGCATCAAACAGGTGTTTGCCTCAGTGGAGCATCCTCAGACTAATGGGCAGGTTGAATATGCTAATAGAGTCTTACTCAGAGGCTTAAAGAGGAGGTTGGAGAAGGCTAAGGGGACCTGGGCAGATGAGGTTCTTCGAATCCTGTGGGCCTACCACACCACTCCACAATCTGCCACGAAAGAAATGCCTTTCAGTTTGGTGTATGGGTCAGACGCTATGATCCCTGTGGAGATCCAAGAGAGTTCACCATGATTCCAAAACTTTGTGGCAGAGGAGTTTAACGAAGGAAGGAAGGTGAATTTAGACCTACTCGATGAGGTGCAAGAACAAGCACACGTCAAAGTTGAAGCTTTGAAGAGGAGGGTGGAGCATAAGCAAAGGTCCAAGTTGAGACCTAGGCAGTTCCAGGTTGCCGACCTAGTAATGCAAAAGGCTCACCCCTATCAGTTGGAGAATAAGTTGTCTCCCAAATGGACTGGCCCACTCCGCGTGGTAGAGGTACTCTGAAACAGAGCTTATAGGCTCGAGACTCTAGAGGGTGGAGCTATTCCCCGAACGTGGAATGAGGCCAATCTCAAGTTTTATTTTTGTTAATGTATTATGAACTATGTGAATGATTAAGGGGACACTCTTTTTCCCTTGTCAGGGTTTTTTAATGAGGTCACCCAATGAAAAATTATTCATGAAAGATGTTTTTGCCATTATACTCTGTTAACACCCAGGGGCGACTTGAACGGTATGTTATTTGTTCTCACCGGTTGACTCACCTGTCAGTTGACTCTACGACACTCACACGCCTCCTTCGTACTATATGTGCTTGGTTCTTTCGAAACAACCTGCACTTGGAAAAGAGAAAGGGGCGCCCTAGAGGCTGTTTGCACTCCGACACTCAAGTCAAGATTGGGCAAGAAACACCAAGTGTTTGAGTAACTGTGTTTATGGTTTGAAACTGCATACCTTTGTGAAGTATTTTACTGTCCCTTATATATTCTAGGGTTTACTGCCCCGCTAGCCCTAATTAGGGTTTACTGCGCTGCTAGCCATATTTAGGGTTTACTGGAATACCCTTGCACCGCTATCACCCAGTCTTAGGGTAATCTAGCACATAAGGTTTCCTTATCTGGAGTGCAAACTCTAATAGGATGACCACCTGGGTGCCTCCTCGTGCACCTAGTCTCTGGGACCACCTGTTTTGGGAGTGCCTTCACTATTCATGTGCCATGCATGTAGCCTTCACTGGGAAACCCTAGTTCTGATGAGTACTCGACCCTTCAGGACTCTGCACCTAACTGTGCTTTTCCTGCCACCTGCATAAGCTCTTCGTGATTCAGGACTCTCCTTACCTCTGGGTATTTCCTTCTCATTGGCCCACTCTGGGAACCAATCTTAGTTGTTCTGGTTATGTTGTTTGATCCGGCCGCTTGACTCGAACGTGGAGGATTACCTCGTCACTCCTTCGTCTAGCCCTCTGGTCTGCAGGAACGCTCCAAGAACCACCACCGGAACTCCAAACGCTGCCTGCAAAACACACGAACGGCGCCTCTAGCGGCCGTTGTAGCTCCGACGCTCAAGTCAGGCAACAAGAACACCAAATCTATCACTCAATCTCTCTGTGAGACTCGTGTGTGCTCTTAGATCCACTTTCTCTCTCTATAACTGTTTTCTGTTATCACTGTGCCACGTGTAAGAACGCTCTCACAGTGACTCAGAATCCCCGTGTAAAGAGCCTGTGTCAACTTGGAAAAGAATGAAAGGGATCCCCTTCCTTACCTGACGTGGAGTGCTTTATACCTGAGCCGCGTCTCGCTCCCAGATGGTGACACGTGGACGCACCAGCTTGAATCTACCGTACACGCGTCACACCTGGAGGGCTTCTGCGCTTCTCTCTGTGCGGGCCGCATGCTCCCAGGAGAGCGCCAGGCACATCCTGCCTGCATGGCCTCGCCGCACGTCCTCTGAGTGGGCATCATGCGAGGTGCATGCATAGCGTTCTCGCTGGGAACCCCGATGACCGACCTCCCTCTGCATGCAATCACGACCGATCTCCCTCTTAACGCCCGATCGCGCTCCTCATGCAGACACCCGGGCGGTCCCTCATGACTTGTCACCGACGTCCGTGCGGTGCCTCATGAATATCCACCGACGTCCGTGCGGTGCCTCATGACCTGCCACCGACACCCGGGCGGTCCCTCATGACTTGCCACCGACATCCGTGCGGTGCCTCCTGAACTGCCACCGACACCCGGGCGGTGCCTCATGACTTGCCACCGACGTCCGTGCGGTGCCTCTTGAATATCCACCGACGTCCGTGCGGGGCTTCAGGCGCTTATCTATGCTCTGAACTGGGAGTGGTGGCCACTTGATATCTGACTACCGATCACCATTCTAGGTGATCTCCTCCCTGATTCACTTGCTCTTTCTACGACATGCCACCCTGTTCATGGTCCACATAGTCAACGGCTGCTGACGTCATCAACTACTGATGACCGACCGGATCACAAGCCCCCCAGTCTCGAGCTGTGAACTTGTTCTCAGCGAAGAGACTAAGTAGTCGCGACCGTTTCCTTCATTCAACCGAAGCGTGCGCATCCCTCTGGATCATCTAGAGGTTCACCCTCTCTGTTTTCTTCTTCTCAAACGCGCTAGGGTTCACTGTGTTTCTCCTCTTTAACTCTCTGCATGTGACTAACTGTTAACTAGCTTAGGCTTTAGCGCGATCCCACTGCAACCCCTCAAACTTGGCTTCTGACTTGATCGCGGCTAACTGTTACCTTAGCATTACCTTCAACATAACTTCATGCTGGATTACTGACTTAACGAGGCCTAAACGCTTCGGCTTCACGCAGCAGAACTTCCTTCTACCACCGACCACCGACTAGCGTGTTAGTGCACCACCGATCAGTCATCGCGCCTCTGGCTTCGCTACACTTCTCTGCCACACCAGCACTGAGTGCATAGAGGGCCTGAACACCAACTATGACGCCTGTGTTTTGAGGAAGAAAAGTGCTTCTCGGTGACCCCTCTTGTCCCAACCTTGCTGTAAGAAGTCGTGGGTGAGGTCTTGCTTCTCCCACCTGAGCCTCGCTGTAAAAAGCAGAGGGAAGGGACCTGGTTCTCTTGCCTCAACCTTGCTGTAAGAAGCAGAGGAAGAGGACTTGGTTCTCTCGCCTCAACCTTGCTGTAAAAAGCAGAGGAAAAGGACTTGATCTCTTGCCTCAACCTTGCTGTAAAAAGTCGAGGTGAGGACTTTCACTCGCCTACACCTCGCTGTACAAAGTCGAGGGAGGACTTTCTTCTTTCTCGCCTGCACTCGCTCAAAGGCAAGGAGGTCTTCCTCTGGTGCCTACACTTGCTCAAGGGCAAGGAGGTCTTCCTCTTTTCTCGCCTGCACTTGCTCAAAGGCAAGGAGGTCTTCCTCTGGTGCCTGCACTTGCTCAAGGGCAAGGAGGACTTCCTCTGGTGCCTGCACTTGCTCAAAGGCAAGGAGGACTTCCTCTGGTGCCTGCGCTTGCTCAAAGGCAAGGAGGTCTTCCTCTTTTCTCGCCTGCACTTGCTCAAAGGCAAGGAGGACTTCCTCTGGTGCCTCAACCTTGCTGTAAAAAGCAGAGGAAGAGGACTTTCGCTCTTGCCCCAACCTTGCTGTATAAAGTAGAGGAAGAGGACTTTCTCTTGCCTCAGCCTCGCTGTACAAAGTCGAGGTGAGGACTTTCTCTGTTGCCTCAACCTTGCTGTAAAAAGCAAAGGAAGAGGACTTTCTCTTGCCTCAACCTTGCTGTATAAAGCAGAGGAAGAGGACTTTCTCTGTGGGTGAACGCTCCCAGGGGGGCGCCAGGCGTGACTGTCTAAGCGCACACACTGGGCGCGCCCTGCCTGCATTGCCTCATCGCGCGTTCACCGACGTCCCGACCGGCGAGGAGCTCTTCTCTGGAATCATGCGAGGTGCATGCTTAACGCTCTCGCTGGGAACTTGGGTTCCAACTCAACACGTGTTAGCAAGACCCCGATGACCCTGAACCGACCGAGCTCTCACTCTCTACATGCACCGACGGCGGATCGCGGTCTGCAGGCACTGATGGCTGATCGCGCTCTACATCCCAGCGCTTATCTAGGGGCTGATCTGCTGGTGGTGGCCACTCGGTAACTCACCACCGATCACCTGGTCTTGCACCTGGGGCAAGGAGAACTTTAAACTGGGAACACTCGCACACTTTATGTACTGAAAATCTTTTATTGGGTGGCATCGTTAAAAAGAGTGCCCCTGATCTGCTCAACTGTTTTAATACACTAGGTATGTGTACAGCGCGATAGCGCATCTACTTTACAACTTAACGAGAGTAGGAAAGAAGTGTGTAGCGTCCTGGGTTCTGGGAATATTCGTTACGTCCAGAGTCACCAGCCGACAAGCTCCATTTTCCAACGTCTCAACCACTCTGGATGGGGTCTCCTTTAACCGGCAATGACCGCCCTGGCGATGCACACACGTGGGGCGATCATGCCTTCCGCTTCAGCTCTGGGAGCCCCCCCCAGTGTAGCCTCTTCCATAACCTCACCTCCCCAAACACAGGGAGTTCATGCTGCTGGTCGCCTTCCTGGGACCCCGAAGCGCGATCACCTTGTGTCTTCTGCAGGTAATCAGTCAGGAACCCTGTCTCCACCAACCCAGCAAGCTGACGCCCCAACGCCAGGCAGTTACAGAGTGTATGTCCATAAGCTTGATGGAATCCACACCACTCATCCTTCCTCCCTCCAAGTACCCTGTCGGTTTTCTCTGGCACATGGAGTCTTGCTGCCACAGCAGGGATGGCGATCAGCTCCGCCAAACTTATCATGAAATCATACCTGGGGGGTGCGTTGCTTGCACGCCCCCTGGTCTGGTCCTTCCTTGGTGCATAAGGGCGAGACCTTCCCTGCTCCTTCCTCCCTTCCTTGATCTCATGCACCCGCGCCTGTTGCTGCTGATTCCCCTGACCTCCACATGGCTTCGACGGTGCAGCACTTCCTCTCTTCTCAGAGACCTCTGTCTCTGCTACTATGTGTGCCACCGCGCGTCGCCGTATCTCGGTGAAGGTGGCAGGGTGGCTCCTGATGAGCGATTCACTGAAAGGACCAGGGAGGACACCTCTCTTGAACGCATGCACCAGCATGTCCTCGTCCTTGCTGGGCAATCTCACCACCTGCGCCCCAAAGCGATTGAGGTAGTCCTTCAACGGCTCCCCCTGATACTGGCGCACGTCAAACAGGTCGTAGGACACCACTGGCGCCGGTCGGTTGATGATGTACTGCTCCGTGAACAGCTTCGCAAACTGATGGAAGGAAGTGACGTGGCCCTCTGGCAGGCTGACGAACCACTCCATAGCCACTCCGCTCAGCGTGCTCATGAACATCTTGCAGTACACAGCATCTGAACCTCCAGTCAGCATCATCTGAGTGTGGAAGGCTGTCAGGTGTGCTTCTGGATCTTCCACCCCCGTGAACGACGCTTTCAGTCCCACCAGATTGGGAGGCACCACCGTGTTCATGATTTCGGGGGAGAAAGGCATAGGGAATGCTCTCGGAGGCGACGGTGGCGTCGACGTCCTTTCTTCAGCTGCGCGCTCCCTCTGCGCCTGCAATTCCCTACGCAGCTCTTCATTCATACGGTTCAACTCTTCGTTTCTTCTCTGCGATGCAGTCAGCTCTGCACGCATTTTCTCTTGCTCAGCTCTCGATTCCGCGACGCTATCTTGCAGCGCGCGCATCATCTCCACTGCCTGCGCCATGGTAACAGCTCCTTCTTCAGCAGATGGCGCAGGTGAGGTTTGCCTGGTTCTTCTACTCATCTCCTCTGCACTTCGACGTAACTTCACTTCGACGAAACGATCCAGAAGCTCCAAGAAACCTCAAGAAACTTCAAGAACTGCGACGTGGATGGGAACAAAATTCACACGGGCCCCACGGTGGGCGCCAAATGATCCGGCCGCTTGACTCGAACGTGGAGGATTGCCTCGTCACTCCTTCGTCTAGCCCTCTGGTCTGCAGGAACGCTCCAAGAACCACCACCGGAACTCCAAACGCTGCCTGCAAAACACACGAACGGCGCCTCTAGCGGCCGTTGTAGCTCCGACGCTCAAGTCAGGCAACAGGAACACCAAATCTATCACTCAATCTCTCTGTGAGACTCGTGTGTGCTCTTAGATCCACTTTCTCTCTCTATAACTGTTTTCTGTTATCACTGTGCCACGTGTAAGAACGCTCTCACAGTGACTCAGAATCCCCGTGTAAAGAGCCTGTGTCAACTTGGAAAAGAATGAAAGGGATCCCCTTCCTTACCTGACGTGGAGTGCTTTATACCTGAGCCGCGTCTCGCTCCCAGATGGTGACACGTGGACGCACCAGCTTGAATCTACCGTACACGCGTCACACCTGGAGGGCTTCTGCGCTTCTCTCTGTGCGGGCCGCATGCTCCCAGGAGAGCGCCAGGCACATCCTGCCTGCATGGCCTCGCCGCACGTCCTCTGAGTGGGCATCATGCGAGGTGCATGCATAGCGTTCTCGCTGGGAACCCCGATGACCGACCTCCCTCTGCATGCAATCACGACCGATCTCCCTCTTAACGCCCGATCGCGCTCCTCATGCAGACACCCGGGCGGTCCCTCATGACTTGTCACCGACGTCCGTGCGGTGCCTCATGAATATCCACCGACGTCCGTGCGGTGCCTCATGACCTGCCACCGACATCCGTGCGGTGCCTCATGACCTGCCACCGACACCCGGGCGGTCCCTCATGACTTGCCACCGACGTCCGTGCGGTGCCTCCTGAACTGCCACCGACACCCGGGCGGTGCCTCATGACTTGCCACCGACGTCCGTGCGGTGCCTCTTGAATATCCACCGACGTCCGTGCGGGGCTTCAGGCGCTTATCTATGCTCTGAACTGGGAGTGGTGGCCACTTCATATCTGACTACCGATCACCATTCTAGGTGATCTCCTCCCTGATTCACTTGCTCTTTCTACGACATGCCACCCTGTTCATGGTCCACATAGTCAACGGCTGCTGACGTCATCAACTACTGATGACCGACCGGATCATTGTTCAAATCACCCACGACCGATGTCACCTCGTCACACTCTGTTGCCGAGGACTCCTCAACCTGCGGAGTGACGAAGACACATCAGCCTATCCCGGTGATCATCACGCTGATGACTAATCACCCTTTCCTTAGGGGGCGCGCTGATAACTAATCGCCCTACTAGTTTTTACCGCTTGTGGGGTTCCTTCCATGTGGCTTCGGCCCACACTGTAGGACCCAGCTGATGTGGCTCACCCCTTACTAGCTGTTCTCAGTGCCCGAGGACTGGTCGGTACACAAGCCCCCCTGTAAGGACCTAGAAACTTTAATTGGAATAAAAGTGTTATATTTATATAATTTCAGAAGATGTTATTATTTAAAATACAAAGAGCTGGTAATAGAAGTTTTGTAGTAGTCGCACCTCGGACGTCACCCAAGGGCTGGGGTCAGCTGGTAGAGGTCGGTCGGCTGACTCTTGTATTAACAAAGTAGTCAGGTGCGATGACCTTATCGTGAGGTAATCACGAGGGTGTGCTCGAGGAAGATGTAAGGACCTGGAAAATATTATTGGAATAAAAGTGTTATATTTAAATGGATTCGAAGTATGTTTGTTTTTAAAACGAAAAGGAAAGAAAGTGTAGTTTAGAAGACTATGAGATCGCCTGGAACATGATCGCCGGTCGCCTACTACACATGATCACCAGGGCGCGAGAGGCATGCGGGCATCGCCAGGACGCGAGAGGCATGCGGGCATCGCCAGGGCGCGAGAGGCATGCGGGCATCGCCAGGGCGCGAGAGGCATGCGGGCATCGCGAGGGCGCGAAAGGCATGCGGGCATCGCCAGGGCGCGAGATGCATGTGGGCTTGCCTGGGCGCGAGAGGCATGCGGGTGTCGCCAAGAAGAGACCTCGGTCGGTCTCCAGGAGGAAGAGACCTCGGTCGGTCTCCAGGAGGAGGAGACATCGGTCGTCTTCCAGAGAGAGACATCGGTCGTCTTCCAGAGAGAGACATCGGTCGTCTTCCCGAGAGAGACATCGGCCGTCTTCCAGAGAGAGACATCGGTCGTCTTCCAGAGAGAGACATCGGTCGTCTTCCAGAGAGAGAGATCAGTGGAAGGTTAGCGCGCGATGTCGAGTTGTACATAGAGAAAGTGGGACCCAGACTCTCAGCATGGAACGTCCTGCACGTGCGCCACGTAGACAAAAAGGGTGGTTCATAATAGTGACCTCAGAGTGTTAGCCTGCGCAGAGGCACGCTTAGTAGTACTGTTCAGTGCAGCGTACACGCAACTTCCCTGCAGAGTGGTTGGTGGCAGCGGCTTTTGTGGAATAGTTGGTTTAAGAGGGAAAAACCCACTGTTGAGGGAAAGAAAACATTTCAGTTGTTCAAAAGCCAAAGAGTGAGTTACCTCCTTTCTCCTCCATTTCTCTCCTTCGCGCTGCGACTCTGGCACCTTCACACAAGAGTACGAAGAGCGACGGCCACCATTAGAGCACCGGGGAACTTCTCTGCAAGTCCTTCAAACCAGACGCAAAAACAGAGCCAAGGCATTCTTTAAGCTTCGTTGGGTTTCGGAGCTCCTGGTGTTTTGCGCAAGTCCAGGTAAGGGAAGCTAGTCTTTTTCCAACGAAAACGTTATAATTGCTGATTGAGATGTTGGGGCGACGTAGTCGCAGGTTCTTGTTTTCGTTCTGGGGTTCTGATGTTGAAATGCGAAGTGTTTACTGTAATCGTTTTCTGTTTTGATGTTAAGGGCGACGAGGTCGCCGGTTTCAATATGTTCTTGTTTAAAACCCAGTTTTGTTCGTGATCGCCGGTTTCTGGAGGTGATCGCCTGTTTTTCATCTGTTATTGAAATATCCCCCGTTTTATGCTGTTTCAAAAGTGTTTGAGATTTTAAATGTGGTTTTCGAAAATTTGAACCTTGGTATGAGTTTTGCTGTGATTGAAATCGTTCATTGAAGTGTTATGGGATGTGTTGAATGTTGTGATTGTGGATCGAGGCATAGTATTTTCAGGAAAGAAAATACCGTGTAAGGTCGTGTAATAGGTGTATTGATCGGTGATCCTATAATGAGACATCCTGACTCTACTGAGGTAATGAAATCACATAGAGGAAGTTACTCAGTTGTGGAGAGTCGATGGAGGTTCATACGTATGGGTGTCTCGTGTGAAACAGAACGAGTTCGGCCTGTTGTATGGATTAACCTTGTCATACCGTGATAATGAGAATATTGAGATGGTGTATGCGCATGGCTGTGTGGATTTCACAGCGACCCTGTGTGGATTTCACAGTGGTGTGGTATGACAGGTGCGAATCTCTGGGTCTAATCAACGCACGAGTCTCCGGAAATAGTGGTCAAGTGTCTGGTGTGATGAGTCAGTGGAAAGTCTGACGTGAGAAATGTGAAATTGAATTAATAGACACTTGATTGCTGATGTGAATTGAAATACTCTTGGATTGATTTGTGAATTTGGGGATTTCCTGATAGTCTTGTGGAATATGGAAATGTGATGGCTGATATTGACACGGTTCATGGATGTTGTGAAGTTCTTATGTATGCTCTTGATTCAAAGTTTTTCCTAAATATATAGCTTACCCTGTATTTTGTTTCTGTGGATGTCCTTCTTAAAACTGTGATGATCGTGTATCTTTACACGGGAGCAGATGAGGTTGCAGGAAGTGGGATTCCCCTGTGAGTGATCGCCGGAAGGAGATCGCCTATCTCTGATCTGTTAGGCGATCGCCCGTTTTTGTTTTCTGATAGGAGATCGCCAGTATGATAGGAGATCGCCTGTCTGATGGGAGATCGCCGTTTCTGTTAGCAGATCGGCTGTTTGTATTATTTGCAGTTTTTATGTTTAAGTTTTGGAAAAGGACCGTTTTGTATCAAACTCCCTGCGAGGAGAGACTCATTTGTATATATGTACAATTATGTTTATTTCAATATATTTGTTTTACCGTTACTTCATATTACAAAAAAAAAAAAAAAAAAAAAAAAACATGCGAAATGTATTTGGCGGGATGTTACATTAATGGTATCAGAGCAGTTCGTCCTTTGGATGACCTGAGGGCTGTGGATCCGTTGTGTTTTCTTCTGCTCATGAAAACTTATTTGAGTTTTAAGTGACAACTATTGTGAAAGGTTTTCAAACGTTTTTGTATTGAACTTTTTGTGTGTGCTGTAGTGAATGTATGCCTAACTGAAGATCTTAGTATTTAGAATGAGAGGGTCTTGATAAGGTGGTGAGGGTGCACACTCATGACCGGATCGGGGTGATTCTCAATCTAAATTCCAGAGGTTTAATGTTTAGCATACTTTGAATTCTGGTGTGATCTATTTCACGTTATTGAGTGTTCTTGTAATTGATTTTGAGTGGCTGTGTGATTGATGGTTGCACACCAGTAGCTGTTCTGGTGTTTTGCTTGAGGTTATAAGCTTTATGGTTCTGTAGATGGACTCAAATTCCTTAGGAATTTGAGAAGCTGACCTTGTAAGGTCGTGATGTTACCCCCTTGAATGAATTGATTCCTTATCGATTGCATTCTTGTAGTTGTAGGGAATATAGAAGCTAGTAGTTTCAAAATCTGAGAACGAAGAAAGATGGCGCGTAAACCTCCTACCCCTCCCCGACCTTCTTCAGAGATGGGCCAGATCGCCAGGGCCATGGAGATGATGGCAACTGCCATCCAACAACAGAATACAGTAATGGCCCATATTCATCAAGCTGTAATGCATCATTTGGGAACTGCTGGATCGGCTGCAACAGCTTCCCATGTCAATCAGCCCCAGGAGCAGATGGGGATGACCGAGTTCATGAGGCACAACCCACCCCAATTCCGTGGGAATGTTTCTCCGAACCAACCAGATCAGTGGATCAGGGAATTTCCTGCCTTAGTGGAGAAGGCAAAGAGGGAGGAGACCCTAGAGAGGAGTAATCCCAGGGTAATCAGATCACACCCAGGGGGTTCCTCCAGTGGGAAGGCCAAGGTGCAACAGCAGCAGAATAAGCCTTATTCGAGACCGCCACAGCATAGGGCAAGAGCAGCACCGCCCCAGTCTCAGCAGCAACAACCCTGGAAACTTAAATGTTTCCATTTTGGTGGACCACACACAGCCAAGGTGTACCCCAAGAAAGATGCAGGGAGAAGATGTTTCACATGCCAAGAGGTGGGGCACATTTCTAGAGATTGTCCTAACAGAAAAAGGATGACTCAACCCAGTGTTTCCCAGCCGTTGAGGAACGAAGGCAGCAGACCTCAGGCAGCAGGGAGAGTGTTTGCCATGCCTGGAACGGGGGCATCTCAGTCAGGTAACCTAGTACTAGGTGCTTGTTTATAGCTGGTAGATACGTTAGAGTTTTGCTTGTTTCTGAGCGACACACTCTTTGGTGTCAAGTCGGTGTAGCCGAGCTGGGCCTTCTAGTGAAGGAGTTACCCTTCGAAACTGTTGGTCTCTACACCTGTGTCAGGGCAGGTGTTGACCTCTACAGTTGCCTCGAATGTCCAGTGATAGTAGAGGGACGCAGATTCAAAGTGAATTTGATCTGTCTACCTCTACAGGATCTAGATGTTACCCTAAGAATGGATTGGCTGTATGCCGATCACGTTTCCATAGTTTACGGTAGACAGAAAGTGGTGTTTTTCCGATCTCCAAGAGCCAGATGTGAGATCTACTCGGCATGGGCGATCAGAGTTGGAAGAAGGGGCGAGGTGTTTCGTGATCATAGCTCGGTGGGAAGTGAAGAACGAAGAGGACGTAAGAAGGATTCATGTGGTGAAAAGTTTGATGGATGTATTTCCAGAAGGAGTACCTGGGTTACCTCCTAAGAGAGAAGTGGAATTCTCTACTGATTTGGTACCTGGAGCTAGACCAGTGTCAATGGCACCTTGCAGGATGACTCCAGCCGAGTTGGTAGAATTGAAGAAGCAAGTGGAAGAGCTGTTGGAGAAGCATTTCATCAAACCCAGCGTATCTCCATGAGGTACTCCAGTGCTGGTAATTCCAGAGGACGGAAGACCTTTTGACGTCTACTGTGGTGCTTCACATCAAGGGTTGGGATGCGTTTTGGATGCAAGGGAGGAGAGTGGTTGCATATGCTTCAAGGCAACTCAAAGTTCATGAGAGATAATTATTCTACTTATGATTTAGAATCGGCAGTGGTAGTGGTTGATCTGGTTGGCTATCAGCAGTAGATGATGCCAGCAACAGTTGTTTACGTAGGTCGTTCAAAGGAGTCATGTGGTAGAGGGTGGCAAGTGAATCGGAGAGGCGATCGCCCAGAATGGTGATTAGTTGGGGTGGTTAAAGGACCAACACTTGCGGATCAGTATCCGGCGAGCGCCTGTAAGCTGAACCCGAGAAGTAAAGAAACACAGAGTAGCAATCGCTTATCGCCGTGTGTTAAGAATAGAACACGCCTATCGCCGTGTGGATCAATACACGCCTATCGCCGGGAGAGAAAATCAGTACACGCCTATCGACCGTGTGTGGAGAATACGTGATCAGTGGTCAACAAAACGCCGAAAGGAGCACATCGCCTGATATTCAGATCGCCGGGGTCTTCACATCGCCGTACATTTGAGAAGATTAGTTCATCACTTAGCCGCAGGAGCAAAGTGGAAGTAACGACTCAGTTGTAGGTTCTCCAGATGACGACACGTGTGTGACCAGATATCATCCACGTGTCAAGAGGGATAACCGTCAGGAGAGAGAAAGATTCAGAGGCGCCAACTTGTTCTTTCAGGTGAAGTCATTGAGGTGCTTGGCGCGAAGCTGGTGAGAAGGAGGAGGCTAGAAGAAGAAACTCTGGCGTCTGGTCAAGGGGCTGGATCAGTGGTGTTATGGGGTTTTGAAGTCAGTGATTGTATGAAGCTCTGTATGGGGGAAAATGCAGAACTCCCTTATTGTTGGAACCAGGAGGGCGAACCAGTTTTGATTGAACAATTAGGGGAGCCTAGTCTGAAGCGTATTATGGGAGTTCTAGGCACCGAGCAAGCTAAAGGCTTTGTAATGGGTGAAGATGGGATATTAAGATTAAGGGCAAAAAAAAAAAAAAAAAAAAAAAAAAAAAAAAAAAAAAAAAAAAAAAAAAAAAAAATTTTGCATACCAGTAAATGAATGATTTAAGGGATAACAGAAAATTTAACTCTGCTCTTTTGGCGAAATGGAAGTGGTGAATGATGAGTGATGAGAAAGGGGAATGGAATTTGATGAAGTATTGGAGTAGTAAGAGTTGGTACAGCAGACAACCGAGGAGCTGAAGATGATACAAGGCAGAATGAGAGCTTCTCAAAGTCGGCAGATTCAGAGGAGAAGACCTTTGGAGTTTGCTGCTGAAGACCATGTGTTTATGAGAGTGACACCAACCAAGGGTGTAGGACGAGCTATCAGATCAAAGAAGCTGTCTCCTAAGTTTGTTGGACCATACCAGATCTTGAGGAAGAAAGGTCCTGTAGCGTACGAGATCGCCCTATCTTCCCCTTTAGCGAATCTGCATAATGTCCTTCACGTATCACAGCTGAGGAAGTACATGGCAGACCCTAGTCATGTGCTGGGAGAGGACGATGGCAGGTCAGGGATGACTTGTCCTTTGGAGTAAAACCAGTAAGGATTGACGATCAGCGAAGTAAACAGCTCAGAGGTATGACCATCAACATGGTGAAAATGGTGTGGAATGAGAGATCGGGTGATTCAACTTGGGAGTTGGACGAGACCATGAAAAAGGGCTATCCACATCTTTTTCCTTGTAATTCAATTTTCGAGGACGAAAATTTTTGTTGTTAGGGAGATTGTAAGGACCTGGAAAATATTATTGGAATAAAAGTGTTATATTTAAATGGATTCGAAGTATGTTTGTTTTTAAAACGAAAAGGAAAGAAAGTGTAGTTTAGAAGACTATGAGATCGCCTGGAACATGATCGCCGGTCGCCTACTACACATGATCACCAGGGCGCGAGAGGCATGCGGGCATCGCCAGGACGCGAGAGGCATGCGGGCATCGCCAGGGCGCGAGAGGCATGCGGGCATCGCCAGGGCGCGAGAGGCATGCGGGCATCGCGAGGGCGCGAGAGGCATGCGGGCATCGCCAGGGCGCGAGATGCATGTGGGCTTGCCTGGGCGCGAGAGGCATGCGGGTGTCGCCAAGAAGAGACCTCGGTCGGTCTCCAGGAGGAAGAGACCTCGGTCGGTCTCCAGGAGGAGGAGACATCGGTCGTCTTCCAGAGAGAGACATCGGTCGTCTTCCAGAGAGAGACATCGGTCGTCTTCCCGAGAGAGACATCGGCCGTCTTCCAGAGAGAGACATCGGTCGTCTTCCAGAGAGAGACATCGGTCGTCTTCCAGAGAGAGAGATCAGTGGAAGGTTAGCGCGCGATGTCGAGTTGTACGTAGAGAAAGTGGGACCCAGACTCTCAGCATGGAACGTCCTGCACGTGCGCCACGTAGACAAAAAGGGTGGTTCATAATAGTGACCTCAGAGTGTTAGCCTGCGCAGAGGCACGCTTAGTAGTACTGTTCAGTGCAGCGTACACGCAACTTCCCTGCAGAGTGGTTGGTGGCAGCGGCTTTTGTGGAATAGTTGGTTTAAGAGGGAAAAACCCACTGTTGAGGGAAAGAAAACATTTCAGTTGTTCAAAAGCCAAAGAGTGAGTTACCTCCTTTCTCCTCCATTTCTCTCCTTCGCGCTGCGACTCTGGCACCTTCACACAAGAGTACGAAGAGCGACGGCCACCATTAGAGCACCGGGGAACTTCTCTGCAAGTCCTTCAAACCAGACGCAAAAACAGAGCCAAGGCATTCTTTAAGCTTCGTTGGGTTTCGGAGCTCCTGGTGTTTTGCGCAAGTCCAGGTAAGGGAAGCTAGTCTTTTTCCAACGAAAACGTTATAATTGCTGATTGAGATGTTGGGGCGACGTAGTCGCGGGTTCTTGTTTTCGTTCTGGGGTTCTGATGTTGAAATGCGAAGTGTTTACTGTAATCGTTTTCTGTTTTGATGTTAAGGGCGACGAGGTCGCCGGTTTCAATATGTTCTTGTTTAAAACCCAGTTTTGTTCGTGATCGCCGGTTTCTGGAGGTGATCGCCTGTTTTTCATCTGTTATTGAAATATCCCCCGTTTTATGCTGTTTCAAAAGTGTTTGAGATTTTAAATGTGGTTTTCGAAAATTTGAACCTTGGTATGAGTTTTGCTGTGATTGAAATCGTTCATTGAAGTGTTATGGGATGTGTTGAATGTTGTGATTGTGGATCGAGGCATAGTATTTTCAGGAAAGAAAATACCGTGTAAGGTCGTGTAATAGGTGTATTGATCGGTGATCCTATAATGAGACATCCTGACTCTACTGAGGTAATGAAATCACATAGAGGAAGTTACTCAGTTGTGGAGAGTCGATGGAGGTTCATACGTATGGGTGTCTCGTGTGAAACAGAACGAGTTCGGCCTGTTGTATGGATTAACCTTGTCATACCGTGATAATGAGAATATTGAGATGGTGTATGCGCATGGCTGTGTGGATTTCACAGCGACCCTGTGTGGATTTCACAGTGGTGTGGTATGACAGGTGCGAATCTCTGGGTCTAATCAACGCACGAGTCTCCGGAAATAGTGGTCAAGTGTCTGGTGTGATGAGTCAGTGGAAAGTCTGACGTGAGAAATGTGAAATTGAATTAATAGACACTTGATTGCTGATGTGAATTGAAATACTCTTGGATTGATTTGTGAATTTGGGGATTTCCTGATAGTCTTGTGGAATATGGAAATGTGATGGCTGATATTGACACGGTTCATGGATGTTGTGAAGTTCTTATGTATGCTCTTGATTCAAAGTTTTTCCTAAATATATAGCTTACCCTGTATTTTGTTTCTGTGGATGTCCTTCTTAAAACTGTGATGATCGTGTATCTTTACACGGGAGCAGATGAGGTTGCAGGAAGTGGGATTCCCCTGTGAGTGATCGCCGGAAGGAGATCGCCTATCTCTGATCTGTTAGGCGATCGCCCGTTTTTGTTTTCTGATAGGAGATCGCCAGTATGATAGGAGATCGCCTGTCTGATGGGAGATCGCCGTTTCTGTTAGCAGATCGGCTGTTTGTATTATTTGCAGTTTTTATGTTTAAGTTTTGGAAAAGGACCGTTTTGTATCAAACTCCCTGCGAGGAGAGACTCATTTGTATATATGTACAATTATGTTTATTTCAATATATTTGTTTTACCGTTACTTCATATTACAAAAAAAAAAAAAAAAAAAAAAAACATGCGAAATGTATTTGGCGGGATGTTACAGAAGACATGTGGATCAAGAAGAGTAAAGGAAGGAAAGTGTAGCTTAGAAGTACGAGATCGCCGTTCTTGAAGGCGGAGGCGATCTCCGACTTCTCTAGTACATAATTGCCTGTCGCCTAGACTACCCATGCGGACATCGCCAGGGCGCGAGGTGCAGACATCACCAGGGCGCGAGGTGCGGACATCGGCAGGGCGCGAGGTATACGGACATCGCCAGGACGCGGGGCATGCGGGCATCGCCAGGGCGCGAGAGGCATGCGGGCATCACCGGGGCGCGAGAGACCTGCGGGCGTCGCCTGGTCTAGACATCGGTCGTCTCCCAGAGAGAGACATCGGTCATCTCCCAGAGAGAGACATCGGTCGTCTCCCAGAGAGAGACATCGGTCGTCTCCCAGAGAGAGACATCGGTCGTCTCCCAGAGAGAGACATCAGTCGTCTCCCAGAGAGAGAGATCGGTCGTCTTCCAGAGAGATAGATCGGTCGTCTTCCAGGTTGAGTCATCGGTGGAAGGTTAACGCACGATGTCGTATTTCACGCAGATGAAGTGGGGCCCAGGCCCCCAGCATGAGCGTCTTGCATGCGCGACACGTAGTCAGGGAGCGTACTTCAGAACAGTGGCTCCAGGGAAATTGGTACGGAAAGTGACCCAAAACCCACGTGGTCACACTGTCCAAGGAAGGGTGCAGGCAAGCTTTTCCTGCAGAGTGGGCGGCGGCAGCGGAAATTGTGGAACAAGTTGGTCTAGTTTTAAAAAAACCCACTCCTGAGGGAAAAAGAACGTTGCAGTGGTTCAAGAGTGAAAGAGTGAGTTTACTGCCATTCTTCTCTTTTCTCTCCTTTCACAGTGCGATTCAGGCATCCTCAAGCACCAGTACGACGAACGACGACTGCCCTTAGAGCACCTGGGAGGTTCTCTGCAAGTTCTCCAAACCAGACGCTAAAACAGAGCTAAGGCATCTTTAAGCTTCGACGGGTTTTGGAACTCCTGGTGTTTTGCGCAAGTCCAGGTGTAAGGACCTGTAAAATTAAATTGGAATAAAAGGAATATATTTTAAATGAATTCTAAGTATGTTTTTATTTAAAATAAAAAGGGAGGAAAGTGTAGCTTAGAAGGCTATGAGATCGCCTGGTTAGTACATAATCGCCTGTCGCCTAGACTACCCATGCGGACATCGCCAGGGCGCGAGGTATGCGGACATCGCCAGGGCGCGAGGCAAGCTGACATCGCCAGGGCGCGAGAGGCATGCGGGCATCGCTAGGGCGCGAAGCATGCGGGAAACGCCAGGGCGCGAGAGGCATGCGGGAATCACCGGAGCGCGAGAGGCATGCGGGCATCGTCAGGGCGCGAGGCATGCGGGCATCGCCAGGGCGCGAGAGACATGCGGGCGTCACCAGGGATTGACATCGGTCGTCTCCCAGAGATAAAGATCGGTCGTCTCCCAGAGAGAGACATCGGTCGTCCTCCAGGATGAGTCATCGGTGGAAGGTTATCGCGCGATGTCGTGTTTCACACAGATAAAGTGGGACCCAGACTCCCAGCATGAAACGTCCTGCAGGCGCGCCACGTAGACAAAAAGGGTGGTTCAGAATAGTGACATCAGAAAGTTGGCATGCGCCAGAGACACTCGCGGTCGTACTGTTCAGGGCAGTGGTTGGCATGCGCAAGAAGACAAAAAGGGTGGTTCAGAATAGTGACATCAGAAAGTTGGCATGCGCAAGAGACAACCGTGGCTGTACTGTTCAGTGAAACGTACACTCAGGCTTTTCTGCAGAGGGGGTGGTGGCAGCAGCATGCGTGGACAAGTAGGCTTGGATTCAAAAACCCACTGCGGGGAGGCAAAGAACGTTGCAGTGGCTCAAGAGTGAAAGAGCGAGTGCATCTTCATCCCTCTCTTTTCTCCTCTTCGCGCTGCGATTCAGGCAACCTCAAGCACCAGTACGACAAGCGACGACTGCCCTTGGACACTTGGGAGGTTCTCTGCAAGTCCTCCAAACTAGACGCTAAAACAGAGTTAAGGCATCCTTGAAGCTCGTTGGGTTGGAGCTCTTAGTGAAGTTTACGCAAGTCCAGGTAAGGGAAGCTAGCTTTGTTTTTCAATAAAAGCCGTAGATTAGCTGTTTCTGTAGTGAGGGCGACGTGGTCGCCGATTTTAAGCTCTATTTTGTGATGCTCTGTTCTATGTGTTTGGGCGACGTGGTCGCCAGTTTTAAATACAGCTTTCGAAATCCCCTATTTTAGTGTCGTTGAGACTGTTTGAGACTTAAATGTGGAATGCATGTGATATTCGAAAATCTGAACCTTTGAAATGATTGTTGCTGTGATTTGAATCATTCATTTGAGTGGTATGACGTGTTGAATGTTGTGAATGTGGGATCAAGGCATAGTATTTTCAGGAAAGAAAATACCGTGTAAGATCGTGTGTAATGTGTATTGACTAGGGGCTTGTCTAGAAGGAGATATCTTGACTCTGCTGATATAATGGAATCACGTAGATGAAGTTATTCAGTTGTGGAGAGTCGAAGGAGGTTCATATGTATGGGTGAGTCATGTGAAAAAGAACGAGCTCGGCCTGTTATATGAATCAACCCTGTCATACCGGGGGAGTGATGATATTGAGATTTTGTATGCCCATGGCTGTGTGGATTTCACAGCGACCCTGTGTGGATTTCACAGTGGTGTGGTATGACAGGTGCAGATCTCTGAGCCTGAGTCAACGCACGAGTCTTCCGGAAGTAGTGTCAAGTGTCTATGTGTGATGAGTAAGTGGAAGTCTGACGTGAGAAATGTGAAATTTTGAGAATTTTTGATAGACACTTGATGGTTGTGTGATATGAATGAGAAAGTGATGGACTCTTGAGAATGGTTAAAAAGGGCCGATCTACGTTGGTTGTGCAGTTTATAATTTCAAGTTTTAAAAATATCTAGCTTACCCTTTGTATTGTTCTGTGGCTATTTTCTCTTAAAACTGTGATGATCGTGTATTTTACACGGGAGCAGATGATCTTCCAGGGAGTAGAGCTCCTCAGTGAGTGGTCGCCGGAAGGAGATCGCCTGTTTCTGTCTCTACGTGGTGATCGCCTGTTTTCTGTTCTGATAGAAGATCGGCTGTTTTGGGTCTTCTGATAGGAGATCGCCGGTTTATGTAGGGAGACCGCCGGTTTCATTTTATTTGGCTGTATTTTGTTTAAGTTTTGGAAAATTGACCGGTTATGTATTAAACTCCCTGTGAGGAGCAACTCCATTTTATATAAATACGTATGTTCACTTCAATATTATTGTTTTACCTTTATTTCATTTTATATTTGTGAAAAGGATTTGGCGGAATGTTACACCAGGTAAGGGAAGCTAGCTTTATTTTCAATAAAAGCTGTAGATTAGCTGTTTCTGAAGTGAGGGCGACGTGGTCGCCGGTTTTTCAACTGTTATTGCAAAATCCCCTGTTTTGGATGTGATCGCCGGTTTTAATACTGTTGTTCGAACTCCCCTGTTTAATGTCGCTCTGAACTTGTTGAGATTGAAATGAAAAATGTATATGCTATTCGAAAACCTGATCGGTGGTATGCTTGTTCTTGTGAGTGGGGTTGTTTAAGAAAAGATTCAAGGTATTCTATGATGGATTTATTCTTTATGTGTGGAATGATGCTTTGAGTGTTGTGGAGGTGGGATCAAGGCATAGTATTTTCAGGAAAGAAAATACCGTGTAAGATCGTGTAAAGTGTGCAATGACCGGTGATTCGTTTTATGAGATATCCTGACTCTCCTGATGTAATGGAATCACATAGATGAAGTTATTCAGGCGTTGAGAGTCGAAGGAGGTCCACAGGTATGGGTGAGTTGTGTGAAAGAGAACGAGCTCGACCCGTTGTGTGGATTAACCCTGTCATGCTAGGATAGTGATAATATTGAGATTCATTTATACGCTTGTGAATGTGTGTGATTTCACAGCGACCCTGTGAATGTGTGTGATTTCACAGTGGTGCAGCATGACAGGTGCAGATCTCTGAGTCTAGTCAATGCACGTGTCTTCCGGAAGTAGTGTCAAGTGTCTATGTGTGATGAGTCAGTGGAAGTCTGACGTGAGAAATGTTGAGAAATTGTTGATAGACACTTGATGGAATTATGTGAATTGAACGACTCTTGAGGAAATTGTGAAATATGTGATTACTTGATGACTGTGTGATATGAATGAGAAAGTTGATGGTTTTACGTGGGTGTCTTAAATTTGTTTTATCTTGATTTTTAAGTTCATATTTAAACTCTCTTTCAAATATCTAGCTTACCCTGTGTTTGGTTCTGTGGCTGTTTTTCTTAAAACTGTGATGATCGTGTATAATTTACACGGGAGCAGATGATGTTGCAGGAAGTAGAGCTCCTCAGTGAGTGATCGCCGGAAGGAGATCGCCTGTCTCTGTTTCTGTTAGGCGATCACCCTTTTTCTGATCTCTGATAGGAGATCGCCTTTTCTGTTAGGAGATCGCCTGTTTTTTTCTATTTTGCTGTATTTTTGTTTAAGCTTTGGAAAATTGACCAGTTATGTACTAAACTCCCTGTGAGGAGCAACTTCATTGTATATAAATACGTATGTTCACTTAAATATTATTGTTTTACCTTTATTTCATTTTATATTTATGAAAAGGATTTGGCGGGATGTTACACCCCCAGTCTCAAGCTGTTAACTTGTTTCAGCGAAGAGACTAAGTAATCGGCCTGGCGACCTACGTGGCGTTGCGCGTAAGGACATGAACAGTGCGCTGAGGGGACATTTCACCAACCCCCTTTTATCTGTAGACACGTGGCTGCATCAACGGTCTGGGATTCTTAACGTTTGCGCTCCTTACGGCTACGTTAAATCCCTTCAAAATCCCGCGCCACTTCACTGTTTCATCACTTTGCATTCCAGCCTTCATACCTTCTAACTTCTCTCGCACGCTTCTGTCCTACTCCAACCCCTACGCTCGCGACCCTTCAACTTCGCTCACGCAAAGGTATAATCTTTACTCTCCCTTTCTGCTTTCACCTTATGATTCTGCTTCTCTTCACATCTCCTGATGGAAGAGGCCCAAGCCCAAGCCAAAGCCCAAGCTCAGGCCCAACAACTAGGTCCATGGAAAAGAGTATTTAAGAAGATTGGGACTCTGCTACTGATGGCAGAGAAACTTTTCTTTACATATTCAAGGACCCCTCAGAGGACCACAAGGAGTAGAGCCCAAGCCATGGGAGCTGAGCATCAATTAATTTCAGTTTATTTGTAATTTCAGTAGAGTAGGGTTCATTTAGCACAATAGGGGGTGTATTTAACAATTTAGCTTGTACCTAGGCCTTTTAGGGTAGGAATGTAGCCCTACCTTCTAGAAGCATGCTAAGGGGCTGCATTGACCTTTAGTCAACACCCTAGCAGCCCCCTCTTTTATGTATTCCCCATCCTACCCTTGCTCCTTACTCTCCAAGGCACCATCTCCTATAAATAGGGTGCTTTGGCTCATGTTTTTTTTAAGATCAATTTATATGAGTAAATGCTGCCAAAATTATGCTAGCTTCTACTCTTTGTCTAGTCTCTCTAGGTTAGACACTTTGATCTTCATCTTCACCTTCCTCCAAGTGATTTGGCCTAACCTATCACTCTCCATACCTTTCATGCACCTACAAGGAACCCATAACTCTATATGAGTCATCCTTGACCCATATCATCCATAGCTTCCACCACCTTTTTACCTCATATTTTAAGAAGAACAAATGGTCATGAAGAACAACCTATCATCTCCTAACTACGCTAGGTCTGTTTACGATTTCTGCATTTTAGGGTTTCTGTTCTTCTTTTCTGCGTTCGTTCTTCTTTTGAGTCTTTGTCTGCCATATTTTCGTCATCATTTTCTTCTAAAACCCTTTTCCTTCTTCCTGCCTCTCATTTGTTTTAGATTCGAGATGGCCAGAACCAAAACCACTTCCAACCCTCCTCCAACCGTAGCGGTTGATTACAGGGCCCTCTACCCCTGGGCTTCTGAGGATCTCCTCGCTGAGACCTCCAAACTCACCTCCACTGAAGATGGGAGGAAGCACAAGGATGATGAAAACGAGATTAAAGGGCGCGTCTTCGACAGGCAGAGCGACGCGTACATCTCAGTGCGTCCTTGCACCGAGGGTGAACCTGTCTGCACCGACAAGCGATGCAATGGCGGGGAACCCTTCTTCTTCTTCTATGCCACTATGTTCAAACGAGTCAAGGTCTGTCTTCCCTTCACCGGGTTCGAGAGGGCTTTGCTCACAGAGTTGAACGTAGCGCCCGCCTAGCTGCACCCCAACAGCTGGGCCTTCATCAGGGCGTTTTCCATACTTTGCAACAACCTAGGGTTCACTCCCTCGGTAGATGTATTTCTATACTTCTTCGAGGCGAAGAGCCCTAGGAAAAGGATTTGGGTAAGCCTTAACGGAGTGGCTGGGAGGGTTCTGCTCACCCTCTTTTCTCAATCATATAAAGGCTTCAAGGGGAAGTTCTTCCGAGTCTGCTGCAGCTCCTACGACTCCACCATGCTCGATGGGTTCCCGCTATATTGGGTGGAGAAGTTGAAGTTTAAAAAGCCTCGCGGACTCGAGGAGCTGACGCCCTTGGATCGCGAAGTGTGCCAAACTCTCTCCAGCTGGGGAGTGGTGTTCGACACCACCCAGCTGATTAGGCACGAATATGATGCCGAGACCTTCAGCGTTTACCTTGGTACATTGTCTTTTCTCGTTTCTACTTGCTTCTATGTTTTACGCTTCACCCTTCTCACCCTTCCTTGTTGTATACTGCAGGTATGGTGTTAGAAGCTGAGAAGAAGAAAAGGCTGGCTGATGTGCTGAGTCGCCACACTGCGGGTGGCTGCCCCAGAACCAACTACTGAGAAGTCAAAGAGGGAAGCCCCAGTAGAGATCTCTGAGGACAAGGACACCTTCTCTGGCCTTGTCTTTAAGAGGAAGAGGGTGGAGGTTGCTGCAGAGGTCTCCTCCGCAACAGAGGGGCAACCTCCCTCCTTTAGGGAGCACCCTCCCAGTGCTTCATCTCCCCCTGAGCCAATCTTAGCGCTCGAGGGTGGAGGGGAGAGTGCCTCTTCAACCAGCCAAATGCCTCCTGCTCCCGAGCTGCCTCCCCTTCTCTAGTGGGCTCTTGCGTAGATGCCTGGCCAAGCTGCCATGGAGGCCATGGACGGGAACTCCCTGGGGGACCTCGACGAAGTTGATCTGTATGTGTTTAGCAATCAAGCTTTATATGGCCACTCATCGCCCTTAGGTGTAACATCCCGCCAAATCCTTTTCATATTTATATAAAATAAAGATAAAACAAAAATTTTGAAGTGAACATAATTATATATATATGTGTAATAAAATTTCTCCTCGCAGGGAGTTTAATACATAATCGGTCAATTACCAAAAATTAAACAAAATACAGCAAAATAGAATAACAGGCGATCTCCTAACAGAAAACAGAAGACGGGCGATCGCCTAACAGAAACAGAAAAACGGCGATCTCCTTCCGGCGACCACTCATAGAGGAGCTCTACTACCTGCAACCTCGTCTGCTCCCATGCCAAAAATACACGATCATCACAAGTTTAAGAAAACAACCACGATACAGATAAAAGGGTAAGCTAGATATTTTTCAAAACTTTAAATATGAAAACTTTATATCAGTAGAAAACATAAATCTTCACACCATTCATAAACTATATCAATTTCAACCATCAACATCCCCATATACCACAAACTCGTCAAGTGTCTATTCAATACATTCAATACTCATGGTTCACATGTCAGACTTTCCACTGACTCATAACATATAGACACATGACTCTACTTCCGGAAGACTCGTGCGTTGACTCAGACTCAGAGATCTGCACCCGTCATACCACACCACTGTCAAATCCACACAGGGTCCCTGTGAAATCCACACAGCCATGCGCATACACAATCTCAATATCATCACTCTCCCGGTATGACAGGGTTAATTCATATAACAGGTCAAGTCAGTTATCTTTACCCATACATATGAACCTCCTTCGACTCTCCACAACTGAATAACTTCATCTATGTGATTCCATTATATCAGTAGAGTCAGGATATCTCCTTCTAGACAAGTCCTTAGTCAATGCACATTACACACTCCAAAGACTCCATAGGGAGTTGATGGACAAGCTCCAAAGACTCCAACAAAAGAATATGAGTGTAGAAGAGTATAGGCAAAAGATGGAGCTCTATATGATGAGAGCCTCTATTAGAGAGTGGTATCACCGCACGCCCTTTGAGTGGGCAACTCCTCTTCTTTTGGTTTGAAATCATGCGGGGCGCATGCGTAACGCTCTCGCTGGGAGCCTGGGTCCCAGCTTAACACGTGTTGGCAAGACCCCGATGACCAACCTTCTTCTGGAATCATGCGAGGTGCATGCGTAACGCTCTCGCTGGGAACCTGGGTCCCAGCTTAACACGTGTTAGCAAGACCCCGATGACCATGCACCGACCGAGTGCTCTGGTTCGAGTGCACCTATGTCTGATCGTCCTTTGGGTGCACCAATGAATGATTGCGTTCTGCTTCTTAGTGATTAAACGCGAAGATGATGTCTTGCTTTGGGAAAGAAGACTTTTTCTTGTTGGCCCCTATCGGTCGTCCGTGCTCGCGTCTGGGGCGAGCAGGCTCCAACCGATCACTTGCACTTTCATCCGGGGCAAGTGGGACTTGAAACTGGAAAAAATGTGCACACTTGGTATACTGAAATCTTTTTTATTGGGTGGCCTCGTTAAAAACCCTCATCGGGAAAAGAGTGCCCCCTAATCTGTTCAACTATTTACAGTATAAACATTGGGTGTGTGTACAGTGCGAGAACGCATCTACTTTATAACTTAACTGAAGTAGAATCTCAAGTGTGTAGCGTTCCATGTTCTGGGGATAGGTGCTCCATCTAGAGTCTCTAGCCGATAAGCTCCATTCTCCAACGCCTCAACTACTCTATATGGACCCGTCCACTTTGGAGATAACTTGTTCTCCATCTCATTCTGGTGTGCTTTCCTCATCACCAGATCGTCCTCTTGGAAACGCCTGGGCTTCACCTTGGAATTGTGCCTCCGTTCTACTCTTCTCTTGACAGCTTCAGCACTAACCCTGGCTCCTTCTCGCACTTCATCCAGGAGGTCCAGATTCACCTTTCGCTCTTGATTGGACTCTTCGACGATAAAGTTCAGGAATCTACGGGAGCTCTCCTGTATCTCCACGGGGATCATAGCATCCATCCCATAGACAAGACTAAAGGGTGTCTCTTGGGTGCTAGACTGTGGGGTGGTATGGTACGACCATACAATTCTGGGAACCTCTTCTGCCCAATTCCCCTTGGCTTTCTCTAATCTTCGCTTCAGTCCCCTAAGCAGCACTCGGTTGGCTGACTCCACCTGCCCGTTGGTCTGCGGGTGTTCTACTGAGGCGAACACTTGTTGTATCTTCAGTTCTTCACACATTTTTCTCAGCTGATGGCTGGTGAACTGAGTGCCGTTGTCGGATACCAGCCTCTTGGGTACTCCGAAACGACAGACAATATTCTTCCAGACAAAATGCTCGACCTTCTGAGCGGTGATGTGGGCCACTGGTTCCGCCTCCACCCATTTTGTGAAATACTCGATGGCCACTATGAGGAACTTCATCTGCCTGATCGCCAGAGGAAAGGGTCCCAGGATGTCGATTCCCCACGTGTGAAATGGCCACGGGCTATGGATGGACTTCAACTCCTCCGGGGGTGCCTTATGCCAGTCTGCATGAAGTTGGCATTGTTTGCACCGCTGAGCGTACTTCACACAGTCTTCTTTCAGCGTTGGCCAGTAATACCCTGCGCGGAGGATCCTACTTGCCAAAGCGCGACCACCGACGTGGCTTCCGCACACCCCTTCGTACAACTCTGACATGAGTCTGGTGCATTGCTCTCCATGCACGCACATTTGTACTGGATGGGAAAAGCCAAATCTAAACAAATTCCCATCGATTAGAGTAAACTTACTCGAGCTCTTCTTTATCTTCTTTGCCTCTGTTGAGTCCAGTGGGAGCACACCATCCTCTAGGTACAACTGGTATGGCGTTATCCACGTATCGGGCCCCTTGACAGCGCAGACTTCCATCGCCTCTTCGGACCTTGCCGGTCGCGCCCTCACTCTCGGTGCTTTCAGCGTTTCTTGAGTCAGGGACCGATGACTGATCGCTAGACGCTTCACCGACTTGGATACTTGAAGTATTTGATTGTCTGATATGAACGCTCGTGGTACCTTTAAAGTCTCTTGAATGACGGTCCTCTGTTTTCCCCCCTTGCCTGAGCTGGCCAGCTTGGCAAGCAGATCTGCTCTGGCATTTTGCTCGCGGGGTACATGCACCAACTCAAACTCATCGAAGGACGTCTTCATGAGCCGGACGTACTCCAGGTAGGCTGCCATCTGAGGATCTTTCGCCTGGAACTCCCCTGTAACTTGCCCAGTGACTAGCAACGAATCACTCTTAGCCACCAGACTTCTTGCTCCCATCTCTTTTGCCAGCAACATTCCTGCGATCAGGGCTTCATACTCCGCCTGATTGTTGCTAGCCTTGAAGGCAAAGCGAAGGGATTGTTCGATCAGCACCCCGTTCGGACCTTCTAGAATGACTCCAGCACCGCTTCCCTGCTGGTTGGAGGAGCCATCCACTGATAAGACTGATGTGAGTTCATTATGAACCTTTCTTGGTTTGGGTTGAGTTGATATAGGTTTCATTGTATTCATGACACTTTCAAGAATTAGGATCAAAATTCTAAAGAACAATTAATAGAGTTTCTACTCAAGAAAACAAAGGTTCATACTAAAAACACATGAATAGGTAACTTGTAGTGTAAGATAACAATGGAATATGAATGGGTAATTCAAGAAGAGTACCAAACTTCAAAGGAAACACAAGAACAACATAAGAACACCAAGAACAAGTGAAAATACTGATTGAAATTCAATAGGAATTAGAAAATCACAAAAAAATTCATCAAAGAACAAAAACCCATGGATGGAAAACAAGAACAACACATGTATATGGAAACCCATGGTTTGGACGAAATTAAAACAGCAAGAAAACAAGGAAATAAACCAGCAAAGTGCAGAACAATGGCAGCAAATGAAAGGAAACAACTCATGGAAAAGATTGAACCGATTAAAAATGGAAAAACTACAAGAAAACACAAATGGGTATTTTTAGAAGATGAATAGAAATGACTTATGTGGTTGTAGCTTTTTGGAGATGTGATTCACGCCACTTGGAGGGTGGTTATTCCAAGATGAGTGGGTGGTGCCGCCACTTGAGAGTCTCCAAAGCTCACAAGATAAGACATGAAGGAGAAGAAGAGACAAGTCTCACAAACTCACTCTCTCTCAATTTCAAGATAGTTTCTTTTCTTCTAACTTTCAACTTTCTTTTATTCAAAGTACCAAGCACCCCTATTTATAATGGAGAGGGCTGGTCATGTTACAAAGGGGAAGGAGTGGGAAGAGTCACTCTTCTAGCTCCTTCTAGTGCCTAAGAGAGAAAGGAGTAGAAAAGTCACTTTTTCCACTTTTTCCTAAAAAAAGTGCCTAAAATGCCTTACATTTAGAGGTTTCTTTTGGTTTTCCTCTTTGGCATACTCCTAAGGATATTTCTATATTATTTACAAATTTATACAAGAGTATTTAAAGATTTATTTATACTACTATCTTTTGAATTTTCAAGAGAACCCAAAATGTTCTACTTTTTAAGAAGACTAGTAAGAAGAATTTTAAATGCTTGGGTGGATGACCTCTTCCTCCATTAGTAAAATCCTCTTCTACTTGATCTCCATCATGCTCCCCAGGTTGGAGAGAATTCGTCCACGAATTCAGAATCCCTACATATAACAAAGTCAGTTTGCTATCAAATAAAGCAGTGGATGATAATAAAGGCAAACTTGACTTAGCATTATGAATCATTGGGATGTTGGAAAAAGAAGTCCTATAGACAAACCATGTTGGAAAAAAATGTGTGGGAATGATTATTTTCTTAGGAAAAATTCCCTTTAAAGGGTAAAAACCATTAGTAGGTGTTCTCGCCGGTTGACTCCGCCGTCAGCTGAATCTGCGACACTCACACACCTCCTTCCTCACCTTGGTCTGTGCTCGATTCCGCACCTGCAAAAGAGAAAGGGGGGCGCCCTCGCGGCCGTTGTAGCTCCGACGCTCAAGTCAATATGGGGCAAGAAACATCAAAGTATTAATTCTCTATGTGTTTAGGTCTAGAAACTGCGTACCTCTGTGAAGTATATTACTGTTCCTTATATAGCCTGGGCTGTGCCGCTAACCCTAATTAGGGTTTACTGCGCTGCTAGCCATATTTAGGGTTTACTGGAATACCCTTGCGCCGCTGTCACCCTCTCTCTGCGGAGCAGGTGATGACCGATCACCCCTCTCTGTGAGAACAGGCTGATGACCGATCTCCCTCTCTCTGCGGGAACAGGCTGATGACCGATCACCCCTCTCTGTGAGAACAGGATGATGACCGATCACCCCTCTCTGTGAGAACAGGCTGATGACCGATCACCCCTCTCTATGAGAACAGGCTGATGACCGATCACCCCTCTCTGTGAGAACAGGCTGATGACCGATCACCCCTCTCTATGAGAACAGGCTGATGACCGATCACCCCTCTCTGTGTTCCGGACGACCGAGCTCTGGCCACTACACAAGCCCCCCAGGCTCGAGTTGTGACTTGCTTCAACGAAGAGCCTTACAGCTCGCCCAGTCGACCTATGTGGCATGACTCGACGTGGTCCACTGCTGATGACCGACCGGATCACAAGCCCCCCAGTCTCAAGCTGTTAACTTGTTTCAGCGAAGAGACTAAGTCATCGACTCCTTTACTATCTGCTCTCGGTGCCCGAGGACCAGCATTTGGCATCATCGCCAGAGACTCCTCTGATCTGGTACTCGCCGAATTATCTTTGGGCGATTTCCTTTCTCTTACTCTTCTTGATCCACGTGCCCTCCTCAAGCCCCGCTCTAAGAAGCGGAGGGTGAGGTCTTTCTCATCTCGCCTCACTTGCTTAAAGGCAAGGAGGTCTTCCTCTGCTGCCTCAGCCTCGCTGTACAAAGTCGAGGTGAGGACCTTTTCTGTGAACCATACTGTTCTTCTCCTTTCTTTAATATGGTAGAAGAGGTTCTTTTTACAGTTTAACACAAATATGTCTCTCTAAATTCTTCTCTTTATTGGGTGACCTCGTTTAAAAGAGTGTCCCCTAGACTGAAAAATACGATTGTGTTAAAACATGTATCTATTAACTGAAATAAAACTTGGAGGCGAGCTCCGCTGGGAGGCGTGCTCCTCTGGAAGGCGTGCTCCACTGGAAGGCGTGCTCCTCTGGGAGGCGTGCTCCTCTGGAAGGCGTGCTCCAGTGGAAGGCGTGCTCCTCTGGAAGGCGTGCTCCACTGGAAGGCGTGCTCCTCTGGGAGGCGTGCTCCTCTGGAAGGCGTGCTCCAGTGGGAGGCGAGCTCCTCTGGGAGGCGAGCTCCTCAGGGAGGCGAGCTCCTCAGGGAGGCGTGCTCCTCAGGGAGGCGTGCTCCAATGGAAGGCGTGCTCCTCTGGAAGGCGTGCTCCACTGGAAGGCGTGCTCCTCTGGGAGGCGTGCTCCTCTGGAAGGCGTGCTCCAGTGGGAGGCGTGCTTCGCTGGAAGGCGTGCTCCACTGGGAGGCGTGCTCCACTGGGAGGCGTGCTCCTCTGGGAGGCGTGCTCCAGTGGGAGGCGAGCTCCTCTGGGAGGCGAGCTCCTCAGGGAGGCGAGCTCCTCAGGGAGGCGTGCTCCTCAGGGAGGCGTGCTCCAATGGAAGGCGTGCTCCTCTGGAAGGCGTGCTCCACTGGAAGGCGTGCTCCTCTGGGAGGCGTGCTCCTCTGGAAGGCGTGCTCCAGTGGGAGGCGTGCTTCGCTGGAAGGCGTGCTCCACTGGGAGGCGTGCTCCTCTGGGAGGCGTGCTCCTCTGGGAGGCGTGCTCCTCTTTCAAACCCCCCTGAGATGGTATAGATTTCCCCATGAATGGGCACCTCGTGCCTCTCGTCTCCTGTTGGGTTTGTTGCCGCCGTGTCTCCCTGTGGTTCCTGCAGGTAGGGCGCTAAAAAGCCGCTTTTTACCAGGTCATCCAATTGATAACCCAAGCAGAGGCAATTGCGCAGATTGTGGCCTTGGGCTTGATGGAAATCACACCAATGGCTTTTCCGAGGTCCGACATGTCCCTCGGCCTTCTGGGGAGGCTTCAACTTGCTTGCCACCTCAGGGATTGTGATGAGCTCCTTGAGGCCGACCTTGAAGCTGTGCCGGGGTGGTCTGGGCCTTGTGGACTCGTAGGGTGCGTGTCTATCCTTCCTCTCTGCGGCCACAAGCACCCTTAGGGGTTGGGCGCGTACTGGGGCGCGAGGTTTGGAGAGGTCGCCCCTTGTACGCTTTTCGGCGACTCTTCCTTCTGCCGTGATGTGGGCGAGCGCCCTGCACTGTATCTCATCAAATGTCCTTGCTGGACATCGTATGAGTGCGTCGCTGAATGGTCCAGGAAGGATTCCCCTCTCGAAGGCATGCACTATCACGGCGTCGTCCTTGGTTGGCAGTCTCACCACCAATGCCGCGAACCGGTTGAGGAAATCCTTCAGTGGTTCTTCCTGGAACTGCTTTACATCAAAGAGGTCGAACGCAACCGGCATCCGAGCCCGATTGACAATGAACTGCCTTTTGAACAATTCTGCAAACTGCTCGAAGGATGTAACGTGTCCGTCTGGGAGTCCCACGAACCAGTTTAGCGCTGTCCCTGCAAAGGTACCCATGAACAGCTTGCAGTGCATGGCATCAGTCCCCCCAGAGATCATCATCTGCGTATGGAACGCTGTGATGTGGGCTTCTGGATCTTCTACGCCTGTAAAGGTAATCTTTGGGATTACGAAAGACGCTGGTATTACTGTCTGCATGATCTCCTGCGAGAAAGGCATAGGTCGGGGCCTGGCTGGAGGCATGGCCCCCTGTCCCGCTGCGGCCCTTTCTCCCATTCCTCTCCTCAGTTCCTCGTTGGCTCTCCGCAGCTCCTCATTCGCCGCCAAAGACGCGTTCAGGTCGGCCCTAAACTGCTCCTGCTTTAAGGCCTGATCAGCGCTGGAGGCGGTGAACGCCTGCTGGAGATTGCGGATTGTCTCCATTAGCTCCTGGATGGTGGCGGTGTGATTACCATCGCCTCCTCCAGTGGCACCTTGCCTAGTGCTTCTCATGCTGTCTGGCTTTCCTCTTCACAACTGTGGATGGGACCTTGATTTACTCGGCCCCACGGTGGGCGCCAATGTTCTCGCCGGTTGACTCCGCCGTCAGCTGAATCTGCGACACTCACACACCTCCTTCCTCACCTTGGTCTGTGCTCGATTCCGCACCTGCAAAAGAGAAAGGGGGGCGCCCTCGCGGCCGTTGTAGCTCCGACGCTCAAGTCAATATGGGGCAAGAAACATCAAAGTATTAATTCTCTATGTGTTTAGGTCTAGAAACTGCGTACCTCTGTGAAGTATATTACTGTTCCTTATATAGCCTGGGCTGTGCCGCTAACCCTAATTAGGGTTTACTGCGCTGCTAGCCATATTTAGGGTTTACTGGAATACCCTTGCGCCGCTGTCACCCTCTCTCTGCGGAGCAGGTGATGACCGATCACCCCTCTCTGTGAGAACAGGCTGATGACCGATCTCCCTCTCTCTGCGGGAACAGGCTGATGACCGATCACCCCTCTCTGTGAGAACAGGATGATGACCGATCACCCCTCTCTGTGAGAACAGGCTGATGACCGATCACCCCTCTCTATGAGAACAGGCTGATGACCGATCACCCCTCTCTGTGAGAACAGGCTGATGACCGATCACCCCTCTCTATGAGAACAGGCTGATGACCGATCACCCCTCTCTGTGTTCCGGACGACCGAGCTCTGGCCACTACAGTAGGTATGGAAAAATCATCCCTAACATTTTTCAACCAATATGGAGTGCAAGTAGGATCTTTTGGTAATGAAAAAGACAAAGAAGAAGAATACCTTGGATGCTCAAATTGAGGCATAGCATGAGTTAAAAAGAATGATTTAGTTGATAAGGTATTATGACTCATTTTATCATTTTCTTCTTTTTCATTTTCTCTTTTATTTTTCATTTTTAATTGGTCCTCATGAACTTCTTGTGGAGAGAGGGGTTTTAAGGTAACCTTGTGCCCTTGGAAGGAAAAAGACATTATATTGGTGAGGCCATCATGTAAAACATGTCTATCAAATTGCCAAGGCCTCCCTAAAAGAATATGGGTTGCTTCCATAGGCACAACATCACATAAAACCTCATCTTTATACTTTCCTATTTCAAAATTTATGAGGACTTGTTTATTAACCATGATTTCTCCCTTTTTAGTAAGCCATTGGAGCTTATAGGGCTTGGGATGAGAGATAGTGGGTAAAACAAGCTTATCCACCACTCTTGTACTAGCCACATTTGTACAACTACCCCCATCAATTATCATGGAACATAACTTTTTGTTGATAAGGCACCGGGTATGGAAAATATTTTCTCTTTGGGTATCATCCAAAGGTTTTTGAATTGTGCCCATCATGCGCCTTATCACCAATAAGTCACCTTCACATTGTATTTCACATTCATTATCACTAGGGCTAGGGGAAGGGGAGTTAGATTTAGAAGAATTATCACTATGTTCACTTACAACTAAACCCCCTTTTATCATCATGGTTCTTTTTGTTGGACAATTTGCGGCTATATGACCATAACCTAAACACTTAAAACATTTCTTACTTGAGGTTTTGGTTGGTGATTTATTAGTTGAAGTGGAAGGCTTTGAATCCTTGGATTTGAAAGATGAATCTTTAGAAGGAAATTTGGACAAAGACTTGTTTTTATTTTCCAAGAGTTGTTGTAATAGCCATCATTATGAGTATTTTTGAAAGCAAGTTTCTTTGCAATTTGGGTTTCAACCTTGATGGCAAGGTGAACCAAGTTTTCTAAAGAAGAGTACTCATAAAGTTCAACAACATCTTGAATGTCCCTTCTAAGACCACTTACAAATCTAGCCATCTTAGCTTCATCACTTTCATGTATATCAACTTTAAGCATAAGCGTTTCTAGCTCTTTAAAATAAGCATCCACACTTAGCGTGCCTTGGTGAAGCCTTTGGAGCTTCAACAATAGGTCTTTCCTAAAGTGTGGTGGAACAAATCTAGCGCGCATACACTCTTTCAAATTGTTCCAAGAAACCACGGGAGGTCTCTTGTTTAGCCCAATGTCCATAAGAGTTTTATGCCACCATTGCATGGCATAGTCTAGAAATTCTAAAGTAGCTAGTTTTACCCTTTGGTCTTCTTGGACCTCATGTACATGAAAGATTTGTTCAACCTTTGCTTCCCACCCCAAATATACATTTGGATCACCTTCACCACTAAAGCTAGGTAATTTTACAAAAGGCATATAAGGCTTTGCCACATGTTGGCGCCTTTCTTCATAATGATGATGCCTCCTCCATTGGGTTTCATCTTCATGTCCATGATAGTTGGAAGAAGTTCTTGATGAATGCCTTGAAGAATGGCGTCTTCTATGGTGTGTATGGCTGGACCTTTCATTAGTCACTTCAAGCCTTTGCAATCTTTCTTCCAATTGTCTTATAGCTTCATCTTTTTGTGCAAGTGACCTTTTGGCTTCTTTTAATTCACCAAGAATGAAAGCTTTTTGTGGAGAGTGTGGTTTGGAAGATTCTCCACTTGACTATTGAGCCATTTTCAAAACAGTACAGCAAACACAAATAGCAAACAATTAAAGAAAACAAGGTTAGAAAACAAAGAAATAAGTGGTGCGGTTTTGGTAAAAAAAATTAAGGCACTCAAAATCACTCCAAGAAATTATACTTCCCTCAATCAAGCTTCTCTTGTGGAATGGAGTAACCTCAAATGAAAGATGCCAAAGCACTCAACCACTCATCCAAAAATAACCACCACAAAACTTAAAGAACAATAAAAGACAAGCAAGAAAAGGTACAAAACAAGAAAGGGTAGTGCAAAAAGAATATAAGATATATGACAAGACTTAAGGAATGAAAGACAAGCAATAAAAGGTACACAATAAGACTCAAAATATACTCACTAAACTTTATAATCAAGAAAGAAAGTACAACTCATAAACTTGTCAAAATACAAGGATCAAAAGTTCCACAAAGTAGACAACAATTTGCCAATCACTATGAATCCAACTTTGGTATGAAAATTAATGTGCAAAAGAATGAATAGATGCAAATACCAAACTGTTTTGAAGGATTTAAAAACAGAATTGGTTCTGTTTTGTTCTGTTTCAGTTCTGTTTTTTTTTTCTTTTTTTTTTATACCAAATGGAACTTATGTAGTGAAAGAACCATAATATGCATCATATGGAAGTTGAAACATCAATCAAATTGCACAAAAATTTTATGAAGGATTCAAGACAATTGAAACCTTGAAATCAAATGTTTGGAACCTCCAATCACAAGTACTAAAACAAATTCAAGAGAAACACAAACTTTCAAAATCAAAAGCAAGCAAGTAGAGACAAGATTTGGACACCTAGAACACTATGAACATAAAACTCAAAGCAAAAAGTATGATCAATGAAAAGGCACAACTAAAACATATTCAAACCAAACAAAAGTGTGAATATAAGGTGCTGGAAAAACAAGAAACAAGAAATTATAGGTGCTGGAAAAAAAAAATTGCCCAAAAAGAAAGTGTCTATTCAACTCACAATCAACAAATCAACACCATGGCTCTAGATACCACATGATGTGAGTTCATTATGAACCTTTCTTGGTTTGGGTTGAGTTGATATAGGTTTCATTGTATTCATGACACTTTCAAGAATTAGGATCAAAATTCTAAAGAACAATTAATAGAGTTTCTACTCAAGAAAACAAAGGTTCATACTAAAAACACATGAATAGGTAACTTGTAGTGTAAGATAACAATGGAATATGAATGGGTAATTCAAGAACAGTACCAAACTTCAAAGGAAACACAAGAACAACATAAGAACACCAAGAACAAGTGAAAATACTGATTGAAATTCAATAGGAATTAGAAAATCACAAAGAAATTCATCAAAGAACAAAAACCCATGGATGGAAAACAAGAACAACACATGTATATGGAAACCCATGGTTTGGACGAAATTAAAACAGCAAGAAAACAAGGAAATAAACCAGCAAAGTGCAGAACAATGGCAGCAAATGAAAGGAAACAACTCATGGAAAAGATTGAACCGATTAAAAATGGAAAAACTACAAGAAAACACAAATGGGTATTTTTAGAAGATGAATAGAAATGACTTATGTTGTTGTAGCTTTTTGGAGATGTGATTCACGCCACTTGGAGGGTGGTTATTCCAAGATGAGTGGGTGGTGCCGCCACTTGAGAGTCTCCAAAGCTCACAAGATAAGACATGAAGGAGAAGAAGAGACAAGTCTCACAAACTCACTCTCTCTCAATTTCAAGATAGTTTCTTTTCTTCTAACTTTCAACTTTCTTTTATTCAAAGTACCAAGCACCCCTATTTATAATGGAGAGGGCTGGTCATGTTACAAAGGGGAAGGAGTGGGAAGAGTCACTCTTCTAGCTCCTTCTAGTGCCTAAGAGAGAAAGGAGTAGAAAAGTCACTTTTTCCACTTTTTCCTAAAAAAAGTGCCTAAAATGCCTTACATTTAGAGGTTTCTTTTGGTTTTCCTCTTTGGCATACTCCTAAGGATATTTCTATATTATTTACAAATTTATACAAGAGTATTTAAAGATTTATTTATACTACTATCTTTTGAATTTTCAAGAGAACCCAAAATGTTCTACTTTTTAAGAAGACTAGTAAGAAGAATTTTAAATGCTTGGGTGGATGACCTCTTCCTCCATTAGTAAAATCCTCTTCTACTTGATCTCCATCAAAGACCCATCGAAAAACTACGCCTTCTGCAGGTGTCGCGACCGACGACAGCTCAACCACGAAGTCGGCGAACACCTGCCCCTTGATCGGTCCTCGGGGCTCGTACTGGATGTCGAATTCTGAGAGTTCCACAGCCCACTTGACCATCCTCCCTGCTACGTCTGGCCTCTTCAACACATTCTGGATGGGCAAGTCCGTCATGACCACTATGGTGAAGCTGTGGAAATAGTGTCTGAGCCTTCTGGCTGAAAAAACTACCGCCAGTGCTGCCTTCTTCAGGGTCTGATACCTCGTTTCTGGGCCTCGCAGTACCTTACTTACAAAATACACAGGTTTCTGGACCTGACCTTGCTCTTGTACCAGGACCGAGCTGACCGCCCTTTCTGTCACAGCAAAATACAAGCGAAGAGGGGTGCCCATTTGCGGTTTACACAATACTGGTGGGCTCGCCAGATACTCCTTCAGCTTCAAGAAGGCTTCTTCGCATTCCGGTGTCCACACGAATCTACTGTTGCGCTTGAGACATTGGAAAAACGGATGACCCTTCTCTCCTCCAGCAGACATGAACCGTGACAAGGCGGCCAACCGACCAGTGAGTTGCTGCACCTCCTTCACCGTCGTTGGGCTCCTCATTGCCATGATTGCCGCGCACTTCTCCGGGTTCGCCTCAATTCCACGCTCCGTTAGGAGGAAACCCAAGAACTTCCCAGCCTCCACACCGAATATGCACTTCTCAGGGTTGAGCTTCAACCCATACTTGGCGATGGTGGTGAAAAGTTCCTCCAGATCAACTACATGGTGCGCCTTCTCTCACGACGTGATCACCATGTCATCTACGTATGCATGCACGTTCCTTCCAAGCATGGGCGAGAGCACCCTATCCATAAGTCTCTGATAGGTAGCTCCTGCGTTCTTCAACCCGAATGGCATTACCTTGTAGCAGTAGCAAGATCGTTCCGTCATGAAAGCAGTCTTGCACTCGTCCATGGGGTGCATCCTTATCTGGTTGTAGCCTGAGAAGGCGTCCAGAAAGCTGAGGAGCTTCCCCCCTGACGTGCTGTCCACCAACGCATCTATACTAGGGAGAGGGTAGGAGTCCTTGGGGCAGGCCTTATTGAGATCAGTGAAGTCCACACACATCCTCCACTTGCCATTTGACTTCTGCACCAGTACCACGTTTGCCAGCCACTCGGTGTAACATCCCGCCAAAATAAAACCATACATACATGTATAATGAAAATAAAGGTACACAAATAATATTGAAGAGTACATGATAATATATATATAAGTAATGAAGTTGCTCCTCTTAGGGAGTTTAATACATAACCAGTCAAATGTTTTCAAAATTTAACGAAATTCAATCAAATACAACAAGACCGGCGGTCTCCATACATGAACCGGCGATCTGGTAACAGAAGGCCCCAAAACAGGCGATCTGCTAGCAGGACATAAAACCGGCGATCACCACCAAGAGATAGAAACCGGCGATCTCTTCCTCGGCGACCACTCACTAGGGAGCTCTGCTTCCTGGAAGATCATCTGCTCCCGTGTAAGTTATACACGATCATCACAGTTTTAAGAGAAAAACAGCCAACGAGCAGAACACGCAGGGTAAGCTAGATATTTTAAGGAGAGTTTAAATAAGGATAATTAAATTAAAATCGAGGTAAAAAATTTCAAGATATTCACGTATCGCTATCAAGTTTCTCATACCCTTCACTTGATCGCCCAGAAATCACACATTTCACAATATTTTCAAGAGTCATTCTATTTCACAAACTGCATCAAGTGTCTATAAATTTCAAGTTCCTCATTTCACATGTCAGACCACCACTGACTCAGCACACAAGACACTTGACACTACTTCCGGAAGACTCATGCATTGATTAGACTCAGAGATCTGCACCTGTCATACTAAACAGCTGTAATGTTTCCCAGCTATGCGCATCAACACAAATCTCGATCTCAAGTTCATCATTCTCACAGTATGACAGGGTTAATCCATAGAACAGGCCGAGCTCGTTCTTTTTCACACGAGTCACCCATTCATATGAACCTCCTTCGACTCTCACCAACTGAGTAACTTCCTCTATGTGATTCCATTACCTCAGCAGAGTCAGGATATCCCCTTAGGAATCACCGATCAATGCACATCCTACACGATCTTACACGGTATTTTCTTTCCTGAAAATACTATGCCTCGATCCCACATTCACAACACCCAAGACATCATACCACTTAAATAAATGATTCAAGTCACAGCAACATTTTCGTTTCAAAGATTCAGATTTTTCGAAGATCACCTTTAAGCTTCAACAGTTCAAAGTAACACCAAAAACAGGGAGTTCGCAAACATCGCCCAAACCGGCGACCTGATTCAAAAACAGGGTATTTCGAAGTTTGTATTTAAAAACCGGCGACCACGTCGCTCAAAAACACACAGAACAGAGCATTCACGAAGATGAAAACGAAATCGGCGACCTCGTCGCCCTCACTTCCGAAATAGCTAAACTACGACTTGTATTGAAAATGGAGGCTAGCTTCCCTTACCTGGACTTGCGCAAACACCAGGAGCTCCGAAATCCAACGAAGCCTAAAGAACGCCTTGGCTCTGTTTTTGTGTCTGTTTTGAAGGACTTGCAGAGAACTTCCCAGGTGCTCTAATGGTGGCTGCCGCTCGTCGTACTCTTATGTGAAGGTGCCAGAATCGCAGCGCGAAGGAGAGAAAAGGAGAAGAATGGAGGTAAACTCACTCTTTTGCTCTTGAACCACTGCAACGTTTCTTTTTCTCAGAAGTGGGTTTTTGAATCTTAAACCAACTTGCCCACAAAAGCCGCTGCCACCACCCACTCTGCAGGGGAGTTTGCGTGTACGCTTCCCTGAACAGTACAACTACGCGTGCCTCTGCGCAGGCTAACACTCTGAGGTCACTATTCTGAACCACCCCTTTTGTCTACGTGGCGCGCGTGCAGGACGTTTCATGCTGGGAGTCTGGGTCCCACTTTATCTGTGTGAAACTCGACATCGCGCGATAACCTTTCACTGATGACCACTGGCGCGAAGACTATCCACCGATGACCTCTCGCGCGAAGGCTATCCACCGATGACATCTCGCGCGAAGACTATCCACCGATGTCCTCTCGCGCGAAGATTATCCACCGATGTCCTCTCGCGCGAAGACTATCCACCGATGTCCTCTCGCGCGAAGACCAACCCCCCGATGTCCTCTCGCGCGAAGACTAACCCCGCATGCCTCGCGCCCTGGCGATCACGTGTAGCCTAGGCGACCGGTGATTATGTGTTAACAAGGAACTCTTGTAGTCTTCTAAGCTACACTTTCCTTCCTTTTTATTTTAAATAAAAACATACTTAGAATTCATTTAAAATATACCCTTTTATTCCAATTTAATTTTACAGGTCCTTACATTCTCCCCATCAAGAAAAAATTTTCGTCCCCGAAAATTGAATTACAAGGAAAAGAGGTATGGATAAGCCTCTCTCATGGGTTCTTCTAACTCCCAAGTTGAATCCCCCGATCTCTCATCCCACACCACTTTCACCATGTTGATGGTCTTGCCTCTGAGCTGTTTACTTTGCCGATCGTCAATCCTGACTGGTTTTGCTTCAAAGGACAAGTCATCCCTGATCTGCACATCGTCCACTTCCAGAACATGACTAGGGTCTGCCATGTACTTCCTCAGCTGTGATACGTGAAAGACATTGTGCAGATTCGCTAGATGGGGAGGTAGGGCGATCTCATAAGCCACTGGACCAACCTTTCTTAAGATCTGATATGGTCCCACGAACTTAGGGGACAACTTCCTTGACGTGATCGCCCGTCCTACACCCTTGGTTGGTGTCACTTTCATGAACACGTGGTCTCCAGCAGCAAACTCCAAAGGCTTTCTCCTCTGATCTGCATAGGACTTCTGCCTACTCTGAGAAGCTTTCATTTTGCTTTGTATCTGTTTCACCTTCTCGGTCGTCTGCTGAATCAACTCTGGCCCAACCAAGACTGCCTCGCCCTCCTGGTACCAACATAAGGGAGTTCTGCATTTCCTCCCATACAGGGCTTCATATGGTGCCATCCCAATACTGGCGTGGTAGCTATTATTATAGGTAAACTCCACCAGTGGCAACACCTCGTCCCAACTTCCCAATTGATCCAAGATGCACGCCCTCAACAGATCTTCCAAGGATTGGATCGTTCTCTCTGACTGACCATCTGTTTGGGGATGATATGCAGAGCTCATCCTCAACTTAGTTCCCAAGCACTCTTGCAAGGTCTGCCAAAACCGTGAACTGAACCTGGGATCTCTATCTGAAACGATGCTGGAAGGCACTTCATGCAACCTCACTATTTCTTGGATGTATAACTGTGCCAGCTTGGCCATAGGCATCTTCATATTCACTGGAAGGAAGTGGGCACTCTTCGTCAGCCTATCAATGATAACCCAGATTGCATCATGACCCTTTACCGATCTGGGTAAATGGGTGACAAAATCCATGGCGATGCTGTCCCATTTCCACTCAGGGATATCCAGTTGCTGCAACAGCCCGCCAGGTCTTTGATGCTCTACCTTCGCCTTCTGACACGTTAAGCAGGTTGCAACATACTGGGCGATGTCCCTCTTCATGCCCGACCACCAAAATGACTCCTTCAAGTCATGATACATCTTGTTCATGCCTGGATGAAGGTTAAGGCGACTCTTATGACCTTCTTCTAGGATCATCTTCTTCAACTCTTCATTTGCAGGTATGCAAATTCTGCCATTAAATCTCAAGATCCCATCATCGCCCATTACAAAGTCTCTCGCCTGATCTGTCCCTAGTGACTCCATAGTACGCTTCAGACTAGGGTCCTCCAACTGCTTATCCTTTAACATCCCAAGGAAGTCATTAGTTATAGCCAGCTTACTACAACTAATGTGATTTACGTGAAATTCTACTCCAAGGTTTAAGTCTCTGAACTGCTCGATCAGTTTCTGCTCTTTCATCATCATGGTGGCGACTTGTATTGATTTCCTACTCAAAGCATCTGCCACTACATTGGCCTTCCCTGGATGATACATGAGTTGAAAATCGTAGTCCTTTAGAAACTCCATCCACCTTCTTTGTCTCATGTTTAGTTCCTTCTGATCGAACAGGTATTTCAGGCTCTTATGGTCACTGAACACCTGGAACCGAGCTCCATATAAATAGTGCCTCCAGATCTTCAAGGCAAAAACCACAGCCGCCAACTCTAAGTCATGCGTAGGGTAGTTTCTCTCATGAACCTTGAGTTGCCTTGAAGCATATGCAACCACTCTCTTTTCTTGCATCAAAACACATCCCAAGCCCTGATGTGAAGCGTCACAGAAGACATCAAAAGGTCTTCCTACCTCGGGGATCACCAGCACTGGGGCACTGGTCAACCTCTCCTTTAGTTCCATGAAGCTTTGCTCACATCGGTCGGTCCAAGCAAAAGGTTGGTCCTTGCGGGTCAGCTGTGTTAAAGGAGCCACTACCTTGGAAAAATCCTCAATAAACCTCCGATAGTAGCCCGCCAAACCCACAAAGCTTCTTATCTCAGTGACTGTCTTAGGACGTTCCCACTGCAGCACTGCCTCCACCTTGGCTGGATCCACCGAGATCCCCTGGGCAGATATCACGTGTCCTAGGAAGTTGACTTCCTTCAGCCAGAACTCACACTTGGAGAACTTGGCATAGAGTTGCTTCTCTCTCAGTATCTCCAATACTGTCCTCAGGTGTTCCTCATGCTGTTCCTCGGTCCTTGAATAAATGAGTATGTCGTCTATGAAGACCACCACAAACTTATCCAAGAAAGGGCGAAAAATCCTATTCATGTAGTCCATGAACAGGGCTGGAGCATTGGTGACTCCAAACGGCATCACTACATACTCATAGTGCCCATACCGAGACCTAAAAGCTGTCTTTTGAACATCTTCAGCTTTTACCAAAATTTGGTGGTACCCCGATCTCAGATCAATCTTGGAGAACACCGAGGCCCCATGTATTTGATCCATCAAATCATCAATCCTAGGTAGGGGGTACTTGTTCTTGATGGTCAACTTGTTCAACTGCCTGTAGTCTATACACAACCGAGACCCTCCATCCTTCTTCTTGACTAGGAGCACTGGAGCTCCCCATGGAGATACACTGGGTCTGATGAATTGTTTCTCCAGCAACTCTTCCACTTGCTTCTTTAATTCCACCAACTCGGCTGGTGCCATCCTATAGGGCGTCATAGACACTGGTCCAGCCCCAGGTACCAAATCAATAGAGAATTCCACTTCTCTCTTAGGGGGTAACCCAGGTACCTCTTCTGGAAATACATCCGTGAAATCTTTCACCACGTGTATTCTGCTTACGTCCCCTTCATTCTTCACCTCCAACCGAGCTAGCATCACGAAGCACCTCGCCCCTTCTTCCAACTCTGACTGCCCTTGCTGAGCAGATATCACATCTGACTCTGGGAGGTCTGGAAACGCTACCTTCTGCCTACCGCAGTCTATGAGAACGTGATTGGCAGCTAACCAATCCATTCCCAGGATAACATCCAGGTCCTGAAGAGGTAGGCAGATCAAGTTCACTTTGAATCTGCGTCCCTCTACTATCACTGGACATTCGGGGCAAACTGTAGAGGTCAACACCTGTCCTGACGCAGGTGTAGAGACCAACAGTTTGAAAGGTAATTCCTTCACTAGGAGGCCCAACTCGGCTACACACAGGTTTGACACAAAGGAGTGTGTCGCTCCAGAATCAAACAAAGCTTTTACACCTCTACCAGCAATAAAACAAACACCTTGGATGAGGTTACCTGACTGAGATGCCTCTGTTCCAGACATGGCAAACACTCTCCCTGTTGCCTGAGGTCTGCTGCCTTCGTTTCTCATCTGCTGGGAGCCACTGGGTTGGGTCACCCCATTCCTGCTAGGGCACTCTCTAGCAACGTGCCCTGTCTTTTGGCAGACAAAACATCTCCTCTCTGAAGTCTTCTTGAAGCATGCATTGGAGGCGTGTGGTCCACCACAATGGAGACACTTGGGTTTCCAAGGTTGCTGCTGCTGAAACTGGGGAGGTGCTGCTCCTGCCCGATGTGGTGGAGGTCTCGCATAGGGCTTGCTTTGTGGGTGCTGTGCCTTAGCTTTCCCACTGGAAGGACCTCTGGGGTGTGACCTGATCACCCGAGAATCACCCTTTTCCAGGGTCTCCACCATCTTCGCCTTTTCTACTAAGGCGTGAAATTCCCTGATGCACATCGGGGCTATGGTCTTCTTCAGCCCATGCTTCAGCCCCTCTTCGAACTTCCTACACCTCCAGGCCTCGGAGGTCGCCTGGGTATAGAACCGGGCGAGGTACTCAAACCGAGCAGCATAGGCGTTTACTGACATATCCCCCTGCTCCAACTTTAGGAACTCAGCTTCCCTCGCAAACTTGGCGCTGTCTGGGAAGTATTTCTCCAAGAACCTCACCCTGAAGCTCTCCCAATCCAATACATCCTCTCGGGCCTCCATCATCTGCTGAGCTCCCATCCACCAGAACTCAGCTTCTCCAGTTAGTAGATAGGTGGCAAACAACAGTTTCTTCTCTTCAGGGCAGGAGGTCGCCCTAAAGATTTTCTCCAACTCTCTGACCCACTGATCTGCCTGATCAGGGGTAGCATTCCCACTGAACTTGGGTGGGTTGTGTCGCATGAACTCGGTCAGTCCCATCTGTTCTTGAGGCTGACCGACGTGGGAGTTTGTTTCCGCAGATCGAGCAGTTTCCCAGTGTTGCATTGTAGCTTGATGGTTCTGTGCCATCGCTGCATTCTGCTGTTGAATGGCAGTTGCCATCATCTCAATGGCCTTAGCAATCTGGCTCATCTCCGAAGAAGGTTGGGGAGGGGTAGAAGGTCTACGTGCCATCTCTCTTCGTTTCAGACTTTGAATCTGTAGGTTTTCTATATTCCCTACAACTATAAGAATGAGATCGATCAGAAATCAATTCATTCAGGAGGTACCATCTAGACCTTACAAAGGTCAGCATCTCAAAGTCATTAAGAATTTGAGTTCATCAACAGGATTATAACACTCCTAACTTCAAACAAAACACCAGAACAGTTACTGGTGTGCAATCATCAATCCAAACAACCACTCTCAGTCAATTACAAGAACACTCAATAAATCACACCAGAATTCAATGTAGGCTAAACATCAAACCTCTGGAATTAAGATTAAGAATCATCCCGATCCAGTTATGAGTGTGCACCCTCATCACTTTATCAAGATCCTCTCATTCTTAGTACCAAGATTTTCAATTAGGGCATACATTCTCTAAGGCACACACAAAATTTCAATACAAAAACGTTTTGAAAACCTTTCACTATAGTTGTTATTTGAAACTCAAATAGATTTTATGAGCAGAAGAAACACAATGGATCCACAGCCCTCAGGTCATCCTAAGGACGAACTGCTCTGATACCATTAATGTAACATCCCGCCAAAATAAAACCATACATACATGTATAATGAAAATAAAGGTACACAAATAATATTGAAGAGTACATGATAATATATATATAAGTAATGAAGTTGCTCCTCTTAGGGAGTTTAATACATAACCAGTCAAATGTTTTCAAAATTTAACGAAATTCAATCAAATACAACAAGACCGGCGGTCTCCATACATGAACCGGCGATCTGGTAACAGAAGGCTCCAAAACAGGCGATCTGCTAGCAGGACATAAAACCGGCGATCACCACCAAGAGATAGAAACCGGCGATCTCTTCCTCGGCGACCACTCACTAGGGAGCTCTGCTTCCTGGAAGATCATCTGCTCCCGTGTAAGTTATACACGATCATCACAGTTTTAAGAGAAAAACAGCCAACGAGCAGAACACGCAGGGTAAGCTAGATATTTTAAGGAGAGTTTAAATAAGGATAATTAAATTAAAATCGAGGTAAACAATTTCAAGATATTCACGTATCGCTATCAAGTTTCTCATACCCTTCACTTGATCGCCCAGAAATCACACATTTCACAATATTTTCAAGAGTCATTCTATTTCACAAACTGCATCAAGTGTCTATAAATTTCAAGTTCCTCATTTCACATGTCAGACCACCACTGACTCAGCACACAAGACACTTGACACTACTTCCGGAAGACTCATGCATTGATTAGACTCAGAGATCTGCACCTGTCATACTAAACAGCTGTAATGTTTCCCAGCTATGCGCATCAACACAAATCTCGATCTCAAGTTCATCATTCTCACAGTATGACAGGGTTAATCCATAGAACAGGCCGAGCTCGTTCTTTTTCACACGAGTCACCCATTCATATGAACCTCCTTCGACTCTCACCAACTGAGTAACTTCCTCTATGTGATTCCATTACCTCAGCAGAGTCAGGATATCCCCTTAGGAATCACCGATCAATGCACATCCTACACGATCTTACACGGTATTTTCTTTCCTGAAAATACTATGCCTCGATCCCACATTCACAACACCCAAGACATCATACCACTTAAATAAATGATTCAAGTCACAGCAACATTTTCGTTTCAAAGATTCAGATTTTCGAAGATCACCTTTAAGCTTCAACAGTTCAAAGTAACACCAAAAACAGGGAGTTCGCAAACATCGCCCAAACCGGCGACCTGATTCAAAAACAGGGTATTTCGAAGTTTGTATTTAAAAACCGGCGACCACGTCGCTCAAAAACACACAGAACAGAGCATTCACGAAGATGAAAACGAAACCGGCGACCTCGTCGCCCTCACTTCCGAAATAGCTAAACTACGACTTGTATTGAAAATGGAGGCTAGCTTCCCTTACCTGGACTTGCGCAAACACCAGGAGCTCCGAAATCCAACGAAGCCTAAAGAACGCCTTGGCTCTGTTTTTGCGTCTGTTTTGAAGGACTTGCAGAGAACTTCCCAGGTGCTCTAATGGTGGCTGCTGCTCGTCGTACTCTTGTGTGAAGGTGCCAGAATCGCAGCGCGAAGGAGAGAAAAGGAGAAGAATGGAGGTAAACTCACTCTTTTGCTCTTGAACCACTGCAACGTTTCTTTTTCTCAGAAGTGGGTTTTTGAATCTTAAACCAACTTGCCCACAAAAGCCGCTGCCACCACCCACTCTGCAGGGGAGTTTGCGTGTACGCTTCCCTGAACAGTACAACTACGCGTGCCTCTGCGCAGGCTAACACTCTGAGGTCACTATTCTGAACCACCCCTTTTGTCTACGTGGCGCGCGTGCAGGACGTTTCATGCTGGGAGTCTGGGTCCCACTTTATCTGTGTGAAACTCGACATCGCGCGATAACCTTTCACTGATGACCACTGGCGCGAAGACTATCCACCGATGACCTCTCGCGTGAAGGCTATCCACCGATGACATCTCGCGCGAAGACTATCCACCGATGTCCTCTCGCGCGAAGATTATCCACCGATGTTGTAACATCCCGCCAAAATAAAACCATACATACATGTATAATGAAAATAAAGGTAAACAAATAATATTGAAGAGTACATGATAATATATATATAAGTAATGAAGTTGCTCCTCACAGGGAGTTTAATACATATTCGGTCACTTTTTCAGAAAGCGTAAGCAAAATACAACAAAATGGAAGAACAGGCGATCTCCTAACAAAAGGGCGATCTCCCATCAGACAGGCGATCTCCTATCATACCGGCGATCTCCTATCAGAAAACAAAAAGGGGTGATCGCCTAACAGAACAGAGATAGGCGATCTCCTTCAGGCGACCACTCACCGAGGATCTCCACTTCCTGCAACATCATCTGCTCCCGTGTAAATTATACACGATCATCACAGTTTTAAGAAAAGGCATCCACAAAACGAAAATGCAGGGGTAAGCTAGATATTTGAAAGAGAGTTTAGATATGAACTGAAAAATCAAGATAAAACCAATTGAAGACACCCACGTAAAACCATCAAGTAAATCACATATTTCACAATTTCCTCAAGAGTCTTTCTATTTCACAAACTGCATCAAGTGTCTATCAATTCAGTGTTTCTCATTTCTCACGTCAGACTTCCACTGACTCATCACACAAGACACTTGACACTACTTCCGGAAGACACGTGCATTGACTAGACTCAGAGATCCGCACCTGTCATACTACATTGCTGTAATGTTCCCACAGCTGTGCACATAACCATAATCTCAATCTCATCACTCTCCTAGTATGACAGGGTAAATTCATATAACAGGTCGAGCTCGTTCTTTTTCACACGACTCACCCATTCATACGAACCTCCATCGACTCTCAACGCCTGAATAACTTTATCTAAGTGATTCCATTATACCAGGAGAGTCAGGATATCTCATTATAGAAATCACCGATCAATGCACATCCTACACAATCTTACACGGTATTTTCTTTCCTGAAAATACTATGCCTTGATCACACATTCACAGCAGTCAACACATCATATAACACTTAAATGAATGATTTCAATCACAGCAAAACTCACTCCAAGGTTCATGTTTTCGAATATCACATTTACATCTCAAACAGTTTCAAAACAACACCAAAACAGGGGAGTTCGCAAAAACAACGCCAAAACCGGCGATCTCGTTCAAAAACAGGGGATTATGCAATAACAGTTGAAAAACCGGCGACCACGTCGCCCCATCACCAAAACAGAGCATCGTGACAATAGGATTTCAAAAACCGGCGACCACGTCGCCCAAGCACATAGAACGGAGCATCACGAAAACAAAATATGAAACCGGCGACCACGTCGCCCTCACCTCAGAAACAGCTAATCTACGGCTTTCATTGAAAATAAAGCTAGCTTCCCTTACCTGGACTTGTGCAAACACCAGGAGCTCCGAAATCCAACGAAGCCTAAAGAACGCCTTGGCTCTGTTTTTGCGTCTGGTTTGAAGGACTTGCAGAGAACTTCCCAGGTGCTCTAATGGTGGCTGTCGCTCGTCGTACTCTTGTGTGAAAGTACCAGAATCGCAGCGCGAAAGAGAGAAATGGAGGAGAAAGGAGGTAGCTCACTCTTTCGTTCTTGAACCACTGCAACGTTTCTTTTTCTCAGAAGTGGGTTTTTGAATCTTAAACCCACTTGCCCACAAAAGCCGCTGCCACCACCCACTCTGCAGGGAAGTTTGCGTGTACGCTTCCCTGAACAGTACAACTACGCGTGCCTCTGCGCAGGCTGACACTCTGAGGTCACTATTCTGAACCACCCCTTTTGTCTACGTGGCGCGCGTGCAGGACGTTTCATGCTGGGAGTCTGGGTCCCACTTTATCTGTGTGAAACTCGACATCGCGCGATAACCTTTCACCGATGATCACTGGCGCGAAGACTATCCACCGATGACCTCTCGCGCGAAGACTCTCCACCGATGTCCTCTCGCGCGAAGACTCTCCACCGATAACCTTCCGCGCGAAGACTCTCCACCGATGACCTTCCGCGCGAAGACTCTCCACCGATGACCTTCCGCGCGAAGGCTATCCACCGATGACTCATCCTGGAGGACGACCGATGTCTCTCTCTGGAAGACGACCGATGTCTCTCTTTGGCGATGCCCGCATGCCTCGCGCCCTGACGACGTCTGCATCCCTCGCGCCCTGGCGATGACCGTATGCCTCGCGCCCCGGCGATGCCCGCATGCCTCGCGCCCCGGCGATGCCCGCATGCCTCTCGCGCCCCGGCGATGTCCGCATGCCTCTCGCGCCCAGGCGTTGCCCGCATGCCTCGCGCCCCGGCGATGATGTGTAGTAGGCGACCGACGATCACGTGCCAGGCGATCTCATAGTCTTCTAAACTACACTTTCCTTCCATTTTCATTTTAAGTACAACCATACTTCGAATCCATTTAAAATATATCCTTTTATTCCAGTAATATTTTCCAGGTCCTTACAATCTCCCTAACAACAAAAATTTTCGTCCTCGAAAATTGAATTACAAGGAAAGAGATGTGGATAGTCCTTTCTCATGGTTTCTCCTAACTCCCAAGTGGAATCACCCGATCTCCCATCCCACACCACTTTCATCAGGTTGATGGTCTTACCTCTGAGCTGATTACTTTAGCGATCGTCGATCTTGACTGGTTGCTTCAAACGAACAATCATCCCTGATCTGCACATCGCCCACTTTCAAAAAAATCGTGACTAGGGTCTGCCATGTACTCCCTCAGCTGTGATACGTGAAAGACATTATGCAGGGTTGCAAAAAGGGAAGATAGGGCGATCTCATACGCTACAGGACCTATCTTCCTCCAGATCTGGTATGGTCCAACAAACTTAGGAGACAGCTTCCTTGATTTGATAGCTCGTCCTACACCCTTGGTTGGTGTCACTCTCATAAACACATGGTCTCCAGCAGCAAACTCCAAAGGTCTTCTCCTCTGAATCTGCCGACTTTGAGAAGCTTTCATCCTGCCTTGTATCAGCATCACCTTCTCGGTTGCCTGCTGAACCAACTCTTACTACTCCACTACTTCATCAAATTCCATTGTACATCCCTGCATATGGGATATGCTGCTCCATTGAGCGCCAACTCTAGCATTCACACTCTACTCCCAACCTTGAAGACTTGGTCGAGCATTTCCACAACTAGGCTCTTAACAGAACCAGGCCTAGCCTCCTTAGAGAAAAGCGAGCATGATCCCTTCATCGGAAGGAAAGAGAACAACTGCCTACTGCTCATGCCCCCTAGCTAATACAAACTAGGATCTGAAATATCCTTCTAGGAATCAACTTCTGCATCTTGATCAAAACCATCCATCGACATCCCAACTGCTGATCTAATTCTCACGCTCCCTAAAGGAACACCTTACATACATCTCTTCACCACCACGATTGATATTTCAAATGAGCTCGGCTTCTCCCAAGTTCCGAGTCATATTTGGATACAAGAATATCTTTCCATTTCCCTTTCTCATCACTCATCATCCACCATTTCCATTTCACCAGAAGAGCAAAGTTAAATTTTCTGTTATCCCTTAAATTATTCATTTACTGGTATGCAAATTCTGCCCTTAACCTTAATATCCCATCTTTACCCATTACAAAGCCCTTAGCTTGCTCGGCGCCTAGAACTCTCACAACACGCTTCAGACTAGGCTCCTCTAATTGTTCAATCAAAACTGGTTCGCCCTCCTGGTTCCCATAATAAGGGAGTTCTGCATTTCCTCCCATACAAAGCTTCATACAATCACTGTTTTCAAAACTCCATAACACTACTACCACTGCCGATTCTAAATCATAAGTAGAATAATTTCTCCCATGAAATTTGAGTTGCCTTGATGCATATGCAACCACTCTCTTCTCTTGCATCTAAAACACATCCCAAACCTTGATGTGAAGCACCACAGTAGACGTCAAAAGGTCTTCCGACCTCTGGAATTACCAGCACTGGAGTACCTCATGGAGATACGCTGGATTTGATGAAATGCTTCCCCAACAGCTCTTCCACTTGCTTCTTCAATTCTACCAACTCGGCTGGAGTCATCCTGCAAGGTGCCATTGACACTGGTCCAGCTCCAGGTACCAAATCAGTAGAGAATTCCACTTCTCTCTTAGGAGGTAACCCAGGTACTTCTTCTGGAAATACATCCATCAAACTTTTCACCACATGAATCCTTCTTACGTCCTCTTCGTTCTTCACTTCCCACCGAGCTATGATCACGAAACACCTCGCCCCTTCTTCCAACTCTGATCGCCCATGCCGAGCAGATCTCACATCTGGCTCTTGGAGATCGGAAAACACCACTTTCTGCCTACCGTAAACTATGGGAACGTGATCGGCATACAGCCAATCCATTCTTAGGATAACATCTAGATCCTGCAGAGGTAGACAGATCAAATTCACTTTGAATCTGCGTCCCTCTACTATCACTGGACATTCGGGGCAACTGTAGAGGTCAACACCTGCCCTGACACAGGTGTAGAGACCAACAGTTTCGAAGGGTAACTCCTTCACTAGAAGGCCCAGCTCGGCTACACCGACTTGACACCAAAGAGTGTGTCGCTCAGAAACAAGCAATGCTCTTATACTTCTACCAGCAATAACACAAGCATCTTACACCAAAATACCTGACTGGGACGCCTCAGCTCCTGCCATGGCAAAAACTCTCCCTGTTTCCTGAGGTCTGCTGCCTTCGTCCTTCAACTGCTGAGAACCACTGGGTTGGGTCATCCTATTGTGGGTAGGACAATCTCTAGCAACGTGTCCCACCTTTTGGCATGCAAAACACTTTCTCCCCGACGTCTTCTTGGGGCACACCTTGGCTAGGTGTGGTCCACTACAATGGAAACATTTAAGTTTCCAGGGTTGCTGCTGCTGAAACTGGGATGATGTCGCTCCCGCCCGATGTGGTGGAGGTCTCGCATAAGGCTCATTCTGCTGCTGCTGCACCTTGGCCTTCCCACTGGAGGAACTCCCTGGGTGTGACCTGATCACCCGAGACTCACCCTTCTCCAGAGTCTCCACCAATTTCGCCTTCTCCACTAAGGCGTGAAATTCCCTGATGCACATAGGGGCTATGGTCCTCTTCAGCCCATGTTCCAGTCCTTCTTCAAACTTCCTGCACCTCCAAGCCTCGGAGGTCGCCTGTGTATAAAAACGGGCGAAGTACTCAAACCGAGCAGCATAGGCGTCCACAGACATCTCTCCCTGCTCCAACCTTAGAAATTCGGCTTCCTTCGCCAACCTTGCACTATCTGGAAAACATTCCTCCAGAAACTTCACCGTGAAGCTCTCCCACTGCTGCATCGCAGCTTGATGACTCTGAGCCATCACCGCATTCTGCTGTTGGATGGCACCCGCCATCATCTCAACGGCCCTGGCGATCTGGCCCATTTCAGGAGAAGGTTGGGGAGGGGTAGAGGGTCTACGTGCCATCTTTCTTCGTTCTCAGATTTTGAAACTATAGGTTTTCTATATTCCCTACAACTACAAGAATGAGATCGATAAGAAATCAATTCATTCAAGGGGTACCATCTAGACCTTACAAGGTCAGCTTCTCAAATTCCTTAAGAATTTGAGTTCATCAACAGAAACATGAAGCTTATAACCTCAAGCAAAACACCAGAACAGCTACTGGTGTGCAACCATCAATCCAAACAGCCACTCACAATCAATTACAACCACACTCAATAAAATGAAATCGATCACACCAGAATTCAAAGTATGCTAAACATTAAACCTCTGGAATTTAGATTGAGAATCACCCTGATCCGGTCATGAGTGTGCACCCTCACCACCTTATCAAGACCCTCTCATTCTAAATACTAAGATTTTCAGTTAGGCATACATTCACTACAGCACACACAAAAAAAATTTCAATACAAAAACGTTTGAAAACCTTTCACAATAGTTGTCACTTAAAACTCAAATAAGTTTTCATGAGCAGAAGAAAACACAATGGATCCACAGCCCTCAGGTCATCCTAAGGACGAACTGCTCTGATACCATTAATGTAACATCCCGCCAAAATAAAACCATACATACATGTATAATGAAAATAAAGGTAAACAAATAATATTGAAGAGTACATGATAATATATATATAAGTAATGAAGTTGCTCCTCACAGGGAGTTTAATACATATTCGGTCACTTTTTCAGAAAGCGTAAGCAAAATACAACAAAATGGAAGAACAGGCGATCTCCTAACAAAAGGGCGATCTCCCATCAGACAGGCGATCTCCTATCATACCGGCGATCTCCTATCAGAAAACAAAAAGGGGTGATCGCCTAACAGAACAGAGATAGGCGATCTCCTTCAGGCGACCACTCACCGAGGATCTCCACTTCCTGCAACATCATCTGCTCCCGTGTAAATTGTAACATCCCGCCAAATACATTTCGCATTTTTGCATTTTCGTAATATGAAATAACGGTAAAACAAATATATTGAAATAAACATAATTGTATATATATACAAAGGAGTTCTCCTCGCAGGGAGTTTAATACAAAACGGTCGTTTTCCAAAACTTAAACATAAAGACAGCAAAATACAAAACTACCGATCTCCTAACAGAAAACGGAGATCGCCTATCAAAAAATGGCAAAAGGGGGCGATCGCCCAGCAAGAACAGAAAACAGGCGACCACATACGGCGATCACTCACAGGGGAATTCCACTTCTTGCAACCTCATCTGCTCCCGTGTAAAGATACACGATCATCACAGGTTTAAGAAAACAGCCACAGAAACAAAATACAGGGTAAGCTATATATTTAAGAAAACTTTGAATCAAGAGCATACATAAGAACTTCACAACATCCATGAACCATATCAATATCAGCCATCACATTTCCATATTCCACAAGACTATCAGGAAATCCCATATTTCACAAATCAATCCAAGAGTATTTCAATTCACATCAGCAATCAAGTGTCTATTAATTCAATTTCTCATTTCTCACGTCAGACTTTCCACTGACTCATCACACCAGACACTTGACCACTATTTCCGGAGACTCGTGCGTTGATTAGACCCAGAGATTCGCACCTGTCATACCAAAAGGCTGGAAAGTTCCCACAGCCATGCGCATCACACCATCTCAATATTCTCATTATCACGGTATGACAAGGTTAATCCATACAACAGGCCGAACTCGTTCTGTTTCACACGAGACACCCATACGTATGAACCTCCATCGACTCTCCACAACTGAGTAACTTCCTCTATGTGATTTCATTACCTCAGTAGAGTCAGGATGTCTCATTATAGGATCACCGATCAATACACCTCTTACACGACCTTACACGGTATTTTCTTTCCTGAAAATACTATGCCTCGATCCACAATCACAACATTCAACACATCACATAACACTTCAATGAACGATTTCAATCACAGCAAAACTCATACCAAGGTTCAGATTTTCGAATATCACATTTAAAATCTCAAACACTTTTGAAACAGCATAAAACGGGGGATATTTCAATAACAGATGAAAAACCGGCGATCACCTCCAGAAACCGGCGATCACGAACAAAACTGGGTTTTTAAACAAGAACATTTTTAAAACCGGCGACCACGTCACCCCCAACATCCAAACAGAACTGTTATCGTAAACATCTCACATTTCAACATCAAACACCGTGAAAGCGAAGTAAAACCGGCGACCACGTCGCCCTATCATCACAAACATCAAATATCCAGTTATCGTTGGAAAAAGACTAGCTTCCCTTACCTGGATCAGCGTGAAATCTCACTTCAAGCTCTAACCCACCGAACGTAAAGGATGCCCGAACTCTGCCTAAGCGTTCAAATCGGTAAAACTTGTAGAGAACCTTCCCCAAAAGCTCTATGGCAGTCGTCGCTCGTCTTGCTTTTGCTTGAAGGTGCCTGGGAAATACTGAGTCGCAATGCAAAGGAGAGAAAAGATGAAGGTGAACTCACTCTGTCACCTTTTATACTCCCACTGCGTTCTAAACTCACTAAGAGGAGCCTTCTGAGGCTAAGGACGTAGGCCTGCTGTGTAGCCGCCCTAGCCTACTCTCTGAGATACCTAGCATGTGAGTTTTCCTTTACTCAAGCACAAACCTGACAGTAAGGCTGCGCGGCTGACTTTGCGCACACAAACACTGTGCACTACCGTACCAACTCTCTGGAGCCACTGACTACGTGTCGCGCATGCAAGACGTTCATTCTGGTGCGTATAACAGGACGACCGACGTCCCTCCTTGGAAGACGACCGATGTCTCCTCCTCCTGGAGACCGACCGAGGTCTCCTCCTCCTGGAGACCGACCGAGGTCTCCTCCTCCTGGAGACCGACCGAGGTCTCCTCCTCCTGGAGACCGACCGAGGTCTCTTCCTGGCGATGCCCGCATGTCTCTCGCGCCCTGGCGATGTCCGCATGCCTCTCGCGCCCTGGCGATGTCCGCATGCCTCTCGCGCCCTGGCGATGCCCGCATGCCTCGCGCCCTGGCGATGTCCGCATGCCTCTCGCGCCCTGGCGATGCCCGCATGCCTCGCGCCCTGGCGATGTCCGTATGCCTCTCGCGCCCTGGCGATCATGTTCCAGGCGATCTCATGGCTTTCTAACTACACTTTCCTTCATTTTTATTTTAAATAAAAACATACTTAGAATTCACTTAAAATATATCACTTTTATTCCAATAAGATTTTCCAGGTCCTTACATAAATTATACACGATCATCACAGTTTTAAGAAAAGGCATCCACAAAACGGAAATGCAGGGGTAAGCTAGATATTTGAAAGAGAGTTTAGATATGAACTGAAAAATCAAGATAAAACCAATTGAAGACACCCACGTAAAACCATCAAGTAAATCACATATTTCACAATTTCCTCAAGAGTCTTTCTATTTCACAAACTGCATCAAGTGTCTATCAATTCAGTGTTTCTCATTTCTCACGTCAGACTTCCACTGACTTATCACACAAGACACTTGACACTACTTCCGGAAGACACGTGCATTGACTAGACTCAGAGATCCGCACCTGTCATACTACATTGCTGTAATGTTCCCACAGCTGTGCACATAACCATAATCTCAATCTCATCACTCTCCTAGTATGACAGGGTAAATTCATATAACAGGTCGAGCTCGTTCTTTTTCACACGACTCACCCATTCATACGAACCTCCATCGACTCTCAACGCCTGAATAACTTTATCTAAGTGATTCCATTATACCAGGAGAGTCAGGATATCTCATTATAGAAATCACCGATCAATGCACATCCTACACAATCTTACACGGTATTTTCTTTCCTGAAAATACTATGCCTTGATCACACATTCACAGCAGTCAACACATCATATAACACTTAAATGAATGATTTCAATCATAGCAAAACTCACTCCAAGGTTCATGTTTTCAAATATCACATTTACATCTCAAACAGTTTCAAAACAACACCAAAACAGGGGAGTTCGCAAAAACAACGCCAAAACCGGCGATCTCGTTCAAAAACAGGGGATTATGCAATAACAGTTGAAGAACCGGCGACCACGTCGCCCCATCACCAAAACAGAGCATCGTGACAATAGGATTTCAAAAACCGGCGACCACGTCGCCCAAGCACATAGAACGGAGCATCACGAAAACAAAATATGAAACCGGCGACCACGTCGCCCTCACCTCAGAAACAGCTAATCTACGGCTTTCATTGAAAATAAAGCTAGCTTCCCTTACGTGGACTTGCGCAAACACCAGGAGCTCCGAAATCCAACGAAGCCTAAAGAACGCCTTGGCTCTGTTTTTGCGTCTGGTTTGAAGGACTTGCAGAGAACTTCCCAGGTGCTCTAATGGTGGCTGTCGCTCGTCGTACTCTTGTGTGAAGGTACCAGAATCGCAGCGCGAAAGAGAGAAATGGAGGAGAAAGGAGGTAGCTCACTCTTTCGTTCTTGAACCACTGCAACGTTTCTTTTTCTCAGAAGTGGGTTTTTGAATCTTAAACCCACTTGCCCACAAAAGCCGCTGCCACCACCCACTCTGCAGGGAAGTTTGCGTGTACGCTTCCCTGAACAGTACAACTACGCGTGCCTCTGCGCAGGCTGACACTCTGAGGTCACTATTCTGAACCACCCCTTTTGTCTACGTGGCGCGCGTGCAGGACGTTTCATGCTGGGAGTCTGGGTCCCACTTTATCTGTGTGAAACTCGACATCGCGCGATAACCTTTCACCGATGATCACTGGCGCGAAGACTATCCACCGATGACCTCTCGCGCGAAGACTCTCCACCGATGACCTTCCGCGCGAAGACTCTCCACCGATGACCTTCCGCGCGAAAGCTATCCACCGATGACTCATCCTGGAGGACGACCGATGTCTCTCTCTGGAAGACGACCGATGTCTCTCTTTGGCGATGCCCGCATGCCTCGCGCCCTGACGACGTCTGCATCCCTCGCGCCCTGGCGATGACCGTATGCCTCGCGCCCCGGCGATGCCCGCATGCCTCGCGCCCCGGCGATGCCCGCATGCCTCTCGTGCCCCGGCGATGTCCGCATGCCTCTCGCGCCCAGGCGATGCCCGCATGCCTCGCGCCCCGGCGATGATGTGTAGTAGGCGACCGGCGATCACGTGCCAGGCGATCTCATAGTCTTCTAAACTACACTTTCCTTCCATTTTCATTTTAAGTACAACCATACTTCGAATCCATTTAAAATATATCCTTTTATTCCAGTAATATTTTCCAGGTCCTTACAGATGTCCTCTCGCGCGAAGACTAACCCCGCATGCCTCGCGCCCTGGCGATCACGTGTAGCCTAGGCGACCGGCGATTATGTGTTAACAAGGAACTCTTGTAGTCTTCTAAGCTACACTTTCCTTCCTTTTTATTTTAAATAAAAACATACTTAGAATTCATTTAAAATATACCCTTTTATTCCAATTTAATTTTACAGGTCCTTACACTCGGGGTACTGGATCTCTCTGATATGTCCAGCAGTAAGGAGTTTCTGCGTCTCGTCATGGATCACCTTCTTCTTCTCTTCATTGAATCTCCTTCGTCTTTGGCGCACTGGTCGCGCCTTGGGGTCCATTGACAGGTGGTGGCAAAGGAAATCAGGGTTGATCCCCGGCATGTCAGAAGCTGACCACGCAAAAGCGCCCATGTGCTTCTCAATCACACAGGCGATCTGTTCTCGGTCTTCTGCAGTGAGCGATTCCCCCAACTTAAACCTTTTTCCCCTTATCTCCATCTCTTTCCATCCCTCAGCTGGATGGGACCTCCTTTCATGGGCGATGACTGCCCTGGCGATGTCTAACTCACGAGGATCGATCACGCTCCCTGCCTCCGCTTCGACTTGAGCTACCTGAGAGCCCCCCAGCGTATCATCTTCCATTATCTGATCTGCCTGTGCCCCACGAACCACCGATCTCTCCTGGAGCACGCCTGCTGGTGGTGTTGTAGTGACATGGCAGATGCTTCTCTTCTGCTTGAGGTTGTTCTCATAACAGCGCCTAGCCTCAGCCTGATCTGACTTGATGGTAATGACAGCCCCTTCCACCGACGGCAGCTTCAACTTCATGTGCCTCGTCGATGGCACTGCGCCCAACCTGTTGAGCGTGGGTCTTCCCAACAAGATATTGTATGCAGATGGGGCATTCACCACCAAGAACTTTATCTTCTCTGTGCGGGACGCCACTCCATCGGTGAACGTCGTCCTCAGCTCTATGTAGCCCCGCACCTCGACCTGGTCTCCCGCGAAACCATATAGACACCCAACATATGGCCTCAACTAATCCGGGGACAGTTGTAACTTGTTGAACATCGGCCAGAACATGACGTCCGTTGAGCTTCCTTGGTCTACGAGCGCCCTGTGCACTCGTCTTCCCACTGTCACCAGGGAGATGACCACTGGGTCGTTGTTGTGGGGTATTACGTCTTGCAAATCAGCCCTTGTGAAGGTGATGTCTACCTCGGGAAAATGGCCTTCATCCACCGAGTCCACGGCCATCACCGACCGTGCATACCTTTTTCTCTGCGACCTGGAACACCCTCCGCCGGAAAAACCTCCCGCAATGGTCATCACCTCCCCATGCACAGGGATTTCGTGTTGCTGATCGCCAGCTTGAGACCCCGAAGCGTGATCGCCCTGCTCTCCCCGTAGGTAATCGGTCAGGAGACCTGTCTTCACCAACTCAGCGAGTTGACGTCCCAACGCCAGGCAGGTGCGGAGTGTGTGTCCGTAAGCATGATGGAACTCACACCACTCATCCTTCTTCCTTCCAAGTACCCTGTCGGTCTTCTCTGGTACTCGGAGCCTTGCAGCCACGGCAAGGATGGCGATCAGCTCTGCCAACTCTACAATGAAATCGTACCTAGGGGGCGCGTCGTGCTCCCTCGCACGCCCCCTGACCTGGTCTTTCCTGGGTGTATAGGGACAAGGCCTCCCTTGCACCCTCTTTCCTTCCTTGGTCTCATACACCCTCACCTGTTGCTGTTGTTTCCCATGACTCCCGCGTGTCACGGCAAGGAAATCGTACCTAGGGGGCGCGTCGTGCTCCCTCGCACGCCCCCTGACCTGGTCTTTCCTGGGTGTATAGGTACGAGGCCTCCCTTGCACCCTCTTTCCTTCCTTGGTCTCATACACCCTCACCTGTTGCTGTTGTTTCCCATGACTCCCGCGTGGCTTTGATGGTGCAACACTGCTTCTCTTCTCAGAGACCTCTGTCTCCGCTACTATGTGCGCCACCGCTCGTCGCCGAATCTCAGCGAAGGTGGCAGGGTGGCTCCTGATAAGCGATTCACTGAAAGGGCCAGGTAGCACGCCTTTCTTGAATGCATGCACCAGCATGCTCTCATCCTTGTTGGGCAATCTCACCACCTGCGCACCAAAGCGGTTGAGGAAGTCCTTCAGTGACTCCCCCTGGTTCTGGCGCACGTCGAACAAGTCGTAAGTCACCACCGGCGGCACTCTGTTGACTATATACTGCTCCGTGAATAGCTTTGAGAACTGATGGAAGGAGGTGATGTGGCCCTCCGGCAAGCTCACGAACCACTCCATGGCTACTCCGCTCAGTGTGCTCATAAGCATTTTGCAGTACACTGCGTCTGAACCTCCAGACAGCATCATCTGAGTGTGGAAGGCTGTCAAATGTGCCTCTGGGTCTTCCACCCCCGTGAACGACGCTTTCACTCCCACCAGGTTGGGGGCACCACCACGTTCATGATCTCGGGGGAGAAGGGCATAGGAAATGCTCTAGGGGGCGACGGCGGCATCGACGTCCTATCTTCGGATACGCGCTCATTCTGCGCCTGCAACTCCCTACGCAGCTCCTCGTTGACGCGGTTCAACTCTTCATTCCTGCTATGCGATGCAGTCAGCTCTGCATGCATCTTCTCCTGCTCAACTCTTGACGACGCGACGTTATCCTGCAACGCGCGCATCATCTCCATGACCTGCGCCATGGTCACAGTTCCTTCACCAGCAGGTGGTGGAGGTGTCGTTTGTCTGGTTCTTCGTCTCGTCACTCCTTCGTCTAGCCTTCTAACTGCTGCGCGTTCTGCTAGGAGGCTCCAGGAACCTTCGCCGGAACTCCAAATGATGCCTGCAAAACACACAGACGGCGCCTCTAGCGGCCGTTGTAGCTCCGACGCTCAAGTCAGGCAACGGGAACACCAAAACTCTCTCTCGGATCTCTCTGTGTGAGACCCGTGTGTGTGTGCCCTCAGTCCCCTTTGATTCGGAAACTGAGTGTTCTTAGTTTTTTGTTGTGTAATCTGTGTCAAAGATTGCATACCTGGTTTGGTGTTTTTCTTCCTGATATAAACCCGCGTAGCCCCTACTGGCTAGCTCTAGGGCCACTTGATCACTCTGCACTGTCGTTTCCACTTCCCAGGGCTACCTTGCATGCCAGCCTTCTTCACTTAAATGCAAAGTCTGACAGGGGAGGCTGCGTGGGTGCCTCTGTACCCCTCGACTTCTGTGCCTATCTGCCCTACCTATTCTCTAGGAACATCTTCACCGTCCACGTGGCAGACATGCAACCCCACTGGGAGACTCTAAACTTGATGGGTTCTTGTCTCAGCAGGATTCTGCATCTAACTGCGTCTTCTCGTCTTCATGCGTGGTCGTCTCGTGACTAAGGCCATTCCCTGCCTCTGGGCGCTTTACTGATCATTGGCTGCGTTGCTCACATCGCGCGGCCGATGTCGCCTCGACACACGCCGATGACCAAGGTATCTCTCACGTTGTCGTGCTCTTCTTATGGAATCAGGCGAGGTCCCTTGAGTAACGTTCTTACTGGGAGCCTAGGTCCCTTGAGTAACGTTCTTACTGGGAGCCTAGGTCCCAGACGACTGATCACTCTGCATGCACCAATGACTGATCACTCTGTATATACCGATGACTGATCACTCTGTATACACCGATGACTGATCACTCTGTATACACCGATGACTGATCACTATGTATATACCGATGACTGATCACTCTGTATACACCGATGACTGACCACTATGTATATACCGATGACTGATCACTCTGTATACACCGATGACTGATCACTCTCGCGCTCTGCTTCCAGGCGCTCATGTAGGAGCCGATCTCCACCCTGGCTCATCTGCTATCTCATGCCGCGTGTTGCTTTGTGACTAGCCCACGTGGTCATCTGCTGCTGATGTCATCGGATACCGATGACCGACCGGATCAGTTTATTTCCTTGTTTTCTTGCTGTTTTAATTTCGTCCAAACCATGGGTTTCCATATACATGTGTTGTTCTTGTTTTCCATCCATGGGTTTTTGTTCTTTGATGAATTTCTTTGTGATTTTCTAATTCCTATTGAATTTCAATCAGTATTTTCACTTGTTCTTGGTGTTCTTATGTTGTTCTTGTGTTTCCTTTGAAGTTTGGTACTGTTCTTGAATTACCCATTCATATTCCATTGTTATCTTACACTACAAGTTACCTATTCATGTGTTTTTAGTATGAACCTTTGTTTTCTTGAGTAGAAACTCTATTAATTGCTCTTTAGAATTTTGATCCTAATTCTTGAAAGTGTCATGTGTAAGGACCTGGAAAATCTTATTGGAATAAAAATGATATATTTTAAGTGAATTCTAAGTATGTTTTTATTTAAAATAAAAATGAAGGAAAGTGTAGTTAGAAAGCCATGAGATCGCCTGGAACATGACCGCCAGGGCGCGAGAGACATGCGGGCATCGCCAGGGCGCGAGATGCATGTGGGCTTTGCCCGGGCGCGAGAGTCATGCGGGTGTCGCCAAGAGGAGACCTCGGTCAGTCTCCAGGAAGAGGAGACCTCGGTCGGTCTCCAGGAGGAAGAGACCTCGGTCGGTCTCCAGGAGGAGGAGACATCGGTCGTCTTCCAGAGAGAGACATCGGTCGTCTTCCAGAGAGAGACATCGGTCGTCTTCCAGAGAGAGACATCGGTCGTCCTCCAGGATGGGTCATCGGTGGATTGTCATCGCGCGAGAAGTTATCGCGCGATGTCGTGTTTCACGCAGATGAAGTGGGGCCCTGGTTTCCAGGACGAACGTGCTGCATGTGCGACATGTAGGCAGTGAAAGTCCTTCGGGACAGTAGCTCCATGTGCGCAGAGATGCCACGTGGCCATACTGTCAGGTTGCACTTAATTCGAGGAAGAAAACCCACACGGAAGGGTTAGTTAGAGAATAGGTAATGATAGCTACATGGCAGGCCTATGTTCCTAGTATCAGAATGCACCGCCTCTTAGTGAGCTTAGAAACGCAGTGAGAGTATAAAAGGTGACAGAGTGAGTTCACCTTCATCTTTCTCTTTTCTCTCCTTTGCACTGCGACTCAGTAATTCCAGGCACCAGTTTATTTACCAGCGATTGCCATAGAGCATTGGAGAAGGTTCTCTACAAGTTTTACCAATTAGAACACTTAGGCGGAGTTCAGGCATCCTTTACATTCGGTGGTTAGAGCTTGAAGTGAGTTTCACGCTGATCCAGGTAAGGGAAGCTAGCCTTACTTCTAATGAAAACTGTATGTGTGATGATTTTTGATGTTGGGGGCGACGTGGTCGCCGGGTGTTCAAACTGTTCTTGCTTTAAACCCAGTTTTGTTCGTGATCGCCGGTTTTTCCTCTGTTATTGAAATATCCCCTGTTTTATGCTGTTTCAAAAGTGTTTGAGATTTTAAATGTGGTTTTCGAAAATTTGAACCTTGGTATGAGTTTTGCTGTGATTGAAATCGTTCATTGAAGTGTTATGTGATGTGTTGAATGTTGTGATTGTGGATCGAGGCATAGTATTTTCAGGAAAGAAAATACCGTGTAAGGTCGTGTAATAGGTGTATTGATCGGTGATCCTATAATGAGACATCCTGACTCTACTGAGGTAATGAAATCACATAGAGGAAGTTACTCAGTTGTGGAGAGTCGATGGAGGTTCATACGTATGGGTGTCTCGTGTGAAACAGAACGAGTTCGTCCTGTTGTATGGATTAACCTTGTCATACCGTGATAATGAGAATATTGAGATGGTGTGATGCGCATGGCTGAGGGCACTTTCCAGCCTTTTGGTATGACAGGTGCGAATCTCTGGGTCTAATCAACGCACGAGTCTCCGGAAATAGTGGTCAAGTGTCTGGTGTGACGAGTCAGTGGAAAGTCTGACGTGAGATATGAGAAATTGAATTAATAGACACTTGATTGCTGATGTGAATTGAAATACTCTTGGATTGATTTGTGAAATATGGGATTTCCTGATAGTCTTGTGGAATATGGAAATGTGATGGCTGATATTGTTATGGTTCATGGATGTTGTGAAGTTCTTATGTATGCTCTTGATTCAAAGTTTTCTTAAATATATAGCTTACCCTGTATTTTGTTTCTGTGGCTGTTTTTCTTAAACCTGTGATGATCGTGTAACTTTACACGGGAGCAGATGAGGTTGCAGGAAGTGGAATTCCCCTGTGAGTGATCGCCGGTTTTCTGTTCTTGATGGGCGATCGCCCCCTTTTGCCATTTCTGATAGGCGATCTCCGTTTTCTGTTAGGAGATCGGTAGTTTTTGTATTTTGCTGTCTTTATGTTTAAGTTTTGGAAAAACTACCGCTTTGTATTAAACTCCCTGCGAGGAGAACTCCTTTGTATATATATACAATTATGTTTATTTCAATATATTTGTTTTACCGTTATTTCATATTACGAAAAGAAAAAAAAAATGCAAAAATGCGAAATGTATTTGGCGGGATGTTACATTAATGGTATCAGAGCAGTTCGTCCTTTGGATGACCTGAGGGCTGTGGATCCATTGTGTTTTCTTCTGCTCATGAAAACTTATTTGAGTTTTAAGTGACAACTATTGTGAAAGGTTTTCAAACGTTTTTGTATTGAACTTTTTGTGTGTGCTGTAGTGAATGTATGCCTAACTGAAGATCTTAGTATTTAGAATGAGAGGGTCTTGATAAGGTGGTGAGGGTGCACACTCACGACCGGATCGGGGTGATTCTCAATCTAAATTCCAGAGGTTTAATGTTTAGCATACTTTGACTTCTGGTGTGATCTATTTCATGTTATTGAGTGTTCTTGTAATTGATTGTGAGTGGCTGTGTGGATTGATGGTTGCACGCCAGTAGCTGTTCTGGTGTTTTGCTTGAGGTCATAAGCTTTATGGTTCTGTAGATGGACTGAAATTCCTAAGGAATTTGAGAAGCTGACCTTGTGAGGTCGAGATGTTACCCCCCTTGAATGAATTGATTTCCTTATCGATTTCATTCTTGTAGTTGTAGGGAATATAGAAGCTAGTGGTTTCGGAATCTGAGAACGAAGAAGATGACTCGTAGACCCCCTACCTCTCCCCAATCTTCTTCTGAAATGGGCCAGATCGCCAGGGCCATTGAGATGATGGCAGGTGCCATCCAGCAACAGAATGCGGCGATGGCTCAGAACCATCAAGATACCATGCACCACTGGGAAGCTGCTCGGTCGGCTGATACGAATTCGCCCGTCGGTCAGCCTCAGGAACGGATGGGACTGGCTGAGTTCATGAGGCACAACCCACCCAAGTTCTGTGGGAATGCTACCCCTGATCAAGCAGATCAGTGGGTCAGGGAATTGGAGAAAATCTTTAGGGCGACCTCCTGCCCTGAAGAGAAGAAGTTGTTGTTCGCTACCTATCTGCTATCTGGTGAAGCCGAATTCTGGTGGATGGGAGCTCAGCAAATGATGGAGGCCAGAGAGGAGGTGTTGGACTGGGAGAGCTTCAGGGTGAGGTTCTTGGAGAAATACTTCCCTGACAGCGCAAAGTTTGCGCGGGAAGCGGAATTCTTAAAGTTGGAGCAGGGGGTGATGTCGGTGAACGCCTATGCTGCTAGGTTTGAGTACCTCGCCCGATTCTACACTCAGGCGACCTCCGAAGCTTGGAGGTGCAGGAAGTTTGAGGAAGGACTGAAGCACGGGCTGAAGAGGACGATAGCCCCGATGTGTATCAGGGAATTTCACGCCTTGGTAGAAAAGGCGAAGATGGTGGAGACCCTGGAAAAGGGTGATCCCCGGGTGATCAGGTCGCACCCAGGGGGTTCTTCCAGTGGGCGGGCTAAGGTGCAGCATTCACAAGGCAGACCATATGCGAGACCTCCACTACATCGGGCGGGAACAGGGTCACCCCAGTTTCAACAGCAGCAACCCTGGAAACCAAAATGTTCCCTCTGTGGTGGACCACACATGCCCAATGTGTGCCCCAAGAAGAATTCGGAGAGAAGGTGTTTTGTATGCCAAAGGACAGGGCACGTTGCTAGAGAATGCCCTAACCGGAATGGGGCGACTCAACCCAGTGGTTCTCAGCAGTTGAGAAATGAAGGCAGCAGACCCCAGGCAGCAGGGAGGGTGTTTGCCATGTCAGGAGCAGAGGCGTCCCAATCAGGTAACCTCGTGCAAGGTGTCTGTTTTATATCTGGTAGAAGTGTAGAAGCTTTGTTTGATTCTGGAGCGACACACTCTTTTGTGTCAAGTCGGTGTATAGCCGAGCTGGGCCTCCTAGTGAAGGAGCTGCCTTTTGAACTGTTGGTCTCCACACCTGCATCAGGACAGGTTATGACCTCTAGGATTTGCCCTGAATGTCCAGTAATAGTAGAGGGACGCAGATTCAAAGTGAACTTGATCTGCCTGCCTCTTCAGGACCTGGATGTTATCCTGGGAATGGATTGGCTTTCTGCCAATCACGTTCTCATAGATTGCGGTAGGCAGAAAGTGGTGTTGCCCGATCTCCAAAAGCAGGATGTGGTATCTGCTGGGCATGGGCGGTTGGAGATGGAAGAAGGGGCGAGGTGTTTCGTGATGCTAGCTCGGTTGGAAGTGAAGAATGAAGGGGACGTAAGCAGAATACCAGTGGTGAAAGATTTTATGGATGTATTTCCAGAAGAAGTACCTGGGTTACCCCCTAAGAGAGAAGTGGAATTCTCTATTGATTTGGTACCTGGGGCTGGACCAGTGTCTATGGCGCCCTACAGGATGGCCCCAGCCGAGTTGGTGGAATTAAAGAAGCAAGTGGAAGAGTTGCTGGAGAAACAATTCATCAGACCCAGTGTATCTCCATGGGGGGCTCCAGTACTCCTAGTTAAGAAGAAGGATGGAGGGTCTCGGCTGTGCATAGACTACAGGCAGTTAAACAAGTTGACCATCAAGAACAAGTACCCTCTACCCAGAATTGATGATTTAATGGATCAAGTAAATGGGGCCTCGGTGTTCTCAAAGATTGATCTGAGATCGGGGTACCATCAAATTTTGGTAAAAGCCGACGATGTCCAGAAAACAGCCTTTAGGTCCCGGTATGGGCACTATGAGTACGTGGTGATGCCGTTTGGAGTGACCAATGCCCCAGCTTTGTTCATGGATTATATGAATAGGATTTTCCGCCCTTTCTTGGATAAGTTTGTGGTAGTCTTCATAGACGACATACTGGTCTATTCAAAGACCGAGGAAGAACATGAAGGACATCTGAGGTCGGTGTTGGAGGTTCTGAGGGAGAAGCAACTCTATGCCAAGTTCTCTAAGTGCGAGTTCTGGCTGAGGGAAGTCAACTTCTTAGGACACGTGATATCTGCCCAGGGGATCTCGGTAGACCCAGCCAAAGTAGAGACAGTGCTGCAGTGGGAACGTCCCAAGACAGTCACTGAGATAAGGAGCTTTGTGGGTTTGGCGGGTTACTATCGGAGATTTATTGAGGACTTTTCCAAGGTGGTGGCTCCGTTAACACAGCTGACCCGTAAGGACCAACCTTTTGCTTGGACCGACCGATGTGAGCTCAGCTTCAGGGAACTAAAGAAAAGGTTGACGAGTGCTCCAGTGCTGGTGATTCCAGAGGTCGGAAGACCTTTTGACGTCTACTGTGATGCCTCACATCAGGGACTGGGATGCGTTTTAATGCAAGAGAAAAGGGCAGTCGCCTATGCTTCAAGGCAACTCAAGGTTCATGAGAGGAACTACCCTACGCATGATTTGGAGTTGGTGGCAGTGGTCTTCGCCCTAAAGATTTGGAGGCACTACTTATATGGAGCCCGGTTCCAGGTGTTCAGCGATCATAAGAGCCTGAAATACCTGTTCGATCAGAAGGAACTGAACATGAGGCAAAGAAGGTGGATGGAGTTCCTAAAGGACTACGATTTTCAACTCATGTATCACCCAGGAAAGGCCAATGTAGTGGCAGACGCTTTGAGTAGAAAATCAATGCAAGTAGCCACCATGATGATAAAAGAGCAGAAACTGATCGAGCAGTTCAGAGACTTAAACCTTGGAGTAGAATTTCACGTAAATCACATTAGTTGTAGTAAGCTGGCTATAACTAATGACTTCTTTGGGATGTTAAAGGATAAGCAGTTGGAGGACCCTAGTCTGAAGCGTACTATGGAGTCACTAGGGACAGATCAGGCGAGAGGCTTTGTAATGGGCGATGATGGGATCTTGAGATTTAATGGCAGAATTTGCATACCTGCAAATGAAGAGTTGAAGAAGATGATCCTAGAAGAAGGTCATAAGAGTCGCCTTAACCTTCATCCAGGCATGAACAAGATGTATCATGACTTGAAGGAGTCATTTTGGTGGTCGGGCATGAAGAGGGACATCGCCCAGTATGTTGCAACCTGCTTAACGTGTCAGAAGGCGAAGGTAGAGCATCAAAGACCTGGCGGGCTGTTGCAGCAACTGGATATCCCTGAGTGGAAATGGGACAGCATTGCCATGGATTTTGTCACCCATTTACCCAGATCGGTAAAGGGTCATGATGCAATCTGGGTTATCATTGATAGGCTGACGAAGAGTGCCCACTTCCTTCCAGTGAATATGAAGATGCCTATGGCCAAGCTGGCACAGTGATACATCCAAGAAATAGTGAGGTTGCATGGAGTGCCTTCCAGCCTCGTTTCAGATAGAGATCCCAGGTTCACTTCACAGTTTTGGCAGACCTTGCAAGAGTGCTTGGGAACTAAGTTGAGGATGAGCTCTGCATATCATCCCCAAACAGATGGTCAGTCAGAGAGAACGATCCAATCCTTGGAAGATCTGCTGAGGGCGTGCGTCTTGGATCAATTGGGAAGTTGGGACGAGGTGTTGCCACTGGTGGAGTTTACGTATAATAACAGTCACCACGCCAGCATTGGGATGGCACCTTATGAAGCCCTGTACGGGAGAAAATGCAGGACTCCCTTATGTTGGTATCAGGAGGGCGATGCAATCTTGGTTGGGCCAGAGTTGATTCAGCAGACGACCGAGAAGGTGAAACAGATACAAAGCAGAATGAAAGCTTCTCAGAGTAGGCAGAAGTCCTATGCAGATCAGAGGAGAAGACCTTTGGAGTTTGCTGCTGGAGACCATGTATTTTTGAGAGTGACCCCAACCAAGGGTGTAGGACGAGCTATCAGACCAAAGAAGCTGTCTCCTAAGTTTGTTGGACCTTACCAGATCTTGAGGAAAATTGGTCCAGTAGCCTATGAGATCGCCCTACCTCCACATTTAGCAAATCTGCATAATGTCTTCCACGTATCACAGTTAAGGAAATATCTCGCCGACCCTTGTCACGTGTTGGAGGTGGACGACGTGCAGATCAGGGACGACTTGTCTTTTGAAGCAAGACCAGTCAAGATAGACGATCACCAAAGCAAACAGCTCAGGAGTAAGACCATCCATATGGTTAAGGTGGTGTGGGATGAGAGATCCGGTGATTCGACTTGGGAGTTGGAAGAGAACATGAGAAACGACTATCCACATCTCTTTTCCTTGTAATTCAATTTTCGAGGACGAAAATTTTTGTTGTTAGGGAGATTGTAAGGACCTGGAAAATCTTATTGGAATAAAAATGATATATTTTAAGTGAATTCTAAGTATGTTTTTATTTAAAATAAAAATGAAGGAAAGTGTAGTTAGAAAGCCATGAGATCGCCTGGAACATGACCGCCAGGGCGCGAGAGACATGCGGGCATCGCCAGGGCGCGAGATGCATGTGGGCTTTGCCCGGGCGCGAGAGTCATGCGGGTGTCGCCAAGAGGAGACCTCGGTCGGTCTCCAGGAAGAGGAGACCTCGGTCGGTCTCCAGGAGGAAGAGACCTCGGTCGGTCTCCAGGAGGAGGAGACATCGGTCGTCTTCCAGAGAGAGACATCGGTCGTCTTCCAGAGAGAGACATCGGTCGTCTTCCAGAGAGAGACATCGGTCGTCCTCCAGGATGGGTCATCGGTGGATTGTCATCGCGCGAGAAGTTATCGCGCGATGTCGTGTTTCACGCAAATGAAGTGGGGCCCTGGTTTCCAGGACGAACGTGCTGCATGTGCGACATGTAGGCAGTGAAAGTCCTTCGGGACAGTAGCTCCATGTGCGCAGAGACGCCACGTGGCCATACTGTCAGGTTGCACTTAATTCGAGGAAGAAAACCCACACGGAAGGGTTAGTTAGAGAATAGGTAATGATAGCTACATGGCAGGCCTATGTTCCTAGTATCAGAATGCACCGCCTCTTAGTGAGCTTAGAAACGCAGTGAGAGTATAAAAGGTGACAGAGTGAGTTCACCTTCATCTTTCTCTTTTCTCTCCTTTGCACTGCGACTCAGTAATTCCAGGCACCAGTTTATTTACCAGCGATTGCCATAGAGCATTGGAGAAGGTTCTCTACAAGTTTTACCAATTAGAACACTTAGGCGGAGTTTAGGCATCCTTTACATTCGGTGGTTAGAGCTTGAAGTGAGTTTCACGCTGATCCAGGTAAGGGAAGCTAGCCTTACTTCTAATGAAAACTGTATGTGTGATGATTTTTGATGTTGGGGGCGACGTGGTCGCCGGGTGTTCAAACTGTTCTTGCTTTAAACCCAGTTTTGTTCGTGATCGCCGGTTTTTCCTCTGTTATTGAAATATCCCCTGTTTTATGCTGTTTCAAAAGTGTTTGAGATTTTAAATGTGGTTTTCGAAAATTTGAACCTTGGTATGAGTTTTGCTGTGATTGAAATCGTTCATTGAAGTGTTATGTGATGTGTTGAATGTTGTGATTGTGGATCGAGGCATAGTATTTTCAGGAAAGAAAATACCGTGTAAGGTCGTGTAATAGGTGTATTGATCGGTGATCCTATAATGAGACATCCTGACTCTACTGAGGTAATGAAATCACATAGAGGAAGTTACTCAGTTGTGGAGAGTCGATGGAGGTTCATACGTATGGGTGTCTCGTGTGAAACAGAACGAGTTCGTCCTGTTGTATGGATTAACCTTGTCATACCGTGATAATGAGAATATTGAGATGGTGTGATGCGCATGGCTGAGGGCACTTTCCAGCCTTTTGGTATGACAGGTGCGAATCTCTGGGTCTAATCAACGCACGAGTCTCCGGAAATAGTGGTCAAGTGTCTGGTGTGACGAGTCAGTGGAAAGTCTGACGTGAGATATGAGAAATTGAATTAATAGACACTTGATTGCTGATGTGAATTGAAATACTCTTGGATTGATTTGTGAAATATGGGATTTCCTGATAGTCTTGTGGAATATGGAAATGTGATGGCTGATATTGTTATGGTTCATGGATGTTGTGAAGTTCTTATGTATGCTCTTGATTCAAAGTTTTCTTAAATATATAGCTTACCCTGTATTTTGTTTCTGTGGCTGTTTTTCTTAAACCTGTGATGATCGTGTAACTTTACACGGGAGCAGATGAGGTTGCAGGAAGTGGAATTCCCCTGTGAGTGATCGCCGGTTTTCTGTTCTTGATGGGCGATCGCCCCCTTTTGCCATTTCTGATAGGCGATCTCCGTTTTCTGTTAGGAGATCGGTAGTTTTTGTATTTTGCTGTCTTTATGTTTAAGTTTTGGAAAAACTACCGCTTTGTATTAAACTCCCTGCGAGGAGAACTCCTTTGTATATATATACAATTATGTTTATTTCAATATATTTGTTTTACCGTTATTTCATATTACGAAAAGAAAAAAAAAATGCAAAAATGCGAAATGTATTTGGCGGGATGTTACATCATGAATACAATGAAACCTATATCAAATCAACCCAAACCAAGAAAGATTCATAAGAGACTCACATCATGTGGTATCTAGAGCCATGGTGTTGATTTGTTGATTGTGAGTTGAATAGACACTTTCTTTTTGGGCAATTTTTTTTCCAGCACCTATAATTTCGTGTTTCTTGTTTTTCCAGCACCTTATATTCATACTTTTGTTTGGTTTGAATATGTTTTAGTTGTGCCTTTTCATTGATGATACTTTTTGCTTTGAGTTTTATGTTCATAGTGTTCTAGGTGTCCAAATCTTGTCTCTACTTGCTTGCTTTTGATTTTGAAAGTTTGTGTTTCTCTTGAATTTGTTTTAGTACTTGTGATTGGAGGTTCCAAACATTTGATTTCAAGTGTTCAATTGTCTTGAATCCTTCATAAAATTTTTGTGCAATTTGATTGATGTTTCAACTTCCATATGATGCATATTATGGTTCTTTCACTACATAAGTTCCATTTGGTATAAAAAAAAAAGAAAAAAAAAACAGAACTGAAACAGAACAAAATAGAACCAATTCTGTTTTTAAATCCTTCAAAACAGTTTGGTATTTGCATCTATTCATTCTTTTGCACATTAATTTTCATACCAAAGTTGGATTCATAGTGATTGGCAAATTGTTGTCTACTTTGTGGAACTTTTGATCCTTGTATTTTGACAAGTTTATGAGTTGTACTTTCTTTCTTGATTATAAAGTTTAGTGAGTAGTCTTTGAGTCTTATTGTGTACCTTTTATTGCTTGTCTTTCATTCCTTAAGTTTTGTCATATATCTTGTATTCTTTTTGCACTACCCTTTCTTGTTTTGTACCTTTTATTGCTTGTCTTTTATTGTTCTTTAAGTTTTGTGGTGGTTATTTTTGGATGAGTGGTTGAGTGCTTTGGCATCTTTCATTTGAGGTTACTCCATTCCACAAGAGAAGCTTGATTGAGGGAAGTATAATTTCTTGGAGTGATTTTGAGTGCCTTAATTTTTTTACCAAAACCGCACCACTTATTTCTTTGTTTTCTAACCTTGTTTTCTTTAATTGTTTGCTATTTGTGTTTGCTGTACTGTTTTGAAAATGGCTCAATATTCAAGTGGAGAATCTTCCAAACCATACTCTCCACAAAAAGCTTTCATTCTTGGTGAATTAAAAGAAGCCAAAAGGTCACTTGCACAAAAAGATGAAGCTATAAGACAATTGGAAGAAAGATTGCAAAGGCTTGAAGTGACTAATGAAAGGTCCAGCCATACACACCATAGAAGACGCCATTCTTCAAGGCATTCATCAAGAACTTCTTCCAACTATCATGGACATGAAGATGAAACCGAATGGAGGAGGCATCATCATTATGAAGAAAGGCGCCAACATGTGGCAAAGCCTTATATGCCTTTTGTAAAATTACCTAGCTTTAGTGGTGAAGGTGATCCAAATGTATATTTGGGGTGGGAAGCAAAGGTTTAACAAATCTTTCATGTACATGAGGTCCAAGAAGACCAAAGGGTAAAACTAGCTACTTTAGAATTTCTAGACTATGCCATGCAATGGTGGCATAAAACTCTTATGGACATTGGGCTCAACAAGAGACCTCCCGTGGTTTCTTGGAACAATTTGAAAGAGTGTATGCGCGCTAGATTTGTTCCACCACACTTTAGGAAAGACCTATTGTTGAAGCTCCAAAGGCTTCACCAAGGCACGCTAAGTGTGGATGCTTATTTTAAAGAGCTAGAAACGCTTATGCTTAAAGTTGATATACATGAAAGTGATGAAGCTAAGATGGCTAGATTTGTAAGTGGTCTTAGAAGGGACATTCAAGATGTTGTTGAACTTTATGAGTACTCTTCTTTAGAAAACTTGGTTCACCTTGCCATCAAGGTTGAAACCCAAATTGCAAAGAAACTTGCTTTCAAAAATACTCATAATGATGGCTATTACAACAACTCTTGGAAAAATAAAAACAAGTCTTTGTCCAAATTTCCTTCTAAAGATTCATCTTTCAAATCCAAGGATTCAAAGCCTTTCACTTCAACTAATAAATCACCAACCAAAACCTCAAGTAAGAAATGTTTTAAGTGTTTAGGTTATGGTCATATAGCCGCAAATTGTCCAACAAAAAGAACCATGATGGTAAAAGGGGGTTTAGTTGTAAGTGAACATAGTGATAATTCTTCTAAATCTAACTCCCCTTCCCCTAGCCCTAGTGATAATGAATGTGAAATACCATGTGAAGGTGACTTATTGGTGATAAGGCGCATGATGGGCACAATTCAAAAATCTTTTGATGATACCCAAAGAGAAAATATTTTCCATACCCGGTGCCTTATCAACAAAAAGTTATGTTCCTTGATAATTGATGGGGGTAGTTGTACAAATGTGGCTAGTACAAGAGTGGTGGATAAGCTTGTTTTACCCACTATCTCTCATCCCAAGCCCTATAAGCTCCAATGGCTTACTAAAAAGGGAGAAATCATGGTTAATAAACAAGTCCTCATAAATTTTGAAATAGGAAAGTATAAAGATGAGGTTTTATGTGATGTTGTGCCTATGGAAGTAACCCATATTCTTTTAGGGAGGCCTTGGCAATTTGATAGACATGTTTTACATGATGGCCTCACCAATATAATGTCTTTTTCCTTCCAAGGGCGCAAGGTTACCTTAAAACCCCTCTCTCCACAAGAAGTTCATGAGGACCAATTAAAAATGAAAAATAAAAGAGAAAATGAAAAAGAAGAAAATGATAAAATGAGTCATAATAACTTATCAACTAAATCAATCTTTTTTACTCATGCTATGCCTCAATTTGAGCATCCAAGGTATTCTACTTCTTTGTCTTTTTCATTACCAAAAGTTCCTACTTGCACTCCATATTGGTTGAAAAATGTTAGGGATGATTTTTCCATACCTACTAATGGTTTTTACCCTTTAAAGGGAATTTTTCCTAAGAAAATAATCATTCCCACACATTTTTTTCCAACATGGTCTGTCTATAGGACTTCTTTTTCCGGCATCCCAATGATTTATAATGCTAAGTCAAGTTTTCCTTTATTATCATCCACTGCTTTATTTGATAGCAAACTGACTTTGTTATATGTAGGGATTCTGAATTCGCGGACGAATTCTCTCCAACCTGGGGAGCATGATGGAGATCAAGTAGAAGAGGATTTTACTAATGGAGGAAGAGGTCATCCACCCAAGCATTTAAAATTCTTCTTACTAGTCTTCTTAAAAAGTAGAACAGTTTGGGTTCTCTTGAAAATTCAAAAGATAGTAGTATAAATAAATCTTTGTAAATACTCTTGTATAAATTTGTAAATAATATAGAAATATCCTTAGGAGTATGCCAAAGAGGAAAACCAAAAGAAACCTCTAAATGTAAGGCATCTTAGGCACTTTCTTTAGGAAAAAGTGACTTTTCTACTCCTTTCTCTCTTAGGCACTTGAAGGAGCTAGAAGAGTGACTCTTCCCACTCCTTCCCCTTTGTAACATGACCAGCCCTCTCCATTATAAATGTGCTTGGTACTTTGAATAAAAAAAGTTGAAAGTTAGAAGAAAAGAAACTATCTTGAAATTGAGAGAGAGTGAGTTTGTGAGACTTGTCTCTTCTTCTCCTTCATGTCTTATCTTGTGAGCTTTGGAGACTCTCAAGTGGCGGCACCACCCACTCATCTTGGAAGAACCACCCTCCAAGTGGCGTGAATCACATCTCCAAAAGGCTACAACCACATAAGTCATTTCTATTCATCTTCTAAAAATACCCATTTGTGTTTTCTTGTAGTTTTTCCATTTTTAATCGGTTCAATCTTTTCCATGAGTTGTTTCCTTTAATTTGATGCCATTGTTCTGCACTTTGTTGGTTTATTTCCTTGTTTTCTTGCTGTTTTAATTTCGTCCAAACCATGGGTTTCCATATACATGTGTTGTTCTTGTTTTCCATCCATGGGTTTTTGTTCTTTGATGAATTTCTTTGTGATTTTCTAATTCCTATTGAATTTCAATCAGTATTTTCACTTGTTCTTGGTGTTCTTATGTTGTTCTTGTGTTTCCTTTGATGTTTGGTACTGTTCTTGAATTACCCATTCATATTCCATTGTTATCTTACACTACAAGTTACCTATTCATCTGTTTTTAGTATGAACCTTTGTTTTCTTGAGTAGAAACTCTATTAATTGCTCTTTAGAATTTTGATCCTAATTCTTGAAAGTGTCATGAATACAATGAAACCTATATCAACTCAACCCAAACCAAGAAAGGTTCATAAGAGACTCACATCAGGATCTTTGGCCTGGTACTCTCCCACCACTTGACCTGTGACCAACAGCGAGTCACTCTTCGCCATAAGACTCTGCGCTCCCATCTCCTTAGCCAACAACATTCCAGCAATCAAGGCTTCATATTCTGCTTGGTTATTGCTGGCTTTGAAGGTGAACCGCAGGGCCTGCTCAATCAACAATCCCTTGGGCCCTTCAAGGATCATCCTCACTCCACTACCTTGCTGATTTGAGGACCCATCTACTGACAACACCCACTTGAAGCTAGGTTCTTCCTGCTGGGACTCAGTCGAGGACATCTCGACCACAAAATCAGCGTAGACCTGTCCTTTGATCGGACCTCTAGCACTAGTACAAAAAGTGAAATTAAAGACGGTTAAAATCTCCATATAAAGACGGTTTCCGAACCGTCTTTAATTCAGGTGTCGTTATAAAAAATATATTTATAACGATGGTTGGGTTAACCGTCTTTACAACCAATTTATAACAACACGTATACCAACCGTTGTCACTCTTGTCACTAAAAAATTTGGATTTTTAAAGACGGTTCGTTTGAACCGTCGTTATAAAGTGGGGTTTTTTAAAGACGGTCCCTTGGAACCGTCGTTATATGTTATTATTTTTTTAAAAAAAGGTTTTATTTTATATATTTACGCCTCAAATCTGCATAAAATATTCAACCAACTTCCAGAAAATAAGAGCATTTAATATCATAATTTAAATATGAAAAATACATACAACAAAGTATAACATTCTACAAATCTTTGCTAATATATGAAAAAGTTCAATGTCATTCTAATAAGTTATCTATCCTAAGGTGTTATACATGTTTACAAAATACTTTGACCATGTTGTCCTCACATACTGCAATGCTTCCGAGTCTAGCGGCTGTTGGTCATTGAAAAACTGTGACATTTGAAATTTTTTTAATTAATGTGCATGAATAATAAACCATAAATTTTGAAGTGTTTTTGTAATGAGATTTTACCTGATCCCAACCTCTTTCAATTCCAGCTTGCACAATAGTCGACATCCAATGCATAACATAATAACCGCACTCGAAACTTCCAGATTGCCTATTGCACTGTATGTGAAAGTAAATATATGAAATGAATGAATAAGACACATTAAAGTGAGTGAACAAATATAGTAAATATACTTCAAATACCTTAAGGTACATCCAAGTGAGTCTTTGTGCGTTTGCAGTTCTTCTCCCACTCAACATGTTATATCCAGAGTAAGCACTAAAATAATAAAATTTCATGTTAAAATATATAAATTATATAATTTATAATTAATAATAAATGTTAAATGAAAGTGTCGTACCTATCTATAATGTGTTTAAAATAGGTAGGGGGTGCCTTATGCAAAGAGCAAAACCATGTAGCAGTATGGTCTTCAACAGATATGATCAATAGTTGCCAATGACGCCTATATAACAAATCAATTAGTTTTTCTTATTTCAATAATTTAGTATAACTTATTTAATAAATATGAACTTACTCATGGATGTACAGAGCAAAATAAATTCGTTTTTCTCCATTCTTTAAGGCAGTGGTGATGTATGTTTGTGGTTCTGACTTCTTGTTTCCAAGTGATTGAATGAGTTGAGGATCTAAAAACCCATATATATTTTGTTTCCCCTCATTGAAGCATAATCCATAAATAAACCTAAATTTGAATAAATTAGTACTAATATTTTTATAAAATAAAAAAGAATAAAGATAAACATAATTGAACTTACATCATCCATAATTGCAAAACTGTTATGTTAATCTCTTCATTTCCGGATGTAAGGTCTAACAAATCAGACATGTGAAAGTACAACAGTACATCACTATGTCTTCCAAAAACATCGGCATCCCATGGAACCTCTACGACTGTTGTATCTAAAGCTTTAGCAACTTCCATCAATGCCGCCACCGGATCATCAGTGGAGAAATTTTTCTTCTTTCGCAAAGGCAGTTTTGTCTTAGGTACCTGCTACTCATCATCAGAGAAACAAATAATTAGTGCAAACATATATCGTAGAGTCTATAGGTCTGATATATAATCCTATTAGTGCAAAGATATACTGTAGAGTCTATAGGTTTGACGAGATGTCTAGGCCAAGCAACAAAAGTATGTAATGCCTCTGCTACAATTGTCACCTCTGATGTCGGCACAGGAACTGCAACATCACCATAAAGGACCTTCTCCATGGTGACCTTTATCAAATTAGTAGGAAGAGACACATTGTGTAACATTGTGACCCCTTCATAAGACTTACCTAGGGCAACGAATCGAGTCAAAGAATTATACTCAACATATAACTCGCATTGGCTAGTTGAGCCAAAGTCATCCCCCGATAGATCAACAGCCGAACAACTCCCTTTAGTGATGACTTTCTTGATAGGAGGCGGAGGTGAGTAATCTTGTTCCATAGTAGGTGGTTGCCGCGAGAGTCCTAAACCCTCCCACCGCTTTTCAAACTCCCTATCCATCCGCTTATTAAACTCCTCCATCAAGCTTTCTTTAATCCTTGAGTTACCTCAGCCTTTATTTGTTGTCGTAACTGTAGCAAGTACTCCTGGCTAGGTTGTGTTGAACCTAGTGGTGTTCAAGGTTTTGAAGAATCCAAATCCTTTGAAGGATGATGAAGCTTTTGCTGTGCTTGCTGTTGCTGTGCTGGTTTAGTTAGGATCTGGGTAGTTTGAGTTGTGTAACTCAACCTTTGATTGAATCTAAAGCTCAAGCATCTCAACTTTCAAACAAAGTAAAGTGTTTTTTCAAACTGAGTTAAAACAACCGATTGTTTTATCGAAACAACCGATTGTTTAAGCTTAGGTGTTTTGAAAACTGTTTTGAAGTGTGAAAATTTGTTAAGTAACAAAACAATCGATTGATTCGAGGAAACAATCGATTGTTTGTTATGTTTTTATAACAGAAAACAGTTTTGACTTTGACTGAGCTTTAAATGCTTTTAATTCATACGCTCCAGTCATTAAATGCTTTGACCAATCTTTCTAAAGCAATTTAAGAGTTTGTTAAGATTTGATTACAAACATCTTTTTTGAATATATACAGAAAAACAGATTTGAGTTTTAAGAATCTAAGTGAATTGAGAAAGTTTTTCTAAGAGTTGGAGATTGCTTAGAGTTTTGGTTGATCAAAGTGCTGAGATAGGATTCTCTTGTACTGATTTCAGATTGCTTCTGTAACAAGTGTAATCCTTGTAATTCTGTGAACATTCGTTTGTGCTGTTGCTACGAAGAGCTGTGTGTTCTTGAGGGGATCAAGATCAGCTTTCTTAGTGTGGTGTGCTGACCAAGGAAAGTGTGTTTCTTGAGGGTGTTCAAGGTCACTTTCTGGGTTGTGTGTAAGTAATCTGGTGTTGATTACTTAGTGGATTTCCTCAGGGTTTCTGAGAAGACTGGATGTAGCTCTGGGTTGGAGTGAACCAGTATAAACATTTGTGTACAATCTCTCTATCCCTAACTCTTTAATTTCAGTTTATTTGTTGTTTGCTGTTATAAACAACCGATTGTTTCAAAGAAACAACCGATTGTTTTCCTGGCAGTGCTGTTTGTAACATCCCACCAAAATAAAACCATACATACATGCATAATGAAAATAAAGGTACACAAATAATATTGGAGAGTACATGATAATATATATATATAAGTAATGAAGTTGCTCCTCTTAGGGAGTTTAATACATAACCAGTCAAATCTTTTCAAAATTTAAACAAAATACAACAAAATAGACGAACAGGCGATCTCCCTACAAAAGGGCGATCTCCTATCAGGCAGGCGATCTCCTATCAGCCAGGCGATCTCTTATTAAACCGGCGATCTCAACTTCCTGTAACGTCATCTGCTCCCGTGTAAGTTATACACGATCATCGCAAGTTTTAAGAAGAACACCCACAAAACGAAAACGCAGGGTAAGCTAGACAATTGAAAGAGAGTTTAGATATGAACTTAAAAATCAAGATAAAAAAATCAATTCAAGGCACCCACGTAAAACCATCAGCTTTCTCATTCTTCCCACATGACTATCAAGCATAACACATATTTCACAGTTCTATTTCACAAACTGCATCAAGTGTCTATCAATTTCAAGTTCCTCATTTCTCACGTCAGACTTTCCACTGACTCACAATACATAGACACATGACTCTACTTCCGGATGACTCGTGCGTTAACTCAGGCTCAGAGATATGCACCTGTCACACCACATTGCTGTAAAGTTCCCACAGCTGTGCACATAACCACAATCTCAATATCATAACTCTTCCGGTATGACAGGGTAAATTCATATAACAGGCCGAGCTCGTTCTTTTTCACACGAGTCACCCATTCATATGAACCTCCTTCGACTCTCACCCACTGAATAACTTCATCTACGTGATTCCATTATCTCAGCAGAGTCAGGATATCTCCTTCTCGACGAGCCCCTAGTCAATACACATTACACACGATCTTACACGGTATTTTCTTTCCTGAAAATACTATGCCTTGATCCCACATTCACAACATTTCACACATCATACAACACTAAATGAACAATTTCAGTCACAATCAAATTCATGCCAAGGATTCAGATTTTCGTATATCACATTTAAATCTCAAAACAGTCTCAAACCACACCAAAAACAGGGGAGTTCGTAAAACAACGCCAAAACCGGCGATCTGATTCAAAAGAAGGAGATTTCGAAATCTGCATTTAAAACCGGCGACCACGTCGCCCAAACACATAGAACAGAGCATTCACGAAGATGAAAACGAAACCGGCGACCACGTCGCCCTCACTTCAGGGACAGCTAATCTATGGCTTGTATTGAAAATGAAGGCTAGCTTCCCTTACCTGGACTTGCGCAAAATACCAAGAGCTCCTAAATCCAACGAAGCTTGAAGAACGCCTTGGCTCTGTTTTTGCGTCTGGTTTGAAGGATTTGCAGAGAACTTCCCAGGTGCTCTAATGGTGGCCGTCGCTCGTCGTGCTCTTGTGTGAAGGTGCCCGAATCGCAGCGCGAAGGAGAGAAATGGAGGAGAAGGGAGGTACTCACTCTTTCGCTCTTTGCAACGTTTCCTCCTCTCAGAAGTGGGTTCTTGCCTCTTAAACCAACTTGTCCACAAAAGCAGCTGCCACCACCCACTCTGCAGGGAAGTCTGAGTGTACGTTTCACTGAACAGTACGACCACTGTTGTCTCTTATGCATGCCAACCTCTGCTCTGAACAGTACGACCACTGTTGTCTCTTGTGCATGCCAACCTCTGCTCTGAACAGTACGACCACTGTTGTCTCTTGTGCATGCCAACATTCTGATGTCACTGTTCTCAACCAACACTTTTTGTCTACGTGTCACGCGTGCCGCGCGTCTCATGCTGGGAGTCTGGGTCCCACCTTCTCTACGTACAACTCGACATCGCGCGATAACCTTCAACCGATGACCTCTTGCGCGAAGACTATCCACCGATGACTCATCCTGGAGGACGACCGATGTCTCTCTCTTCGGCGATGCCCGCATGCCTCGCGCCCTGGCGATGCCCGCATGCCTCGCGCCCTGGCGATGCCCGCATGCCTCGCGCCCTGGCGATGCCCGCATGCCTCGCGCCCTGGCGATGCCCTCATGCCTCGCGCCCTGGCGATGCCCGCATGACTCGCGCCCTGACGATGCCCGCATGCCTCGCGCCCTGGCGATGCCCGCATGCCTCGCGCCCCGGCGATGCCCGCATGCCTCGCGCCCCGGCGATGTCCGCATGCCTCGCGCCTGGCGATGCCCGCATGCCTCGCGCCCCGGCGATGTCTGCATGCCTCGCGCCTGGCGATGCCCGCATGCCTCGCGCCCCGGCGATGTCTGCATGCCTCGCGCCTGGCGATGCCCGCATGCCTCGCGCCCCGGCGATGCCCGACGACACACCACGCCTTCCTGAAGGCTCTTCATTCCACTATGTTACGTCCAAGGTATCATCTCCACATGACTCGGTGACGTCGGTAGCTTCACATTTCCAAGGGTGGATTGGCACTTGCCCTCGTGCGCCCATGCATGCAACACTAAGGACGATCTCCTATACTCAAGCATAGAGCTTCGCATGCACAGCGTATCCAAGGCTTAACCCACACCCTGATGCACGTGTTTTTTTTTTTTTTTTTTTGGGAACCCACTATGGTTGATCCAACATCTTGACTACACACTAAGTGTAGTTCCGGCGATCATGTGTACTCTAGGCGACAGGCGACTAGGTACACTACAGGCGATTGGCGTTCTGGTGCAATCAAGGCGACAGGCGATCATGTGCCAGAGAACTCTGAGATCGCCTACTCTTTCAATTTCGGCGATCTCGTAGACTTTTCAGCTATACTTCCCTTCCTTTATATTTTAAATAAGAACATACTTAGAATTCATTTAAAATATATCACTTTTATTCCAATATAATTTTCTAGGTTCTTACACTGTTTTAGCAAACTGAATTGCTTAATCATTTGATTTCTGAAAGATATTCATTCTAGCTTGGAAAAGTTTGCGAAAACCTCTTTAAACAATTCACCCCCCCCTCTAGTTTAAAGCCATCTTTCCTAACAATTGGCATCAAGAGCTTGGTTCTTGAAAGTCATTCAAGTTGATCCTAAAATCTTTTAAAATGGCTGATAGACTACCTTTTGGGGAAGGTGCTTCAATAAACAGACCACCCTTGTTCTGTGGTTTGAATTACCAGTTTTGGAAAGTTAGAATGAAAATATTCATGGAATCTCTTGACAAAGGAATTTGGGATGCAATTGAAAATGGTCCTTTTATACCAAAGTTTGAAAAAGATGGTTCTGTCATTGAGAAGCCATGGTCTCAATGGACTGATGCAGAAAGCAAAAAGGCCAAATTTGATTGCATTGCCAAAAATATTATAACCTCTGCTTTAAATTCTGATGAGTTTTTCAGGGTATCACAATGTAAATCATCAAAGGAAATGTGGGATACTTTGGAGCTCACTCATGAAGGAACAAATGAAGTTAAAAGAGCTAGAAAGCATGCTCTAATCCAAGAGTATGAAATGTTCAGAATGCTTAAAGGTGAAACAATTGCTGAAGTACAGAAAAGGTTTACTCATATCATCAATCACCTTATGAGCCTAGACAAGACTTTTGACAAAGAAGAGCTAAACATCAAGATCTTGAAATGTCTTGATAGAGCATGGCAACCAAAGGTAACTGCAATTTCTGAATCTAAAGATCTAACATCCTTAAGTGTTGCTTCTTTGTTTGGAAAGCTTAGGGAACATGAGCTAGAGATGAATAGACTCAATGTTCAAGAGAATCAAGATAAGCACACAAGGAGCATAGCCTTGAAAGCATCCAAACACAAGGGAAAGTAAGATTCATGTGATGATAGTGATGAGGAAAATCTGAGTTTGCTGTCAAGAAAATTCAGCAAATTCCTAAAGAGAAACCGCAACAAAGACAACAACAAGGATAGGTATGGAAACAAGAAATCTAATGATTTAAATTCAAATAACTATACTTGTTTTGGTTGTGGTGAGCAAGGTCACATAAAGGCAGATTGTCCCAACACAAGCAAGGAGAAAAAGGCAAGCTACAAGGAGAAGAAAGGCAAGACAAAGAGAGCCTACATAGCTTGGGATGAAAATGAGGTATCATCATCAATTTCTTCATCAAGTGAAGATGAGAAAGCAAACCTATGTTTGATTGCTGAAGATGATGATGATTCAAGCAGTTCAAGTGAGGTAAGTTCATGTGCTTCCTTAAATGAACAAAATTATAGTGAATTACTTGAAGCTTTTCAAGAAACTCATGATGAAGCTAATCGATTGGTGCTTTCAAACAACCGATTGAGAGATCTTAACAATGGGCTTGAAAAGAGAGTTAAATCACTTGAAGAGGATCTGAGAAAAGCAAAAATTGATTTTGAAAAGATGGAAAATCATTTCAAAAACACCTCTTGTAAGTGTGATACTCTCATTTGTGAAAATTGTGAAAATCTTGAGAAAAAGGTTCAATATCTTGTTGAAACTGTGGACAAGCTTTCAAAAGGGAAATCAAACTTTGAGAATGTCTTGGCATCTCAAAGTTGTGTTTTTGGAAAGGCTGGTTTAGGCTTCAATCCACAGAACAAGCAAGATAGGTTTTCAAAAAGTTTTTTAAGAAAACCAGAAAAACAACCGATTGTTAAGATGAAACAATCGATTGTTACATGCTTTTATTGCATGAAAAAGGGCCATTCGGTTAGATTCTGCAAAATAAGAAAGTTTTCTGTTCCAAGAGGCTACATGAAATGGATCCCTAAAGGATGTGAGGTTCCAAGTGTGAAAAAGAAACCAATTGGACCCACATTTGTGAAAGGACCAAATCTTGTTGCTTGAACTAATGTTTGTGCAGGAAAATAAATAGAAAAAGAGGAGCTGAGCCAACTGGTTAGACTGTTAAAGACAAAGGGCAATCATTGAAGCTGAATCAATGCTTTGCAGAAGGTCAATTCAATGAAAAGAAGCCTTCTTGATCAACAAGCAATTGGCTCATTGAGGAAACAACACAAGGATGAGATTTTTTCTTTTACTGTCCTCAATTTTAGTATTAAAGTTCTTTCCTGTGATTAATCCCTCTTTGGTCAATGTTATCTGTTGTTATCTGCTTCTGTTTTTGGTTAAAATTTCTTAAAATCAAGTTTTAACTGCTGCAGAAAAACAACCGATTGTTTCTTCGAAACAACAGATTGTTTTGAGTCTGACAGCACTGTGAAGAAATTGATTTAATTTTGAATTCTTCTTCTATCCGTTGCAGATCAAATTCAAAAGGGAGAATCTTGGTCAAAATATCTGTATTGAAAGCTGAACGTGCTCAGAAAGTGGTTACAACATTCATAAAGGAATATATTCCAAAATCTTGGAAATTCAAGAGCCTTTATGACTAGTAAAAAGACCATGTGTTTTTCAGTTTCTTTTTCTGACACGTTCTGTGCAGAACAACCTTCTCTCTCTGAAAATCAGGTACCCATTGAATGGGATTAATCATAAATTGGTTTTCGGATGGTTATAAAATCAGGTGCAGATGAACAACCAATTGCAACATCTCTTGCACCATCTCTTGAGAAAATCTGTAAAGAAGAGCTGCCCTCTGTTTTCTCATCTCTGCTGCCATGGAATCAACTCCTCCCACTTCTGGAAGAATCAAAACCAGAGCTGTAAGGTCTGGAGGAAGGCTGGAAGGATGGTTTTCTGGAGATAAAGATCTCATAGAAAAATATAGATATGAGACAAGTCTCAAGAAAATCAACAACCCCAAGGTTGTGAGTTTTGATTGGCTGAAAAGTCAAAAGCTGGACAATGTGAGGAAACTTCTCAAAGATCAGTATCTCATAAGGTTTCTGGAGATGAAGGGCAACATATATCCAGACTTGGTGAAGGTCTTCTACACCAATTTGAAATTTGAGGGAAACAACCTAGTTTCTCATGTAAAAGGTGTGGACATGGAGATAACCCATGAGGTTTGGGCTGCTGTTGCTGGACTCAAGTTTTCTGGACTGCGAATCAGCAAAGGCAATCTTGGTGTGGTGGAGGATTTCAACAAAATTCAGTTTTACAGAAGCTGTTTGAAAAACACTCAAGCTCAAGTGAGTGCATGCTCAGTTGGAGGGTTGAAACTGGATGAGAGGCTGCTTGCTCTCATTGTGACATGGATTCTAACTCCAAGGGGGAGCAACCATTCTGTTTTGACTGAAGAAGATCTGGTTTACATCTTCTGCATCACCAAGAAGGTCAAGCTAAATTGGATCCACATCATCAAAGAGCACATGCAAAAAGCAATGAGGTTGGGTGATTATCACTATCCCTATGCTATTTTGATATCTAAATTCCTAAACTATTTTGAAGTTAATCTGGAAGATGAGACTTCTGAGATGGTCAAGTCAACTCAAGAGTTGAACAATGGATCACTCAGCAAGATGGGATTTACAAAAATAGGTGGAAAATGGGTAAGCAAGGATGGTGATCATGGTGCCTCCTCTAGTGGTGCTGCTCAAGAAGAACCTACAGATATGGATGTTGAACATGAAGATCCAACAGGAGGGTTTCAAGATGCTGGACCCAGTGCGGCTGCTGAACATCCAGAAGAAAGGATTCAATCAATGTCATCTTTTGAAAGGTTCATGATGAATAGGATGGATAGCTTTGCTGAAAACCAAAGAAACCTCCATGATCTGTGTGTTAGCAATTTCCAGAGGTTTGATACCAAGTTTGACAACATGGATGCAAGGTTCATGAGCCTGGATGAACAAATTGAAGCTGTCCAAAACCAAATCTTTGATCTTCAGTTTGGAGATAAGGAAGAATGAAGAAAAACAACCGATTGGATTGTCGAAACAATCGATTGTTTTTGCTGCTGTTGGATGTAATATTAACTTTTTATGGCTTTATCTCTTATATTTGTCTATTTGTGAAGACAAATAGGGGGAGATTTTATGCTTGTTTGCTTATATGCTTGTTTAAGACTGCTTTTAGCTGTTTTTACTGATATTAATTGTTTAAAGCTTTAACTGTGTATATATTTTCTAACAAAATATCAGAAGCTCTATGTCTGCTAAAAGTTCAATTGCAGGAACTGCTTCAGATTTAATCAGAACAACACAAGCATTAGGGATCAAGCATCAGGGATTTGTCTTCATCAAATAGGGGGAGATTGTTGAACCTAGTGGTGTTCAAGGTTTTGAAGAATCCAAATCCTTTGAAGGATGATGAAGCTTTTACTGTGCTTGTTGTTGCTGTGCTGGTTTAGTTAGGATCTGGGTAGTTTGAGTTGTGTAACTCAACCTTTGATTGAATCTAAAGCTCAAGCATCTCAACTTTCAAACAAAGTAAAGTGTTTTTTCAAACTGAGTTAAAACAACCGATTGTTTTATCGAAACAACCGATTGTTTAAGCTTAGGTGTTTTGAAAACTGTTTTGAAGTGTGAAAATTGGTTAAGTAACAAAACAACCGATTGATTCGAGGAAACAATCGATTGTTTGTTATGTTTTTATAACAGAAAACAGTTTTGACTTTGACTGAGCTTTAAATGCTTTTAATTCATACGCTCCAGTCATTAAATGCTTTGACCAATCTTTCTAAAGCAATTTAAGAGTTTGTTAAGATTTGATTACAAACATCTTTTTTGAATATATACAGAAAAACAGATTTGAGTTTTAAGAATCTAAGTGAATTGAGAAAGTTTTTCTAAGAGTTGGAGATTGCTTAGAGTTTTGGTTGATCAAAGTGCTGAGATAGGATTCTCTTGTACTGATTTCAGATTGCTTCTGTAACAAGTGTAATCCTTGTAATTCTGTGAACATTCGTTTGTGCTGTTGCTAAGAAGAGCTGTGTGTTCTTGAGGGGATCAAGATCAGCTTTCTTAGTGTGGTGTGCTGACCAAGGAAAGTGTGTTTCTTGAGGGTGTTCAAGGTCACTTTCTTGGTTGTGTGTAAGTAATCTAGTGTTGATTGCTTAGTGGATTTCCTCAGGGTTTCTGAGAAGACTGGATGTAGCTTTGGGTTGGAGTGAACCAGTATAAACATCTGTGTACAATCTCTCTATCCCTAACTCTTTAATTTCAGTTTATTTGTTGCTTGCTATTATAAACAACCGATTGTTTCGAAGAAACATTCGATTATTTTCCTGGTAGTGTTGTTTTGCTTGCTGTTTTAGCTAAACTGAATTGCTTAATCATTTGATTTCTGAAAGATATTCATTCTAGCTTGGAAAAGTTTGCGAAAATCTCTTTAAATAATTCACCCCCCCCTCTAGTTTAAAGCCATCTTTCCTAACAGGTTGATTGTACGATTGTTCCTTGGATGCAAAGTATGACCGAATCCCAACCCCATATCCAGCTACACGAACACGTCCAGGGTGCTCAAGTCGTCCGATAGCAACATTAAGAATATCTTTGCGGCCACATGGAATAAAAGTCCCCTGTGTTGATTGCTCGACAAGAGAATCCTAAAACGAATTAAAATAAATTGTCAAACTTCTACACATTGAATTTAAAATAACACATAGAAAACATATTTCTTACAATTCATTCAGCTGTTTCTTCTGATTGCTTAGAACTCCATGTCCCTGATGGCTTTATACGGGCACCCTTCCACATCTCATGTCGAGCTGGTGGGGATGGAGGCCTCAAAGAATCTACACTATTCCCTTCCTCAATGGAAGTAGAATGTGCTTTAATCTTTTCTTCAAGCATCTTCTGCGCTAACATCTTATAACCACCACGGGACAGTAAGTGTGGGGTCTGATTATGTGCCTGATTGGCTTTTGCTTTGTTCCGAACATCCTATCATCAACATTCAAAAGTTAATAATATGTTAATATAAACTACATACAAACATAACAAGTGATATTAACCTGCCATTTCTCAGATTCTCGAATCTTCACAAATTGTTGCCATGTTTCTTCATCAAGGGATGCGTATTTTGTACAAGGATTTTCTCCTTTCCTTGCACCATATATATATTTTCTTGTCAAATTTGATTTAAATTGACGAAACTTGACACTCACATTAGAAAGAACCTTTGCTCTCAAGGTTTCAACATTCGGGATCTCGTAATGCGTCTACATTATTTGGGATAGTTAGTTCACAACCAAAGTTTAGATTGAACAAAGTATAAAAAAAACTTCAGATTGAACAATGTAAAAAACATACATACCATAATATCTTGCCAAATCATGTTTCTTTCATGCTCGGTCACGTGATCCCAGGAATCCGTTAAGATAGAGATCCTTTCACGAGCAAGTACTCCGAGATAACTACTAAACTCCTTTGCAAATGACCCAGTGGCCACACCAGTGTTGACATCAATAGTTAATGGTTTTTTTTTACCATCATTTTTCTTCTTAAACATATTCTTTAATCTTGTAGGTCCTCTACCAGTTTTTGAATGAGGAACTTTCTTATCTGCCATTTTCCTGTTATCAAACAAATATGATAAGCATAAAAAATATGAAATATAATAACAATCATATATTGTAAACCTAAAGGGGAAACACATGCACATACAAATATATATTTCTTCGTCATGATCATTTCGAGTTGCATGTACTACATCAGCAACATCCTCGTACTCTTTATTGATTGTCGCTCTTGTAAGTGATTCAATCTCACAAATTTCATTGTTTGTATCTTCTACGTCATTATGTTGCTTTTTTCCATTTAGAACAACAAACCAATGTTCAGACGTAGGATCTTGGACATAGAAAACTTGGGAAGCTTGATATGCCATTATGAATGGTTCGTCGTGATAACCTGTCTTTCGAAAGTCAACCAAAGTCATTCCTGATTCATCAACTTTGACACCTGTCTTATTGTCAACCCACTTGCATTTGAAAAGAGGTACAGTAAACTTGGTATAACTAACTTCCCAAATCTCTAATATGACACCATAATAAGTCATTGATCCCATAATAGGATTTTGATCCTTTGAAGTTGAAAACTGCATAGACTCTGCCTCTAAGGTGACTTCGCTATTTTGCACTGTACTTTTATCATCTCGAGACTTTGTGTAAAACAAACAACCATTTACTTCATAGCCAGAACAACATAAAACATCAAACTTGGGACCGTTTGCAAGCCATGTTAATGTTTCAAATACTGATGGATCATTCATGATTTGTTGCTTAAACCATGACATGAAAGTTTTGTTATGCTCAATTAACACCCATTTTTCTGATTGTCTTGGATTCTTATATTTGACAATGTCTTTGTGTGTATCTAAGTATGGTAAGACCTCATCAGTGTTATTAAGGATATAGAAGTGTGCTTGCAGAACCTCTTCTCTAGATTTGCTGATGACATGAACACCTTTTGAAGATTTACTTATATATCTACGAGAATGCCAACATTTTTCAGGAACTCCTATAGATTTGGCTTTTGACAAGTACTCAGAACAAAACTCAATAGATTCTTCTGAAATATATCTTTCAATAATGGAAGCTTCCGGACGACATTGATTCTTCACGTATCCCTTCAAAATCTTCATGTATCGCTCAACTGGATACATCCATCGCATATAAACTGGCCCACACAATCTGATTTCTCTTACAAGATGAACAACCAAATGTACCATGATATCAAAAAAAGATGGAGGAAAAAACATCTCGAGTTGACACAAGATAACAATTATTTCTTCTTCAAGTTCATCCAACTTCTGAGAGTCAATCTCTTTACTACATATGGAATTGAAAAATGAACATAGTCGAGTGATTGTATGCCTAATATTTTTTGGCAAGATTCCACGAATAGCCACCGGTAGTAATTGTTGCATTAGAACGTGACAATCATGAGACTTTAAGCCAATTAGTTTCAAATCATTCATAGATACAAGACTCTTAACATTTGAAGAGTAACCTTATGGTACCTTAACACCTTTAAGACATTCACAAAAACTTGTTCTCTCTTTCTTTGACAAAGTGTAACACGCTGCAAGCAAGTATGTACGTTTACCAACTTCTCGTGGTGCCAATTCCTCTCGTATATTCATCTCAATCAAATCCAGACGTGCATTCACACCATCCTTTGTTTTTCCTTTAATGTTCAGAAGTGTTCCTATTAGACTGTCGCACACATTCTTTTCTACGTGCATTACATCTATACAGTGTCTGACATCTAACTTACACCAATACGGAAGATTGAAAAAGATTGATCTCTTCTTCCATATTTCACTCACAATTTGCTTCTTCTTCATTTTTCCGAAAGTCACATTAACATTTTTTATCTTTTCATAAATTTCAAAGCACTTAAAGGAGTCGGACAAATGTCATGTTCTTGGTATCCATTAAAGCTTTTTTCAATCTACGATATGGATGGTACTTCTTTAAAAATCTACGATGCCCAAGATACACAGTTTTTCTTCCGTGTTTCAACTGCTCATATGATGTCTTCTCTTCACATATTGGACATGCTCTATGACCTTTGACACTATAACCTGACAAGTTCCCATATGCAGGGAAGTCATTGATAGTACAAAATAACATTGCACGCAATCGGAAAGATTCATTCTTAAACGCATCAAACACATCAACCCCTTCATTCCATAATAATTTCAAATCTTCAATCAATGGATTAAGATAAACATCTATGTCATTTCCAGGTTGTTTTGGACCAGAGATCATCATACATAACATCATGTATTTGCGCTTCATACACAAAGTAGGAGGTAAGTTATAAATCACTAACAAAACGGGTCATGAACTATGATTACTACTTAAATTTCCAAAGGGATTCATTCCATCAATTGCCAATCCAAATCTTAAGTTTCTTGATTCTTTTCCAAATTCAGGAAATTCTTCATCAATCTTCTTCCACTGCAAAGAATCAGTTGGATGACGAAGTAACCCATCACATTTTCTATTATCTGCATGCCACCTAAGGTTCTTAGCATCATCTGTATTTGCAAACAAACGCTTAAGCCTTGGAATTATTGGAAGATACCAAACAACCTTAGCAGGAGGACCTTCCTTTGTGAATTCATCAATTTCATCATTCTGACCAACTTTAACCTTATAACGTGACTGATCCTGCCGCAGACTTGAACGTGGAGGATGTGCCTCGTCACTCCTTCGTCTAGCCTTCTGCAACTGCACGTTTTGCAAGAACGCTCCAAGAACCTCCTTTGGAACTCCAAACGATGCCTGCAAAACAACACAGACGGTGCCTCTAGCGGCCGTGTGCACTCCGACGCTCAAGTCAGGCAACAGGAACACCAAATCTCTCACTGAATCTCTCTGTGAGACTCGTGTGTGCTTAAATCCACTTTCTCTCTCTGTGTGTAAACTTGTGTAAAAGAATGTGTGTCAGAATCCCCTTACCTTGCATGAGGTGGAGTGCTTTTATACCTGGGCCGCGCCTCTCTCTCAGATGGTGACATGTGGAGGCATGCAACTTGCATCTAACCGTATGCGTGTCACACCTGAAGGGCTCTTGGGCTTTCTCTGTTCGGCTAAGTTATCCTCTGGCGGAGTAACTTAGTGCCTTTCTTCTCTCTGACTGAGTGCATGCTCCCAGGAGAGCCCCTGGCGTGGCTGGTCTGAGCGCACACGCCAGGCGCATCCTGCCTGCATGGCCTCATCGCGCGGTGCTATGCATGTAATGGGCTAAGAGAAACACTAATCACTGTCCAGCTTAACTAGCTCCCTTACGCCATCCTCATGCACGACCCCACCGGCGAGCAGCTCTTCTTCTTCTATTCTGGCATCATGCGAGGTGCATGCGTAACGCTCTCGCTGGGAACCTGGGTCCCAGCTTAACACGTGTTGGCAAGAACATCGATGACCGATCTAGCTCTGCATGTACTAACGACCGAGCGGTGCCCCATGACTTTCCACCGACGTCCGTGCGGTGCCTCATGACTTTCCACCGATGTCCATGCGGTGCCTCATGACCTTCCCCCGACGTCCTTGCGATGCCTCATTGCCTTCCAGCGATGTCCATGCGGTGCCTCCTTACTTCCCACTGACGTCCATGCGGTGCTTCCAGGCGCTTATCTAGGCACCGCTCTGGGGGTGGGGGCCACTTGGTAACTGACCACCGATCACCATTCTAAGCGGTCTCCTCCCTGATTTGCCTGCCATCTCATGCACGTGTCACCCTGTGACTGGTCCACGTGGTCATCTGCCGCTGACGTCATTGCCTACCGATGACCGACCGGATCACAAGCCCCCCAGTCTCGAGCTGTGAACTTGTTCTCAGCGAAGAGACTAAGTGGTCGATGGCAAGCTCATTCCTTCTTCTTTGAGCTTCCTCCCTTGCAACTTCTTCTCCTGTATAATCTCTTTTTTCTGCGACATAACTTGTGTATAAACTTCTCAGCCGTAAAGGCTTTCTGTTACTGACCTCAATTGGATGAAATCTATCTGCTTCAACTGCTTGTTTTTCCCTCCATCCTTAACTCTCTCTGCATGCGACTAACTTTTAGCTAGCTTAGGCATTCGCGCGATTGCCCCTTCAGACTGGGTTTCTGACTCGATCACGATTTACTTTAGCATTGTCTTCCACAGCTCTTATGCATAACTTCATACTGGATGACTGATGATCCCACTCTCGGCTGATAAGCCCCAGAAGACCTCCTCCTTATCCTTTGATGATGGGAGATTCTACCTGAGTTGACCTTGACCGACAAGCCAAGGAAAGCCCCCCTGGCGAGTTGGCCTCGTGCGCCACATTGACGCGGACAGTACTACTCTTTCTCGCCCCAGCCTCGCTGTAAGAAGTCGAGGGAGAGGTCTTGTTCACTCGCCTCAACCTTGCTGTAAAAAGCAGAGGAAAAGGACTTGGTTCTCTCGCCTCATCCTCGCTGTAAGAAGCAGAGGGAAAGGACTTTCTCTGTTGCCTCAACCTTGATGTAAAAAGCAGAGGAAAAGGACTTGGTTCTCTTGCCTCAACCTTGCTGTAAGAAGCAGAGGAAGAGGACTTTTCTCTCGCCTCAACCTTGCTGTAAAAAGTAGAGGAAAAGGACTTTCTCTCTTGCCCCAACCTTGCTGTATAAAGCAGAGGAAGAGGACTTTCTCTCTTGCCCCAACCTTGCTGTATAAAGCAGAGGAAGAGGACTTTCTCTCTTGCCCCAACCTTGCTGTATAAAGCAGAGGAAGAGGACTTTCTCTCTTGCCCCAACCTTGCTGTATAAAGCAGAGGAAGAGGACCTTCTCTCGCCTGCACCTCGCTGTACAAAGTTGAGGGAGGACTTTCTTCTCTGGTCCATGCCCCGCTGTACAAAGTCGAGGGAGAGGACTTTCTCTCGCCTGCACCTCGCTGTATAAAGTCGAGGGAGGACTTTCTTCTCTGGCCCATGCCTCGCTGTACAAATTCGAGGGAGAGGACTTTCTCTCGCCTGCACCTCGCTGTACAAAGTCGAGGGAGGACTTTCTCGTGGGTGCACGCTCCCAGGGGAGCACCAGGCGTGGCTGTTTAAGCGCACTCACCAGGCGCACCCTGCCTGCATGGTCTCACCGCACGTTCTCTGTGTGAGTGCATGCTCCCAGGAGAGCACCTGGCGTGGCTGGTCTGAGCGCACTCGCCAGGCGCATCCTGCCTGCATGGCCTCATCGCGCGTCCTCCATGTGAGTGCATGCTCCCAGGAGAGCACCTGGCGTGGCTGGTCTGAGCGCACTCGCCAGGCGCATCCTGCCTGCATGGCCTCATCGCGCGTCCTCCATGTGAGTGCATGCTCCCAGGAGAGCACCTGGCGTGGCTGGTCTGAGCGCACTCGCCAGGCGCATCCTGCCTGCATGGCCTCATCGCGCGTTCTCCATGTGAGTGCATGCTCCCAGGAGAGCACCTAGCGTGGCTGGTCTGAGCGCACTCGCCAGGCGCATCCTGCCTGCATGGCCTCATCATGCGGTTCCATGCACGTCCCCACCGGCAAGGAGCTCTTCTTCTGGAATCATGCGAGGTGCATGCTTAACGCTCTCGCTGGGAACTTGGGTCCCAGCTTATCTCGTGTTAGCAAGCCCCGATGACCGATCTGTGTAACATCCCGCCAAATCCTTTTCATATTTATATAAAATAAAGATAAAACAAAAATTTCGAAGTGAACATAATTATATATATATGTGTAATAAAATTTCTCCTCACAGGGAGTTTAATACATAATCGGTCAATTTCCAAAACTTAAACAAAATACAGCAAAATAGAATAACAGGCGATCGCCTAACAGAAACAGAAAAACGGCGATCTCCTTCCGGCGACCACTCATAGAGGAGCTCTACTACCTGCAACCTCGTCTGCTCCCGTGCCAAAAATACACGATCATCACAGGTTTAAGAAAACAACCACGATACAGATAAAAGGGTAAGCTAGATATTTTTCAAAACTTTAAATATGAAAACTTTATATCAGTAGAAAACATAAATCTTCACACCATTCATAAACTATATCAATTTCAACCATCAACATCCCCATATACCACAAACTCGTCAAGTGTCTATTCAATACATTCAATACTCATGGTTCACATGTCAGACTTTCCACTGACTCATAACATATAGACACATGACTCTACTTCCGGAAGACTCGTGCGTTGACTCAGACTCAGAGATCTGCACCCGTCATACCACACCACTGTGAAATCCACACAGGGTCCCTGTGAAATCCACACAGCCATGCGCATACACAATCTCAATATCATCACTCTCCCGGTATGACAGGGTTAATTCATATAACAGGTCAAGTCAGTTATCTTTCAAACAACTTACCCATACATATGAACCTCCTTCGACTCTCCACAACTGAATAACTTCATCTATGTGATTCCATTATATCAGCAGAGTCAGGATATCTCCTTCTAGACAAGTCCCTAGTCAATGCACATTACACACGATCTTACACGGTATTTTCTTTCCTGAAAATACTATGCCTTGATCCCACATTCACAACATTCAACACCTCATACAACACTTAATGAACGATTTCAGTCACAGCAACATTCATTCCACGGTTAAGATTTTCGAATATCACATGCATTTCACATTTAAATCTCAAACAGTTTCAAACAACACTAAAACAGGGGAGTTCGAAAAACAACGCCAAAACCGGCGATCTCATCCAAAAACAGGGGATTTCGAAAACAACATTAAAACCGTCGATCACATCGCCCCACACATAAAAACAGAGCATCGTGAAAAGGAATATGAAAACCGGCGACCACGTCGCCCTCACTTCAGAACCTACTCGCCTAACGTTTTTATAAATGTAAAGTGCTACCTTCCCTTACCTGGACTAGCGCAAAACACCAAGAGCTCCAAAACCCACCGAAGCTTAAAGGTGCTTTCACTCTGTTTTAGTGTCCCGGTCTGGAGAACTTGCAGAGAACTTCCCAGGTGTCCAAGGGCAATCGTCGCTCGTCGTATTGGTGCTTGAGGGCGCCTAAATCGCAGCGCGAAGGAGAGAAAAGAGAAGGATGAAGGTGAACTCACTCTTTCACTCTTGAACCACTGCAACGTTCTTTGCCTCCCCGAAGTGGGTTTTTGAATCTAAGCCTACTTGTCCACGCATGCTGCTGCCACCACCCACTCTGCAGGAAAGCCTGAGTGTACGCTTCCCTGAACAGTACGGCCACGAGTGTCTCTTGCGCATCCCAACCGCTTCCCTGAACAGTACGGCCACGGGTGTCCTTCCGCATGCCAACTCTCTGATGTCACTATTCTGAACCACCCTTTTTGTCTACGTGGCGCGCATGCAGGACGTTTCATGCTGGGAGCCTGGGTCCCACCTTATCTGTGTGAAACACGACATCGCGCGATAACCTTCCACCGATGACTCATCCTTGCGGATGACCGATCTCTCTCTCTGGAAGACGATCGATGTCTATGTCCTGGCGATGCCCGCATGCCTCACGCCCTGGCGATGTCCGCATGCCTCTCGCGCCCTGGCGATGCCCGCATGCCTCGCGCCCTGGCGATGTCCGCATGTCTCTCGCGCCCTGGCGATGTCCGCATGCCTCGCGCCCTGGCGATGTCCGCATGCCTCGCGCCCTGGCGATGTACGCATGTCTCTCGCGCCCTGGCGACGTCCGCATGTCTCTCGCGCCCTGGCGATGCCCGCATGCCTCGCGCCCTGGCGATGTCCGCATGCTTCGTGTAAGGACCTGTGAAATTAAATTGGAATAAAAGGAATATATATTAAATGAATTCTAAGTATGTTTTTATTTAAAAATAAAAAGGAAGGAAAGTGTAGCGTAGAAGACTATGAGATCGCCTGGTTAGCACATAATCGCCTGTCGCCTAGACTACACATGCGGGCATCGCCAGGGCGCGAGGCATGCGGGCATCGCCAGGGCGCGAGAGAATGCGGACATCGCCAGGGCGTGAGGCATGGGGGTATCGCCAGGGCGCGAGAGGCTTGCGGGCATCGCCAGGACGCGAGGCATGCGGACATCGCCAGGGCGCGAGGCATGCGGACATCGCCAGGGCGCGAGAGACATGGGGGCATCGCCAGGGATAGACATCGATCGTCTTCCAGAGGGAGACATCGGTCGTCTTCCAGGGATAGACATCGGTCGTCTTCCAGAGGGAGACATCGGTCGTCTTCCAGGGATAGACATCGGTCCTCTTCCAGAGGGAGACATCGGTCGTCTCCCAGGGAAAGACATCGGTCGTTCGCCAGGATGAGTCAGCGGTGGAAAGTTATCGCGCGACGTCGAGTTTCACACAGATAAGGTGGGGCCCAGGCTCCCAGCATGAAACGTCCTGCACGCGCGACACTTAGACAAAAAGGGTGGTTTAGAATAGTTACATCAGAGAGTTGGCATACGCAGAGACACACGTGGCCGTACTGTTCAGGGAAGCGTGCACACAAGGTTGCTCAGAGAGTAGGTGATGGCAGCTACATAGCGGGTCTACGTTTCTTAGTCTCGGAACACACCTCCTCTTGATTGGATTTCGAACGCTGTTGGAGTAGCAAGAGATAGAGTGAGTTTAGTCTTCATCCTTTTCCTTCCTCTCCTTCACTCTGCGATTTAGGCCCTCTCACGTCCTAGTTGGCTATCGGGGACTACCATAGAGCACCGGGAGGTTCTCTGCAAGTTCTCTAGACCGGGACGCTAAAACAGAGTGAAAGCATCTTTAAGCTTCGGTGGGTTTTCGGAGCTCTTGGTGTTTTGCAATAGTCCAGGTAAGGGAAGCTAGCCTTATTTCCAACAAAAACCTTACGTTAGATGATTTTGATGATGGGGCGACGTGGTCGCCGGTTTTTCAACTGTTATTGCATAATCCCCTGTTTTTGGATGAGATCGCCGATTTTGGTGTTGTTTTCGAACTCCCCTGTTTTAGTGTCGTTTGAAATTGTTTGAGATTGAAATGTGATATTTTAAAGTCTGAACCTTGGAATGATTGTTGCTGTGATTGGAAATCGTTCATTTAAGTGTTATATGATGTGTTGAATGTTTGAATGTGGGATCAAGACATAGTATTTTCAGGAAAGGAAATACCATGTTGAGATTAGTTATGAGGTGTATTGATCAGTGAGTATCTTGTGAATGAGACGATCCTGACTCTGCTGATATGATGGAGTCACATAGATGAAGTCATTCGGTTGGTGAGAGTCGAAGGAGGTCCATATGTATGGGTAAGTCGTTTGAAAGATAACTGACTTGACCTGTTATATGGATTAACCCTGTCATACTGTGAGAGTGATGAGATTGAGATCGAGATTATGTTGATGCGCATGGCTATGGGAACATTACAGCAATGAAGTATGACAGGTGCAGGTCTATGGATGCTAAGTTCAACGCACGAGTCTTCTGGAAGTAGTGTCAAGTGTCGGTGTGTGATGAGTCAGTGGAAGTCTGACGTGAGAAATGAGAAACATTGAAATTGGTAGACACTTGATGAATTATGTGAATTGAAAGACTCTTGAGGAAATTGTGAAATATGTGATTACTTGATGGTCATGTGATGGGAATGAGAAAGTTGATGGTTTTTACGTGGGTGTCTTAAATTTGTTTTATCTTGATTTTAAAGTTTCATATCTAAATTCTCTTTAAAATATCTAGCTTACCCTGTGTTCTTGTTTGTGGATGTTTTCTTAAACCTGTGATGATCGTGTATGATTTTACACGGGAGCAGATGATGTTGCAGGAAGTAGAGCTCCTCAGTGAGGGGTCGCCGGAAGGAGATCGCCTGTTTCTGTTTCTGTTAGGCGATCACCCCTTTTTCTGTTTTCTGATAGGAGATCGCCTTATCTGTTAGGAGATCGCCTGTTTTTTTTTTTTTTCCTGTATTTTGTTTAAGTTTTGGAAATTGACCGATTATGTATTAAACTCCCTGTGAGGAGAAACTTCATTACATATATATAATTATGTTCACTTCAATATATTTGTTTACCTTTATTTTCATTATATAAATATGAAAAGCATTTTGGCGGGATGTTACATTAATGGTATCAGAGCAGTTCGTCCTTAAGATGACCTGAGGGCTGTGGATCCATTGTGTTTCTTCTGCTCATAAAATTTATTTGAGTTTTCAAATAACAACTATAGTGAAAGGTTTTCAAACGTTTTTGTATTGAAATTTTGTGTGTGCTTTAGTGAATATATGCCCTAACTGAAAATCTTAGTATTAAGAATGAGAGGATCTTGATAAAGTAGTGAGGGTGCACACTCATAACTGAATCGAGATGATTCTCAATTTAATTCCAAAGGTTTGATGTTTAGCATACATTGAATTCTGGTGTGATTTATTTCATTTTATTGAGTGTTTTTGTAATTGATTGAAAGTGGTTGTTTGGATTGATGGTTGTATACCAGTAGCTGTTTTGGTGTTTTGCTTAAGGTTATAAGCATCATGATTCTGTTGATGAACTCAAATTCTTAATGACTTTGAGATGTTGACCTTTGTAAGGTCTAGATGTTACCTCCTGAATGAATTGATTTCTGATCGATCTCATTCTTGTAGTTGTAGGGAATATAGAAACCTATAGTTTCAAAATTTGAAACGAAGGAAGATGGCACGTAGACCTCCTACCCCTCCCCAACCTTCTTCGGAAATGAGCCAGATTGCCAAGGCTATTGAGATGATGGCAACTGCCATCCAACAACAGAATGCAGCAATGGCTCAGAACCATCAAGCTGCAATGCACCATTGGGAAAATGCTCGGTCGGCTGAAACAAATTCCCACGTCGGTCAGCCTCAGGAACAGATGGGACTGACCGAGTTCATGAGGCACAACCCACCCAAGTTCAGCGGGAATGCTACCCCTGATCAAGCAGGTCAGTGGGTCAGAGAGTTGGAGAAAATCTTTAGGGTGACCTCCTGCCCTGAAGAGAAGAAATTGGTGTTCGCCTCCTATCTGCTATCTGGAGAAGCCGAGTTCTGGTGGATGGGAGCTCAGCAGATGATGGAGGCCCGAGAGGATGTGTTGGATTGGGAGAGCTTCAGAGTGAGGTTCCTGGAGAAATACTTCCCAGACAGTGCAAGGTTTGCGAGGGAAGCTGAGTTCCTAAGGTTGGAGAAGGGGGATATGTCTGTGAACGCCTATGCTGCTCGGTTTGAGTACCTCGCCCGATTCTATACCCAGGCGACCTCCAAGGCTTGGAGGTGCAGGAAGTTTGAAGAAGGGCTGAAGCATGGGCTGAAGAGGACCATAGCCCCTATGTGCATCAGAGAATTTCACGCCTTAGTAGAGAAGGCGAAGATGGTGGAGACCCTGGAAAAGGGTGATTCTCGGGTGATCAGGTCACACACAGGGGGTTCTTCCAGTGGGAAGGCCAAGGTGCAGCACCCACAAAGCAAGCCCTATGCGAGACCTCCACCTCATCGGGCGGGAGCAGCGTCATCCCAGTTTCAGCAGCAACAACCTTGGAAACCCAGATGTTTCACGTGCCAAAAGATGGGGCACATTTCTAGAGATTGCCCAAGCAGGAATAGGATGACTCAACCCGTTGGTCCTCAGCAGTTGAGGAAGGAAGGCAGCAGACCTCAGGCAGCAGGGAGAGTGTTTGCCATGACAGGAGCGGAGGCGTCTTAGTCAGGTAACCTCGTGCAGGGTGTTTGTTTTATAGTTGGTAGAGGTGTAAGAGCCTTGTTTGATTCTGGAGCGACACACTCCTTTGTGTCAAGCCTGTGTGTAGCCGAGTTGGGCCTTCTAGTGAAGGAGCTATCGTTTGAACTGTTGGTCTCTACACCTGCGTCAGGACAGGTGTTGACCTCTACAGTTTGCCCCGAATGTCCAGTGATAGTAGAGGGACGCAAATTCAAAGTGAACTTGATCTGCCTACCTCTTCAGGACCTGGATGTTATCCTGGGAATGGATTGGCTATCTGCCAATCACGTTCTCATAGACTGCGGTAGTCAGAAGATAGCGTTTCCAGACCTCCAAGAGTCAGACGTGATATCTGCTCAGCGAGGGTGGTCAGTGTTGGAAGAAGGGGCGAGGTGCTTCATGATCCTAGCTCGGTTGGAGGTGGAGAATGAAGGGGACGTAAGCAGGATACATGTGGTTAAAGATTTCATGGATGTATTTCCAGAAGAAGTACCTGGATTACCTCCTAAGAGGGATGTGGAATTCTCTATTGATTTGGTACCTGGAGTTGGACCAGTGTCAATGGCACCTTACAGGATGGCTCCAGCCGAGTTGGTAGAATTAAAGAAGCAAGTGGAAGAGTTGTTGGAGAAACAATTCATCAGACGCAGTGTATCTCCATGGGGGGCTCCAGTGCTCCTAGTTAAGAAAAAGGATGGAGGGTCTCGGTTGTGTATAGATTACAGGCAGTTGAACAAGTTGACCATCAAGAACAAGTATCCCCTACCTAGAATTGACGATTTGATGGATCAAATACATGGGGCCTCGGTGTTCTCAAAGATTGATTTGAGATCGGGGTACCACCAAATTTTGGTAAAAGCTGAAGATGTTCAAAAAACAGCGTTTAGGTCTCGTTATGGGCACTATGAGTATGTGGTGATGCCGTTTGGAGTAACAAATGCTCCAGCTCTGTTCATGGACTACATGAATAGGATTTTTCGCCCTTTCTTGGATAAGTTTGTGGTAGTCTTCATCGATGACATACTCATTTATTCAAGGACCGAGGAAGAACATGAAGAACATCTGAAGACAGTATTGGAGATCCTGAGGGAGAAGCAATTATATGCCAAGTTCTCTAAGTGTGAGTTCTGGTTGAAAGAAGTCAACTTCTTAGGATATGTAATATCTGCCCAGGGGATCTCGGTGGATCCAGCCAAAGTGGAGGCAGTGCTTCAGTGGGAACGTCCTAGGACAGTTACTGAGATAAGGAGTTTTGTGGGCTTGGCAGGCTACCATCGGAGGTTCATTGAGGACTTTTCCAAGGTAGTGGCTCCTTTAACACAGTTGACCCGCAAGGATCAACCTTTTGCTTGGACCGACCGATGTGAGCAGAGCTTCATGGAACTAAAGGAAAGGTTGACTAGTGCTCCAGTGCTGGTGATCCCAGAGGTAGGAAGACCTTTTGATGTCTACTGTGATGCTTCACATAAGGGTTTGGGATGTGTTTTGATGCAAGAGAAAAGAGTGGTTGCATATGCTTCAAGGCAACTCAAGGTTCATGAGAGAAACTACCCTACTCATGATTTGGAGTTGGCGGCTGTGGTGTTTGCCTTGAAGATTTGGAGACACTATTTATATGGAGCTCGGTTCCAAGTGTTCAGTGACCATAAGAGCCTGAAATACCTGTTTGATCAGAAGGAACTGAACATGAGGCAAAGAAGGAGGATGGAGTTTCTAAAGGACTATGATTTTCAACTCATGTATCATCCAGGGAAGGCCAATGTAGTGGCAGATGCTTTGAGTAGAAAATCAATACAAGTAGCCACCATGATGATGGAAGAGCAGAAACTAATCGAGCAATTCAGAGACTTAAACCTTGGGGTAGAATTTCATGTAAATCACATTAGTTGTAGTAAGCTGGCTATAACTAATGACTTCCTTGGAGCGATAAAGGATAAGCAGTTGGAGGACCCTAGTCTGAAGCGTACTGTGGAGTCACTAGGGACCGACCAGGCTAAAGACTTTGTGATGGGCGACGATGGAATCGTGAGATTTAATGGCAGAATTTGCATACCTGCAAATGAAGAGTTGAAGAAGATGATCCTAGAGGAAGGTCACAAGAGTCGCCTTAGCCTACATCCAGGCATGAACAAGATGTACCATGACTTGAAGGAGTCATTTTGGTGGTCGGGCATGAAGAGAGACATTGCCTAGTATGTTACAACCTGCTTAACATGTCAGAAGGCGAAGATAGAGCATCAAAGACCTGGCGGGTTGTTACAGCAACTGGATATCCCTGAGTGGAAATGGGACAGCATTGCCATGGACTTTGTTACCCATTTACCCAAATCGGTAAAGGGTCATGATTCAATATGGGTCATCATTGATTGGCTGACGAAGAGTGCCCACTTTCTTCCAGTGAATATGAAGATGCCTATGGCCAAGTTGGCACAGTTGTACATCAAAGAAATAGTGAGGTTGCATGGAGTGCCTTCCAGCATTGTTTCAGATAGAGATCCCAGGTTCACTTCACGGTTCTGGCAGACTTTACAAGATTGTTTAGGGACTAAGTTGAGAATGAGCTTGGCATATCATCCTCAAACAGATGGACAGTCAGAGAGAACGATCCAGTCCTTGGAAGATCTACTGAGGGCGTGTGTCTTGGATCAATTGGGAAGTTGGGATGAGGTGTTGCCGCTGGTAGAGTTTACCTATAATAACAGTTATCACGCCAGCATAGGGATAGCACCATACGAAGCCTTGTATGGAAGGAAATGCAGAACTCCATTGTGCTGGTACCAGGAGGGCGAAACAGTATTGGTTGGACCAGAGTTGATTCAGCAGACGACCGAGAAGGTGCAACAGATAAAAGACAGAATGAGAGCATCTCAAAGTAGGCAGAAATCCTATGCAGATCAGAGGAGAAAACCTTTGGAGTTTGCTACTGGAGACCATGTGTTCATGAGAGTGACACCAACCAAGGGTGTAGGACGGGCGATCAGATCAAAGAAGTTGTCCCCTAAGTTCGTGGCACCATATCAGATCTTAAGGAGGATTGGTCCAGTGGCTTATGAGATCGCCTTACCTCCCCATTTAGCAAATCTGCATAATGTCTTTCACGTATCACAGCTGAGGAAGTACATGGCAGACCCTAGTCATGTGCTAGAACTGGATGATGTGCAGATCAGGGATGACTTGTCCTTTGAAGCGAAACCAGTCAGGATTGACGATCGGCAAAGTAAACAACTCAGGGGCAAGACCATCAACATGGTGAAACTGGTGTGGGATGAGAGATTGGGTGATTCAACTTGGGAGTTGGAAGAACCCATGAGAGAAGTCTATCCATACCTCTTTTCCTTGTAATTCAATTTTCGAGGACGAAAATTTTTTCTTGTTGGGGAGAATGTAAGGACCTGTGAAATTAAATTGGAATAAAAGGAATATATATTAAATGAATTCTAAGTATGTTTTTATTTAAAAATAAAAAGGAAGGAAAGTGTAGCGTAGAAGACTATGAGATCGCCTAGTTAGTACATAATCGCCTGTCGCCTAGACTACACATGCGGACATCGCCAGGGCGCGAGGCATGCGGGCATCGCTAGGGCACGAGAGAATGCGGACATCGCCAGGGCGCGAGGCATGGGGGCATCGCCAGGGCGCGAGAGGCTTGCGGGCATCGCCAGGGCGCGAGGCATGCGAACATCGCCAGGGCGCGAGGCATGCGGACATCGCCAGGGCGCGAGGCATGCGAGCATCGCCAGGGCGTGAGAGACATGCGGGCGTCGCCAGGGATAGACATCGGTCGTCTTCCAGAGGGAGACATCGGTCGTCTTCCAGGGATAGACATCGGTCCTCTTCCAAAGGGAGACATCGGTCGTCTCCCAGGGAAAGACATCGGTCGTTCGCCAGGATGAGTCAGCGGTGGAAAGTTATCGCGCGACGTCGAGTTTCACACAGATAAGGTGGGGCCCAGGCTCCCAGCATGAAACGTCCTGCACGCGCGACACTTAGACAAAAAGGGGGGTTCAGAATAGTTACATCAGAGAGTTGGCATGCGCAGAGACACACGTGGCCGTACTGTTCAGGGAAGCGTGCACGCAAGGTTGCTCAGAGAGTAGGTGATGGCAGCTACATAGCGGGTCTACGTTTCTTAGTCTCAGAACACACCTCCTCTTGATTGGATTTCGAACGCTGTTGGAGTAGCAAGAGATAGAGTGAGTTTAGTCTTCATCCTTTTCCTTCCTCTCCTTCACTCTGCGATTCAGGCCCTCTCACGTCCTAGTTGGCTATCGGGGACTACCATAGAGCACCGGGAGGTTCTCTGCAAGTTCTCCAGACCGGGACGCTAAAACAGAGTGAAAGCATCTTTAAGCTTCGGTGGGTTTTCGGAGCTCTTGGTGTTTTGCGCTAGTCCAGGTAAGGGAAGCTAGCCTTATTTCCAACGAAAACCTTACGTTAGATGATTTTGATGATGGGGCGACGTGGTCGCCGGTTTTTCAACTGTTATTGCATAATCCCCTGTTTTTGGATGAGATCGCCGATTTTGGTGTTGTTTTTGAACTCCCCTGTTTTAGTGTCGTTTGAAATTGTTTGAGATTGAAATGTGATATTTTAAAGTCTGAACCTTGGAATGATTGTTGCTGTGATTGGAAATCGTTCATTTAAGTGTTATATGATGTGTTGAATGTTTGAATATGGGATCAAGACATAGTATTTTCAGGAAAGGAAATACCATGTTGAGATTAGTTATGAGGTGTATTGATCAGTGAGTATCTTGTGAATGAGACGATCCTGACTCTGCTGATATGATGGAGTCACATAGATGAAGTCATTCGGTTGGTGAGAGTCGAAGGAGGTCCATATGTATGGGTAAGTCGTTTGAAAGATAACTGACTTGACCTGTTATATGGATTAACCCTGTCATACTGTGAGAGTGATGAGATTGAGATCGAGATTATGTTGATGCGCATGGCTGTGGGAACATTACAGCAATGAAGTATGACAGGTGTAGGTCTCTAGATGCTAAGTTCAACGCACGAGTCTTCTGGAAGTAGTGTCAAGTGTCGGTGTGTGATGAGTCAGTGGAAGTCTGACGTGAGAAATGAGAAACATTGAAATTGGTAGACACTTGATGAATTATGTGAATTGAAAGACTCTTGAGGAAATTGTGAAATATGTGATTACTTGATGGTCATGTGATGGGAATGAGAAAGTTGATGGTTTTTACGTGGGTGTCTTAAATTTGTTTTATCTTGATTTTAAAGTTTCATATCTAAATTCTCTTTAAAATATCTAGCTTACCCTGTGTTCTTGTTTGTGGATGTTTTCTTAAACCTGTGATGATCGTGTATGATTTTACACGGGAGCAGATGATGTTGCAGGAAGTAGAGCTCCTCAGTGAGGGGTCGTCGGAAGGAGATCGCCTGTTTCTGTTTCTGTTAGGCGATCACCCCTTTTTCTGTTTTCTGATAGGAGATCGCCTTATCTGTTAGGAGATCGCCTATTTTTTTTTTATTTTCCTGTATTTTGTTTAAGTTTTGGAAATTGACTGATTATGTATTAAACTCCCTGTGAGGAGAAACTTCATTACATATATATAATTATGTTCACTTCAATATATTTGTTTACCTTTATTTTCATTATATAAATATGAAAAACATTTTGGCAGGATGTTACACTTCGCGCCTTGGCGATGTCCGCATGCCTCGCGCCCTGGCGATGCCCGTATGTCTCTTGCGCCCTGGCGATCATGTACACTACAGGCGATTTGGCGTTCATGTGTAGTCTAGGCGACAGGCGATTATGTACTAACCAGGCGATCTTATAGTCTTCTTAAATAAATCAATTAGAATACTAACTGCTATCACTATAAATACAAAAATTTATTATAAATTTAATTAAATAAATTAGAATACTAATTAATATAACTACACATACAAAATATTTATTATAAAATTAATGAAATAAATTAAAATACTAACTAATTTAATTACACATTGATCTCGCCGCTGACTCGATCGTGGAGGATATGCCTCGTCACTCCTTCGTCTAGCCTTCTGCAACCGCGTGCTCTGCAAGAATGCTCCAAGGATCCCCTCTAGAACTCCAAACGATGCCTGCAAAGCAACACAGACGGCGCCTCTAGCGGCCGTTGTAGCTCCGACGCTCAAGTCAGGCAACCGGAACACCAAATCTCTCTGTGTAATTTCTAGAGTTTGAAAACTGAGTATTGTGTTTTTTGTTTCGTAGCAAGTTCTGCGTACCTTTGCTTGGTGTTCTTCTGCCCATTATATGGTCTTAGGGTCTACTGGCTAGTCTAGGGCTTACTTGATTACTTATGCACTGCCAGCACCCACTTCTCTGGGCAACCTTGCGTGTGGGTTTCCTCTACTTGAGTGGAAAGTCTGGCAGGATGGCCACGTGGGCGCCTCTGCATGCACTCAATCTCTGGGAACACCTTCACGGTCCACGTGCCAGGCATGCAGCTTCACTGGGAACTCTAACCTTGATGGGTTCTCATCCTAAGAGGATTCTGCACCTAACTGTGCCTTCCCAGCCTCATGCATGGTCGTTTCGTGACTAAGGCCACTCCCTGCCTGTGGGCGCTTTACTGATCACTGGTTGCGTTGTTCACATCGCCGTGGCCAATGTCACCTCGCCACACACCAATGACCGAGGTATTTCTCATACTGACCGATGATCGATGTGTCTCCCTGACCGATGACCGATGTCTCTGGCCGCCACAGTAACTGAAGTCTGTTACCACTGCGCAACGTGTATAAACGTCCCCACAATGACTCAGAGAATGTGTGATCTCTCTAACTATAAAAACTGTGCCGCGCCTCTCTCTCAGATGGTGACACGTGGAGGCATGCAACTTGCATCTACTCGTACACATGTCACACCTGAAGAACTTCTGCTTTTTTCCCTGTGCGCGTAGTTATTCCCTTGCGGAGTAACTTAGCGCGTTTCTTTCCTCTGAGTAAGTTGCATGCACCCAGGGAAGCACCAGGTGTGGCTGGTCTAAGCACACTCACCAGGCGCATCCTGCCTGCATGGTCTCAACGCGCCATGCCATGCACGTAATGGGTCTAAGAGAGTTAGTGATCACTGACCAGTTTACGAGCTCTCTTATACCATCCTCATGCACGACCCTACTGCCGAGCAGCTCTTCTTCTTCTGGTTTGGAATCCTGCGAGGTGCCTGCGTAACGCTCTCACTGAGAGCCTGTGTCCCAGCTTAACACGTGCTAGTAAGAAACCCGATGACCAGGAACCGATGACTGATCGGCGCTTCTTTACTTTGTCGTGATCTCCTTCCAGGCGCTCCTCTAGGAACTGATCTGCTGGCAGTGGTCACTCAGCAACTGACCACCGATCACCGCTCTGAATGATCTCCACCCTGATTCGCCTGCTATCTTATTCCACGTGTCACCGTGCGAGTGGTCCACGTTGTCATCTACTGCTGACGTCATCGAATACCGATGACTGACCGGATCACAAGCCCCCCAGTCTCGAGCTGTGAACTTGTTCTCAGGGAAGAGACTAAGTGGTTTTCCTTTGCCAAAGAGAAGAAGGATCTTGAAGCCGATGTATCTGAGACCATGGTTGCTGGTGCTGAGGCTCTGACAGATGGGTTCAGGATGGGCTTGGAGCAGGTTCACTGCGTCCTGCCAGACTTGGACTCTACCCAACTCAGCCTCCACCATTCAGTGGTCGATGGCAAGCTCATTCCTCCTCCTTAAGCTTCTTCCCTTGCGACTTCTCCTTTTTGTGTAATTTCTCTTTCTGTTACATAACTTGTGTATAAACCTTTTAGCTGTAAAGGCTCTTAGTATTGACTTCAATATGAATGAAATCTATTTGCTTCAGCTGCTTGCCTTTCTCCATCTTTAACTCTCTGCATCTGACTAACTGTTAACTGGCTTAGGCTTCAGCGCGATCTCACTGTAACCCTTCAAACTTGGCTTCTAACTTGATCGCGACCAACTGTACCTTAGCATTCTCTTTAACAGTTTTTATGCATAAATTCATGTTGGATGACTGACCTGACGGGGCCTAAATGCTTCGACTGATCGCACAACAACTTGCTTGGGAAAGCTTTCATACGAGCTTTACCACCGACCACCGACTAGCTTGTTACTGCACCACCGATTAGTCATCGCGCTTCAGGCTTTGCTTTACTTCTCTGTCACTCCAACGCTAAGTGCATAGAGGGCCTGATCGCTAAAGATGATGCTTGTGTTTTGGGAAGAAGAGTGCTTCTCGATGACCCCTCTTGCCTCAGCCTCGCTGTAAGAAGTCGAGGGTGAGGTCTTGCTTCTCTCGCCTCAGCCTCGCTGTACAAAGTCAAGGTGAGGTCTTTTTTCTCTTGCCTCTACCTCGCTGTACAAAGTCGAGGGAGAGGACTTTTCTCTCGCCTCAGCCTCGCTGTACAAAGTCGAGGGAGAGGACTTTCTTATCTCGCCTCTGCCTCGCTGTACAAGGTCGAGGGAGAGGACTTTTCTCTCGCCTCTGCCTCGTTGTACAAAGTCGAGGGAGAGGACTTTCTTATCTCGCCTCAGCCTTGCTGTACAAAGTCAAGGTGAGGACTATTTCCTCTTGCCTCTGCCTCGCTGTACAAAGTTTAGGGAGAGGACCTTTCTCTCGCCTCAGCCTCGCTGTACAAAGTCGAGGGAGGTCTTTTTCCTCTTGCCTCATCCTCGCTGTACAAAGTCGAGGGAGAGGACTTTCTTATCTCGCCTCAGCGTCGCTGTACAAAGTCGAGGTGAGGTCTTTTTCCTCTCTCGCCTCAGCCTTGCTGTACAAAGTCGAGGTGACGACTTTCTTATCTTGCCTCAGCCTCGCTGTACAAAGTCGAGGTGAGGTCTTTTCTCTCGCCTCTGCCTCGCTGTACAAAGTCGAGGGAGAGGACTTTCTTATCTCGCCTCAGCCTCGCTGTACAAAGTCGAGGTGAGGACTTTTTTCTCTTAGTGGGTGCATGCTCCCAGGAGAGCATCAGGTGTGGCTGTCTAAGCGCACTCACCAGGCGCATCCTGCCTGCATGGTCTCACCGCACGCCCTTTGAGTGGGCAACTCCTCTTCTTCTGGTTTGGAATCATGCGAGGTGCATGTGTAACGCTCTCGCTGGGAGCCTGGGTCCCAGCTTAACACGTGTCAGCAAGACCCCGATGACCATGCACCGACCGAGTTCTCTGCTTCTAGAATCATGCAAGGTGCATGCGTAACGCGCTCGCTGGGAGCCCGGGTCCCAGCTTAACACGTGTTGGCAAGACCCCGATGACCATGCACCGACCGAGTGCTCGCGCTCTACATGGACCGATGGCTGATCGTGCTCTACATCCAGGCGGTCCTCTAGGCACTGATCTGTGGGTGGTGGCCACTCGGTAACTGACCACCGATCACCTGCACTTGCGCCTGGGGCAAGGAGAACTTTAAACTGGGAAACACTTGCACATTTTATGTACTGAAATCTTTTTTATTAGGTGGCCTTGTTAAAAAAGTGCCCCCTGATCTGCTCAACTATTTGCAGAAGATACACTGAGTGTGTGTACAGCGCGAGAACGCATCTACTTTACAACTTAACTGAAGTAGAAACTTAAGTGTGTAGCGTTCCACATCCTGGGGATAGCTGCTCCATCCAGAGTCTCTAGCCGATAAGCTCCATTCTTCAACGCCTCAACCACTATGTATGGACCCCTTCCTTTCATAGGCGATGACCGCCCTGGCGACGCCTGATTCACGAGGAGCTTCCTCCTGAGCTACTTGGGAGCCCCCCAGCGTTGCATCCTCCATCACCTCACGTCCCCATGCACAGGGATTTCGTGTTGCTGATCACCTGTCTGAGAACCCGAAGCGTGATCACCTTGCGCCTCCCGCAGGTAATCAGTCAGGAATCCTGTCTTCACCAACTCAGCAAGTTGATGCCCCAACGCCAGGCAGGTGCGGAGCGTGTGTCCATAAGCCTGATGGTCAACCAGAACTCTATGCACCTTGCGACCCGCAGTAACAACTGATATCACGACTGAATCGTTATCGTGGGGGACAACGTCCTGGCGATCAGCCTTCGTGAAGACAAGGTCGATGTCTGGGAAGTGGTCTTCCTCACATGTCTCCACTGTCATCACTGAACGTGCATATTTTTTACGCTGCGACGAGGTGCACCCTCCTCCTGAGAATCCACCCGCTATAATGTGGATCTCACCATGTATTGGCACTTCGTGCCCCTGGTCAGCCCTCGAGGCTACCACCGCCTCGCCCCCTTGTCCCTCCTTCAGGTAATCGCTCAGGAAACCACTTTTGACCAACTCATCCAACTGGTGGCCCAAGGCCAGACAGTTGCGAATGGGGTGTCGAAAGGCCTGATGGAATTCGCACCAGGCGTTGTTGTTTGGCCCCAGCCTCTTGTGATGGAGGAGGGCCAAGCACATCTAACCAAGGAAGCCAAAGCCCAAACCAAGAAGACCATCTAGACCAAGAGGAGCGTCTAGCTCCAAGAAGTGAGCGTCTAGGACGTGAAGGAGGGAGGCTATCCATGGAGCTAGACCGTCTAGGACCTCTCACAAGATCCATGGCTAAACATATCCAAGCACACATAGAAGAAGCCACGGATGGGAGGGAGAAGACCTTGTACATGCTACTTGGAGGCCCATTAGGGGTAGCTTAGTAGATTAGTGTAGTGTAGAAAGCAAAACTTGCTAACTTAGGGGTGTGCTATCAAAAAGGTGCCCTTAGCAATAGAAGGAGGGGTGTGCTAGCAAATAGGTGCCTTTAGCAAAAGAGGGAGGGGTGTACTATCAAATGTTGCATTTTTTGACCTATCTTCTAGAATATTAGGATGATGGTGTGGTTTGACTAAAGTCAATACCCTAGGCAGCCCCCACTTTTTGTATTTCCATCCCTACCCTTTAAGCTTGCTCACCAAGGCTCCTAAATCTATAAATAAGGAGGCCTACCTCATGTATTTTCAAGTTTATTTGAGTAATGTTATGCTGCCATTTTTGTGCACAAGCTTTACTCCTCCTAGAAATCTAGGCTATAAACTTCAATCCTTTCACCTTCTCCCTTGAGCTGGCCGAACCACTCAACCCATAGTCATCATGCACCTTCAAGACCAACACAACTCCTAGGAGGGTCTTGTTTCACTCATCCATTGCTTCCGCTCCATCTATTTCTACTTTGATTCAAGAAGAACACATGAAAATGCCATTGATCCGGTCGGTCATCAGCAGTGGACCACGTCGAGTCATGCCACATAGGTCGACTGGGCGAGCTGTAAGGCTCTTCGTTGAAGCAAGTCACAACTCGAGCCTGGGGGGCTTGTGTAGTGGCCAGAGCTCGGTGGTCCGGAACACAAAGAGGGGTGATCGGTCATCAGCCTGTTCTCACAGAGAGGGGTGATCGGTCATCAGCCTGTTCTCACAGAGAGGGGTGATCGGTCATCAGTGTTTGCACTCCAGAGAAGGAAACCCTATGTGCTAGATTACCCCAAGACTGGGTGATAGCGGCGCAAGGGTATTCCAGTAAACCCTAAATATGGCTAGCAGCGCAGTAAACCCTAATTAGGGTTAGCGGCACAGCCCAGGCTATATAAGGAACAGTAATATACTTCACAGAGGTACGCAGTTTCTAGACCTAAACACATAGAGAATCAATACTTTGATGTTTCTTGCCCCATATTGACTTGAGCGTCGGAGCTACAACGGCCGCGAGGGCGCCCCCCTTTCTCTTTTGCAGGTGCGGAATCGAGCACAGACCAAGGTGAGGAAGGAGGTGTGTGAGTGTCGCAGATTCAGCTGACGGCGGAGTCAACCGGCGAGAACATTGGCGCCCACCGTGGGGCCGAGTAAATCAAGGTCCCATCCACAGTTGTGAAGAGGAAAGCCAGACAGCATGAGAAGCACTAGGCAAGGTGCCACTGGAGGAGGCGATGGTAATCACACCGCCACCATCCAGGAGCTAATGGAGACAATCCGCAATCTCCAGCAGGCGTTCACCGCCTCCAGCGCTGATCAGGCCTTAAAGCAGGAGCAGTTTAGGGCCGACCTGAACGCGTCTTTGGCGGCGAATGAGGAGCTGCGGAGAGCCAACGAGGAACTGAGGAGAGGAATGGGAGAAAGGGCCGCAGCGGGACAGGGGGCCATGCCTCCAGCCAGGCCCCGACCTATGCCTTTCTCGCAGGAGATCATGCAGACAGTAATACCAGCGTCTTTCGTAATCCCAAAGATTACCTTTACAGGCGTAGAAGATCCAGAAGCCCACATCACAGCGTTCCATACGCAGATGATGATCTCTGGGGGGACTGATGCCATGCACTGCAAGCTGTTCATGGGTACCTTTGCAGGGACAGCGCTAAACTGGTTCGTGGGACTCCCAGACGGACACGTTACATCCTTCGAGCAGTTTGCAGAATTGTTCAAAAGGCAGTTCATTGTCAATCGGGCTCGGATGCCGGTTGCGTTCGACCTCTTTGATGTAAAGCAGTTCCAGGAAGAACCACTGAAGGATTTCCTCAACCGGTTCGCGGCATTGGTGGTGAGACTGCCAACCAAGGACGACGCCGTGATAGTGCATGCCTTCGAGAGGGGAATCCTTCCTGGACCATTCAGCGACGCACTCATACGATGTCCAGCAAGGACATTTGATGAGATACAGTGCAGGGCGCTCGCCCACATCACGGCAGAAGGAAGAGTCGCCGAAAAGCGTACAAGGGGCGACCTCTCCAAACCTCGCGCCCCAGTACGCGCCCAACCCCTAAGGGTGCTTGTGGCCGCAGAGAGGAAGGATAGACACGCACCCTACGAGTCCACAAGGCCCAGACCACCCCGGCACAGCTTCAAGGTCGGCCTCAAGGAGCTCATCACAATCCCTGAGGTGGCAAGCAAGTTGAAGCCTCCCCAGAAGGCCGAGGGACATGTCGGACCTCGGAAAAGCCATTGGTGTGATTTCCATCAAGCCCAAGGCCACAATCTGCGCAATTGCCTCTGCTTGGGTTATCAATTGGATGACCTGGTAAAAAGCGGCTTTTTAGCGCCCTACCTGCAGGAACCACAGGGAGACACGGCGGCAACAAATCCAACAGGAGACGAGAGGCACGAGGTGCCCATTCATGGGGAAATCTATACCATCTCAGGGGGGTTTGAAGGAGGAGCATGCCTCCTATAGGAGCACGCCTTCCGGAGGAGCACGCCTCCCAGAGGAGCACGCCTCCCAGAGGAGCACGCCTCCCAGTGGAGCACGCCTTCCAGCGAAGCACGCCTCCCACTGGAGCACGCCTTCCAGAGGAGCACGCCTCCCAGAGGAGCACGCCTTCCAGTGGAGCACGCCTTCCAGAGGAGCACGCCTTCCATTGGAGCACGCCTCCCTGAGGAGCACGCCTCCCTGAGGAGCTCGCCTCCCTGAGGAGCTCGCCTTCCAGAGGAGCACGCCTCCCAGAGGAGCACGCCTTCCAGTGGAGCACGCCTTCCAGAGGAGCACGCCTCCCAGTAGAGCACGCCTTCCAGCGAAGCACGCCTTCCACTGGAGCACGCCTTCCAGAGGAGCACGCCTCCCAGAGGAGCACGCCTTCCAGTGGAGCACGCCTTCCAGAGGAGCACGCCTCCCAGCGGAGCTCGCCTCCAAGTTTTATTTCAGTTAATAGATACATGTTTTAACACAATCGTATTTTTCAGTCTAGGGGACACTCTTTTAAACGAGGTCACCCAATAAAGAGAAGAATTTAGAGAGACATATTTGTGTTAAACTGTAAAAAGAACCTCTTCTACCATATTAAAGAAAGGAGAAGAACAGTATGGTTCACAGAAAAGGTCCTCACCTCGGCTTTGTACAGCGAGGCTGAGGCAGCAGAGGAAGACCTCCTTGCCTTTAAGCAAGTGAGGCGAGATGAGAAAGACCTCACCCTCCGCTTCTTAGAGCGGGGCTTGAGGAGGGCACGTGGATCAAGAAGAGTAAGAGAAAGGAAATCGCCCAAAGATAATTCGGCGAGTACCAGATCAGAGGAGTCTCTGGCGATGATGCCAAATGCTGGTCCTCGGGCACCGAGAGCAGATAGTAAAGGAGTCGATGACTTAGTCTCTTCGCTGAAACAAGTTAACAGCTTGAGACTGGGGGGCTTGTGATCCGGTCGGTCATCAGCAGTGGACCACGTCGAGTCATGCCACATAGGTCGACTGGGCGAGCTGTAAGGCTCTTCGTTGAAGCAAGTCACAACTCGAGCCTGGGGGGCTTGTGTAGTGGCCAGAGCTCGGTGGTCCGGAACACAAAGAGGGGTGATCGGTCATCAGCCTGTTCTCACAGAGAGGGGTGATCGGTCATCAGCCTGTTCTCACAGAGAGGGGTGATCGGTCATCAGCCTGTTCTCACAGAGAGGGGTGATCGGTCATCAGTGTTTGCACTCCAGAGAAGGAAACCCTATGTGCTAGATTACCCCAAGACTGGGTGATAGCGGCGCAAGGGTATTCCAGTAAACCCTAAATATGGCTAGCAGCGCAGTAAACCCTAATTAGGGTTAGCGGCACAGCCCAGGCTATATAAGGAACAGTAATATACTTCACAGAGGTACGCAGTTTCTAGACCTAAACACATAGAGAATCAATACTTTGATGTTTCTTGCCCCATATTGACTTGAGCGTCGGAGCTACAACGGCCGCGAGGGCGCCCCCCTTTCTCTTTTGCAGGTGCGGAATCGAGCACAGACCAAGGTGAGGAAGGAGGTGTGTGAGTGTCGCAGATTCAGCTGACGGCGGAGTCAACCGGCGAGAACAGCCATCATTTGGTATCATGAGCTTTTGGTTCTTCAAGATGAGTAGCTTGTCTTTTTAAATTTTCAGTTCTTCTTTATTTTCATCTTGTCATTTCAATTCCATAATTGTCTTGCTGTTTTTTTTTTACATTTTAAATTGTTCTTGGTGTGCTTATGGAAGATCCAACCGAAGCACATGTGTTCAATTGATCTTGAACATTTTCTTGTGCAATTGTGATAGGATTCCTTACACATTGAGTGGCTGTTTTCTTTTAGGAATTTGAGTCTTTATTGCTTTCTTATAATTGCTTCATTTTATGCTTTGAGTCTTTATTTTCTGAATCTATAAATGTTGTGTCAAGTCATGTGAATCCATAATTGTCATCAATTCTTAGTAGTCCTATTTTTGGCTTGATTGTTTCTTGTTTTTGGGTCTCTTTAATTTGCCTTAATCTGCTGTTATTTTGATCCTTTGCTGCCTTTTTAATTTTAGTTTGAGTTCATAATTGTGTCTTAGTTCTTACACAATTTCCTTCTTACATTTTCCTTTGTGTTAAATTTTGGTATCTTGCTGTTTTTTTTTTCCAGTTTTCCAGTTTTCCCCTGTTTCTCTCTCTGTCTGGCTGTTTTTTGTTTCAAAAATTATTTCCACTCATAGGAAATTTGTGATTCTCTGGAAAATGCAAGTTTGAAGTGTTACAAAAAGGACAAAAAAAAAGAATCAGATCAAAAAAGGCAACAGAAAAAATATGATAAATCTTACAAAATCAGAGTGCAAATCTTGAGCGCTCCAGCTGGCCTAACTGCACACCAAATTTGCAAAAATTATTAAAAAAAAATGGTGCATGCGTTTTAGGTGATTCCAAAGCCATTGTTTAGATAAGATCCTGAATTTTCTTGCATATAAATTTCAGAGACAAATTTTAAAAATACAGCTCAGCATAAATCGGGGAACAAACACGTTTTCTGGCCCACAACAATTTTCAGTGGTGCTGTTTTTTTTTATTTGGTCATCTAATCTAGTGCTTTTCTTTAGGAATTCCTTTTGTGTGCCAACTTTTTTTGAGTACCTTTAATTGTTTGCTTTAATTTCTTGACTCTCTTTCTAAGTTGTCATATTATAAATCCTTTTGGTGGTACTGTTTTTATTCAATTAAATTTGTTTCTTGCTTTTGTTTCTTGACCTCTCTTTTGGGTGCTGGAATTTAATTCTCCTTGGTGCATATGTGCATGGAACTTGACTTGGTTTAGGTTTAGCTCTTGTGAATAGTGTAACATCCCGCCAAATACCCTTTCACAATTATATAATGAAAATATACGTAAAACCAAAATGTTGAAATGAACATAATTATATATATGTACTGATGTTTCTCCTCGCAGGGAGTTTAATACAAAACGGTCATTTTCCAAAACTTAAACATAAAAACAGCAAAAACAACCAAACAACCGATCTCCCAGCATAAAAAGGGCGATCTCCTAACAAAAGGGCGATCTCCGATCAAAAGGGCGATCTCCGATCAGAGAACAGGAAACGGGTGATCGCCCAACAGAAGCAAAACGGGCGATCTCCTCCCGGCGACCACTCACTGAGGAGCTCTTCTTCCTGCAAGATCATCTGCTCCCGTGTAAAGATTACACGATCATCACAGGTTTTAAGAAAACAGCCACAGAACCAAAACGCAGGGTAAGCTAGACATTTAAAAGAGAGTTTGAATATGAACTTAAAAACCAATCATGAAACCAATTTAAGACATCCACATAAAACCATCAACTTTCTCATTTTCCACAAAACCATCAGGTAATCACATATTTCACAAATCAATCCAAGAGTCTTTCAATTCATATCAGCAATCAAGTGCCTAACAATTCAATTTCTCAATTCACATACCACTGTGAAATCCACACATTCACATGGTCGCTGTGAAATCCACACATTCACAAGCGTATAGAGGAATCCACACATCCTCACATGGTCGCTGTGAAATCCACACATTCACAAGCGTATAGAGGAATCCACACATCCTCACATGGTCGCTGTGAAATCCACACATTCACAAGCGTATAGAGGAATCCACACATCCTCACATGGTCGCTGTGAAATCCACACATTCACAAGCGTATAGAGGAATCCACACATCCTCACATGGTCGCTGTGAAATCCACACATTCACAAGCGTATAGAGGAATCCACACATCCTCACATAACATTTCAACAAACGATTTCAGTCACAGCAAAACTCATGCCAAGGTTCAGATATTCAAATATCACATGCATTTCACATATAAACCTCAAACAGTTCTCAAACAATACAAGTACAGGGGATATTTCAATAACAGATGAAAAACCGGCGATCACCTCAAGGAACCGGCGATCACGAACAGAACTGGGTTTTAAACAAGAACATTTTGAAAAACCGGCGACCACGTCGCCCCCAACATCAAAACAGAATCGATTACAGTAAACACTTCGCATCCAACATCAGAACACCAGTACAAGAAACAAAACCGGCGACCCCGTCGCCCCACATCTCAATCAGCAAGTACACAGTTTTCATTTGAAACAAGGCTAGCTTCCCTTACCTGGATCAGCGTGAAATCTCACTTCAAGCTCTAACCCATCGAACGTAAAGGATGCCCGAACTCTGCCTAAGCGTTCAAATCGGTAAAACTTGTAGAGAACCTTCCCAAAAGCTCTATGGCAGTCGTCGCTCGTCTTGCTTTTGCTTGAAGGTGCCTGGGAAATACTGAGTCGCAGTGCAAAGGAGAGAAAAGAGAAAGATGAAGGTGAACTCACTCTGTCACCTTTTATACTCTCACTGCGTTTCTAAACTCACTAAGAGGCGGTGCATTCCGATACTAGGAACATAGGCCTGCCATGTAGCTATCATTACCTACTCTATAACTAACCCTTCCGTGTGGGTTTCTTCCTCGAATTAAATGCAAACCTGACAGTATGGCCACGTGGCGTCTCTGCGCACATGGAGCTACTGCTCCGAAGGACTTTCACTGCCTACATGTCGCACATGCAGCACGTTCATCCTGGAAACCAGGGCCCCACCTCATCCGCGTATAACAGAACCCGCGAAGACTCTCCACCGATGACCTTCTGCGCGAAGGCTATCCACCGATGACTCATCCTGGAGGACGACCGATGTCTCTCTCTGGAAGACGACCGATGTCTCCTCCTGGAGACCGACCGAGGTCTCTTCCTCCTGGAGACCGACCGAGGTCTCCTCTTGACGACACCCGCATGCCTCTCGCGCCCGGGCAAAGCCCACATGCATCTCGCGCCCCAGCGATGCCCGCATGCCTCACGCCCCGGCGATGCGCGCATGCCTTTCACCTTGGCGATGACCGATGTTCTTCTCATCCCGGCGATGACTGATGACACGCCTTGCTGAAGGTTCCTCATTGCACTATGTTACGTCCAAGGTACCACCTCCACAAGGCTTGGTGACGTCGGTAGCTTCACATTTCCAAGGGTAGATTGGCACTTGCCCTCGTGCGCCCATGCATGACACACTAAGGACGATCTCCTATACTCAAGCATGGAGCTTCGCATGCACAGTGTGTCTAAGGCTTACCCCACACCTTGATGCACGTGGTTTTTGGGAACCCACTATGGTTGATCCAACATCTTGACTACACACTAAGTGTAGTTTCGGCGATCATGTGCCAGAGAACTCGGAGATCGCCTACTCTCTCAAAACCGGCGATCTCGTAGACTTCTAAGCTCTACTTTCCTTCCATTTTCATTTTAAGTACAACCATACTTCAAATCCATTTAAATTATATCCTTTTATTCCAGTAATATTTTCCAGGTCCTTACAAATAGGTGCTGGAAATTGGAGAATTAAAGCCATCATTTTAAGGAGGAGACAAAGCTAAAGCCGAAACAAGGTTGCTTGAAACAAACAATACAAACACATAGAAGATCAAAAAAAAATTCAAGACAACAAGGAAGTGCACTAACCCAAAAGAGGATCAACAAAGGGAGTCTTCTTTTCCTTTGCAACTTGGTTTATTGTTAATTACCTCTTTAATTACGTTTAGACGGTGAGTGTGTCTTCAAGGGCTCAAAGTGTCCAAGAAGCCTCACCTAGGGCCGAATAGCATAGTAAATTTTTTTTGCTTAGTAATTTGTTGCTTGTTTGAACTTGTTTTCTATTGTTTTGGTAGAAACGTTTTGCATGATTAGTTTAGTTTAATTTGTGCTAAAACCGACTAGTTTGTTGCATATCTTTTTTTTTTAGCTTACATAGTTTTATTGCTTTGTGATTTCTCAACTTCTTGTGTTTTAAGTGTTTCACTAAGAGAAATTTTTGTGAGAAGGCATTGGAGACTAGTTTTTGGCAAGGAAAAGGCTTGGTACTTAAGTAGTCATTTGAGACTCACCTCCCTTACCTGGAAAACTACCTTCTTTATCTTCCCTAATCTTTCTCAAAGTAAAAACGCCTAAATACACAAAGGTCTAGCCATGTCTTCTTCTTCTCATTCTCCAAAGTCTATAGAATGTGAAGTAAAATCTTTGAAAACCCTTTTGAAAGAGGTATCCCAAGCGGTACAATTAATCTCTTCTAGGCAATTGGAGAATGAAAACAAGATTAATGAGTTGGCTAGAGCTCAAGAAGAGAAATCCCAAAAATCTCAAAAATAAAAAAAAACAAATACTCATGCATCCCAAAGCATTGCAACTCTAGGGGAGGGAAGCCTTAGAATTAATGACTACTACCAACCACCCCCTAGAAGAACTAGGCAAAGGGAACAAGAGGTGCCAAGGGAAACTAGAGTAGACCTACCTCATTTTCATGGAAAGGAAAATGTAGAAATATATCTAGATTGGGAGATGAAGGTAGAGCAACTCTTTGCTTGCCATAGGGTAAGTGAGGAACGAAAAGTACCCTTAGCCACCCTTAGTTTCCAAGGAAATGCCATGTATTGGTGGACCTCTTTAGAAAGAGACCGACGTCTTCATAGGGAACCTCCCATAGAATATTGGAATGACCTTAGGGGAGCCCTAAGACGTCGACATATACCTTCTTACTACCATAGGGAGTTGATGGACAAGCTCCAAAGACTCCAACAAAAGAATATGAGTGTAGAAGAGTATAGGCAAAAGATGGAGCTCTATATGATGAGAGCCTCTATTAGAGAGGAAGAGGAAATCACCATATCTAGGTTCCTTAGTGGCCTATCACTTGAGATAAGAGATAGAGTAGAGCTCTTACCTTATCAAGACTTGAATGATTTGGTTCAACTTTGCATTAAAGTTGAGCAACAAAATTTGCGCAAAACATCAATTCAAAAGGTGAGCCCCTATTCTAACTTTTATCCCAAGAGAGAGTTTAAAAGGGAGGGTAGTACATCTAAGGAAAAACCAAAAGAACCTACCAAACCCTTCACCAAAGAAACCTCAACCCCACCCATCCGAGCTAGAGATGTTAAATGTTTTAAGTGCTATGGTAGGGGGCATGTGCAAGCACAATGTCCAAACCAAAGGACTTTGTTTCTTAAAGGTGTAGACGAATACACTAGTGGCGAGGATGAGCTTAGTGAGAAAGAGGAAGGGGGAGAGGATGAGAGGGTAGCTCCATTAGAGGGAGAATTGCTTATGATTAGGAGAACCCTCAACAATCACCCTAGCACATCCATTGAAACACAAAGGGAGAACATATTTCATACAAGATGCAATGTTTTAGAAAATATATGTTCCCTCATTGTGGATAGTGGATCTAGTTGTAATTGTTGTAGTGCTAGGATGGTTGAAAAGCTTAAGCTACAAGTGGTTCCTCACCCAAAACCTTACAAACTTCAATGGCTTAATGAAAATGGGGAACTACATGTAGATAAGCAAGTGGAAATCAAGTTTTCCATAGGGAAATACAAAGATAAAGTTTTATGTGATGTAGTGCCTATGGAAGCTTGCCATATCTTATTAGGGAGGCCATGGCAATTTGACAAGAAAACCTTGCATGATGGTCTCACTAACGAGATTTCCTTCACCCATAAATATAAGAAGTTTGTACTTAGTCCTTTACCACATTCTCAAGTGGTGAAAGACCAAATACAAATGAAACAAAAGAGGAATGAGGAAAACAAAAAAAAAAAAAGTGCTAGAAAAAGAGAAAATCCTTAGGGATAGGAAGGCGTGGGAGAAGAGTGTTCCTTCCCACAAGGTTGGTCTACAAGAAAAGCCTTTTGAAAATGTTTTAGAAAACTTGCTTCTTGTTGAACAACCAAGCCTTATCTTTTGTAAAGGAGCACTTACATGCACTGCCACAAGTAATGAACTCACGGTTTTACCTCCTCAAATAGAAAACCTTTTGAGTGAATTTGACGATCTATTCTCACAAGAAGGACCCAATGGGCTTCCTCCTCTTAGGGGGATAGAACATCAAATTGACTTCATTCCGGGGGCAAGCCTACCAAATAGGCCTGCTTATAGAACCAACCCCGAGGAAACAAAGGAGATAGAATCACAAGTTCAAGACTTGTTGGAGAAGGGTTGGGTTCAAAAGAGTCTAAGCCCTTGTGCTGTACCTGTCTTGTTGGTGCCTAAAAAAGATGGAAAATGGCGCATGTGTTGTGATTGTAGAGCAATCAACAACATCACCATCAAGTATAGGCATCCAATCCCAAGGCTTGATGATATGCTTGATGAATTGCATGGGTCAACTCTATTCTCCAAAATTGACCTTAAAAGTGGATATCACCAAATTCGAATCAAGGAGGGTGATGAGTGGAAAACCGCTTTTAAGACCAAATTTGGATTATATGAGTGGTTGGTGATGCCCTTTGGACTCACTAACGCTCCAAGCACATTCATGAGGCTTATGAATCACACCTTGAGGGATTGTATAGGTAAATATGTAGTAGTTTACTTTGATGATATCTTAGTATATAGTAAAACCCTAGAAGACCATCTAAGTCACCTTAGGGAAGTCTTTCTAGTTCTTAGGAAAAATAGTCTTTTTGCAAATAGGGATAAGTGTACCTTTGGTGTAGATAGTGTAGTCTTTTTAGGCTTTATAGTAAACAAAACGGGGGTCCATGTAGATCCCGAGAAAATCAAAGCCATCCAAGAGTGGCCAACTCCACAAAATGTAAGTGATGTAAGAAGTTTTCATGGGTTAGCTAGCTTCTATAGAAGGTTTGTGCCTAATTTTTCTAGCCTAGCTTCTCCTTTGAATGAACTTGTTAAAAAAGATGTTGCATTTTGTTGGAATGAAAAGCATGAGCAAGCCTTTCAAAGGCTAAAAGCTCAACTCACCAATGCACCCATCCTATCTCTCCCAAATTTTTCCAAAACTTTTGAGATAGAGTGTGATGCATCGGGAGTAGGCATAGGCGCGGTATTGTTGCAAGGTGGACACCCCATTGCTTATTTTAGTGAAAAACTCCATGGTGCCACCCTCAACTACCCCACTTATGACAAAGAGCTCTATGCTCTTGTGAGAGCCCTAAAGACTTGGGAACACTATCTTGTGTCCAAAGAATTTGTTATCCATAGTGATCACGAGTCTTTAAAATATTTAAAGGGCCAACACAAGCTCAATAAGAGACATGCAAAATGGATGGAATTTCTTGAACAATTTCCTTATGTAATCAAATACAAGAAAGGAAGCACCAATATAGTGGCCGATGCTCTTTCAAGACGCCACACACTCTTTTCAAAATTGGGTGCCCAAATTCTTGGATTTGACCACATAAGAGAGCTTTACCAAGAAGATCAAGAACTTTCATCCATCTATGCCCAATGTCTACATAGAGCGCAAGGAGGTTACTATGTGTCCGAGGGATATCTTTTTAAAGAAGGAAAACTTTGCATTCCCCAAGGAACACATAGAAAACTCCTTGTCAAAGAATCACATGAAGGGGGACTCATGGGCCATTTTGGAGTTGATAAGACTCTAGATCTTTTGAAAGCAAAATTTTGTTGGCCACACATGAGGAAAGATGTCCAACGCCATTGCTCTAGATGTATCTCATGTTTAAAAGCAAAGTCTAGAACAATGCCGCATGGACTCTACACCCCTTTGCCGATTGCAAATGCTCCTTGGGAAGACATTAGCATGGATTTCATTTTAGGACTTCCTAGGACTGCAAGAGGCCATGACTCTATCTTTGTGGTAGTGGACCGTTTTAGCAAAATGTCTCACTTTATTCCATGCCACAAAGTAGATGATGCTCAAAATATTTCTAAACTCTTCTTTAGAGAAGTGGTGAGACTCCATGGTCTCCCTAGAAGTATAGTGTCCGATAGAGATCCCAAGTTTATAAGTCACTTTTGGAAAACTCTTTGGGGGTAAACTTGGAACAAGACTACAATTCTCAACTTCTTGTCATCCTCAAACGGATGGGCAAACCGAAGTAGTCAATAGATCTCTTGGAACTATGCTTAGGGCTATCATGAAGGGCAGCCACAAATCTTGGGATGAGTACCTTCCCCACATTGAATTTGCTTACAATAGAGTAGTTCACAAGACTACTAATGCTTCTCCTTTTGAGGTAGTATATGGTTTTAATCCTCTCACGCCCATGGATTTAATTCCTCTTCCTAATCCACAAGATTTTGTGCATAAGGAAGGAGTAATCAAGGCTGATTTTGTCAAGAAAATGCATGAGAAGATTAAAATTCAAATACAACAACAAAATGAGAAGTACACAAAACACAACAACAAAGGGAAGAGAGAAATAATTTTTGAGGAAGGAGACTTAGTTTGGCTTCATCTTCGAAAAGAAAGATTTCCAAATCAAAGGAAGTCCAAACTAAGTCCCCGAGGTGAGGGACCCTTCCAAGTCCTTAAGCGAGTCAACAACAATGCATATAAATTGGACCTACCTCTTGAATATGGAGTACATGACACATTTAATGTAATTGATCTTTCTCCATTTGTAGGTACCAATGATGATGACGAGCTGGATTTGAGGACAAATCCTTTCCAAGGGGGAGGGGATGATGGAGGAGGGCCAAGCACATCTAACCAAGGAAGCCAAAGCCCAAACCAAGAAGACCGTCTAGACCAAGAGGAGCGTCTAGCTCCAAGAAGTGAGCGTCTAGGACGTGAAGGAGGGAGGCTATCCATGGAGCTAGACCGTCTAGGACCTCTCACAAGATCCATGGCTAAACATATCCAAGCACACATAGAAGAAGCCACGGATGGGAGGGAGAAGACCTTGTACATGCTACTTGGAGGCCCATTAGGGGTAGCTTAGTAGATTAGTGTAGTGTAGAAAGCAAAACTTGCTAACTTAGGGGTGTGCTATCAAAAAGGTGCCCTTAGCAATAGAAGGAGGGGTGTGCTAGCAAATAGGTGCCTTTAGCAAAAGAGGGAGGGGTGTACTATCAAATGTTGCATTTTTTGACCTATCTTCTAGAATATTAGGATGATGGTGTGGTTTGACTAAAGTCAATACCCTAGGCAGCCCCCACTTTTTGTATTTCCATCCCTACCCTTTAAGCTTGCTCACCAAGGCTCCTAAATCTATAAATAAGGAGGCCTACCTCATGTATTTTCAAGTTTATTTGAGTAATGTTATGCTGCCATTTTTGTGCACAAGCTTTACTCCTCCTAGAAATCTAGGCTATAAACTTCAATCCTTTCACCTTCTCCCTTGAGCTGGCCGAACCACTCAACCCATACTCATCATGCACCTTCAAGACCAACACAACTCCTAGGAGGGTCTTGTTTCACTCATCCATTGCTTCCGCTCCATCTATTTCTACTTTGATTCAAGAAGAACACATGAAAATGCCATCATCTTGTCCGTCTTTTGGGGAATCTTCAACCTTTCTGCCACATTGGGAATGGCAATCAGCTCCTTCAACTCCACCAGGAAATCATGCCTGGGGGGCACATCATCCTTGGCGTGTGCCCTAGTCTGGGGCTTTCGGGCCTCACAGGGCTTCTGCTTTCCTTGAGCCTTTTTTTTCTGTTGTCGCCTTGTGCACCCGCAGGGGTTGCGGCCGACTGGGCACTCGGGGCCTTGATGAGATTGCGCTTTCTCGCTTCTCATTGAGCTCTCCCTCGGTGACAATGTGTGCAACAACACGTCATTTAATGTCACCAAAGGTCTTGGGGCGATTGCGGATCAAGGACTCGCTAAAAGGCCCTGGCAATACTCCTTTCCTGAAGGCATGCACCACCATATCTTCATCTTTTGTGTGCAACCTCACCACCATTGCCCCAAATCTGTTGAGGTAGTCTCTAAGGGACTCCCTCTGATGCTGCCTTACATCGAAAAGGTCATAGGACATCAGTGGAGGGGCCTGGTTGACAAGGTATTGTTCCCTGAACAACGTGGAGAATTGTGCGAAAGACCTGATATGTCCCTCGGGCAAGCTAACGAACCACTCCAGCGCTGTCCCTGTTAGTGTGGTCATGAAGAGCTTGCAATGCACTGCATCAAACCCTCCTAATAGCATCATCTGCGTGTGAAACGCTGTGAGATGCGCTTCGGGGTCCTCTACCCCGGTGAATACGGTCTTAGGCCCCACGAAGGTGGCTAGGACCACTGTGTCCATGATTGCTTGGGAGAAGGGCATGGGGAAAGCCCTTGGCGGTGTTGGTGGAGCGCCATCGTCCACCACGCGATCCCCTGTTTGCTGCAAATTACGCAGGTTCACGTGTAACTCTTCTTAGCCCTGTGTAATTCCTCATTCCTGGCCTGAGACGTGGCCAGGTCCATCTGCATTTGCGCTTGATGAGCTCTAGACTCTGCCACCGTTTCCTAGAGAGCGCACATCGTTTCCATGAGTTGTTGCATGGTGACGCCTTCACCCCCATTTGGTGGAACGGATCCTTGTCTAGTATTTCTCATCTCTGTGGTTTCTACTCTTGCTCTCGTGTATGGGACCTTATTTTATTTCGGGCCCCACGGTGGGCGCCAAATGTTCTCGCCGGTTGACTCGCCTGTTAGTTGACTCTATGACACTCACACGCCTCCTTCATACGTTGGTATGTGCTTGGTTCTTTCGAAACAACCTGCACCTGCAAAAGAGAAAGGGGCGCCCTAGAGGCCATTTGCACTCCGACGCTCAAGTCAAGATTGGGCAAGAAACACCAAGTGTTTGAGTAACTGTGTTTATGGTTTGAAACTGCATACCTTTGTGAAGTATTTTACTGTCCCTTATATAGTCTAGGGTTTATTACGCCGCTAGCCCTAATTAGGGTTTACTGCACTGCTAGCCATATTTAGGGTTTACTGGAATACCCTTGCGCCGCTATCACCCAGTCTTAGGGTAATCTAGCACATAAGGTTTCCTTATCTAGAGTGCAAACTCTAACAGGATGACCACCTGGGTGCCTTCTCGTGCACCTAGTCTCTGGGACCACCTATTCTGGGAGTGCCTTCACTATTCACGTGCCATGCATGTAGCACTGGGAAACCCTAGTTCTGATGAGTACTCGACCCTTCAGGACTCTGCACCTAACTGTGCTTTTCCTGCCACCCGCATAAGCTCTTCGTGATTCAGGACTCTCCTTACCTCTGGGTATTTCCTTCTCATTGGCTCACTCTGGGAACCAATCTTAGCTGTTCTGGTTATGTTGTTCAAATCACCCACGACCGATGTCACCTCCTCACACTCTGTTGCCGAGGACTCCTCAACCTGCGGAGTGATGAAGACACATCAGCCTATCCTGGTGATCATCACGCTGATGACTAATCACCCTTTCCTTAGCGGGTGCGCTGATGACTAATCGCCTTACTAGTTCTTACCACTTGTGGGGTTCCTTCCATGTGGCTTCGGCCCACACTGTAGGACCCAGCTGAAGTGGCTCACCCCTTACTAGCTGTTCTCGATGCCCGAGGACTGGTCGGTACATTATCCAAGTAAGCGCACTGTGTGTACTAATGATGATTAGACGAGATAACCTCCCCTTGGTAAGATTCCAAGATTGGGAGTGTAGAGACTCATAGCAATTCAGGCGAGAGGACCTTTTGCTTAGTGAAAATCTGAGCTCGGGTACCTAGAATCGTAGCTCGCTGTACTGACCAGTCCTCGGACGTCAGATGGGCCCCACAGCATGGGCCAAAGCCACGTGGAGTAGACCCCATCAGGGGTGATCGGCCTGTGTCCCACAGAGGAAGGTGGTCGGTCATCGCCTGCCCGCATAGAGATGGGTGATCGGTCATCGCCTGCCCGCATAGAGATGGGTGATCGGTCATCGCCTGCTCCGTAGGGAGATGGGTAATCGGTCATCGCCTGCTCCGCAGATTATTAGTAAATATTCCCAGAGGTAAAGAGAGTCCCGAATCACGAAGGCTACATGCATGGCACGTGAACAGTGAAGGCCCTCCCAGAACAGGTGTTCATCCTGTTAGAGTTTGCACTCCAGAGAAGGAAACCCTATGCGCTAGGTTATCCCAAAGACTGGGTAAGAGTGGCGCAGGGGGCATTCCAGTAAACCCTAAGTGTGTCCAGCAGCGCAATAAACCCTAATTAGGGTTAGCGGCACAGAAAACCCTAAGTATATAAGGAACAGTAATATGCTTCACAGAGGTACGCAATTCTAGACCTAAACACAGAGAGAAATTCAGACTTTGATGTTTCTTGCCCCGTTCTGACTTGAGCGTCGGAGTGCAAACGGCCGCGAGGGCGCCCCCCCTTTCTCTTTTGCAGGTGCGATCATACCAGCACAGACTAGGTGAGGAAGGAGGTGTGTGGCGGCCGCAGAAGTCAGCTGACGCAGAGTCAACCGGCAGGAACATTAGGCGCCCACCGTGGGGCCGAGTAAAACAAGGTCCCATACACGAGAGTGAGAGAGAAACCACAGAAGATGAGGACGACAAGGCACGGTTCCGTTCCACCGAATGGAGGCGAAAGCGTTACCATGCAGCAACTCATGGAAACAATGCGCGCCCTCCAGGAGACGGTGGCGGAGTCCAGGGCGCACCAAGCGCGGATGCAGGAAGACCTGGCCGCCTCACAGGCCAGGAATGAGGAGTTGCACAAAGCGAACGAGGAGCTGCGTGTGAGTCTGCAAAACGTGCGGCAAGATGGAGACTGTGGGGGAGAGGATCGGGCTCCACCAACGCCCACAAGGGCCTTTCCCATGCCTTTCTCCCAGGAAATCATGGACACGGTGGTCCCTGCCACCTTCGTAGGGCCTAAGACCGTGTTCACTGGGAAAGAAGACCCCGAAAGGCATCTCACCGCTTTCCATACGCAGATGATGCTGTCGGGAGGATCGGATGCGGTCTACTGCAAGATGTTTATGAGCACCCTCCACAGCACAGCGTTGGACTGGTTTGTGAGTCTACCTACCGGACATATTTCCAGTTTCCGGCAATTTTCCAAGCTGTTTGTCGATCAGTACATCGTGAATAAGGCGCCGCCTATGGTGTCTTACGACCTGTTCGACCTAAGGCAATTCCAGGGGGAATCTTTGAAGGATTATCTGAACAGATTCGGGGCCCAAATAGTCCGACTACCAGGTAAAGAGGAGGAGATGTTCGTACACGCCTTTAAGAAAGGCGTGCTACCTGGGCCATTCAGCGAATCATTGATCAGGAGTCGCCCTGCAACTTTCGCAGAGATTCGGCGACGTGCTGTGGCTCACATCGCTGCCGAGAACGAAGTGATAGAAAAGAGGGGGAGTACGGCTCCCGCAAAACCACGCACCCAAGCCAGGACTCAGCCTCAGAGGGTGTTGGAGACAGCAGCGGTAAAGAAGGACCAAAGGATATATCATCCTTATGATCCGAAGAAAAGTAAAGATGATGGCAGTAGTAGAGCAAGAGGATCAGGTCGCCCGAGGGATTTCAAGCGTCCTCCGAGGCATGAGTTCGTGATGAGATTGGGGGACCTGATCGCCATCCCCAGTATAGCTGCCAAGCTGACGATGCCCAAGAAGAAGACGGATAAAGTGTTGGGGCCAAAGCCAGATGCGTGGTGTGAATTCCACAAAGGTTTTGGCCACACCATTAACTCCTGTCTGTTGCTAGGACACCAACTCGACAAGTTGGTCCAAAGTGGATTCCTGAAGGACTACTTGCTGCAGAAGGCAGCAGATGCGACGAGCTCCCAGCCGGCGAGCACTGAGAGCCAGCAGCATGAAGTGCCCATCCACGGGGAGATACACACTATAGCTGGGGGATTCTCCAGAGGTGGGTGCACCGCGTCGCAGCGCAAGAGGTATGCTCGGTCGGTGATGGCAGTAGAAGCATTCGACGACCATTCGCCCGATGTGGACATCGCGTTTACCAGGGAAGATCTTAAAGACGTTGTGCCACATGACAACGATCCCGTAGTGATTTCGCTTGTCACCGCTGGGAGGAAGATCCACCGGGTGCTGGTCGACCAGGGAAGCTCGGCCGATGTTATGTTCTGGCCAACTTTCAACAAGCTGCAGTTACCCCTTGACCAGCTGAGACCGTATGGGGGATGCTTGTATGGTTTCGCTGGCGGTCAGGTGGAGGTCAGGGGGTACATCGAGCTGAGAACCACGTTCACGGATGAGGTGGCTTCAAGAACGGAGAAAATCAAGTATCTCGTCGTGAACGCCCCCTCAGCATATAACATCCTGTTAGGGAGGCCAACTCTCAACCGGATAGGGGCAGTGCCATCAACAAGGCACATGAAGGTTAAGCTCCCTTCAATGGAAGGCGTGGTGATAACCCTGCGGTCTGATCAGCAGGAGGCACGAAGGTGTTACGAAAACAGCCTCAAGAACAAGCGATCAGTAAGCTACATCACAACCACACCCCCTCCTGGCGCGGAATCAACACGAAGAAGGGGGCAGGCCGCCGATATTGCGATGGAGTTGATCGCCGAGGGGGGTGCGCATACGCTAGATGATGAGGAAGGGGTCGGCGATGACCGGCCACCAGTGGAGTTGAGAAATCGCCCAGAGGAGGGCAGAGAGGCAGGAATCGCCAGAGCAGTGATCGCCAGCGAAAGGAGACCTCAACCAGTGGAAGAGTGGGTTGAAAGGAAGATAAAAGGCAAGGTCTTCAAGCTGGGAAAATCGTTGGACCATGGAGCACAAGACCAGATCGTCGGGGTAATTGAGAGGCATCTGGACGCGTTTGCGTGGTCTGCCTCGGATATGCCTGGTATCGACCCTGACTTTTTGTGTCATCACCTGGCGGTAGACCACCAGGTAAAGCCAGTGCGACAAAGAAGGAGAAAGTTTAACGAGGAGAGGAGGCAGGCGATCAGGGATGAAACGCAGAAGCTCCTCGCCGCAGGTCACATTCGGGAGATCCAATACCCCGAGTGGCTCGCTAACGTCGTGCTGGTTAAAAAGAGCAACGGCAAATGGCGCATGTGCGTCGATTTCACCGATTTGAACAAGGCTTGTCCGAAGGACTCATATCCTTTACCGAGTATAGACGCCCTGGTGGACAGCGCGGCGGGCTGCAAACTGTTGAGCTTTCTGGATGCGTTCTCGGGTTATAATCAGATCAAGATGCATCCTATGGATGAAGAGAAGACCGCCTTCATGACGGAGAGATCGTGCTATTGCTACAAGGTAATGCCATTCGGACTGAAGAACGCTGGCGCCACGTACCAGAGATTGATGGATAAGGTACTTGCACCAATGCTAGGGCGAAATGTGCAGGCCTATGTTGATGATATGGTGGTGACTTCCACAGAGGGAAGCCGGCACACCTCGGACCTGGAGGAGTTGTTTGTCACGATAGCCAAGTATAAGCTGAAACTAAATCCAGAGAAGTGCATTTTTGGCGTGGAAGCAGGAAAATTTTTAGGTTTCCTTTTGACTGAAAGAGGAATAGAGGCAAACCCAGATAAGTGCGCTGCTATTATGGCAATGAGAAGCCCAGCCACGGTGAAGGAGGTGCAGCAGCTGACAGGTCGGATGGCTGCTCTCTCACGTTTTGTATCAGCCAGCGGCGAGAAGGGCCACCCGTATTTTCAGTGCTTAAAAAGAAACAACAGGTTTGCCTGGACCAAGGAGTGTGAGGAAGCTTTCGTGAAGCTTAAAGCGTATTTAGCAAGCCCGCCGGTTCTATGCAAACCGTTAGTAGGAGTGCCTCTCAGACTGTATTTCGCTGTGACGGAGAGGGCGGTGAGTGCGATGCTTGTCCAAGACCAAGATCAGGTCCAGAAGCCTATTTACTTTGTGAGCAAGGTGTTGCAGGGACCTGAAGTGAGGTATCAGGCCTTGGAGAAAGCTGCGCTTGCAGTTGTGTTTTCGGCGAGGAGGCTGCGTCATTACTTTCAGAGCTTTGCCGTCGTGATAATGACCAATCTCCCCATTCAGAAGGTCCTAAAGAAACTTGATGTAGCTGGACGAATGGTGAAGTGGGCAGTAGAACTCTCAGAGTTCGACATTAAATATGAACCCCGAGGACCAATTAAGGGGCAATTTTTAGCTGATTTTGTCGTCGAGCTCTCGTCGGAGGCGACTCAGGCCGAAGGAGATGGTTTTCGGTGGGTCCTTTCGGTAGATGGATCATCAAACCAGCAGGGCAGCGGAGCTGGAGTCATTCTGGAAGGGCCCAACGGCGTGCTAATAGAACAGTCCCTGAGGTTCGCTTTCAAAGCCAGCAACAATCAAGCAGAATACGAAGCATTGATTGCAGGTATCTTGTTGGCAAAGGAGATGGGAGCTAAAGTTTTGGTGGCCAAAAGTGACTCGTTGCTGGTCACCGGGCAAGTAGTGGGCGAGTTCCAAGCCAAGGACCCGCAGATGGCAGCTTATTTGGCATATGTTCAGGAGTTGAAGAGTTCTTTTACAGCATTCGAGGTAGTGCATGTGCCAAGGGAGCAAAATGCCCGAGCTGACTTGCTGGCCAAGCTCGCCAGTTCGGGCAAGGGGGGAAGGCAGAGGACTGTTATTCAAGAAACGTTGAAGACACCTAGGGCTTTTGTGGCAGATCACCAGGTGCTGCAAGTGAGTAGATCGGCAGTGGGAGCGGCGAGGAGTCACAGGTCTTTAGCTCAGGAGACCTTGAAAACGCCAAGGATAAGGGCATTCCCAGTGGATGGAGTAAACGTTGCACAGGTCTGTGCCACACATGGGTCAGATACGTGGATTACGCAGTACCAGCGTTACTTAGCTGATGGCTTGCTCCCAATGGATCCGGCAGAGTCCAGAAAGATCAAGAAGAACTCCACCAGGTTTACCATGATAGATGGCGAGTTGTACAGGTTTGGGTTCACACACCCACTCCTGGTATGCATACACGGGGAGAAGTGCACGAGGGTTATGGCTGAGCTCCATGAAGGCATATGTGGAAGTCACATCGGGGGTCGAGCTCTAGCCGTTAGAACCCTTCGCGCAGGATATTACTGGCCGACGATGAGGGAGGATTGCAAGAAGTACGCCCAGTGCTGCAAGCAGTGCCAGCAGCACGCCGACTGGCACAAGGCGCCCCCAGAAGAGCTTAAATCGATTTATAGCCCTTGGCCATTTCATACATGGGGAATTGATATTCTGGGGCCCTTTCCGATGGCGATCAGACAGAGGAAATACTTGGTGGTGGCGATTGAGTACTTCACCAAGTGGATTGAAGCAGAGCCAGTTGCCCAAATCACGGTGACCAAGATCGAAAACTTTGTATGGAAGAACATTGTGTGCCGGTTTGGGGTGCCTAAGCGTCTAGTATCAGATAATGGGACTCAGTTTGCAAGCCACCTGTTGAAGAAGTTGTGTGAAGATGTGGGAATTCAACAAGTGTTTGCATCCGTTGAGCACCCGCAGACGAATGGCCAGGTAGAATCCGCCAATCGGGTTCTGTTGAGAGGTTTAAAGAGAAGGTTAGAGAAAGCTAAAGGATCGTGGGCTGATGAGGTGCCTCGCATAATATGGGCGTACCACACGACTGAGCAGTCAGGTACCCACGAAACCCCCTTTAGCTTGGTGTATGGCTGTGACGCGATGATTCCTGTTGAAATCCAGGAGAGCTCGCCGAGATTTCAACACTTTGTAGCAGAGGAATCAAATGAAGAAAGAAGAATGAACCTGGATTTACTGGATGAGGTCAGAGAAGAGGCGAGAGTTAAAGCTGAAGCGGTGAAAAGAAGGGTAGAACGAAGATACAATACTAGAGTAATACCGAGACAACTCAGAAGCGGCGATCTTGTGATGAGGAAGGCCCACCAGTACGAGATGGAGAATAAGTTGTCGCCCAAGTGGACCGGACCGTTTAGAATAACCGAGGCACTCGGGAACGGCGCCTACCGCTTGGAGACACTAGAAGGAGGGGCGATTCCTCGTACTTGGAACGCCACACACCTCAAGTTTTACTTTAGTTAAAGTTTCATAAGCATTGAACAGTTCTGTAAAAACAGTTACAAGGGGGCGCTCTTTTTTCCCTAAGGAGGGTTTTTAATGAGGCCACCCAAGAAATAAGATATTCAAAGTAAAAATTTTGAAGTATACTAAAGTTTGTGTGTGTATCGTTTTGCAGAAGATTTTAGGGTCCTCATCGCCCTTAGGCGATCAGAGGCCCAAGTAAGGAGATTTTAGGGTCCTCATCGCCCTTCGGAGATCGGAGGCATCCAGGTGATAAAAGTCCTCACCTCGTCTTCTTACAGCGAGGCTGAGGCGAGAGGAGAAAAGTCCTCATCGCCCTTTGGCGATCGGAGGCATTCAGCGAAGATATAAGTGATCGCCTATCGCCATATGTGGGAAGATATAAGTAATCGCCTATCGCCATGTGTGAAGATATAAGTGATCGCCTATCGCCATGTGCGCGAAGATATAAGTGGTCGCCTATCGCCTGCAGGTATTCACATCGCCGGGTGTTCACATGATCGCCGGGTGTGAGGATCAGGAGATCAGGTTGTCAGCAAGTCGCCGAAAGGAGCACATCGCCGAGTGTTTGAGAAGACTTGTGTGAGCTGTGATACCCAGTGTTAACCAGATCGCCAGGTTAAGGTTGTGCCCAGAGTAGCCTGTGCCCTAAGCCACTCCCTGTGTGGATAACTTAGTCGCAGGATCAAGGTGAGAGTAGCATTTTAGCTGCAGGTACTCCAGATGGTGACACGTGAATGACCAGATGATAAAAGTCCTCACCTCGTCTTCTTACAGCGAGGCTGAGGCAAGATGATAAAAGTCCTCACCTCGTCTTCTTACAGCGAGGCTGAGGCAAGATGACAAAAGTCCTCACCTCGCCCTTCAGCGAGGCTGAGGCAAGATGACAAAAGTCCTCACCTCGCCCTTTGGCGATCTGAGGCAAGATGATAAAAGTCCTCACCTCGTCTTCTTACAGCGAGGCTGAGGCAAGATGATAAAAGTCCTCACCTCGTCTTCTTACAGCGAGGCTGAGGCAAGATGTTGAAAGTCCTCACCTCGTCTTCTTACAGCGAGGCTGAGGCAAGATGTTGAAAGTCCTCACCTCGTCTTCTTACAGCGGGGCTGAGGCAAGATGTTGAAAGTCCTCACCTCGTCTTCTTACAGCGGGGCTGAGGCAAGATGTCGAAAGTCCTCACCTCGTCTTTTTACAGCGAGGCTGAGGCGAGAAGATAAGAAAGTCCTCACCTCGTCTTCTTACAGCGAGGCTGAGGCGAGAGGATATAAAGTCCTCACCTCGTCTTCTTACAGCGAGGCTGAGGCAACAGAGGAAGACCTCCTTGCCTGGGAGCAAGTGCAGGCGAGAAAGAAGACCTCCTTGCCTTTGAGCAAGTGAGGCGAGATAGGAAAGACCTCGCCCTCGACTTCTTAAAGCGAGGCTGAGGAGAGAGGCGTGCTGGAGGAGGACACGTGGATCGAGAAGAGTAAGAGAAAGGAAGTCGCCTAAAGATAATTCGGCGAGTACCAGATCAGAAGAGTTCCTGGCGATGATGCCAAATGCTGGTCCTCGAGCACCAAGAGCAGGTAGTAAAGGAGTCAATGACTTAGTCTCTTCGCTGAAACAAGTTAACAGCTTGAGACTGGGGGGCTTGTGTACTGACCAGTCCTCGGACGTCAGATGGGCCCCACAGCATGGGCCAAAGCCACGTGGAGTAGACCCCATCAGGGGTGATCGGCCTGTGTCCCACAGAGGAAGGTGGTCGGTCATCGCCTGCCCGCATAGAGATGGGTGATCGGTCATCGCCTGCCCGCATAGAGATGGGTGATCGGTCATCGCCTGCTCCGTAGGGAGATGGGTAATCGGTCATCGTCTGCTCCGCAGATTATTAGTAAATATTCCCAGAGGTAAAGAGAGTCCCGAATCACGAAGGCTACATGCATGGCACGTGAACAGTGAAGGCCCTCCCAGAACAGGTGTTCATCCTGTTAGAGTTTGCACTCCAGAGAAGGAAACCCTATGCGCTAGGTTATCCCAAAGACTGGGTAAGAGTGGCGCAGGGGGCATTCCAGTAAACCCTAAGTGTGTCCAGCAGCGCAATAAACCCTAATTAGGGTTAGCGGCACAGAAAACCCTAAGTATATAAGGAACAGTAATATGCTTCACAGAGGTACGCAATTCTAGACCTAAACACAGAGAGAAATTCAGACTTTCATGTTTCTTGCCCCGTTCTGACTTGAGCGTCGGAGTGCAAACGGCCGCGAGGGCGCCCCCCCTTTCTCTTTTGCAGGTACGATCATACCAGCACAGACTAGGTGAGGAAGGAGGTGTGTGGCGGCCGCAGAAGTCAGCTGACGCAGAGTCAACCGGCAGGAACACTCGCCATCGTTTGGCTTGAGCTGAGGAAAGATTCATAGCGATTCCAGTGCAAGGAACTTTTGCTCAGTAAGACTCTAAGCTCGGGTATCTTGAATCATAGCTCGCCATCGTTTGGCTTGAGCTAAGAAAGACGACTTCCTCTTGGTAAGATTCCAAGATTGGGAGGGTGCAGATTCTACAATGTATGTGGTTCAGATGGGAAACCCTATTCTTAGTAAGATTATGAGTCTAGGCACCCTAAACGAGATTCATAGCGATTCAGGCCCGAGGACCTTTTGCTCATTAAGACTCTGAGCTCAGGTACCCTGAATCGTAGCTCGCCATTGTTTGGCTTGAGCTGAGAAAGACGATCTCCTCTTGGTAAGATTAGGTGTTCGCGAAAGACTTGAGGGGAGAATCAACACCCAATTTCGATACATAAGCATCCCTAGCCTCGAGGAGGAATGCGTGAAGAAACGTGCATAAGTCTCGCACGACCAAGTTGAAGGCAAAGTAGGACAACCCCTGTGGCCATGAGGTACAAGTTGTCCTGTAGATAGCTCTACCAAGAACACCATAGTTCACCATGCTTTACAGGTATGTTATCTTGTTAAGATGGTTAGTTACATCAATTGATTGAAGTGCATTGTGAATTGCCTTGTTACGATCATATGGCGGGATTTATCATTATTTGATTAATTCGTGATGGTCGCATTAGTAAAGCGTGAGGTGATCAAATGCATTGTAATTAGATTGGTTAAGTTGTGGTAGTCATGTTTGTTAAACACATGCATTATTGTTATACTGGTCGAAGTATGGCAAAGAAAGGGTAGTTACATGATTAGAACATTCATATATGTACAAAGTCTAGAAATTGTTTACAAGGTTACAAAAAGAGGATAATTACAAGGAAACCCAACTCTGCTACTTTTTGTTTACTAGCTACCCATCGACCACAGTTTTGCCCAAACCAAAGTCTAGCTCGGGGTAGACGCAAGAGGCCTAGGCAACAACATCATCAAAGCCCACTAGGTAAGAGTTGGTAGCATCGTTGGTTAAGGATTCCTTGGTCTGTTCCATGTGCTCATCCTTTTACACCAACTCCTCGCCCTTCTTGGCCAGTTCTTCTTTTAGTTTCTCCACCTTAGCATGGAGTTCAACATTTTTGGAAGATAATTCCAAGGCCTCCTTGGACTTCTCAGTCAGGAGGACCTTGGTCTCTTGGTGCATCATTTGAAGCTCCTCAACTCACTGGACGAGCTTAGCAACTTTGAGGGCTTCTTCCTTGGCCAAATCCTTCCATCTCCTAAGCTTGGAGAAGACGAGGCAGTTTGCAGCTAAGGCCTGCCCCAGTTGCCTCGCTATTTTGCCCACCAACTGGTCCTCCTCCAAGTTCTCCAGTTCCTCTTTGGCCTTGGTGGGAAGCAGGGTTTTCTCAAGAAAGGAAGGGGAATCCAAGGAAGGATCCCACAATCCTCCCTTTTGCAAGTTCTCTCCCCTGCTCTCCTGCACCATAATATCACGAGGAGGAGAAGGAGTAGGTGGAGGGGCTTGTTGCGAGGGAGCCCGGCCATCTGAGGTTGAGTGCTCGGTAGGCTCAGGAGCAGCCCTTTGTCTCCTCTTGAAGACGAGCCTTGAGCATGTATCCTCGTCTTCTGAGGAGGCCATCTCAACCACTACCTTCAGTTTCAAGTCCTCGATAGGAGGAGCCTGGGCAGCAGCCTTCAACAGCTTGGCTCTGGCGGCCAAGTCTTTCTTCCTCAAGGTACCCAGCATACTATTTGCATGAGAAATAAAGGGAATTTAGTAACACACACATACAAGTCATCCTTAGCAAGAGTAAGGGAAAGAGGAATACCAATGTATGCTTTGAGTCCCACTGGGGATAACTCTTTCTTTATCAAGGTGGCGGTGTCAAAAACCACCTTGATGTTGGAGAGGAAGAGGCACAACTCTTGTTCTCGCTAGGGCATGCCTTTTAAACGCTTGGGCCCTTGGAATCTGAGTTCCTCAGTCCAGTACAAAGGGAACCCATCTAAAAGAGTTGGGTCCCTCTTGTTGCAGCAGATTTTGAAAAATTTGCCCTTGAAGCCTTTGTAAGATTGTTGAAAGAAGGACAACAAAGCTCTCCCAGCAACCCTATTGAAGCTTACCCACAGCTGGCGACCCAGGTGTTTGGCTTCGAAGAAATATAGGAAGAGTTCCACTAATGGCAGATGGCCAAAGTGGTTGCAGAGGATGGAGAAACCCCGAACAAACACCTAACTATTTGGATGAAGTTGCGTAGGGGCAACGTTAATTTCGGTGAGAAGGGCTCTCTCGAAATGGTATAAGGGTAGGTGGAGGAGAACCTTCTTGAAAATGGTGGAATAGAAGAAACAGAAAGGACCTTCTAGGTCCAATAACTCATCACAGCACACTGGCTCACCTTCCCCACATGGCACTACCTTAACATACTTATGATCTTCCCTACCAAAGATGCATTTTTTAAGGTGTTCACTCTTCCTATACAACACTATTTTCTCTCGGGTGGTATATTGAGAGGTTTCCTCTAATAGATTATTAGGGGCCCAGGGAAATAGGTTCTTATAATCCATTATACAGAGAATCTAAAAAACAAGGAAAGCAAACAAGCAAACATAGGCAAATGTTCAAATAACGGAAGCGCATGCGATTTAGAAAAGACAAAACAATGAAGCAACACAGAGAAAAAAATCTCAATCGCACGAAAGATAAACAATCCCAACACAATTGTTATGAGCAGAATAAAAGCATTAAAACAATGTCATCAAGCATGCACGAGTTAAAGGACGTACCTTGATTTGATTGAAGAGCTGAGGTGAGGAGGTTTGTTTGGGTTGAAGGAGAAGGAGCAGAGCATTCAAAGATAGGCGCAAAGTCTTTGAAAGAGTAATGAAATAGTGAAGAAGGGTTTGAGTTTTTGAAGTATTAGCGCATGAGGGAAGCGCAAGCGGTAACGTTTTCCAACCGTTGATGATGGCCACATGTACGCTTGCGATGGAGTGTGGTGAGACGTCACCTCAACATACTGTGTGCGTCGTGCTACTCACGACACACGTAAGTCACTGTGGGCGAGCAGTTAGTCTCTTCACTAAAACAAGTTTAGCTCGAGACTAGGAGGCTTGTGTATTGGACCATAGTGCGTAGAGCTCAGTGCTCCGTGCTCAGACATCAGCATCTGCGTTAAACAGGTCAGCTCGGTTATTGGGTCGAGTTGATGGGCCACGTGATTAGGCTTCAAGTATGTGTGTATTAACTCTCATTCATATACTTAGTGTATCCTTCGTGTATAGGGCCAGAAATCGGTCAGTGAAAGAGTGTTAATGGGCCTAGGGGTGCGTTTAGTGCATTCGGGTGTAGCATAAGTAAAATGTGCTTTATAAGCCTAAAGCCTAAGAATGTTAGGGCTTGATAGAACAGGTTGCATGCATGATACATAAGGGCATGTATGCCTATGTAAAACAGATCGGACCCCTGATGCTGGTACATGAGTTGGTACCCTGGTGGTTGTTCTATTAAGATTTTATGCACTCTAAAGAGATAAGATTCTATGCAGTTGTCGCACTAAGATTGCGCACACTGTAACGGAATCTTCTCCCATTGAACATGTTTTCACTTGAGAAAAGATTCTCGTGAGAGAAGGTTGTTACAAGAGGTAGTCTATAAAAGGAACTTGAGATCCCAGGTGAAAGGTACGTTGTTTCTAAGACTAAAACTAGATACTTCTCTTTTCTTATAAGCCATGTGGTCCGGTCGGTCATCGGTAGTCAATGACGTCAGCAGCAGATGACCATGTGGACCAGTCACAGGGTGACACGTGGCATGAGATAGCAGGTGAATCAGAGAGGAGATCACTCAGAATGGTGATCGGTGGTCAGTTACCGAGTGGCCACCACCTCCAGATAAGCCTCGCATGATTCTAGAAGCAGAGCGCGGAAAGTAATAAGGCACCGATCGGTCATCAGTGCGTGAAGAGCGCGATCGTTCATCAGTGCGTGAAGAGCGCGATCGGTTGTTAGTGCATGCAGAGCGCGATCGGTCATTAGTGCGTGCAGAGCGCGATTAGACATCAGTGCATGCAGAGCGCGATCGGTCGTTAGTGCATGCAAAGCGCGATCGGTCATCGGGGTTCTTGCCAACACGTGTTAAGATGGGACCCAGGTTCCCAGCGAGAGCGTTACGCATGCACCTCGCATGATGCCCACTCAGAGGACGTGCGGTGAGACCATGCAGGCAGGATGCGCCTGGTGAGTGTGCTCAGACCAGCCACACCTGGCACTCTCCTGGGAGTATGCGACTCACTCAGAGAGAAGAAACACGCTAAGTTACTCCGCAAGAGGATAACTTAGCCGCACAGAGAAACGCACAGAAGCCTTTCAGATGTGACACGTGTACGGTTAGATGTCAGCTGCATGCCTCCACGTGTCACCATCTGAGAGAGAGGCGCGGCCCAGTATAAAGGTACTCCACCTCATGTAAGGTACAGACATTCTTACACAAGTTTTTTAGATTACAAGTTTACACAGATTTACTACACACAGTTTCTGATTCATTGTGGGAACGTTTGTACACGTTGCACAGTGATAACAGAATTGAGTTACACAGAGAGAGAAAGTGGATCTAAGCACACACGAGTCTCACAGAGAGATTCAGTGACAGTTTTTGGTGTTCCTGTTGCCTGACTTGAGCGTCGGAGCTACCACGGCCGCTAGAGGCGTCGTCTGTGTGTTTTGCACGCATCGTTTGGAGTTCTGGTGAAGGTTCTTGGAGCATTCTTGCAGAACACGCGGTTGCAGAGAGCTAGACGAAGGAGTGAGGAGGCACATACTCCACGTTCAAGTCCACGGCAGGATCACCATGTACTGTCTTGATCGTCGAAGTGTAATTAACAGGCAGGGCGCCCTCTGTCACAACGAAGCCACTATTCAAAGCATAGGTAGAGACGTGAATGAATACTACGAAGGAGGTAGATGCAAAGAGGCGTATTCAACCTAAGTCAATTGGCGACCAGGTCAACGGGCAAGAACAACCACCAATTGAGCAAAGCCCTCACGCGCATCATCATCTTCCTCAAGGCGATTACTTCACCACTGTTTGGATCAATCTTATTATATATTTCCCACCATTTAATTCTTATTTCCACCAATTAAATTTAAGTTTTCACCAATTATTTTCTTTCAAACATTCATCAAACACTTTCTTTGAGTTTCTGCTGCATATCCTCTTGTTCTTGTTGTTGTTCTTCAATTTCTTACTAGTATTGCTTGTTTAATCAATTAATTTTATGTCTTTGTTGTGTTCCATCGTTTATCTCACTTATGTGTGCCTTTTCCTTGTTTTTACTAGCTGTTTGATCGGTTCTTCTGGTGCCAATTCAACCACTAACCTGCTGCAGCAAAACCCCCCACAACTAGGGCTACTCTTGTGGTGATCATCACCTATGGTTGGTGTTTCTTGCTCCAATTTTATCTTTTAATCCATTCTTGTCTTCATTTCGGTGTTGTCTTTGATTTCTAATCTTTGCATGTCAATTGCCACGTTCCATTTTTGCTTAATCTTGTCACAATTCCTCATGTGTTGTTGCTGTATGTAAGCTATTTGAGTTTTTTCTCTAGTACATACCAACTATTTATGAAAAGTTTTGTTGTTTTTCCACCTTCTTTTGTGTCCTCCTCTGGTTTTGTGTTGTTGCTTTACGTTTCCTTACTTGCCATTGTTCATTGGTGAGTTTCTTGCATTAATTCTACTGTTTTCCTTGAGGTTTTGTCAACATTTGATTCCTTTAGGTTTTTCTTCTAGTTTCTAGAATTTCATACTTTTCACCTAGTTTGCAAAATTTATTTTGACCACAGTACATATCCAAACTTTCTGAAATTTTTTGTCTACCACAATTTATATGTTCACAATCCTCTATAAAAAAGGCACATCCTAATTGAATTTATAAAAAAAATTATAATTGTTAAAAGCCAGAATGTTGATGTTGTTGCCACATAGAGTCAATATTCATTGGTGTTCTCGGTTTTAATTTCTATGCACCTAATAGCATTTAGACCTCTATAATCCACACAAAAATGCTAGGTTCCATTTTATTTTATGAGGATAACTGGGATGAAAAAGGACTTGTGTTGGGGCGGATAATGCCTTCGTTGAGCATTTCGTGAATGAGGGAAGTCATGGTGTGCTTGTGAGTGTGTAGGTAGCAGTAGGGTTAAATGTTAATCGGGGAAGATAGGGGAGGAAGGGGAATATAATGGTTGTGAGGCCTTTGCGGGGTAGTCCATAGGGAGAAGAGAAAACTGAACTGTATGTTTTTAGAAGAGTGTAGATATCTAGGTGGTTGGATAATTCGTGTGGAAAGGACGGTGATGGCAATGTGTCAATAGTGAGGAGGTGTAGAGAAGAAATGATATTCGTGTGTAAAAGGTTACAAAGATGAGTGAAAGAAGCTTGACGGCGTAGAAGATTTGTGGTTCTGTGTAAGGTAATGGGTAACCCATTGTGGGTAAATGATAGTTGCGGCTTAGAGAAATCAACCATTAAGGGGCCCAATGAGCGTAACCACTACAAAATAAAAACCTAATTTACCTACGGACCAAATCCATATGTAACAGTAGAACCTACAGATTTCCCATGGAAAGAAATCCGTATGTAATGTTGGCATAGGTAATTTATCTGTGGAATATGAGCCCTTAGGTAACAGTAGTCCGTAGGTAATACCCACGAGCAGCAGTTCGTAGGTAATACCCACGAACAGCAGTCCGTAGGTAATACCTATGAGCAGCAGTCCGTAGCTAATACCTATGAGCAGCAGTCCGTAGCTAATACCCACGAACAATAGTCCGTAGGTAATATCTACACATAATTACCCACCACCTTCATTCAATGGGTAAACCCGTAGGTAATTCTGCATGCATCAAAATGTTCACTCAAGCATTAAGTGAATTGTTTTTAAATCGTTTACACCTTCATAATGAAACATTCAACTATCCAAAACATCAAACATATCCAAATTGAACCATCTATTACCAATTGTATTGAACCTATAATATTCAATACAACAATTAATCATCTTCCAATATTACTAACATAAAATAAAACACATTTAATTTCAAATCTACACGTATCATAATTGAAGTCTCATAATATAAAATAAGTCAAAGATAATATAAATAAAAATTAAGTCAACTTATAATCCACACTTCAAAACACAATCTGTACTGGCCAGACCTCAGATGTCAGCAGTATACAGTAGAGGTCGACGTGGCAGAAATCGGCACAGTAGGTGTAAGGACCTGTAAAATTAAATTGGAATAAAAGGAATATATTTTAAATGAATTCTAAGTATGTTTTTATTTAAAATAAAAAGGGAGGAAAGTGTAGCTTAGAAGACTATGAGATCGCCTGGTTAGTACATAATCGCCTGTCGCCTAGACTACCCATGCGGACGTCGCCGGGGCGCGAGGTATACGGACATCGCCAGGGCGCGAAGTATGCGGACATCGCCGGGCGCGAGGCATGCGGACATCGCCGGGCGCGAGGCATGCGGGCATCGCCAGGGCGCGAAGCATGCGGGCATCGCCAGGGATAGACATCGGTCGTCTCCCAGAGAGAGACATCGGTCGTCTCCCAGAGAGAGGCATCGGTCGTCTCCCAGCGAGAGACTTCGGTCATCTCCCAGAGAGAGACATCGGTCATCTTCCAGAGAGAGACATCGGTCGTCTTCCAGGATGAGTCATCGGTGGAAGATTATCGCACGATGTCGTGTTTCACACAGATAAGGTGGGACCCAGGCTCCCAGCATGAAACGTCCTGCACGCGCGACACGTAGACAAAAAGGGTGTTTCAGAAGAGTGACATCAGAGAGTTGGCATGCGCAGAGACACACGTGGTCGTACTGTTCAAGGAAGCGTGCACGCAAGCCTTCCTGCAGAGTGGGTGGTGGCAGCGGCATTTGTGGACAAGTTGGTTTAGATTCAAAAACCCACTTCTGAGAGGGAGAACGTTGCAGTAGTTCAAGAGAGAGAGAGTGAGTTCACCTTCATCCTTCTCTTTTCTCTCCTTCACTCTGCGATTCAGGCCTTATCACGTCCCTGCTTGGCTATCGACGACTGCCATAGAGCACCTGGGAGGTTCTCTGCAAGTCCTCCAAACCAGACGCTAAAACAGAGTTAAGGCATCCTTGAAGCTCGTTGGGTTGGAACTCTTAGTGAAGTTTACGCAAGTCCAGGTAAGGGAAGCTAGCGTTTTTATTTATAAAAGCCTTAGGCGAGTAGGTTCTGAAGTTAGGGCGACGTGGTCGTCGGTTTTACATTCTTTTTCACAATGCTCTGTTTTTTATGTTGGGGCGACGTGGTCGCCAGTTTTCCATTGTGTTTGCATAATCCCCTATTTTGGATGTGATCGCCGATTGGTGATCGCCGGTTCTTCTGTGTTTTCGAACTCCCCTGTTTTTAGTGCCGTTGAAACTGTTTGAGATTGAAATGTGAAATGCATGTGATATTCGAAAATCTGAACCTTGAAATGATTGTTGCTGTGATTGGAATCGTTCATTTGAGTGTTATATGATGTGTTGAATGTTGTGAATGTGGGATCAAGGCATAGTATTTTCAGGAAAGAAAATACCGTGTAAGATTGTGTAGAATGTGTATTGATCGGTGATTCTATAATGAGATATCCTGACTCTCCTGATGTAATGGAACCATATAGAGGAAGTTATTCAGGCGTTGAGAGTCGATGGAGGTTCATATGTATGGGTAAGTGGTTTGAAAGATAACTACTCGACCTGTTGTATGGATTAACCCTGTCATACTAAGAGAGTGATGATATTGAGATTCATTTATGCGCATGGCTGTGTGAGCTTCACAGCGACCCTGTGTGGGTGATGTAGTATGACAGGTGCATATCTCTGAGTCTAATCAACGCACGTGTCTTCCGGAAGTAGTGTCAAGTGTCTATGTGTGATGAGTCAGTGGAAGTCTGACGTGAGAAATGTTGAGAAATTGTTGATAGACACTTGATGGAATTATGTGAATTGAACGACTCTTGAGGAAATTGTGAAATATGTGATTACTTGATGACTGTGTGATATGAATGAGAAAGTTGATGGTTTTTACGTGGGTGACTTAAATTGGTTTTATCTTGATTTTTAAGTTCATATTTAAACTCTCTTTCAAATATCTAGCTTACCCTGTGTTTGGTTCTGTGGCTGTTTTTCTTAAAACTGTGATGATCGTGTATAATTTACAGGGGAGCAGATGATGTTGCAGGAAGTAGAGCTCCTCAGTGAGTGGTCGCCTGAAGGAGATCGCCTGTCTCTGTTTCTGTTAGGCGATCACCCTTTTTCTGATCTCTAATAGGAGATCACCTTTTCTGTTAGGAGATCGCCTGTTTTTTTTTCTATTTTGTTGTATTTTGTTTAAGCTTTGGAAAATTGACCGGTTATGTATTAAACTCCCTGTGAGGAGCAACTTCATTTTATATAAATACGTATGTTCACTTAAATATTATTGTTTTACCTTTATTTCATTTTATATTTATGAAAAGTATTTGGCGGGATGTTACAGTAGGACCCACAGAGGGGTCCCCAGAGATTACATGTCGTAGTAGCCAAACCTCGTACATCGACGGTATCAGTAGAGGTCAAGGTAGCAGAGCTCGACGCAGTAGAGTATTACATTAGTGAAAGCCTGATTCACAGAGATACCTTGCATGCAAAACGTGTTACAAGACATTTGGGTCTAGCACAAGCAGATTATCCCTAGGGGTGCCAGAGCCTAAGAGCGTTAGGGTTCTCAGAGAAAGCTGTATGCAAGGCACGTGAGAAATTAGGGCACTTACAAGAACGGGTTGGTCTTGCGGCGCTGGTACACACGTTGTAACCCTAACGGCCATATTGTTAGATACACACTCTAGAAAAGGAATGTTGCCACGAGAGTTGCTCTAAGACTGTGCAATAGTATCCCGAAAAGGTAACCCTAAATTTGGTAGAGGCAAGGCTTTGGCAAGAGAATGTCAGCAGTAGGTTAACCTAGAAACAATTATATAAGGGCGGTAAACCCCAAGGTAAAGACACGTTGTCTTTTACGCAAGACACGGTTCTTACACACACATTATAAGCTTAAGCACCTTTTTACTTGTTTGATGTTTTCTTGCCCTGTATTGACTTGAGCATCGGAGTGTAGTTACAGGTAGGGCCCCCTCTATATCAACAAAGCCATACATTGGAGAATCACTGCAAAGATAGGAGGAGTAACCCCCTGCCTCAGAGTCAACGGTGAATGAGTCAACCGGCGAGAACATTTGGCGCCCACTATGGGGCCCGATAAAACTAGGTCCCATCCACAGTTGTGATCATAGATACCAGACGACATGAGGAATACTAGGAAAGGCGTTGTTGGAAGGGATGAGGAGGATCACCTAACCATGCAGGACAAACCCTCAGACAGGATCAGTTCAAGGTTGAACTGGACGCGTCGTTGGCAACCAATGAAGAGTTGCGCAGGGCCAATGAAAAATTGAGAAGGGGAATGGGATATCGCGCGGCTGGAGAGACAGGTGCCCCCACACCAGCTAGGGCACGCCCTATGCCTTTCTCCCAAACAATCATGGAGGTAGTAATCCCCTCAACATTTATGGTCCCAAAGATCACCTTCATATGTGTTGAAGACCCTGAGGCCCACATTACAGATTTCCACACTCAGATGATAATTTCGGGAGGGACTGATGCCATGCATTGTAAGTTATTTATGGGAAAATTTTCAGGAACGGCGCTGGACTGGTTCATTAGCCTCCTTGATGGACACATCATATCGTTTGACCAATTCTCATCACTGTTCAAGGAGCAGTTCATTGTCAACCAGGCTCCCCCTCCCGTTTCTTTTGACCTTTTTGATGTGAAGCAATACCAGGGAGAACCATTGAAGGACTTCCTAAACCGCTTTGGAGTGCTCGTGGTGAAGTTACATACCAAAGACGAGGCCATGATGGTACACGCTTTCGGGAAGGGAATCCTGCCAGGACCCTATAGCGAATCCCTGATCAGGTGTCAACCCAAGACTTTCAATGAGATCTGTCATCAAACTGTGGTCCACATTAGCACAGAAGAGTAGGTCACAAAAAAATACGCGAGGGTCAATCTGTCCAAACCTCGTGTAGCAGGTCGTATTCAACCCATGAGGGTGCATGAAGCCACAACAGGAAAGAAGGCCAAATTGACACCCTATGAGTCGAAGAAGCCTAAGACCACCAGGCATAGCTTCAGAGTAGACCTCAAGGAGTTGATCGCCATTCCCGAGGTGGCTAGCAAACTGAAGTTTCCCCAGAAGACTGACAAGGGTCTGGGACCCAGCAAAGACAAGTGGTGTGATTTCCACCAGGCGCGTGGTCACGGTCTAGGCAACTGCTTAGCGCTAGGACACCAACTCGATGAATTGCAGGAACCACAAGAAACCATAGCAACGGTGGCCCCAGCAGGAGACCAGGGGCACGAGATACCCATCCATGGAGAGATCAATACCATCTCTAGAGAGTTCTCAGAAGGAGGGTGTACCGCTTCTCAACGAAGGAAGTATGCCACAGGAGTAATGACTGTCGAGGAAGGGGAAGCTGACCAGTTGCCAGAACTAGGCCTCATTTTTACGAAGGCTGACCGGCTGGAAGTGGTCCCACATGACAATGACCCAATGGTAATTTCAGTGGTGACAGTGGGAAGGAAGGTACATTGGGTCCTCATCAACCAGGGGAGTTCAGCGAATGTGATGTTCTGGCCGACCTTCAACAAACTGCAGCTATCCTCTAACCAGTTCAGGCCTTACGATGACTGTCTATATAGTTTTGCGGGAGACCAAGTGGAGGTCAGAGCTTACGTCAAATTGAGGACAATGTTCACAGATGGCAATGCGCCCCACACTGTCAACATAAGGTATCTTGTGGTAAACACTCCTTCTGCTTATAACATTCTTTTGGGCAGGCCAGCTTTGAACAGATTGGGAGCAGTACGCTCAATGAGGCACATGAAGATTAAGTTGCCCTCACTTGATGGAACGGTGATCACCATCAAGTCTGACCAGAAGACGGCTAGGAAATGTTATGAGAACAGCCCCAAGACGAAAAGAGGGGTGTGCTCTGTCACCAGTCGTGCACCCATGAATGAAGGAATTGTCCGTGTAGAGGTCGCCCCAAAGAGACGAATCGAGCCAACAGAAGAGGTTGTGGAACGAGAGATCGGGGCAGACAGTTCAAACTTGGTAAGTCCCTGGACCAGGAAGCGCAGGACCAGGTCGCCGGGGTTTTGGCCCGACATGTGCATGCCTTCACGTGGACTGCTTCGGACATGCCAGGTATTGACCCTGACTTCTTGTGCCATCATCTTACCATGGACCCACAGGTCCAACCTGTACACCAGAGATGAAGGAAGTTCAATGAAGAGAGGCGGCAGGTCATCAGGCAGGAAACCTAGAAGTTGTTGGAGGTCGGTCACATCAAGAAGATCTAATATCCTGAGTGGTTGGCCAATGTGGTGTTAGTGAAGAAAACCAATGGCAAATGGAGGATGTGCGTCGACTTCACGGACTTGAATAAAGCCTATCCCAAGGACTCTTACCCCTTACCCAACATTGATGCCTTGATAGACAAGCGCGTCAGGATGCAAACTCCTCAACTTTTTGGATGCATTCTCTGGATACAACCAGATCCAGATGCACCCCAGAGACGAATGCAAGACAGCATTCATGACAGAGTGATGTGAGTTGATTTTAGGTTAATTATATTTGTGACACTTTCTTAGAATTAGGATCAAGATTCTTAGCAATTTAGAGTGAGTCACTTAAGGAAAATTCCAACTGGACATTAACTTAACAAGTGTTAAGTAGATGTGAAGGTTCATTTCTAAAGGTCCAAGGTTAAAACACAATTAATGGTGATGAATGAATGAAGAACAAGGTGCTGAATTCAAAACATAATAGGTGCAAAATTTAAACACAAAAGCAGAATGGAAACACAAATTGAAACAAAAGAACCGATTGAAATTCAAGAACAAGACATAGAATCAAAATTACTGATTGAAATGACTATGGAAGATGAAAGAAGATGAAACTTATGTGGTTGTAGCCATGGATTGGGAATGGACACGCCACTTGGAGGTGATGATCCAAGATAAGTGTAGATTTGCCGCCACTTGAGAGCTCCCAAAGCTTCATAAGATGAGACAAGGAAGAGGAGAACAAGTCTCACAAAATTCACTCACAATTTGAGTATAATAACTTTTCTTCTAATTTTAATGTTTCATTTACAATGACCAAGCACCTCTATTTATAGCTTTAGAGGGCTAAAATGAAAGTGTAAAAAATTTAAATGCACTCCTAATTCTAATTCTGATTTGGAGCCAAACTTGAGTCACATGGGAGGTGTGACCTTTTTTTTGTACTTTGGCACCTCCTAAAAACTACACCTACTCTTTATGTCACATGGAAGGTGTGACTTGGTTTTGTACATTAACACCCTTTATTTCTATGTCTACACCTTCCTTTAATGTTCTAATAAAAAATACACAAAAAAAATTACAAAAGAGATACATCAATTGATGCTTATTTCCCAAAGCTTTACCTTGCTCCTATTGATGCTCATGAATTGGGCTTGGGCTTCTTGGGCTTGGGCCCTCTTTATTTATACTACTATTTGGATTCTTTCAAGAGAATCCAATTATATAGAAAATGTTCTACTCTTTAAGAAGACTAGTAAGAAGAACTTCAAGTGCTTTGGAATATGACCCTTTCTTCTTTTTGTTAAGTCTTCTTTTGATTGTTGAGATGACCCTTTATATATAGCATCTTTGGTCATCCTTAAGTGGTCTTGACTTGCATCATTCCCCCGAAGTTGGAGAGAATTCGACCATGAATTCAAAACTCCTGCATATAACAAAGTCAACTTGCTCATAGATTAAAGAGGTTAAAAAGTGATATTAGAAGTTGACTTATAACCTTGAAGCGCGGGAAGTTCATAGGAAGGTTTATTATCTATATACCAACTTTGGAAAGAATGTTTAGGAATGATAAAACTTTGTGAAGAAAAGCCTCTTAGAAGGGGTAAACCTTTAGGAGGAATTGGAAAATCATTCCTAACATTCTTTAACAAAGAAAGCAAATAGGTAGAAAACCTTGGGTAATGAAAAAGATAAGGAAGAATAACACCTTGGAGGTGCAAATTGTAGCATATCCCGAGTTAACATGATTGATTTAGTTGCATATGATGACACTTGGAGACTCGATTTTTCTTTTCTTTCATTCTCTTTTTCATTTTCTCTTTTGGTTTTCATTTTTAATTGGTCTTTATGGACCTCACTTGGAGAAAGAGATTTTAAAGTGATCTTATGCCCATGGAAGGTAAAAGAAATATTGTTGGTATTAAAAGAAAAGAAAAGAATAGAGTAAATCCCTTGTGTATATTGAACACATAGGGTTATGTTTATATAGGAAAAATAAACATATGGGCTAAGCCCATTACATAAATATGAAATATCAAACAATAACTATAATATCTAATAATATCTAATAATATCTAACACTCCCCCTCAAGCTGGTGCATATAGATCATATGTACCCAGCTTGTTACAAATGTAATCAATCCTAGACCCTCGTAAGGATTTAGTAAAAATATCTGCTAATTGATTATTTGAATTAACAAACTCAGTCTTGATATCTCCCAATATAATCTTTTCTCGAATGAAATGACAATCAATCTTAATATGTTTGGTCCTTTCATGAAAAACTGGATTTGAGCTAATATGAAGAGCAGCCTGATTATCACATTTAAGTGTTGTTCTCGCCGGTTGACTCCGCCGTCAGCTGAATCTGCGACACTCACACACCTCCTTCCTCACCTTGGTCTGTGCTCGATTCCGCACCTGCAAAAGAGAAAGGGGGGGCGCCCTCGCGGCCGTGTGCACTCCGACGCTCAAGTCAATATGGGGCAAGAAACATCAAAGTATTAATTCTCTATGTGTTTAGGTCTAGAAACTGCGTACCTCTGTGAAGTATATTACTGTTCCTTATATAGCCTGGGCTGTGCCGCTAACCCTAATTAGGGTTTACTGCGCTGCTAGCCATATTTAGGGTTTACTGGAATACCCTTGCGCCGCTATCACCCAGTCTTGGGGTAATCTAGCACATAGGGTTTCCTTCTCTGGAGTGCAAACACTGATGACCGATCTCCCTCTCTCTGCGGGAATAGGCTGATGACCGATCACCCCTCTCTGTGAGAACAGGCTGATGACCGATCTCCCCCTCTCTGCGGGAACATGCTGATGACCGATCACCCCTCTCTATGAGAACAGGCTGATGACCGATCACTCCTCTCTGTGAGAACAGGCTGATGACCGATCACCCCTCTTTGTGTTCCGGACGACCGAGCTCTGGCCACTACACAAGCCCCCCAGGCTCGAGTTGTGACTTGCTTCAACGAAGAGCCTTACAGCTCGCCCAGTCGACCTATGTGGCATGACTCGACGTGGTCAACTGCCGATGACCGACCGGATCACAAGCCCCCCAGTCTCAAGCTGTTAACTTGTTTCAGCAAAGAGACTAAGTCATCGACTCCTTTACTATCTGCTCTCGGTGCCCGAGGACCAGCATTTGGCATCATCGCCAGAGACTCTTCTGATCTGGTACTCGCCGAATTATCTTTGGGCGATTTCCTTTCTCTTACTCTTCTTGATCCACTTGTCCTCCTCAAGCCCCGCTCTAAGAAGCGGAGGGTGAGATCTTTCTCATCTCGCCTCACTTGCTCAAAGGCAAGGAGGTCTTCCTCTGTTGCCTCAGCCTCGCTGTACAAAGTCGAGGTGAGGACTTTTTCTGTGAACCATACTGTTCTTCTCCTTTCTTTAATATGGTAGAAGAGGTTCTTTTTACAGTTTAACACAAATATGTCTCTCTAAATTCTTCTCTTTATTGGGTGACCGCGTTAAAAAGAGTGTCCCCTAGACTGAAAAATACGATTGTGTTAAAACATGTATCTATTAACTGAAATAAAACTTGGAGGCGAGCTCCGCTGGGAGGCGTGCTCCTCTGGGAGGCGTGCTCCTCTGGGAGGCGTGCTCCTATGGGAGGCGTGCTCCGCTGGGAGGCGTGCTCCGCTGGGAGGCGTGCTCCTCTGGGAGGCGTGCTCCTCTGGGAGGCGTGCTCCTCTGGGAGGCGTGCTCCTCTGGGAGGCGTGCTCCGCTGGGAGGCGTGCTCCTCTGGGAGGCGTGCTCCTCTGGGAGGCGTGCTCCTCTGGGAGGCGTGCTCCGCTGGGAGGCGTGCTCCTCTGGGAGGCATGCTCCTCTGGGAGGCGTGCTCCTCTTCCTGAAAATCCCCCTGAGATGGTGTAGATTTCTCCATGAATGGGCACCTCGTGCCTTTCGTCTCCCATTGGGTTTGTTGCCGCCGTGTCTCCTGTGATTCCTGCAGGTAGGGCGCTAAAAAGCCGCTTTTTAGGTTATCAGGTCATCTAACTGATAACCTAAGCTGAGGCAGTTGCGCAGATTGTGGCCTTGGGCTTGATGGAAATCACACCAATGGCTTTTCCGAGGTCCGACTGGTCCCTCGGCCTTCTGGGGAGGCTTCAACTTGCTTGCCACCTCAGGGATGGTGATGAGCTCCTTGAGGCTGACCTTGAAGCTGTGCCGGGTTGGTCTGGGCCTTCTGGACTCGTAGGGTGCGTGTCTATCCTTCTTCTCTGCGGCCACATGCACCCTTAGGGGTTGGGCGCGTACTGGGGCGCGAGGTTTGGAGAGGTCGCCCCCTGTACGCTTTTCGGCGACTCTTCCTTCTGCCGTGATGTGGGCGAGCGCCCTGCACTGTATCTCATCAAATGTCCTTGCTGGACATCGTATGAGTGCGTCGCTGAATGGTCCAGGAAGGATTCCCCTCTCGAAGGCATGCACTATCACGGCGTCGTCCTTGGTTGGCAGTCTCACCACCAATGCCGCGAACCGGTTGAGGAAATCCTTCAGTGGTTCTTCCTGGAACTGCTTTACATCAAAGAGGTCGAACGCAACCAGCATCCGAGCCCGATTGACAATGAACTGCCTTTTGAACAATTCTGCAAACTGCTCGAAGGATGTAACGTGTCCGTCTGGGAGTCCCACGAACCAGTTTAGCGCTGTCCCTGCAAAGGTACCCATGAACAGCTTGCAGTGCATGGCATCAATCCCCCCAGAGATCATCATCTGCGTATGGAACGCTGTGATGTGGGCTTCTGGATCTTCTACGCCTGTAAAGGTAATCTTTGGGATTACGAAAGACGTTGGTATTACTGTCTGCATGATCTCCTGCGAGAAAGGCATAGGTCGGGGCCTGGCTGGAGGCATGGCCCCCTGTCCCGCTGCGGCCCTTTCTCCCATTCCTCTCCTCAGTTCCTCGTTGGCTCTCCGCAGCTCCTCATTCGCCGCCAAAGACGCGTTCAGGTCGGCCCTAAACTGCTCCTGCTTTAAGGCCTGATCAGCGCTGGAGGCGGTGAACGCCTGCTGGAGATTGCGGATTGTCTCCATTAGCTCCTGGATGGTGGCGGTGTGATTACCATCGCCTCCTCCAGTGGCACCTTGCCTAGTGCTTCTCATGCTGTCTGGCTTTCCTCTTCACAACTGTGGATGGGACCTTGATTTACTCGGCCCCACGGTGGGCGCCAATGTTCTCGCCGGTTGACTCCGCCGTCAGCTGAATCTGCGACACTCACACACCTCCTTCCTCACCTTGGTCTGTGCTCGATTCCGCACCTGCAAAAGAGAAAGGGGGGGCGCCCTCGCGGCCGTGTGCACTCCGACGCTCAAGTCAATATGGGGCAAGAAACATCAAAGTATTAATTCTCTATGTGTTTAGGTCTAGAAACTGCGTACCTCTGTGAAGTATATTACTGTTCCTTATATAGCCTGGGCTGTGCCGCTAACCCTAATTAGGGTTTACTGCGCTGCTAGCCATATTTAGGGTTTACTGGAATACCCTTGCGCCGCTATCACCCAGTCTTGGGGTAATCTAGCACATAGGGTTTCCTTCTCTGGAGTGCAAACACTGATGACCGATCTCCCTCTCTCTGCGGGAACAGGCTGATGACCGATCACCCCTCTCTGTGAGAACAGGCTGATGACCAATCTCCCCCTCTCTGCGGGAACATGCTGATGACCGATCACCCCTCTCTATGAGAACAGGCTGATGACCGATCACTCCTCTCTGTGAGAACAGGCTGATGACCGATCACCCCTCTTTGTGTTCCGGACGACCGAGCTCTGGCCACTACACAAGCCCCCCAGGCTCGAGTTGTGACTTGCTTCAACGAAGAGCCTTACAGCTCGCCCAGTCGACCTATGTGGCATGACTCGACGTGGTCAACTACCGATGACCGACCGGATCAAGTGTCATTTGAGTGACCTCTCCAAATTGCAATTCTTTAAGTAATTGTTTAAGCCAAATAAGCTCACAAGTAGCTGAGGCTATAGCTCTATATTCTGCCTCTACACTAGATCTTGCCACAACACTTTGTTTCTTGCTTTTCCAAGAGATCAAGTTATCACCAATGGAGACACAATAACCAGAAGTTGATCTTCTATCAGATGGAGATCCTGCCTAATCAGCATCTGAATAACAAACGACTTTAGTATGGTTATTATGACCATATAACAAACCTTTTTCAGGAGAATCTTTAATGTACTTTAGTATATGAATGACTGCATTCCAATGATCTTCACATGGAGAATTAAGAAATTGACTCACCACAATGACTGCAAAAGAAATATCAGGACGAGTAACAGTGAGATAGTTCAATTTTCCAACTAATCGCCTATACTTCTCAGGATCTGAAAGAGGCTCCCCCTGATTGGGTAGAAGCTTGGCATTGGGATCCATGGGAGTATCAATAGATTTCGAATTCATCAACCCAATTTCCTCCAAAACATGTAATGCATATTTCCTTTGAGAGATAATGTAAGGACCTAGATATTTATTTGGAATAGAAGAAGTATAATTTTAATGAATTCTGAATATGTTATTACTTAAAAACAAAAAGGGCTTATAATGGAATTTCATGGTGGTCAGGCCTCGGATGTCGCCCAAGGTCTGAGGGCGACGCTGTAGAGGTCGGTCGGTGGACCATAATGGGTTTCAAAAATTCACATGTATGGCGGTGTGATTTGAACCTTAGAAGCGCCATGCATGCAGGGTAACTGCGGAACTTTACGCTTGGACATAAGAGATTTGCCTTGGTGTTGCATGCTTAGGCACGTAAGGATTGTGTACTGAGCTGCCCTCGGGCAGGAGAAGCTACTGACGTCCGCGAGCCATGTGGGCGTGATGAAACAGACGTGGAGTAGTGAGATGAAGAACCTTCAGCAGGGCGTGCCGATGTGTCATCAGTCATCACCGAGATGAGACACACATCATCGCCAGGATGAAGGGCGCATCGGTCGTCTTCCACTGAGAGACATCGGTCGTCTTCTAGGGAGAGACATCGTTCGTCCGCCAGGAGAAGTCATCGGTGGATAGTCATCGCACAAGAAGTCATCGGTGGAAGGACATCGCGCGATGTCGTGTTTCACGCAGATGAAGTGGGGCCCAGGCCCCCAGCATGAGCGTCTTGCATGCGCGACACGTAGTCAGTGAGCGTACTTTGGCTCCAGAGAGTTGGTATGGAAAGTGACCCAAAACCCACGTGGCCACACTATTCAAGGAACTGTGCACGCAAGCTTTCCTGCAGAGTGGGTGGTGGCAGCGGCAATTGTGGAACAAGTTGGTTTAGTTTTAAAAACTCACTTCAGAGAGGCAAAGAAGGTTGCTGTGGTTCAAGAGTGACAAAGTGAGTTACCTTCATCCTTCTCTTTTCTCTCCTTCACTCTGCGATTCAGGCCTTATCACGTCCCTGCTTGGCTATCGACGACTACCATAAAGCACCTGGGAGGTTCTCTGCAAGTCCTCCAAACCAGACGCTAAAACAGAGTTAAGGCATCCTTGAAGCTCGTTGGGTTGGAACTCTTAGTGAAGTTTACGCAAGTCCAGGTAAGGGAAGCTAGCTTTGTTTTTCAATAAAAGCCGTAGATTAGCTGTTTCTGAAGTGAGGGCGACGTGGTCGCCGGTTTTAAGCTCTATTTCGTGATGCTCTGTTCTATGCGTTTGGGCGACGTGGTCGCCGGTTTTAAACTCTATTTCACGATGTTCTGTTTTTATGTATTTGGGCGACGTGATCGCCGGTTTTAAACTACAGCATTCGAAATCCCCTGTTTTAGTGTCGTTGAGACTATTTGAGATTTAAATGTGGAATGCATGTGATATTCGAAAATCTGAACCTTTGAAATGATTGTTGCTGTAAATTGAATCATTCATTTGAGTGGTATGATGGTCTGAATGTTGTGGATGTGGGATCAAGGCATAGTATTTTCAGGAAAGGGAATACCGTGTAAGATCATGCGTAAAGTGTATTGACTAGGGACTTGTCTAGAAGGAGATATCCTGACTCTGCTGAGATAATGGAATCACGTAGATGAAGTTATTCAGTTGGTGAGAGTCGAAGGAGGTTCATATGAATGGGTGAGTCGTGTGAAAAAGAACGAGCTCGGCCTGTTATATGAATTAACCCTGTCATACTAGGAGAATGAAGATATTGAGATTCATTTATGCACATGGCTGTGTGAGTTTCACAGCGACCCTGTATGGGTGATGTAGTATGACAGGTGCAGATCTCTGGGTCTGAGTCAACGCACGAGTCTTCCGGAAGTAGTGTCAAGTGTCTATGTGTGATGAGTCAGTGGAAGTCTGACGTGAGAAATGTGAAATATTGAGAATTGTTGATAGACACTTGATGGTTGTGTGATATGAATGAGAAAGTGATGGACTCTTGTGAATGTTTAAAAAGGGCTGATCTACGTTGGTTGTCCAGTTTATAATTTAAAGTTTTAAAAATATCTAGCTTACCCTGCGTTTTTGTTTTGTGGATGTTTTCTTAAACCTGTGATGATTGTGTATTTTACACGGGAGCAGATGATCTTCCAGGGAGTAGAGCTCCTCAGTGAGTGGTCGCCGGAAGGAGATCGCCTGTTTCTGTCTCTATGTGGTGATCGCCTGTTTTCTGTTCTGATAGCAGATCGGCTGTTTTGGGTCTTCTGATAGGAGATCGCCTGTTTTATATTGGGAGACCGCCGGTTTCATTTTATTTGGCTGTATTTTGTTTAAGTTTTGGAAAATTGACCGATTATGTATTAAACTCCCTGTGAGGAGCAACTCCATTTTATATAAATACGTATGTTCACTTCAATATTATTGTTTTACCTTTATTTCATTTTATATTTGTGAAAAGGATTTGGCAGGATGTTACAGATAACAATACCATTATCAGGTTGTGCTACCTCAATCCCTAAGAAATATTGGAGTTTGCCAAGATCTTTGGTTTGAAAGTGCTGACAAAGGTGTTGTTTTACTTGTGAGATGCCATGGTGATCACTGCCTGTAAGAACAATGTCATCAACATATACTACAAGATAAATACACCCAACACTCGATTGACGAAAAAAAACTGAATGATCTGCTTCACTGTGAGTCATACCAAACTGTTGAACAACATTGCTAAATTTTCCAAACCAAGCCCTAGGAGACTGATTGAGACCATATAAGGATTTGCGAAAACGACATACCAATCTAGAACACTCCCCCTGAGCAACAAACCCGGGAGGTTGCTCCATATAAATTTCTTCCTGTAAATCCCCATTAAGAAAGGCATTTTTGACATCCAGTTGATAAAGATGCCATTGTTGAAGAGCAGCCATAGCTATGAATAAGCGAACAAAAGCCATCTTTGCCACATCATGTGGTACTAGCCACAATAATATGATTTTTTGATATTCTATGGAATCAACTTGAGTTGGCAAAGATTAGGCACTTTTATAGAAGAGGATCAATGTAACGCCCCTCAAAATATTGTTCATTTTTATATATAATAAAATAAAGGTGAAATAATAATATCAACATATGTATATATATTGAAAATACATCATCCCATACATTGTATCTCAAAAAGAAACGTCCCTCTTATAGGGGTTTTAATACATTCCATCAACTGTTTCAAAACTAAACCAAAATACAGCATAAAAAGAAAACAGGCGATCTCCTAACAGAAACAGAAAACAGGCGATCTCCTAACAGAAACAGAAAACAGGCGATCTCCTTCCTGCGACCACTCACTGAGAAGCTCTACTTCCTGCAACATCATCTGCTCCCGTGTAAATTATACACGATCATCACAGGTTTAAGAAAACATCCACAAAACAAAAACGCAGGGTAAGCTAGATATTTTAAGGAGAATTTAGATATGAAACTTTAAAATCAAGATAAAACAAATTTAAGACACCCACGTAAAAACCATCAACTTTCTCATTCCCTTCACATGACCATCAAGTAATCACATATTTCACAATTTCCTCAAGAGTCATTCAATTCACATAATCCATCAAGTGTCTATCAATTTCAGTGTTTCTCATTTCTCACGTCAGACTTCCACTGACTCATCACACATAGACACTTGACACTACTTCCGGAAGACTCGTGCGTTGAACTTAGCATCCAGAGACCTGCACCTTTCATACTTCATTGCTGTAATGTTCCCACAGCCATGCGCATCAACATAATCTCAATCTCAATCTCAATATCCTCACTCTCACAGTATGACAGGGTTAATCCATATAACAGGTCAAGTCAGTTATCTTTCAAACGACTTACCCATACATATGGACCTCCTTCGACTCTCACCAACTGAATGACTTCATCTATGTGACTCCATCATATCAGCAGAGTCAGGATTGTCTCATTCACAGGATACTCACTGATCAATACACCTCATAACCAATCTCAACACGGTATTTCCTTTCCTGAAAATACTATGTCTTGATCCCACATTCACAACATTCAATACATCATATAACACTTCAATGAACGATTCCAATCACAGCAACAATCATTCCAAGGTTCAGATTTTCGAATATCACGTGCATTTCACATTTCAATCTCAAACAGTTTCAAACGACACTAAAACAGGGGAGTTCGAAATCAACATTTAAAACCGACGATCACGTCGCCCCACACATAAAAACAAAGCATCGTGAAAAAGAATGTGAAACCGACGACCACGTCGCCCTCACTTCAGAACCTACTCGCCTAAAGTTTTTATAAACGAAAATACTAGCTTCCCTTACCTGGACTTGCGTAAAATCTCACTACGAGCTCTAACCCACCGAACTTAAGGATACCCGAACTCTGTTTTGGCGTCCTGATCGGAAAACTCGCAGAGAACTTCCCAAGAGTCCAAGGGCAGTCGTCGCTCGTCGTACTGGTGCTTGAGGATGCCTGAATCGCAGCGCGAAGGAGAGAAAAGAGAAGGATGAAGGTAAACTCACTCTGTCAGTCTTGAACCACAACAACGTTCTTTGCCTCTCAGAAGTGAGTTTTTTAATCTAAACCAACTTGTCCACAATTGCCGCTGCCACCACCCACTCTGCAGGAAAGCTTGTGTGCACACTTCCTTGAATAGTATGACCACGTGGGTTTCTGCGCATACCAACTCCCTGACGCTAACTATTCTGAAACACCCTTTCTGTCTACGTGTCACACATGCAGGACGTCTCATGCTGGGAGCCTGGGTCCCACCTTATCTGTGTGAAACATGACATCGCGCGATAACCTTCTACCGATGACCGCTCGCGCGATGACTAACCACCGATGTCTCATCCTGACGGATGACCGATGTCTCTCTCTGGAAGACGACCGATGTCTCTCTCTGGAAGACGATCGATGTCTATCCCTGGCGATGACCGCATGTCTCTCGCCCTGGCGATGCCCGCATGTCTCTCGCCCTGGCGATGCCCGCATGTCTCTCGCCCTGGCGATGCCCGCGTGTCTCTCGCCCTGGCGATGACTGATGCCTCTTCGGCGATGTGCACTCTTCGGCGATCATGTACACTATGGGCGATTGGCGTTCATGTGTAATCTAGGCGACAGGCGATTATGTGCCAGAGAAGTCGGAGATCGCCTCCGTCTTCAACAACGGCGATCTCGTAGACTTCTAAGCTACACTTTTCTTCCTTTACTCTTCTTGATCCACATGTCTTCCTCGAGCACACCCACGTGATTACCTCACGATAAAGTCATCGCACCTGACTACTTGGTTAATACAATGGTCAGCCGACCAACCTCTACCAGCTGACCCCAGACCTTGGACGATGTCCGAGGTCCGACTACTACGAAACTTCTATTACCAGCTCTTTGTGTTTTAAATAATAACATCTTCTGAAATTATTTAAATATAACACTTTTATTCCAATTAAAGTTTCTAGGTCCTTACATTCTCCCCAACAAGAAAAATTTTCGTCCTCGAAAATTGAATTACAAGGAAAAGAGGTAGGGATAGGCTTCTCTTGTGTTTTCTTCTAACTCCTAAGTTGAATCCTCTGATCTGTCATTTCATTGGTTGAAGTAGAGACTTGCAGACCAGAAAACCTTTCTCAAATACTTGATCCTTAAAACTTCTAATTCCTCTTGTTTTAGATGTCCTTCATTGGCATGAACTGATCTGCAATGACTTGGGTTGACATCAACATTATTATTCTGTCTAGAAACTGCAGAGATGGAGTTTCTTCCAGGATTTTCATTTTTCAGTTCAAAAACAACCGGTTTGTAGCTTGACTTCACATTAGGCACCGTTTCTGCCTATAACATGTTGTTGGGTAGAATAGCCCTGAATAGGTTGGGGGCGGTGGCGTCCACAAGGCATATGAAGATGAAGTTGCCTTCGATGGAGGGGATGGTGATAACCATCAAATCAAATGAAAAGGAGGCTAAGAAGTGTTATGAGAATAGCCTCAAAACGAGAAGGGGAGTATACATGGTGACCACCCAACCTCCAGGTGGGAGGTGTAATGACACTGACATGCCCCGAGGAGACATCGGGGTCAAACGAGCAGAGGTCGCCCGGGTGAGGCCACTTGAACCGGTAGAGGAGGTGGTAGAGAAGGAGATCGGGGGCAGGATTTTCAAGCTTGGCAAATCCATGCCTCAAGAGACTCAGGACCAAGTAGCAGGAGTGATAGAGCGACACATGGACGCCTTCGCTTGGTCCGCTTCAGACATGTCAGGTATTGACCCAGACTTCCTATGTCATCACCTTGCGTTGGATCCCCAGGCCAGGCCTGTGAGACAACGAAGGCGTAAGTTTAATGATGAAAGGAGGCAGGTGGTCAGACAGGAGACGCAGAAGCTGCTCGACGCAAGCCACATACGGGAAATTCAGTACCCTGAGTGGTTGGCCAATGTCGTGTTGGTAAAAAAGGCCAATGGGAAATGGAGGATGTGCGTAGATTTCACTGACCTCAACAAGGCATGCCCGAAAGACTCTTACCCCTTACCCAACATTGACACGTTGGTAGATAGCGCCTCAGGGTGCAAGTTGCTCAGTTTCTTGGATGCCTTCTCTGTGATGTGAATTCAAGAACATAAGATGAAAGGTTCTTGACATTCTTAGGAAACATCTTGAGTTGGTCATTAGAGAGGCACTTTTTCTTAGAATTGGATCAATGTTCTAAGTCAAGAACTCACCAAAAGTAATGCCAAAATACAAACTCATATGGAAGTTCCAATTATTGTCAAATTGAACCGATTAAAGTGATAGGAAAAACCATAGCACCAAAAAGAATTGGCATAGAAGAGAATTGAACCGAACAAAAATGAAATTAAAGGCAAGGAAACTGAATATAAGTGTTGGAAATTAAAGGCACCGAACCAAAACAAAGATAAAGGAAGAACAAGCTACTGGAAACACAAAACAACCGAACCAACACACAAGAACACAAGCAAAGACATGAAAATTAAAAGAGAAGGAAGGAAGGATAAGAGAATGCTCATGAAGATGGAGGTATGGTTGGATGATCACGGCACTAAGAGGATGAAGGCTCCTAGATGAGTGTGCAACCCGCCACTTGAGGTAACCATTTAACCTTCAAGATAAAATTAGTGAAGAAGATGCAAAGCTCTCCAATGCTCACTCAAAAATTGAGTATTGTAACATCCCGCCAAAATGCTTTTCATATTTATATAATGAAAATAAAGGTAAACAAATATATTGAATTGAACATAATTATATATATGTAATGAAGTTTCTCCTCACAGGGAGTTTAATACATAATCGGTCAATTCCAAAACTTAAACAAAATACAGCAAAATAAAGAAAAACAGGCGATCTCCTAATAGAAAACAGAAAACGGCGATCTCCTATCAGAAAACAGAAAAAGGGGTGATCGCCTAACAGAAACAGAAATAGGCGATCTCCTTCCGGCGACCCCTCACTGAGGAGCTCTACTTCCTGCAACATCATTTGCTCCCGTGTAAAATCATACACGATCATCACAGGTTTAAGAAAACATCCACAAACAAGAACACAGGGTAAGCTAGATATTTTAAAGAGAATTTAGATATGAAACTTTAAAATCAAGATAAAACAAATTTAAGACACTCACGTAAAATCCATCAATTTTTCCATTCATTTCACACACTTCACAATTTCATCAAGTGTTATTTGTTTCACATAAACATTCAAGTGTCTACCAATTTCAATGTTTCTCATTTCTCACGTCAGACTTCCACTGACTCATCACACACCGACACTACTTCCGGAAGACTCGTGCGTTGAACTTAGCATCCAGAGACCTGCACCTGTCATACTTCATTGCTGTAATGTTCCCACAGCCATGCGCATCAACATAATCTCGATCTCAATCTCATCACTCTCACAGTATGACAGGGTTAATCCATATAACAGGTCAAGTCAGTTATCTTTCAAACGACTTACCCATACATATGGACCTCCTTCGACTCTCACCAACCGAATGACTTCATCTATGTGACTCCATCATATCAGCAGAGTCAGGATCGTCTCATTCACAGGATACTCACTGATCAATACACCTCATAACTAATCTCAACACGGTATTTCCTTTCCTGAAAATACTATGTCTTGATCCCACATTCAAACATTCAACACATCATATAACACTTAAATGAACGATTTCCAATCACAGCAACAATCATTCCAAGGTTCAGACTTTAAAATATCACATTTCAATCTCAAACAATTTCAAACGACACTAAAACAGGGGATTTCGGAAAACAACGCCAAAACCGGCGATCTCGTCCAAAAACAGGGGATTATGCAATAACAGTTGAAAACCGGCGACCACGTCGCCCCATCATCAAAAATCATCTAACGTAAGGTTTTTGTTGGAAATAAGGCTAGCTTCCCTTACCTGGACTAGCGCAAAACACCAAGAGCTCCGAAAACCCACCGAAGCTTAAAGATGCTTTCACTCTGTTTTAGCGTCCCGGTCTGGAGAACTTGCAGAGAACCTCCCAGGTGTCCAAGGGCAGTCGTCGCTCGTCGTACTGGTGCTTGGGATGTCTGAAATGCAGCACGAAGGAGAGAAAAGAGAAGGATGAAGGTGAACTCACTCTTTCGCTCTTGAACTACTGCAACCTTCTTTGCCTCCCCGAAGTGGGTTTTTGAATCTACACTAACTTGTCCACACATGCTGTTGCCACCACCCACTTTGCAGGAAAGCCTGAGTGTACGTTTCCCTGAACAGTACGACCACGGTGTCTCTTGCGCATGCCAACCACTTCCCTGAACAGTACGGCCGTGGGTGTCTCTTGCGCATGCCAACTTTCTGATGTCACTATTCTGAACCACCCTTTTTGTCCACGTGGCGCGTGTGCAGGACGTTTCATGCTGGGAGCCTGGGTCCCACCTTATATGTGTGAAACACGACATCGCGCGATAACCTTCCACCGATGACTCATCCTGGAGGACGACCGATGTCTCTCTCTGGGAGACGACCGTTGTCTCTCTCTGGGAGACGAACGATGTCTCTCTCTGGGAGACGACCGATGTCTATCCCTGGCGACGCCCGCATGCCTCTCGCGCCCTGGCGATGTCCGCATGTCTCTCGCGCCCCGGCGATGTCCGCATGCCTCGCGCCCTGGCGATGTCCGCATACCTCGCGCCCTGGCGATGTCCGCATACCTCGCGCCCTGGCGATTATGTACTAACCAGGCGATCTCATAGTCTTCTAAGCTACACTTTCCTCCCTTTTTATTTTAAATAAAAACATACTTAGAATTCATTTAAAATATATTCCTTTTATTCCAATTTAATTTTACAGGTCCTTACAAGTATAGTTTCTCTAATTTAAAATTCAAATCTGAAAAATACAAGGGCAACACCTTAATTTATAGTGTGAAGGTGCTGAAATGCAAGCTAAATGAATTCAAAACTCCCCCCAAATTCAAATGAAAATGGCGCCTAAACAAGTCATGAGGAAGGTGACTTCTTCTCTCACTTTGGCACCTCCTATTTTAACTCCTACACCTATCTACTAACGCACCCCCTCCTAATGCTCCTAACTAAAGATCTAAAGATGCTTTAACACAAGAGGTTTCTCATGTTTTCCTCTAAGCACCCTCACATAATGAAATTACAAAAAGGGAAAATAAACGTCCCCTTGCTCCTAAAGCTTTGAACATGCTTCTTATGAGCCTTTGAGGTTGACTTTGATCTCCATGAACATCCTCAACCTCTTCTTCTTCGTGATGATTGGCCTACATGTCCTCTTGAGATTGATCTCCATCATACTCCCCGAGTTGGAGAGAATTCAACCACGAATTCTGGAGACCTACAAAAAAAGGAGTTAGATCGCTGATATTAAAAGTATGACTACCTAAGAATGTATCAGGCATATCTAACTCATAAGCATTGTCATTAATCCTCTTGAGATTTGGAAAGGTCCATCTCCTCGAGGCATAAGTTTGGACTTCCTTTGAGTAGGAAAACGATCCTTCCTCAAATGAAGCCAAACCCAATCACCCTCATCAAAGACCAATGCTTTTCTCCTTTTGTTGGCAAGTTTTGCATACTTGCCAACCTTCTTCTCAATTCTCTTCTTGATGTCTTTAAGCAAAGTTTTCACAAAAGAAGCCTTTTCATCACCATCTTTGCACAAGAAATCCTCAAGAAGGGGAATAGGAAGAAGATCAAGAGGTGTTAAGGGATTAAACCCATAGACAACCTCAAAAGGAGAATGAGAGGTGGTAGAATGTACTACACGGTTATATGCAAACTCAACATGAGGTAGTAAATTCTCCCACACTCTAGGGTTTCCCGAAATAAAGCATCTCAATAGTTGGCCCAATGTTCTATTAACCACTTCGGTTTGACCATCAGTTTGTGGGTGACAAGTGGTAGAAAATAAAAGCTTAGTACCAAACTTGCCCCACAAGGTCTTCCAAAAATGGCTTAAGAACTTTGGGTCTCTATCGGACACAATAGTCCTAGGTATCCCATGCAAGCGAACCACTTCTTGGAAGAAGAGGTTTGCTATATGACATGCATCATCCACTTTGTGGCAAGGAATAAAGTGAGCCATCTTTGAAAAACGATCCACTACCACAAAAATGGAGTCCTTTCCCTTTGATGTCTTGGGTAATCCTAAGATGAAATCCGTAGAAAAATCAACCCAAGGCATTGAAGGGATAGGAAGGGGAGTATACAATCCATGGGGATGCATCCTAGATTTAGCTTTGCGGCAAGCTATGCATTTATCACACAAACTATGAACATGTTTATGCATATGAGGCCAAAAGAAATGTTCATGCAACACATCCAAAGTTTTAGCAACCCCAAAATGTCCCATCAAGCCCCCTTCATGTGCTTCTCTAATAAGAGATGATCTAATAGAACCATGAGAACACAAAGACGTTTTCCTTTAAAAAGAAATCCATTTTGTATAAAAAAATCTTTGTGTCCTCCCTTAAGACACTCTTGAAAGATTTGAGAAAAATCAAGGTCATCATGATAAAGATCCTTAATGTGATCAAAGCCAAGAAATTGAGATCCCAAAATGTTTAGCAAAGTATATCTTCTAGAAAGTGCATCCGCCACAATGTTTACTTTGCCTTGCTTGTGCTTGATCACATAAGGAAATTGCTCAAGGAATTCTACCCATTTGGCATGCCTCTTGTTGAGCTTGTTTTGGCTTTTCAAATATTTAAGAGATTCATGATCACTATTGATCCTACCGCTTGACTCGAACATGGAGGATCGCCTCGTCACTCCTTCGTCTAGCCTTCTGTTCTGCAGGAACGCTCCAAGAACCACCACCGGAACTCCAAACGCTGCCTGCAAAACACACAGACGATGCCTCTAGCGGCCGTTGTAGCTCCGACGCTCAAGTCAGGCAACAGGAACACCAAAACTATCACTGAATCTCTCTGTGAGACTCGTGTGTGCTCTCAGATCCACTTTCTCTCTCTATAACTGTTTTCTGTTATCACTGTGCAACATATAAGAATGCTCTCACAGTGAGTCAGAAATTAAGTGTAGTGAGCATGTGTAAACTTGTAATCCGGAAAGAATCCCCTTACCTTACATGACGTGGAGTGGTTTATACCTGAGCCGCGCTTCTCTCCTAGATGGTGACACGTGGAGGCATGCAGCTGGCATCTACCGTACACGCGTCACACCTGGAGGGCTTCTGCGTTTCTCTCTGTGCGGGCCGCATGCTCCCAGGAGAGCGCCAGACGCATCCTGCCTGCATGGCCTCGCCGCACGTCCTCTGAGTGGGCATCATGCGAGGTGCATGCGTAGCGTTCTCGCTGGGAGCCCCGATGACCGATCGCCCTCTGCATGCACTTACGACCGATCTCCCTCTTAACGCCTGATCGCGCTCTTCATGCAGTCACACCCGATCGGTGCATCATAACTTCCACCGATGACCGGGCGGTGCCTCATAACTTCCCCTGATGACCGGGCGGTGCCTCATGACCATCCACCGACGTCCGTGCGGTGCCTCATGACCATCCACCGACGTCCGTGCGGTGCTTCCAGGCGCTTATCTATGCTCTGAACTGGGAGTGGTGGCCACTTGGTATCTGACTACCGATCACCGTTCCAGGTGATCTCCTCCCTGATTCACTTGCTCTTTCTACCACGTGCCACCCTGTGCATGGTCCACGTGGTCAACTATTGCTGACATCATCAACTACTGATGACCGACCGGATCAACTATGGATCACAAACTCTTTAGGAAAAAGATAATGTTGCCAAGTATGCAAAGCTCTAACAAGTGCATATAACTCTTTATCATAGGTAGAATAGTTGAGATGACTACCTTTCAATTTCTCACTAAAATAGGCTATGGGGTGGCCCTCTTGAAGGAGGATAGCCCCAATGCCTATATTGGAAGCATCACACTCTATCTCAAATGTCTTAGTGAAATTAGGAAGGGCCAATATGGGACCATAGTCAATCTTTCTTTTAAAATCTCAAAAGCTTTTTGTTGTGCTTCTCCCCATTGAAAGACCACATCCTTTTTCACTATGTCATTGAGTGGTATGGTAATTGTACCAGAGTTAGGTACAAAGCGTCTATAGAAAGACGCAAGTCCATGGAAACTTCGGACTTCATTGATGTTTGAAGGTGTAGGCCAATTTTGAATGTCCACCACCTTAGCTTGGTCCACATGGACCCCCTTACAACTCACAATAAACCCTAGGAATTGTATATGATCAAGAGCAAACATACATTTAGCAAGGTTAGCATACAAATGTTCCTTCCTAAGGGTTTCCAAAACTTTCCTAACATGCAACCTATGTTCCTTCAAAGATAAGCTATAAATGAGAATATCATCAAAATAAACAACAACAAACTTACCAATGAAAGGTCTCAACACATGATGCATGAGGCGCATGAAAGTACTTGGTGCATTGGTCAAGCCAAAAGGCATAACCAACCACTCATAGAGACCAAAGTTGGTCTTAAAAGCTGTCTTCCATTCATCACCCGGTTTGATACGGATTTGATTGTAGCCGCTTTTAAGATCAATCTTTGAAAATATTTTAGAACCATGCAACTCATCCAACAAGTCATCAAGCTTAGGTATGGGATGCCTATACTTAATTGTTATGTTGTTTATGGCCCTACAATCCGAACACATCCTCCATGATCCATCTTTCTTAGGCACTAGGATGACAGGCATAGCACACGGGCTCATATATCTTGGACCCACCCTTTCTCTATTAAAGCTTCTACTTGTTGGCGAATTTCCATGGTTTCACTTGGATTGGTCCTATAGGCTGGACGATTTGGTAAAGAAGAGCCTGGTATCAAATCAATTTGGTGCTCAATCCCTCGCAAAGGTTGAAGTCCTTTTGGAGGATCTTGAAACACATCTTGAAACTCTTCTACCAACTTTTCCAAACTATGAGGACTATCAACAAGTGGTTCTATCTTAAGAGTTCTAGGGATGGCTAAGAAAAGAGGATGGTGTGCCACTAATTCCCTATGAAGCTCATGCCTAGACAGAAGGAGTGTAGGCTTGGAACTCTTATCCTTTTTATCTTTTTTATCTTTTCCCTCTTTTTCACTCTCCCTCTTTTTCTTCATTAAGATTTGGTCCTCATGGACTTCTCTAGGAGAGAGAGATTTTAGAGTAATCTTGTGACCATGGAAATCAAAAGAAATTTTGTTAGAAAAACCATCATGTAAATTTTTTTGATCAAATTGTCAAGGCCTTCCCAAAAGCACATGTGTGGCTTCCATGGGCACAACATCACACAAGACCTCATCTTTGTATTTTCCAATAGAGAAATGGATGAGGACTTGCCTATTCACAACTATTTCCCCTACTTCACTAAGCCATTGCAACTTATAGGGTTGGCTATGAGAGATGGTAGGCAAGCCAAGCTTATCCACAACTCTTGTACTAGCTACATTTGCACAACTACCCCCATCCACTATCAAGGAGCATATGTTGTTTTGAATAAGACATCTTGTATGAAAAATATTTGCCCTTTGACTTTCATCAAAGGGTTGTGAAACTTGACCAAGAAGTCTTCTCACAACCAACAAGTCTCCTTCTAATGGACTCTCACTCTCATTCCCACTAGATGCACTTGAATGTGAAGAATGCCTAGGTGTATCCGAATCATGCTCACTCATAATAATGCCATCATGCATGTACATGTTCCTTTCAGAAGGACAATTTGAAGCAATATGACCATAACCCAAACACTTAAAGCATTTCTTACTAGACGTTTTGATTGGTGACTAAGGCCTAGAAGTAGATGGCGTAGATTCCTTGGGTATGAAAGAGGAAGCATGGGAAGGAAATTTTGAAAAAGATTTTTTATTTCTCCAAGACTTGTTATAGTAGCCATAATTCAAACTGATCCGGTCGGTCATCGGTAGTCGATGACGTCAGCAGCACTTGAACACGTGGACCATTCACAGGGTGACACGTGGTAGAGGATAGCAGGTGAATCAGGGAGTCGATCACTCAGAATGGTGATCGGTGGTCGGTTGCTAAGGGACCGCCACCCCCCGATCAGTGTCAGGTGAGCGCCTGGAGGCAAAGCGCGATGAGCGCCTGGAAGCAGAGCGCAAGAAGTAAAGAAGCACTGATCAGTCATCGGGGGTTTCCTATTAACACACAGTTAAGCTGGTACCCAGGCTCCCAGCGAGAGCGTTATGCAAGAAGCATAGATCAGTGATCGCCTATCGCCGTGTGTAAGGATGAATAATCGCCTATCTCCGTGCGCGAGGATCAGTAATCGCCTGGATTGCACATGATCGCCGTGTGTGAAGGTTAGGAGATCAGGTGGTCAGCAAGTCGCCGAAAGAGCACATCGTTGGGTATTTGAGAAGAATTGGCAAGCACTTGTTGTATGGTCTAAATACAGAAGATAAGTGGCATGTCTGCCGCCAAAGTAGAGAAGATAAGTGGCATATCTGCCACCATGTGTAGTGTGAGCCGTGGTACCCAGTGTTAATCTGCTCGCCATGTTAAGGTTGCGCCCAGAGTAGCCTGTGTACTAAGCTGCTCCCTGTGTGGATAACTTAGTCGCAAGAGCACAGTGGAAGTAACGTTTCAGCTGCAGGTGCTCCAGATGGTGACACGTGTATGACCAGATGTTATCCACGTGTCAAGGGGAATAACCGTCAGGAGAGAGAAAGACTCAGGTATATATGTGAAATTCTTAAACAGAATTAGGGGGGATTGGCGAGAGATTCATTTTTAGTTGTGATTCACTTGTACACGGTTCTAAGTTTTCTTTGAAGTTCTTTGTTGATTCAATCACTGACTTGAGCGTCGGAGCGCAACCGGCCGCAGAGGCGCCATATTGTTCTTTCAGGTGTCTTGGAGGGGTTGAAGGTGGAGGTTATTGGTGTGTTTGGCGTGAAGCTGGTGAGGACGAGGTTCGAGAAGGAGAAGCTCTAGCGCTTTGGTCAAGATGCCGGATCATCAGGCGCCCACCATGGGGCCGTGTAAACTGTGATGCCCATCCACAGTTGAGTTTGTGAGGTTTTCGGTGGTTTCTGTTTGATTGCTTGCTGCCGCAATCGTATTTCGGAGGTTTTGACCGTTTGAATCAAAGTTCAATCGGTGAGGTGTGGTTTGCTGGAGGTTTCTACCGATTGATTCTTGGATCAATCGTTGTGCAAAGGAAGTTGAAAGGTTTCTTGAGCGTTGTTGCAAGATAGGTTTTGCATGTTGAAAGGCAGCTGTGTGAAATTAGTAGAAGTTTCATGAGGAAAATGAGGACAACCAGATCTAGTTCAGTTGCGCCACAATCCGGAGAGAATAACGTGACGATGTCGCAAATGCTGGAGATGATGCGTGCTTTGCAAGAAGATGTGGCAGCATCGCGCGTCGAGCAGACGAAGATGCACGGCGACCTGGTCGCTTCCCAGGCCAGGAACGAAGAGCTAAGCAAGGTTAATGAAGAGTTACGTCAGGCTCTTCGCGAGCAGAGGGAGAGTGCCGCGACTAGTGGAGGCGCGCCAACGTCTCCACCACGAGTTTTTCCAATGCCATTTTCGCAGGCGATAATGGATGCTGCGATTCCTACGAACATCACGGCGGTGAAGGCCTCCTTCACTGGAGTGGAATATCCAGAGGCTCACCTTACCGCGTTTCATACGCAGATGATGTTGTCGGGAGGATCGGATGCGGTCTATTGCAAGATGTTTGTAACATCCCGCCAAAATACTTTTCATATTTATATAATGAAAATAAAGGTAAACAAATATATTGAAGTGAACATAATTATATATATGTAATGAAGTTTCTCCTCACAGGGAGTTTAATACATAATCGGTCAATTTCCAAAACTTAAACAAAATACAGCAAAATAGAAAAAAAAAACAGGCGATCTCCTAACAGATAAGGCGATCTCCTATCAGAGAACAGAAAAAGGGGTGATCGCCTAACAGAAACAGAAACAGGCGATCTCCTTCCAGCGACCCCTCACTGAGGAGCTCTACTTCCTGCAACATCATCTGCTCCCTGTAAGGACCTGGAAAATCTTATTGGAATAAAAATGATATATTTTAAGTGAATTCTAAGTATGTTTTTATTTAAAATAAAAATGAAGGAAAGTGTAGTTAGAAAGCCATGAGATCGCCTGGAACATGATCGCCAGGGCGCGAGAGGCATGCGGGCATCGCCAGGGCGCGAGACATGCGGGCATCGCCAGGGCGCGAGACATGCGAGCATCGCCAGGGCGCGAGAGGCATGCGGACATCGCCAGGGCGCGAGGCATGCGGGCATCGCCAGGGCGCGAGAGACATGCGGGCATCGCCAGGGCGCGAGATGCATGTGGGCTTTGCCCGGGCGCGAGAGTCATGCGGGTGTCGCCAAGAGGAGACCTCGGTCGGTCTCCAGGAAGAGGAGACCTCGGTCGGTCTCCAGGAGGAAGAGACCTCGGTCGGTCTCCAGGAGGAGGAGACATCGGTCGTCTTCCAGAGAGAGACATCGGTCGTCTTCCAGAGAGAGACATCGTTCGTCTTCCAGAGAGAGACATCGGTCGTCTTCCAGAGAGAGACATCGGTCGTCCTCCAGGATGGGTCATCGGTGGATTGTCATCGCGCGAGAGGTTATCGCGCGATGTCGTGTTTCACGCAGATGAAGTGGGGCCCTGGTTTCCAGGACGAACGTGCTGCATGTGCGACATGTAGGCAGTGAAAGTCCTTCGGGACAGTAGCTCCATGTGCGCAGAGACGCCACGTGGCCATACTGTCAGGTTGCACTTAATTCGAGGAAGAAAACCCACACGGAAGGGTTAGTTAGAGAATAGGTAATGATAGCTACATGGCAGGCCTATGTTCCTAGTATCAGAATGCACCGCCTCTTAGTGAGTTTAGAAAACGCAGTGAGAGTATAAAAGGTGACAGAGTGAGTTCACCTTCATCTTTCTCTTTTCTCTCCTTTGCACTGCGACTCAGTAATTCCAGGCACCAGTTTATTTACCAGCGATTGCCATAGAGCATTGGAGAAGGTTCTCTACAAGTTTTACCAATTAGAACACTTAGGCGGAGTTCAGGCATCCTTTACATTCGGTGGTTAGAGCTTGAAGTGAGTTTCACGCTGATCCAGGTAAGGGAAGCTAGCCTTACTTCTAATGAAAACTGTATGTGTGATGATTTTGATGTTGGGGGCGACGTGGTCGCCGGGTGTTCAAACTGTTCTTGCTTTAAACCCAGTTTTGTTCGTGATCGCCGGTTTTTCCTCTGTTATTGAAATATCCCCTGTTTTATGCTGTTTCAAAAGTGTTTGAGATTTTAAATGTGGTTTTCGAAAATTTGAACCTTGGTATGAGTTTTGCTGTGATTGAAATCGTTCATTGAAGTGTTATGTGATGTGTTGAATGTTGTGATTGTGGATCGAGGCATAGTATTTTCAGGAAAGAAAATACCGTGTAAGGTCGTGTAATAGGTGTATTGATCGGTGATCCTATAATGAGACATCCTGACTCTACTGAGGTAATGAAATCACATAGAGGAAGTTACTCAGTTGTGGAGAGTCGATGGAGGTTCATACGTATGGGTGTCTCGTGTGAAACAGAACGAGTTCGGCCTGTTGTATGGATTAACCTTGTCATACCGTGATAATGAGAATATTGAGATGGTGTGATGCGCATGGCTGAGGGCACTTTCCAGCCTTTTGGTATGACAGGTGCGAATCTCTGGGTCTAATCAACGCACGAGTCTCCGGAAATAGTGGTCAAGTGTCTGGTGTGATGAGTCAGTGGAAAGTCTGACGTGAGATATGAGAAATTGAATTAATAGACACTTGATTGCTGATGTGAATTGAAATACTCTTGGATTGATTTGTGAAATATGGGATTTCCTGATAGTCTTGTGGAATATGGAAATGTGATGGCTGATATTGTTATGGTTCATGGATGTTGTGAAGTTCTTATGTATGCTCTTGATTCAAAGTTTTCTTAAATATATAGCTTACCCTGTATTTTGTTTCTGTGGCTGTTTTTCTTAAACCTGTGATGATCGTGTAACTTTACACGGGAGCAGATGAGGTTGCAGGAAGTGGAATTCCCATGTGAGTGATCGCCGTATGTGGTCGCCGATTTTCTGTTCTTGCTGGGCGATCGCCCCTTTTTGCCATTTCTGATAGGCGATCTCCGTTTTCTGTTAGGAGATCGGTAGTTTTGTATTTTTGCTGTCTTTATGTTTAAGTTTTGGAAAACGACCGCTTTGTATTAAACTCCCTGCGAGGAGAACTCCTTTGTATATATATACAATTATGTTTATTTCAATATATTTGTTTTACCGTTATTTCATATTACGAAAAAAAAAAAAAATGCAAAAAATGCGAAATGTATTTGGCGGGATGTTACATTAATGGTATCAGAGCAGTTCGTCCTTTGGATGACCTGAGGGCTGTGGATCCATTGTGTTTTCTTCTGCTCATGAAAACTTATTTGAGTTTTAAGTGACAACTATTGTGAAAGGTTTTCAAACGTTTTTGTATTGAACTTTTTGTGTGTGCTGTAGTGAATGTATGCCTAACTGAAGATCTTAGTATTTAGAATGAGAGGGTCTTGATAAGGTGGTGAGGGTGCACACTCATGACCAGATCGGGGTGATTCTCAATCTAAATTCCAGAGGTTTAATGTTTAGCATACTTTGACTTCTGGTGTGATCTATTTCATGTTATTGAGTGTTCTTGTAATTGATTGTGAGTGGCTGTGTGGATTGATGGTTGCACGCCAGTAGCTGTTCTGGTGTTTTGCTTGAGGTCATAAGCTTTATGGTTCTGTAGATGGACTGAAATTCCTAAGGAATTTGAGAAGCTGACCTTGTGAGGTCGAGATGTTATCCCCCTTGAATGAATTGATTTCCTTATCAATTTCATTCTTGTAGTTGTAGGGAATATAGAAGCTAGTGGTTTCGGAATCTGAGAACGAAGAAGATGACTCGTAGACCTCCTACCTCTCCCCAACCTTCTTCTGAAATGGGCCAGATCGCCAGGGCCATTGAGATGATGGCAGGTGCCATCCAGCAACAGAATGCGGCGATGGCTCAGAACCATCAAGATACCATGCACCACTGGGAAGCTGCTCGGTCGGCTGATACGAATTCGCCCGTCGGTCAGCCTCAGGAACGGATGGGACTGGCCGAGTTCATGAGGCACAACCCACCCAAGTTCTGTGGGAATGCTACCCCTGATCAAGCAGATCAGTGGGTCAGGGAAATGGAGAAAATCTTTAGGGCGACCTCCTGCCCTGAAGAGAAGAAGTTGTTGTTCGCCACCTATCTGCTATCTGGAGAAGCAGAATTCTGGTGGATGGGAGCTCAGCAAATGATGGAGGCCAGAGAGGAGGTGTTGGACTGGGAGAGCTTTAGGGTGAGGTTCTTGGAGAAATACTTCCCTGACAGCGCAAAGTTTGCGCGGGAAGCGGAGTTCTTAAAGTTGGAGCAGGGGGTGATGTCGGTGAACGCCTATGCTGCTAGGTTTGAGTACCTCGCCCGATTCTACACTCAGGCGACCTCCGAAGCTTGGAGGTGCAGGAAGTTTGAGGAAGGACTGAAGCACGGGCTGAAGAGGACGATAGCCCCGATGTGTATCAGGGAATTTCACGCCTTGGTAGAAAAGGCGAAGATGGTGGAGACCCTGGAAAAGGGTGATCCCCGGGTGATCAGGTCGCACCCAGGGGGTTCTTCCAGTGGGCGGGCTAAGGTGCAGCATTCACAAGGCAGGCCATATGCGAGACCTCCACTACATCGGGCGGGAACAGGGTCACCCCAGTTTCAACAGCAGCAACCCTGGAAACCAAAATGTTCCCTCTGTGGTGGACCACACATGCCCAATGTGTGCCCCAAGAAGAATTCGGAGAGAAGGTGTTTTGTATGCCAAAGGACAGGGCACGTTGCTAGAGAATGCCCTAACCGGAATGGGGCGACTCAACTCAGTGGTTCTCAGCAGTTGAGAAATGAAGGCAGCAGACCCCAGGCAGCAGGGAGGGTGTTTGCCATGTCAGGAGCAGAGGCGTCCCAATCAGGTAACCTCGTGCAAGGTGTCTGTTTTATATCTGGTAGAAGTGTAGAAGCTTTGTTTGATTCTGGAGCGACACACTCTTTTGTGTCAAGTCGGTGTATAGCCGAGCTGGGCCTCCTAGTGAAGGAGCTGCCTTTTGAACTGTTGGTCTCCACACCTGTATCAGGACAGGTTATGACCTCTACGGTTTGCCCTGAATGTCCAGTAATAGTAGAGGGACGCAGATTCAAAGTGAACTTGATCTGCCTACCTCTTCAGGACCTGGATGTTATCCTGGGAATGGATTGGCTTTCTGCCAATCACGTTCTCATAGATTGCGGTAGGCAGAAAGTGGTGTTGCCCGATCTCCAAGAGCAGGATGTGGTATCTGCTGGGCATGGGCGGTTGGAGATGGAAGAAGGGGCGAGGTGTTTCGTGATGCTAGCTCGGTTGGAAGTGAAGAATGAAGGGGACGTAAGCAGAATACCCGTGGTGAAAGATTTTATGGATGTATTTCCAGAAGAAGTACCTGGGTTACCCCCTAAGAGAGAAGTGGAATTCTCTATTGATTTGGTACCTGGGGCTGGACCAGTGTCTATGGCGCCCTACAGGATGGCCCCAGCCGAGTTGGTGGAATTAAAGAAGCAAGTGGAAGAGTTGCTGGAGAAACAATTCATCAGACCCAGTGTATCTCCATGGGGGGCTCCAGTACTCCTAGTTAAGAAGAAGGATGGAGGGTCTCGGCTGTGCATAGACTACAGGCAGTTAAACAAGTTGACCATCAAGAACAAGTACCCTCTACCCAGAATTGATGATTTAATGGATCAAGTAAATGGGGCCTCGGTGTTCTCAAAGATTGATCTGAGATCGGGGTACCATCAAATTTTGGTAAAAGCCGACGATGTCCAGAAAACAGCCTTTAGGTCCCGGTATGGGCACTATGAGTACGTGGTGATGCCATTTGGAGTGACCAATGCCCCAGCTCTGTTCATGGATTATATGAATAGGATTTTCCGCCCTTTCTTGGATAAGTTTGTGGTAGTCTTCATAGACGACATACTGGTCTATTCAAAGACCGAGGAAGAACATGAAGGACATCTGAGGTCGGTGTTGGAGGTTCTGAGGGAGAAGCAACTCTATGCCAAGTTCTCTAAGTGCGAGTTCTGGCTGAGGGAAGTCAACTTCTTAGGACACGTGATATCTGCCCAGGGGATCTCGGTAGACCCAGCCAAAGTAGAGACAGTGCTGCAGTGGGAACGTCCCAAGACAGTCACTGAGATAAGGAGCTTTGTGGGTTTGGCGGGTTACTATCGGAGATTTATTGAGGACTTTTCCAAGGTGGTGGCTCCGTTAACACAGCTGACCCGTAAGGACCAACCTTTTGCTTGGACCGACCGATGTGAGCTCAGCTTCAGGGAACTAAAGAAAAGGTTGACGAGTGCTCCAGTGCTGGTGATTCCAGAGGTCGGAAGACCTTTTGACGTCTACTGTGATGCCTCACATCAGGGACTGGGATGCGTTTTAATGCAAGAGAAAAGGGCAGTCGCCTATGCTTCAAGGCAACTCAAGGTTCATGAGAGGAACTACCCTACGCATGATTTGGAGTTGGCGGCAGTGGTCTTCGCCCTAAAGATTTGGAGGCACTACTTATATGGAGCCCGGTTCCAGGTGTTCAGCGATCATAAGAGCCTGAAATACCTGTTCGATCAGAAGGAACTGAACATGAGGCAAAGAAGGTGGATGGAGTTCCTAAAGGACTACGATTTTCAACTCATGTATCACCCAGGAAAGGCCAATGTAGTGGCAGACGCTTTGAGTAGAAAATCAATGCAAGTAGCCACCATGATGATAAAAGAGCAGAAACTGATCGAGCAGTTCAGAGACTTAAACCTTGGAGTAGAATTTCACGTAAATCACATTAGTTGTAGTAAGCTGGCTATAACTAATGACTTCTTTGGGATGTTAAAGGATAAGCAGTTGGAGGACCCTAGTCTGAAGCGTACTATGGAGTCACTAGGGACAGATCAGGCGAGAGGCTTTATAATGGGCGATGATGGGATCTTGAGATTTAATGGCAGAATTTGCATACCTGCAAATGAAGAGTTGAAGAAGATGATCCTAGAAGAAGGTCATAAGAGTCGCCTTAACCTTCATCCAGGCATGAACAAGATGTATCATGACTTGAAGGAGTCATTTTGGTGGTCGGGCATGAAGAGGGACATCGCCCAGTATGTTGCAACCTGCTTAACGTGTCAGAAGGCGAAGGTAGAGCATCAAAGACCTGGCGGGCTGTTGCAGCAACTGGATATCCCTGAGTGGAAATGGGACAGCATTGCCATGGATTTTGTCACCCATTTACCCAGATCGGTAAAGGGTCATGATGCAATCTGGGTTATCATTGATAGGCTGACAAAGAGTGCCCACTTCCTTCCAGTGAATATGAAGATGCCTATGGCCAAGCTGGCACAGTTATACATCCAAGAAATAGTGAGGTTGCATGGAGTGCCTTCCAGCCTCGTTTCAGATAGAGATCCCAGGTTCACTTCACGGTTTTGGCAGACCTTGCAAGAGTGCTTGGGAACTAAGTTGAGGATGAGCTCTGCATATCATCCCCAAACAGATGGTCAGTCAGAGAGAACGATCCAATCCTTGGAAGATCTGCTGAGGGCGTGCGTCTTGGATCAATTGGGAAGTTGGGACGAGGTGTTGCCACTGGTGGAGTTTACGTATAATAACAGTCACCACGCCAGCATTGGGATGGCACCTTATGAAGCCCTGTACGGGAGAAAATGCAGGACTCCCTTATGTTGGTATCAGGAGGGCGATGCAATCTTGGTTGGGCCAAAGTTGATTCAGCAGACGACCGAGAAGGTGAAACAGATACAAAGCAGAATGAAAGCTTCTCAGAGTAGGCAGAAGTCCTATGCAGATCAGAGGAGAAGACCTTTGGAGTTTGCTGCTGGAGACCATGTATTTTTTAGAGTGACCCCAACCAAGGGTGTAGGACGAGCTATCAGACCAAAGAAGCTGTCTCCTAAGTTTGTTGGACCTTACCAGATCTTGAGGAAAATTGGTCCAGTAGCCCATGAGATCGCCCTACCTCCACATTTAGCAAATCTGCATAATGTCTTCCACGTATCACAGTTAAGGAAATATCTCGCCGACCCTTGTCACGTGTTGGAGGTGGACGACGTGCAGATCAGGGACGACTTGTCTTTTGAAGCAAGACCAGTCAGGATAGACGATCACCAAAGCAAACAGCTCAGGAGTAAGACCATCCATATGGTTAAGGTGGTGTGGGATGAGAGATCCGGTGATTCGACTTGGGAGTTGGAAGAGAACATGAGAAACGACTATCCACATCTCTTTTCCTTGTAATTCAATTTTCGAGGACGAAAATTTTTGTTGTTAGGGAGATTGTAAGGACCTGGAAAATCTTATTGGAATAAAAATGATATATTTTAAGTGAATTCTAAGTATGTTTTTATTTAAAATAAAAATGAAGGAAAGTGTAGTTAGAAAGCCATGAGATCGCCTGGAACATGATCGCCAGGGCGCGAGAGGCATGCGGGCATCGCCAGGGCGCGAGACATGCGGGCATCGCCAGGGCGCGAGACATGCGAGCATCGCCAGGGCGCGAGAGGCATGCGGACATCGCCAGGGCGCAAGGCATGCGGGCATCGCCAGGGCGCGAGAGACATGCGGGCATCGCCAGGGCACGAGATGCATGTGGGCTTTGCCCGGGCGCGAGAGTCATGCGGGTGTCGCCAAGAGGAGACCTCGGTCGGTCTCCAGGAAGAGGAGACCTCGGTCGGTCTCCAGGAGGAAGAGACCTCGGTCGGTCTCCAGGAGGAGGAGACATCGGTCGTCTTCCAGAGAGAGACATCGGTCGTCCTCCAGGATGGGTCATCGGTGGATTGTCATCGCGCGAGAGGTTATCGCGCGATGTCGTGTTTCACGCAGATGAAGTGGGGCCCTGGTTTCCAGGACGAACGTGCTGCATGTGCGACATGTAGGCAGTGAAAGTCCTTCGGGACAGTAGCTCCATGTGCGCAGAGACGCCACGTGGCCATACTGTCAGGTTGCACTTAATTCGAGGAAGAAAACCCACACGGAAGGGTTAGTTAGAGAATAGGTAATGATAGCTACATGGTAGGCCTATGTTCCTAGTATCAGAATGCACCGCCTCTTAGTGAGTTTAGAAAACGCAGTGAGAGTATAAAAGGTGACAGAGTGAGTTCACCTTCATCTTTCTCTTTTCTCTCCTTTGCACTGCGACTCAGTAATTCCAGGCACCAGTTTATTTACCAGCGATTGCCATAGAGCATTGGAGAAGGTTCTCTACAAGTTTTACCAATTAGAACACTTAGGCGGAGTTCAGGCATCCTTTACATTCGGTGGTTAGAGCTTGAAGTGAGTTTCACGCTGATCCAGGTAAGGGAAGCTAGCCTTACTTCTAATGAAAACTGTATGTGTGATGATTTTGATGTTGGGGGCGACGTGGTCGCCGGGTGTTCAAACTGTTCTTGCTTTAAACCCAGTTTTGTTCGTGATCGCCGGTTTTTCCTCTGTTATTGAAATATCCCCTGTTTTATGCTGTTTCAAAAGTGTTTGAGATTTTAAATGTGGTTTTCGAAAATTTGAACCTTGGTATGAGTTTTGCTGTGATTGAAATCGTTCATTGAAGTGTTATGTGATGTGTTGAATGTTGTGATTGTGGATCGAGGCATAGTATTTTCAGGAAATAAAATACCGTGTAAGGTCGTGTAATAGGTGTATTGATCGGTGATCCTATAATGAGACATCCTGACTCTACTGAGGTAATGAAATCACATAGAGGAAGTTACTCAGTTGTGGAGAGTCGATGGAGGTTCATACGTATGGGTGTCTCGTGTGAAACAGAACGAGTTCGGCCTGTTGTATGGATTAACCTTGTCATACCGTGATAATGAGAATATTGAGATGGTGTGATGCGCATGGCTGAGGGCACTTTCCAGCCTTTTGGTATGACAGGTGCGAATCTCTGGGTCTAATCAACGCACGAGTCTCCGGAAATAGTGGTCAAGTGTCTGGTGTGATGAGTCAGTGGAAAGTTTGACGTGAGATATGAGAAATTGAATTAATAGACACTTGATTGCTGATGTGAATTGAAATACTCTTGGATTGATTTGTGAAATATGGGATTTCCTGATAGTCTTGTGGAATATGGAAATGTGATGGCTGATATTGTTATGGTTCATGGATGTTGTGAAGTTCTTATGTATGCTCTTGATTCAAAGTTTTCTTAAATATATAGCTTACCCTGTATTTTGTTTCTGTGGCTGTTTTTCTTAAACCTGTGATGATCGTGGAACTTTACACGGGAGCAGATGAGGTTGCAGGAAGTGGAATTCCCATGTGAGTGATCGCCGTATGTGGTCGCCGATTTTCTATTCTTGCTGGGCGATCGCCCCTTTTTGCCATTTCTGATAGGCGATCTCCGTTTTCTGTTAGGAGATCGGTAGTTTTGTATTTTTGCTGTCTTTATGTTTAAGTTTTGGAAAACGACCGCTTTGTATTAAACTCCCTGCGAGGAGAACTCCGTTGTATATATATACAATTATGTTTATTTCAATATATTTGTTTTACCGTTATTTCATATTACGAAAAAAAAAAAAAATGCAAAAAATGCGAAATGTATTTGGCGGGATGTTACACTCCCGTGTAAAATCATACACGATCATCACAGGTTTAAGAAAACATCCACAAACAAGAACACAGGGTAAGCTAGATATTTTAAAGAGAATTTAGATATGAAACTTTAAAATCAAGATAAAACAAATTTCAGACACCCACGTAAAAACCATCAACTTTCTCATTCCCATCACATGACCATCAAGTAATCACATATTTCACAATTTCCTCAAGAGTCTTTCAATTCACATAATTCATCAAGTGTCTACCAATTTCAATGTTTCTCATTTCTCACGTCAGACTTCCACTGACTCATCACACACCGACACTTGACACTACTTCCGGAAGACTCGTGCGTTGAACTTAGCATCCAGAGACCTGCACCTGTCATACTTCATTGCTGTAATGTTCCCACAGCCATGCGCATCAACATAATCTCGATCTCAATCTCATCACTCTCACAGTATGACAGGGTTAATCCATATAACAGGTCAAGTCAGTTATCTTTCAAACGACTTACCCATACATATGGACCTCCTTCGACTCTCACCAACCGAATGACTTCATCTATGTGACTCCATCATATCAGCAGAGTCAGGATCGTCTCATTCACAGGATACTCACTGATCAATACACCTCATAACTAATCTCAACACGGTATTTCCTTTCCTGAAAATACTATGTCTTGATCCCACATTCAAACATTCAACACATCATATAACACTTAAATGAACGATTTCCAATCACAGCAACAATCATTCCAAGGTTCAGACTTTAAAATATCACATTTCAATCTCAAACAATTTCAAACGACACTAAAACAGGGGATTTCGAAAAACAACGCCAAAATCGGCGATCTCGTCCAAAAACAGGGGATTATGCAATAACAGTTGAAAACCGGCGACCACGTCGCCCCATCATCAAAATCATCTAATATTTTCATTGGAAATAAGGCTAGCTTCCCTTACCTGGACTAGCGCAAAACACCAAGAGCTCCGAAAACCCACCGAAGCTTAAAGATGCTTTCACTCTGTTTTAGCGTCCCGATCTGGAGAACTTGCAGAGAACCTCCCAGGTGTCCAAGGGCAGTCGTCGCTCGTCATACTGGTGCTTGAGGGTGCCTAAATCGCAGCGCGAAGAAGAGAAAAGAGAAGGGTGAAGGTGAACTCACTCTTTCGCTCTTGAACTACTGCAACGTTCTTTGCCTCCCCGAAGTGGGTTTTTGAATCTACACTAACTTGTCCACACATGCTTCTGCCACCACCCACTTTGCAGGAAAGCCTGAGTGTACGTTTCCCTGAACAGTACGACCACGGTGTCTCTTGCGCATGCCAACCACTTCCCTGAACAGTACGGCCGTGGGTGTCTCTTGCGCATGCCAACTTTCTGATGTCACTATTCTGAACCACCCTTTTTGTCCACGTGGCGTGCGTGCAAGACGTTTCATGCTGGGAGCCTGGGTCCCACCTTATCTGTGTGAAACACGACATCGCGCGATAACCTTCCACCGATGACTCATCCTGGAGGACGACCGATGTCTCTCTCTGGAAGACGACCGATGTCTCTCTTTGGGAGACGACCGATGTCTATCCCTGGCGACGCCCGCATGTCTCTCGCGCCCTGGCGATGCCCGCATGCCTCGCGCCCTGACGATGCCCGCATGTCTCTCGCGCCCCGGCGATGTCCGCATGCCTCTCGCGCCCCGGCGATGCCCGCATGCCTCTCGCGCCCTGGCGATGCCCGCATGCTTTGCGCCCTGGCGATGTCCGCATGTCTCTCGCGCCCTGGCGATGTCCGCATACCTCGCGCCCTGGCGATGTCCGCATACCTCGCGCCCTGGCGATGTCCGCATACCTCGCGCCCTGGCGATGTCCGCATGTGTCTCGGGCCCTGGCGATGTCCGCATACCTCGTGCCCTGGTGATGTCCGTATGTGTAGTCTAGGCGACAGGCGATTATGTACTAACTAGGCGATCTCATAGTCTTCTAAGCTACACTTTCCTTCCTTTTTATTTTAAATAAAAACATACTTAGAATTCATTTAAAATATATTCCTTTTATATCCCATTTAATTTTACAGGTCCTTACAATGTTCATGAGCACTCTCCACAGCACAGCGTTGGATCAGTACATTGTGAATAAGGTGCCGCCTATGGTGTCGTACGACCTGTTCGACGTAAGGCAATTCTAGGGGGAATCTTTGAAGGACTATATGAATAGGTTTGGAGCTCAGATAGTCCGATTACCAGGTGTTCTTGCCGGTTGACTCGCCTGTCAGTTGACTCCACGACACTCACACGCCTCCTTCCTCACGTTGATATGTGCTTGGTTCTTTCGAAGCAATCTGCACCTGCAAAGAGAAAGAGGGCGCCCTAGAGGCCGTTTGCACTCCGACGCTCAAGTCAAGATTGGGCAAGCAAGACCAATGTATTGAGTTTCTCTCTGTGTTTAGGTCTAGAAACTGCGTACCTTTGTGAAGTATTTTACTATCCCTTATATAGTCTAGGGTTTACTGCGCCGCTAGCCCTAATTAGGGTTTACTGCGCTGCTAGCCATATTTAGGGTTTACTGGAATACCCTTGCGCCGCTATCACCCAATCTTAGGGTAATCTAGCACATAAGGTTTCCTTCTCTGGAGTCCAAACTTTAACAGGGTGACCACCTGGGTGCCTCCTTGTGCACCTAGTCTCTGGGGCCGCCTGTTCTGGGAGTGCCTTCACTGTTCACGTGCCATGCATGTAGCTTCACTGGGGAAACCCTAGTTCTGGTGAGTACTCGTCCCCTCAGGACTCTACACCTAACTGTGCTCTCCCTGCTACCCGTATGGGCACTTCGTGATTCAGGCCTCTCCCTACCTCTGGGTATTTAACTGGTCATTGGCCCACTCTGGGAACCAATCTTAGCTGTTCTGTTTACGTTGTTCAAATCACCCAAGGCCGATGTCACCTCGCCACACTCTGTTGCCGAGGACTCCTCGACCTGCTGAGTGACGATGACACCTCCGCCCATCCTGGTGATCTGATGACTACTCACCCTTCTTTGTGGGAACATGCTGATGACTCATCACCCTTCTCTGTAGGCTGATGACTAATCACCCCTTTCTGTAGGCTGATGACTCATCGCCTTTCTCTGTTCAATACCCCCCCTGTGGGGTCAATTCCACGTGGCTTTGGCCCATGCTGTGGGACCCAGCTGATGTCCGAGGACCGGTCAGTACACCAGGTAAAGATGAGGAGATGTTTGTGCACGCCTTTAAGAAGGGCGTGCTACTTGGACCCTTCAGCGAATCGTTAATCAGGAGCCACCCCGCAATGTTTGCAGAGATTCGGCGACGTGCTATGGCTCACATCGCCGCTGAGAATGAAGTGATGGAGAAGAGAGGGAATATGGCTCCTGCAAAACCACGCACCCAAGCCAAGACTCAGCCTCAGAGGGTGTTGGAGACGGCGACGGTGAAGAAGGATCAAAGGACATACCATCCTTATGATCCGAAGAAAAACAAGGGCGATGACAGTAGTAGAGGAAGAGGGCTAGGTAGCCTGAGGGAATTCAAGCGCCCTCTGAGGCATGAGTTCGTGATGAGATTGGTGAACCTGATCGCCATTCCCAATATAGTTGCCAAGCTGAAGGTGCCTGAAAAAATGTCAGATAAGGTGTTGGGGCCAAAGCCAGACGCATGGTGTGAATTCCACGAAAGTTTTGGCCACACCCTTGACCCCTGCCTGTTACTGGGATACCAACTCGACGAGTTGGTTAGAAGTGGATTTCTGAAGGACTATTTGCTGGAGAAGAAGGCAGCAAATGCGTCGAGCTCCCAGTCGGCGAGCAGCGAGGGCCAACAACATGAAGTGCCCATCCACGGGGAAATCCACACTATAGCTGGGGGATTTTCAGGAGGTGGGTACACCGCGTCACAGCGCAAGAAATATGCTCGATCTGTGATGCCAGTGGAAGCGTTCGAGGACCACTCGCCCTAGACATCACGAAACCCTTTTTAGTTTAGTGTATGGCTGTGATGCGATGATTCCAGTTGAAATCCAGGAGAGCTCGCCGAGTTTTCAACATTTTGTAGCAGAAGAATCAAATGAAGAGAGAAGAATGAACCTGGATTTACTGGATGAGGTCAGAGAGGAAGCAAGAGTGAAATCTGAAGCGGTGAAAGAAGAATAGAACGAAGATACAATTCTAGAGTAATACCGAGGCAGTTCAGAAGCGGCAATCTGGTGATGAGGAAGGCCCACCAGTACGTGATGGAGAATAAGTTGTCACCCAAGTGGACAGGACCGTTTAGAATAACCGAAGCACTCGGGAACGGCGCCTACCGCTTGGAGACGCTAGAAGGAGGGGCGATTCCTCGTACTTGGAACGCCACACACCTTATATTTCATTTCAGTTAAAGCTTTGTAAGTAGTGCAAACTCAGGGGAATCATAAATAGTTTTGTAAAAACAGTTACAAGGGGGCACTCTTTTTTCCCTAAGGAAGGTTTTTAACGAGGCCACCCAAGAAATAAGATATTCAAAATTGAAATTTTGAAGTATATTAAAGTTTACGTGCATATCGTTTTAAAGAAGTTTTTGGAAAAACCTTATCACCTAAAGTGATTCGAGGGAGAAGTAAACTGATTGCGCACGTTTTTAGTGAAAAGTTTTAAAGTCCTCATCGCCCTTAGGCAATTAGGGGCACAAGTGAAAAGTTTTAAAGTCCTCATCGCCCTTAGGCGATTAGGGGCACAAGTGAAAAGTTTTACAGTCCTCATCGCCCTTAGGCGATTAGGGGCACAAGTGAAAAGTTTTTCAAAGTCCTCATCGTCCTTTGGCGATCGGAGGCATCCAGTGAAGTTCAAAGTTCTCGATGTTCTCGCGCATCTTGAGGCAATAGAGGAAGACCTCCTTGCCTTTGAGCAAGCGCAGGCGAGACAGAGGAAGACCTCCTTGCCTTTGAGCAAGTGCAGGCGAGAAAAGAGGAAGTCCTCTTTGCCTTTGAGCAAGTGTAGGCAACAGAGGAAGTCCTCCTTGCCTTTGAGCAAGTGTAGGCAACAGAGGAAGACCTCCTTGCCTTTGAGCAAGTGCAAGCGAGAAAGAGGAAGTCCTCCTTGACTTTGAGCAAGTGTAGGCAACAGAGGAAGACCTCCTTGCCCTTGAGCAAGTGCAGGCGAGAAAGAGGAAGACCTCCTTGCCTTTGAGCAAGTGTAGGCAACAGAGGAAGTCCTCCTTGCCTTTGAGCAAGTGTAGGCGAGAAAGAAGAAGACCGCCTTGCCTTTGAGCAAGTGCAGGCGAGAAAGGAGAAGTCCTCCTTGCCTTCGAGCAGGTGCAGGCAAGAAGAGTTCGTATAAAGGAACGACAGTTGAAAAAGCGAATAGAAGGTTGCAAAAGGTGATCCCACAAAGGATGCCTTATGTGGGGTAAAGAAGGCAACATCGCCAAAATTAATCCGGCAAGTACCAGATCAGAGGAATTTCTAGCGATGATGAGGGACGTTTGGCATGCCAGTTGAACGCACAAAGAAACAAGGCTAAGTGAAGAGAACGAAAGATAACCTATGTGCTTGTCTAGTTGGTCTTCGATAAACTCAAAGCTAATGATAGACGCTGTAGGAAGGGAGATGTTGGAGGCGACTACGTTTTTCCAGAAAAGGCAGAGGTCTCTGTCCAGTGCTCCCATGTTGTCAGGGCTCCTCGCCCTCCTGAAGCTATCCTTGGAGCCTTTATTTCCCTTGTCCACCCAGTACAAGGGAAAGGCATCCACTGAAGAGGTCCTCCTCAGCTTATCAGCCAAGGTCGACTCAGGAAGAATCTCCCATCACCAGAGTATAAACAAGAGGTATTCTGGAGCTTATCAGGAGAGTTGTAAGGCTCTTCGTTGAGACAAGTCACAACTCGAGCCTGGGGGGGCTTGTGTAGTGGCCAAACCTCGGTTGTCGAAGAACAGATAGTAAAGGGTGAACCACGTCAGCTGGGTCCCACAGCATGGACCAGAGCCACGTGGAGTGGACCTCCGAGACAGCTTGGATTAGCGAGTGATCGGTCATTGGTGTGCCTCCTTGGGGAGGGGTGATCAGTCATCAGTAGAAGAGGTAAAAAGGTTACCTTTGGATAATCAGAAAAGCGTCACAAAGGTTGGAGATTGAAGAATTCGAAGGGTCTCACAGAGAAATGCTTTGAATGTTTGAAGGCGAAGAAGAAGGAATGAAACAGTGTTAGTACCAGAGTGTGCGCTCCTGTAGACCGCCAGAAGACAATTTCTTAGTCTTTTCGCTGGACCAGTCACAGCTCAAGACTGGGGGGCTTGTGATCCGGTCGGTCATCGGTAGTCGATGACGTCAGCAGCACTTGAACACGTGGACCATTCACAGGGTGACACGTGGTAGAGGATAGCAGGTGAATCAGGGAGGCGATCACTCAGAATGGTGATCGGTGGTCGGTTGCTAAGGGACCGCCACTCGCCGATCAGTGTCAGGTGAGCGCCTGGAGGCAAAGCGCGATGAGCGCCTGGAAGCAGAGCGCGAGAAGTAAAGAAGCATTGATCAGTCATCGAGGGTTTCCTGTTAACACACAGTTAAGCTGGTACCCAGGCTCCCAGCGAGAGCGTTATGCAAGAAGCACAGATCAGTGATCGCCTATCGCCGTGTGTAAGGATGAATAATCGCCTATCATCGTGCGCGAGGATCAGTAATCGCCTGGATTGCACATGATCGCCGTGTGTGAAGGTTAGGAGATCAGGTGGTCAGCAAGTCGCCGAAAGAGCACATCACCGGGTATTTGAGAAGACTTGGCAAGCACTTGTTGTATGGTTTAAATACAGAAGTGGCATGTCTGCCGCCAAAGTAGAGAAGATAAGTGGCATATCTGCCACCATGTGTAGTGTGAGCCGTGGTACCCAGTGTTAATCAGCTCGCCATGTTAAGGTTGCGCCCAGAGTAGCCTGTGTACTAAGCTGCTCCCTGTGTGGATAACTTAGTCGCAAGAGCACAGTGGAAGTAACGTTTCAGCTGCAGGTGCTCCAGATGGTGACACGTGTATGACCAGATGTTATCCACGTGTCAAGAGGAATAACCGTCAGGAGAGAGAAAGACTCAGGTATATATGTGAAATTCTTAAACAGAATTAGGGGGGATTGGCGAGAGATTCATTTTCAGTTGTGATTCACTTGTACACGGTTCTAAGTTTTCTTTGAAGTTCTTTGTTGATTCAATCACTGACTTGAGCGTCGGAGCGCAACCGGCCGCAGAGGCGCCATATTGTTCTTTCAGGTGTCTTGGAGGGGTTGAAGGTGGAGGTCATTGGTGTGTTTGGCGTGAAGCTGGTGAGGACGAGGTTCGAGAAGGAGAAGCTCTAGCGCTTTGGTCAAGATGCCGGATCAGGAAGAGTTTTTAAAAGAATTTTTCTTAGCAAGTTGGGCTTCCACCTTCATTGCTAAGTGAACTAAAGATCCCAATGATGAGTACTCTTGCAATTCCACAATGTCTTGGATATCCTTCCTAAGTCCACTAACAAACCTAGCAATCATGGCTTCCTCACTTTCTTCTAATTCAATTTTAAGCACAAGCGTTTCAAGCTCCTTGAAATATTCATCCACATTTAGCGTGCCTTGTTGAAACCGTTGGAGTTTCAACATAAGGTCTTTCCTAAAATGTGGAGGCACAAACCTAGCGCGCATTTGATATCTTAAAGAGTTCCAAGAGTCGACGGGAGGACCCTTGTGATATATAATGTCCTTTACAACTTCATGCCACCATTTCATGGTATAATCACTAAATTCTAAGGTAGCTAGTTTAAGTTTGTGCTCTTCTTGGATCTCATGGATCTCAAATATTTGTTCACACTTGGCTTCCCAATCTAAATATACATTTGGATCACTAGAGCCACTAAAATTAGGAAGCTTGACCGAAGGAAGCTTGACCGAAGGAAGCCTTGACTTTGCATCTTGATAGTATCATTGCCATGGTGAGGTCTCTCCCCTTGATTGTGATGTCTTTGGCCATGAAATTGGGGTGAAGTCCTTCTTCTCCTATGGTCCTCTTCACGGCCTATGTCATTTGAGGAAGCTCTTGTGGAATGTCTTTGTGAATGATGTCCATCATGAATAGAGGGAGATGTCCTAGCATGTTGCAACTCCATCTCTTGCAATTTCTCTTCCAAGCGTCTAATGGTTCCTTGTGCTTCATGTAATTCACCAAGGATTGAAGCTTTGGAAGGACAATTCTGCTTGTAGGATGCATCACTTGAAAATCCTTCCATTTGTAATTAAAAAGAACAAAAACAGCCAAGACACAAAACAGCAAACAAGTCAAGAATTAAAATGGGCAAAACAGTGAGCTTGGCAATGAAACTGCCGAAGTGAATTGAGGCAGAAAATATATCACTCTCAAAGAAATAAAGTCCTTGCACCAATCTGATCTTGAGGTCTTGGAAACCTCAAATGAAATATGTCAAAGCAAGGCACACCAATCTCAAAGCCAACACCACAAAACCAAAGAAACAAAAAAGACAAACAAGAAAAGGTATAAGCAAGAAAAGGCAATTTCAAAAGGAATACTAAATGTAGACAAACTCAAAGAGTAATGAACAATTAGACAAGCAAGAAAAAAAATAAGGAACTCAATGAGAAAGTAGGCACACAAAAGCATACTTAAAGAAAAGCACTAGAGTAGATGAAGAAAAGAAAAAAAAATGAGCTATTGGAAATTTTTTTTTTTATGCAAACTGTGTTTGATATTCACTGATTTATCTGGAATGATATAGAGCGAACTGGACTATGAAATTTTAACCACACAAACTTCAAGATGTTAACTCAAAAATGGAACTGGAATTATGTAAAAATAGCGAGCCAATAAAATGAGATAAATTTTTCAAAATCGCTGCCAGATTACTGTATTTTTTTCGGCAGGAATGTACACTTTTTGTATTTTATTTATCATTTTTTGTGTACGTTGAATTTTTTTGTACTTATTTTTTCTATTCTTTTCTAACACTTTGAGGATCACAAATCCAGAATTTCAGAAATTTCCAGTGAATAAAAAAATTGCAATAAGCAAAATCAGTAAGCACTTGTTGTCAGAAACAGAGGAATCCTAAGAGGAATGAAAAACAGAATTATGAACTAGCAAAGACATAATGGAAATTGTTTAATAGAACTTGTATAGGTCTAAAATACAAGTATGAACTCAATCTAAAACAGAAAATGCACAAAGGATCAAGCAATAAACTCAAAAAACAGAATGTACACCAAAGCAAGAAATAAAAAATTGTAATAAAAGTACTACAAGAAGTGATGACATATTATGGAAAAAGAAGACAATGACAAAACTATTATAGATTCAAAAAGCAAAATACTCAAACATATGATAGGCACAAATAAGAAAACAGCAATAAAACTCAAAAATAAGCCTAAAAACAGAAATGTAAACACAAGAATATAGAGCTCTTGAAATAAAGTGCAACACAACTCAAAAATTAAACAAGAACACACCTAAACTCTAGATACCACATGATGTGAATTCAAGAACATAAGATGAAAGGTTCTTGACATTCTTAGGAAACATCTTGAGTTGGTCATTAGAGAGGCACTTTTTCTTAGAATTGGATCAATGTTCTAAGTCAAGAACTCACCAAAAACTAATGCCAAAACACAAACTCATATGGAAGTTCCAATTATTGTCAAATTGAACCGATTAAAAAAGAAATTAAAGGCAAGGAAACTGAAAATAAGTGTTGGAAAATAAAGGCACCGAACCAAAACACAAGAACACAAGCTAAGACATGAAAATTAAAAGAGAAGGAAGGAAGGAGAAGAGAATGCTCATGAAGATGGAGGTATGGTAGGATGATCACGCCACTAAGAGGATGAAGGCTCCTAGATGAGTGTGCAAGCCGCCACTTGAGGTAACCATTGAACCTTCAAGATAAGACTAGTGAAGAAGATGCAAAGCTCTCCAATGCTCACTCAAAAATTGAGTAAAGTTTCTCTAATTCAAAATTCAAATCTGAAAAATACAAGGGCAGCACCTTAATTTATAGTGTGAAGGTGCTGAAATGCAAGGTAAATGAATTAAAAAATTCCCCCCAAATTCAAATGAAAATGGCGCCTAAACAAGTCATGAGGAAGGTGTGACTTCTTCTCTCACTTTGGCACCTCCTATTTTAACTCCTACACCTATCTACTAACGCACCCCCCTCCTAATGCTCCTAACTAAAAAACCTAAAGATGCTTTAACACAAGAGGTTTCTCATGTTTTCCTCTAAGCATCCTCACACAATGAAATTACTAAAAGGGAAAATAAACTTCCCCTTGCTCCTAAAGCTTTGAACATGCTTCTTGTGAGCCTTTGAGGTTGACTTTGATCTCCATGAACGTCCTCAACCTCTTCTTCTTCGTGATGATTGGCCTCCATGTCCTCTTGAGCTTGAACTCCATCAGCAAATCCCCTGTAATCCCGTGGCAACCTTCCTTTCTTAGAGTGCAACTCTCGTGGGCCTATTCCTTTCCTGGAGTGCGTAACTTAAGGTGTAGCCGCTAGGGTTTCAGTGCCTACCCCAGGGCCGCCAGCCCAAACTTGTCTAATAACTTAATATCTCACGTGCCTCAAAACCTTCACGTGCCTCTAATGCGTTTCTAAGGATAATTCTATCGTGTCAGATCCTTACGTCTTGAACACATCCTGCATGCATGGCATATCTGTGAATCTGGTTTCATGCCTTGACACGTGTAATTCTGTGGACCCCCCCTGTGGGCCCTACCATGCCGACCTCTCACTCATGTGCTGACATTCGAGGTCTGGCCACTATAGTAACGAAATCTAATGAAGAATCTGAGACAAAGAAATCAAGGAAATCAACAAACAAAACTAATTAAGTTGATTTTCAGAAAATCAACCAATTGCTTTTGCGATTCAACTGGTTGTTTTTATCAGCAGTATTAAAAAACAACTTAAAACAGATATAAAATTGTTCAAGGAGAGAAAGAAGCACACAAACAGATTTATACTGGTTCACTCTTATCCCAAGAGCTACATCCAGTTTCTATAAACCACTGGGTATCCACTATGCAATCAATCACATATTACAAACAAAACACACACACCAAAGAACTGATCTTGAACCCTTCAAGAACACACACTTCTCCTTGCAATATCAAAGTGAAAGATTACACAACAATCCTATTCCACTCCTTGTGAAAACCCAAAAGCTTGAAGTAAATCTTCGAAAACTCAAATCTGTTTTCTCAATCTAAATTGTCTAAACTATTGTGTTATCCTAAGGAGCGTAAAATAACCTTTATATACTCCAAAGGTTTGTTAAAAAAATTTAAAGAAGGAGCCAATTCAGTTTTAAAACATTTAAAGCAGATTTACCAAACTTAACAGAATTCTGTTATGGATTTTCAAAAAACAATTGGTTGAATTTTCAAAACAACCGATTGAATTGGTGATGTGAGTTGATATTTAGATGGGTCCATTTAATGGTGACACTTTACTTAGGATTGGATTTTAACAATTAGAGGTGAAACCTAAGGAAGATTCCCACTAGACACGAACTTAACCAAGTGGTTAAGTAAGTGTGAAGGTTCACTTCACAGAGGCAAAGATGAAAAACAAGATATAGTGAAGATGAGATGCAAATGCGGAATTGAAAAGGGAACAAGGTTAACATCAATGGTAGTCATAGCCTCCCAAATGATGCGCCATACTCGTAATAATGAGCCAAAAACTGAGAGCAATAAATAAGGGCAAAGGAGACACGAACATAAATGGAATGGAAAATGGAAGGAAATGGAATGAGAAAACTTATGGTGGTGGAGGTGGATGATCACGCCACTTGGTGTGTGGAAACCACCAAGATAAGTGTTAGGCCGCCACTTGAGAGCTTCATTCTCATCAAGATAAGACCAAGGAAGAGGAGATAACACTCACTCAAGCTCACACAATATTTGTGTAGAGTAACTCTACTTCAATTTCAACTTGTAGAATACAGTAGGTAGGCTTCCTATTTATAGGTGAAGGAGCCTTGGAAAATAAGCAAGAGGGGTAGGATGGGAGAAGGAAAAAAATGGGCAGCCTTAGGGTTTGACTAAGTCAAACCTGCATCCTAGGCTCGTCCTTTTAGAAACTAGGTCAAAATGCCTTCCTAAATGGCTAGGAACAAGCTAAAATGATAACTACACCCCCTATTTTGCTAAAGGCATCTTATTCTAGCCTATCTTTGCTATTTGGACCCCTGAAGTGAGCTCGTATCATTTACAACATGTTTTATTTTTAAGTAGACTAGAAGAAAGAACAATTGGTGTTCTGGTCTACGACTACTTCTTCTTCCGGTGAGGTCCGTTAGATTTTTGGCGGGGTCTTGACTTGTTTGATGAGATGACTATGAAAGGTCTCTTGGGTCCTTGATCATCTCCTTGCTGACTTGGCTTGTATCATGCCCCCTAAGTTTGAGAGAATTCGACCTCGAATTTAGAACTCCTACAGATAACATAGTTAGTTTGTTCACATATAAAAGAGTGCAAGGTTTGGGAAGTGAAACAAACTTATGTTCTATAAGCTTGGTGAGTTCAAAAGAAGAAGCTCTACATATGTTCTTGCCGGTTGACTCGCCTGTCCGTTGACTCACGACACTCACGCGCCTCTTTCCTCACGTTGATACGTGCTTGGTTCTTTCGAAGCAATCTGCACCTGCAAAAGAGAGAGGGGGCGCCCTAGAGGCCGTTTGCACTCCGACGCTCAAGTCAGTGTAGGGCAAGGAACACCAAGTGTATTGAGTTTTTCTATGTTTATGTCTAGAAACTGCATACCTTTGTGAAGTATTTTACTGTCCCTTATATAGTCTAGGGTTTACTGCGCCGCTAGCCCTAATTAGGGTTTACTGCGCTGCTAGCCATATTTAGGGTTTACTGGAATACCCTTGCGCCGCTATCACCCAATCTTAGGGTAATCTAGCACATAAGGTTTCCTTCTCTGGAGTGCAAACTTTAACAGGGTGACCACCTGGGTGCCTCCTTGTGCACCTAGTCTCTAGGGCCGCCTGTTCTGGGAGTGCCTTCACTGTTCACATGCCATGCATGTAGCTTCACTGGGAAAACCCGTCCCCTCAGGACTCTACACCTAACTATGCTCTCCCTGCTACCCACATGGGCTCTTCGTGATTCAGGCCTCTCCCTACCTCTAGGTATTTAACTGGTCTTCCCCAAGGGCCGATGTCACCTCGTCTTCACCAAAGGCCGATGTCACCTCACCATACTCTGAGTGGCGATGACACCTCAACCCATCCTGGTGGTCTGATGACTAATCACCCTTCTCTGTGGGAACATGCTGATGACTAATCACCCTTCTCTGTGGGAACATTCTGATGACTAATCACCCTTCTCTCAGGGGACACACCGATGATTGATCACCCTACTCTGAGGGGACACACCGATGACTGATCACCCCACTCTAGGGGGACACACCGATGACTGATCACCCCACTCTGAGGGGACACACCGATGACTGATCACCCCACTCTGAGGGGAATGACTGATCACCCTTCCCTCAGGGAACACACCGATGACTGATCACCCCTTAATCCAAGCTGCCTGCGGGGTCCACTCCACATGGCTTTGGCCCATGCTGTGGGACCCAGCTGACGTGGTTCACCCTCTACCACCTGTTCTCGGTGTCCGAGGACTGGTCGGTACACAAGCCCCCCAGTCTCAAGCTGTTAACTTGTTTCAGCGAAGAGACTAAGTCATCGGCCCGGGCGACCTACGTGGCTCTGCGCGTAAGGACATGAGTAGCGCGCTGAAGGGACATCTCACCACCTTGTCATCGCCCACATCTCTTACCCTCTGAGGACTTCATTGGTGAGCTATCTGCTCAAATTGAGGACTTCTTTCTCGACAAAGAGGTGTTAATCACCCTTCTCCCCGATGACCTTGCACCGATGAATGATCGGTGCTTCATTACTTATCGCGCTCTGCTGTCAGGCGCTCATCTAGGCACTGATCTGCTGGTGGTGGTCACTTTAGCAACTGACCACCGATCACCGTTCTGTTGGGAAAGAATAGTTGGGAATGAAAGAACTGTTTGATGAAAATCCTCTTAGAAGGTGAGAACCTTTAAGAGGTGTTTGAATTTCATCCCTAAACTTCTTTGTCCAAGATGTCAAGTATTTAGTTTTATTGGGTAATGAAAAAGACAAGGAATAAGAACACCTTGAAGGTGCAGTTTGCAGTCTGGCACGGGTCAACATGATTGTTTTTGCAGTGCAAGGTGATATATTGTGACCTAGTTTATCTGTTCTTTCTTTATCTTTTTCATTTTCTCTTTTGTTTTTCATTTTTATTTGGTCCTCATGAACTTCTTTAGGAGAGAGGGGTTTTAAGATAACCTTGTTCCCTTGGAAGTTAAAGGACATCTTGTTGGTCTGGCCATCATGTAGAACTTTTCTATCATATTGCCAATGTAAGGACCTATGAAATTAAATTGGAATAAAAGGAATATATATTAAATGAATTCTAAGTATGTTTTTATTTAAAATAAAAAGGAAGGAAAGTGTAGCGTAGAAGACTATGAGATCGCCTGGTTAGTACATAATCGCCTGTCGCCTAGACTACACATGCGGACATCGCCAGGGCGCGAGGCATGCGGGCATCGCCAGGGCGCGAGAGAATGCGGACATCGCCAGGGCGCGAGGCATGGGGGCATCGCCAGGGCGCGCGAGGCATGCGGGCATCGCCAGGGCGCGAGAGAATGCGGACATCGCCAGGGCGCGAGGCATGGGGGCATCGCCAGGGCGCGAGAGGCTTGCGGGCATCGCCAGGACGCGAGAGACATGCGGACATTGCCAGGGCGCGAGGCATGGGGGCATCGCCAGGGCACGAGAGGCATCCTGGCATCGCCAGGGCGCGAGAGACATGCGGACATCACCAGGGCGCGAGGCATGGGGGCATCGCCAGGGCGCGAGAGACATGCGGGCATCGCCAGGGCGCGAGAGACATGCGGGCGTCGCCAGGGATAGACATCGGTCGTCTTCCAGAGGGAGACATCGGTCGTCTTCCAGGGATAGACATCGGTCGTCTTCCAGAGGGAGACATCGGTCGTCTTCCAGGGTTAGACATCGGTTGTCTTCCAGAGGGAGACATCGGTCGTCTCCCAGGGAAAGACATCGGTCGTTCGCCAGGATGAGTCAGCGATGGAAAGTTATCGCGCGACGTCGAGTTTGACACAGATAAGGTGGGGCCCAGGCTCCCAGCATGAAACGTCCTGCACGCGCGACACGTAGACAAAAAGGGTGGTTCAGAATAGTGACATCAGAGAGTTGGCATGCGCAGAGACACACGTGGCCGTACTTTTCAGGGAAGCGTGCACGCAAGCCTTCCTACAGAGTGGGTGGTGGCAGCGGAAATTGTGGACAAGTTGGTTTAGATTCAAAAACTCACTTCGAAGAGGCAAAGAATGTAACATCCCGCCAAATACATTTCGCATTTTTGCATTTTTTTTTTTTCTTTTCGTAATATGAAATAACGGTAAAACAAATATATTGAAATAAACATAATTGTATATATATACAAAGTAGTTCTCCTCGCAGGGAGTTTAATACAAAGCGGTAGTTTTTCCAAAACTTAAACATAAAGACAGCAAAATACAAAAACTACCGATCTCCTAACAGAAAACGGAGATCGCCTATCAGAAATGGCAAAAGGGGGCGATCGCCCACCAAGAACAGAAACCGGCGACCACATACGGCGATCACTCACAGGGGAATTCCACTTCCTGCAACCTCATCTGCTCCCGTGTAAAGTTACACGATCATCACAGGTTTAAGAAAAACAGCCACAGAAACAAAATACAGGGTAAGCTATATATTTAAGAAAACTTTGAATCAAGAGCATACATAAGAACTTCACAACATCCATGAACCATAACAATATCAGCCATCACATTTCCATATTCCACAAGACTATCAGGAAATCCCATATTTCACAAATCAATCCAAGAGTATTTCAATTCACATCAGCAATCAAGTGTCTATTAATTCAATTTCTCATATCTCACGTCAGACTTTCCACTGACTCATCACATCAGACACTTGACCACTATTTCCGGAGACTCGTGCGTTGATTAGACCCAGAGATTCGCACCTGTCATACCAAAAGGCTGGAAAGTGCCCTCAGCCATGCGCATCACACCATCTCAATATTCTCATTATCACGGTATGACAAGGTTAATCCATACAACAGGCCGAACTCGTTCTGTTTCACACGAGACACCCATACGTATGAACCTCCATCGACTCTCCACAACTGAGTAACTTCCTCTATGTGATTTCATTACCTCAGTAGAGTTAGGATGTCTCATTATAGGATCACCGATCAACACACCTATTACACGACCTTACACGGTATTTTCTTTCCTGAAAATACTATGCCTCGATCCACAATCACAACATTCAACACATCACATAACACTTCAATGAACGATTTCAATCACAGCAAAACTCATACCAAGGTTCAAATTTTCGAAAACCACATTTAAAATCTCAAACACTTTTGAAACAGCATAAAACAGGGGATATTTCAATAACAGAGGAAAAACCGGCGATCACGAACAAAACTGGGTTTAAAGCAAGAACAGTTTGAACACCCGGCGACCACGTCGCCCCCAACATCAAAATCATCACACATACAGTTTTCATTAGAAGTAAGGCTAGCTTCCCTTACCTGGATCAGCGTGAAACTCACTTCAAGCTCTAACCACCGAACGTAAAGGATGCCTGAACTCTGCCTAAGCGTTCTAATTGGTAAAACTTGTAGAGAACCTTATCCAATGCTCTATGGCAATCGCTGGTAGTCAAGCTGGTGCCTGGGGAATACTGAGTCGCAGCGCAAGGAGAGAAAAGAGAAAGATGAAGGTGAACTCACTCTGTCACCTTTTATACTCTCACTGCGTTTCTAAGCTCACTAAGAGGCGGTGCATTCTAATACTAGGAACATAGGCCTGCCATGTAGCTATCATTACCTATTCTCTAACTAACCCTTCCGTGTGGGTTTTCTTCCTCGAATTAAGTGCAACCTGACCGTATGGCCACGTGGCGTCTCTGCGCACATGGAGCTACTGTCCCGAAGGACTTTCACTGCCTACATGTCGCACATGCAGCACGTTCGTCCTGGAAACCAGGGTCCCACTTCATCTGCGTGAAACACGACATCGCGCGATAACCTCTCGCGCGATGACAATCCACCGATGACCCATCCTGGAGGACGACCGATGTCTCTCTCTGGAAGACGACCGATGTCTCCTCCTCCTGGAGACCGACCGAGGTCTCTTCCTCCTGGAGACCGACCGAGGTCTCTTCCTCCTGGAGACCGACCGAGGTCTCCTCTTCCTGGAGACCGACCGAGGTCTCCTCTTGGCGACACCCGCATGACTCTCGCGCCCGGGCAAAGCCCACATGCATCTCGCGCCCTGGCGATGCCCGCATGTCTCTCGCGCCCTGGCGATGCCCGCATGCCTCGCGCCCTGGCGATGTCCGCATGCCTCTTGCGCCCTGGCGATGCTCGCATGTTTCGCGCCCTGGCGATGCCCGCATGTCTCGCGCCCTGGCGATGCCCGCATGCCTCTCGCGCCCTGGCGATCATGTTCCAGGCGATCTCATGGCTTTCTAACTACACTTTCCTTCATTTTTATTTTAAATAAAAACATACTTAGAATTCACTTAAAATATATCATTTTTATTCCAATAAGATTTTCCAGGTCCTTACAAAGAACGCTGCTGTGGTTCAAGAGTGACAGAGTGAGTTCACCTTCATCCTTCTCTTTCTCTCCTTCGCGCTGCGATTCAGACATCCCCAAGCACCAGTACGACGAGCAACGACTACACTTGGATACCTGGGGAGTTCTCTGCGAGTTTTCCGTCGGGACGCTAGAACAGAGTAAGTCGTTTTACTCTGTTTTTCGAGTCGAATCTGAGCGTGAGAGGGTTGCCTCTGCATAGGCGTTGCCGGCGACTCCCTTAGCTCCAGAAATCGCCTCTTTTAGCGTAGAAATGAGTAGTATAGTCAGTTTGTGATAAAGGCTCCTTGGTGCAGGTTAGGACATCTTTAAGCTTCGGTGGGTGTTGGAGCTCTTGGTGTTTTTACGCAAGTTCAGGTAAGGGAAGCTAGCATTTTCATTTATAAAAACGTTAGGCGAGTCAGTTCTGAAGTGAGGGCGACGTGGTCGCCGGTTTTCATTTTCCTTTTCATAATGCTTTGTTTTCATGTGTGGGGCGACGTGATCGCCGGTTTTAATGTTGTTTTCGAAATCCCCTGTTTTAGTGTCGTTTGAAACTGTTTGAGATTTAAATGTGAAATGCATGTGATATTCGAAACCCTGAACCGTGGAATGATTATTGCTATGTTTGAAATCGTTCATTAAGTGTTGTATGATGTGTTGAATGTTGTGAATGTGGAATCAAGGCAAAGTATTTTCAGGAAAGAAAATACTGTGTAAGATTGTTGTAGAATGTGCATTGATCGGTGATTTCTATAATGAGATATCCTGACTCTCCTGATATAATGGACTCATATAGAGCAAGTCATTCAGGCGTTGAGAGTCGATGGAGGTTCATATGTATGGGTAAGTGGTTTGAAAAATAACCACTTGACCTGTTGTATGGATTCACCCAGTCATACTAGGTGAGTGATGAGATTGAGATTGAGATTATGTTGATGCGCATAGCTGTGGGAACTTTACAGCAATGTAGTATGACAGGTGCAGATCTCTGAGTCTAGTCAATGCACGAGTCTTCCGGAAGTAGTGTCAAGTGTCTGTGTGTGACGAGTCAGCGGAAGGTCTGACGTGTGAACCATGAATGTTGAATGTAGTGAATAGACACTTGACGAGTTGGTGGAATATGGGGATATTGATGGTTGCAATTGATATAGATTATGAATGGTGTGAAGATTTATGTTTTCTATAGATATAAAGTTTCATATTTAAAGTTTTTGCAAATATCTAACTTACCCTTTTATCTTGTATCGTGGTTGTTTTTCTTGAACCTGTGATGATCGTGTATATTTGCACGGGAGCAGATGAGGCTGCAGGTAGTAGAGCTCTTCTGTGAGTGGTCGCCGGGAGGAGATCGCCTGTTTCTGTTTCTGTTAGGAGATCGCCGTTTTCTGTTTTCTATCAGGAGATCGCCTGTTTTTTTATTTTGCTGTATTTTGTTTAAGTTTTGGAATTGACCGATTATGTATTAAACTCCCTGTGAGGAGAAACTTCATTACATATATATAATTATGTTCACTTCAATATATTTGTTTACCTTTATTTTCATTATATAAATATGAAAAGAATTTGGCGGGATGTTACAGCCAAGGCCTTCCCAAAAGAATATATGTTGCTTCCATTGGCACAACATCATATAAAACTTTATCTTGATACTTTCTGTAATGGGCACGAGTTTAGCCCTTGGTTTTGGGCTGGTAGTAGCTCGGTTCTCGGTTTGGGTCAAGGTCAGCTCGGTTATTGGTCCTTGGATAAGGGTTACAAGTTTGACCTAGTTTAGTTAATGATCCTGTTTTTTCCGGTTGACCCGCCTGTTAGTTGACTCCACGACACTCACACGCCTCCTTCCTCATGTTGATATGTGCTTGATTCTTGCAAAACAATCTGCACCTGCAAAAGCGAAAGGGGTGCCCTAGAGGCCGTTTGCACTCCGACGCTCAAGTCAAGATGGGCAAGAAACACCAAGTGTATTGAGTTTCTCTGTGTTTAGGTCTAGAAACTGCGTACCTTTGTGAAGTATTTTACTGTCCCTTATATAGTCTAGGGTTTACTGTGCCGCTAGCCCTAATTAGGGTTCATTGCACTGCTAGCCATATTCAGGGTTTACTGGAATACCCTTGCGCAGCTATCATCCAACCTTAGGGTAATCTAGCACATAAGGTTTCCTTCTCTGGAGTGCAAACTCTAACAGGGTGACCACCTGGGTGCCTCCTTGTGCACCTAATCTCTGGGGCCACCTGTTCTAGGAGTGCCTTCACTGTTAACATGCCATGCATGTAGCTTGACTGGGAAACCCTAGTTCTGATGAGTACTCGACCCCTCAGGACTCTGCACCCAACTGTGCTTTCCCTGCTACCCGCATAGGCTCTTCGTGATTCAGGCCTCTCCCTACCTCTGGGTATTTAACTGGTCATTGGCCCACTCTGGGAACCAATCTTAGCTGTTCTGGTTACGCTGTTCAAATCACCCAAGACCGATGTCACCTCGTCACACTCTGTTGCCGAGGACTGATCACCCTGTAGAGTGACGAGGACACATCAGTCCTTTCAGGTGATCGTCACGCTGATGACTAATCACCCTTCTCTGTGGGAACATGCTGATGACTGATCACCCTTCTCTCAGGGGACACACCGATGACTGATAACCCTTCTCTCAGGGGTCACACCGATGATTGATCACCCTTCTCTCAGGGACACACCGATGACTGATCACCCTCTAATCCAAGCTGCCTGCGGGGTTCACTCCACGTGGCTTCGGCCCATGCTGTGGGACCCAGCTGACGTGGTTTGCCCTTTACCATTGTTCTCGGTGTCCGAGGACTGGTCGGTACACAAGCCCCCCAGTCTCAAGCTGTTAACTTGTTTCAGCGAAGAGACTAAGTCATCAGCTCGGGCGACCTACATGGCTCTGAGCGAAAGGACATGAACAGTGCGCTGAAGGGACATCTCACGACCTTGTCATCGTCCACATCTCTTAACCCTCTGAGGACTTCATTGGTGAGCCCTCTGCTCGAATTGAGGACTTCTTTCTCGATAAAGAGGTTTTAATCACCCTTCTCCCCGATGACCATGCACCGATGACTGATCGGTGCTTCATTAGTTCTCGCGCTCTGCTGTCAGGCGCTCATCTAGGCACTGATCTGCTGGTGGTGGTCACTTTAGCAACTGACCACCGATCACCGTTCTGAGTGATCTCCTCTCTGATTCACCTGCTATCTTCTACCACGTGTCACCCTGTGAATGGTCCACGTGGTCATCTACTGCTGACGTCATCGACTACCGATGACCGACCGGATCACAAGCCCCCCAGTCTTGAGCTGTGAACTCATTCTCAGAGAAGAGACTAAGTGGTCGAGGGCAAGCTCATTCTGTAAGGATCTGAATATTTATTTGGAATAAAAGAAGTATAATTATGATAGATTCTGGATATGTTTTGACTTGAAAACAAAAAGGGTTATAATGGAATTTCATGGTGGTCAGACCTCGGATGTCGCCCAAGGTATGAGGGCGACGTTGTAGAGGTCGGTCGGTGGACCATAGTGAGTTCCAAAAACCACGCGTATCAAGGTGTGAGTTGAGCCTTAGATACGCTGTGCCTGCGAAGCTCTATGCTTGAGCATAAGAAATCATCCTTAGTGTTGCATGCGTGGGCGCACGAGGAGTAGTGCTGATCTATGCTTGGAAATGTGAAGCTACCGACGTCACCAAGCCTTGTGGAGGTGGTACCTTGGACGTAACATAGTGTGATGAAGAACCTTCAGCAAGGCGTGGCGAGTGTCGTCAGTCATCGCCGAGATGAGAGACAATCCGTCATCGCCAGGGCGAGAGGCACGCGGGATCGCCAGGGCGAGAGGCATGCGGGATCGCCAGGGCGAGAGGCATGCGGGCATCGCCAGGGCGAGAAACATGCGAGCATCGCCAGGATAAGGGGCGCATCGGTCTCTCCCACTGAGAGACATCAGTCATCTTCCAGGGAGAGACATCGGTCGTCCTCCAGGATGAGTCATCGGTGGGTAGTCATCGCGCGAAAAGTCATCGGTGGAAGGTTATCGCGCGATGTCGTGTTTCACGCAGATGAAGTGGGGCCCAGACCCCAGCATGAGCGTCTTGAATGCGCGACACGTAGTTAGTGAGTGTACTTCAGAGCAGTGATTTCAGAGAGTTGGTATGGAAAGTGACCCAGAGACCCACGTGGTCATACTGTTCAAGGAAGTGTGCACGCAAGCTTTCCTGCAGAGTGGGTGGTGGCAGCGGCAATTCTGGGCAAGTTGAGTTAGATTTAAAAACTCACTTCTGAGAGGCAAGGAACGTGCTGTGGTTCAAGAGTGACAGAGTGAGTGAGTGAGTTACCTTCATCCTTCTCTTTTCCCTCCTTCGCGCTGCGATCCAGGCACCATCAAGCACCAGTACGACGCGCGACGGCTACCACAGGCCACCTGGGAGGTTCTCTGCAAGTCCTCCAAACCGGACGCTAAAACAGAGTAAGTTGTTCCCTCTGTTCTTCAAGTCGATCCTGCACCTGAGAGGGTTGCCTCTGCATTGGTGTTGCATGCAGTTCTCTTAGCTTCAGGAATCGTCCCTGTTAGCGTAGAAATGAGGAGTATAGCTAGTTTTGTGACTAAGGATCCATGGTGCAGGTTAAGGCATCCTTGAAGCTCGTTGGGTTGGAGCTCTTAGTACTTTTCACGCAAGTCCAGGTAAGGGAAGCTAGCCTTATTTCCAACGAAAACCTTAAGTTAGATGATTTTGATGATGGGGCGACGTGGTCGCCGGTTTTCAACTGTTATTGCATAATCCTCTGTTTTTGATGTTGGGGCGATGTGGTCGCCAGTTTTTCCCTTGTGTTTCGAAATCCCCTGTTTTGGATGTGATCGCCGGTTGGTGATCGCCGGTTTTAAATATTGATTTCGAACTCCCCTGTTTTTAGTGTTGTTTGAAACTGTTTGAGATTGAAATGTGAAATGCATGCAATATTCGAAAATCTGGACCTCTGAATGATTGCTGTTGTGATTGGAATCGTTCATTTAAGTGTCATATGATGTGTTGAATGTTGTGAATGTGGGATCAAGGCATAGTATTTTCAGGAAAGAAAATACCGTGTAAGATTGTGTAGGATGTGCATTGATCGGTGATTTCTATAATGAGATATCCTGACTCTCCTGATATAATGGAACCATATAGAGGAAGTTATTCAGGCGTTGAGAGTCGAAGGAGGTTCATGAATGGGTGAGTCGTGTGAAAAAGAACGAGCTTGGCCTGTTACATGGATTAACCCTGTCATACTAGGAGAGTGATGAGATTGAGATTGAGATTATGTTCATGTGCACAGTATGGAAACTTTATAGCAATGTAGTATGACAGGTGCAAATCTCTGAGTCTAGTCAATGCACGTGTCTTCCGGAAGTAGTGTCAAGTGTCTATGTGAGATGAGTCAGTGGAAGTCTGACGTGAGAAATGTGAAATATTGAGAATTTTGATAGACACTTGATGGTTATGTGATATGAATGAGAAAGTGATGGACTCTTGTGAATGTTTAAAATGGTTGATCTACGTTGGTTGTCCAGTTTATAATTTAAAGTTTTAAAAATATCTAGCTTACCCTTTGTATTGTTCTGTGGCAGTTTTCTCTTAAAACTGTGATGATCGTGTACTTTACACGGGAGCAGATGATCTTCTAGGGAGTAGAGCTCCTCAGTGAGTGGTCGCCGAAAGGAGATCGCCTTTTTCTGTGCTGATAGCAGATCGGCTGTTTTGGGTCTTCGGACCGGAGATCGCCTGTTTTATGTTGGGAGACCGCCGGTTTCATTCTATTTTGCTGTATTTTGTTTAGGTTTTGGAAAATTGACTGGTTATGTATTAAACTCCCTATGAGGGGCAACTTCATTTTATATATATACATATGTTCACTTCAATATTATTGTTTTACCTTTATTTCATTTTATATTTATGAAAAGCATTTGGTGGGATGTTACACATTCCTCCTCCTTGAGCTTCTCCCCTTGCAACTTCTTATTTTCTATAATTTCTTTGTCTGCTGCATGACTTATGTATAAACCTTTTAGCTGTAAAGGCTCTCTGTGTTGACTTCAATATGAATGAAATCTATTTACTTCAGCTACTTGTCTCTCTCCATCTTTAACTCTCTGCATGTGACCAACTGTTAATCTAGCTTAGGCTTTAGCGCGATCTCACTATAACTCTTCAAACTTGGTTTCTGACTTGATCGCGACTAACTGTTACCTTAGCATTGTCTTTAACAGTCTTTATGCATAACTTCATGCTGGATGACCGACTTAACGGGGCCTAAATGCTTCAGCTTATCGCACAAGAACTTGCCTAGAAGAGCTTTCTTACTCAAAGCTTTTACCACTGACCACCGACTAGCACGTTAGTGCACCACCGATTAGTCATCGCGCTTCAGGCTTTGCTTAACTTCTTTGACACTCCAACGCTAAGTGCATAGAGGGCCTGAGCGCTAAAGATGATGCCTTGCTCTGGGGAGGAAGAGTGTTTCTCGATGACCCCTCTTGCCTGCCGATAAGCTCCAGAAGACCTCCACCTTATACTGGGAGATGGGAGATTCCTCCTGAGTCGACCTTAACTGACAAGCCAAGGAAAGCCTTAACTCGATCGATCTTAACTCATCATGGAAGACCTCCTGGTGGGTCGACCTCGAGTGCTATATTGAGGTGGATAGTATTATTCTTTCTCGCCTCAGCCTTGCTGTAAGAAGTCGAGGGTGAGGTCTTTTTTTTTTTATCTTGCCTCAGCCTCGCTGTAAGAAGTCGAGGGTGAGGTTTTTTTTCTCTTGCCTCAGCCTCGATGTAAGAAGTCGAGGGTGAGGACTTCTTCTCTCGCCTCAGCCTCGCTTTAAGAAGTTGAGGGTGAGCACTTCTTTCTCTCGCCTCAGCCTCGCTGTAAGAAGTCGAGGGTGAGGACTTCTTCTTTCGCCTCAGCCTCGCTGTAAGAAGTCGAGGGTGAGGCTTTTTTTCTCTCGCCTCAGCCTCGCTGTAAGAAGTCGAGGGTGAGGTCTTTTTTCTCTTGCCTCAGCCTCGCTGTAAGAAGTCGAGGGTGAGCACTTCTTCTCTCGCCTCAGCCTTGCTGTAATAAGTCGAGGGTGAGGACTTCTTCTCTCGTCTCAGGCTTGCTGTAAGAAGTCGAGGGTAAGGTCTTTTTTCTCTTGCCTCAGCCTCGCTTTAAGAAGTCGAGGGTGAGCACTTCTTTCTCTCGCCTCAGCCTCGCTGTAAGAAGTCGAGGGTGAGGACTTCTTATCTCGCCTCAGCCTCGCTGTAAGAAGTCGAGGGTGAGGTCTTTTTTCTCTTGCCTCAGCCTCGTTGTAAGAAGTCGAGGGTGAGCACTTCTTCTCTCGCCTCAGCCTTGCTGTAATAAGTCGAGGGTGAGGACTTCTTCTCTCGTCTCAGGCTTGCTGTAAGAAGTCGAGGTTAAGGTCTTTTTTCTCTTGCCTCAGCCTCGCTGTAAGAAGTCGAGGGTGAGGACTTCTTCTCTCGCCTCAGCCTCGCTGTAAGAAGTCGAGGGTCAGGACTTCTTCTCTCGCCTGAGCCTCGCTGTAAGAAGTCGAGGGTGAGGACTTCTTCTCTCGCCTCAGCCTCGCTGTAAGAAGTCGAGGGTGAGGACTTCTTCTCTTGCCTCAGCCTCGCTGTAAGAAGTCGAGGGTGAGGACTTCTTCTCTCGCCTCAGCCTCGCTGTAAGAAGTCGAGGGTGAGGACTTCTTTTTCTCTTGCCTCAGCCTCGCTGTAAGAAGTCGAGGGTGAGGACTTCTTCTTTCGCCTCAGCCTCGCTGTAAGAAGTCGAGGGTGAGGACTTCTTCTCTCGCCTCAACCTCGCCGTAAGAAGTCGAGGGTGAGGACTTCTTCTCTCGCCTCAGCCTCGCTGTAAGAAGTCGAGGGGGAGGCCTTTTTTCTCTCGCCTCAGCCTCGCAGTAAGAAGTCGAGGGTGAGGTCTTTTTTCTCTTGCCTCAGCCTCGCTGTAAGAAGTCGAGGGTGAGGACTTCTTCTCTCGCCTCAGCCTTGCTGTAATAAGTCGAGGGCGAGGACTTCTTCTCTTGTCTCAGCCTCGCTGTAAGAAGTCGAGGGTAAGGTCTTTTTTCCCTTGCCTCAGCCTCGTTGTAAGAAGTCGAGGGTGAGGACTTCTTCTCTCGCCTCAGCCTCGCTGTAAGAAGTCGAGGGTGAGGACTTCTTCTCTCGCCTCAGCCTCACTATAAGAAGTCGAGGGTGACGACTTCTTCTCTCGCCTCAACCTCGCTGTAAGAAGTCGAGGGTGAGGACTTCTTTTTCTCTTGCCTCAGCCTCGCTGTAAGAAGTCGAGGGTGAGGACTTCTTCTTTCGCCTCAGCCTCGCTGTAAGAAGTCGAGGGTGAGGACTTCTTTTCTCGCCTTAGCCTCACTGTAAGAAGTCGAGGGTGAGGACTTCTTCTCTCGCCTCAGCCTCGCTGTAAGAAGTCGAGGGTGAGGACTTCCTTTTCTCTTGCCTCAGCCTCGCTGTAAGAAGTCGAGGGTGAGGACTTCTTTTTCTCTTGCCTCAGCCTCGTTGTAAGAAGTCGACGGTGAGGACTTCTTCTTTCGCCTCAGCCTCGCTCTAAGAAGTCGAGGGTGAGGACTTCTTTTCTCGCCTCAGCCTCGCAGTAAGAAGTCGAGGGTGAGGACTTCTTCTGTCGCCTCAGCCTCGCTGTAAGAAGTCGAGGGTGAGGACTTCTTTTTCTCTTGCCTCAGCCTCGCTGTAAGAAGTCGAGGGTGAGGACTTCTTCTCTCGCCTCAGCCTCGCTGTAAGAAGTCAAGGGTGACGACTTCTTCTCTTGCCTCAGCCTCGCTGTAAGAAGTCGAGGGTGAGGACTTCTTTTTCTCTTGCCTCAGCCTCGCTGTAAGAAGTCGAGGGTGAGGACTTCTTCTCTCGCCTCAGCCTCGCTGTAAGAAGTCGAGGGTGAGGACTTCTTTTCTCGCCTGAGCCTCACTGTAAGAAGTCGAGGGTGAGGACTTCTTCTCTCGCCTCAGCCTCGCTGTAAGAAGTCGAGGGTGAGGACTTCTTTTTCTCTTGCCTCAGCCTCGCTGTAAGAAGTCGAGGGTGAGGACTTCTTCTCTCGCCTCAGCCTTGCTGTAAGAAGTCGAGGGTGAGGACTTCTTCTCTCGCCTCAGCCTCGCTGTAAGAAGTCGAGGGTGAGGACTTCTTTTTCTCTTGCCTCAGCCTCGCTGTAAGAAGTCGAGGGTGAGGACTTCTTCTCTCGCCTCAGCCTCGCTGTAAGAAGTCGAGGGTGACGACTTCTTCTCTTGCCTCAGCCTCGCTGTAAGAAGTCGAGGGTGAGGACTTCTTTTTCTCTTGCCTCAGCCTCGCTGTAAGAAGTCGAGGGTGAGGACTTCTTTTGTCGCCTCAGCCTCGCTGTAAGAAGTCGAGGGTGAGGACTTCTTCTCTCGCCCCAGCCTCGCTGTAAGAACTCGAGGGTGAGGACCTCTTTTTCTCTTGCCTCAGCCTCGCTGTAAGAAGTCGACGGTGAGGACTTCTTCTCTCGCCTCAGCCTCGCTGTAAGAATTCGACGGTGAGGACTTCTTCTCTCGCCTGAGCCTCGCTTTAAGAAGTCGAGGGTGAGGAGTTCTTCTCTTGCCTGAGCCTCGCTGTAAGAAGTCGAGGGTGAGGACTTCTTTTTCTCTTGCCTCAGCCTCGCTGTAAGAAGTCGAGGGTGAGGACTTCTTCTCTCGCCTCAGCCTCACTGTAAGAAGTCGAGGGTGAGGACTTCTTCTCTCGCCTCAGCCTTGCTGTAAGAAGTCGAGGGTGAGGACTTCTTCTCTCGCCTCAGCCTTGCTGTAATAAGTCGAGGGCGAGGACTTCTTCTCTTGTCTCAGCCTCGCTGTAAGAAGTCGAGGGTAAGGTCTTTTTTCCCTTGCCTCAGCCTCGCTGTAAGAAGTCGAGGGTGAGGACTTCTTCTCTCGCCTCAGCCTCGCTGTAAGAAGTCGAGGGTGAGGACTTCTTCTCTCGCCTCAGCCTCGCTGTAAGAAGTCGAGGGTGAGGACTTCCTTTTCTCTTGCCTCAGCCTCGCTGTAAGAAGTCGAGGGTGAGGACTTCTTTTTCTCTTGCCTCAGCCTCGTTGTAAGAAGTCGACGGTGAGGACTTCTTCTTTCGCCTCAGCCTCGCTCTAAGAAGTCGAGGGTGAGGACTTCTTTTCTCGCCTCAGCCTCGCAGTAAGAAGTCGAGGGTGAGGACTTCTTCTGTCGCCTCAGCCTCGCTGTAAGAAGTCGAGGGTGAGGACTTCTTTTTCTCTTGCCTCAGCCTCGCTGTAAGAAGTCGAGGGTGAGGACTTCTTCTCTCGCCTCAGCCTCGCTGTAAGAAGTCGAGGGTGACGACTTCTTCTCTTGCCTCAGCCTCGCTGTAAGAAGTCGAGGGTGAGGACTTCTTTTTCTCTTGCCTTAGCCTCGCTGTAAGAAGTCGAGGGTGAGGACTTCTTCTTTCGCCTCAGCCTCGCTGTAAGAAGTCGAGGGTGAGGACTTCTTTTCTCGCCTGAGCCTCACTGTAAGAAGTCGAGGGTGAGGACTTCTTCTCTCGCCTCAGCCTCGCTGTAAGAAGTCGAGGGTGAGGACTTCTTTTTCTCTTGCCTCAGCCTCGCTGTAAGAAGTCGAGGGTGAGGACTTCTTCTCTCGCCTCAGCCTTGCTGTAAGAAGTCGAGGGTGAGGACTTCTTCTCTCGCCTCAGCCTCGCTGTAAGAAGTCGAGGGTGAGGACTTCTTTTTCTCTTGCCTCAGCCTCGCTGTAAGAAGTCGAGGGTGAGGACTTCTTCTCTCGCCTCAGCCTCGCTGTAAGAAGTCGAGGGTGAGGACTTCTTTTTCTCTTGCCTCAGCCTCGCTGTAAGAAGTCGAGGGTGAGGACTTCTTCTGTCGCCTCAGCCTCGCTGTAAGAAGTCGAGGGTGAGGACTTCTTCTCTCGCCCCAGCCTCGCTGTAAGAACTCGAGGGTGAGGACCTCTTTTTCTCTTGCCTCAGCCTCGCTGTAAGAAGTCGACGGTGAGGACTTCTTCTCTCGCCTCAGCCTCGCTGTAAGAATTCGACGGTGAGGACTTCTTCTCTCGCCTGAGCCTCGCTTTAAGAAGTCGAGGGTGAGGAGTTCTTCTCTTGCCTGAGCCTCGGTGTAAGAAGTCGAGGGTGAGGACTTCTTTTTCTCTTGCCTCAGCCTCGCTGTAAGAAGTCGACGGTGAGGACTTCTTCTCTCGCCTCAGCCTCACTGTAAGAAGTCGAGGGTGAGGACTTCTTCTCTCGCCTCAGCCTCGCTGTAAGAAGTCGAGGGTGAGGACTTCTTCTCTCGCCTCAGCCTCGCTGTAAGAAGTCGAGGGTGAGGACTTCTTTTTCTCTGGCCTGAGCCTCGCTGTAAGAAGTCGAGGGTGAGGACTTCTTCTCTCGTCTCAGCCTCGCTGTAAGAAGTCGAGGGTGAGGTCTTTTTTCTCTTGCCTCAGCCTCGCTGTAAGAAGTCGAGGGTGAGGACTTCTTCTCTCGCCTCAGCCTTGCTGTAAGAAGTTGAGGGTGAGGTCTTTTTTCTCTGAGTGGGTGCATGCTCGAATGTCATCAACCTCACGCGAATTGGGTTATTCTGTCCCTTTCCCACTCTTGGGGTGAGAAGAGCCTTAACTAAGGGCTTTACTAAGCCAACATTGGTATACGCCAAGTGGGTAAGGACGTTTCTCGAAATCCTCCCTTTCCCTCTCTTGGTCTTACTAGTACCCTTGACTTTTCAAACCTTAGCTGCCTGCACTCACGCCTGGGGTGAGGAGACCTTTAAACTGGGAAACACTTGCACACTTGATATATTGAAATCGTTTTTATTGGGTGGCCTCGTTAAAATCTCTCCTTAGGGAAAAGAGTGCCCCCTGATCTGCTTAACTGTTTATAGTATATATATATATATAATGAGTGTGTGTACAACGCAAGAACGCATCTATTTTACAACTTAACTGAAGTAGAAATTCAAGTGTGTAGCGTTCCATGTTCTGGGGATAGCTGTTCCATCCAGAGTCTCCAGCCGATGACCACCCTGGCGATGCCCTACTTACGAGGACCGATCATGCCCTCTGCTTCAGCTTCCACCTGAGCTACCTGGGAGCCCCCCCAGCGTAGCGTCTTCCTTCACCTGATTTTCCCGAGCACAGGGATTTCATGTTGCTGGTCACCTGCCTGGGACCCCGAAGCACGATCACCTTGCGCCTCCCGCAGGTAATCGGTCAGGAATCCTGTCTTCACTAACTCAGCAAGTTGATGCTCCAATGACAGGCAGGTGTGGAGTGTGTGTCCATAAGCCTGATGGAATTCACACCACTCATCCTTCCTCCCTCCAAGCACCTTGTCGGTTTTCTTTGGTACTCGGAGTCTTGCAGCCACGGCAGGGATGTCGATCAGCTCTGCCAACTCCACCATGAAATCATACCTAGGGGGTGCGTTGTTCTCCCTTGCACGCCCCTTGGTCTGGTCCTTCCTGGGTGCATAGGGACGAGGCCTTCCCTGTGCCTTCTTCCCTTCCTTGGCCTCATACACCCGCGCCTGCTGCTGCAGCTTCCCCTGACCTTCGCGCGGCTTCGACGGTGCAGCGCTGCCTCTCTTCTCAGAGACCTCTGTCTCTGCTACTATGTGCCCCACCGCGCGTCGCCGAATCTCAGCGAAGGTGGCAGGTGTAACGCCCTTCAAAGTCTTTTCATATTTATATAATACAATAAGCGTAGACATTAATTTATAAAATCAACATACGTATATATATTGAAAATACATCATCCCATACATTGTATCTCAAAAAGAAACGTCCCTCTTATAGGGGTTTTAATACATTCCATCAACTCTTTCAAAATAAAACCAAAATACAGCATAAAAAGAAAACAGGCGATCTCTTCCTCCAACTGCTCACTGAGGAGCTCGACTACCTGCAACATCATCTGCTCCCGTGTAAAATACACGATCATCACAGTTTTAAGAAAACAGCCACAGAACAAAACACAGGTTAAGCTAGCTATTCTAAAACTTGAAGTACAAAACTTTAAAATCAATATAAAACAGATTTAAAACACCCACGTAAAATCCATCAATTTTCCCATTCCTTTCACACACTTCACAATTTCATCAAGTGTTATTTGTTTCACATAAAACATCAAGTGTCTATCAAATTTCAATATTTCTCTTTCTCACGTCAGATTTCCACTGACTCACCACACATAGATACATACCACACCACTGTAAAGTCCACACAGGACAGCTAGTGAAGTCCACACAGGACAGCTAGTGAAGTCCACACAGGACAGCTAGTGAAGTCCACACAGGACAGCTCGATATCATCAATTCACCCAATGCACCATACAACACTTAAATGAACGATTCCAACCACAGCAACAATCGTACCCAGGTTCAGATTTTCCAATATCACATGCATTTCACATATCAATCTCAAACAAGTTCAAGGCGACACTAAAACAGGGGATTTCGAAAACAACATTAAAATCGGCGATCACGTCGCCCCACACATAAAAACAGAGCATCGTGAAAAAGAATATGAAACCGGCGACCACGTCGCCCTCACTTCAGAACCTACTCACCTAAAGCTTTTATAAACGAAAATGCTAGCTTCCCTTACCTGAACTTGCGCAAAATCACCAAGAGCTCGAAAACCCACCGAAGCTTAAAGATGCCTTAACTCTGTTCTAGCGTCCTGACGGGAGAACTTGCAGAGCACAACGTCAGGAATCCAGGGTAGTCGCCGATCTCCAACTGGTTCGCTAGGACGTCTGAACGCAGGGAGAAGGAGAGGAAAGAAATAGGGAACCAAAGTTAACTCACTCAATCTTTCTCGAACCACAGCAACGTCCACTGCGTCTCAGGGGTGAGTTTTGAATCTAAGCCAACTTGCCCAGAAATGCCGATGCCCCCCGCCCACTCTGCAGGAAAGCTTGCGTGCACACTTCCTTGAACAGTATGACCACATGGGTTTCTGCGCATACCAACTCTCTGACGCTAACTATTCTGAAACACCCTTTCTGTCTACGTGTCGCGCATGCAAGACGTCTCATGCTGGGACCTTGGGCGACGTCCGAGGTCCGACTACTACGAAACTTCTATTACCAGCTCTTTGTATTTTAAATAATAACATCTTCTGCAATTATTTAAATATAACACTTTTATTCCAATTAAAGTTTCTAGGTCCTTACAGCAGGGTGGCTCCTGACAAGCGATTCACTAAAAGGACCAGGTAGTACACCTTTCTTGAATGTATGCACCAGCATGCTCTCGTCCTTGTTGGGCAATCTCACCACCTGCGCACCAAAATGGTTGAGGTAGTCCTTCAGCGACTCCCCCTGGTACTGGCGCACATCGAACAGATCGTAGGACACCACCGGTGGCGCTCTCTTGATGATGTACTGCTCCATGAACAGCTTCGAAAACTGATTGAAGGAGGTGATGTGGCCCTCTGGCAGGCTTACGAACCACTCCATAGCTATTCCGCTCTGTGTACTCATAAACATCTTGCAGTACACAGAGTCTGAGCCTCCAGACAGCATCATCTGAGTGTGGAAGGCTGTCAGATGTGCTTCTGGATCTTCCATCCCTGTGAACGACGCCTTCACTCCCACCAGGTTGGGAGGCACCACCGTGTTCATAATTTCGGGGGAGAAGGGCATGGGAAAGGCCCTTGGGGGCGTTGGTGGAGCCTGATCCTCTCCCACACGATTCCCAGCTTGCTGCATGTGGCGCAGATTCAAGCATAGCTCTTCATTTGCTCTGTGCAACTCCTCATTCCTGGCCTGTGAGGCGGCCAGGTCTTCCTGCATACGCGCCTGATGTGCTCTGGACTCCGCCACCGTCTCCTGGAGGGCGCGCATCATTTCCATGAGTTGTTGCATGGTAACGCTTTCGCCTCCATTTGGTGGAACGGATCCGTGTCTTGTATTCCTCATCTTCGTAGTTTTCTGCTCTCACTCTTGTGCATGGGACCTTGTTTCATTTCGGCCCCACGGTGGGCGCCAAATGTTCTTGCCGGTTGACCCGCCTGTCAGTTGACTCCATGACACTCACACGCCTCCTTCCACACGTTGATATGTGCTTGATTCTTGCGAAACAATCTGCACCTGCAAAAGAGAAAAGGGCGCCCTAGAGGCCGTTTGCACTCCCACGCTCAAGTCAAGATGGGCAAGAAACACCAAGTGTATTGAGTTTCTCTGTGTTTAGGTCTAGAAACTGCGTACCTTTGTGAAGTATTTTACTGTCCCTTATATAGTCTAGGGTTTACTGCGCCGCTAGCCCTAATTAGGGTTCACTGCACTGCTAGCCATATTCAGGGTTTACTGGAATACCCTTGCGCAGCTATCATCCAACCTTAGGGTAATCTAGCACATAAGGTTTCCTTCTCTGGAGTGCAAACTCTCACAGGTTGACCACCTGGGTGCCTCCTTGTGCACCTAATCTCTGGGGCCACCTGTTCTGGGAGTGCCTTCACTGTTCACGTGCCATGCATGTAGCTTCACTGGGAAACCCTGGTTCTGATTTGTACTCGACCCCTCAGGACTCTGCACCTAACTGTGCTCTCCCTGCTACCCGCATAGGATCTTCGTGATTCAGGCCTCTCCCTACCTCTGGGTATTTAACTGGTCATTGGCCCACTTTAGGAACCAATCTTTGTTGTTCTGGTTATGCTGTTCAAATCACCCAAGACCGATGTCACCTCGTCACACTCTGTTGCCGAGGACTGATCACCCTGTAGAGTGACGAGGACACATCAGTCCTTTCAGGTGATCGTCACGCTGATGACTAATCACCCTTCTCTGTGGGAACATGCTGATGACTAATCACCCTTCTCTCAGGGGACACACCGATGACTGATCACCCTTTTCTCAGGGGACACACCGATGACTGATCACCCTTCTCTCAGGGGACACACCGTTGACTGATCACCCTTCTCTCAGGGACACACCGATGACTGAACACCCTCTAATCCAAGCTGCCTGCAGGGTTCACTCCACGTGGCTTTGGCCCATGCTGTGGGACCCAGCTGACGTGGTTTGCCCTTTACCATTGTTCTCGGTGTCCGAGGACTGGTCGGTACACAAGCCCCCCAGTCTCAAGCTGTTAACTTGTTTCAGCGAAGAGACTAAGTCATCAGCTCAGGCGACCTACATGGCTCTGAGCGAAAGGACATGAACAGTGCGCTGAAGGGACATCTCCCCACCTTGTCATCGCCCACATCTCTTAACCCTCTGAGGACTTCATTGGTGAGCCCTCTACTCGAATTGAGGACTTCTTTCTCGACAAAGAGGTGTTAATCACCCTTCTCCCCGATGACCATGCACCGATGACTGATCGGTGCTTCATTACTTCTCGCGCTCTGCTGTCAGGCCCTCATCTAGGCACTGATCTGCTGGTGGTGGTCACTTTAGCAACTGACCACCGATCACCATTCTGAGTGATCTCCTCTCTGATTCACCTGCTATCTTCTACCACGTGTCACCCTGTGAATGGTCCATGTGGTCATCTGCTGCTGACGTCATCGACTACCGATGACCGATCGGATCAGATCCCGTAAGATATAATGGGGCTACCATTTGAGAAGGGCCCATTGTATATGCTTATAGATAAGTGTGCACAAGTAGTTATGATATGTGCGTATTTCTTACTTGTTACTTGTGTATGTTTGTTATTTGTTGCATGTTAATTACGTGTTAATGTCTGTTGATAGTTGTTGTTAACCCTAAAAGATAGGGACGTGCAGTTAAAACAAAATCTTGGCCTGTGGTTAGCACCTGAAGATGATTGGTGCCCGTGACAATTGGTTTTTCTGTTAAAGATAAAAGATTAACGTGCTTAGTATATTTTTGGTTAAGATCTTATTCTCTCAGAGTGAGAACTGTTGCATTTGCGATTATAAAAGGGGCCTAAGACCCCAGATGAAGCTATGCTGTTTTTGCACACTAAACTGAGAATCGTTACTTTTGTGAGCCCTTACTGACTTGAGAGTCGGAGTATAATCAACAAGTAGGGCGCCGTCTGTCACAACGGAGCCACGATTCAGAGTAGCAGGGAGACACGAGTCAATACCCAGCTGAGGCAAATCCAAGAAGAGGTGTTCAACCCTGTCAACCGGTGGGAGAGTCAATCGGCAAGAACATTTGGCACCCACCGTGGGACCCTATAAAACTTGATCCCATCCACAGTTGTTTTTAGTTTTTTAACATAATGAGGAACATGAGGCAAGGTCCACTGGGATCTGAAGGGAGCGAGACCCGCACTTTGCAGCAAATCATGGAAACCATGAAAGCCCTCCAAGCAGCAAACAAAGAAGCCAAGGCTAACCAGTCGAGGCTATAAGATGGGTGTTTGATCGACTTCACGGGAGATTAGGTGGAAGTACAAGGGTATGTTAAGCTAAGGACAACCTTCGTTGATGAAAACGAGGCCAAGGCCATCACCATCAGGTATATTGTTGTTAACGTGCTTTCTGCTTACAATTTGTTTTCTGGTATACCCTCTTTGAACAGGTTTGAAAAAGTATGTTATCCAAGCGCATTTCAAGTAGTTGCAATAAAACCTGACCAGTTGATCCTGGAGTAGTAGCCTCCATAGTTCATATGAGGACGAGGTTGCCTTCAAAGGTGGGAGGAGTAATCATCATAAAGGCCGATTAGAAGGTGACCAGAAAGTGCTACGAGAGTAGTCTGAAGAATCGGGGGAAGACTTACGCAATCATGTAGTCAAGGTTCTTAGGAATGGAGCGTATAGACTAGGGACCCTGGAGGGCCAAGGAGAGAGGGCACCTAAGACCCAAGCAATGATCTCAGCACCCACCACACTTCAAATGATGGAAGAGGCCCAAGCACAAGCCCAAGAGCAATCCTGATGTGAGTAGATTTTATGTTCATTATATTTGTGAAACTTTCTTAGAATTAGGATCAAGATTCTTAGCAATTTAGAGTCAGTCACCTAAGGAAAATCCCCACTGGACATTAACTTAACAAGTGTTAAGTAGAAGTGAAGGTTCATTTCCAAAGGTCCAAGGTTAAAACACAATTAATGGTGATGAATGAATGAAGAACAAGGTGCTGAACTCAAAACAAAATAGGTGCAGAATTTAAATACAAAAACAGAAAGGAAACACAAATTGAAACAAAAGTACCGATTGAAATTCAAGAACAAGACATAGAACCAAAACTACCGATTGAAATAACTATGGAAGATGAAAGAAGATGAAACTTTTGTGGTTGTAGCCATGGATTGGGAATGGACACGCCACTTGGAGGTGATGATCCAAGATAAGTGCAGATTTACCGCCACTTGAGAGCTCCCAAAGCTTCACTAGATGAGACAAGGAAGAGGAGAACAAGTCTCACAAAATTCACTCACAATTTAAGTATAGTAACTTTTCTTCTAATTTCAATGTTGAATTTACAATGACCAACCACCTCTATTTATAGGTTTAGAGGGCTGAAATGAAAGTGAAACAAATTCAAAATTCCCTCCTAATTCTAATTCAAATTTGGAGCCAATCTTGAGTCACATGGGAGGTGTGACCTTTTTTCTACTTTGGAACCTCCTAAAAACTACACCTACACCTACTCTTTATGTCACATGGAAGGTGTGACCTATCTTTATACATTGGCACCCCTTATTTTAATATCTACACCTTCCTTTAAAGTTCTACTAAAAACTATACACAAGTAATTACAAAAAGAGATATTCATTGATGCTCTTCCCCCAAAGCTTTAGCCTTGCTCCTAGTCATCCTTTGAGGCATGAAGGATGTTGAGCTATTTCGTTGGGCTTGGGCCCCAACTTGGGCTTGGGCTTCATGGGCTTGGGCCTCAGACGCCTCCTCTACTTGGTCTTCATCGAAGCCCAACAATTGGAAGATCAAGGCCAACCACTAGAGCTATGGCAAAGAAGATTCAAAAGGACTGGGATACTACTACTGATGGTAAAGAAACCTTCCTATATATGCTCAAAAGTGCCATACATCTAGTGTAGAATAGATTTTATTTTTCTTGTCAAAATTAGAGTAGGAAATTATTTGTAAATTTTCTTAGAATTAATTTTCGCACCTAAGTACCAACCTAGATTAAATTAGGGTTTCTAAAACACCTAATTTAATCAAGGCTGGCCATGAGAAGGCCCATGAAGGATGAGAACATGCAAACCCTAATCAATCCTTCCATGTGCTCTCCTTAGGCGCCAAATTCAAAGCTAGGATAGTTTGAATTTGCGTCCAATTTCTCTTGTTCAAATCCGGCCCTCACTTGAGGTGCTTGGCTCATATATTTTCAAGATTAATGAATGAGTGAAATTGCTTCCAAATTATTCAGCCAATTCTCACTCTTGTCTCCTACCTCCCTAGGATAGACACTTAGTCTTCAAATTTCCACTAGCTCAAGTGATTAGGCCTTACCTATCATTCTCCATACTTAACCTTCACCTTCAAGGAATCCACAAGCTCTAAGTGAGCTCCTTGTCTGTATCAATCCATGAAGCTTTCGCACCTCTCCATCAAGGAAATCAAACCGGATGAAGGCACAATTCCATCAATTGGTATCTAGAGCCAAGGTTCTTCAAGAGCTAAGTGTGCCTTCTCATTTTCATTTTAATTTTTGTGTTTGATTCTTGATTTCGTGTTGTTCGTAATCTGCATATTGTCTTGTTGTTTTTTGAATTTTCAATTTGATTTGGTTTGCTGTTTGGAAATTCCAATCGGTGCATTGTGCTTAATTGTTCTTGAGCAATCCTTGTGCAATTTTGTGTAGGATTCTTTTGAGTTTTTGTGTTGCTATTTTAATTTTGCTTTATTTGAGTCTTTCTTGCAATTTCAATCTGTTCATATTGCTTATATTTCAGTCATTTTGATCTTTGAATCCAATTGAGTTTTGTCTAGTCATGTTTCTCCTAAATTGTCATCAATTCTATGTAGTACTTTTCTTGATAATTTTGGTTGTTTGATTTTAAATTTGAAGTGCAGTTTCATATTCTGTTTTTGGAGCCTTTGGTGCATTTTAATTTTAGATTTGAGTTCATGCTTGTGTGATAGATCCATACAAGTTCATATACATCAATTCTATTGTGATAGCATTCCTATGTGCTCTTCTTTGGATTTTGGAGTTCCTTGGTGATGATGGGTGCGGAAGCTTATAGAGGAGGTGAGCAAGGCCTTCCTAGGAAGCATGGGTGCCTTAAAGGTGCATGAAGAGTGAGGAAATGGGGAGGTTTGGCCAGCCCCTTTGGTAGTGATGAATTGAAGACTAAAACCTAAGTGTTAGGCAAGGAGTAGTGTATGGCACAATTTGGGCAGCATAACAATACTCTATTTAATCTTGAAAATACAAGGTGTAGGCTCCTCCTTTTATAGGCTAAGGAGGACCATAATGCAACCCTAAGCCAAATGAAATGTAAATGTGAAGCACATGGGCCACATGGAAAGTGTGAGCACACGGGGAGGGGTGTGTCTAGTTTGTAAGTTCACCCCCTCCATGGTCTTTCTAGAATAGTGGGAAGGTTAACTTCTCCTTAATTCTAATGTGCAGAAAAATAAACATTTGTCCACATGGCTATGCTATTTACACCCCAATTAAAGCTAAACTACATTTGATGGGCCTTCACAGAATATGTGCTAGTATGCCACTCTCCCATTCATAGCTTTGATCCAAGTCTTCTTGTCCTAGACGCTTCTAGCTTGGCCTTCTCGTCCTAGACGCTCCTAGCTTGTCTTAAACGCTCCTAGCTTGGTCTTAGACGCTCTTGACTTGGCTCTTGCCTTTCATGGAAAGTTGTGCTTGGCCCTCTTCCATCATCCCCTCCCTCTTGAAAAAGGATTTGTCCTCAAATCCCTTGCTTTGTCTTCAACTAGGGGGATGGATGGGGCTGGATGGTGTCCATCATCTCCTCCTCCTTTGAGAAGATCTATCCTCAGATCTACAGATTCGATCTCAGATAGCAGCCTATTGTTTCGGCAAGGCTTGTCCTCCCGGATCAAATGTCCACCTATGGAAATCATCAAACAAAGTAAAGGTGTTAGTGTGAGCAATTGGAGAGAACTTAATTGTATGAAGTTGCCATTTTTGTTTTTCTTTTGTTTTTGGCAACTTTGTACAATATTTCTCTTTTGATGGTTGTATGTGTTCTCTAATCCTCTTATGTATTTGAAAATTTTCAATATTGGTTACCTTTTCCTTAGGCACAATACCTTTAGGAAAGGGTAACAACTTAAAAAGTGAAAGAGGATTAAGTCCACATGCAATTTCAAATGTAGAAATATTAGTAGTCTTGTGGACTACTCCATTGTATGCATGCTCAAAAGGATACTCATCCCAAGAATTGTGATTGTCTTTCATGATTTCTCTAGGCATAGTAAAAAGAGCTATGTTTTCAATTTTATTTTGACCATTCTTTTGAGGATAAAAATTTGAAGAGTACAACTTAATTTCAAGTTTTTCTAAAAGATTCCTTAAATGATGGTTTTCAAATTTTGGAGCTCTATCCAATACTATGCTTGAAGATAAACCATGAAGACTTGTCACTTCTATATAGAAGAGATTATCCATATCCATAAAAATGGAATCAAAACCTTTTGTTGTCCTAGGAAGCCCTAAGATAAAATTGAGGTTTATGTCTTCCCAAGGATCATTTGCAAAAGGTAAAGGAGTATAGAGTTCATGAGACATCACCTTAGGTGTATTTTTAAAACAAGAAATGTATCTAGGGTAATGTCTTTGAACATCTTTTCTCATGGGTGACAAAAGTTTTCCTTTTAAAAGCTCTAGAGTTTTATCAACTCTAATTTGGTCCATGAGTTCTCCTTCATGAAGAATTTTTCTCTTATGTGTAAAGATAGTCTCGTTGTTACAGCCATTGTTTATGAGAAGTTGCACACTTGGCAATGGTTGTCTCAATAGGACATGACAAGTTTCTTTAGGCACTACTTCACATAAAAATTTGTTTTTGTAGATGCTTGTAAATAACTTGACATTCACTTGGTGATATCCTAGCACATATGAGAAATAATCCACTTTATCTTTATCTATGCAAGCTTCTTTTAAAGACTCTTTTTTTGTTACTATGCTTGCAAGTGTTCCTTTACAAAAGGAAAGGCTAGGTTGTTCAACAAGACGCATATTTTCAAAGGTATTTTTAAATCTTTTGTCTTGTTGAATGACCTTGTGAGAAGGAACACTATTCTCCCACGCCTTTTGTTTCTCAAGGGTCTTCTCATGCTTTTCTTTTTCTTTTTCTTTTTCTTTAGCTTCCCTTTCGGCCTCCTCTCTTTTCTTTTGTATCTTTCTTTCCTTTCTTTCTTTATGGGAAGCAAACAATTTTTCTACCCTCATTTCCCAATCTAGGCAAGTTTCTATATTTTCTTTTCCATGGGAATGGGGTAGGTCTACCCTAACCTCTCTTGGGCTTTCTTGTTCTTTTCTATCTCTTCTATGTCTTCCCTCCCCAAAAGAATCATGCTTTTTAGAGATAGATGCATGAGAAGGTAATTTTTTTGAAATGTGAGACTTCTCATCCTTTGATTTAGTCAATTCATTAGTTTTTGCCTCATTCTCCAATTGTTTAGATGAAATTGATTGAATATTCTTGGAAAGTTGTTCCAAAAGAGATTTCAAGGATTTCACCTCACTTTTAAGAGATTTAAAGGAATGAGAAGACATGACTAGACCTTTGTGTATAGAAATATTTTACCTTGAGAAAATTTAGGGAAGTCAAAGAAGGTAGTCTTCCAGGTAAGGGAGGTGAGTCACAATGGACTACTTAAATACCAAGCCTTGCCTTAGCCAAAGACTATCCCTCAATGTCTTCACACAAAGCTTTCTCTTAGTAAACCACTTAAAACACAATTAGGTTGAAGAAATCAAATTTTTAATGCAAGAAAACAATGCAAGCTATGAAAGCCTTAAACAAGATTAAACAAGAAATTAACGAAGTGATTAAAGCAAGTTGGTTCAATTAAAGCAATTAATAAAAACAAAATTAAGCTAGACGGCCCTAGGTGAGGCTTCTTGGACACTTTGAGCCCTTGAAGACACACTCACCGACTAATTGCGTGATTAACAAGTAATTAACACAAGCAAGATTGCAAAGAAATTAAATGACACTCCCTTTGTTGCTTTTACTATTTGCACCCCTTTTGTTGTTCTTCTAGTTGCACCCCTTTTGTTGCTTTTCTACTTGTTGGGCCTTCCAAAGTGTGTGGTGTATTTGTAGTATGGTGTTTGTTGCTGCCCTTTGCCTTTGTTCCTCTTGGAATTAGGTCAATAAAATCTTCAATCCAGCACCTATTAAGCAAGCTAGACTCCCCTCAAGTCAAATTCTCACTCAACAAGTACCAATTGATATTTAATCCACCAACAAGCTTAGAGGCCAAAGAAAGAAAGCAAGAAACAAATTAATTTGAAAAACAGTACCACACAAATGGAATTTAAATGTGACACAACTAGAAAGAGTTCAAATGAAATTAGACAAGCAAATAAAAGGTACTCAAATAATGGATGGCACACAAAAAGGAACCTAGGAATAGCACTAGATTTGATTTAAAAACCAAAAAACAGCACCACAGAAAAGCACAAATTGTTGTGGTCCAGAAAGCGTATCTTTAAAAGATTTATGCTGAGCTGACCCTTTTGTATTTGCTTCTGAAAATTGACACACAATCAGAACAAGATCTTAACAAACTTTTGGCGTTGGTTTCACTCCAAACGCATATACCAATTAATTTTGGTAAATTTTATAAAATCAGTGCTCAGAGCTGCCAGCTGGAACGTCAGGATTGCACACTTTTTTTGTAATATTTATCTTTTTTTTTTCTATTTCTTCTTTTCAGATGGTTCTTTTTTTGTCCTTTTGCTAACACCTCAAATTTGTGAAATCCAGAGGCTCAGAAATTTTTGATGATGTATGTGATTTTCATAAATCAAAACAGTCAACATAGAAAAGTGAAAAACAAGGGGTTCTGAAAACTGGAATGAAAAACAGAATGATATACCTTAAAAACACAATGGAGTTAAGATATAGAAATTTGCGTGGATCTTGTACTGGCCAGTCCTCGGACGTCAGCTGGGTCCCACAGCATGGGCCAAAGCCACGTGGAGTGGACCCCGTAGGGGGTATTGAACAGGAAAGGGCGATTAGTCATCAGCCTACAAAGAGGGGTGATTAGTCATCAGCCTACAGAGAGGGGTGATTAGTCATCAGCCTACAAAGAGGGGTGATTAGTCATCAGCCTACAAAGAGGGGTGATTAGTCATCACCCTACAGAGAAGGGTGATTAGTCATCACCCTACAGAGGCAGGTGAGTAGTTGTCAGCTCACCAGGATGGGCGGAGGTGTCATCGTCACTCAGCAGGTCAAGGAGTCCTCGGCCACAGGGTGTGGCGAGGTGACATCGGCCTTGGGTGATTTGAACAGCGTAAACAGAACAGCTAAGATTGGTTCCTAGAGTGGGCCATGACCAATTGAATACCCAGAATTAGGAAGAGGCCTGGATCACGAAGTGCCTATGCGGGTAGCAGGGAGAGCACAGTTGGGTGTAGAGTCCTGAGGGGACGAGTACTCACCAGAGCTAGGGTTTTCCCAGTGAAGCTACATGCATGGCACGTGAACAGTGAAGGCACTCCCAGAACAGGTGGCCCCAGAGTCTAGGTGCACAAGGAGGCACCCAGGTGGTCACCCTATGAGAGTTTGCACTCCAGAGAAGGAAACCTTATACGCTAGATTACCCTAAGATTGGGTGATAGCGGCGCAAGGGTATTCCAGTAAACCCTAAATATGGCTAGTAGCGCAGTGAACCCTAATTAGGGCTAGCAGCGCAGTAAACCCTAGACTATATAAGGGACAGTAAGATACTTCACAAAGGTACGCAGTTTCTAGACCTAAACACACAGAGAGAAACTCAATACACTTGGTGTTCCTTGCCTACACTGACTTGAGCGTCGGAGTGCAAACGGCCTCTAGGGCGCCCCCTTTCTCTTTTGCAGGTGCAGATTGCCTCGAAAGGACCAAGCACATATCAATGTGAGGAAGGAGGCGTGTGAGTGTCGTGAGTCAACCGACAGGCGGGTCAACCGGCAAGAACATTTGGCGCCCACCGTGGGGCCGGAGTAAAACAAGGTCCCATACACAAGAGTGAGAGTAAGAACTACGGAAGATGAGGAATACAAGACACGGGTCCATTCCACCAAACGGAGGCGACAGCGTTACCATGCAACAGCTGATGGAAACGATGCGCGCCCTCCAGGAGACGGTGGCAGAATCTCGAGCGCATCAGGCGCGTATGCAGGAAGACCTGGCCGCCTCACAGGCCAGGAATGAAGAGTTACACCGAGCAAATGAGGAGCTGCGTGTGAATTTGCAGCACATACAACAAGCTGGAGATCGTGGGGAAGATGATCGAGCCCCACCAGTGCCCCCAAGGGCCTTTCCCATGCCTTTCTCCCAAGCAATTATGAACACAGTGGTCCCAGCCACCTTTGTAGGACCTAAGACCGTGTTCACCGGGAAAGAGGATCCTGAAACGCATCTCACTTCTTTCCACACGCAGATGATGTTGTCAGGAGGGTCCGACGCAGTACACTGTAAGCTCTTTATGGCCACACTGACAGGAACTGCCCTAGAATGGTTCGTGAGTTTGCCTGAAGGACATATCACGTCTTTCGCGCAATTCTCCGCGCTGTTAAGGGAGCAATATCTTGTCAACAGGGCCCCTCCACCAGTGTCTTACGATCTTTTTGATGTAAGGCAGCATCAGAGGGAGTCCCTTAAAGATTACCTCAAATGGTTTGGGGCGATGGTGGTAAGGTTGCACACCAAGGATGAAGACATGGTGGTGCACGCTTTCAGGAAAGGCGTATTGCCAGGGCCTTTCAGCGAATCTCTGATACGCAGCCGTCCCAAGACCTTCAACGACATAAAACGGTGTGCTGTGGCCCACATTGTCGTCGAAGGAGAGCTCAGTGAAAAGCGAGAAAGCGCAGTCCCGTTAAGGCCTCGAGCGCCTAATCGGCCTCAACCTCTGCGGGTACACGGGGCGACCACGAAGAAGAAAGCTCAAGGGAAACAGAAGCCCTACGAGTCCCGAAAACCATAACCTAGGGCGCGAGGCAAAGATGACATGCCCCCTAGGAATGAGTTTGTGGTGGAGTTGAAGGAACTGATTGCCATTCCTAACGTGGCAGAAAGATTGAAGATGCCCCCAAAGAGTGACAAGAGGTTGGGGCCCAACAAAAATGCATGGTGCGAATTCCATCAGGCTTTTGGGCACCCCGTTCGAAATTGCCTGCCCTGGCTCACCAATTGGACGAGTTGGTAAAGAGTGGATTTTTGAATGATTACCTAAAGGAAGCATCGGAAGGTGAGACGGCTGTTGCACCAGACCAGGGGCATGAAGTGCCCATACATGGTGAGATCCACACTATATCAGGTGGGTTCGCAGGAGGAGGGTGCACTTCTTCGCAACGAAAGAAGTATGCACGTTCAGTGATGGCAGTGGAGGCCTGCGAGGAAGATCACTTTCCGGACATCGACCTCATCTTCACAAAGGCTGATCGCCGAGATGTTGTTCCCCATGACAACGATCCGGTGGTTGTTTCAGTGGTCACTGCTGCACGTAAGGTGCACCGGGTGCTGGTCGATCAGGGAAGCTCGGCCGATGTGATGTTCTGGTCGACTTTCAACAAGCTACAGTTGTCTCCTGATCAGCTGCGACCCTACGTCGGTTGTTTGTATGGGTTCGCAGGGGACCAAGTAGAAGTGCGGGGGTACATAGAGTTGAGGACCACGTTCACTGATGGAGTAGCATCCCGCACAGAGAACATCAGGTACCTTGTGGTAAACGCTCCCTCTGCTTACAACATACCTCTGGGCAGACCGGCCCTGAACCGGCTAGGGGCTGTGGTGTCCACAAGGCACATGAAGATGAAGTTGCCATCGATGGAAGGGATGGTGGTAACCATCAAGTCAGACCAAAAAGAGGCTAGAAGATGTTATGAGAATAGCCTCAAGACAAAGAGGGGAGTCTGCATGGTGACCACCTCACCACCGGGAAGAGGTGTCAATGAAACAGATATGCCCCGAGGTGACGTCGGGGTCACCCGAGCAGAGGTCGCCCGGGCGAGGCGTCCCGAACCGGCAGAGGAGGTCGTGGAGAAGGAGATCGGGGGAAAGATTTTCAATCTGGGTAAATCCCTATCTTCGGAGACCCAAGATCAGGTAGCGGGGGTTATAGGAAAGCATCTAGACGCTTTCGCTTGGTCCCCCTCAGACATGCCAGGCATCGACCCCGATTTTTTATGCCATCGTCTGGCACTAAATCCCAGAGCCAGGCCAGTCCGCCAAAGGAGAAGGAAGTTCAATGATGAACGAAGGCAGGTAGTCAGGCAGGAGACACAGAAATTGCTGAAAGTAGGCCACATACGGGAAATACAATACCCTGAGTGGCTTGCGAATGTCGTCCTGGTAAAAAAGGCCAACGGGAAGTGGAGGATGTGTGTGGACTTCACAGATCTTAACAAGGCCTGTCCAAAAGATTCCTACCCTCTGCCCAACATAGATGCACTAGTAGACAGCGCCTCGGGCCGTAAGTTACTTAGTTTCTTGGACGCTTTCTCCGGGTACAATCAGATCAAGATGCACCCAATGGATGAGAACAAGACTGCGTTCATGACGGAGCTGTCTTGTTACTGCTACACGGTCATGCCGTTTGGCCTGAAGAACGCGGGTGCCACATATCAGAGGCTGATGGACAAAGTCCTCGCCCCCATGCTGGGACGCAATGTGCAGGCCTATGTAGATGACATGGTGGTGACGTCCCAGGCACGAGATCAGCATGTTGACGATTTGGAGGAGCTGTTCAACACAATAGCAAAGTACAGGTTGAAGTTGAATCCGGAAAAGTGCGTCTTTGGGGTGGAGGCAGGCAAGTTCCTTGGGTTTTTGCTCACGGAAAGAGGGATTGAGGCCAACCCAGACAAGTGTGCAGCGATCATAGCCATGAGGAGCCCGACATCAGTTAAAGAAGTGCAACAGTTGACGGGTCGGATGGCTGCACTCTCTAGGTTCGTGTCAGCCGGAGGAGACAAGGGCCACCCTTATTTCCAATGCCTAAGGAGGAATAGCAGATTCACCTGGACTACAGAATGTGAGCAGGCTTTCCTTAAGCTCAAAGAGTACCTGGCCAGCCCGCTAGTCTTGTGCAAGCCTCAGCTCGGCACACCCCTGCGTCTTTACTTTGCAGTCACGGATAGGGTGGTGAGTTCTGTCTTGGTTCAAGAGCAGCAACAAAGCCAGAAGCCCATTTATTTTGTCAGCAAAGTGTTGCAGGGGCCGGAAACGAGGTACCAAGCCTTAGAAAAGGCAGCATTAGCAGTGGTGTTTTCAGCCAGGAGACTTCGCCACTATTTCCAGAGCTTCACAGTGGTGGTGATGACAGATCTGCCGATATGTAAGGTCCTGAAGAAGCCCGATGTGGCGGGAAGAATGGTGCGTTGGGCAGTCGAGTTGTCAGAATTCGACATCCAGTATGAACCCAGGGGCCCGATCAAAGGACAGGTCTACGCTGATTTTGTGGCCGAGATGTCCTCAACCGAGACCCAGCATGAGGAACCCAATTTCAAATGGGTATTGTCAGTAGACGGGTCCTCGAATCAGCAAGGCAGCGGAGCGGGGGTGATCTTGGAAGGACCCAAGGGGTTGTTGATAGAGCAGGCCCTGCGGTTCGCTTTCAAAGCTAGCAATAACCAGGCGGAGTATGAGGCTTTGATCACTGGGATGTTGTTGGCAAAGGAGATGGGAGCGCAGAGCCTCATGGCCAAGAGTGACTCATTGTTGGTCACCGGTCAAGTGGCGGGAGAATACCAGGCCAAAGACCCTTAGATGGCCTCTTACTTGGAGTATGTCCAGAGATTGAAGAGTTCATTTGAGATATTTGAACTAGTACACGTGCCCAGGGAGCAGAATGCCAGAGCTGACTTGTTGGCCAAACTCGCCAGCTCAGGCAAGGGGGGCAGACAGAGGACAGTCATCCAGGAGACCCTGAGGGTGCCTCGTACCTATACAGCTGATAACTTGGTGGGGGTCCATCAGATCAGCCAGTCAAATGGCGAGAAGAGGAGTCATCGGTCGTTGACTCAAGAAACTTTAAAGAAGCCACGAGTCAACGCATGCATGCTAATGGGGGTAGAAGCGTCACAGATCTGCCTACTACAGAATGGTGAGACATGGATGACGCCCTATAAGCGTTACATAGCGGATGGAATGCTCCCAGCAGAGCCGACGGAGGCAAAGAAGATAAAGAAAAACTCGTCCAGGTACACGCTCATTGAAGGCGAGTTGTACAGACATGGGTTTACTCACCCCATCTTAGTCTGCGTGCATGGCGAGCAGTGTGTGAGGATAATGGCAGAGCTCCATGAAGGTATCTGTGGAAGTCACATCAGAGGCCGAGCTCTGGCCTCTAAGGCCATTCGAGCAGGGTACTATTGGCCGACGATGAGGGAAGATTGCACTAGGTATGCACAGCAATGCAAGCAATGCCAGTTGCATGCTGATTGGCCTAAGGCACCACCAGAAGAGCTCAGGTCGATATACAGCCCTTGGCCGTTTCACACTTGGGGAATCGACATCTTGGGGCCTTTCCCTTTGGCGATACGACAAATGAAGTACCTCGTGGTCGCCATAGAATATTTCACGAAGTGGATTGAGGTTGAGCCAGTCGCACAGATTACAGCACAAAAGATCCAACACTTCGTGTGGAAGAACATAGTTTGCCGCTTCGGCGTACCAAAATGCTTAGTGTCTGACAATGGCGCGCAGTTTGCAAGCCAACAATTGGGAAAGCTGTGTACAGAGTTGGAAATCAAGCAGGTGTTTGCATCAGTCGAGCATCCACAGACCAATGGGCAGGTCGAGTCAGCCAACCGAGTCCTCCTCAGAGGACTAAAGAGAAGGCTGGAGAAAGCGAAGGGAAGGTGGGCCGAGGAGGTTCCCAGAATAGTATGGGCTTACCATACTACTCCCCAGTCCACCACTAAGGAGACTCCCTTTAGTTTGGTGTATGGTTCAGATGCCATGATCCCTGTGGAAATCCAGGAGAGCTCGCCACGTTTCCAAAACTTTGTGGCCGAGGAATCCAATGAAGAGAGGAAGGTGAATCTTGATCTTTTGGATGAAGCCAGGGAAGAAGCTGGAATCAAGGCTGAGGCGCTAAAGAGAAGAGTTGAGCTCAAACACAGTTCTAAGCTGAGAGCTCGGCAGTTCCAGGCGGCAGACCTTGTCATGCGGAAGGCGTCTCCATACCAGATAGAGAACAAGCTATCCCCTAAGTGGACTGGTCCTTTTAGAGTGACAGAGGCCCTAAGGAATGGAGCATACAGGCTTGAGACTTTAGAAGGAGGTCTGATTCCTCGAACATGGAATGCGACCCACTTGAAGTATTATTTCAGTTAAAGCAATGTAACCTTGTACACTACACAATACAGGGGACACTCTTTTTTCCTTTCTAAGGGTTTTTAATGAGGTCACCCAATAAAATTCAGTTAAAGATATGTGTTTTTTAATGTGTTTGTACAGTGTGGTAAGAACCTGTCACTTGGAGTTAGAGGTCTCGTAAGTGGAGAGGTAGGTTCGCAGAGAACACCTCCACTTCGAGTGAGAACTTCCAATGTGAAAGAAGGGTTCGCCCAGAGAAATCCTCCTCGCCTGTGAGCGATGTGAGGTCAGTTAGAACCTGTCACTTGGAGTTAGAGGTCTCGTAAGTGGAGAGGTAGGTTCGCAGAGAACACCTCCACTTCGAGTGAGAACTTCCAATGTGAAAGAAGGGTTCGCCCAGAGAAATCCTCCTCGCCGGTGAGCGATGTGAGATCAGTTAGAACCTGTCACTTGGAGTTAGAGGTCTCGTAAGTGGAGAGGTAGGTTCGCAGAGAGCACCTCCACTTCGAGTGAGAACTTCCAATGTGAAAGAAGGGTTCGCCTGGTTAAATCCTCCGTCGTCCATGGACGATGACAGGTCAGTCAGAACTTATAATCTGGGGTTAGAGGTCTCGTGAGGGGAAAGGGGAGTTCATAAGGAACACCTTCCCCCTCCGAGTGAGAACGCCCAGATTAAAATAAAGGCTCACTAATGAAATTAGCAGAAAAACATGCTACTTGAGGTTCATTTTTGCAGCAGGTGCATTATTTGTGATCGTGAGCCCACCAAATACAAAGCACGACAAAAAGATGAACAATGCATAAAACAAAGTTTTTATATTACAAAGGAGGGTGATTACAAGATGTTCAGCTAAATACAACCACTCAGAAGACCTATCTGGGCACTATTTGCCCGTCAACCACCTGCATAGTTGCGAAGTATGGTGAGAGGTCCATCTCAGGATGCACGCAGGCCACCTGAGCAAGGGCATCACCAAAGCCTTCCCCATAGGCATCGGCGGCGTCATTAATAAGCTCAGTCTCGGTCTTCTTCAGCAGTTCAATCTGTTGGGCAAGTTCCTCCTCAACCTTGCCCAGCTGAACTTCTCGGTCGGTCGCCCTCTCCTCCAGCTTGGTCATTTTAGCTTGCGCCCCCTCTGCTTGCTCTTCCAGTTCGATGATCTTGTTGCGGAGGGGGAGTATCTTAGCTTCAAGCTGAAGGGCCTCCTGCCCCTTGGAGAAAAGAAGCTTTTTGGTCTCCTTCTCAGATTGACGGAGACTACCCAGTTCTTGATTAAGGGCAGTCTCGCGCTTGGTCGCTTGACGGAGTTGGAAATCCTTTTGCTCCAGCTCTTTCTTCAGTTGGGCGGTCTCCTCAAGCAACTCCGCCTCAACGTTGCCCTTGACCAGCAAGGAGTTGGAAATGGCCAAGAACTCCCCGAGACCATGGCTGAGGAGGTTCTCAAGGGAGTTTCTGTCCATGGCTTCCAAGAAAGCTCTGCCAGGCATGTGAGCAAGTGACCTTTGGAGCAAAGAAGGCAGTTCTGGGGCAGAAGGCATCTGACCAGAGGGAGGAGCACTCTCCCCACCCCCCTCAAGCATTAAGATTGGCTCAGGAGGAGAGGAGGCGCTGGGAGGGTGCTCCCTAAAGGATGAAGGGTGCCCTTCTGTGGCCGAAGAGACCTCCGCGGCTGTCCCCACCCTTTTCCTTTTGAAGACAAGGCCGGAGCATGTGTCCTCGTCATCAGAAACCTCCACAGGGGCTGCCCTCTTGGAGTTATCAGCAATGGGTTCCAAGGCAGCACCCGCGGGTGATGAAGGACCTGCAGGGGCTGAACCGCTAGCATTGCGGCGACTCAGCACATCTGCCAGCCTTTTCTTCTTATCAGCACTGAGTACCATGCCTGCAGTGAACAATACGAAAGTATGAGAAAGACAAGGCGTTAAGCATGCGAACAGGTAAATGCAAGACGAAGTGGGTGTACCAATGTACACGCTGAGAGTCTCAGCATCATACTCGTGCCTAATCAGCTGGGTGGAGTCAAACACCACGCCCCAGCTGGAAATGGTCTGGCAGAGTTCTCGATCGGGAACAGTCAACTCCTCGAGCCTGCGTGGCTTCTTGAACTTCAACTCCCCCACCTAGTATAAGGGAAACCCATCGAGCATGGTGGGATCGTAGGAGCTGCAGCAGACTCGGAAGAACCTTCCCTTGAAGTTCTTGTATGACTGCGAGAAGAGAGTTAGAAGGACTCTCCCTGCCACCCCATTCAGGCTCACCCAAAGCCTCTTGTCGGGGCTCTTGGCCTCAAAAAAGTAAAGGAAGACATCGACAGAGGGGGTGAACCCTAGATTATTGCAGAGGATGGAGAACGCCCTGATAAAGGCCCAACTGTTGGGGTGCAGTTGAGCAGGCGCCACGTTTAATTCTGTGAGCAAAGCCCTCTCAAACCCGGTGAAAGGAAGGCGGACTTTGACTCTTTTAAAAATGGTGGCGTAGAAGAAGAAGAACGGTTCCCCATCGTTGCAGCGATCATCGGTGCACACGGGCTCGTTCGCTGTACTGGGTCGCACAGAGACGTACGCGTCAGTTTCCCTGCCGAAGATGCGTCCTTTAATCTCATTCTCATCATCCCTATGCTTGCGAAGATCCTCACAGGATGTGAGTTTAGAGGTCTCGGCAAGGAGATCCTCAGAAGCCCATGGGTAGAGGGCCCTGTAATCGACCGCAACGGTTGGAGGAGGGTTGAAGGTAGTTTTGGTTCTGGCCATCTCGAAACTAAACAAATGAGAGGCAGGAAAAGAAGAGAGGCTCAGAAGAAAACAATGGTGGACGAAGACTCGAAGGTAGAACGAACCCAGAAAAGAAGAACAAAACCCTAGAATGCATAAACCACACACAGGCCCAGAACAGCAGAATGCAATATGGAGAACAGAGATTATGTCACGAAGGTGAAGAAGACGTAAAAATCATACCTTTGGTTGAGCGAGGGCAGAGAAGTTCGAAAAGCTTGGTGAGAGGAGGAAAGCGTGCGTTGGAAGATAGAGTTTGCAGAAGTTGAGGATGCAAAGTGATGAAACAGTGAAGTGGCGCGAGGTTTTGAAGAGGTTTAACGTAGCCCTAGGGAGCGCAAACGTTATGAATCTTAAACCGTTGATGCAGCCACGTGTTAGCGGATGAAAGGGGGTTGGTGAAGTGTCTTTTCAGCGCACTGTTCATGTACTTATGCGCAGAACCACGTAGGCTGCCCAAGTCAATGACTTAGTCTCTACGCTGGAACAAGTTAACAGCTCGAGACTAGGGGGCTTGTGTACCGATCAGTCCTCGTCCATCACTTAGTCTCTTCGCTGAAACAAGTTAACAGCTTGAGACTGGGGGGCTTGTGTACTGGCCAGTCCTCGGACGTCAGCTGGGTCCCACAGCATGGGCCAAAGCCACGTGGAGTGGACCCCGTAGGGGGTATTGAACAGGAAAGGGCGATTAGTCATCAGCCTACAAAGAGGGGTGATTAGTCATCAGCCTACAGAGAGGGGTGATTAGTCATCAGCCTACAGAGAGGGGTGATTAGTCATCAGCCTACAGAGAAGGGTGATTAGTCATCACCCTACAGAGGCAGGTGAGTAGTTGTCAGCTCACCAGGATGGGCGGAGGTGTCATCGTCACTCAGCAGGTCAAGGAGTCCTCAACCACAGGGTGTGGCGAGGTGACATCGGCCTTGGGTGATTTGAACAGCGTAAACAGAACAGCTAAGATTGGTTCCCAGAGTGGGCCAATGACCAGTTGAATACCCAGAATTAGGAAGAGGCCTGGATCACGAAGTGCCTATGCAGGTAGCAGGGAGAGCACAGTTGGGTGTAGAGTCCTGAGGGGATGTGTACTCACCAGAGCTAGGGTTTTCCCAGTGAAGCTACATGCATGGCACGTGAACAGTGAAGGCACTCCCAGAACAGGTGGCCCTAGAGTCTAGGTGCACAAGGAGGCACCCAGGTGGTCACCCTATGAGAGTTTGCACTCCAGAGAAGGAAACCTTATACGCTAGATTACCCTAAGATTGGGTGATAGCAGCGCAAGGGTATTCCAGTAAACCCTAAATATGGCTAGTAGCGCAGTGAACCCTAATTAGGGCTAGCGACGCAGTAAACCCTGGACTATATAAGGGACAGTAAGATACTTCACAAAGGTACGCAGTTTCTAGACCTAAACACACATAGAGAAACTCAATACACTTGGTGTTCCTTGCCTACACTGACTTGAGCGTCAGAGTGCAAACGGCCTCTAGGGCGCCCCCTTTCTCTTTTGCAGGTGCAGATTGCCTCGAAAGGACCAAGCACATATCAACGTGAGGAAGGAGGCGTGTGAGTGTCGTGAGTCAACCGACAGGCGGGTCAACCGACAAGAACAGATCTAACACCCAAATATGAACTCAAACTAAAAGAAAAATGCACCAAAAGATCATCCAAAACAGCAAAATAAAAACTGGACCCAAAATAAAGCAAGAAACCAAATCATCAAGAACAAGTACCACTAAGATTTTGATGACAAATTTGGAAACACATGACTTAGATAAAACATATGGATTCATAAAATAAAAAGACTCAAAGCATCATATGACCCAAAAGAAAATAAAAACAAGCAAGACTCAAATACCTAAAAATAAAAACAGCAACACAAAGGTGTATGGAATCCTACCAAAAATTGCACAAAGATTGCTCAAGAACAATTGAACAAGATGCACCAATTGGAATTTCCAAACAGCACACCAATGCAAATTAAAAATTAAAAAAACAGCAAGACAACTTGGAATAAAGATGAACAACTAGGAGAAAAGAAGAACTCAAAAAGAAAATGAAAAGAGATACTCATCTTTGAAGAACCATAGCTCTAGATACCAAATGATAGCATTCCTATGAGCTCTTCTTTGGATTTTGGAGTTCCTTGGTGATGATGGGTGCGGAAGCTTATGGAGGAGGTGAGCGAGGCCTTCCTAGGAAGCATGGGTGCCTTGAAGGTGCATGAAGAGTGAGGAAATGGGGAGGTTTGGCCAGCCCCTTTGGTAGTGATGAATTGAAGACTAAAACCTAAGTGTTAGGCAAGGAGTAGTGTATGGCACAATTTGGGCAGCATAACAATACTCTATTTAATCTTGAAAATACAAGGTGTAGGCTCCTCCTTTTATAGGCTAAGGAGGACCATAATGCAACCCTAAGCCAAATGAAATGTAAATGTGAAGCACATGGGCCACATGGAAAGTGTGAGCACACGGGGAGGGGTGTGTCTAGTTTGTAAGTTCACCCCCTCCATGGGCTTTCTAGAATAGTGGGAAGGTTAACTTCTCCTTAATTCTAATGTGCAGAAAAATAAACATTTGTCCACATGGCTATGCTATTTACACCCCAATTAAAGCTAAACTACATTTGATGGGCCTTCACGGAATATGTGCTAGTATGCCACTCTCCCATTCATAGCTTTGATCCAAGTCTTCTTGTCCTAGACGCTTCTAGCTTGGCCTTCTCGTCCTAGACGCTCCTAGCTTGTCTTAGACGCTCCTAGCTTGGTCTTAGACGCTCTTGACTTGGCTCTTGCCTTTCATGGAAGGTTGTGCTTGGCCCTCTTCCATCATATTGTGTCTTTGAAGTTTCGTAGTGCTGTTTTTTAATTCCAGATTAGGCTTCCTCTGTTTTTGGTGAATTTGTGCTAGCTATTTTTGTTTACAGAATTTAATTCCATTTATGACCAATTGTGAAATTCTGGATCTAAACAGATTGAAGTGTTAGAAAAAAGTTTAAACAAAAAAGTGAAGCAAAATTCAAAACAGAAAAAAATAATAAATCAAATACAATCAGTGTGCAATTCTGGTGTGAAAAAAAAAACGATGAAGTGGCATCAGATTTGAAATTTTTATCACAATTAATTGGTGCATTATTTTGGAGTGATTCCAGCACCAAATTTGAGTTAAGATCTTAAACTTTAAGTGGCTTAAATTTCAAATTCAAATATGAATTTTCGAGTTCAGCATAAATTGTTTAAGTCACGAATTTTATACCTCAAATTTTCAATAGTGCTGTTTTGGTTCTCTTAATCCAAATCTAGTGCCATTCTTTAGGTTCAATTTGTGTGCCACCTTTTATTGAGTACCTTATTTTGTTTGCTTTTCATTTTCATTCAATACTCTTTCAATTTTTTTTATATATCTACTCTCTTGGTTGTAGTCCAATTTTAAATTGAAACTTTTGTTGCTTTAAAAATTTTGTTGGCCTCTTTCTTGGTGGAAGTATTGCTAAGGTGCCTTGTTAATTTTGGAGCTAACCTTTTTGGTGAGGACCTTTATCACTTAGTAGGTGCTGATTTGAATACTTCAAGTTGAATATTTTAAAGAGGTATAATAAGAGGGCAACAACAAGAATACTAAAAAATATACACAAAGAAGGAGTGCCAAAAATAAAAGGGGTGCAAAAAGAAGGAGTGCATAAAATAGGGTTTATAAAAAAAAATTGTTGAACTAATTTTCATTGTATTTTCTTTGATTTATATTTGGTAAACCTTGAATAATTAGTGGATTAATCAGGCAATTAGACGGTGAGTGTCTTTGAGGCTCTAAGTGCCAAGAAGCCTCACCATTAGGAATTTGACTAGTTTAAAGCTTTCTAGTTAGAATTAATTTCAATTGTGTTTCATTGCTTTTGCATTTTTGTTTTCTTGCATAAAATCATGCTTTCATTCTTGATTGTGCTCTAAGTGAATTACTTAGAGAGAGGTTTGTGAAAGTCTTGGAGGGTAGAATCTGGCTAGGAAAGGTTTGGTACTTAAGTGATGCAAGTGATCCACCTCCCTTTCCTGGGAATCTACCTACATTACTCCACCTATCTTTCTTGAGGTAAATTACTTTTAACACAACTTTAATCATGTCTTCTCATTCTCCTCATTCTAGTGAAAATGATAGAAAGTCTATTAAATCCCTTTTGAAACAACTAGCTCAAGACTTTCAATAACTTTCATATAGACAATTGCAACATGAGACCCAACTCAAAGAAAGGGATACTCATCTTGCTTTGTTAGAAGAAAGGGGTGAATACATCAATAAAACAAAAAGAAGTTCTCATGCATCTAGCTCTAGGGTGAGTGATTCTTTTGAGGAAAATAGTATTAGAATTAATGAATATTATCAACCACCGCCTAGAAGAGTTAGACACTAGTACAAAAACGTAGATTAACGGCACTGTACAACGACGGTTTAAAAGTAACCATCGTTATAAAATGCACGGTGGCAATTTTGTAATTAAAAGACACATATAATGACGGTTCCTTAGGGAACCGTCTTCATAAGTCATCCAAAGGCACTTACAAAGACGGTTCCAAAAGGAACCGTCTTTGTAAGTTATCAAAAGGCACATTCAAAGACGGTTCCCTAATGAACCGTCTTTGTTTGCTTAGAAAATTTGAAAATTCTGCTACATAAACACACTCGTTGCCATTCGCGCTTATTATTCTCTTCCATTCTTTCTCTTCTCCCATTCTTTCTCTTCTCCCATTCTCATCATCTCCCAACTCCAGCCCCACCGAACCAGCCCCGCCCCGCCCCCTATTCAAGCGGTTGTCTGTCTGTGTTTGTCTCCTCCGCGCGCACAGCGAAACAACCGTTGCACGTCGACAACACCTTTCCGCACCACCAGACTTTGCCACCGCATGCTGCCCCCCCATTACACACTGCAACTACCCCCCACACGCTGCGACTGCCCCCCTGTGACACTGTACGCTACCACCACGGACTTGGATTCCAAAGGTTAGTATTTAGGGTTTCAAATTTTAAATTTTTCAATAAATATTTGAATGTATGTGTTGATTAGTGTTGATTAGTTGTTGATTAGATTTAGATTTAGATTTAGATTTTAGGGTTTTAAAACTTCAAATGACCATAACTTTTGATAGAGAAGTCGGATGGAGACGCGTAAAAAATGAAAGTTGTCCGAAACGAGGTAACAGAGCCAAAAATTCCCAAAATCCATCATTTACTATCATTTTTTAATTTTTTTTGTATTATTTGGGTATATTTTAGGATATTTTTAGCTTTTAGATCTCATACTTGCACTTATAAGAAAAATCTGGAAATTTGATATGCTCTGGATGCTGGAAATTTGATATTTTATGCAGGCATTTGAGAGACATAAATTTTAAAAATTATTTTTAAAAAAAAAAACAAACTTACAACGACGGTTCCCCACTGGAACCATCTTTAAAAGCCTCCTAAAGGCACTTATAACGACGTTCCCCACTGGAACCGTTGTTATAAGTGTGTTTTTTATTGTTATTTTTTCATTTTCTACGTTTATGTGTATTTATAATGACGGCTCTAGAACCGTCGTTATAAATGGTTGATTTATAACGACACCTGCAATAACGACGGTTCTAGAACCGTCTTTATATGGCCTTTTTAACCGTCGTTAATGAGTGATTTTGTACTAGTGAGAAAAGAAAGAAAAGAAATAACTAAGGAGGTTAGGGTAGATCTAGCTCATTTGTATGCGAAAGAAAACGTAGAAACATACCTAGACTTGTAAATGAAGGTAGAAAAATTGTTTGCTTGCCACTGAGTGAGTGAAGAAAGAAAGATACCTTTAGCCACCCTGAGCTTTCAAGGTAATGCTATATATTGGTGGACTGCCCTTGAGTGAGAAAGGCACCTTCATAAGGACCCTCCCATACAATACTGGAATGATCTTAGGGGAGCCTTAAGACGTTTTCATATTCCTTCTTACTATAATAGGGAGTTAATGGACAAGCTCCAAAGACTCCAATAAAAAACTATGAGTGTAGAGGAATATAGACAAAAAATGGAATTATACGTGATGAGAGCCTCCATAAGGGAAGAAGAGACCACCACAATAGCAAGGTTTTTGAGTGGACTCAATCTTGGGATTAGAGATAGAGTTGAACTTTTGCCCTACGGAGATTTGAACAGTTTGTGTAAGGACCTGGAAAATCTTATTGGAATAAAAGTGTCATATTTAAATGGATTCGAAGTATGTTGTATTTAAAATGAAAAGGAAGGAAAGTGTAGTTTAGAAGACTATGAGATCGCCTACTACACATGATCGCCAGGGCGCGAGAGGCATGCGGACATCGCCAGGGCGCGAGGCATGCGGGCATCGCCAGGGCGCGAGAGGCATGCGGAAATCGCCAGGGCGCGAGAGACATGCGGGCATCGCCAGGGCGCGAGAGGCATGCGGGCATCGCCAGGGCGCGAGAGGCATGCGGACATCGCCATGGCGCGAGGCATGCGGGCATCGCTTGGGCGCGAGAGACATGCGGGCGTCGCCAAGAGGACACCTCGGTCGGTCTCCAGGAGGAGGAGACATCGGTCGTCTTCCAGAGAGAGACATCGGTCGTCCTCCAGGATGAGTCATCGGTGGAGATTCTTCGCGCCAGTGATCATCGGTGGAAGGTTATCGCGCGAAGGTTATCGCGCGATGTCAAGTTGTACGTAGAGAAGGTGGGACCCAGACTCCCAGCATGAGACGCGCAGCACGCGCGACACGTAGACAAAAAGTGTTGGTTGAGAACAGTGACATCAGAATGTTGGCATGCACAAGAGACAACAGTGGTCGTACTGTTCAGAGCAGTGGTTGGCATGCACAAGAGACAACAGTGGTCGTACTGTTCAGAGCAGTGGTTGGCATGCACAAGAGACAACAGTGGTCGTACTGTTCAGTGAAACGTACACTCAGACTTCCCTGCAGAGTGGGTGATGGCAGCTGCTTTTGTAGACAAGTTGGTTTAAGAGGCAAGAACCCACTTCTGAGAGGAGGAAACGTTGCAGTGGTTCAAGAGCGAAAGAGTGAGCTACCTCCCTTCTCCTCCATTTCTCTCCTTCGCGCTGCGATTCAGGCACCTTCAAGCACCAGTACGACGAGAAACGACGACTGCCATTAGAGCACCTGAGGAGTTCTCTGCAAGTCTACCGATCAGAACGCTTAGGCTGAGTTCGGGCATCCTTGAGTTCGGTGGATTAGAACTTGAAGGGAGAGTTTCACGCTAGTCCAGGTAAGGGAAGCTAGCCTTGTTTCAAATGAAAACTGTGGACTTGCTGATTGAGATGTGGGGCGACGGGGTCGCCGGTTTTGTTTCTTGTTCTGGTGTTCTGATGTTGGATGCGAAGTGTTTACTGTAATCGATTCTGTTTTGATGTTGGGGGCGACGTGGTCGCCGGTTTTCAAAATGTTCTTGTTTAAAACCCAGTTCTGTTCGTGATCGCCGGTTCCTTGAGGTGATCGCCGGTTTTTCATCTGTTATTGAAATATCCCCTGTTTTTGTATTGTTTGAGAACTGTTTGAGGTTTATATGTGAAATGCATGTGATATTTGAATATCTGAACCTTGGCATGAGTTTTGCTGTGACTGGAATCATTTGTTGAAATGTTATGTGAGGATGTGTGGATTCCTCTATACGCTTGTGAATGTGTGGATTTCACAGCGACCATGTGAGGATGTGTGGATTCCTCTATACGCTTGTGAATGTGTGGATTTCACAGCGACCATGTGAGGATGTGTGGATTCCTCTATACGCTTGTGAATGTGTGGATTTCACAGCGACCATGTGAATGTGTGGATTTCACAGTGGTATGTGAATTGAGAAATTGAATTGTTAGGCACTTGATTGCTGATATGAATTGAAAGACTCTTGAATTGATTTGTGAAATATGTGATTACCTGATGGTTTTGTGGAAAATGAGAAAGTTGATGGTTTTATGTGGATGTCTTAAATTGGTTTCAGGATTGGTTTTTAAGTTCATATTCAAACTCTCTTTTAAATGTCTAGCTTACCCTGTATTTTGGTTCTGTGGCTGTTTTCTTAAAACCTGTGATGATCGTGTACTTTACACGGGAGCAGATGATCTTGCAGGAAGAAGAGCTCCTCAGTGAGTGGTCGCCGGGAGGAGATCGCCCGTTTTGCTTCTGTTGGGCGATCACCCGTTTCCTGTTCTCTGATTGGAGATCGCCCTTTTGATCGGAGATCGCCCTTTTGATAGGAGATCGCCCTTTTTATGTTGGGAGATCGGTTGTTTTGTTGTTTTTGCTGTTTTTATGTTTAAGTTTTGGAAAATGACCGTTTTGTATTAAACTCCCTGCGAGGAGAAACATCATTACATATATATAATTATGTTCATTTCAACATTTTGGTGTTACGTATATTTTCATTATATAATTGTGAAAGGGTATTTGGCGGGATGTTACAGTTTGATCCAGCTTTGTATCAAAATTGAACAACAAATAATAAGAAAAGGATCAAGTCGTAGGGAAAGTTCATATTCTAACCCTTATCCCAAAAGAGAGTATAAAAGGGAGGAAACCATAAAGGAAAAACCAAAAAAAAACTCCCAAGAAGGTAGAAATAGATATCTCCAGCTCACAACCTCATAGTAGAGATACCAAATGTTTTAAATGCTTTGGTAGAGGTCACGTAGCAGCCCAGTGCCCAAATAGAAGAACAATGATCCTAAGAGGGAGGGATGAATATAGTAGCCAAAGTGATGAAGCTAGTGGGGGAGAGGAAAAAGGAAATAGTGAGGGAGTATATCCATGTGAGGGGGAGTTAATGATGATCCAAAGAACCATCAATAACCAACCTAGTATGAACCAAGAGACAAAAAGAGAGAACATTTTCCACACAAGATGTAAAGTTTTAGAAAATGTTTGTTCTCTCATTGTGGACAGTGGTTCTTGCTGCAATTGTTGTAGCGCTAGGATGGTTGAGAAGCTGAATCTACAATTAATACCTCATCCTAAACCTTATAAATGTCAGTGGATAAATGAAGATGGGGAATTAACTGTAGATAAGCAAGTGAAAGTCAAGTTCTCTGTGGGAAACTATAAAGATAAAGTTTTATGTGATGTAGTTCCCATGGAAGCTTGTCATATTTTGTTTTGTAGACCTTGGCAATTTGATAAGAAAACTATACACAATGGTCTTACCAATGAGATTACTTTCATTCACAGGGATAAAAAGTTCATACTCTATCCCTTATCACATCCACAGCTGAAAAAGGATCAAGTACAAATGAAGTAGAAAAGAGAGGAAAAGAAAAAAAAAATATTAGAAAACCAAGAAAAGCCCTTAGGGAAATAGAGGCGTGGGAGAAGAGTGTTCCTTCCCTCAAGGTCATTCAGAAAGAAGAAAAACTTGAAAACAAAATTGAAAAACTACTTCTTTTTGACCAACCTTTAGGCCTCCTACTTTGTAAAGAAACACTTACATGCATTGCCACATCTACTAAGACATGTGAACTACCTCCTTCAGTAAAAGAACTTTTAAAAGAATTTGATGATGTATTCCCTAAGGAAGGCCCCCTTAGACTTCCACCTTTTAAAGGAATAGAACATCGAATAGACTTAGTTCCAGGAGCCAGTCTACCCAATAGACTAGTTTATAGAACTAATCCAGAAGAAAATAAGAAGATAGAGACATAAGTACAGGATTTGTTGGAGAAGGGTTGGGTTCAAAAGAGCCTAAGTCCTTGTGTTGTACCTGTTGTACTAACCAAGTAGTCAGGTATGATGACGTAATTGTGAGGTAATCCTGTGGGCGTTCTTGAGGAGGACACGTGGATCAAGAAGAGTAAGAGAAAGGAAAGTGTAGCTTAGAAGTCGATGAGATTGTCGTTTGTTGAAGAAGGCGACGGTCTCCGATTTCTCTCGCAGGTAATCAGTAATCGCCTACATTGCACATGATCGCCGTATGGGAAGATTAGGAGATCAGGTGGTCAACAAGTCGCCGAAAGGAGCACATCGCTGAGTATAAGAGAAGACTTGGTAAGCACTTATTATATGGTCTAAATACAGAAGATAAGTGGCATGTCTGCCGCCAAAGTAGAGAAGATAAGTGGCATATCTGTTGATCCTGCCGCTTGACTCGAACGTGGAGGATTGCCTCATCACTCCTTCGTCTAGCCTTCTGTTCTACAAGAACGCTCCAAGAACCACCACCGGAACTCCAAACGCTGCCTGCAAAACACACAGACGGCGCCTCTGGCGGCTGTTGTAGCTCCGACGCTCAAGTCAGGCAACAGGAACACCAAAACTATATCTGAATCTCTCTGTGAGACTCGTGTGTAACTGAAACTCTCAAATGGTAAGCTGTAAGAATCTCAAAAAACCTCCCCTCAATTTCGTTAAGAGTTTGTATATATACCTGAGTCTTTCTCTCTCCTGACGGTTATTCCTCTTGACACGTGGATAACATCTGGTCGTACACGTGTCACCATTTGGAGTATCTGCAGCTGAAAAATTACTTCCACTGTGCCCCCGGCGACTGAGTTATCCACACAGGGAGTAGCTTAGTATGCAGGCTACTCTGGGCGCAACCTTAACATGGCGAGTTGGTTAACCCTGGGCATTGCAACTCACACTACACATGGTGGCAGATATGCCATTTATCCTCTGTACTTAGACCATACAACAAGTGCTTGCCAAGTCTTCTCAAACACCCGGCGATGTTCTCTTTCGGCGACTTGCTGACCACCTGATCTCCTAACCTTAACACACGGCGATCATGTGCAATTTGGGCGATTACTGATCCATACCGGCGATGAGCGATTACTCATCCTCAAGCCGATAGGCGATTACTCACCTCAAGGCGATAGGCGATTACTCATCCTCAAGGCGATAGGCGATTACCATTCTGAGTTATCGCCTCCCTGATTCGCCTGCTATCCTTTACCACGTGTTACTCTGTGAATGGTCCACGTGGTCAACTGCTGCTGATGTCATCGACTACCGATGACCGACCGGATCATCTGTCATCATGTGTAGTGAGCCGTGATGCCCAGTGTTAACCAACTCACCATGTTAAGGTCGTGCCCAGAGTAGCCTGTGCACTAAGCTACTCCCTGTGTGGATAACTTAGTCGCAGGAGCAAAGTGAAAGTAATGTTTCAGCTGCAGGTACTCCAGATGGTGACACGTGTGCGACCAGATATCATCCACGTGTCAAGAGGAATAACCGTCAGGAGAGAGAAAGACTCAGGTATATATAGGATTCTTAACGGAATTCAGGGGGAGTTTTTTCATTTTTTGGGAATTCACTTGCACACGGTTCTGAGTTTTCTCTGTAATTCTTTGTTGATTCGATCACTGACTTGAGCGTCGGAGCGCAACCGGTCGCAGAGGCGCCATACTCTTCTTTCAGGTTTCTTTGAGGATTACTAGGTGAAGGTCATCGGTGTACTTGGCGTGAAGCTGGAGAGGACGAGGTTCGAAAAGGAGAAGTTCTAACACTTTGGTCAAGAGGCAGGATCATCACGCGTCCACCGTCGGGCCATGTAAACTGTGATTCCCATCCACAGTTGAGTTTGAAAGGTTTTCGGTAGTTTCTGTTCGATTGCTTGTTGCCGCAATCGTGTTTCAGAGGTTTTGACCGTTTGAATTGAAGTTCAATCGGTGAAGAGTGGTTTCCTGGAAGTTTCGACCGTTTGAATCGAAGTTCAATCGGTGAAGAGTAGTTTTCTGGAGGTTTCTACCGATTGATTCCTAGATCAATCGTTGTACGAAGGAAGTTGAAACGTTTCTTGAGCGTTGTTGCGAGATAACTTTTGCGTGTTGAAAGGTAACTGTGTGAAATTAGTAGAAGTTTCATGATGATGGGTTGTTCTTCATGACCATTTGTTCTTCTTGAAATATGAGGTAAAAAGGTGGTGGAAGTTATGGATGATATGGGTCAAGGATGGCTCATATAGAGCTATGGGTTCCTTGTAGGTGCATGAAAGGTATGGAGAGTGATAGGTTAGGCCAAATCACTTGGAGGAAGGTGAAGATGAAGATCAAAGTGTCTGACCTAGAGAGACTAGACAAATAGTAGAAGCTAGCATAATTTTGGCAGCATGAGCCAAAGCACCCTATTTATAGGAGATGGTGCCTTGGAGAGTAAGGAGCAAGGGTAGGATGGGGAATACATAAAAGAGGGGGCTGCTAGGGTGTTGACTAAAGGTCAATGCAGCCCCTTAGCATGCTTCTAGAAGGTAGGGCTACATTCCTACCCTAAAAGGCCTAGGTACAAGCTAAATTGTTAAATACACCCCCTATTGTGCTAAATGAACCCTACTCTACTGAAATTACAAATAAACTGAAATTAATTGATGCTCAGCTCCCATGGCTTGGGCTCTACTCCTTGTGGACCTCTGAGGGGTCCTTGAATATGTAAAGAAAAGTTTCTCTGCCATCAGTAGCAGAGTCCCAATCTTCTTAAATACTCTTTTCCATGGACCTAGTTGTTGGGCCTGAGCTTGGGCTTTGGCTTGGGCTTGGGCCTCTTCCATCATCCCCTCCTTCTTGAGAGGATCTGTCCTCAGATCTACAGGGTTGATCTCAAACAGCAGCCTTATTCCTGCTTTGAAAACTATGCTCGTCCTCCAGGATCAAATATTAACCTACAGTAAACATTATAGAAAAGTGAGATAAGAAGATTAAGACTAGTGTATTCAAATAAAATAGTAAGGAAATAAGGCCCTTTGCTATTTTTATAAAAGTTTTGTTTGAAAGAAATAGGGCCCTTTTCAAAAATATTTTTGCTTCCTTTGTGTTGTTCATTGCCCAAGATAAGCAACAACATCACAAAGTGTTGTTTTTGTGATTTTTGAGAATAAGAGTAAGCATCATGATTCAAAGGAAAATGAGAGTTCAAAGTATTGCAATCTCTGTTTAAGGATTCTTTTCCCACTATTCTTGTAGGAGTTGTTGTAAGATACTCTTCATTCTTTCTAGATTCCTCTTCTTCTTTTTCAAACAATCCCTCACTTGGCTTTTCTGTGGAGGAAAGATTTATATTTATATCTGGTTCAGCTCCAGACACAAATTTTTCTTCAAGCATATTCTCACAAGGGTTTTCTATGGAAGAAGAATTTAAGTCAATGTCTGGTTCAACTCCAAACAAAGGATTTTTTGTACTTTCCTTTTCTATCCTCACTTTTTCTCTCTTTTCTTTCTCTTCTCTATCTTTCCTTTCATTCTCCTCTCTTTCTCTTTTGTCTTTCTCTTCTTTCTTTGTGACAAGAGCTTGTAATTTTTCTTTAAACTCTTTTTCTCTTCTAGTTCTTCTAGGTGGAGGTTGATAATAATCATTAACTCTCAGACTCCCCTCAGCATGTGAGTCATTTGACCTAGAACTAGATGCGTGTGATGCCTGGGATTTTTTTAATTTTCTAATGTATTCATCTTTTTCCCTACCAATCTTCAACACTTCATTCAAAACTGCAAGATGGGCATCTCTTTCTTTTTTATCTTCCAAAATTTGAGCCTCATGTTGCAATTGTCTTAGTGATAGTGATTGAAAATCTCTAGCCAATTGTTTCAAAAGAGATTTTGTGGATTTCCTATCACTTTCACTATGACTAGAAGAATGAGTAGACATGTTTAGGGTTTGTGATAAAAGTAATTTTCAAAAAGAAAGATAGGTGGAGTGAAGTAGGTAATTTCCCAGGAAAGGGAGGTGGATCACTTGGATCACTTAAGTACCAAGTCTTTCCTTAGCCAGATACTATCCCACAACACTTTCACAAACCTTTCTCTAAGCAATTTACTTAGAGCACATTCAAAGATGAAAACAAAATTTTTATGCAAGAAAAACTATATAAAGCAATAAAACACAAATGAAAATTGCTATCTAGAAAGCTTTTAAAACTAGTCGAATCCTAAGGTGAGGCTTCTTGGCACTTTGGAACCTTGAAGACACACTCACCGTCTAAGACGTATTAATCCACTAATTAATCAATGTCCTTGCAAATTACAACTCAAAGAAATACAAAGAAATTAGGTTAACAAATTTTGATGCACAAAAATTTAAAGTCCTATTCTATGCACTCCTTCACTTGTAGCTCCTTTGTGTATATTTGTGTATTTTTCAATGAGGTTGCTGCTGTCCCTTGCTTTGTCTCCTTAGGTTATTCAACCTTAAATCTTTAATCCAGCTCCTCTTTAGTGATATTGATGGCATTTTCATGTGTTCTTCTTGAATCAAAGTAGAAATAGATGGAGCGGAAGCAATGGATGAGTGAAACAAGACCCTCCTAGGAGTTGTGTTGGTCTTGAAGGTGCATGATGAGTATGGGTTGAGTGGTTCGGCCAGCTCAAGGGAGAAGGTGAAAGGATTGAAGTTTATAGCCTAGATTTCTAGGAGGAGTAAAGCTTGTGCACAAAAATGGCAGCATAACATTACTCAAATAAACTTGAAAATACATGAGGTAGGCCTCCTTATTTATAGATTTAGGAGCCTTGGTGAGCAAGCTTAAAGGGTAGGGATGGAAATACAAAAAGTGGGGGCTGCCTAGGGTATTGACTTTAGTCAAACCACACCATCATCCTAATATTCTAGAAGATAGGTCAAAAATGCAACATTTGATAGTACACCCCTCCCTCTTTTGCTAAAGGCACCTATTTGCTAGCACACCCCTCCTTCTATTGCTAAGGGCACCTTTTTGATAGCACACCCCTAAGTTAGCAAGTTTTGCTTTCTACACTACACTAATCTACTAAGCTACCCCTAATGGGCCTCCAAGTAGCATGTACAAGGTCTTCTCCCTCCCATCCGTGGCTTCTTCTATGTGTGCTTGGATATGTTTAGCCATGGATCTTGTGAGAGGTCCTAGACGGTCTAGCTCCATGGATAGCCTCCCTCCTTCACGTCCTAGACGCTCACTTCTTGGAGCTAGACGCTCCTCTTGGTCTAGACGGTCTTCTTGGTTTGGGCCTTGGCTTCCTTGGTTAGATGTGCTTGGCCCTCCTCCATCAAACACTCTCCCGGTATGACAGGGTTAATTCATATAACAGGTCAAGTCAGTTATCTTTCAAACAACTTACCCATACATATGAACCTCCTTCGACTCTCCACAACTGAATAACCTCATCTATGTGATTCCATTATATCAGCAGAGTCAGGATATCTCCTTCTAGACAAGCCCCTAGTCAATGCACATTACACACGATCTTACACGATATTTTCTTTCCTGAAAATACTATGCCTTGATCCCACATTCACAACGTTCAACACATCATACAACATTGAATGAACGATTCAGTCACAGCAACATTCATTCCACGGTTCAGATTTTCGAATATCACATGCATTCCACATTTAAATCTCAAACAGTCTCAACGACACTAAAACAGGGGATTTCGAAAGCTGTATTTAAAACCGGCGATCACGTCGCCCAAATAGATAAAAACAGAACATCGTGAAATAGAGTTTAAAACCGGCGACCACGTCGCCCAAACACATAGAACAGAGCATCACAAAATAGAGCTTAAAACCGGCGACCACGTCGCCCTCACTTCAGAAACAGCTAATCTACGACTTTTATTGAAAAACAAAGCTAGCTTCCCTTACCTGGACTTGCGTAAACTTCACTAAGAGCTCCAACCCAACGAGCTTCAAGGATGCTTTAACTCTGTTTTAGCGTCTGGTTTGGAGGACTTGCAGAGAACCTCCCAAGTGTCCAAGGGCAGTCGTCGCTCGTCGTACTGGTGCTTGAGGTTGCCTGAATCGCAGCGCGAAGGGGAGAAAAGAGAGGGATGAAGATGCACTCGCTCTTTCACTCTTGAGCCACTGCAACGTTCTTTGCCTCCCCGCAGTGGGTTTTTGAATCCAAGCCTACTTGTCCACGCATGCTGCTGCCACCACCCCCTCTGCAGGAAAGCCTAAGTGTACGTTTCACTGAACAGTATAGCCACGGTTGTCTCTTGCGCATGCCAACTTTCTGATGTCACTATTCTGAACCACCGTTTTTGTCTTCTTGCGCATGCCAACCACTGCCCTGAACAGTACGACCGCGAGTGTCTCTTGCGCATGCCAACTTTCTGATGTCACTATTCTGAACCACCCTTTTTGTCTACGTGGCGCGCCTGCAGGAAGTTTCATGCTGGGAGTCTGGGTCCCATTTTATCTGTGTGAAACACGACATCGTGCGATAACCTTCCACCGATGACTCATCCTGGAGGACGACCGATGTCTCTCTCTGGAAGACGACCGATCTCTCTCTCTGGAAGACGACCGATCTCTCTCTCTGGAAGACGACCGATCTCTCTCTCTGGAAGACGACTGATCTCTCTCTCTGGGAGACGACCGATGTCAATCCCTGGTGACGCCCGCATGTCTCTCGCGCCCTAGCGATGCCCGCATGCCTCGTGCCCTGACGATGCCCGCATGCCTCTCGCACCCCGGCGATTCCCGCATGCCTCTCGCGCCCTGGTGTTGCCCGCATGCTTCACGCCCTGGCGATGCCCGCATGCCTCTCGCGCCCTGGCGATGTCCGCATACCTCGCGCCCTGGCGATGTCCGCATGGGTAGTCTAGGCGACAGGCGATTATGTACTAACCAGGCGATCTCATACTCTTCTAAGCTACACTTTCCTTCCTTTTTATTTTAAATAAAAACATACTTAGAATTCATTTAAAATATATTCCTTTTATTCCAATTTAATTTTACAGGTCCTTACAATGCGCGCGTTGCAGGATAACGTCGCGGCGTCGAGAGTTGAGCAGGAGAAGATGCATGCAGAGCTGACTGCATCGCATAGTAGGAATGAAGAGTTGAACCGCGTCAACGAGGAGCTGCGTAGGGAGTTGCAGGTGCAGAATGAGCGCGTATCCGAAGAGAGGACGTCGATGCCGCCTTCGCCCCCTAGAGCATTTCCTATGCCCTTCTCCTCCGAGATCATGAACGCGGTGGTGCCCCCCAACCTGGTGGGAGTGAAAGCGTCGTTCACGGGGGTGGAAGACCCAGAGGCACATTTGACAGCCTTCCATACTCAGATGATGCTGTCTGAAGGTTCAGACGCAGTGTACTGCAAAATGCTTATGAGCACGCTGAGCGGAGTAGCCATGGAGTGGTTCGTGAGCTTGCCGGAGGGCCACATCACCTCCTTCCATTAGTTCTCAAAGCTATTCACGGAGCAGTATATAGTCAACAGAGCGCCGTCGGTGGTGACTTACGACCTGTTCGACGTGCGCCAGAACCAGGGGGAGTCACTGAAGGACTTCCTCAACCGCTTTGGTGCACAGGTGGTGAGATTGCCCAACAAGGATGAGAGCATGCTGGTGCATGCATTCAAGAAAGGTGTGCTACCTGGCCCTTTCAGTGAATCGCTTATCAGGAGCCACGCTGCCATCTTCGTTGAGATTCGGCGACGAGCGGTGGCGCACATAGTAGCGGAGACAGAGGTCTCTGAGAAGAGAAGCAGTGTTGCACCATCAAAGCCACGCGGGGGTCAGGGGAAACAACAGCAACAGGTGAGGGTGTATGAGACCAAGGAAGGAAAGAGGGTGCAAGGGAGGCCTCGTCCCTATACACCCAGGAAAGACTAGGTCAGGGGGCGTGCGAGGGAGCACGACGCACCCCCTAGGTACGATTTCATTGTAGAGTTGGCAGAGCTGATCGCCATCCCCGCCGTGGCTGCAAGACTCCGAGTACCAGAGAAAACTGACAAGGTACTTGGAGGGAGGAAGGACGAGTGGTGTGAGTTCCATCAGGCTTATGGACACACGCTCCGCACCTGCCTGACGTTGGGGCATCAACTTGCTGAGTTGGTGAAGACAGGATTCCTGACCAATTACCTGCGGGAGGCGCAAGGTGAACGCGCTTCAGGGTCTCAGACAGGCGATCAGCAACACGAGATCCCTGTGCATGGGGACATGAGGTGATGGAGGATGCAACGTTGGGGGGCTCCCAGGCAGCTCAGGAGGAAGCTCCTCGTGAATCAGGCATCGCCAGGGCAGTCATCGCCCATGAAAGGAGGTCCCATCCAGCTAAGGGATGGAAAGAGATGGAGATAAGGGGAAAAAGGTTTAAGTTGGGGGAATCGCTCACTGCGGAAGACCGAGCACAGATCGCTTGTGCGATTGAGAAGCACATGGGCGTTTTTGCGTGGTCAGCTTCTGACATGCCGGGGATCGACCCTGATTTCCTTTGCCACCACCTGTCAATGGACCCCAAGGCGCGACCAGTGCGCCAAAGGCGAAGGAGATTCAATGAAGAGAAGAAGAAGGTGATCCATGACGAGACGCAGAAGCTCCTTACTGCTGGACATATCAGAGAGATCCAGTACCCCGAGTGGCTGGCAAACGTGGTACTGGTGCAGAAGTCAAATGGCAAGTGGAGGATGTGTGTGGACTTCACTGATCTCAATAAGGCCTGCCCCAAGGACTCCTACCCTCTCCCGAGTATAGATGCGTTGGTGGACAGTGCGTCAGGGGGGAAGCTCCTCAGCTTTCTGGACGCCTTCTCAGGCTACAACCAGATAAGGATGCACCCCATGGACGAGTGCAAGACTGCTTTCATGACGGAACGATCTTGCTACTGCTACAAGGTAATGCCATTCGGGTTGAAGAACGCAGGAGCTACCTATCAGAGACTTATGGATAGGGTGCTCTCGCCCATGCTTGGAAGGAACGTGCATGCATACGTAGATGACATGGTGGTTACGTCGCAGGAGAAGGCGCACCATGTAGTTGATCTAGAGGAACTTTTCACCACCATCGCCAAGTATGGGTTGAAGCTCAACCCTGAGAAGTGCATCTTCGGTGTGGAGGCTGGGAAGTTCTTGGGTTTCCTCCTAACGGAGCGTGGAATTGAGGCGAACCCGGAGAAGTGCGCGGCAATCGTGGCAATGAGGAGCCCAACGACGGTGAAGGAGGTGCAGCAGCTCACTGGTCAGTTGGCCGCCTTGTCATGGTTCATGTCTGCTGGAGGAGAGAAGGGTCATCCGTTTTTCCAATGTCTCAAGTGCAACAGTAGATTCGTGTGGACACCGGAATGCGAAGAAGCCTTCTTGAAGCTGAAGGAGTATCTGGCGAGCCCACCAGTATTGTGCAAACCGCAAATGGGCACCCCTCTTCGCCTTTATTTTGCTGTGACAGAGAGGGCGGTCAGCTCGGTCCTGGTACAAGAGCAAGGTCAGGTCCAGAAACCTGTGTATTTTGTAAGTAAGGTACTGCGAGGCCCGGAAACGAGGTATCAGACCCTGGAGAAGGCAGCACTGGCGGTAGTTTTTTCAGCCAGAAGGCTCAGACACTATTTCCACAGCTTCAGCATAGTGGTCATGACAGACTTGCCCATCCAGAATGTGTTGAAGAGGCCAGACGTAGCAGGGAGGATGGTCAAGTGGGCTGTGGAACTCTCAGAATTCGACATCCAGTACGAGCCCCAAGGACCGATCAAGGGGCAGGTGTTCGCCGACTTCGTGGTTGAGCTGTCGTCGGTCGCGACACCTGCAGAAGGCGTAGTTTTTCGATGGGTCTTATCAGCGGATGGCTCCTCCAACCAGCAGGGAATCGGTGCTGGAGTCATTCTGGAAGGCCCGAACGGGGTGCTGATCGAACAATCCCTTCGCTTTGCCTTCAAGGCTAGCAACAATCAGGCGGAGTATGAAGCCCTGATCGCAGGAATGTTGCTGGCAAAAGAGATGGGAGCAAGAAGTCTGGTGGCTAAGAGTGATTCGTTGCTAGTCACTGGGCAAGTTACAGGGGAGTTCCAGGCGAAAGATCCTCAGATGGCAGCCTACCTGGAGTACGTCCGGCTCATGAAGACGTCCTTCGATGAGTTTGAGTTGGTGCATGTACCCCGCGAGCAAAATGCCAGAGCAGATCTGCTTGCCAAGCTGGCTAGCTCAGGCAAGGGGGGAAAACAGAGGACCGTCATTCAAGAGACTTTAAAGGTACCACGAGCGTTCGTATCAGACAATCAAATACTTCAAGTATCTAAGTCGGTGAAGCGTCTGGCGACCAGTCATCGGTCCCTGACTCAAGAAACGCTGAAAGCACCAAGGGTGAGGGCGCGGCCGGCAAGGTCCGATGAGGCGATGGAAGTCTGCGTTGTCAAGGGGCCCGATACGTGGATAACGCCGTACCAGTTGTACCTAGAGGACGGTGTGCTCCCACTGGACTCAACAGAGGCAAAGAAGATAAAGAAGAGCTCGAGTAAGTTTACTCTAATCGATGGGAATTTGTTTAGATTTAGCTTTTCCCATCCAGTACAAATGTGCGTGCATGGAGAGCAATGCACCAGACTCATGTCAGAGTTGCACGAAGGGGTGTGCGGAAGCCACGTTGGTGGTCGCGCTTTGGCAAGTAGGATCCTCCGCGCAGGGTATTACTGGCCAACGCTGAAAGAAGACTGTGTGAAGTACGCTCAGCGGTGCAAACAATGCCAACTTCATGCAGACTGGCATAAGGCACCCCCGGAGGAGTTGAAGTCCGTCCATAGCCCGTGGCCATTTCACACGTGGGGAATCGACATCCTGGGACCCTTTCCTCTGGCGATCAGGCAAATGAAGTTCCTCATAGTGGCCATCGAGTATTTCACAAAATGGGTGGAGGCAGAACCAGTGGCCCACATCACCGCTCAGAAGGTCGAGCATTTTGTCTGGAAGAATATTGTTTGTCGTTTCGGAGTACCCAAGAGGCTGGTATCCGACAACGGCACTCAGTTCACTAGTCACCAGTTGAGAAAGATGTGCGAAGAACTGAAGATACAACAAGTGTTCGCCTCAGTAGAACACCCGCAGACCAACGGGCAGGTGGAGTCAGCCAACCGAGTGCTGCTTAGGGGACTAAAGCGAAGATTAGAGAAAGCCAAGGGGAATTGCGCAGAAGAGGTTCCCAGAATTGTATGGTCCTACCATACCACCCCACAGTCTAGCACCCAAGAGACGCCCTTTAGTCTTGTCTATGGGACGGATGCTATGATCCCCGTGGAGATACAGGAGAGCTCCCCTAGATTCCTGAACTTTATCGTCGAAGAGTCCAATCAAGAGCGAAAGGTGAATCTGGACCTCCTGGACGAAGTGCGAGAAGGAGCCAGGGTTAGTGCTAGCCCAGGCGTTTCCAAGAGAAGAGTAGAACGGAGGCACAATTCCAAGGTGAAGCCCAGGCGTTTCCAAGAGGGCGATCTGGTGATGAGGAAAGCACACCAGAATGAGATGGAGAACAAGTTATCTCCAAAGTGGACGGGTCCATATAGAGTAGTTGAGGCGTTGGAGAATGGAGCTTATCGGCTGGAGACTCTGGATGGAGCACCTATCCCCAGAACATGGAACGCTACACACTTGAGATTCTACTTCAGTTAAGTTATAAAGTAAATGCGTTCTCGCGCTGCACACACACCCAATGTATATACTGTAAATAGTTGAACAGATTAGGGGGCACTCTTTTCCCGATGAGGGTTTTTAACGAGGCCACCCAATAAAAAAGATTTTAGTATACCAAGTGTGCACATGTTTTCCAGTTTCAAGTCCTACTTGCCCCGGCTGAAAGTGCAAGTGATCGGTTGGAGCCTGCTCGCCCCAGACGCGAGCACGGACGACCGATAGGGGCCAACAAGAAAAACTCTTCTTTCCCAAAGCAAGACATCATCTTCGCATTTAATCACTAAGAAGCAGAACGCGATCATTCATCGGTGCACCCAAAGGACGATCAGATATCGGTGCACTCGAAGCAGAGCACTCGGTCGGTGCATGGTCATCAGGGTCTTGCTAACACGTGTTAAGCTGGGACCCAGTTTCCCAGCGAGAGCGTTACGCATGCACCTCGCATGATTCCAGAAGAAGGTTGGTCATCGGGGTCATGCCAACACGTGTTAAGCTGGGACCCAAGCTCCCAACGAGAGCGTTACGCATGCACCTCGCATGATTCCAAACCAGAAGAAGGGGAGTTGCCCACTCCAAAGGGCGTGCGGTGATACCATGCAGGCAGGGATGCGCCTAGCGAGTGCGCTTAGACAGCCACCCCTGGTGCTCCCCTGGGAGCATGCACCCACTCAGATAAAAAAAGTCCTCACCCTCGACTTTATACAGCGGGGTGCAGGCGAGAGAAAGTCCTCTCCCTCGACTTCGTACAGCGAGGCATGGGCCAGATAAAAAAGTCCTCACCCTCGACTTTGTACAGCGAGGTGCAGGCAGAGAAAAGTCCTCTTCCTCTGCTTTTTACAGCGAGGTTGAGGCAAGAAAACTAAGTCTTTTTCCTCTGCTTCATACAGCAAGGTTAAGGCAACAGAGAAAGTCCTCTTCCTCTGCTTTTACAGCAAGGTTGGGGCGAGTGAAGAAAGTCCTTTTCCTCTGCTTTTTACAGCAAGGTTGGGGCGAGTGAAAAAAGTCCTCACCTCGACTTTATACAGCGAGGCTGAGGCGAGATAAAAAGTCCTCACCTCGACTTTATACAGCGAGGCTGAGGCAAGATAAAAAGTCCTCACTTCGACTTCTTACAGCGAGGCTGAGGCAAGAGGGGTCATCGAGAAGCATTCCCCAAAACACAAGCGTCATCCCTGGCGTTCGGGCCCTCTATGCGACTTGCACTGGAGTGACACAGAAGTAATGCGAAAACTGAAGTGCGGTGACTGATCGGTGGTGCGCTAACATGCTAGTCAGTGGTCGGTAGCAAAACTCTGAGTATGAAAGCTTCCCCAAACAAGCTCTTGGGCAATCAGTCGAAGCACTTAGACACCATCAGGTCAGTCATCCAACATGAATTTATGCATAAAAACTCTTAAAGAGAATGCTAAGGTACAGTTGGTCGCGATCAAGTTAGAGGCCAAGTTTGAAGGGTCACAGTGAGATCACGCTGGAGCCTAAGCATGTTAACAGCCGGCCACATGCAGAGTAAGTTAAAGGTGGAGAGAGAGAAAGGCAGCTGAGAAAAAGAGATTACACAAAAGGAGAAGTCGCAAGGGAAGAAGCTCACGGAGGAGGAATGAGCTTGCCATCAACCACTGAATGGTGGAGGCTAGGTTGGGCAGAGTCCAGGTCTGGAAGGACGCAGTGAACCTGCTGCCAGCCCATGGAACCCATCTATCAGAACCTCGGCACCAGCAGCCATGGTCTCAGGTACATCAGTTTCGAGCTCCTTCTTCTCTTTGGCAACGAAGAGCACTTAGTCTCTTTGCTGAGAACAAGTTCACAGCTCGAGACTGGGGGGCTTGTGATCCGGTCGGTCATCGGTATCCAATGACGTCAGCAGCAAATGACCACGTGGGTCAGTCACAGAGCAACACGTGGCATGAGATAGCAGATGAACCAGGGTGGAGATCGGCTCCTACATGAACGCCTGGAAGCAGAAGCGCGAGAGTGATGAAGCACCGATCAGTCATCGGTGTATACAGAGTGATCAGTCATCGGTGTATACAGAGTGATCAGTCATCGGTGCATGCAGAGTGATCAGTCGTCGGGGTTCCTTGCCAACACGTGTTAAACTGGGACCCAGGCTCCCAACAAGAACGTTACTCAAGGGACCTCGCCTGATTCCATAAGCAGAGCACGACAACGTGAAGAAGCGCCATCGGACATCGGCCAGGATGAGAGATACCTCGGTCATCGGCGTGTGTCGAGGCGACATCGACCGCGCGATGTGAGCAACGTAGCCAATGATCAGTAAAGTGCCCAGAGGCAGGGAATGGCCTTAGTCGCGAGACGACCACGCATGAAGACGAGAAGACGCAGTTAGATGCAGAATCCTGCTGAGACAAGAACCCATCAAGTTTAGAGTCTCCCAGTGGGGTTGCATGTCTGCCACGTGGACGGTGAAGATGTTCCCAGAGAATAGGTAGGGCAGATAGGCACAGAAGTCGAGGGGTACAGAGGCACCCACGCAGCCTACCCTGTCAGACTTTGCACTCAAGTGAAGAAGGCTGGCACGCAAGGTAGCCCTGGGGAGTAGAAACGATAGTGCAGAGTAATCAAGTGGCCCTAGAGGTAGCCAGTAGGGGCTACGCGGGTTTATATGAGGAAGAAGAACACCAAACCAGGTATGCAGTCTTTGCCTCAGAATACACAACACAAAACCAAGAACACTCAGTTTTTGAATCAAAGAGGACTAAGGGCACACACACACGGGTCTCACACAGAGAGATCCGAGAGAGAGTTTTGGTGTTCCCGTTGCCTGACTTGAGCGTCGGAGCTACAACGGCCGCTAGAGGCGCCGTCTGTGTATTTTGCAGGCATCGTTCGGAGTCCTGTCGAAGGTTCCTGGAGCCTCCTTGCAGAACGCGCAGCAGCTGGAAAGCTAGACGAAGGAGCGACGAGGCATTTTCCCCACGCTCGAGTCTGCGGCGAGATCAACACAGTACCAGTGTTACTTAGCCGATGGCATGCTCCCAATAGATCCGGCAGAGTCTAGGAAGATCAAGAAGAACTCTACCAGGTTTACCATGATAGATGGCGAGCTGTACAGGTTTGGGTTCACACACCCACTCCTGGTGTGTATACACAGGGAGAAATGCACGAGGATTATGGCTGAGCTCCATTAAGGCATATGCGGAAGTCACATCGGGGGTCGAGCTCTAGCCGCTAGAACTCTTCGTGCAGGATATTACTGGCCGATAATGAGAGAGGATTGCAAGAGGTACGCCCAGTGCTGCAAGCAGTGCCAGCAGCACGCCGACTGGCACAAGGCGCCCCCAGAAGAGCTTAAGTCAATTTATAGCCCTTGGCCATTTCATACATGGGGAATCGATATTCTAGGGCCCTTTCCGATGGCGATCAGGCAGAGGAAATACTTGGTGGTGGCGATCGAGTACTTCACTAAGTGGATTGAAGCAGAGCTAGTTGCCCAAATCATGGCACCCAAGATTGAAAAATTTGTATGGAAGAACATTGTGTGCCGATTTGGGGTGCCTAAGCGTCTAGTATCGGATAATGGGACTCAGTTTGCAAGCCACTTGTTGAAGAAGCTGTGTGAGGATGTGGGAATTCAACAAGTGTTTGCATCCGTTGAGCACCCACAGACGAATGGCCAGGTAGAATCCGCTAATCGGGTTCTGTTGAGAGGTTTGAAGAGGAGATTAGAGAAAGCTAAAGGATCGTGGGCTGATGAGGTACCTCGCATAATTTGGGCGTACCACACAACTGAGCAGTCAAGCACCCACGAAACCCCTTTTAGTTTAGTGTATGGCTGTGACGTGATGATTCCAGTTGAAATCCAGGAGAGCTCACCGAGATTTCAACACTTTGTAGCAGAACAATCAAATGAAGAGAGAAGAATGAACCTGGATTTACTGGATGAGGTCAGAGAGGAAGCAAGAGTGAAAGCTGAAGCGGTGAAAAGAAGAATAGAGCGAAGATACAATTCTAGAGTAATACCGAGGCAGTTCAGGAGCGGCGATCTGGTGATGAGGAAGGCCCACCAGTACGAGATGGAGAATAAGTTGTCACCCAAGTGGACAGGACCGTTTAGAATAACCGAAGCACTCGGGAACGGCGCCTACCGCTTGGAGACACTAGAAGGAGGGGCGATTCCTCGTACTTTGAACGCGACACATCTCAAATTTTATTTTAGTTAAAGCTTTGTAAGTAGTACAAACTCAGGGGAGTCATAAACAGTTTTGTAAAAACAGTTACAAGGGGGCACTCTTTTTTCCCTATGGAGGGTTTTTAACGAGGCCACCCAAGAAATAAGATATTCAAAATTGAAATTTTGAAGTATACTAAAGTTTGTGTGCATATCGTTTTAAAGAAGTTTTTTGAAAAACCTTATCACCTAAAGTGATTCGAGGTAGAAGTAAAATGATTACGCACATTTTAAGTGAATGTTTTTAAGACCTCATAGCCCTTAGGCTATTAGAGGCACAAGTGAAAAGTTTTTAAAGTCCTCATCGTCCTTAGGCGATCGGAGGCATCCAACGAAGTTCAAAGTCCTTAATGTTCTTGCGCATCTTGAGGCAACAGAGGAAGACCTCCTTGCCTTTGAGCAAGTGTAGGCAACAGAGGAAGTCCTCCTTGCCTTTGAGCAAGTGTAGGCAACAGAGGAAGTCCTCCTTGCCTTTGAGCAAGTGTAGGCAACAGAGGAAGCCCTCCTTGCCTTTGAGCAAGTGCAGGCAAGAAAGAAGAAGTCCTCCTTGCCTTTGAGCAAGTGTAGGCAACAGAAGAAGTCCTCCTTGCCTGTGAGCAAGTGTAGGCGACAGAGGAAGTCCTCCTTGCCTTCGAGCAGGTGCAGGCAAGAAGAGTTCATATAAAGGAACGACAGGTGAAAAAGCGAATAGAAGGTTGCGAAAGGTGATCCCACAAAGGACGCCTTATTTGGATAAAGAAGGCAACATCGCCCAAAATTAATTCGGCAAGTACCATATCAGAAGAATTTCTGGTGATGATGCAGAACACTTGGCAGGTCAGGTAAGTTGTATTTTTTAATACCAGATAAGGTTAAAAATTGTTGCCTAGTGTGAAGTTGGTTTGTGTGTTGAGATTTTTCACCTTAAGTTCACAAGTTTTATTGGATGTCATCGCCCAGAATTAATATCTGAACAAATTGATAATTTTAAATTAGTAGTTTGTTTAGTTTCAAGCAGGGTATGAAAGGTCAAAGTTTCAGTTACTTTGAGTTACATTCGGTTAAGTGTGTTTCACCTGTTACATTAGTTAAACGCACAAAGGAACAAATATGAGGCCGAAGACAAGGTAATAAAGGTGAAAGTTGAAATTGATAAAGAGGTTCAAATTACAGTTATGCAAATTAAAAGATAGATATGGGCGTGGAGATAAGGCGGTAAAGGTTTTTAATCAACAGAAAGTACAATCTTCCCGTCTACCACCTCGTTGCATATAGAGATCATGGAGAGGTCCAGCTCGGGGTATTGGCACGCCATTTGCTCCAAAGCTACATCGAACCCTGAGTTGAGGATTTGTGTAGAACTCTGGTCAAGCTCATCGATCTGTTGGGTCAGCTCCTTTCTCTCCTTGAGAGCTTGAGCGAGATCGTCGGCGGTTTTCTGTTGATCCTCCTGAGTATGGGCAAGCTCTGCCTTAAGTCTTTGAGCTTCTTCTTGGGCCTTGTCCAGCACAGCGGTTATTCTTTTGTTTTCCTCCTGAGCTTTGCCAAGTTCTGAGGTCATCCTGTTATTTTCTTCATGAGCCTTGGCAAGCTCCGCGAGGGCCTCATCCCTATTGCTCTCGATCGCCCCCAAGAGGACTTCTCGTTCAGCTGACCTCTTCTCCAGCTTTTCTACCCTCGTGGCATCCTCCTTCTGTTTAGCCTGCAGGTCCGCCACTTGGGCCCGCATGGGAGCGAGTTTGCTCTCAAGTTCGATGTTTTCAATAGTTTTGGCTTGGAGTCTTTGGCGAAAGTCAGCTGTCTCATGGCGAGCTACTCGAATTTCAGGGCTTCTTCCAGTCTTGTGTGCACGAGTTCTCGCACCATCATATCACAAGAAAGCCTGTTTGCTTCAACTTTCAAGGAGTGATGTTCCTCCTGTAGGAGAAGATTTTCTCTTTGGAGCTTGTGGATGAACTCTTGCATGCCTTCGAAGATCAAACTGGCTTGCCCTTCTATTAGCTTGCCCACTTGTGAGGATAAAGACCCCAACGACTCGGTGAGGAAACTGGGAATGGGCAAGACAGGAGTTAGGCCTTTTGGAAGCACCTGAGGCTGACTCTCACCACCACCCTCTGTTGCTTGGATGGCAAGGGGGGCTTCTAGGGGTGGCGGTGAGGCAGATTTTCCAGCGGCAGGAAGGGGAGAGGCCTCAGTATCCTCAATCTCAATCAGGATGGGCCTAGCAGTAGAGGCCTGAGATTGAGCCCCCTTCCCGGCAGAATGGAAAGGAGTGGAGGCACTTGGGGGGTGTTCTGCAAAGTTGGGACTGCCACCTTCAGTTGAAGGTGGTGCAGCGGCTAGTGGAGGAGCTTGGACTATTTCTGAGGGAGCGGGAAGGGTTGGTGGTGGCGTCGTATGGTCTGGTGAAGTTGGTGAGGGAAGGTCTGTGGTTGGTATGTTGTTTTCAAGGGGTGTTGGAGTGGGAAGGTCTGAAGGTAGTGGAGGAAGACCTGATGGTGTTGTTGTCAGGGAATTTGGTGGCTTGGAGGCAGTTGGCCTTTGGCGTTTAGTAATGAGGCCATCTTCGGTGTCCTTTTCCTCCTCATCTTCAGATACTACTAGAGGAGTTTTTCTTTTAAGCCTTTTTGGAGCCAGTTTCTTCCTATCTTGAGGAGGTAGAATTGTGGCAGGAGAAGAGCCTCCTGGGGGGTTCTCCCATGAAAAGCGGCGTCCTCAGCAACCGAGTTAGGAATAGTCTGGGAGCTCGCTGCGAGATTGTGCTTCCTAGCCAGAGCGCGAAGTTGATCTATTTTATTTTTCCCCAGCATCATGTCTGCATAAGGCAAAAGCAAGAGCAAAAGAGATGAGCAATCAGACAACAGCAGCAGTTCGCAATTCAAGTAAATATGGGTGAAGACGGTTGTGCACAGGGTATATCTGAGTAGTTATGCAAGCTTAGGGTACAGAAGTGAAAAAACCCAACAGAAGAACAATATAGTTATTAAGAAACAAGGCTAAGTGAAGAGAACGAAAGATAACCTATATGCTTGTCTAGCTGGTCTTCGAGAAACTCAAAGCTAATGATAGATGCTGTGGGAAGACTGATGTTGGAGGCAGCTACGCTTTTCCAGAAAAGGCAGAGGTCTCTGTCCAGTGCTCCCATGTTGTCAGGAATCCTTGCTCTCCTGAAGCTATCTTTGGAGCCTTTATTTCCCTTGTCTACCCAGTACAAGGGAAAGCCATCGAGCAAAGAAGGATCCTCGTCATTTTTACAAACCTTTACAAACTTTCCTTTCCAATCCTTATAAGATTGCTGGAATATCGAGAAGAAGGACCTTCCAGCAATCCCGTTTAGGCTTACCCAGAGGCGATCTCCAGGATTTTTGGCTTCGAACAAGAATAAGAAGACATCCACTGAAGCAGGTAATCCTAGATGTGCACAGAGGATCTCGAATGCCCTCACGAACGCCCAGCTATTTGGGTGAAGCTGGGCAGGAGCAACGTCAAGTTCGGTTAAGAGCTCCCTCTCAAATCGGGTGAAGGGGAACCTAACCTTTACCTTTTTGAACATCGTCGCGTAGACGAAGCAAAATAGCTCGCCATTACTGACTTCGTCATCCGCCCAGATGGGTTCTCCAGGAAAGTATGGGACGATGGTAAGGTTGTCATCGTGTTCTTTATGGAATGAGAGGTTAGGCTTCTCCCCTCTCTTGAGACGCAGAATCTCAAGGGCAGAAGTTACTGAGCAGGTCTCCTTCAGCAACGTTGGCGAAGCCCAGGGATATAACGCTCGGTAATCATGGGAAGGTGGAGCAGCTCCTCTGGCTTGAAGAGGAGTGGCCTGGGATGGATTAGGGCGAGGGGAGGAAGTAGGTCTCTCAGCTTGAGTTGCTGGAGCCCCAGAAGTTCTTGGGGAAACGCGTGACGACGAAGGATTTGTTATGGGCAAGACTCTACGAGTCTTAGGCCGAGGATTCCGCGACGATGGAGGAGGGTTATCGATTGTTTTGCAGCGAACCATTGAAGAAACTGCAAAGAAAGAAAAAGGAAGAGATGAGGGAAAGGTGAATCGAAGGAAAGGTTCGAAGAAGAAGGAAGAATGAACAAATGAAGGGTTTATAAGAACAGGGGTCGTCAGAAAAACCCTAAGTTACGAGAAAGATAAGAAAGCATCCCACAGCGTATGCACCAGAAAGATAAAGGATGATGTGAATCAGTTAAAATGCAGCAATCATCAGTAGAAGAGTTAAAAAGGTTACCTTTGGATGATTAGAAAAGCGTCACAAAGGTTGGAGATTGAAGAAGTCGAAGGGTCTCACAGAGAAATGCTTTGAATGTCTGAAGGCGAAGAAGAAGGAATGGAACAGTGAGTGAATGGCGCGGGTGTTTTAAGGGTTTTGAACGTTATAAGGATCGGAAACGACAGTTAAAGAGGGTCATTGATGTGTCCACGTGTCATGCGATTAAAAGGGGTTGGTGAAATGTCAGATCAACAAACAGTGTTAGTGTAAGAGTGTGCGCTCCTGTAGACCGCCAGAAGACGACTTCTTAGTCTTTTCGCTGGACCAGTCACAGCTTAAGACTAGGGGGCTTGTGTACTGACCAAGTAGTCAGGTATGATGACGTAATTGTGAGGTAATCCTTTGGGCATGCTTGAGGAGGACACATGGATCAAGAAGAGTAAGAGAAAGGAAAGTGTAGCTTAGAAGTCGATGAGATTGTCGTTTGTTGAAGAAGGCGGCGGTCTCCGATTTCTCTCGCAGGTAATCAGTAATCGCCTAGATTGCACATGATCGCCGTATGTGAAGATTAGGAGATCAGGTGGTCAACAAGTCGTCGAAAGGAGCACATCGCCGAGTATAAGAGAAGACTTGGTAAGCACTTATTATATGGTCTAAATATAGAAGATAAGTGGCATGTCTGCCGCCAAAGTAGAGAAGATAAGTGGCATATCTGTCATCATGTGTAGTGTGAGCCATGATGCCCAGTGTTAACCAAATCACCATGTTAAGGTTGTGCCCAGAGTAGCCTGTGCACTAAGCTACTCCCTGTGTGGATAACTTAGTCGCAGGAGCAAAGTGAAAGTAATGTTTCAGCTGCAGGTACTCTAGATGGTGACACGTGTACGACCAGATATCATCCACGTGTCAAGAGGAATAACCGTCAGGAGAGAGAAAGACTCAGGTATATATAGGATTCTTAACGGAATTCAGGGGGAGGTTTTTCATTTTTTGGGAATTCACTTGCACACGGTTCTGAGTTTTCTCTGTAATTCTTTGTTGATTCGATCACTGACTTGAGCGTCGGAGTGCAACCAGCCGCAAAGGCGCCATACTGTTCTTTCAGGTTTCTTTGAGGATTACCAGGTGAAGGTCATCGTTGTACTTGGCGTGAAGCTAGAAAGGACGAGGTTCGAAAAGGAGAAGTTCTAACGCTTTGGTCAAGAGGCAGGATCACCTGTCTTGTTGGTGCCAAAAAAAGATGGCAAATGGAGAATGTGCTATGACTGTAGAGCCATCAATAACATCACCATCATGTACAAGCATCCAATCCCAAGACTAGATGACATGCATGATGAACTGCATGGGTCCCTTATATTTTCCAAGATTGATCTTAAAAGTGGACATCACCAAATCAGAATCAAAGAAGAGGATGAATGGAAAATCGCTTTTAAAACCAAATTTGGACTATATGATTGGTTAGTGGTGCCTTTTGGACTAACTAATGCACCCAGTACGTTCATGAGGCTCATGAATCATGTCTTAAGAGATTGTATAGGTAAATATGTAGTTGTTTAATTTGATGATATTTTAGTGTATAGTCAAAGCCTAAATGACCACCTAAGTCACCTTAGGGAAGTTTTCTTAGTGCTTAGAAAAAGTAGTTTGTTGTACATTTTGTGTTGATAGTGTAGTGTTTTTAGGTTTTGTAGTCAACAAAAATGGGGTACATGTTGACCACGAAAAAATCAAAGCCATCCGAGAATGGCCAGTTCCACAAAATGTGGGAGAGTTTAGGAGTTTTCATGGTCTAGCAAGTTTTTATAGAAGATTTGTGCCTAACTTCTCGAGTCTAGCTTCACCACTCAATGAGTTAGTGAAGAAAGACACTCCATTTTGTTGGACAGAGAAGCAAGATCAAGCCTTCAAGAGGCTAAAAGCTCAACTCACTAATGCACCCATTTTGGCTCTACCAAACTTTGCAAAAACTTTTGAGCTAGAATGTGATGCATCAGGAGTAGGTATAGGTGCAGTGTTGTTGCAAGGAGGGCACCCAATTGCTTATTTCAGTGAAAAACTTCATGGTGCCACCCTCAACTACCCCACCTATGATAAGGAGCTCTATGCACTTGTGAGGGCCCTGAAGACTTGGGAGCACTATCTGGTTTCAAAAGAATTTGTAATTCAAAGTGATCATGCACTCCGACCCTCAAGTCAATACTGGGCAAGCACACCAAGTGTATAGTATAATAGTTTAGGTCAAAAAACTGCGTACCTTTGTGAATTGTTTTACTACCCTTCATATAGTCTAGGGTTTCCTCTGTGCCGCTTCCCATATTTAGGGTTTCTGCAGGAATATCCTTGCGCCGCTATTACCCAGTCTTAGGGTAATCTAGCGCGTAAGGCTTCCCTTAACTGGAGTGAAAATTCTAACAGGATGGCCACCTAGGTACCCCCTCGTGCACCTAAACTCTGGGGCCATCTGTCCTGGGAGTGCCCTCACTGTTCATGTGCCATGCATGTAGCTTCACTTGGTAACCCTAATCCTGACAAACACTTAAATCCTTCAAGACTCTGCACCTAACTGTGCCTTCCCCGCCACACGCATGGATGCTTCGTGACCTATGCTCCTCCCTACCTCTGGGAATTTTATTGATAACTGGTCCTGTTCTTGGGACCCACTGATGGAGATCAAGTCGAAGAGGATTTCACTAATGGAGGAAGAGGCCATCCACCCAAGAATTTAAAATTCTTCTTACTAGTTGTACCGACCAGTCCTCGGACACCAAGAACAGGTAGTAAAGAGCGAACCACGTCAGCTGGGTCCCACAGCATGGGCCAAAGCCACGTGGAGTGGACCCCGCAGGTAGGTTGGATTAGAGGGTGATCAGTCATTGGTGTGTCCCCTGAGAGAAGGGTGATCAGTCGTCGGTGTATCCCCTCCGAGAAGGGTGATAAGTCATGGGTATGTTCCCACAGAGAAGGGTGATTAGTCATCAGCATGTTCCCACAGAGAAGGGCGATTAGTCATCAGCGTGACGATCACCAAAAAGGGCTAATATGTCCTCGTCACTCCGCAGGGTGATCAGTCCTCGGCAACAAAGTGTGACGAGGTGACATTGGTCTTGGGTGATTTGAACAGCGTAGACAGAACAACTAAGATTGGTTCCCAGTGTGGGCCAATGACCAGTTAAATACCCAGAGGTAGGGAGAGGCCTGAATCACGAAGAGCCTATGTGGGTAGCAGGGAGAGCACAGTTAGGTGCAAAGTCCTGAGGGGTCGAGTACTCATCGGAACTAGGGTTTCCCAGTAAAGGCTACATGCATGGCACGTGAACAGCAAGGGTACTCCCAGAACAGGTGGCCCTAGAGACTAGGTGCACAAGGAGGCATCCAGGTGGTCACCCTGTTAGAGTTTGCACTCCAGAGAAGGAAACCTTATGTGCTAGATTACCCTAAGATTGGGTGATAGCGGCGCAAGGGTATTCCAGTAAACCCTGAATATGGCTAGCAGCGCAGCGAACCCTAATTAGGGCTAGCGGCACAGTAAACCCTAGACTATATAAGGGACAGTAAAATATTTCACAAAGGTACGCAGTTTCTAGACCTAAACACAGAGAAACTCGATACACTTGGTGTTTCTTGCCCTACATTGACTTGAGCGTCGGAGTGCAAACGGCCTCTAGGGCACCCCCTTTCTCTTTTGCAGGTGCAGATTGCTTCGAAAGAACCAAGCACATATCAACGTGAGGAAGGAGGCGTGTGAGTGTCGTGGAGTCAATTGACAGGCGGGTCAACCGGCAAGAACATTTGGCACCCACCGTGGGGCCGGAGTAAAACAAGGTCCCATACACGAGAGTGAGAGTAGAAACCACAGAAGATGAGGAATATAAGACACGGGTCCGTTCCACCAAATGGAGGCAACAGCGTTACCATGCAACAACTCATGGAAACGATGCACGCCCTCCAGGAGACGGTGGCGGAGTCCATAGCGCATCAGGCGCGTATGCAGGAGGACCTGGCCGCCTCACAGGCCAGAAATGCGGAGCTGCACAGGGCCAACGAAGAGCTACGCTTGAATCTGCATCAGATGCAGCAAGCTAGGAATCGCGTGGGAGAGGATCAGGCTCCACCTACGCCCCTAAGAACCTTTCCCATGCCTTTTTCCTAAGAAATCATGGACGCGGTGGTCCCAGTCACATTCGTGGGGCCAAAGACTGTGTTCACAGGGAAAGAAGATCCAGAAGCGCATCTGACAGCCTTCCACACTCAGATGATGCTGTTCGGAGGCTCAGACGCGGTGTACTGCAAGATGTTTATGAGTACACTGAGCGAAATAGCTATAGAGTGGTTCGTGAGCCTGCCAGAGGGCCACATCACCTCTTTCCATCAGTTTTCGAAGCTATTCACAGAGCAGTATATCGTCAACAGAGCACCACCGGTGGTGTCCTACGATCTGTTTAACGTGCACCAATATCAGGGGGAGTCGCTGAAGGACTACCTCAACCATTTTGGTGCGCAGGTGGTGAGATTGCCCAGCAAGGACGAGAACATGCTGGTGCACGCATTCAAGAAAGGCGTACTGCCTGGTCCTTTCAGTGAATCGCTCATCAGGAGCCACCCTGCCACTTTTGCTGAGATTTGGCGACGCGCGATGGCGCACATAGTAGCAGAGACAGAGGTCTCTGAGAAGAGAGGCAGCGCTGCACCGTTGATGTCGTGCGGAGGTCAGGGAAAGCTGTAGCAGCAAGCGCGGGTGTATGAGGCCAAGGAAGGGAAGAAGGTGCAGGGAAGGCCTCGTCCCTATGCACCCAGGAAGGACCAGATCAGGGGGCGTTCAAGGGAGAACAACGCACCCCCTAGGTATGATTTCATGGTGGAGTTGGCGGAGCTAATCGCCATCCCTGCCATGGCTGCAAGACTCCGAGTACCAAAGAAAACCGACAAGGTGCTTGAAGGGAGGAAGGATGAGTGGTGTGAATTCCATCAGGCTTATGGACACACACTCCACACCTGCCTGTCATTGGGGCATCAACTTGTTGAGTTAGTGAAGACAGGATTCCTGACCGGTTACCTGCGGGAGGTGCAAGGTGATCGCACTTCAGGGTCTCAGACAGGTGATCAGCAACACGAAATCCCTGTGCATGGGGACGTGAGGTGATGGAGGATGCAATGCTAGGGGGCTCCCAGGTAGCTCAGGTGGAAGCTGAAGCAGAGGGCATGATCGGTCTTCGTAAGTCAGGCCTCGCCAGGGCGGTCATCGGCTGGAGACTCTGGATGGAACGCTACACACTTGAATTTCTACTTCAGTTAAGTTGTAAAATAGATTCCTTCTTGCGCTGTACACACACTCATTACATATATACTATAAACAGTTGAGCAGATCAGGGGGCACTCTTTTTAACGAGGCCACCCAATAAAAAAGATTTCAGTATATCAAGTGTGCAAGTGTTTCCCAGTCTAAAGTTCTTCTCACCCCAAGAGTGGGAAAGGGACAGAATAACCCGATTCGCGTGAGGTCGATGACATTGGAGCAGGCAAGAGGGGTCATCGAGAAACACTCTTCCTCCTCAGTACCAGGTGTCATCGACGGTGATCGGCGTTCAGACCTAAAGGCCGATGACCGACCATGCATGGTCATCGGGGTTTCTTGCTAACACGTGTTAAGCTGGGACCCAGGTTCCCAGCGAGAGCGTTATGCATGCACCTCGCATGATTCCAAACCAGAAGAAGAAGAGCTCCTTGCCAGAGGGTGTGCAGTGAGACCATGCAGGCAGGATGCGCTTGGTGAGTGCGCTTAGACAGCCACACCTGGTGCTCTCCTGGGAGCGTGCACCCACTAAGAGAAAAAGGTCCTCACCTCGACTTTGTACAGCGAGGCTGAGGCGAGATAAGAAAGTCCTCTCCCTCGACTTCTTACAGCGAGGCTGAGGCGCGAAGAGAAGTCCTCACCCTCGACTTCTTACAGCGAGGCTGAGGCGCAAAAAGAAGTCCTCACCCTCGACTTCTTACAGCGAGGCTAAGGCAAGAGAGAAGATCTCACCTTGACTTCTTACAGCGAGGCTGAGGCGAGAGAAGTCCTCACCCTCGACTTCTTACAGCGAGGCTGAGGCGCGAGAAGAAGTCCTCACCCTCGACTTCTTACAGCGAGGCTGAGGCGAGAGAAGAAGTCCTCACCCTCGACTTCTTACAGCGAGGCTGAGGCAAGAGAAAAAGAAGTCCTCACCAAGGACTACTTCTTACAGCGAGGCTGAGGCCAGAGAGAAGACCTCACCTCGACTTCTTACAGCGAGGCTGAGGCGAGAGAAGTCCTCACCCTCGACTTCTTACAGCGAGGCTGAGGTGCGAGAAGAAGTCCTCACCCTCGACTTCTTACAGTGAGGCTGAGGCGAGAAAAGTCCTCGCCCTCGACTTCTTACAGCGAGGCTAAGGCCAGAGAGAAGTCCTCACCCTCGACTTCTTACAGCGAGGCTGAGGCGAGAAAAGTCCTCGCCCTCGACTTCTTACAGCGAGGCTGAGGCCAGAGAAGAAGTCCTCACCCTCGACTTCTTACAGCAAGGTTGAGGCCAGAGAAGAAGTCCTCACCCTCGACTTCTTACAGCGAGGCTGAGGTAAGAGAAAAAGAAGTCCTCACCCTCGACTTCTTACAGCGAGGCTGAGGCCAGAGAGAAGACCTCACCTCGACTTCTTACAGCGAGGCTGAGGCGAGAGAAGTCCTCACCCTCGACTTCTGACAGCAAGGCTGAGGCGCGAGAAGAAGACCTCACCCTCGACTTCTTAGAGTGAGGCTGAGGCGAGAGGAGAAGTCCTCACCCTCGACTTCTTACAGCGAGGCTGAGGCGAGAGAAGAAGTCCTCACCCTCTACTTCTTACAGCGAGGCTGAGGCCAGAGAAAAAATACCTAACCCTCAACTTCTTACAGCGAGGCTGAGGCGAGAGAGAAAGACCTCACCCTCGACTTCTTACAGCGAGGCTGAGGCCAGAGAAAAAGACCTCACCCTCGACTTCTTACAGCGAGGCTGAGGCGAGAAAGAATAGTACTGTCCACCTCAGTATGGCACTCGAGGTCGACCCACCCAATAAAAAAGATTTCAGTATATCAAGTGTGCAAGTGTTTCCCAGTCTAAAGTTCTTCTCACCCCAAGAGTGGGAAAGGGACAGAATAACCCGATTCGCGTGAGGTCGATGACATTGGAGCAGGCAAGAGGGGTCATCAAGAAACACTCTTCCTCCCCACAACAAGGCATCATCTTTAGTGTAGCATCCCGCCAAATCCTTTTCATATTTATATAATAAAATAAAGATAAAACAATAATATCGAAGTGAACATAATTATATATATGTAATGAAATTTCTCCTCACAGGGAGTTTAATACATATCCAGTCAGTTTCCAAAACTTAAACAAAATACAGCAAAATAGAAAAATAGGCGATCTCCTAACAGAAACAGAAAACAGGCGATCTCCTAACAGAAACCGAAAACAAGCGATCTCCTAACAGAAACAGAAAACAGGTGATCTCCTTCCGGCGACCACTCACTGAGGAGCCCTACTTCCTACAACATCAACTGCTCCCGTGTAAATTATACACGATCATCACAGGTTTAAGAAAACATCCACAAAACAAAAACGCAGGGAAAGCTAGATATTTTAAAGAGAATTTAGATATGAAACTTTAACATCAAGATAAAACAAGTTTAAGACACCCACGTAAAAACCATCAACTTTCTCATTCCCTTCACATGACCATCAAGTAATCACATATTTCACAATTTCCTCAAGAGTCGTTCAATTCACATAATCCATCAAGTGTCTATCAATTTCAATGTTTCTCATTTCTCACGTCAGACTTCCACTGACTCATCACACAAGACACTTGACACTACTTCCGGAAGACACGTGCGTTGAGCTTAGCATCCAGAGACCTGCACCTGTCATACTTCATTGCTGTAATGTTCCCACAGCCATGCGCATCAACATAATCTCGATCTCAATCTCAATATCCTCACTCTCACAGTATGACAGGGTTAATCCAAGTCAGTTATCTTTCAAATGACTTACCCATACATATGGACCTCTTTCGACTCTCACCAACTGAATGACTTCATCTATGTGACTCCATCATATCAGCAGAGTCAGGATCGTCTCATTCACAGGATACTCACCGATCAATACACCTCATAACCAATCTCAACACGGTATTTCCTTTCCTGAAAATACTATGTCTTGATCCCACATTCACAACATTCAACACATCATATAACACTTAAATGAATGATTCCAATCACAGCAACAATCATTCCAAGGTTCAGATTTTCGAATATCACATGCATTTCAAATTTCAATCTCAAACAAGTTCAAAGCGACACTAAAAAAGGGGATTTCGAAAACAACGTTAAAACCGGCGATCACGTCGCCCCACACATAAAAACAGAGCATCATGAAAAAGAATATGAAACCGGTGACCACGTTGCCCTCACTTCAAAACTTACTCGCCTAAAGTTTTTATAAACGAAAATGCTAGCTTCCCTTACCTGAACTTGCGCAAAAACACCCAGAGCTCCAAAACCCACCGAAGCTTAAAGATGCCTTAACTCTGTTTTAGCGTCCGGTCTGGAGAACTTGCAGAGAACCTCCCAAGTGTGCAAGGGCAGTCGTCGCTCGTCGTACTGGTGCTTGAGGATGCCTGAATCGCAGCGCGAAGGAGAGAAAAGAGAAGGATGAAGGTAAACTCACTCTTTCACTCTTGAACCACTGCAACGTTCTTTTCCTCTCAGAAGTGGGTTCTTGAATCTAAACCAACCTGTCCACAATTTCCGCTGCGACCACCACTCTGCAGGAAAGCTTGTGTGCACACTTCTTTGAACAGTACGGCCACGTGTGTCTCTGCGCATACCAACTCTCTGATGCCACTATTCTGAAACACCCTTTTTATCTACGTGTCGCGCGTGCAGGACGTCTCATGCTGGGAGCCTGGGTCCCACCTTATCTGTGTGAAACACGACATCGCGCGATAACCTTCCACCGATGACTCATCCTGGCAGACGACCGATGTCTCTCTCTGGAAGACGACCGATGTCTCTCTCTGGAAGACGACCGATGTCTATCCCTGGCGACGCCCGCACGTCTCGCGCCCTGGCGATGCCCGCATGTCTCTCGCCCTGGCGATGCCCGCATGTCTCTCGTCCTGGCGATGCCCGCATGCCTCGCGCCCTGGCGATGCCCGCATGTCTCTCGCCCTGGCGATGCCCGCTTGTCTCGCGCCCTGGCGATGCCCGCATGTCTCGCGCCCTGGCGATGCCCGCACGTCTCGCGCCCTCGCGATGCCCGCACGTCTCGCGCCATGGCGATGCCCGCACGTCTCGCGCCCTTGCGATGCCCGCACGTCTCGCGCCCTGGCGATGCCCGCACGTCTCGCGCCCTGGCGATGCCCGCACGTCTCGCGCCCTGGCGATGCCCGCACGTCTCGCGCCCTGGCGATGCCCGCACGTCTCGCGCCCTGGCGATGCCCGCACGTCTCGCGCCCTGGCGATGCCCGCACGTCTCGCGCCCTGGCGATGCCCGCACGTCTCGCGCCCTGGCGATGCCCGCACGTCTCGCGCCCTGGTGATGCCCGCATGTCTCTCGCCCTGGCGATGCCCGATGCTCGCATGTCTCTCGCCCTGGCGATGCTCGATGCCCGCACGTCTCGCGCCCTGGCGATGTCTGCACGTCTCGCGCCCTGGCGATGCCCGCACGTCTCGCGCCCTGGCGATGCCCGCACGTCTCGCGCCCTGGCGATGCCCGCACGTCTCGCGCCCTGGCGATGCCCGCACGTCTCGCGCCCTGGCGATGCCCGCACGTCTCGCGCCCTGGCGATGCCCGCACGTCTCTCGCCCTGGCGATGCCCGCATGTCTCTCGTTCTGGCGATGCCCGCATGCCTCGCGCCCTGGCCATGTCCGCACGTCTCTCGCCCTGGCGATGCCCGCACGTCTCGCGCCCTGGCGATGTCCGCAAGTCTCGCGCCCTGGCGATGCCCGCACGTCTCGCGCCCTGGCGATGCCCGCACGTCTCGCGCCCTGGCGATGCCCGCACGTCTCGCGCCCTGGCGATGCCCGCACGTCTCGCGCCCTCGCGATGCCCGCACGTCTCGCGCCCTGGCGATGCCCGCACGTCTCTCGCCCTGGCGATGCCCGCATGTCTCTCGTTCTGGCGAGGCCCGCATGCCTCGCGCCCTGGCAATGTCCGCACGTCTCTCGCCCTGGCGATGCCCGCACGTCTCGCGCCCTGGCGATGCCCGCGCGTCTCGCGCCCTGGCGATGCCCGCACGTCTCTCGCCCTGGCGATGCCCGCACGTCTCGCGCCCTGGCGATGCCCGCACGTCTCGCGCCCTGGCGATGCCCGCACGTCTCGCGCCCTGGCGATGCCCGACGACACATCACCACGCCTTGCTGAAATTTCTTCATCCCACTATGTTACGTCCAAGGTATCATCTCCACATGACTTGGTGACGTCGGTAGTTTCACATTTCCAAGAGTAGATCAGCACTACTCCTCGTGCACCCATGCATGCAACACTAAGGACGATTTCTTATGCTCAAGCATGGAGCTTTGCATGCACAGCGTATCTAAGGCTTAACCCACACCTTGATACGCGTGGATTTTGGAACTCACTATGGTTGATCCAGCATCTTGACCACATACTAAGTGCACTTTTGGCGATCATGTGCACCATAAGCGATTGGCGATTATGTACCAGAGAAGTCGGAGGTCGCCTCCGCCTTCAACAACGGCGATCTCATAGACTTCTAAGCTACACTTTCCTTCCTTTATATTTTAAATAAAAACATACTTAGAATTCACTTAAAATATATTACTTTCATTCCAATAAAATTTTCTAGGTCCTTACATTTAGCGCTCAGGCCCTCTATGCACTTAGCGCTGGATTGACAAAGAAGTAAAGCAAAGCCAGAAGCGCGATGACTGATCGGTGGTGCACTAACATGCTAGTCGGTGGTCGGTGGTAAAAGCTTTGAGTAAGAAAGCTTTTCCAGGAAAGTTCTTGTGCAATAAGCCGAAGCATTTAGGCCCCGTTAAGTCGGTCATCCAGCATGAAGTTATGCATAAAGACTGTTAAAGAGAATGCTAAGGTAAAAGTTAGTCGCGATCAAGTCAGAAACCAAGTTTGAAGAGTTACAGTGAGATCACGCTAAAGCCAAAGCTAGATTAACAGTTAGTCACATGCAGAGAGTTAAAGATGGAGAGAGACAAATAGCTGAAGCAAATAGATTTCATTCATATTGAAGTCAACACAGAGAGCCTTTACAGCTAAAAGGTTTATACATAAGTCATGCGGCAGAAAAAAAAATTACAGAAAAAAAGAAGTTGCAAGGGGAGAAGCTCAAGGAGGAGGAATGATCTTGCCATCGACCACTTAGTCTCTTCGCTGAGAACGAGTTCAATCCTCGAGACTGGGGGGCTTGTGATCTGGTCGATCATCGATAGTCGATGACGTCAGGAGCAGATGACCACGTGGACCATCCACAGGGTGACACGTGGTAGAAGATAGCAGGTGAATCAGAGAGGAGATCACTCAGAATGGTGATCGGTGGTCAGTTGCTAAAGTGACCACCACCAGCAGATCAGTGCCTAGATGAGCGCCTGACAGTAGTGCGTGAGAAGTAATGAAGCATCAGGGAGAACGGTGATTAACACCTCTTTGTCGAGAAATAAGTCCTCAATTCGAGCAGAGAGCTCACCAATGAAGTCCTTAGAGGGTTAAGAGATGTGGGCGATGACAAGGTGGTGAGATGTCCCTTCAGCGCGCTACTCGTATTGATGGCATTTTCATGTGTTCTTCTTGAATCAAAGTAGAAATAGATGGAGCGGAAGCAATGGATGAGTGAAACAAGACCCTCCTAGGAGTTGTGTTGGTCTTGAAGGTGCATGATGAGTATGGGTTGAGTGGTTCGGCCAGCTCAAGGGAGAAGGTGAAAGGGTTGAAGTTTATAGCCTAGATTTCTAGGAGGAGTAAAGCTTGTGCACAAAAATGGCAGCATAACATTACTCAAATAAACTTGAAAATACATGAGGTAGGCCTCCTTATTTATAGATTTAGGAGCCTTGGTGAGCAAGCTTAAAGGGTAGGGATGGAAATACAAAAAGTGGGGGCTGCCTAGGGTATTGACTTTAGTCAAACCACACCATCATCCTAATATTCTAGAAGATAGGTCAAAAATGCAACATTTGATAGTACACCCCTCCCTCTTTTGCTAAAGGCACCTATTTGCTAGCACACCCCTCCTTCTATTGCTAAGGGCACCTTTTTGATAGCACACCCCTAAGTTAGCAAGTTTTGCTTTCTACACTACACTAATCTACCAAGCTACCCCTAATGGGCCTCCAAGTAGCATGTACAAGGTCTTCTCCCTCCCATCCGTGGCTTCTTCTATGTGTGCTTGGATATGTTTAGCCATGGATCTTGTGAGAGGTCCTAGACGGTCTAGCTCCATGGATAGCCTCCCTCCTTCACGTCCTAGACGCTCACTTCTGGGAGCTAGACGCTCCTCTTGGTCTAGACGCTCACTTCTTGGAGCTAGACGCTCCTCTTGGTCTAGACGGTCTTCTTGGTTTGGGCCTTGGCTTCCTTGGTTAGATGTGCTTGGCCCTCCTCCATCACGTATCCTTATGCGCAGAGCCACGTAGGTTGCCCAAGCCGATGACTTAGTCTCTTCGCTGAAACAAGTTAATAGCTTGAGACTGGGGGGCTTGTGTACCGACCAGTCCTCGGACACCGAGAACAGGTAGTAAAGGGAGAACCACGTCAACTAGGTCCCACAGCATGGGCCAAAGCCACGTGGAGTGGACCCCGCAGGCAGCTTGGATTAGAGGGTGATCAGTCATCGGTGTGTCCCCTGAGAGAAGGGTGATCAGTCGTCGGTGTGTCCCCTCAGAGAAGGATGATCAGTCATGGGTATGTTCCCACAGAGAAGGGTGATTAGTCATCAGCATGTTCCCACAGAGAAGGGCGATTAGTCATCAGCGTGACGATCACCAGAAAGGGCTGATATGTCCTCGTCACTCCGCAGGGTGATCAGTCCTCGGCAACAGAGTGTGACGAGGTGACATCGGTCTTGGGTGATTTGAACAGCATAGACAAAACAACTAAGATTGGTTCCCAGTGTGGGCTAATGACCAGTTAAATACCCAGAGGTAGGGAAAGGCCTGAATCACGAAGAGCCTATGTGGGTAGCAGGGAGAGCACAGTTAGGTGCAGAGTCCTGAGGGGTCGAGTACTCATCGGAACTAGGGTTTCCTAGTAAAAGCTACATGCATAGCACGTGAACAGCAAGGGTACTCCCAGAAAAGGTGGCCCCAGAGACTAGGTGCACAAGGAGGCATCCAGGTGGTCACCCTGTTAGAGTTTGCACTCCAGAGAAGGAAACCTTATGTGCTAGATTACCCTAAGATTGGGTGATAGCGGCGCAAGGGTATTCCAGTAAACCCTGAATATGGCTAGCAGCGCAGCGAACCCTAATTAGGGCTAGCGACACAGTAAACCCTAGACTATATAAGGGACAGTAAAATACTTCACAAAGGTACGCAGTTTCTAGACCTAAACACAGAGAAACTCGATACACTTGGTGTTTCTTGCCCTACATTGACTTGAGCGTCGGAGTGCAAACAGCCTCTAGGGCGCCCCCTTTCTCTTTTGCAGGTGCAGATTGCTTCGAAAGAACCAAGCACATATCAACGTGAGGAAGGAGGCGTGTGAGTTTCGTGGAGTCAACTGACAGGCGGGTCAACCGGCAAGAACACTAGTCTTCTTAAAAAGTAGAACATTTTGGGTTCTCTTGAAAATTCAAAAGATAGTAGTATAAATAAATCTTTGTAAATAATCTTGTTTAAATTTGTAAATAATATAGAAATAGCCTTAGGAGTATGCCAAAGAGGAAAACCAAAAGAAACCTCTAAATGTAAGGCATTTTAGGCACTTTCTTTAGGAAAAAGTGGAAAAGTGACTATTCTACTCCTTTCTCTCTTAGGCACTAGAAGGAGCTAGAAGAGTGACTCTTCCCACTCCTTCCCCTTTGTAACATGACCAGCCCTCTCCATTATAAATAGGGGTGCTTGGTACTTTGAATAAAAAAGTTGAAAGTTAGAAGTAAAGTTATCTTGAAATTGAGAGAAAGTGAGTTTGTGAGACTTGTCTCTTCTTCTCCTCCATGTCTTATCTTGTGAGCTTTGGAGACTCTCAAGTGGCGGCACCACCCACTCATCTTGGAAGAAACACCCTCCAAGTGGCATGAATCACATCTCCAAAAGGCTACAACCACATAAGTCATTTCTATTCATCTTCTAAAAATACCCATTTTTGTTCTACTTGCTTGTTTTCAATTCTAATCGGTTCATTCTCTTCCTTGTTATGTCCTCTATCATTTGATGTGTTGTTCTTCCATTTTAATCGGTTCAAAGTTGTTATAGCAACCTGTTTTTAGTTCGGTTTCCATGGGTATTATGTTTCATGTTGTTTTCTTGGATTTCCAATAGTAGGTTGTGTTCTTGTTGTGTTTCTATTGCTAGTTTCAATCCTTGTTGTGTTCTTATTTTAGTTCTTGTTTCCTTGTACTGTCTCTGTATTGTTACTGCACTTTGGTTGCTATTCTTGAATTACCCATTCATATTCCATTGTTATCTTACACTACAAGTTACCAATTCATGTGTTTTTAGTATGAACCTTTGTTTTCTTGAGTAGAAACTCTATTAATTGCTCTTTAGAATTTTGATCCTAATTCTTGAAAGTGTCATGAATATAATGAAACCTATATCAACTCAACCTAAACCAAGAAATGTTCATAAGAGACTCACATCACCCACCTTCCATGATCTAGCTCAGCTGCTCAAAACACCCAAGACCGATATCGCATCGTCGCACTCTGTTGCCGAGGACTCATCACCCCGTTGCGGAATGAGGACACATCGTTCCACTCTGGTGATTGACATGCTGATGACTAGTCAGTCCACTGGTCCATGCTACCCATGGGACCCAACCCACGTGGCTCTGGCTCATGTTGTGGGACCTAGCTGATGTGGCTCACCATTATTAGCTGTTCTCACTGTCCGAGGACTGGTCAGTACACAAACCCCCCAGTCTCAAGCTGTTAACTTGTTCAACGAAGAGACTAAGTCATCGGCTCGGGCGACCTACGTGGCTCTGAGTGAAAGGACATGAACAGTGCACTGAAGGGAGTCTCACCATACTTCCTTAATCTGCGAACACATTGCGGGATCAACGACCAGGGCTTCTTAACGTTTGCGCTCCCTTGCCTACGTTAAACCCCTTAAAAAACCCACGCCTCAACATTGTTCCATCACTTTCACTCAAACTCTCTTGCGATCATCATCTTCTCTCGAACGCTTCTACTCCCCTTTCAACTCTCACAACCCCTTGTCTTCATTTGCTTAAAGGTATGATTTTTACTCCTTCTCCTGCCTTTAGTTTATGATTTTGCTACCCATTTCATGCTATAACTGCTCTGGGCCTGTTTATGATTTCTGCACTTTAGGGTTTCTGTTATTTTTCCCTGTTTGCATTCTTCGTCTTTGAGTCTTTGTCCACTATTTGAAACACACCATCGCTTTCTTCTAAACCTTTGTTTTCCTTCCTCTTGCCTCTCATTTTGTTTTAGATTCGAGATGGCAAGAACAACAACTACTTGCAACCCTCCTCCCACAGTCGACTACAGAGCCCTCTACTCCTGGGGCCCTAAGAAACTCCTTGCTAAGACCTCAAAGCTCACCACCTGTGAAGACCTGAGTAGACATAGGGATGACGAGAACAAGGTCAAGGGGCGCGTTTTTGGTAGGGAATGTGACGGTACGTCTCAATTTGACCATGCACAGAGGGCGAACCAGTGTGCGCTTACGATCGCTCCAACGACAGAAAACCTTTCTTCTTCCTCTAAGCCACCATCTTCAAGCGGGTCAAGGTCCGCTTGCCCTTCACTAGGTTCGAGAGGGCCCTCCTCACAGAGCTTAACGTGGCACCTGCCGAGCTGCACCCCAACAACTTGGCATTCGTGAGGGCCTTCTCCATTCTGTGCAACCACCTAGGGTTTCCTCCTTCCGTGGACGTCTTCCTCCATTTCTTCGAAGCGAAGAGCCTGGGGAAGAGGCTTTGGGTAAGCCTCAACGAGGTGGCGGGGAGAGTCCTCCTGACTCTCTTCCAACAACCCTACAAGGGCTTCAAAGGGAAGTTCTTTAGGGTCTGCTGCAGCTCCTACGACCCCACTCTGCTCGACGGGTTTCCCCTTTATTGGGTGGGGAAACTGAAGTTCAAGAAGCCCCGGGGTCTTGAGGAGCTGGCCCCCTGCAATCGCGACTTGTGTCATCTTCTCTCCTACTGGGGAGTGGTTTTTATTTAACACTGCCTAGCTGATTAGGCATGAGTACGACGCTGAAACCCTCAACATCTACATTGGTACTTGCATTTATTTCTTGTCTTTACCTTCGTTTATGCTAATTCTGTGTGTTGCACTGTATCTCACACTTGTTGTTTGTCGCAGATATGGTGCTTGATGCTGAGAAGAAGAAGAAACTGGCCGATCTGTTGGGTCATCGTATGGCAAGTGGCTCGGGTCCTGCTGGTCCTTCTTCACCAACTGCTGCTGCTCCAGGCCCCATCTCTGACAACAAACAAAAGAGGGTAGTAGCAGTGGTGATCTCTGAGGGCAAGGACACTGACTCAGGCCTCGTATTCAAGAGAGCCAGGGTGGGGGTTGCTGTAGTGACCTCTTCCGCTACCGTATTGCAACTCTCATCCTTCAGGCAGCACCCCCCAAGTGCCTCCTCTCCTCCCGAGCAGCTCCTGGCAATCGGAGGTGGGGGGGAGAATGCTCCCAAAGACGATCAGGCGCCTCCTGCTCCCGAGCTTCCCATCATCCTCAAACATGCCCTTAGACGCCTTCCTGCTAAAGAAACGCTGGAGGCCTTAGATGGGGGTTCACTAAGGGACCGAATGAGTCTAAGCCTTGGTGAATTCCTCGCTACCTCCAGCGTTCTACTGAACCAGGTGGAGGCAGAGGTGGGGCTGAGGGAAGAAGTGGCCCAACTGAAGAAGGAGTTGGCCCTCTAGGTCCAAATGGCTACCAAGCGTGAGACTACTATGAACTAGGAGCTGAGCAGTCTCCGCCAATCAGAGAAGGAGGCCAAGAAACTCCTCTTCGACGAGGGGCAGGAGGCCCTCCAGCTTGAAGCCAAGATCCTTCCCCTCCACAACAAAGTCATCGATCTAGAAAAACAGTTGGAGGGGGCCCAGGTGAAGGTGGCCAAGCTGGAGGAGAGGGCCATAAACCAAGAAGTTCAACTAGGTAAAGTGGAGGAGGAGCTTGCCTAACAAACTGAACTGCTCAAGAAGATAGAGGCAGAGCTGACTGAAGATGTCACTGATGCCTATAGGGAGGGGTTTGGCGATGCCCTTGCTCAGGTTGCCTGCGCGCATCTTGAGATGGACCTCTCACCTTTCTCTATATTAATGCAGGTCATCGACGGACAAATCATCCCCAAATAGATCTCTTGAGCAGTTGTATTAAATAGATGAACTTCTTGTAATCACAATTTTGATTTAATAATATTTGACCTTGTGCATATAACTGTCTTGTGAACAACTTACTTCATTGAGCACTTCATGTTTTCTTTGTGCGACTTGTATCTTCAATACTCGATTGCTATTTGACTACCTTAGCATATTTGGTTAACAACCTCTTCAACATAGAATCGACCCATAGGTAGCACGTTTAACTCTAACTGATAGATGTAGTCACCACTCGAGGGTAAGAGACCCCACTTTAGGTGACCTCTTCTCTCAGAGAAGTGCTCCATCGGTTGTACTGGTGGACTATTTCGCTTTTTCGTCCATTTTGGCATTTTCTCTGAAGGGGGAAAGTGATGAGGACCTAGAAGGGAATACACCTACTGACCAAGCCCAACCTCAGAGGAGGCAGACTAGGAGCATGACACAACACCAAGGGCCAAGTCAGGATGCTCCAACCATTGCCTTAGCTCCCACCATACCTCAGAGGATTACAAGAAGTAGAGCACAAGTTTTGGGTGTTGAGCATCAATTGTTTTCTTTATTTGTAATAGTAGTAAAATAGGAATCCTTAAGTATTAGAGGGGGGTGTACTAGCAAATAGGTGCCTTTAGCAATAGAAGGGGGGGTGTGCTATCAAAAAGGTGCCCTTAGCAATAGAAGGAGGGGTGTGCTAGCAAATAGGTGCCTTTAGCAAAAGAAGGAGGGGTGTACTATCAAATGTTGCATTTTTGACCTATCTTCCAGAAGATTAGGATGATGGTGTGGTTTGATTAAAGTCAATACCCTAGGTAGCCCCACTTTTTGTATTTCCATCCCTACCCTTTAAGATTGCTCACCAAGGCTCCTAAACCTATAAATAAGGAGGCCTACCTCATGTATTTCCAAGTTGAAAATTAGAGTAAAGTTACTATACACAAATTCATGTGTGAATTGTGAGTGAGTGGGCTCCTCCAAAATTGGTCTTATCTTGTGACTTTTGAGAGCTCTCAAGTGGCGGCATCCTTCACTTATTTTGGAGTCATTTCACCATCCAAGTGGCGTGCAACCATTCTCAATTCCATTTCTCATAAGCTTCCTTTTCCTTCATCTTTTCCTTCCATTATCATTCCATCTATTCATAAACATATTCTTATTTTGCTTCATTATATCTATTCGGTCTTTATATGTTGCTCTTGTTTTCCTTATGTAATTCCACACCATATCTTGTCATCATCATCACCTTATAATTGTGTTTTCCTTTTGCCTTTGTGAAATGAACCTTCTCATCTACTTAACCACTTGGTTAAGTTAATGTCCAGTGGGGATTTTCCTTAGGTTCTCACCTTAATCATCCTAAAATCTCAATCCTAATTAAAGTGCCACCATAAAATGCTAAATCATAAAATCAACTCACATCATGTGGTTATCAGAGCTTAGGTTCTTATGGTTAATTTTTTGAGTTGATTTGGCACTTTACATTCAAGCAATTTAAATTCTAGCACCTTTAAATTCAAGTACCTTTAATTTCTTGTCATTTATTTTCTTGCTTTTATTTTCCAGCCCTTTATTTAGTGCAGATTTTTTTTTCCAGCACCTTATATTCATAGCATTTTTTGTTTTGAATATGTTCCTTCTTATACCTTTCTTTGATCTTTCTTTTTACTTTGAGTCTTATGTTCATTAGTGTTCTAGGTGTCCTTGTTTTTGCTTCTACTTACTTGCTTTTAATTTTGAAAGTTTGCAAAGTCTTTAGATATTTGTTTTAGTAGAGGTTGATTTAGAGTTTCAAACATATGATTTCAAGTGTTCAATTATATTGAATCCACCACAAAACTTTTTGTGCAAATGGAATGTTCTTCAAAATTGTCATGATGCCATCTATGGATCTTTCTTTCCATAATTCAATTTAAGTATTAAAAAAAAAAAAGCAAAACAATACCAAAAACAGTATAAAACAGATTGGTACTGCACCTATACCTCTCATTTGCACATTAAATTCACCTTCAAATTTGGATTCAACTTGATTGGCAAATTGTTATCTACTTTGTGGAATTTTTGATCCATTTGCTTTTACAAATTCTAGAGCAACATCTTCTTTCTTGACTAAAAGTTTGGTGAGTTTCTTTGAGTCTTCTTTTGTGCTTTTCTTGATTGTCTTTTATTCTCAAGTTTTGTCATATCTCTCTTTCCATCTTTGGTTTAACTTTTCTTGTTTAAGTTTTTCTTGCTTGTCTTCTTGTTTCCTTCAAGTTTTGTTTCGGTTTCATCTTGCTTGAGTGATTGAAGCTTTATCCTTTTTCATTTGAGGGTTTTCATCAATCAAGAAAGACCTTTGAGGAGTGGGAAAATTTCTTGAGTGCATTGAGTGTTTCTCCTCCAAACCGCAAGCTTCAGCTTGTTTTTCCACTAACTTTTCCACACCATAACTTGTCATCATTATCACCTTATAATTGTGTTTTCCTTTTGCCTTTGTGAAATGAACCTTCACATCTACTTAACCACTTGGTTAAGTTAATGTCCAGTGGGGATTTTCCTTAGGTTCTCACCATAATCATCCTAATTAAAGTGCCACCATAAAATGCTAAATCATAAAATCAACTCACATCAGAAAGGGTCCCTTTGACTCCCTTTCGACCTCGAGACCTCTAACCCAATTGGACAACTCTTCACTGACTTCTCCTCACACTTTGCAGGAGAGGATTTAACTAATGAACCACCTCGTTCAACCTTGGTGCTCCCTGTGAACCCCTCTCGGCCACCTCGAGATGTCTAATGCACAAACTACTTCTGAACTGACCTCTCCTTGCTCAAAGCAAGGGAGGATTTACCTGGCGTGAGTTGTTCTTTGTATTTTCCCTCGAAAGGGGAGGCGTTCTTCTGCGAATCTTTCTTCCCCACTTTCGATACTTCTAACAGAAGCAATGGGTTTTAACTGACCTCTCATCGTCCATAGACAAGGGAGGATTTCACTGGTGAACTCTGCTATCCAACTTGGTTGTTCTCACTCGAGGGAAAGGTGTTCCTTGCAAACCCTCCCTTTACCTCCTTGAGACTTCTAACACCGATTTGTATTTACTTGACCTCTCCTCGCTCAAGGCAAGGGAGGATTTAACTGGTATGAGTCGTCCTTAGCGTTCTCACTCAAAAGGGGAGGCGTTCTCTGTGAACTTTCCCTTCCCGCTTTTGAGACTTCTAACCCAAGCCGACTTCTCTTAACTAACCTCTCAGCGCCCGCAGGCAAGGGAGGTTTTAACTGGCAAACCCTTCTGTTCAACTTGGGTGTGGTCACTCAAAGGGAAGGTGTTCTATGCGAACCTGCCTTCCCACTTTTGAGACCTCTAACCCCAAGTGACAGGTTCTTGACTGACCTCTCATTGCCCACAGGCACTGGAGGATTTAACTGGCGAACCCTTCTACTCAACTTGGGTGTTCTCACTCGAAGGGAAGATGTTCTATGGGAACTTGCCTTCCCACTTTTGAGACCTCTAACACCAAGTGACAGGTTCTTCATGAAATAAAACTTAAGGTGAGTTGTGTAAGGACCTGTAAAATTAAATTGGAATAAAAGGGTATATTTTAAATGAATTCTAAGTATGTTTTATTTAAAATAAAAAGGAAGGAAAGTGTAGCTTAGAAGACTACAAGAGTTCCTTGTTAACACATAATCGCCGGTCGCCTAGACTACACGTGATCGCCAGGGCGCGAGGCATCGGGGGGTTAGTCTTCGCGCGAGAGGACATCGGTGGATAATCTTCGCGCGAGAGGACATCGGTGGATAGTCTTCGCGCGAGAGGTCATCGGTGGATAGCCTTCGCGCGAGAGGTCATCGGTGGATAGTCTTCGCGCCAGTGGTCATCGGTGAAAGGTTATCGCGCGATGTCGAGTTTCACACAGATAAAGTGGGACCCAGACTCCCAGCATGAAACGTCCTACACGCGCGCCACGTAGACAAAAGGGGTGGTTCAGAATAGTGACCTCAGAGTGTTAGCCTGCGCAGAGGCACGCGTAGTTGTACTGTTCAGGGAAGCGTACACGCAAACTCCCCTGCAGAGTGGGTGGTGGCAGCGGCTTTTGTGGGCAAGTTGGTTTAAGATTCAAAAACCCACTTCTGAGAAAAGAAACCTTGCAGTGGTTCAAGAGCAAAAGAGTGAGTTTACCTCCATTCTTCTCCTTTTCTCTCCTTCGCGCTGCGATTCTGGCACCTTCACACAAGAGTACGACGAGCGGCAGCCACCATTAGAGCACCTGGGAAGTTCTCTGCAAGTCCTTCAAACCAGACGCAAAAACAGAGCCAAGGCGTTCTTTAGGCTTCGTTGGATTTCGGAGCTCCTGGTGTTTGCGCAAGTCCAGGTAAGGGAAGCTAGCCTTCATTTTCAATACAAGTCGTAGTTTAGCTATTTCGGAAGTGAGGGCGACGAGGTCGCCGGTTTCGTTTTCATCTTCGTGAATGCTCTGTTCTATGTGTTTTGAGCGACGTGGTCGCCGGTTTTTAAATACAAACTTCGAGATACCCTGTTTTTGAACCAGGTCGCCGGTTTGGGCGATGTTTGCGAACTCCCTGTTTTTGGTGTTACTTTGAACTGTTGAAGCTTAAATGTGATCTTCGAAAATCTGAATCTTTGAAACGAATGTTGCCGTGACTTGAATCATTTATTTAAGTGGTATGATGTCTTGGGTGTTGTGAATGTGGGATCGAGGCATAGTATTTTCAGGAAAGAAAATACCGTGTAAGATCGTGTAGGATGTGCATTGATCGGTGATTCCTAAGGGGATATCCTGACTCTGCTGAGGTAATGGAATCACATAGAGGAAGTTACTCAGTTGGTGAGAGTCGAAGGAGGTTCATATGAATGGGTGACTCGTGTGAAAAAGAACGAGCTCGGCCTGTTCTATGGATTAACCCTGTCATACTGTGAGAATGATGAACTTGAGATCGAAATTTGTGTTGATGCGCATAGCTGGGAAACATTACAGCTGTTTAGTATGACAGGTGCAGATCTCTGAGTCTAATCAATGCATGAGTCTTCCGGAAGTAGTGTCAAGTGTCTTGTGTGCTGAGTCAGTGGTGGTCTGACATGTGAAATGAGGAACTTGAAATTGATAGACACTTGATGCAGTTTGTGAAATAGAATGACTCTTGAAAATATTGTGAAATGTGTGATTTCTGGGCGATCAAGTGAAGGGTATGAGAAACTTGATAGCGATACGTGAATATCTTGAAATTGTTTACCTTGATTTTAATTTAATTATCCTTATTTAAACTCTCCTTAAAATATCTAGCTTACCCTGCGTGTTCTGCTCGTTGGCTGTTTTTCTCTTAAAACTGTGATGATCGTGTATAACTTACACGGGAGCAGATGATCTTCCAGGAAGCAGAGCTCCCTAGTGAGTGGTCGCCGAGGAAGAGATCGCCGGTTTCTATCTCTTGGTGGTGATCGCCGGTTTTATGTCCTGCTAGCAGATCGCCTGTTTTGGGGCCTTCTGTTACCAGATCGCCGGTTCATGTATGGAGACCGCCGGTCTTGTTGTATTTGATTGAATTTCGTTAAATTTTGAAAACATTTGACTGGTTATGTATTAAACTCCCTAAGAGGAGCAACTTCATTACTTATATATATATATTATCATGTACTCTTCAATATTATTTGTGTACCTTTATTTTCATTATACATGTATGTATGGTTTTATTTTGGCGGGATGTTACAAGTTGCATTCCATGTACAAGGAATCGACCCACCCTTTAAAGTCTCGAGTCTGTACACCCATTTCCAAGGGCCTCTGTCACTCTGAATGGACCAGTCCACTTGGGAGACAACTTGTTCTCCATCTGGTAGGGATGGGCTTTCCGCATCACCAAGTCAGCGACCTGGAACTGCCGAGCTCTCAACTTGGAACTGTGCTTAAGTTCCACCCTTCTCGTTAATGCTACAACTTTGATTCCCTCTTCTTCCCTTACTTCATCCAGGAGGTCCAGGTTCACCTTCCTTTCTTCGTTGGATTCTTCAGCCACAAAATTCTGAAAGTGTGGCGAGCTCTCCTTGATCTCTACAGGGATCATAGCATCTGAACCATACACCAAGTTGAAGGGTGTCTCTTTGGTGGTGGACTGAGGAGTAGTGTAGTAGGCCCACACAATTCTGGGAACCTCCTCTGCCCAAGTTGGCCTTCTCCAGCCTTCTCTTTAGCCCTTTGAGCAGGACTCGGTTGGCTGACTCGACATGCCCATTAGTCTGAGGGTGCTCGATTGAGGCAAGCACTTGTTTGATTCCTAACTCCGTACATAGCTTCCCCAACTGTTGGCTGGCAAACTGAGTGCCATTATCAAACACCAAGTGCTTGGGTACGCCAAAACGAAATACTATGTTCTTCCACACGAAATGTTGGATCTTATGGGTTGTGATTTATGCTATTGGCTTAGCCTCTATCCACTTCGTGAAATATTCTATGCCAACCACGAGGTACTTCATCTGTCGCACAGCCAAAGGGAAAGGCCCCAGAATGTCGATCCCCTATGTGTGGAATGACCAAGGGCTATATATCGACCTGAGCTCTTCTGATGGCGCCTTGTGCCAATCAGCGTGTAGTTGACACTGCTTGCACTGTTGTATGTACTTCGTGCAGTCTTCCCTCATGGTTGGCCAATAGTGCCCTGTGCGAATGGCCTTGGATGCTAGAGCATGACCACCAATATGGCTTCCGCATATTTCTTCATGGAGCTCCGCCATTATTCATGTGCACTGCTCACCATGTACACACACCAGGATGGGGTGGGTAAACCCATGCCTGTACAACTCCCCATCAGTGAGTGTGTACTTGGTCGAGTTCTTCTTTATTTTTATCGCTTCCATTGGCTCCATTGGGAGAATCCCATCAGCCGGGTAGCACTTATAAGGCGTCATCCACATTTCTCCTCTCTGCACCAGGCAGATCTGCAGTGATTCTTCCCCTAATGCTCGATACGTATTGACCCTTGGCGTCTTCAAGGTTTCATGAGTCAACGACCGATGACTCCGCTTCCCACCATCTGGCTTACTAATCTGATGGACTCCTACCAAATTGTCAGCAGTGCAGGTGGGAGGTGTCCTCAGGGTCTCCTGGATGACCGTCCTCTGTCTGCCCCCCTTGCCCGAGCTGGCGAGTTTTGCTAACAAGTCGGCTCGGACATTCTGCTCTCTAAGGACATGCACAAACTCAAATGCTGCAAATGATTTTTGTAACACCTGGACGTATTCTAGGTAGGAAGTCATTTGAGGGTCTTTGGCCTGGTACTCCCCCACTACTTGGCCTATGACCAATAGGGAGTCACTTTTTGCCAGGAGACTCTACGCACCCTTCTTTTTGGCCAACAACATCCTAGCGGTTAGGGCCTCGTACTCTGTCTGGTTGTTGCTGGCCTTGAGAGCGAACTGTAGGGCCTGCTCAATCAATAGCCCCTTTGGTCCTTCCAAGATCATGCCAGCTCCGCTGCCTTGCTGGTTAGAAGACCCATTTACTAATCTACTGAGAGCACCCATCTGAAGTCAGACTCTTCGTGGTGGGTTTCTGCCGAGGATAGTTCAGCTACAAAATCAGCATATACTTGACCCTTGATAGGGCCTCTGGGCTCGTACTATATGTCGAACTCTGACAATTCTACAGCTCAGTGTACCATCCTTCCCGCTACATCTGGCTTCTGCAAGACCTTACGAATGGGTAGGTCTGTCATCACCACCACTGTGAAACTTTGGAAGTAATGGCAAAGCCTCCTCGCCAAGAACACCACTGCCAGTGCTGCCTTCTCTAGGGCTTGGTACCTCACCTCAGGCCCTTGCAGTACTTTGCTAACAAAGTAGATTGGCTTCTGAACTTGGTCCTACTCCTGCACAAGAACTGAACTCACCACCCTCTTAGTTACTGCAAAATACAGGCGCAGCAGGGTGCCGAGCTGTGGTTTACACAACACTGGTGGGCTGGCCAGGTATTCCTTTAGCTTGAGGAACGCTTCCTCACATTCCTTGGTCCACAAGAACCTACTGTTCCTCCTCAAGCACTAAAAATAGGGGTGGCCTTTATCTCCCCCAACCTATACGAATCTGGACAGAGCGGTCATTCGCCCTGTTAACTGCTGAACCTCCTTCACTGACGTCGGGCTTCTCATTGCAAGGATTGCAGCATACTTATCAAGATTCGCCTCTATCCCACGCTCGGTGTGTAAGAAGCCTAAAACCTTGCCTGCTTCCACCCCAAAAACACACTTCTCTGGGTTCAGCTTCAACCTGTAGTTAGCTATTGTGTTGAGTAGCTCTTCCAAGTCAGGGATGTGCTGATCCTTCACCTGCAAGGTCACCACCATGTCATCTACATAGGCTTGCACGTTGCGTACTATCATAGGTGCGAGCACTTTGTCCATCAGGCTCTAGTAGTTGGCATCTGCATTCTTCAACCCAAAGGGCATGACTTGTAACAATAGCAAGACAACTATGTCATGAACGCTATCTTGCACTGATCCATGGGATGCATCTTGATCTGGTTGTAGCCAGAAAAGGCATCCAGGAAGCTGAGCAGCTTGCAGCCTAAGGCACCGTCCACCAAGGCATCAATACTTGGCAAGGGATAGAAGTCCTTTGGGCACGCCTTGTTGAGGTCATTGAAGTCTACGCACATCCTCCACTTCCCATTAGCTTTCTTCACTAGCACCACATTCGCCAGCCACTCTGGATATTGGATCTCTCAGATGTGACAAGCCCTCAACAACTTGTGCGTCTCCTCCTTGATGACCTGTCTCCTCTCTTCATTGAACTTCCTCCTTCTCTGACGGACAGGTCTAACCTGGGGATCCATAGCAAGGCAATTGATGGCCTTCACATGTTGAGCTCTCCTTGGATGTTGAAGATGGTGCGAAAGCAATGGTTGAAATAAGCAAGACCCTCCTAGGAGTGATGGTGATCTTGAAGATGCATGAAGTGTATGAAAATGAGAGAGGTTTGGCCAGCTATCTTTGGTGGTGAAGGAGTGAAGATTAAAACCATAAATCAAGAGATTTAGGCAAGGGAGTAAGTATGGCACAAATTTGGCAGCATAACTTTACTCAAATTAATCTTGTTAATACATGAGGTAGGCCTCCTTATTTATAGATTTAGGAGCCTTGGTGAGCAAGCTTAAAGGGTAGGGATGGAAATACAAAAAGTGGGGCTGCCTAGGGTATTGACTTTAGTCAAACCACACCATCATCCTAATATTCTAGAAGATAGGTAAAAAATGCAACATTTGATAGTACACCCCTCCTTCTTTTGCTAAAGGCACCTATTTGCTAGCACACCCCTCCTTCTATTGCTAAGGGCACCTTTTTTATAGCACACCCCTAAGTGAGCAAGTTTTGCTTTCTACACTACACTAATCTACTAAGCTACCCCTAATGGGCCTCCAAGTAGCATGTACAAGGTCTTCTCCCTCCCATTCGTGGCTTGACTCATTTGGGCGTGAATGTGCTTGGCCATGGACCTTGTGTTGGGCCTGAACTTGGGTTGGAGCTTGGGCCTCTTCCATCAGCAATGACACAGGAAATTGGGGTTGATGCTAGGCATGTCTGAGGCGGACCATGCGAAGGCATCCAGGTGTCGCTCTATGACTCCTGCAATCTGGTCCTGCGCGTCTTGGCATAAGGATTTGCCAAGCTTGAACACCTTACCTCCAATCTCCCTCTCCAGGATGTCTTCAGCTAGCTCAGATCGTCTCTCTTGGGCTACCTTTGCTCGTGTGACCCCTTCTCCTCCTCTAGGCTGGTCAATAATGGTGTACACCCCACCTGGTGGTTGGGTGGTCACGGTGCACACCCCTCTCTTTGTCTTGAGGCTACTCTCGTAACACTTCTTAGCCTCCTTCTGATCTGACCTGATGGTGATCACTGCTCCTTCCATAGAAGGCAGCTTCATATGCCTCGTCGATGCCACTGCCCCTAACCTGTTCAGGGCTGGTCTGCCCAATAATATATTGTAAGCTGAGGGGGCATTTACGACAAGGTACCTGATGTTCTCTGTACGGGAAGCCACTCCATCTATGAAGGTGGTCCTCAGCTTTATGTGCTCCCGCACTTCGACCTGGTCTCCAACAAATCCATATAAGCAACCAGTGTAGGTCTTAACTGGTCTGGAGACAACTGCAACTTGTTGAAGGTCGACCAGAACATCACATCGACAGAGCTTCCTTGATCCACAAGCACCCGATGCACCTTCCTTCCCACTGTTACCACTAATATCACCACTGGATCGTTGTCATAAGGGACAATGTCCTGGCGATCAACGTCTGGGAAGTGGTCTTCCTCGTACGCCTCCACCGCCATCAATATATATCATCTTTGGTCATCCTTAAGTGGTCTTGACTTGCATCACATCGTCTCTTCCATTTTTCCATTCCTCTTATGTCTTTAGTTTCCCTTTGTTCTTTAATCTTGTTCTCGATTTTGGAGACTCCTTTGTGAGTTGGAAGCTTCATTTGGAATGGCTTGTACACCATTGATGCATTCCTTTTCTCCTTCCTAAATTTTAGGTTTTGGCTTGCATTCATAATCACCTTATACATGTCTTTTCCTTTTGCCTTTGTGAAATGAACCTTCACATCTACTTAACCACTTGGTTAAGTTAATGTCCAGTGGGGATTTTCCTTAGGTTCTCACCATACTTGTCTCATAGAATCCAATCCTAAGTAAAATGTCACCATAAAAATGAACAATCATAAAACAACTCACATCACCTTGGTTATTCAAATTGTTCATAAATAACACAGTACATTAACTGAAATAAAATTTGAGATTGGCCCCATTCCACGTGTGGGGTACGGGTCCTCCCTCCAAAGTCTCGGGCCTATAAGCTTTGTTTCTGAGTGCCTCTACCACACGGAATGGGCCAATCCACTTGGTAGACAACTTATTATCCAACTGATAGGGTGAGCCTTTCGCATTACCAGGTTGGGGACCTGGAAATGTCGAGGTCTCAGTTTGGACTTTTGCTTTTGCTCCACCCTCCTCTTCAAAGCTTCAGCTTTGATGCACGCTTGCTCTTGTACCTCGTTGAGCAGGTCTAAGTTCACCTTCCTTCCTTCGTTAGACTCCTCTACCACAAAGTTTTGGAATCATGGTGAACTCTCCTGGATTTCTACAGGAATCATAGCATCTGATCCATACACCAAACTGAAAGGCGTTTCCTTCGTGGTGGATTGCGGAGTGGTGTGGTAGGCCCACAAGATTCAAGGAACCTCGTCTGCCCAGGTCTCTTTATCTTTCTCCAACCTCCTCTTTCATCCTCTGAGCAAAACTCTATTGGCAAACTCGACCTACCCATTTGTCTGAGGATGCTCTACCGAGGCAAACACCTGTTTAATGCCGAGCTCTATGCATAGCTTGGCTAGTTGTTGACTTGCAAACTGGGTGCCATTTTCAGACACCAAATGTTTTGGGATCCCAAAATGACAAACAACGTTTTTCCACACAAAGTGATGAACCTTGTGGGCAATTATCTGCGCAACCGGCTCAACCTCTATCCACTTGGTGAAGTACTCAATGGCCACCACCAGGTACTCCATTTGACGAATTACTAGTGGGAACGGGCCTAAAATATCTATTCCCCATGTGTGGAAAGGCCTGGGGATGTGAACTGATCGCAACTCCTCTGGGGGTGCAAGATGCCAATTGGCGTGCTTTAGGCATTGTTTGCATCGTTGTGCATACTTCATGCAGTCTTCCCTCATGGTTGGCCAATAATACTGATGAAAATCCATCCAGCCTCGAAACATTTGGCTAAGAATATTGGAAGCAGAAAAAGGAGTTCAGGAGACTCTCATCTTAGGAAGAATTAATTGTTGTCTGCTCTTCCATTTTTTAGCTATTTTTATGAACATTGTACAAAGTAGTATAGGTTTTATTTTGGGCTTGTATTTGGGCCATTTTCTTAGGCCATATTTTGGGCCAATTTTCATGGGCCATGATTAGGCCAATTAGAGTATGGTGTAAATAGAAAAAGAAAGAGTCTAGCTAGAGTTACAATTGGACCTTTTTGGACCCAATGCAACTCTAGACCATCTAGGGTGCACAAATAAATTGCAAGAGTACAAATAGGAAGCATGGAGTGGCAAGGAAGACATGAAGGTCCACATGTGATCTCCTTAATGGAAAGGATTCCCACCAATGCCAAAAGGAAATTTGTCTTCATGGGAATGGAGAGGATTCTCTCCAATTAGAGGAGGACACTTGTCAACCTCTAATTTGAGAGGATTTGGTCCATTTAGAGAGAGACACTTGTCCTTCTATGAGTGCAGAGCTTTTAAGGTTAAAGTTTGCACCTTGGCTTCCCATAGCACTATAAATACAAGTGCTAGCCCCCATGTAAACTAGATTTGAATTGATAATGAAATGCTGCCAAGTTGCTAGCTCATTTGTCTTCAACTTCTCACTCTCAAGTTTGCACTTTTATTAATGTTTTGCTTGAATCTTCTTAGAAGTTGGCCACACCTCTTCTAAGCCTCTACTTGCTCTCTTCATTTCATCTTCTCCACACTTCCATTCAGCCATTGATGTCATTTTCAAGTCCATTCTTCCATAACATACAAAACTATAACAACAAAAGAAGCCAAAACAAGCTACTTTTGCATCAAATACCCTGCTCGAACAACTTTCAATGAGAGAGCTCGCCTCCTGACATGGCTCCCACAAATACCTTCATGGAGCTCTGCCATGATACGCGTGCACTGATCTTCGCTTATGCAGGTTAAGATAGGATAAGTGTAGCCATGCCTGAACAACTTTCCATCTATCAGAGTATATCTGTCTGCATTCTTCTTGATGACCTTGGCCTCTCTAGGCTCCATTGGGAGCATGCCATCAACAAGGTAACGCCGATATAGTGTCATCCAAGTTTCGCCCATGTCAACTAGGCAAACATCCAGCGATCCCTCTCCTGACAAACCATAGACACTCAACTTGGGCACTCTCAGCGTTTCTTGAGTCAACGATCGGTGCCCTCTTCCTCTGAACTCCAAACTACCCACATATTGGACCTCTCCCACACAACCTGCGGTGGTCCTTGGCGACTTCAAAGTCTCCTGAATAACTTACCTCTGGCGACCTCCCTTGCCTGAGTTGGCGAGTTTAGCCAGCAGGTCTGCTTGAGCATTCTGTTCCCTCGGTACATGGACCAATTCGAACATGGGAAAAGTCTCCTTGAAAAGCATGATATACTTTAGATATGAGCCATCTGATGATCTTTGGCCTGGTATCCGCCTGTGACTTGCCCAGTTACCAGTAGCGAATCACTCTTTACCAGTAAACTTCGAGCGCCCATCTCCTTGGCTAACAACATCCCTGCCACCAATTCTTCGTACTCAGCCTGGTTATTGCTAGCTTTGAAAGCGAATCTAAGGGCCTGCTCTATCAGCAATCCATTTGTCCTTCTAGGATAATACCAACTCCACTACCTTGCTGGCTGGAAGACCCATCCACGGAGAGGACCCACTGGAAATCTCCGCTATCTAGCTGTGTGGCGTTCAAGGAGAGGTTTACCACAAAATCAACATAAATCTAACCTTTAATGGGTCCTCTAGGCTCATACTGCACATCAAACTCGAACAGCTCGACTGCCCATCACACCATCCAACCTATCGTGTCAGGCTTCTGTAGGACCTTACGAATTGGCAGGTCAGTAATGACAACCACTGTGAAGTAGTGTAAATAGTGGCGAAGTCTCTGTACTGCAAATACAACTGCTAAGGCTGCCTTCTCAATGGCCTGATAGCGCACCTCGGGCACCTACAACACCTTGCTAACAAAGTATATAGGCCTTTGAACGTGATCCTTCTCTTGCACTATGACCGAGCTAATTGCTCGATCTGTAACTGTTAAGTAGAGGTGGAGGGGAGTACCTAGTAGCGGCTTGCAGAGGACAAGCGGGCTAGCCAAGTACTCCTTCAACTTAAGGAACGCCTCATCACCCTCGTTAGTCCATACGAAATTATTGTTCCTTTTCAAACACTGAAAATAAGGATATCCCCGATCTCTTCTAGTTGATAAAAACCGGAATAGGGCAGCCATTCACGTTGTTAACTGTTGCACCTCTTTTATAGTGGCAGGGCTTCTCATCGCTATCATCGCCGTACACTTTTCAGGGTTTGCTTCTATTCCCCGTTTAGTGAGGAGAAACCTCAAGAATTTTCCTACTTCTACCCCAAACACGCACTTTTCAGGGTTCAGCTTCAAATTATACTTGGTTATCGTGGTGAATAGCTCCTTCAAATCAGCAACATGTTGATCTCTCTCTTTCGAGGTGATGACCATGTCGTCCACATATGCTTGCACATTTCGCCCAATCATGGGGGCAAGAATCCTATCCATCAGTCTTTGATAGGTTGCACCAACGTTCTTTAGCCCAAAAGGCATTACCTTGTAGCAATAATTGGAGAGTTCTATCATGAACACAGTCTTGTTCTCATCTCGGGGGTGCATGCGGATCTGGTTGTACCCCGAGAATGCATCTAGAAAGCTGAGAAGTCGGTGGCCTGATACGCTGTCTACCAAGGCATTAATGCTACACAACTGTAGTGGCCAAACCTCAAACATTGGCACATGAGTAAGAGGTCAACACAGGAGAGGGCGGCATGGTAGGGCCTACAGAGGGGCCCATAGAATTACACGTGTCAAGGTGTAGAACCAGATGCGCAGATACGCCATTCATGCAGGATGTGTTCAAGACGTAAGGTTCCAACACAATAGAATTATCCTTAGAAATGCATGTGAGGCATGTGAAGGTTTTAAGGCACGTGAGATATTAAGTTATTAGACAAGTTTGGGTTGGCGGCACTGGGGTAGGCACTAGCGGTCACACCTTAAGTTATGCACTGCAGGAAAGGAATGTCACAACGGGAGTTGCACTCTATGAAAGGAAGGTTTCCACGGGATTGCACTGAGATTGTGCGTTAGAATCCCAAAAGGGTAACCCTAAATTCGCTAGAGGCAACGCTTGGACAAGTGCATGTGTGGGGCAGGTAACCTAATACAGCTATATAATGGTGTAACGCCCAAGGTAAACACAGGTTCACACACAGACACAGTTCTTTGCAAGCTTAGAGTTTCTTACACACTCTTGGCTTGAGATACCCTAGTTATTTGATGTTTCTTGCCCTATACTGACTTGAGCGTCGGAGTGCAATTACAGGTAGGGCCCCCTCTGTTTCAAAGGAGCCATACTTGGGAGAACCATCGCGAGATAGGAGGAGCCATTGTCTACCTCAGAGTCAACGACGACCGAGTCAACCGGCGAGAACATTTGGCACCCACCCTTGGAGCCAAATAAAACCAGGTCCCATCCAGAGTCGTGATTAGTAAAAATCAAGCGATATGAGGAATACAAGGCAAGGCGGTGCTGGAAGGGATGAGGATGATCAAGCCGCAACCATCTAGGAACTCATGGAGACCTTCTGCAACCATTAGCAGGCGTTTTCGACGTCTAATGCCAATCAAGATCAGTTTAGGACAGACCTAAACGCATAGTTGGCGGCTATTGAAGAATTACGTAGGGCCAATGAGGAGTTAAGAAGAGGGATAGGAGAACATGCAACGGCAGATCCAGGGGTGCCACCCCTAGTCAGGGTTCGCCCTATGCCTTTCTCCCAAGAGATCATGGAGACAGTCATACCAACGTCTTTCATGATCCCAAAATCACTTTCATAGGGGTCGACGACCCAGAGGCCCACATAACGACCTTCCACACTCAGATGATGATCTCTAGAGGTACGGATGCTATGCACTGTAAGTTGTTTATGGGTACTTTTGTAGGGACGACGTTGAACTGGTTCATCGGACTCCCAGATGGACACATCACGTCCTTTGGCCAGTTCACGGAGTTTTTCAAGAAACAGTTCATTGTCAATCGTGCACGTCCACCTATCACGTTCGATCTCTTCGACGTAAGACAGTTCCAGGAAGAACCGCTGAAAGACTTCCTGAACCAGTTTGGAGCACTTGTGGTAAGACTGCAGACCAAAGATAAGGCCATGATCGTGCATGCGTTTGAAAGTAGAATCCTTCCAGGACCCTTTAGTGACACGCTGATAAGGTGTCCACCAAGGACGTTGATGAGATCCAGTGCCACGCTATGGCGCACATTACTGCAGAGGAGCGCGTGGCGGAGAAGCGCGTGAGGGTAGAACCGCCCGAACCTCGAGCACCAGGGCGCACTTAGCCCTTGAGGGTACATGAGGCCACCACAGGGAAGAAGGCCAAATCAACACCATATGAGCCGAGAAAGCCTAAACCCGCGAGGCATAGTTTCAGAGTAGAGATCAAGGAGTTGATAGCCATCCCTGAGGTGACAAATATATTGAAGTTTGCCCCGATATCTAACAAGAAGCTGGGACCACATAAAAACAAGTGGTGTGACTTCCACCAAGCACATGGTCACACCCTGAGCAACTATCTCTCTTTGGGGTACCGGATAGATGACTTGGTAAGAAGTGAGTTTCTAACAGCTTATTTGCAGGAACCTCAGGAAAACTTTGCATTGATGGCCCCAACAGGGGACCAGGGGCATGAGGTACCCATGCACGGAGAAATCAATACCATCACTGGGGGTTTCTCAGGCGAAGGGTGCACCGCTTCCTAGCGGAAGAGGTACACCAGATAGGTAATGGCTGTTGGGGAGGTAGAGCTCGATCGACTCCCAGAGCCTGACCTCACCTTTACAAAGGCAGATCGAGCAGACGTGGTCCCGCATGATAATGACCCCATAGTAATTTCAGTTGTGACTGTGGGAAGGAAGGTGCACCATGTCCTGGTCAACTAGGGAAGCCTGGCAGATGTGATGTTCTGGCCGACCTTCAACAAATTGCAGCTATACCCCGACCAGTTAAGACCTTATGACAGATGCTTGTACGGGTTTGCAGGAGATCAGGTGGAGGTCAGGGGTTACATCAAATTGAGGACCACATTCACGGATGACAAAGCGTCTCGCATGATTAACATCAGGTACCTTGTAGTTAATGCACCTTCCGCTTATAGCATTCTTTTGGGTAGGATGACTTTGAACAGGTTAGAAGCAATGCCTTTGTCAAGGCACATGAAGTTGAAGCTTCCCTCTCTTGATGGTACAGTGATTACCATGAAGTCAGACCAGAAGACGGCTCGAAAGTGCTACGAAGATAGCCTTAAAACCAAGAGAGGTGTATGTACAGTGATTACCGGGCCACCCAGGGACGAGGAAGACGTTCGCATAGAGGTCGCCCCAGAAAGACGTGCCGAGCCCGCAGAGGAGGTCGTGGAACGAGAGGTCGGGGGTAAGCAGTTCAAGCTTGGTAAGTCTTTGAGCCAGGAAGTGTAGGACCAGGTCGCCAAAGTTTTGCCATACATCTGGGTGCCTTTGCATGGACTGCCTCAGACATGCTAGGGATAGACCCTGATTTCTTGTGCCACTGTCTCACTATGAACCCCCAAGTCAGACCCGTTTGTCAGAGGCAGAGGAAGTTTAATGAAGAGAGGCGGCAGGTCATCAGGGAGGAGACTCAGAAGCTACTGGAGGTCGGTCAGATAGGGGAAATTCAGTACCCTGAGTGGTTGGCCAACGTGGTGTTGGTAAAGAAAGCTAATGGTAAGTGGAGAATGTGCGTCGACTTCACTGACTTGAATAAGGCCTGCCCCAAGGACTCATACATGCTTCCCAGCATTGACGCCTCGGTGGATAGTGCCTCAGGATGCAAACTCCTTTGCTTTTTGGATGCATTTTCTAGGTACAACCAGATATGAATGCACCCCAGAGATGAATGCAAGACAACATTCATGATAGAGCACTCTAGTTACTGCTACAAGGTGATGCCCTTTGGTCTGAAAAATGCAAGAGCGACAAACCAGAGGTTGTGCAAACCATGGCCAGGTACCCCGCTTCGCTTATACTTCACCATGATAGAAAGGGCGATCAACTCGGTCCTCGTCCAGGAATAGGACCAAGTGCAGAGACCTATATATTTTGTCAGCAAGCTCTTGTAGGGGCCTGAGGCACGTTATTAGGCCATCAAGAAGGCGGCACTAGCCGTGGTGTTCTCGGCAAGGAGGTTCCGTCACTATTTCCACAGCTTCACGATCATTGTGATAATGGAACTCCCCATTTGAAAGGTCCTGTAGAAACTAGATGTCGCAGGAAGAATGGTCTGCTGGGCAGTAGAACTGTCTGAGTTTGATGTGCAATATGAACCACAAGGACCTATCTGTTGAAGCTGAAGGAAGCTTCTTCCCAACCTTGGCTTAAAGTGTGTTTGATGAAGAAAATTACTTTGGTGCTTTATAGTTTGTAATAAGTCTTAAGTGAAATTTGTTTTTAGGCTTAGGATGTTATAAAGTTGCCTTCGGTCATTGGGGAAGTAATGAGGAACCAATCGGTCATCGATCATTGGGGAAGTAATGAGGAACCAATCGGTCATCGGTCATTGGGGAAGTAATGTGGCACGATTGGTCATCGGTCATTGGGGAAGTAATGTGGTACGATCGGTCATCAGTCATTGGGGGAAGTAATGTGGCACCGATCGGTCATCTGTCTTTGGGATAATCTGTTCCAGTTGCCTAAGCAAGCTTAAACCAAGCACATGGAGTGTTTAAAAGTTTTCAAAATGTTGTTTAAAGTTTTCTAAAAAAAAATCTGAATACTAGACAAAAATAAATCTGTTTCCTGGAAAATAAATAGATTTATTTTTTGGTTCTGTTATTCTTAACTATTTTTCAACTAGTTTTTGAAAAGTGGTTAGAAACTGTTTTCTTTAAATATAGAAGACTTCTCTCACACAACATATAGAGTGCAATCATGTTTCAATAAGTTTCTGAGTGAAAAGAATTCAAAGGCTTTTGTGAAAGGTTTTCAAAAGGAATTTCAAGTGTGCTTGGTCTAGGAAAACCTTGTGCTTTGTGAAGGTGCTGGTGCAGTTTCTGCAGCAGATTGAACTACTGGTTTGAGTTCTTGCATCTTCTTTTCAGGTGTAATTTTTCCTTTCTCATTTGTTGTAAAGGTGTAAGTGTTAGTCACTCCTTGATAGGGTTTCTTGGAGTGCAAGGTGTGCTGAAATAGGTGTTTTTCAGCCTTGTATGTGAGTGTTCTTGTAGGTTTCAAGAATTGTTGTATATGCTGTAATTGTTGTATGTGTTTAGTGGATTTCACCTTGGTGTAAGGTGAACTGGATGTAGCTCTTGATGAGTGAACCAGTATAAAAACTTGTGTGCAATCTTCTTTCCTTCCTTGCACTTATTTCTGGAATTTGAATTGATAACTATCCAAAATAAATCTGTTCATGTGAAATTGAATCTGTTAATTCTGGGTTTAATAAGAACTGTTATTCTCTTGGTTGAAACCTTCTTGCAAATATCTGAACAAGTGTGTTCTGCTGTTCCTTCTAATTGAGTAAAATCTTGTTTGATTAAGTTCTGATTGTACGAAGGTGATTTGGAAAAATAAATCTGTTTTCCTTAAAATCAATCTGTTTTTAAGTTCTGCTTCTACAAAGGTAATTTGAAAAATAAATTTGTTTTGTTTGAAATCAATCTGTTCTTTTAATCTCTCTTAAACAGAAGTCAGTTCCTGTTGCAAAAATTTTAAAAGATCAATTCACCCCTCCCCTCTTGATCTTCAAACACTGCTTATTTCTAACAATTGGTATCAAGAGCAAGGGCTTGTAGGTTACTCAAGTTGTGCAGATATGTCTGAATTCAAGATGCCTTTTGCTGAGGGAGCATCCATCAATAGGCCTCCTATGTTCGGTGGAGTCAACTATGCCTTCTGGAAAATCAGAATGAAGATTTTCATGGAGTCCATTGATATGGGCATTTGGGATGCTGTGGTTAATGGACCTTTTATACCTATGAAGGAAGTTAAAGAAGAAACTGTGAAGAAGTCTTGGTCTGAATGGAGTGAAGCTGAAAGGAAGAAGGCTCAATATGATTCTCTGGCCAAGAACATCATCACCTCTGCACTGAATATGGATGAGTTCTTTAGGGTGTCTCAATGTCAATCAGCTAAGGAAATGTGGGAGATACTGGAGGTAACTCATGAAGGCACAGAAGATGTTAAACGGGCTAGGAAGCACTCATTGATCCAGGAATATGAGTTGTTCAGAATGCAATCTGGTGAGAGCATTGCAGATGTACAGAAACGATTTACACACATTGTAAATCATCTCACGGGTCTTGGCAAGGTTTTTGATAAGGAAGAGCTCAACATAAAGGTATTGAAATGCCTTGATAGGAGTTGGCAGCCAAAGGTACCAGCAATTTCAGAATCAAGGGATCTTTCCAAGATGTCCACTGCAGCACTCTTTGGAAAGCTGATGGAACATGAATTGGAGCTGAAAAGATTGAAAGACCAAGAAACTGTGGAGAATAAAGCCAAAGGAATTGCCTTAAAGACCACCATGGAGCATGACACAAGTGAAGAAGACGAAGAGAATCCTGAACAAGATGAAACCTTAAGCTTGCTCACTAGAAAATTCAGCAAATTCCTTAAAAGGAAGACTAGAGACAGAACACAGCAAAGAAAAAGGTATTCAAAACAGAATGATTCTAATTCTTCTACTTACACCTGTTTTGGATGTGGCAAACCAGGTCATATAAAAGCTGATTGTCCAAACAATCCACATAAAGAAAAATCAGCAAGCAAGAAGAATGAAAAAGGTAAGGGAAAAAGGGCTTACATATCTTGGGAGGATAATGATGTATCTTCAACAAGTGAATCTTCAAATGAGAGTGAAGAAGCAAATTTGTGCTTCATGGCAAATGATGAAGGTTCAACTTCAGACTCAGTAAGTAATTACTCAACTGATTCTGAAAATTATGATCAGCTTTTAATTGCATTTAAGGAAACTCATGATGAAGCCAATAGACTTGCTGTCATGTGTAATAAGCTGACCAGAATTAATAAAGTTCTTGAACCTAAGGTAAAGGCTCTTGAAGAAGAACTAAACAAAGCTAAAACTGAGTTAATTAGTCTTGAATTAACCTGCCTGCATGCATCCATTAAAACATGTGAAAATTGTAAGAAACTTGAAAATCAGGTTGAATATCTTTTGAAAGCTTTATCAAATTTCACCAAAGGTAGAGAGAATCTTGAAACACTGCTGGGTTCTCAAAATGTTGTTTTCAATAAAAATGGATTAGGATATAATCCTGGAACAAGGCAAAATATTAAGAAACTGTCCAGTTTTTTTGTTCTTGCTAAAACAGGTTTTTCCTCTTTTAACAGATTAAATACAGTACATACTGCATCCTGTTTCTACTGCATGAAATCTGGTCATACATCAAGAACATGTAGGGCTAGAAAATATCTTGTTCCTAAAGGTTTAGTCAAATGGCTTCCTAAGGAAAGGTATTAATCATGCTGGACCCTATACTAAGAGGGGTACCATATGTGTAATCTGTTTTGTAGAAAAACAGCAAGAAAAATCAGTGGTACCTTGATAGTGGCTGCTCAAAACATATGACTGGTGATCTGTCCCAGTTCATAAGTCTGAAACTCAAGGCTGAAGGTTTTGTCACATATAGGGACAACAATAGAGGAAAAATTCTTGGTAGAGGAGATGTTGGAACCAAGGATTCTACTGCAATTGAAAATGTGTTGTATGTTGAAGGCTTGAAGCATAACCTTCTCAGTATTAGCCAGCTTTGTGATAAGGAATACAGAGTGAATTTTGAGGCCAACACATGTACAATTTCAAATCAGAATTCTGGTAAGGTGCTGTTCACAGGGAAAAGGGTAAACAACATCTATCTCCTAGACATTGTTAATAACAATTATGAAAATGAATGCTTGCTGTCAAAAAGTGATGAGTCTTGGCTATGGCACAGGAGGTTGGCTCATATCCATACAGATCACTTGAATAAATTGTTGTCTAAGGACCTTGTTTCTGGTCTACCAAAAATATGTTTTAAAAATAGCAGGTTGTGTGATGCATGTGTAAAAGGAAAACAGATTAGAACCTCTTTTAAATCTAAAGATATAGTTTCTACAAATAAAATTCTGGATGTATTTCATATGGATTTATTTGGACCATCTAGGACTGCTAGCCTTGCTGGAAATTATTATGCTTTGGTGATTGTTGATGACTTTTCTAGATATACTTGGACTTTATTCATTGCTTCTAAAAATGATACATACAAAGCTTTCAAGAAATTGGCAAAGGTTTTGAACAATGAAAATGAGAACTGCATAAAACAGATTCGTAGTGATCATAGGGGAGAATTTCAAAATGCAAAATTTGATAAGTTTTGTGAAAAGCATGGTATAACACATAGCTATTCTGCTCCTAGGACACCTCAACAAAACGGTGTGGTTGAAAGTGATCCTGCTGCGGACTTGAACGTGGAGGATGTGCCTTGTCACTCCTTCGTCTAGCCTTCTGCTACTGCATGTTCTGCAAGAACGCTCCAAGAACCTTCGTCGGAACTCCAAATGATGCCTGCAAAACAACACAGACGGCGCCTCTAGCGGCCGTGTGCACTCCAACCTCAAGTCAGGCAACAGGAACACCAAAAACTCTCACTGAATCTCTCTGTGAGACTCGTGTGTGCTCAGATCCACTTTCTCTCTCTCTGTAACTGAATTCTGTTATCACTGTGCCACGCGTACAAACGCTCCCACAATGACTCAGAAACTATGTGTAGTACATTTATGTAAACTTGTAATCTGAAAAACTTGTGTGTACCTGACATAAGGTAGAGTACCTTTATACTTGGGCCACGCCTCTCTCCCAGATGGTGACACGTGGAGGCATGCAACTGGCATCTGACCGTACACGTGTCACACCTGGAAGGCTTCTGCGCTTTTCTCTGTGCGGTTAAGTTATCCTCTTGTGGAGTAACTTAGCGCGTTTCTTCTCTCTGAGTGAGTGCATGCTCCCAGGAGAGCGCCTGGTGGGGCTGGTCTGAGCACACTCACCAGGCGTATCCTGCCTGCATGGTCTCTCCGCGCATCCTCTGAGTGACTGCATGCTCCCAGGAGAGCGCCTGGTGGGGCTGGTCTAAGCACACTCACCAGGCGTATCCTGCCTGCATGGTCTCACCGCACGTCTTCTGGTTTGACATCATGCGAGGTGCATGCGTAACGCTCTCGCTGGGACCCTGACGACCATGCCCCGATGACCGTGCGGTGCCTCATGACCTTCCACCGATGACCGTGCGGTGCCTCATGACCTTCCACCGACGTCCGCGCGGTGCCTCATGACCTTCCACCGACGTCCGTGCGGTGCCTCATTACTTTGCACCGACGTCCGTGCGGTGCCTCATGACCTTCCACCGACGTCCGTGCGGTGCCTCATTACTTTCCACCGACGTCCGTGCGATGCTTCCAAGCGCTTATCTAGGCACCGCTCTAAGGGTGGTGGCCACTTGGTAACTGACCACCGATCACCATTCTTTGTGGTCTCCTCCCTGATTCGCCTGCCATCTCATGCCACGTGTCACGCTGTGACTAGTCCACGTGGTCATCTGCTGCTGACATCACTGACTACCGATGACCGACCGGATCACAAGCCCCCCAGTCTCGAGCTGTGAACTTGTTCTCAGCAAAGAGACTAAGTGGTCGAACCCTCGGTCCACATGGCAGGTGGGGCCACGTCACGTGCTGCTCATGTGTCTGCTCTTTAACATTATGACTTCCACGCTTTATCTCTCGACACGTGGACGCATCAACGGCTCATACTGAGTGCCGCTACCGTTTCCTTCATTCAAAAGAGGTGCGCGCTAGCACTGTTGCATCACCTTCTTCAGCATACTCAATCTGTCTTCCAGAACCCTCAGTTTTCTATCTGCGCGCTCATTCTCGTCGATCTTTCGATCTTCGACCCTTCTCCGATCATCAAAAGGTTTGTCTTTTCTTCTCCCTTGGTGTATTTAGAGCATTTCTACCATTTGCATTCATGTTTTTCATCACTGTGCATTCATCTTCTCTATTTTCTTCTTCTAAACCCAAACCATGGTTCATTATTCTTTTCTCTCAATCTCTGCTTCTCCTTATTCCTCTTCTTCACCTGAACCTTCTTTCTTGCTCTCTCCCTCTATTTTTTTACCGAACCATTCATTATTTCCCTCTTCTTTCTTTCATCTGATTTTGCTCCTTCCTTTCCTCCATTGCAGCTTTCGGCAATGGCTCGCGTAAGGCAAACGGCATGCCTCATTGCCTCTTCCTCCGATGCCCAGCCCCCAAGGCCTGCACCATCATCATCCTCTGCACCAACTCCACCCCAACCTGACACAACCTCCCCCACAGACCAAGCCAGGGTGTACGAGTGGGCTCCTTTGGTGCTCTTGGCTGAGACCTCCACACAACTCCCTCCAAACCACCTAAAGACCATTCTCAGCAGCGACCCAGACGAACCCACGTGCGCTGTTCACAGGGAGAATGACTTCCGAGTGGTCGTACGTATTCCTCCATGAGGGATACCCGTCTGTGCTGACGATAGGGCTACCAATGGGGTACCCTTCACCTTTGTATATTCTGCCATCTTCAAGAGACTGAAGCTACGCTTGCCCTTCACCTTCTTTGAGAAGGAGTTGATGATGGAACTGAACGTCGCCCCCTGCCAGCTCCATCCAAATGCCTGGGCCTTCATCCGGGCATTTGAAATTCTGTGCGACCATTTCGGCCACCCTGTCTCAGTCGTCGTCTTCCTTTATTTCTTTGAGACGAAGAAACCAGGGGACCGGTCTTGGGTCAGTTTAAATGGGGTTGCTGGCAGGGTTATCTTGGGCCTATACCAGCAATCCTTCAAAGACTGGAAAGGCAGATTCTACATGATCTCGGCTACCCCTCGGGACCCCATTCTGCTCGAAGGATTTCCCCTCTACTGGGTCCCAGGGGTCGAGTTCAAAAGACCAAGGGATTTGGAAACCCTGACCCCCTACGAGCGCGAACTGTGCAATCTTCTGCGGGGGGTAAAGTACAGCTCTGCTACACTCATCAAGCACGAGTTTGATGTAGTGTCCCTGAAAAAGTACATAGGTAGACCACCCTTCCTCCTTAGCTCTTGCATCACTCCATGCATCTGCATAGCATTCTCATGTACATTTATTGTTTCAGTCTTGTTATCTGATTTTTTCCTCTTGACCTCTGATGTAGATATGACTTCCGGGAAAGATAGGAGGCAAGCCTTGCGAGCACTGGCTCAGTCCAGGTTTGCTTCTGCAGCAACCGGGCCCGAGACTGCTCTTGTTTCCACCTCCTCCAGCTCTGAGGTACTTGTGGCTCCTCCACTCTCGGTGGCACCTGCAAGGGGTCTTGAGGCTGAAAAGAAAAAGAGGAAGTTGGTCAAAGCGTTCCCTGCTCACGCAGCCACTGCTGCTGCTGCTGCTGTTGCTACTACTGCTACTGCTGTTGCTTCGACCGAAGAGGAGAGTTCTGATCTTCCCCTCCTTCGCTGCAAGAGGACCCGACAGGAGACTGGGGGGCCTTCAGCAGTTGAAGCTGGAAACACTGAAGTGCTGCAGGTTGAGGAAGAAGAAGAAGATAAAGCCTTATCTCCTAGCTTTCAACCTACACCTATGCCTTCCGCACCATCATCTCCCTCACCGCCACCTTCTCCAAGCACCCTTCCTTCCTCTTCAACTCCCCCGGCTCCACCATTCCCAGTGAGCCAAACGCCAAGCTCACCCAATCCACCTGCTGGGGGTGCACCAAGGCCTCCTGTCTCACCACCAATGCAAACCACTGCTACAACCTCTCAAGGCGGTGGGGCTTTTTCACAACCGAGCATTCCTGGAATTACTAACGAGTCTCTCAGCAGGGTAATCTCCTTGGCGAGGCATTGCATCAAAAACAAGGGATTCGACTCGTGGATCGCGCAGGATGTGGACGCACATCTGGCCAATAACCAGGTGCTCTCCTTGCAATTCTCCACCCAGCAGCACAAGCAGGAGCTCTTGGGAAAGAGAATTCAAGAGCTTGAGCACGACAAAACCTCCTTGATGAGAGACCTTGAAGCTTCTCAAGGTTCGGTGAAAATGCTGAGCGATATGGTGGAGAGGACCAGAAAAGACTACTGTCTACAGGTGCAGGAGACTATCAGGACCGAGCTCCTGATGGGCGAGGCTGTGACTGCTCTAGATAGTCAAGCCATGGAGCTGAAGGGGCAGAACATCCGTCTAAAGGCTGAGACTTCCTCCTTGCGCCAACTGAGCGACCAACAGGCAGCTGAGATTTCTTCCTTGCTCCGACTGAGCGACAAGCAGGCGGAGGATCTCAAGGCTTCTAGGGAGGAGCTTGCTCTAAAAGAGAAGAAGCTTGAAGAGGTTCTGGTCCAACTCTTGGAGGCACAGAGCAAACTGATAAGGACCCAGGAGGAGCCCGAAGGGGCCGAGGGCAAACTGGAAGAGACTGTGTCTTCCTTTGCCAAGCAGAAGGAAGAGCTTGAGGCCGATGTAACTGAGACCATGGAGGCTAGTGCCGATGCATGGATAGACGGGTACAAGGCGGCCTTGGAGCAGGTTCACTGCGTCCTACCAGACTTGGACCTTACCCAATTCACCCCTGGCCATTCGGTTGCCGACGGCAAGCTCATTCCTCCTCCTTGAGCTTCCTCCCTTGCAACTTCTTCTTTTTTGTAATCTCTCTTTCTGCAACATAACTTACGTACAAACTCTTTTACTGTAAAGGCTCTTTGTATTGACTTCAGTTGAATGAAATCTGCTTACTTCAGCTACTTGTTTCTCTATCTTTAACTTTCTGCATGTGACTAACATCTAACTAACTTAGGCTTTAGCGCGATCTCACTGTACCCCTTCAAACTTGGCTTCTGACTTGACCGCGACTATCTGTTGCCTTAACATTATCTTTAACGGTTTTTACGTATAACTTTATGCTGGACGACTGACTTGATGAGGCCTAAATGCTTCGGCTTATCGCATAAGAACTTGCTTGGAAAAGTTTCCTTACTCGAAGCTTTCTGAGTGAGTTGCATGCTCCCAGGAGAGCGCCAGGTGTGGCTGGTCTAAGCATACTCACCAGGCGCATCCTGCCTGCATGGTCTCACTGCACCGTCTCTGAGTGGGTGCATGCGTAACGCTCTCGCTAGGAGCCTGGGTCCCAGTTTAACACGTGTAGCAAGCAACCACCGACCACCGACTAGCATGTTAGCTCATCGCTCATCAGTCATCGTGCTTCATATTTCGCTTTACCTTTCTGCCACTCCAGCGCTAAATGCATAGAGGGCCTAAACACTCAAGATGATGCCTTGTCTTGGGAAGAAGAGTGTTTCTCGTTGTCCCCTCTTGCTTACACCAAGGTCACCGACCTTAAGATCTGAACACCGACCACCATCGATGACACCTTGTTCTGGAGAGGAAGAGTGTTTCTCGATTACCCCTCTCGCCTGCTCTAACGCCTTGTTTTGGGGAAGAAGAGTGTTTCTCGATACCCCTCTTGCCTACCCCAAGGTCATCGACCTCACGTGCATCGGGTTATTCTATCTTTTCCCACTCCTGGGGTGAGGAGGGCCTTAACTAAGGGCCTTAGTAAGCCATACTGGCATATGCCAAGTGGGTAAGGACGTTTCTCGAAATCCTTCCTTTCCCACTCTTGGTCTTACTAGTTCCCCTGGCTTTTCAAACCTTAGCCGTCTGCATTCACGCCTGTGGTGAGGAGGACCTCGGTCGGTTGTCCGTACTTGCGCCTGGGGAGAGTAGGCTCCAACCGATCACCTGCACTTGCGCTTGGGGCAGGGAGGATTTTAAACTACTAGGAAACACTTGCACACTTGATATACTGAAAACTTTATTTTATTGGGTGGCCTCGTTAAAAACCCTCCTTAGGGAAAAAATAGTGCCCCCTGATCTGCTCAACTGTTTACAGTATATAAACACTGAGTGTTTGTACAGCGCGAGAACGCATCTACTTTACAACTTAACTAAAGTAGAATTTAATGTGTGTGGCGTTCCACGTTCTGGGGATAGCTGCCCCATCCAGAGTCTCCAACCGATAAGCTCCATTCTCCAACGCCTCAACTACTCTGTATGGACCCGTCCACTTCGGAGATAGCTTGTTCTCCATCTCATTCTGATGTGCTTTCCTCATCACCAAATCGCCTTCTTGAAAACGCCTGAGCCTCACCTTGGAGTTGTGCCTGCGTTCTACTCTTCTCTTGACAGCTTCGGCACTAACTCTGGCTTCCTCTCGCACTTCATCCAGGAGATCGAGATTCACTTTTCGCTCTTGATTGGACTCTTCAGCGATGAAGTTTAGAAATCTAGGGGAGCTCTCCTGTATCTCCACGGGAATCATGGCATCTGTCCCATAGACAATACTAAAAGGTGTCTCATGGGTGCTAGACTGTGGAGTGGTATGGTAGGACCATACTATCCTGGGAACTTCCTCTGCCCAATTCCCCTTGGCCTTCTCTAGTCTTCGCTTCAGTCCCCTGAGTAGCACTCGGTTGGCTGACTCCACCTGCCCTTTGGTCTGCGGGTGTTGTACCGAGGCAAACACTTGTTGTATCTTTAACTCTTCGCACATCTTTCTCAACTGATGATTGGTGAACTGAGTGCCATTGTCAGATACCAGCCTCTTGGGTACTCCGAAACGACAGACGATGTTCCTCCAGACAAAATGCTCGACCTTCTGAGCGGTGATGTGCGCCACTGGTTCTGCTTCCACCCACTTAGTGAAATACTCGATGGCCATAGTGAGGAACTTCATCTGCCTGATCGCCAGAGGAAAATGTCCCAGAATGTCAATTCCCCATGTATGAAATGGCCATAGGCTGTGGATGGACTTCAACTCTTCGGGGGGTGCCTTATGCCAGTCTGCATGAAGTTGGCACTGTTTGCACCGCTGAGCATACTTCACACAATCTTCCTTCAGCATTGGCCAGTAGTACCCCGCGCGGAGGATTTTGCTTGCCAAAGCGCGACCACCGACGTGGCTTCCGCACACCCCCTCGTGCAACTCTGACATAAGTCTGGTGCATTGCTCCCCATGCACGCAGATTTGTACAGGATGGGAGAAGCCAAATCTAAACAAACTCCCATCAATGAGAGTAAACTTACTCGAGCTCTTCTTTATCCTCTTTGCCTCCGCCGGGTCCAATGGAAGCACACCATCCTCTAGATACAGCTGGTACAGCATTATCCACGTGTCGAGCTCCCTGACCGTGCAGACTTCCATCACCTCATCGGTCCTTGCCGGTCGCGCCCTCACCCTCGGTGCTTTCAGCGTTTCCTGAGTCAGGGACCGATGACCGATCGCCAAATGCTCCATCGACCTTGATACTTGAAGCACTTGATTGTCTGATACGAACGCTCGTGGCACCTTCAAAGTCTCCTGAATGACGGTCCTCTGCCTTCCCCCCTTGCCTGAGCTGGCCAACTTGGCAAGTAGGTCTGCTTTGGCATTTTGCTCGCGGGGCACATGCACCAACTCAAACTCATCGAAGGACGTCTTCAGGAGCTCTACATACTCCAGGTAAGCTGCCATCTGAGGATCTTTCGCCTGGAACTCCCCTGTAACTTGCCCAGTGACTAGCAACGAGTCACTCTTAGCCACCAGACTTCTTGCTCCCATTTCTCTTGCCAGCTGTAACATCCCGCCAAATACATTTCGCATTTTTGCATTTTTTTTTTTCATTTTCGTAATATGAAATAACGGTAAAACAAATATATTGAAATAAACATAATTGTATATATATACAAAGGAGTTCTCCTCGCAGGGAGTTTAATACAAAGCGGTCGTTTTCCAAAACTTAAACATAAAGACAGCAAAAATACAAAACTACCGATCTCCTAACAGAAAACGGAGATCGCCTATCAGAAATGGCAAAAGGGGGCGATCGCCCAGCAAGAACAGAAAACCGGCGACCACATACGGCGATCACTCACAGGGGAATTCCACTTCCTGCAACCTCATCTGCTCCCGTGTAAAGTTACACGATCATCACAGGTTTAAGAAAAACAGCCACAGAAACAAAATACAGGGTAAGCTATATATTTAAGAAAACTTTGAATCAAGAGCATACATAAGAACTTCACAACATCCATGAACCATAACAATATCAGCCATCACATTTCCATATTCCACAAGACTATCAGGAAATCCCATATTTCACAAATCAATCCAAGAGTATTTCAATTCACATCAGCAATCAAGTGTCTATTAATTCAATTTCTCATATCTCACGTCAGACTTTCCACTGACTCATCACACCAGACACTTGACCACTATTTCCGGAGACTCGTGCGTTGATTAGACCCAGAGATTCGCACCTGTCATACCAAAAGGCTGGAAAGTGCCCTCAGCCATGCGCATCACACCATCTCAATATTCTCATTATCACGGTATGACAAGGTTAATCCATACAACAGGCCGAACTCGTTCTGTTTCACACGAGACACCCATACGTATGAACCTCCATCGACTCTCCACAACTGAGTAACTTCCTCTATGTGATTTCATTACCTCAGTAGAGTCAGGATGTCTCATTATAGGATCACCGATCAATACACCTATTACACGACCTTACACGGTATTTTCTTTCCTGAAAATACTATGCCTCGATCCACAATCACAACATTCAACACATCACATAACACTTCAATGAACGATTTCAATCACAGCAAAACTCATACCAAGGTTCAAATTTTCGAAAACCACATTTAAAATCTCAAACACTTTTGAAACAGCATAAAACAGGGGATATTTCAATAACAGAGGAAAAACCGGCGATCACGAACAAAACTGGGTTTAAAGCAAGAACAGTTTGAACACCCGGCGACCACGTCGCCCCCAACATCAAAATCATCACACATACAGTTTTCATTAGAAGTAAGGCTAGCTTCCCTTACCTGGATCAGCGTGAAACTCACTTCAAGCTCTAACCACCGAATGTAAAGGATGCCTGAACTCCGCCTAAGTGTTCTAATTGGTAAAACTTGTAGAGAACCTTCTCCAATGCTCTATGGCAATCGCTGGTAAATAAACTGGTGCCTGGAATTACTGAGTCGCAGTGCAAAGGAGAGAAAAGAGAAAGATGAAGGTGAACTCACTCTGTCACCTTTTATACTCTCACTGCGTTTTCTAAACTCACTAAGAGGCGGTGCATTCTGATACTAGGAACATAGGCCTGCCATGTAGCTATCATTACCTATTCTCTAACTAACCCTTCCGTGTGGGTTTTCTTCCTCGAATTAAGTGCAACCTGACAGTATGGCCACGTGGCGTCTCTGCGCACATGGAGCTACTGTCCCGAAGGACTTTCACTGCCTACATGTCGCACATGCAGCACGTTCGTCCTGGAAACCAGGGCCCCACTTCATCTGCGTGAAACACGACATCGCGCGATAACCTCTCGCGCGATGACAATCCACCGATGACCCATCCTGGAGGACGACCGATGTCTCTCTCTGGAAGACGACCGATGTCTCTCTCTGGAAGACGACCGATGTCTCTCTCTGGAAGACGACCGATGTCTCCTCCTCCTGGAGACCGACCGAGGTCTCTTCCTCCTGGAGACCGACCGAGGTCTCCTCTTCCTGGAGACCGACCGAGGTCTCCTCTTGGCGACACCCGCATGACTCTCGCGCCCGGGCAAAGCCCACATGCATCTCGCGCCCTGGCGATGCCCGCATGCCTCTCGCGCCCTGGCGATCATGTTCCAGGCGATCTCATGGCTTTCTAACTACACTTTCCTTCATTTTTATTTTAAATAAAAACATACTTAGAATTCACTTAAAATATATCATTTTTATTCCAATAAGATTTTCCAGGTCCTTACACCAGCAACATCCCGACGATCAGGGCTTCATACTCCGCCTGATTGTTGCTGGCCTTGAAGGCAAAGCGAAGGGACTGCTCGATCAGTACCCCGTTCGGGCCTTCCAAAATGACTCCAGCACCGCTCCCCTGCTGATTGGAGGAGCCATCCACTGATAAGACACATCGAAAAACCACGCCGTCTGCAGGTGTCGCGACCGACGACAGCTCAACCACGAAATCGGCGAACACCTACCCCTTGATCGGTCCTCGAGGCTCGTACTAGATGTCGAATTCTGAGAGTTCCACAGCCCACTTGACCATCCTTCCTGCTACGTCTGGCTTCTTCAACACCTTCTGGATGGGCAAGTCTGTCATGACCACTATGGTGAAGCTGTGGAAATAGTGTCTAAGCCTTCTAGCTGAGAAAACTACCGCTAGCGCTGCCTTCTCCAGAGCCTGATACCTTGTTTCTGGGCCCTGCAGCACCTTACTTACAAAATACACAGGCTTCTGGATCTGCTCTTGCTCTTGAACCAGGACTGAGCTGACCGCCCTCTCCATCACAGCAAAGTACAGACGAAGAGGGGTGCCCACTTGTTGTTTTGATGGAGATCAAGTAGAAGAGGATTTTACTAATGGAGGAAGAGGTCATCCACCCAAGCATTTAAAATTCTTCTTACTAGTCTTCTTAAAAAGTAGAACATTTTGGGTTCTCTTGAAAATTCAAAAGATAGTAGTATAAATAAATCTTTAAATACTCTTGTATAAATTTGTAAATAATATAGAAATATCCTTAGGAGTATGCCAAAGAGGAAAACCAAAAGAAACCTCTAAATGTAAGGCATTTTAGGCACTTTTTTTAGGAAAAAGTGGAAAAAGTAACTTTTCTACTCCTTTCTCTCTTAGGCACTAGAAGGAGCTAGAAGAGTGACTCTTCCCACTCCTTCCCCTTTGTAACATGACCAGCCCTCTCCATTATAAATAGGGGTGCTTGGTACTTTGAATAAAAAAACATTGAAATTAGAAGAAAAGTTACTATACTCAAATTGTGAGTGAATTTTGTGAGACTTGTTCTCCTCTTCCTTGTCTCATCTTGTGAAGCTTTGGGAGCACTCAAGTGGCGGCAAATCTGCACTTATCTTGGATCATCACCTCCAAGTGGCGTGTCCATTCCCAATCCATGGCTACAACCACATAAGTTTCATCTTCTTTCATCTTCCATTGTCATTTCAATCGGTAGTTTTGATTCTATGTCTTGTTCTTGAATTTCAATCGGTTCTTTTGTTTCAATTTGTGTTTCTATTCAGTAATTCTGTTTTCCTTTCCAATTCTGTTCTGCTTTTGTGTTCTTCCTATATCAATTGTTGTGTACAAGGATATAGCACTCATAGTTGAGTTTGGTTCATCATTTTGGAAGGCATTGTCTCCATTGATGATTCCTTAAGCTTCCTTGAATTTGTGTGTTGTTTCAATTCTGTTTTTGTGCTTAATTTCAATTCTGTTTCCAGCTTGGTTTTGCACCATTCAAATCTGGATTCTGCACCTTAATTGTCATCCATTCATATCTCTATTTGTGTTTTAACCTTGGACCTTTGGAAATTAACCTTCACATCTACTTAACACTTGTTAAGTTAATGTCCAGTGGGAATTTTCCTTAGGTGACTCACTCTAAATTGCTAAGAATCTTGATCCTAATTCTAAGAAAGTGTCACAAATATAATGAACCTAAAATCAACTCACATCAGATTTACACAATACCGGTGGGCTCGCCAGATACTCCTTCAACTTTAGGAAGGCCTCTTCGCACTCCTGTGTCCAAAGGAATCTGCTGTTGCGTTTGAGACACTAGAAATACGGATGACCCTTCTCTCCTCCAGCAGACATAAACCTGGACAATGCGGCCAACTGACCAGTGAGCTGCTGCACCTCCTTCACTGTCGTTGGGCTCCTCATTGCCACGATTGCTGCGCACTTCTCTGGGTTTGCCTCGATCCCACGCTCTGTTAGAAGGAAACCTAAGAACTTCCCAGCCTCCACCCCGAAGATACACTTCTCAGGGTTAAGCTTCAACCTGTACTTGGCGATGGTGGTGAAAAGTTCCTCCAGGTCAACCACATGATGTGCCTTCTCTCGTGACGTGACCACCATGTCATCTACGTATGCATGTACATTCCTTCCAAGCATGGGTGAGAGCACCCTATCCATAAGTCTCTGATAGGTAGCTCATGCGTTCTTCAACCCAAACGGCATTACCTTGTAGCAGTAGCAAGATCGTTCCGTCATGAAAGCAGTCTTGCACTCATCCATGGGGTGCATCCTTATCTAGTTGTAGTCTGAGAAAGCGTCCAGAAAGCTGAGGAGCTTCCCCCCCGACGCGCTATCCACCAATGTGTCTATACTTGGGAGAGGGTAGGAATCCTTGGGGCAGGCCTTATTGAGATCCGTGAAGTCCACACACATCCTCCACTTGCTGTTTGACTTTCGCACCAGTACCACGTTCGCCAACCACTCGGGGTACTGGATCTCTCGGATATGCCCAGCAGCAAGGAGCTTCTATGTCTCATCATGGATCACCTTCCTCTTCTCTTCATTGAATTTCCTTCGCCTTTGGTGCATTGGTCGCACCTTGGGGTCCATCGACAGGTGGTGGCAAAGGAAATCGGGGTCGATCCCTGGCATGTCAGATGCTGACCATGCAAAGGCGCCCATGTGCCTCTCAATCACACCGAAGATCTGTGCTCGTTCTTCTGCAGCGAGCGATTTCCCCAACTTAAACCTCTTTCCCCTTATCTCCACCTCTTCCCATCCCTCAGTTGGATGGGGTCTCCTTTCATCGGCGATGACCGCCCTGGCGACGCCTGACTCATGAGGAGCGATCATGCCTCCTGCTTCAGCTTCAACTTGAGCTACCTAGGAGCCCCCCAGCGTAGCCTCTTTCATTACCTGATCTGCCTGTGCCCCTCGAACCACCGACCTCTCCTGGAGCACGCCTGCTGGTGGTGTTGTAGTGACATGGCAGATGCTTCTCTTCTGCTTGAGGCTGTTCTCATAACAGCGCCTAGCCTCAGCCTGATCTGACTTGATGGTAATGACAGCCCCTTCCACCGACGGCAGCTTCAACTTCATGTGCCTCGTCGATGGTAGTGCACCCAACCTGTTGAGCGTGGGTCTTCCCAGCAAGATGTTGTATGCAGATGGGGCATTTACCACCAAGTACCTTATCTTCTCTGTGCGAGACGCCACTCCATCGGTGAACGTCGTCCTCAGCTCTATGTAGCCCCGCACCTCGACCTGGTCCCCTGCGAAACGATAGAGACACCCAACATATGGCCTCAACTGATCGGGGGACAGCTGCAACTTGTTGAACATCGGCCAGAACATGACGTCCGCTGAGCTTCCTTGGTTTACGAGCACCCTGTGCACTCGTCTTCCTGCTGTCACAAGGGAGATGACCACAGCATCATTGTCGTGGGGTATAACGTCCTGCAGATCAACCTTCGTGAATGTGATATCCACCTTGGGAAAATGGCTTCCATCCACTGAGTCCACGGCCATCACTGATCGTGCATACCTTCTTCTCTGCGACGCGGAACACCCTCTACCAGAAAAGCCCCCCACAGTTGTCATCACTTCCCCATGCACGGGGATTTCATGCTGCTGATCACCCACCTGAGACCCCGAAGCGCGATCACCTTGCGCCTCCCGCAAGTAATCGGTCAGGAAACCTGTCTTCACCAACTCAACGAGTTGATGCCCCAACGCCAAGCAGGTGTGGAGTGTATGTCCATAGGCCTGATGGAACTCACACCACTCATCCTTCTTCCTTCCAAGTACCTTGTCAATTTTCTCTGGTACTCGGAGTCTTGCAGCCACGACAGGGATGGCGATCAGCTCCGCCAACTCTACCATGAAATCATACCTGGGGGGTGCATTGCTCTCCCTTGCACGCCTCCTGGTCTGGTCCTTCTTGGGTGCATAAGGGCGAGGTCTTCCCTGCGCTTTTTTCCCTTCCTTTGCCTCATGCACCCGCGCCGGTTGCTGTTGCCTCCCATGACCTCCGCGCGGCTTTGACGGTGCAACGCTCCCTCTCTTCTCAGAGACCTCGGTCTCTGTGACTATGTGAGCCACCGCGCGTCGCCGAATCTTAGCGAAGGTGGCAGGTTGGCTCTTGATGAACGATTCGCTGAAAGGACCAGGCAGCACACCTTTCTTGAACGCATGCACCAACATATTCTCATCCTTGCTGGGCAACCTCACCACCTGCGCACCGAAACGATTGAGGAAATCCTTCAGTGACTCCCCCTGATACTGGCGCACATCGAACAGGTCATAGGACACTACCGGTGGAGCTCTGTTGACGATATATTTCTCTGTGAATAGCTTGGAAAACTGATGGAAGGAAGTGATGTGGCCCTCTGGCAGGCTCACGAACCACTCCATAGCTATTCCACTCAGTGTACTCATGAACATCTTGCAGTACACAGCATCTGAGCCCCCAAACAGCATCATCTGAGTATGGAAAGCTGTCAAATGTGCTTCTAGATCTTCCACCCCCATGAATGACGCCTTCACTCCCACCAGACTGGGAGGCACCACCGTATTCATGATCTCAGGGGAGAAAGGCATAGGGAATGCTCTAGGAGGCGACGATGTCCTACCTTCAGCTGCGCGGTCCTTCGGCGCCTGCAACTCCCTGCGCAACTCTTCGTTGACACGGTTCAGCTCTTCATTTCTGCACTGCGATGCAGTCAGCTCTGCATGCATCTTCTCCTGTTCAGCTCTCGATGCCGCGACATTATCCTGCAGCGCGCGCATCATCTTCATGACCTGCACCATGGTAACAGCTCCTTCTTCAGCAGATGGCGCAGGTGAGGTTTGTCTGGTTCTTCTACTCATCTTTTCAGCACAACCTTCAACGTAAACTCCAAGAAACTTCAAGAACTGTGATGTGGATGGGAACAAGATTCACACGGGCCCCACAGTGGGCGCTAAATGATCCTGTCGCGGACTTGAACGTGGAGGATGAGCCTCGTCACTCCTTCGTCTAGCCTTCTGCAACTGCACGTTCTGCAAGAACGCTCCAAGAACCTCTGCCGGAACTCCAAACAATGCCTGCAAAACAACACAGACGGCGCCTCTAGCGGCTGTGTGCACTCCAACGCTCAAGTCAGGCAACAAGAACACCGTAAACTCTCACTAAATCTCTCTGTGAGACTCGTGTGTGCTCAAATCCACTCACTCTCTATAACTGAATTCTGTTATCACTATGCTGCATGTACAAACGCTCCCACAATGACTCAGAAACTAAGTGTAGTGAATTTGTGTAAACTTGTAATCTGAAAACTTGTGTGTACCTGACATAAGGTAGAGTACCTTTATACTTGGGCCACGCTTCTCTCCCAGATGGTGACACGTGGAGGCATGCAACTGGAATCTGACCGTACACGTGTCACACTTGGAAAGCTTCTGCGCATTTCTCTTGTGCGGCTAAGTTATCCTCTTGTGGAGTAACTTAGCGCGTTTCTTCTGTCTGAATGAGTGCATGCTCCCAGGAGAGCGCCGGGTGGGGCTGGTCTAAGCACACCCACCAGGCGTATCCTGCCTGCATGGCCTCTCCACACGTCCTCTGAGTGATTGCATGCTCCCAGGAGAGCACCGGGTGTGGCTGTTCTAAGCACACCCACCAGGCGCATCCTGCCTGCATGGTCTCACCGCACGTCCTCTGAGTGGGCATCATGCGAGGTGCATGTGTAACGCTCTCGCTGGGAACTTGGGTCCCAGCTTAACGCGTGTTGGCAAGAACCCTGACGACCGATCTCTCTCTGCTTGCACCAACGACCGAGCGGTGCTCCATCACTATCCACCGATGACCGTGCGGTGCCTCATGACTATCCACCGATGACCGTGCGGTGGCTCATGTCCTTCCACTGGCGTCCGTGCGGTGCCCCATCACTATCCACCGACGTCCGTGCGATGGCTCATTACCTTCCACCGACGTTCGTGCGGTGCTTCCAGGCCTTCCACTGACGTCCGTGCGGTGCCCCATCACTATCCACCGACGTCCGTGCGGTGCTTCCAGGCGCTTATCTAGGTGGTGGCCACTTGGTAGCTGACCACCGATCACCATTCTCTGTGGTCTCCTCCCTGATTCACCTGCCATCTCAGGCCACGTGTCACCCTGTGACTGGTCCACGTGGTCATCTGAAGCTGACGTCACTGACTACGGATGACCGACCGGAACAGCGCGAAACCTAGACTGACCCACCAAAATCACCAAACTTGGCTAAGCCAAAACCCAACCAACGTCAAATCCCTTTGCAACCAAACTTTTCATACCTCATTTTGCATACATTTGTGACAATTCCCAACCAAGATTGTTCAAAAACCATGACTTCAAAATTTCACAAATTTTGGCCCGAAGCATCCCAAACTAGACCAACCCACCAAAATCACAAAACTTGGCTAAGCTAAGACCCAACCATGATCAATTTGTTTTGCAACCAAACTTTCACACCTTATTTTGGATGCATTTGTGACAATTCCCAACCAAAATTTCTCAAAATCCATGACTTTCAATTTTCACCAATCTTGGCACCAAGGCACGAAAACTAGACCGACCCACCAAAATCACCAAACTTTGCTAAACCAAAACCCAACGAGGGCAATTACTTTTGCAACCTAACTTTTCACACCTCATTTTGGATGCATTTGTGCCAATTCCCAACCAAGATTGCTCAAAAACCATGAATTTCAATTTTCACCAATCTTGGCACCAAGGCATGAAAACTAGACCAACCCTCCAAAATCACCATACTTGGCTAAGCGAAAACCCAACCAAGGTCAAACCCTTTTCCAACCAAACTTTTCACACCTTATTTTGGATGCATTCGTGACAATTGCCAACCAAGATTGCTGAAAAACCATGACTTCGAAATTTCACCAATTTTGGCCCCAAGCTACCAAAACTAGACCGACCCACCAAAATCACCAAACTTGGCTAAGCCAAAACCCAACTAAGGTTAATTTCTTTTGCTACCAAACTTTTCACACCTCATTTTGGATGCATTTGTGAAAATTCACAACCAAGATTGCTCCAAAACCATGACTTTCAATTTTCACGAAGCTTGCCACCAAGGCACGAAAACTAGACCGACCCACCAAAATCACCAAACTTGGCTAAACCAAAACCAAACCAAGGTCAATTACTTTTAAAACCTAACTTTCGACACCTCATTTTGGATGCATTTGTGCCAATTCCATACCAAGATTGCTCCAAAACCATGACTTTCAATTTTCACCAATCTTGGCACCAAGGCACGAAAACTAGACCGATCCTCAAAAATCACCAAACTTGGCTAAGCGAAAACCCAACCAAGGTCAAGTCCTTTTGCAACCAAACTTTTCACACCTCATTTTGGATGAATTTGTGACAATTCCCAACCAAGATTGCTCAAAAACCATGACTTCGAAATTTCACGAATTTTGGCCCCAAGCCACCAAAACTAGACCGCCAACCAAAATCACCAAACTTGGCTTAGCCAAAACCCAACCAAGGTCAAATCCTTTTGCAACCAAACTTTTTCCAACCTTATTTTGGATGCCTTTGTGAATATTCCTAACAAGGATTGCTCAAAAACCATGACTTTAATTTTCACGAATTTTGGCATCAAGGCACGAAAATTAGACCGACCCTCCAAAATCACAAAACTTGGCTAAGCCAAAACCCAACCAAGGTCAATTCATTTTGCAACCAAACTTTTCACACCTCATTTTGGATGCATTTGTAAAAATTCCAAACTAAAACTGCTCAAAAACCATGACTTCGAAATTTCACCAATTTTGGCCCCAAGCCACCAAAACTAGACCGACCCACCAAAATCACCAAACTTGGCTTAGCCAAAACCCAACCAAGGTCAAATCCTTTTGCAACCAAACTTTTTCACACCATATTTTGGATGCCTTTGTGAATATTCCAAACAAGGATTGCTCAAAAACCATCACTTTAATTTTCACAAATTTTGGCATCAAGGCACGAAAACTAGACCGACCCTCCCAAATCACAAAACTTGGCTAAGCCAAAACCCAACCAAGGTCAATTCATTTTGCAACCAAATTTTTCACACCTCATTTTGGATGCATTTGTAACAATTCCAAACTAAGATTGCTCAAAAACAATGATTTTGAAATTTCTCCAATTTTGGCCCCAAGCCACCAAAACTAGACCGACCCACCAAAATCACCAAACTTGGCTTAGCCAAAACCTAACCAAGGTCAAATCCTTTTGCAACCAAACTTTTTCACACCTTATTTGGGATGCATTTGTGAATATTCATAACAAGGATTGCTAAAAAACCATGACTTTAGTTTTCACCAATTTTGGCATCAAGGCACGAAAACTAGACCAACCCTCCAAAATCACAAAACTTGGCTAAGCAAAAACCCAACAAGGGTCAAATCCTTTTGCAACCAAACTTTTCACCCCTCATTTTGGATGCATGTGTAACAATTCCAACCTAAGATTGCTCAAAAACAATGACTTCGAAATTTCACCAATTTTGGCCCCAAGCCACCAAAACTAGACCGACCCACCAAAATCACCAAACTTGGCTAAGCCAAAACCCAACCAAGGTTAATTCCTTTTGCTACCAAACTTTTCACACCTCATTTTGGATGCATTTGTGAAAATTCCCAACCAAGATTGCTCCAAAACCATGACTTTCAATTTTCACCAATCTTGCCACAAAGGCATGAAAACTAGACCGACCCACCAAAATCACCAAACTTGGCTAAACCAAAACCCAACCAAGGTCAATTCCTTTTACAACCTAACTTTTCAGACCTCATTTTGGATGCATTTGTGCCAATTCCCAACCAAGATTGCTCAAAAACCATGACTTTCAATTTTCACCAATCTTGGCACCAAGGCACGAAAACTAGACCGACCCACCAAAATCACCAAACTTAGCTAAGCCAAAATCCAACCAAGGTCAATTCCTTTTGCAACCAAACTTTTCAAACCTCATTTTGGATGCATTTGTGACAATTCCCAACCAAGATTGCTCAAAAAACATGACATTCAATTTTCACCAATCTTCGCACCAAGGCACGAAAACTACACCGACCCACCAAAATCACCAAACTTGGCTAAGCCAAAATCCAACTAAGGTCAATTCCTTTTGCAACCAAACTTTTCAAACCTCATTTTGGATGCATTTCTGACAATTCCCAACCAAGATTGCTCAAAAAACATGACATTCAATTTTCACCAATCTTGGCACCAAGGCACGAAAACTAGACTGACCCACCAAAATCACCAAACTTGGCTAAGCCCAATCCCAACCAAGGTCAAATCCTTTTGCAACCAAACTTTTCAAACCTCATTTTGGATACATTTGTGACAATTCCCAACAAAGATTGCTCAAAAACCATGACTTCGAAATTTCACAAGTTTTGGCCCCAAGTGACGAAAACTAGACCGATCCACCAAAATCACCAAACTTGGAAAAGCCAAAAACCCAACCAAGGTCAATTCCTTTTGCAACCACACTTTTCACACCTCATTTTGGATGGATTTGTGACAATTCCCTACCAAGATTGCTCAAAAACCATGACTTTCAATTTTCACCAATCTTGGCACTAAGGCACGAAAACTAGACCGACCCACCAAAATCACCAAACTTGGCTAAGTCCAAACCCAACCAAGGTCAATTCCTTTTGCAACAAAACTTTTCACAGCTCATTTTGGATGCATTTGTGACAATTCCCAACAACGATTGCTCCATAACCATGACTTCGAAATTTGACCAATTTTAGCCCCAAGTCACGAAAACTAGACCGACCCACCAAAATCACGAAAATTGGCTAAGCCAAAACCCAACCAAGGTCAATTCCTTTTGCAACCAAACTTTTCACACCTCATTTTGGATGCATATGTGACAATTCCCAACCAAGATTGCTAAAAAACCATGACTTTTAATTTTCACCAATCTTGGCACCAAGTCACGAAAACTAGACCGACCCACCAAAATCACCAAAATTGGCTAAGCCAAAACCCAACCAAGGTCAATTCCTTTTGCAACCAAACTTTTCACACCTCATTTTGGATGCATTTGTGACAATTCCCAACAAAGATTGCTCAAAAACCATGACTTTTAATTTTCACCAATCTTGGCACCAAGGCACGAAAACTAGACCGACCCACCAAAATCACCAAACATAGCTAAGCCAAAACCCAACCAAGGTCAAATCATTTTGCAACCAAACTTTTCACACCTCATTTTGGATGCATTTGTGACAATTCCCAACAAAGATTGCTCAAAAACCATGACTTTTAATTTTCACCAATGTTGGCACCAAGGCACGAAAAGTAGACCGACCCACCAAAATCACCAAACTTTGCTAAGCCAAAACCCAACCAAGGTCAAATTCTTTTGCAACCAAACTTTTCACACCTCATTTTTGGATGCATTTGTGACAATTCCCAACAAAGATTGCTCAAAAACCATGACTTTTAATTTTCACCAATCTTGGCACCAAGGCACGAAAACTAGACCGACCCACCAAAATCACCAAACTTAGCTAAGCCAAAACCCAACCAAGGTCAAATCCTTTTGCAACCAAACTTTTCACACCTCATTTTGGATGCATTTGTGACAATTCCCAACAAAGATTTCTCAAAAACCGTGACTTTCAATTTTCACCAATCTTGGCACCAAGGCACGAAAACTAGACCGACCCACCAAAATCACCAAACTTTACTAAGCCAAAACCCAACCAAGGTCAAATCCTTTTGCAACCAAACTTTTCACACCTCATTTTTGGATGCATTTGTGACAATTCCCAACCAAGATTGCTCAAAAACCATGACTTTTAATTTTCACCAATCTTGGCACCTAGGCACGAAAACTAGATCGACCCACAAAATCACCAAACATGGCCAAGCCAAAACCCAACCAAGGTCAAAATCCTTTTGCAACCAAACATTTCACACCTCATTTTGGATGCATATGTGAAAATTCCCAACCAAGATTTCTCAAAAACCGTGACTTTCAATTTTCACCAATCTTGGCACCAAGGCACGAAAACTAGACCGACCCACCAAAATCACCAAACTTTGCTAAGCCAAAACCCAACCAAGGTCAAATCCTTTTGCAACCAAACTTTTCACACCTCATTTTGGATGCAATTGTGACAATTCCCAACCAAAATTGCTCAAAAACCATGACTTTCAATTTTCACCAATCTTGGCACCAAGGCACGAAAACTAGACCGACCCACAAAATCACCAAACTTGGCTAAGCCAAAATCCAACCAAGGTGAATTCCTTTTGCAACCAAACTTTTCAAACCTCATTTTGGATGCATTTGTAACAATTCCCAACCAAGATTGCTCAAAAAACATGACATTCAATTTTCACCAATCTTGGCACCAAGGCACGAAAACTAGACCGACCCACCAAAATCAACAAAATTGGCTAAGCCAAAATCCAACCAAGGTCAATTCCTTTTGCAACCAAACTTTTCAAACCTCATTTTGGATGCATTTGTGACAATTCCCAACCAAGATTGCTCAAAAAACATGACATTCAGTTTTCACCAATCTTGGCACCAAGGCACGAAAACTAGACTGACCCACCAAAATCACAAAACATGGCTAAGCCCAAACCGAACCAAGGTCAAATCCTTTTGCAACCACACTTTTCATACCTCATTTTGGATACATTTGTGACAATTACCAACCAAGATTTCTCAAAAACCATGACCTCGAAATTTCACAAATTTTTGCCCGAAGCATCCCAAACTAGACCAACCCACCAAAATCACAAAACTTGGCTAAGCTAAGACCCAACCATGATCAATTCCTTTTGCAACCCAACTTTCACACCTTATTTTGGATGCATTTGTGACAATTCCCAACCAAAATTTCGCAAAAACCATGACTTTCAATTTTAACCAATCTTGGCACCAAGGCACGAAAACTAGACCGACCCACCAAAATCACCAAACTTGGCTAAACTAAAACCCAACCAAGGTATATTACTTTTGCAACCTAACTTTTGAAACCTCATTTTGGATGCATTTGTGCCAATTCCAAACCAAGATTTCTCAAACACCATGACTTTCAATTTTCACCAATCTTGGCACCAAGGCATGAAAACTAGACCGACCTTCCAAAATCACCAAACTTGGCTAAGCGAAAACCCAACCAAGGTCAAATCCTTTTGCAACGAAACTTTTCACACCTCATTTTGGATGCATTTGTGACAATTCCCAGTCAAGATTGCTCAAAAACCATGACTTTTAATTTTCACCAATATTGGCACCAAGGCAGGAAAACTAGACCGACCCACCAAAATCACCAAACTTGGCTAAGCCAAAACCCAACCAAGGTCAAATCCTTTTGCAACCAAACTTTTCACACCTCATTTAGGATGCATTTGTGACAATTCCCAACCAAGATTGCTAAAAAACAGTGACTTTCAATTTTCACCAATCTTGGCACCAAGGCACGAAAACTAGACCGACCCACCAAAATCACCAAACTTTGCTAAGCCAAAACCCAACCAAGGTCAAATCTTTTTGCAACCAAACTTTTCACACCTCATTTTGGATGCATTGGTGACAATTCCCAACCAGGATTGCTCAAAAACCATGACTTTCAATTTTCACCAATCCTGGCACCAAGGCACGAAAACTAGACCGACCCACCAAAATCACCAAACTTGGCTAAGCCAAAATCCAACCAAGGTCAATTCCTTTTGCAACCAAACTTTTCAAACCTCATTTAGGATGCATTTGTGACAATTCCCAACCAAGATTGCTAAAAAAACATGACATTCAATTTTCACCAATCTTGGCACCAAGGCACGAAAACTAGACCGACCCACCAAAATCATCAAACTTGGCTAAACCAAAACCCAACCAAGGTCAATTCCTTTTGCAACCTAACTTTTCACACCTCATTTTGGATGCATTTGTGACAATTCCCAACCAATGTTGCTCAAAAACCATGACTTTCAATTTTCACCAATCTTGGCACCAAGGCACGAAAACTAGACCGACCCACCAAAATCACCAAACTTGGTTAAGCCTAAACCCAACCAAGATCAATTCCTTTTTGAAACAAACTTTTCACACCTCATTTTGGATGCATTTGGGACAATTCCAAACCAGGATTGCTCAAAAACCATGAGTTTGAATCTTCACAAATATTGGCACCGAGGCACGAAAACTAGACCTAGCCACCAAAATCACCAAACTTGGCTAAGCCAAAACCCAACCAAGGTCAATTCCTTTTGCAACCAATCTTTTCTCACGTCATTTTGGATGCATTTGGGACAATTCCCAACCAAGATTGCTCAAGGACCATGACTTTTAAATTTAACCAATTTTGGCACCAAGCCACCAAAACTAGACCGACCCACCAAAACGACCAAACTTGTCTAAGGAAAAACCCAACCAGGATCAAATTCCCACCTCATGTTTCATGCATTTGTGGGTGATTCACATCAAGAGTGATAAAAAACCTTGAGGGATAGCCCCGGGTACCCAATATTATTAGTTGTGAGCTCAGAATCTAAGTGGTCTCCTCCCTGATTCGCCTGCCATCTCATGCCACGTGTTACCCTGTGACTGGTCCACGTGGTCATCTGCTGCTGACGTTATCGCCTACCGATGACCGACCGGATCACGATGTAACCCTGGAGGGCCTTGGCATTGAACTCATGCTTGATCAGTTGAGCGATGTTAAACACCACTCCCATGCTTGAGAAAAGCTGGCACAGTTCGCGATTAGGGGGAGTCAGCTCCTCAAGACCCCTAGGTTTCTTGAACTTCAGTTTCCCCACCCAATAAAGGGGTAACCCATCTAGTAGGGTGGGGTTGTGAGCGATGCAGCACACCATAAGGAACTTCCCTTTGAAGCCCTTATAAGATTGCTGGAAGAGGGTTAGGAGAACTCTTCCCGCCACCCTGTTGAAGCTTACCCAAAGCCTCTTCCCTGGGCTCTTTGCCTCAACGAAATAGAGGAAGACATCCACTGAGGGGGTCTGCCCTAGATGGTTGCACAAGATTGCAAACGCCCTCACAAAGGCCCAACTTTTAGGGTGCAGTTGGGCAGGGGCCACGGTTATCTCACTTAAAAGCACCCGCTTGAACCCCGTGAGTGGCAAGCGAAGTTTGATTCGCTTGAAGACGGTGGCATATAGGAAGAAGAAGGGCTCCCCATCGTTGGCGCGATCGTTAGTGCTTATAGGTTCGCCCTCCTCGCAGGGTCGAATGGAGACGTAGGCATCGCACTCCCTCCCAAACACGCAGGTCATACAGGCAGCCTCGTCCTCCTTGTGTTGGGTCACGTCCCCACTAGAGGTGAGTTGGGAGGTCTCAGCAAGGAGGTCCTCAGAGGCCCAGGGGTAGAGGGCTTTGTAATCAACGTTAGGGGGAGGGTTGGAGGTGGTTTTGGTTTTGGCCATCTTGAAGAAAGCTAAAAAGGGAGATACAGAAAGGAAGAAAGACAAGCAGCGGTGTGACTCAATGAACCAGAGAAATAGAAGCGAAGAACACAATAGTGTAAAATGCTGGAAAACCTAAAGTGCGGAAATCTTAAACAGGCCTAAAGCAGTTATAGCATGTTATGAGCAACGGAATCACGAAACAAGAGCAAGTCGTGAGATAAAAATCATACCTTTAAAGTAGTTGAGGGTTGAAGTTCGAGATTGATGAAAGAGAAGTGTGAGCATTCGAGAGAAGGAGAATGATCGAAGAAAGTTTGTGGTGAAATGATGGAACAGTGAAGAAGCGCGGGGTTTTGAAAGAGTTAACGTAAACAAGGGAGCGCAAGTGACAATGAGTCCTAGCCGTTGATCAAGCCACGTGTGCGCAGATTAAAACGAGCACAGAGAGACGTCATTTCGGTGCAGTATTCACGTCCTTTCACCTAGTCCCACGTAGGTCGCCAGGGGCGACAACTTAGTCTCTTCGCTAAACAAGTTAACAGCTCGAGACTGGGGGGCTTGTGTCTCGACCATTCCTCGGACATCGACTGATAGAGATGGTGGGCCACGTAAGCGGGGTCCCACAAGCGGCGTGAAACAATGTCCCACAAGCGGCATGAGCCTGTGTGTTGATTAGTGGTCGATTGTCGATCACCAGGATATGCCGATGTGTACTCGGCAACAGAGTTAGGTCGATGTGACATCGGGCATTGGTGGTACAAACAGCTAAATTGGACCACGAAAGGTGGACCCTAGGAAACACACCAGTTATTAGTGAAACGCCCAGAGTTAGGAGGAAGCCTGAGTTACAAGGTGCTCATGTGTGTGGTGTGAATGGCGCATTTGGGCGCGGCACATGATGGAGGAGGGCCAAGCACATCTAACCAAGGAAGCCAAGGCCCAAACCAAGAAGACCGTCTAGACCAAGAGGAGCGTCTAGCTCCAAGAAGTGAGCGTCTAGGACGTGAAGGAGGGAGGCTATCCATGGAGCTAGACCGTCTAGGACCTCTCAAGAGATCCATGGCTAAACATATCCAAGCACACATAGAAGAAGCCACGGATGGGAGGGAGAAGACCTTGTACATGCTACTTGGAGGCCCATTAGGGGTAGCTTAGTAGATTAGTGTAGTGTAGAAAGCAAAACTTGCTAACTTAGGGGTGTGCTATCAAAAAGGTGCCCTTAGCAATAGAAGGAGGGGTGTGCTAGCAAATAGGTGCCTTTAGCAAAAGAGGGAGGGGTGTACTATCAAATGTTGCATTTTTGACCTATCTTCTAGAATATTAGGATGATGGTGTGGTTTGACTAAAGTCAATACCCTAGGCAGCCCCCACTTTTTGTATTTCCATCCCTACCCTTTAAGCTTGCTCACCAAGGCTCCTAAATCTATAAATAAGGAGGCCTACCTCATGTATTTTCAAGTTTATTTGAGTAATGTTATGCTGCCATTTTTGTGCACAAGCTTTACTCCTCCTAGAAATCTAGGCTATAAACTTCAATCCTTTCACCTTCTCCCTTGAGCTGGCCGAACCACTCAACCCATACTCATCATGCACCTTCAAGACCAACACAACTCCTAGGGGGGTCTTGTTTCACTCATCCATTGCTTCCGCTCCATCTATTTTCTACTTTGATTCAAGAAGAACACATGAAAATGCCATCATTTGGTATCATGAGCTTTTGGTTCTTCAAGATGAGTAGCTTGTCTTTTTAAATTTTCAGTTCTTCTTTATTTTCATCTTGTCATTTCAATTCCATAATTGTCTTGCTGTTTTTTTTTTACATTTTAAATTGTTCTTGGTGTGCTTATGGAAGATCCAACCGAAGCACATGTGTTCAATTGATCTTGAACATTTTCTTGTGCAATTGTGATAGGATTCCTTACACATTGAGTGGCTGTTTTCTTTTAGGAATTTGAGTCTTTATTGCTTTCTTATAATTGCTTCATTTTATGCTTTGAGTCTTTATTTTCTGAATCTATAAATGTTGTGTCAAGTCATGTGAATCCATAATTGTCATCAATTCTTAGTAGTCCTATTTTTGGCTTGATTGTTTCTTGTTTTTGGGTCTCTTTAATTTGCCTTAATCTGCTGTTATTTTGATCCTTTGCTGCCTTTTTAATTTTAGTTTGAGTTCATAATTGTGTCTTAGTTCTTACACAATTTCCTTCTTACATTTTCCTTTGTGTTAAATTTTGGTATCTTGCTGTTTTTTTTTCCAGTTTTCCAGATTTCCCCTGTTTCTCTCTCTGTCTGGCTGTTTTTTGTTTCAAAAATTATTTCCACTCATAGGAAATTTGTGATTCTCTGGAAAATGCAATTTTGAAGTGTTACAAAAAGGAAAAAAAAAGAATAAGATCAAAAAAGGAAACATAAAAAATATGATAAATCTTACAAAATCAGAGTGCAAATCTTGAGCGCTCCAGCTGGCCTAACTGCACACCAAATTTGCAAAAATTATTAAACAAAAATGGTGCATGCGTTTTAGGTGATTCCAAAGCCATTGTTTAGATAAGATCCTGAATTTTCTTGCATATAAATTTCAGAGACAAATTTTAAAAATACAGCTCAGCATAAATCGGGGAACAAACACGTTTTCTGGCCCACAACAATTTTCAGTGATGCTGTTTTTTTATTTGGTCATCTAATCTAGTGCTTTTCTTTAGGAATTCCTTTTGTGTGCCAATTTTTTTTTGAGTACCTTTAATTGTTTGCTTTAATTTCTTGACTCTCTTTCTAAGTTGTCATATTATAAATCCTTTTGGTGGTACTGTTTTTATTCAATTAAATTTGTTTCTTGCTTTTGTTTCTTGACCTCTCTTTTGGGTGCTGGAATTTAATTCTCCTTGGTGCATATGTGCATGGAACTTGGCTTGGTTTAGGTTTAGCTCTTGTGAATAGGTGCTGGAAATTGGAGAATTAAAGCCATTATTTTAAGGAGGAGACAAAGCTAAAGCCGAAACAAGGTTGCTTGAAACAAACAATACAAACACCTAGAAGATCAAAAAAAAATAAAATTCAAGACAACAAGGAAGTGCACTAACCCAAAAGAGGATCAACAAAGGGAGTCTTCTTTTCCTTTGCAACTTGGTTTATTGTTAATTACCTCTTTAATTACGTTTAGACGGTGAGTGTGTCTTCAAGGGCTCAAAGTGTCTAAGAAGCCTCACCTAGGGCCGAATAGCATAGTAAATTTTTTGCTTAGTAATTTGTTGCTTGTTTGAACTTGTTTTCTATTGTTTTGGTAGAAACGTTTTGCATGATTAGTTTAGTTTAATTTGTGCTAAAACCGACTAGTTTGTTGCATATCTTTTTTTTTTTAGCTTACATAGTTTTATTGCTTTTTGATTTCTCAACTTCTTGTGTTTTAAGTGTTTCACTAAGAGAAATTTTTGTGAGAAGGCATTGGAGACTAGTTTTTGGCAAGGAAAAGGCTTGGTACTTAAGTAGTCCTTTGAGACTCACCTCCCTTACCTGGAAAACTACCTTCTTTATCTTCCCTAATCTTTCTCAAAGTAAAAACGCCTAAATACACAAAGGTCTAGCCATGTCTTCTTCTTCTCATTCTCCAAAGTCTATAGAATGTGAAGTAAAATCTTTGAAAACCCTTTTGAAAGAGGTATCCCAAGCGGTACAATTAATCTCTTCTAGGCAATTGGAGAATGAAAACAAGATTAATGAGTTGGCTAGAGCTCAAGAAGAGAAATCCCAAAAATCTCAAAAATCAAAAAAAACAAATACTCATGCATCCCAAAGCATTGCAACTCTAGGGGAGGGAAGCCTTAGAATTAATGACTACTACCAACCACCCCCTTGAAGAACTAGGCAAAGGGAACAAGAGGTGCCAAGGGAAACTAGAGTAGACCTACCTCATTTTCATGGAAAGGAAAATGTAGAAATATATCTAGATTGGGAGATGAAGGTAGAGCAACTCTTTGCTTGCCATAGGGTAAGTGAGGAACGAAAAGTACCCTTAGCCACCCTTAGTTTCCAAGGAAATGCCATGTATTGGTGGACCTCTTTAGAAAGAGACCGACGTCTTCATAGGGAACCTCTCATAGAATATTGGAATGACCTTAGGGGAGCCCTAAGACGTCGACATATACCTTCTTACTACCATAGGGAGTTGATGGACAAGCTCCAAAGACTCCAACAAAAGAATATGAGTGTAGAAGAGTATAGGCAAAAGATGGAGCTCTATATGATGAGAGCCTCTATTAGAGAGGAAGAGGAAACCACCATATCTAGGTTCCTTAGTGGCCTATCACTTGAGATAAGAGATAGAGTAGAGCTCTTACCTTATCAAGACTTGAATGATTTGGTTCAACTTTGCATTAAAGTTGAGCAACAAAATTTGCGCAAAACATCAAGTCAAAAGGTGAGCCCCTATTCTAACTTTTATCCCAAGAGAGAGTTTAAAAGGGAGGGTAGTACATCTAAGGAAAAACCAAAAGAACCTACCAAACCCTTCACCAAAGAAATCTCAACCCCACCCATCCGAGCTAGAGATGTTAAATGTTTTAAGTGCTATGGTAGGGGGCATGTGCAAGCACAATGTCCAAACCAAAGGACTTTGTTTCTTAAAGGTGTAGACGAATACACTAGTGGCGAGGATGAGCTTAGTGAGAAAGAGGAAGGGGGAGAGGATGAGAGGGTAGCTCCATTAGAGGGAGAATTGCTTATGATTAGGAGAACCCTCAACAATCACCCTAGCACATCCATTGAAACACAAAGGGAGAACATATTTCATACAAGATGCAATGTTTTAGAAAATATATGTTCCCTCATTGTGGATAGTGGATCTAGTTGTAATTGTTGTAGTGCTAGGATGGTTGAAAAGCTTAAGCTACAAGTGGTTCCTCACCCAAAACCTTACAAACTTCAATGGCTTAATGAAAATGGGGAACTACATGTAGATAAGCAAGTGGAAATCAAGTTTTCCATAGGGAAATACAAAGATAAAGTTTTATGTGATGTAGTGCCTATGGAAGCTTGCCATATCTTATTAGGGAGGCCATGGCAATTTGACAAGAAAACCTTGCATGATGGTCTCACTAACGAGATTTCCTTCACCCATAAATATAAGAAGTTTGTACTTAGTCCTTTACCACATTCTCAAGTGGTGAAAGACCAAATACAAATGAAACAAAAGAGGGATGAGGAAAACAAAAAAAAAAGAGTGCTAGAAAAAGAGAAAATCCTTAGGGATAGGAAGGCGTGGGAGAAGAGTGTTCCTTCCCACAAGGTTGGTCTACAAGAAAAGCCTTTTGAAAATGTTTTAGAAAACTTACTTCTTGTTGAACAACCAAGCCTTATCTTTTGTAAAGGAGCACTTACATGCACTGCCACAAGTAATGAACTCACGGTTTTACCTCCTCAAATAGAAAACCTTTTGAGTGAATTTGACGATCTATTCTCACAAGAAGGACCCAATGGGCTTCCTCCTCTTAGGGGGATAGAACATCAAATTGACTTCATTCCGGGGGCAAGCCTACCAAATAGGCCTGCTTATAGAACCAACCCCGAGGAAACAAAGGAGATAGAATCACAAGTTCAAGACTTGTTGGAGAAGGGTTGGGTTGAAAAGAGTCTAAGCCCTTGTGCTGTACCTGTCTTGTTGGTGCCTAAAAAAGATGGAAAATGGCAAATGTGTTGTGATTGTAGAGAAATCAACAACATCACCATCAAGTATAGGCATCCAATCCCAAGGCTTGATGATATGCTTGATGAATTGCATGGGTCAACTCTATTCTCCAAAATTGACCTTAAAAGTGGATATCACCAAATTCGAATCAAGGAGGGTGATGAGTGGAAAACCGCTTTTAAGACCAAATTTGGATTATATGAGTGGTTGGTGATGCCCTTTGGACTCACTAACGCTCCAAGCACATTCATAAGGCTTATGAATCACATCTTGAGGGATTGTATAGGTAAATATGTAGTAGTTTACTTTGATGATATCTTAGTATATAGTAAAACCCTAGAAGACCATCTAAGTCACCTTAGGGAAGTCTTTCTAGTTCTTAGGAAAAATAGTCTTTTTGCAAATAGGGATAAGTGTACCTTTGGTGTAGATAGTGTAGTCTTTTTAGGCTTTATAGTAAACAAAACGGGGGTACATGTAGATCCCGAGAAAATCAAAGCCATCCAAGAGTGGCCAACTCCACAAAATGTAAGTGATGTAAGAAGTTTTCATGGGTTAGCTAGCTTCTATAGAAGGTTTGTGCCTAATTTTTCTAGCCTAGCTTCTCCTTTGAATGAACTTGTTAAAAAAGATGTTGCATTTTGTTGGAATGAAAAGCATGAGCAAGCCTTTCAAAGGCTAAAAGCTCAACTCACCAATGCACCCATCCTATCTCTCCCAAATTTTTCCAAAACTTTTGAGATAGAGTGTGATGCATCAGGAGTAGGCATAGGCGCGGTATTGTTGCAAGGTGGACACCCCATTGCTTATTTTAGTGAAAAACTCCATGGTGCCACCCTCAACTACCCCACTTATGACAAAGAGCTCTATGCTCTTGTGAGAGCCCTAAAGACTTGGGAACACTATCTTGTGTCCAAAGAATTTGTTATCCATAGTGATCACGAGTCTTTAAAATATTTAAAGGGCCAACACAAGCTCAATAAGAGACATGCAAAATGGATGGAATTTCTTGAACAATTTCCTTATGTAATCAAATACAAGAAAGGAAGCACCAATATAGTGGCCGATGCTCTTTCAAGACGCCACACACTCTTTTCAAAATTGGGTGCCCAAATTCTTGGATTTGACCACATAAGAGAGCTTTACCAAGAAGATCAAGAACTTTCATCCATCTATGCCCAATGTCTACATAGAGCGCAAGGAGGTTACTATGTGTCCGAGGGATATCTTTTTAAAGAAGGAAAACTTTGCATTCCCCAAGGAACACATAGAAAACTCCTTGTCAAAGAATCACATGAAGGGGGACTCATGGGCCATTTTGGAGTTGATAAGACTCTAGATCTTTTGAAAGCAAAATTTTGTTGGCCACACATGAGGAAAGATGTCCAACGCTATTGCTCTAGATGTATCTCATGTTTAAAAGCAAAGTCTAGAACAATGCCGCATGGACTCTACACCCCTTTGCCGATTGCAAATGCTCCTTGGGAAGACATTAGCATGGATTTCATTTTAGGACTTCCTAGGACTGCAAGAGGCCATGACTCTATCTTTGTGGTAGTGGACCGTTTTAGCAAAATGTCTCACTTTATTCCATGCCACAAAGTAGATGATGCTCAAAATATTTCTAAACTCTTCTTTAGAGAACTGGTGAGACTCCATGGTCTCCCTAGAAGTATAGTGTCCGATAGAGATCCCAAGTTTATAAGTCACTTTTGGAAAACTCTTTGGGGTAAACTTGGAACAAGACTACAATTTTCAACTTCTTGTCATCCTCAAACGGATGGGCAAACCGAAGTAGTCAATAGATCTCTTGGAACTATGCTTAGGACTATCATGAAGGGCAGCCACAAATCTTGGGATGAGTACCTTCCCCACATTGAATTTGCTTACAATAGAGTAGTTCACAAGACTACTAATGCTTCTCCTTTTGAGGTAGTATATGGTTTTAATCCTCTCACGCCCATGGATTTAATTCCTCTTCCTAATCCACAAGATTTTGTGCATAAAGAAGGAGTAATCAAGGCTGATTTTGTCAAGAAAATGCATGAGAAGATTAAAATTCAAATACAACAACAAAATGAGAAGTACACAAAACACAACAACAAAGGGAAGAGAGAAATAATTTTTGAGGAAGGAGACTTAGTTTGGCTTCATCTTCGAAAAGAAAGATTTCCAAATCAAAGGAAGTCCAAACTAAGTCCCCGAGGTGAGGGACCCTTCCAAGTCCTTAAGCGAGTCAACAACAATGCATATAAATTGGACCTACCTCTTGAATATGGAGTACATGACACATTTAATGTAATTGATCTTTCTCCATTTGTAGGTACCAATGACGATGACGAGCTGGATTTGAGGACAAATCCTTTCCAAGGGGGAGGGGATGATGGAGGAGGGCCAAGCACATCTAACCAAGGAAGCCAAGGCCCAAACCAAGAAGACCGTCTAGACCAAGAGGAGCGTCTAGCTCCAAGAAGTGAGCGTCTAGGACGTGAAGGAGGGAGGCTATCCATGGAGCTAGACCGTCTAGGACCTCTCACAAGATCCATGGCTAAACATATCCAAGCACACATAGAAGAAGCCACGGATGGGAGGGAGAAGACCTTGTACATGCTACTTGGAGGCCCATTAGGGGTAGCTTAGTAGATTAGTGTAGTGTAGAAAGCAAAACTTGCTAACTTAGGGGTGTGCTATCAAAAAGGTGCCCTTAGCAATAGAAGGAGGGGTGTGCTAGCAAATAGGTGCCTTTAGCAAAAGAGGGAGGGGTGTACTATCAAATGTTGCATTTTTGACCTATCTTCTAGAATATTAGGATGATGGTGTGGTTTGACTAAAGTCAATACCCTAGGCAGCCCCCACTTTTTGTATTTCCATCCCTACCCTTTAAGCTTGCTCACCAAGGCTCCTAAATCTATAAATAAGGAGGCCTACCTCATGTATTTTCAAGTTTATTTGAGTAATGTTATGCTGCCATTTTTGTGCACAAGCTTTACTCCTCCTAGAAATCTAGGCTATAAACTTCAATCCTTTCACCTTCTCCCTTGAGCTGGCCGAACCACTCAACCCATACTCATCATGCACCTTCAAGACCAACACAACTCCTAGGGGGGTCTTGTTTCACTCATCCATTGCTTCCGCTCCATCTATTTTCTACTTTGATTCAAGAAGAACACATGAAAATGCCATCAGCACAAGCCAAGGGCCCTGGGGGCACTAAGGTCCATTAGGGTTAGGGTTTCCCAAGGGCAGACTGAATGCATGGCCTGTGAACAGTTAAGGCACCCCCATAACGGATAACCTCAGAGACTAGGTGCACAAGTTGGTACCCAGGTGGTCCTACCGTTAGAGGTTGCACTCCAGCAAGGGAAGCCTTACATACTAGATTACACTAAGACTGGGTAATAGCGGTGCAAGGGCATTCCTCCAGAAACCCTAAATGCGGGTAACGGAAACAGAGGAAACCCTAGACTATATAAAGGGTAGTAAGAAACCCTAGAAAGGTACGCAGTTTCTGAAACTAGAGTTATTCACTCACATACTGTTTCTTGCCCTAAGATTGACTTAAGCGTCGGAGTGCAAATGGTTGGTAGGCGTATCTAACGGTATGGCCGTTAGGGTTACAATGTGTGTTCCAGTGCCGCGAGACCAATTTGTTTTGTAGGTGCCCTAATTTCTCACGTGCCTTGCATGCAGCTTTCTATAAAAGCCCTAGCGCTCTGGGGCATTAGCGCCCCTAGGGATAATCTACTTGTGCCAGACCCAAATGTCTCATACACGTTATCTGTTCTCACCAGTTGACTCAGCAGCCGTTGACTCTAAAGCAGGGGGTGGCTCCTGATGGAAGAGGCCCAAGCCCAAGCCAAAGCCCAAGCTCAGGCCCAACAACTAGGTCCATGGAAAAGAGTATTTAAGAAGATTGGGACTCTGCTACTGATGGCAGAGAAACTTTTCTTTACATATTCAAGGACCCCTCAGAGGTCCACAAGGAGTAGAGCCCAAGCCATGGGAGCTGAGCATCAATTAATTTCAGTTTATTTGTAATTTCAGTAGAGTAGGGTTCATTTAGCACAATAGGGGGTGTATTTAACAATTTAGCTTGTACCTAGGCCTTTTAGGGTAGGAATGTAGCCCTACCTTCTAGAAGCATGCTAAGGGGCTGCATTGACCTTTAGTCAACACCCTAGCAGCCCCCTCTTTTATGTATTCCCCATCCTACCCTTGCTCCTTACTCTCCAAGGCACCATCTCCTATAAATAGGGTGCTTTGGCTCATGTTTTTTTTTAAGATCAATTTATATGAGTAAATGCTGCCAAAATTATGCTAGCTTCTACTCTTTGTCTAGTCTCTCTAGGTTAGACACTTTGATCTTCATCTTCACCTTCCTCCAAGTGATTTGGCCTAACCTATCACTCTCCACACCTTTCATGCACCTACAAGGAACCCATAGCTCTATATGAGCCATCCTTGACCCATATCATCCATAGCTTCCACCACCTTTTTACCTCATATTTCAAGAAGAACAAATGGTCATGAAGAACAATCCATCATTTGGTATCTAGAGCTTTGGTTCTTCAAGAGATAAGTGTTCTCTTCATTTTATTCTTTGAGTCTTCTTCTTTATTCCATGTTGTTCATCATATCCTTAAATGTCTTGCTGTTTTTAATTTCTTTTTAAGTTGGTGTTGCTGTTTTTAAATTTCTATTTGGTATTTTTGGTTCAACTTGATCTTGAACTTCCATTTTCAAACTGTTTTAGGTTCCTTTTGTGTTGGCTGTTCTATTTTTATTTTATTTGAGTCTTATTGATGTTTTTAATCGGTGCAAAGTGTTTGTGGTTGAGTCATTTTGATTTTTTGAATCCATACAAGTTTTGTCAAAGTCATGTTCATCCTACAATGTCATAAATTCCAAGTGGTGCCTTTTATTGTTGATTTGGTTGCTTGATTTTGTTTTGAGTGCAGTTTATATTTCTGGTTTTGAAGCTTTGGTGCCTTTTATATTTTCATATTTGAGTTCATACTTGTGTGTTAGTTCCATACAAGTTCGTTTCCAATCATTTCCATTGTGTTTTTGAAGTTTCTTTACCGTTTTCTAATTCCAAGTTAGGATTTCTCTGTTTTCACTGCTACTGTGCTGGCTGGAATCATTCCCAGAAATTACATTTGTTGGTAAAAAATTCTGAAATTTTGGATTTGAGTAGTTTGATGTGTTAAGAAAAATTGAAAAAAAGAAGCACATCAAAATTCAAAATACAAAAAAAATGATAAATGAAATACGAACAGAGTGCAAAAATCCTGACTCTGAAAAAACGCTGACGCGGCAGTGATTTCGGAAAAATTATTACAATTATTTGACTCACTTTTTTGGTGAAATTCCAACGCCTATATTGAGCTAAAACATTGAAGTTTCTGTGGTTAAAATTTCAAGCTCAAATTTGAAGTATTCTGTCCAGCATAAAATTGGAAAGTTGTGAAAAATTTTACACAAAAAATTCTGTAGTGCTGTTTTGGTTTTATTCATCTATTCTAGTTCCATTCACTAGGATTCCACTTTGTGTGCTACCTTTTTCTTGTGTGCCTTAATTTTTTGCTTGTCAAATTTTATTGAATACTCTTTCAAGTCTTGTCAAATATCAACTCCATTTGCAGTAGTCCTTGATTTTAAATTTGAGTTTTGTTGCTTTAAAACTTGCTTGACCTCTCTTTGGTGGATTTGACCTAAAAAGTGCTTTGGTGAGTGTGGAGCTAAAATTTTGTTTTGGTGAAAGCCATATATCACTAAAGAGGAGCTGGATTAAAGATTTAAGGTTAAATAACCTAAGGAGACAAAGCAAGGGACAGCAGCAACCTCATTGAAAAATACACAAATATACACAAAGGAGCTACAAGTGAAGGAGTGAAGAATGAAGAGTATCTTACAACAACTCCTACAAGAATAGTGGGAAAAGAATCCTTAAACGGAGATTGCAATACTTTGAACTCTCATTTTCCTTTGAATCATGATGCTTACTCTTATTCTCAAAAATCACAAAAACAACACTTTGTGATGTTGTTGCTTATATTGTGCAATGAACAACACAAAGGAAGCAAAAATATTTTTGAAAAGGGCCCTATTTCTTTCAAACAAAACTTTTATAAAAATAGCAAAGGGCCTTATTTCCTTACTATTTTATTTGAATACACTAGTCTTAATCTTCTTATCTCACTTTTCTATAATGTTTACTGTAGGTTAATATTTGATCCTGGAGGACGAGCATAGTTTTCAAAGCAGGAATAAGGCTGCTGTTTGAGATCAACCCTGTAGATCTGAGGACAGATCCTCTCAAGAAGGAGGGGATGATGGAAGATGTAAGGACCTGGAAAATCTTATTGGAATAAAAGTGTCATATTTAAATGGATTCGAAGCATGTTGTATTTAGAATGAAAAGGAAAGAAAGTGTAGTTTAGAAGACTATGAGATCGCCTGGAACATGATCGCCAGGGCGCGAGAGGCATGTGGGCTTTGCCCGGACGCGAGAGGCATGCGGGTGTCGCCAAGAGGAGACCTCGGTCGGTCTCCAGGAGGAAGAGACCTCGGTCGGTCTCCAGGAGGAAGAGACCTCGGTCGGTCTCCAGGAGGGGGGAGACATCGGTCGTCTTCCAGAGAGAGACATCGGTCGTCTTCCAGAGAGAGACATCGGTCGTCCTCCAGAATGGGTCATCGGTGGATTGTCTTTGCGCGAGTGGTCATCGGCGAAAGGTTATCGCGCGATGTCGCGTTTCACGCTGATGAAGTGGGGCCCTGGTTTTCAGGATGAACGTGCTGCATGTGCGACATGTGGACAGTGAAAGTCCTTCGGAACAGTAGCTTCATGTGCGCAGAGACGCCACGTGGCTATACTGTCAGGTTGCACTTAATTCGAGGAAGGAAACCCACCCAGGAGGGTTAGTTAGAGAATAGGTAATGATGGCTACATGGCAGGCCTATGTTCCTAGTATCAGGATGCACCGCCTCTTAGTGAGTTTAAAAACGCAGTGAGAGTATAAAAGGTGACAGAGTAAGTTCACCTTCAGTTTTTCTCTTTTCTCTCCTTTGCACTGCGACTCAGAAATTTCAGGCACCAGTTAAATTACCAGCGATTGCCATAGAGCATTTGAGAAGGGTCTCTGCAAGTTTTACCAATTAGAACGCTTAGGCAGAGTTCAGACATCCTTTACGTTCGGCGGTTTAGAGCTTGAAGTGAGATTTCACGCTGATCCAGGTAAGGGAAGCTAACCTTTTTCCAACGATAACTGGATATTTGATGTTTGTGATGATAGGGCGACGTGGTCGCCGGTTTTTCATCTGTTATGAAATATCCCCTGTTTTATGCTGTTTCAAAAGTGTTTGAGATTTTAAATGTGGTTTTCGAAAATTCGAACCTTGGTATGAGTTTTGCTGTGATTGAAATCATTCATTGAAGTGTTATGTGATGTGTTGAATGTTGTGATTGTGGATCGAGGCATAGTATTTTCAGGAAAGAAAATACCGTGTAAGGTCGTGTAATAGGTGTATTGATCGGTGATCCTATAATGAGACATCCAGACTCTACTGAGGTAATGAAATCACATAGAGGAAGTTACTCGGTTGTGGAGAGTCGATGGAGGTTCATACGTATGGGTGTCTCGTGTGAAACAGAACGAGTTCGGCCTGTTGTATGGATTAACCCTGGTCATACCGTGATAATGAGAATATTGAGATGGTGTGATGCGCATGGCTGAGGTCACTTTCCAGCCTTTGGTATGACAGGTGCGAATCTCTGGGTCTAATCAACGCACGAGTCTCCGGAAATAGTGGTCAAGTGTCTGGTGTGATGAGTCAGTGGAAAGTCTGACGTGAGAAATGAGAAATTGAATTAATAGACACTTGATTTCTGATGTGAATTGAAATACTCTTGGATTGATTTGTGAAATATGGGATTTCTGATAGTCTTGTGGAATATGGAAATGTGATGGCTGATACTGTTATGGTTCATGGATGTTGTGAAGTTCTTATGTATGCTCTTGATTCAAATGTTTTCTTAAATATATAGCTTACCCTGTATTTTGTTTCTGTGGCTGTTTTTCTTAAACCTGTGATGATCGTGTAACTTTACACGGGAGCAGATGATGTTGCAGGAAGTGGAATTCCCCTGTGAGTGATCGCCGGAAGGAGATCGCCTATCTCTGATCTGTTAGGCGATCACCCGTTTTTGCTTTCTGATAGGAGATCGCCGGTATGATAGGAGATCGCCTGTCTGATGGGAGATCGCCGTTTCTGTTAGCAGATCGGCTGTTTGTATTATTTGCAGTTTTTATGTTTAAGTTTTGGAAAAGGGCCATTTTGTATCAAACTCCCTGCGAGGAGAAACTCATTTATATATATGTACAATTATGTTTATTTCAATATATTTGTTTTACCGTTATTTCATATTACGAAAATGCAAAAAAAAAAAAAAAATGTGAAATGTATTTGGCGGGATGTTACATTAATGGTATCAGAGCAGTTCGTCCTTTGGATGACCTGAGGGTTGTGGATCCATTGTGTTTTCTTCTGCTCATGAAAACTTATTTGAGTTTTAAGTGACAACTATTGTGAAAGGTTTTCAAACGTTTTTGTATTGAACTTTTTGTGTGTGCTGTAGTGAATGTATGCCTAACTGAAGATCTTAGTATTTAGAATGAGAGGGTCTTGATAAGGTGGTGAGGGTGCACACTCATGACCGGATCGGGGTGATTCTCAATCTAAATTCCAGAGGTTGAATGTTTAGCATACTTTGACTTCTGGTGTGATCTATTTCATGTTATTGAGTGTTCTCGTAATTGATTTTGAGTGGCTGTGTGGATTGATGGTTGCACGCCAGTAGCTGTTCTGGTGTTTTGCTTGAGGTTATAAGCTTTATGGTTCTGTAGATGGACTGAAATTCCTAAGGAATTTGAGAAGCTGACCTTGTGAGGTCGAGATGTTATTCCCCTTGAATGAATTGATTTCCTTATCGATTTCATTCTTGTAGTTGTAGGGAATATAGAAGCTAGTGGTTTCGGAATCTGAGAGCGAAGAAGATGACTCGTAGACCTCCTACCTCTCCCCAACCTTCTTCTGAAATGGGCCAGATCGCCAGGGCCATTGAGATGATGGCAAGTGCCATCCAGCAACAGAATGCGGCGATGGCTCAAAACCATCAAGATACCATGCACCACTGGGAAGCTACTCGGTCGGCTGATACGAATTCGCCCGTCGGTCAGCCTCAGGAACGAATGGGACTGGCCGAGTTCATGAGGCACAACCCACCCAAGTTCTGTGGGAATGCTACCCCCGATCAAGCAGATCAGTGGGTCAGGGAAATGGAGAAAATCTTTAGGGCGACCTCCTGCCCTGAAGAGAAGAAGTTGTTGTTCGCCACCTATCTGCTATCGGGTGAAGCCGAATTTTGGTGGATGGGAGCTCAGCAAATGATGGAGGCCAGAGAGGAGGTGTTGGACTGGGAGAGCTTTAGGGTGAGGTTCTTGGAGAAATACTTCCCTGACAGCGCAAAGTTTGCGCGGGAAGCGGAGTTCTTAAAGTTGGAGCAGGGGGTGATGTCGGTGAACGCCTATGCTGCTAGATTTGAGTACCTCGCCCGATTCTACACTCAGGCGACCTCCGAAGCTTGGAGGTGCAGGAAGTTTGAGGAAGGGTTGAAGCACGGGCTGAAGAGGACGATAGCCCCAATGTGCATCAGGGAATTTCACGCCTTGGTAGAAAAGGCGAAGATGGTGGAGACCCTGGAAAAGGGTGATCCCCGGGTGATCAGGTCGCACCCAGGGGGTTCTTCCAGTGGGCGGGCTAAGGTGCAGCATTCACAAGGCAGGCCATATGCGAGACCTCCGCTACATCGGGCGGGAACAGGGTCACCCCAGTTTCAACAACAGCAACCATGGAAACCAAAATGTTCCTTCTGTGGTGGACCACACATGCCAAATGTGTGCCCCAAGAAGAATTTGGAGAGAAGGTGTTTTGTATGCCAAAGGACAGGGCACGTTGCTAGAGATTGTCCTAACCAGTATAGGACGACTCAACCCAGTGGTTCCCAACAGTTGAGGGATGAAGGCAGCAGACCTCAGGCAACAGGGAGAGTGTTTGCCATGGCAGGAGCTGAGGCGTCCCAGTCAGGTAATTTGGTGTAAGATTGCTTGTTTTATATCTGGTAGAAGTATAAGAGTCTTGTATGATTCTGGAGTGACACACTCTTTTGTGTCAAGTCAGTGTGGCCGAGCTGGGCCTTCTAGTGAAGGAGTTAACCTTAGAACTGTTGGTCTCCACACCTGCGTCAGAGCAGGTGGTGACCTCTACAGTTGCCCCGAATGTTCAGTGATAGTAGAGGGACGCAGATTCAAAGTGAATTTGATCTGTCTATCTCTGCAGGATCTGGATGTTATCCTGTGAATGGATTGGCTGTCTGCCGATCACGTTCCCATAGTTTGCGGTAGGCAGAAAGTGGTGTTTTCCGATCTCCAAGAGCCAGATGTGAGATCTGCTCGGCATGGGCGATCAGAGTTGGAAGAAGAGGCGAGGTGTTTCGTGATGGTAGCTCGGTTGGAAGTGAAGGATGAAGAGGACGTAAGCAGGATTCATGTGGTGAAAGATTGGATGGATGTATTTCCAGAAGAAGTACCTGGGTTACCTCCTAAGAGGGAAGTGGAATTCTCTATTGTTTTGGTACCCGGAGCTGGACCAGTGTCAATGGCACCTTGCAGGATGGCTCCAGCCGAGTTGGTAGAATTGAAGAAGCAAGTGGAAGAGCTGTTGGAGAAGCATTTCATCAAACCCAGTGTATCTCCATGAGGTACTCCAGTGCGGGTAATTTCAGAGGTCGGAAGACCTTTTGATGTCTACTGTGGTGCTTCACATCAAGGGTTGGGATGCGTTTTGGATGCAAGAGAAGAGAGTGGTTGCATATGCTTCAAGGCAACTCAAAGTTCATGAGAGATAATTATTCTACTTATGAATTAGAATCGGCAGTGGTAGTGGTTGATCTGGTTGGCTATCAGCAGTAGAATATGCCAGCAACAGTTGATTACGTAGATCGTTCAAAGGAGTCATGTGGTAGAGGGTGGCAAGTGAATCGGAGAGGCGATCGCCCAGAATGGTGATTGGTTGGGGTGGTTAAGGGACCAACACTTGCGGATCAGTATCAAGCGAGCGCCTGTAAGCTGAACCCGAGAAGTAAAGAAACACAGAGTAGCAATCGCCTATCGCCGTGTGTTAAGAATAGAACACGCCTATCGCCGTGTGGATCAATACACGCCTATCGCCGGGGTTTTCACATCGCCGTACATTTGAGAAGATTAGTTCATCACGTTAAGGCTGCCAGTTCATCGTGTTAAGGCTGCGCCCACAGTAGCTAGCGCACTAGGCTACTCCCTGTGTGGATAACTTAGCCGCAGGAGCAAAGTAGAAGTAACGACTCAGTTGTAGGTTCTCCAAATGACGACACGTGTGTGACCAGATATCCTCCACGTGTCAAAAAAAAAAAGAAGGGATAACCGTCAGGAGAGAGAAAGATTCAGAAGCGCCAACTTGTTCTTTCAGGTGAAGTCATTGAGGTGCTTGGCGCGAAGTTGGTGAGAAGGAGGAGGCTAGAAGAAGAAGCTCTGGCGTCTTGTCAAGGGGCTGGATCAGTGGTGTTATGGGGTTTTGAAGTCAGTGATTGTATGAAGCTCTGTATGGGGGAAAATGCAGAACTCCCTTATGGTTGGAACCAGGAGGGCGAACCAGTTTTGATTGAACATTTAGGGGAGCCTAGTCTGAAGCGTATTATGGGAGTTCTAGGCACCGAGCAAGCTAAAGGCTTTGTAATGGGTGAAGATGGGATATTAAGATTAAGGGCAAAAAAAAAAAAAAAAATAAAAAATAAAAAATAAAAAATTTGCATACCAGTAAATGAATAATTTAAGGGATAACAGAAAATTTTAACTTTGCTCTTTTGGCGAAATGGAAGTGGTGAATGATGAGTGATGAGAAAGGGAAATGGAATTTGATGAAGTATTGGAGTAGTAAGAGTTGGTTCAGCAGACAACCGAGGAGCTGAAGCTGATACAAGGCAGAATGAGAGCTTCTCAAAGTCGGCAGATTCAGAGGAGAAGACCTTTGGAGTTTGCTGCTGAAGACCATGTGTTTATGAGAGTGACACCAACCAAGGGCCTAGGACGAGCTATCAGACCAAAGAAGCTGTCTCCTAAGTTTGTTGGACCTTACCAGATCTTGAGGAAAATTGGTCCAGTAGCCTATGAGATCGCCCTACCTCCACATTTAGCAAATCTGCATAATGTCTTCCACGTATCGCAGCTAAGGAAATATCTCGCCGACCCTTGTCACGTGTTGGAGGTGGACGACGTGCAGATCAGGGACGACTTGTCTTTTGAAGCAAGACCAGTCAGGATAGACGATCACCAAAGCAAACAGCTCAGGGGTAAGACCATCCATATGGTTAAGGTGGTGTGGGATGAGAGATCCGGTGATTCGACTTGGGAGTTGGAAGAGAACATGAGAAACGACTATCCACATCTCTTTTCCTTGTAATTCCTTGTAATTCAATTTTCAAGGACGAAAATTTTTGTTGTTAGGGAGATTGTAAGGACCTGGAAAATCTTATTGGAATAAAAGTGTCATATTTAAATGGATTCGAAGCATGTTGTATTTAGAATGAAAAGGAAAGAAAGTGTAGTTTAGAAGACTATGAGATCGCCTGGAACATGATCGCCAGGGCGCGAGAGGCATGTGGGCTTTGCCCGGACGCGAGAGGCATGCGGGTGTCGCCAAGAGGAGACCTCGGTCGGTCTCCAGGAGGAAGAGACCTCGGTCGGTCTCCAGGAGGAAGAGACCTCGGTCGGTCTCCAGGAGGGGGGAGACATCGGTCGTCTTCCAGAGAGAGACATCGGTCGTCTTCCAGAGAGAGACATCGGTCGTCCTCCAGAATGGGTCATCGGTGGATTGTCTTTGCGCGAGTGGTCATCGGCGAAAGGTTATCGCGCGATGTCGCGTTTCACGCTGATGAAGTGGGGCCCTGGTTTTCAGGATGAACGTGCTGCATGTGCGACATGTGGACAGTGAAAGTCCTTCGGAACAGTAGCTTCATGTGCGCAGAGACGCCACGTGGCTATACTGTCAGGTTGCACTTAATTCGAGGAAGGAAACCCACCCAGGAGGGTTAGTTAGAGAATAGGTAATGATGGCTACATGGCAGGCCTATGTTCCTAGTATCAGGATGCACCGCCTCTTAGTGAGTTTAAAAACGCAGTGAGAGTATAAAAGGTGACAGAGTAAGTTCACCTTCAGTTTTTCTCTTTTCTCTCCTTTGCACTGCGACTCAGAAATTTCAGGCACCAGTTAAATTACCAGCGATTGCCATAGAGCATTTGAGAAGGGTCTCTGCAAGTTTTACCAATTAGAACGCTTAGGCAGAGTTCAGACATCCTTTACGTTCGGCGGTTTAGAGCTTGAAGTGAGATTTCACGCTGATCCAGGTAAGGGAAGCTAACCTTTTTCCAACGATAACTGGATATTTGATGTTTGTGATGATAGGGCGACGTGGTCGCCGGTTTTTCATCTGTTATGAAATATCCCCTGTTTTATGCTGTTTCAAAAGTGTTTGAGATTTTAAATGTGGTTTTCGAAAATTCGAACCTTGGTATGAGTTTTGCTGTGATTGAAATCATTCATTGAAGTGTTATGTGATGTGTTGAATGTTGTGATTGTGGATCGAGGCATAGTATTTTCAGGAAAGAAAATACCGTGTAAGGTCGTGTAATAGGTGTATTGATCGGTGATCCTATAATGAGACATCCAGACTCTACTGAGGTAATGAAATCACATAGAGGAAGTTACTCGGTTGTGGAGAGTCGATGGAGGTTCATACGTATGGGTGTCTCGTGTGAAACAGAACGAGTTCGGCCTGTTGTATGGATTAACCCTGGTCATACCGTGATAATGAGAATATTGAGATGGTGTGATGCGCATGGCTGAGGTCACTTTCCAGCCTTTGGTATGACAGGTGCGAATCTCTGGGTCTAATCAACGCACGAGTCTCCGGAAATAGTGGTCAAGTGTCTGGTGTGATGAGTCAGTGGAAAGTCTGACGTGAGAAATGAGAAATTGAATTAATAGACACTTGATTTCTGATGTGAATTGAAATACTCTTGGATTGATTTGTGAAATATGGGATTTCTGATAGTCTTGTGGAATATGGAAATGTGATGGCTGATACTGTTATGGTTCATGGATGTTGTGAAGTTCTTATGTATGCTCTTGATTCAAATGTTTTCTTAAATATATAGCTTACCCTGTATTTTGTTTCTGTGGCTGTTTTTCTTAAACCTGTGATGATCGTGTAACTTTACACGGGAGCAGATGATGTTGCAGGAAGTGGAATTCCCCTGTGAGTGATCGCCGGAAGGAGATCGCCTATCTCTGATCTGTTAGGCGATCACCCGTTTTTGCTTTCTGATAGGAGATCGCCGGTATGATAGGAGATCGCCTGTCTGATGGGAGATCGCCGTTTCTGTTAGCAGATCGGCTGTTTGTATTATTTGCAGTTTTTATGTTTAAGTTTTGGAAAAGGGCCATTTTGTATCAAACTCCCTGCGAGGAGAAACTCATTTATATATATGTACAATTATGTTTATTTCAATATATTTGTTTTACCGTTATTTCATATTACGAAAATGCAAAAAAAAAAAAAAAAATGTGAAATGTATTTGGCGGGATGTTACAGAAGAGGCCCAAGCCCAAGCCAAAGCCCAAGCTCAGGCCCAACAACTAGGTCCATGGAAAAGAGTATTTAAGAAGATTGGGACTCTGCTACTGATGGCAGAGAAACTTTTCTTTACATATTCAAGGACCCCTCAGAGGTCCACAAGGAGTAGAGCCCAAGCCATGGGAGCTGAGCATCAATTAATTTCAGTTTATTTGTAATTTCAGTAGAGTAGGGTTCATTTAGCACAATAGGGGGTGTATTTAACAATTTAGCTTGTACCTAGGCCTTTTAGGGTAGGAATGTAGGCGTACCTTCTAGAAGCATGCTAAGGGGCTGCATTGACCTTTAGTCAACACCCTAGCAGCCCCCTCTTTTATGTATTCCCCATCCTACCCTTGCTCCTTACTCTCCAAGGCACCATCTCCTATAAATAGGGTGCTTTGGCTCATGTTTTTTTTTAAGATCAATTTATATGAGTAAATGCTGCCAAAATTATGCTAGCTTCTACTCTTTGTCTAGTCTCTCTAGGTTAGACACTTTGATCTTCATCTTCACCTTCCTCCAAGTGATTTGGCCTAACCTATCACTCTCCACACCTTTCATGCACCTACAAGGAACCCATAGCTCTATATGAGCCATCCTTGACCCATATCATCCATAGCTTCCACCACCTTTTTACCTCATATTTCAAGAAGAACAAATAGGGCCGTCTAGCTTAATTTGTTTTTGTTAATTGCTTTAATTGAACCAACTTGCTTTAATCACTTCGTTAATTTCTTGTTTAATCTTGTTTAAGGCTTTCATAGCTTGCATTGTTTTCTTGCATTAAAAATTTGATTTCTTCATCCTAATTGTGTTTTAAGTGGTTTACTAAGAGAAAGCTTTGTGTGAAGACATTGAGGGATAGTCTTTGGCTAAGGCAAGGCTTGGTATTTAAGTAGTCCATTGTGACTCACCTCCCTTACTTGGAAGACTACCTTCTTTGACTTCCCTAAATTTTCTCAAGGTAAAATATTTCTATACACAAAGGTCTAGTCATGTCTTCTCATTCCTTTAAATCTCTTAAAAGTGAGGTGAAATCCTTGAAATCTCTTTTGGAACAACTTTCCAAGAATATTCAATCAATTTCATCTAAACAATTGGAGAATGAGGCCAAAACTAATGAATTGACTAAATCAAAGGATGAGAAGTCTCACATTTCAAAAAAATTACCTTCTCATGCATCTATCTCTAAAAAGCATGATTCTTTTGGGGAGGGAAGACATAGAAGAGATAGAAAAGAACAAGAAAGCCTAAGAGAGGTTAGGGTAGACCTACCCCATTCCCATGGAAAAGAAAATATAGAAACTTGCCTAGATTGGGAAATGAGGGTAGAAAAATTGTTTGCTTCCCATAAAGAAAGAAAGGAAAGAAAGATACAAAAGAAAAGAGAGGAAGCCGAAAGGGAAGCTAAAGAAAAAGAAAAAGAAAAGCATGAGAAGACCCTTGAGAAACAAAAGGCGTGGGAGAATAGTGTTCCTTCTCACAAGGTCATTTAACAAGACAAAAGATTTAAAAATACCTTTGAAAATATGCGTCTTGTTGAACAACCTAGCCTTTCCTTTTGTAAAGGAACACTTGCAAGCATAGTAACAAAAAAAGAGTCTTTAAAAGAAGCTTGCATAGATAAAGATAAAGTGGATTATTTCTCATATGTGCTAGGATATCACCAAGTGAATGTCAAGTTATTTACAAGCATCTACAAAAACAAATTTTTATGTGAAGTAGTGCCTAAAGAAACTTGTCATGTCCTATTGAGACAACCATTGCCAAGTGTGCAACTTCTCATAAACAATGGTTGTAACAACGAGACTATCTTTACACATAAGAGAAAAATTCTTCATGAAGGAGAACTCATGGACCAAATTAGAGTTGATAAAACTTTAGAGCTTTTAAAAGGAAAACTTTTGTCACCCATGAGAAAAGATGTTCAAAGACATTACCCTAGATACATTTCTTGTTTTAAAAATACACCTAAGGTGATGTCTCATGAACTCTATACTCCTTTACCTTTTACAAATGATCCTTGGGAAGACATAAACCTCAATTTTATCTTAGAGCTTCCTAGGACAACAAAAGGTTTTGATTCCATTTTTATGGATATGGATAATCTCTTCTATATAGAAGTGACAAGTCTTCATGGTTTATCTTCAAGCATAGTATTGGATAGAGCTCCAAAATTTGAAAACCATCATTTGAGGAATCTTTTAGAAAAACTTGAAATTAAGTTGTACTCTTCAAATTTTTATCCTCAAAAGAATGGTCAAAATAAAATTGAAAACATAGCTCTTTTTACTATGCCTAGAGAAATCATGAAAGACAATCACAATTCTTGGGATGAGTATCCTTTTGAGCATGCATACAATGGAGTAGTCCACAAGACTACTAATATTTCTACATTTGAAATTGCATGTGGACTTAATCCTCTTTCGCTTTTTAAGTTGTTACCCTTTCCTAAAGGTATTGTGCCTAAGGAAAAGGTAACCAATATTGAAAATTTTCAAATACATAAGAGGATTACAGAACACATACAACCATCAAAAGAGAAATATTGTACAAAGTTGCCAAAAACAAAAGAAAAACAAAAATGGAAACTTCATACAATTAAGTTCTCTCCAATTGCTCACACTAACACCTTTACTTTGTTTGATGATTTCCATAGGTGGACGTTTGATCCGGGAGGACAAGCCTTGCCGAAACAATAGGCTGCTATCCGAGATCAAATCTGTAGATCTGAGGATAGATCTTCTCAAAGGAGGAGGAGATGATGGACACAATCCAACCCCATCCATCCCCCTAGTTGAAGACAAAGCAAGGGATTTGAGGACAAATCCTTTTTCAAGAGGGAGGGGATGATGGAAGAGGGCCAAGCACAACCTTCCATGAAAGGCAAGAGCCAAGTCAAGAGCATCTAAGACCAAGCTAGGAGCGTCTAAGACAAGCTAGGAGCGTCTAGGACGAGAAGGCCAAGCTAGAAGCGTCTAGGACAAGAAGACTTGGATCAAAGCTATGAATGGGAGTGTCATACTAGCACATATTCCGTGAAGGCCCATCAAATGTACTTTAGCTTTAATTGGGGTGTAAATAGCATAGCCATGTGGACAAATGTTTATTTTTCTGCACATTAGAATTAAGGAGAAGTTAACCTTCCCACTATTCTAGAAAGCCCATGGAGGGGGTGAACTTACAAACTAGACACACCCCTCCCCATGTGCTCACACTTTCCATGTGGCCCATGTGCTTCACATTTACATTTCATTTGGCTAGCATTAGGGTTGCATTATGGTCCTCCTTAGCCTATAAAAAGAGGAGCCTACACCTTGTATTTTCAAGATTAAATAGAGTATTGTTATGCTGCCAAATTGTGCCATACACTACTCCTTGCCTAACACTTAGGTTTTAGTCTTCAATTCATCACTACCAAAGGGGCTGGCCAAACCTCCCCATTTCCTCACTCTTCATGCACCTTCAAGGCACCCATGCTTCCTAGGAAGGCCTTGCTCACCTCCTCCATAAGCTTCCGCATCCATCATCACCAAGGAACTCCAAAATCCAAAGAAGAGCTCATAGGAATGCTATCAGCTCCTCCTATCCTTGCGGTAGTTTACCAAAATATGTGATCCAGCCTCTTGACCAAAGCGTTAGAACTTCTCCTTCTCGAACCTCGTCCTCACCAGCTTCACGCCAAGTACACCAATGACCTTCACCTGAAAATCCTCCAAGAAACCTGAAAGAACAGTATGGCGCCTCTGTGGCCGATTGTGCTCTGACGCTCAAGTCAGTGATTGAATCAACAAAGAATCTCAAAGAAAACTCAGAACCGTGTACAAGTGAATCACCACCAAAAATGAATCCTCCCATTAATTCCGTTAAGAATTTCACATATATACTTGAGTCTTTCTCTCTCCTGACGGTTATTCCTCTTGACATGTGAATAACATCTGGTTATACACGTGTCACCATCTGGAATACCTGCAGCTGAAACGTTACTTCCACTGTGCTCCTGCGACTAAGTTATCCACATAGGGAGTAGCTTAGTACACAGGCTACTCTGGGCGTAACCTTAACATGGCGAGCTGGTTAACACTGGGTATCACGGCTCACACTACACATGGTGGCAGATATGCCACTTATCTTCTCTACTTTGGCGACAGACATGCCACTTATCTTCTGTATTTAGTCCATATGACAAGTGCTTACCAGGTCTTCTCAAATACCCAGCGATGTGCTCCTTTCGACGTCTTGTTAACCACCTGATCTCCCAATCTTCACACACGACGATCATGTGCAATACACACGGCGATCATGTGCAATCTAGGCGATTACTGATCTTCACACACGGCGCTCATGTGCAATCTAGGCGATTATTGATCTGTGCTTCTTGCGTAACGCTCTCCCTGGGAGCCTGGGTCCCAGCTTAACTGCGTGTTAACAGGAAACCCCCAATGACTGATAAGTGCTTTTTTACTTCTCGCGCTCTTCTTCCAGGCGCTCTTCGAGCTCTGCCTCCAGGCACTCACCAGGCACTGATCTGCAGGTGGCGGTCCCTTAGGAACCGACCACCGATCACCATTCTGAGTGATTTCCTCCCTGATTCACCTGTTATCTTCTACCACGTGTCACCCTGTGAATGGTCCACGTGGTCAACCGCTGCTGACGTCATCGACTACCGATGACCGACCGGATCACAAGCCCCCCAGTCTCGAGCTGTGACTGGTCCAGCAAAAAGACTAAGAAATCGTCTTCTGGCGGTCTACAGGAGCGCACGCTCTGGTACTAACACTGTTTCATTCCTTCTTCTTCGCCTTCAGACATCCAAGGCATTTCTCTGTGAGACCCTTCGAATTCTTCAATCTCCAACCTTTGTGACGCTCCTCTGATCATTCAAAGGCAACCTTTTTATCTCTACTACTGATGACTAATCACCCCTATCCGAGGAGGCACCCCGATCACCCTTCTCCGAGTGAACCACCGATGATTGATCACCTCTCTCTGAGGGGACACACTGATGACCAATCACTCGCTAATCCAAGCTGCCTGCGAGGTCCACTCCACGTGGCTTTGGTCCATGCTATGGGACCCAGCTGACGTGGTTCACCCTTTACTATCTGTTCTCGACAACCGAGGTCTGGCCACTACACAAGCCCCCCAGGTTTAAGCTGGAGCTTGCTTCAGTGAAAAGCCTAACTGCTCTTCCTGGCAACCTACGTGGCACTGATGTGGCTCTGAGTGATTGGACGCGCACAGTGCCTCGAGGTGACGTCCCACCACACTTTTCCTAGAGCGTACATGATGTGAGTTTCTTATGAACCTTTCTTGGTTTGGGTTGAGTTGATATAGGTTGAGTTGATATAGGTTTCATTGTATTCATGACACTTTGAAGAATTAGGATCAAAATTCTAAAGAACAATTAATAGAGTTTCTACTCAAGAAAACAAAGGTTCATACTAAAAACACATGAATAGGTAACTTGTAGTGTAAGATAACAATGGAATATGAATGGGTAATTCAAGATCAGCAACCAAAGTGCAGTAACAACACAAAAATAGTACAAAGAAACAAGAATTAAAACAAGAAAACAACAAGAATTGAAACTAGTAATAGAAACACAACAAGAACACAACCTACTATTGGAAATTCAAGAAAACAATATGAACCATAATACCCATGGGAGTCGAACCAAAAACAGGTTGCTATAACAAGTTTGAACCGATTGAAATGGAAGAACAACACAACAAATGATAGAGGACATCTCAAGGAAGAGAATGAACCGATTAGAATTGAAAACAAACAAGTAGAACAAAAATGGGTATTTTTAGAAGATGAATAGAAATGACTTATGTGGTTGTAGCCTTTTGGAGATGTGATTCACGCCACTTAGAGGGTGGTTCTTCCAAGATGAGTGGGTGGTTCTGCCACTTAAGAGTCTCCAAAGCTCACAAGATAAGACATGGAGGAGAAGAAGAGACAAGTCTCACAAACTCACTATCTCTCAATTTCAGGATAGTTTATTATTAAGAACCAAGCACTCCTATTTATAATAAGGAGGGCTGGACATGTTACAAAGGGGAAGGAGTGGGAAGAGTTACTCTTCTAGCTTCTTCTAGTGCCTAAGAGAGAAAGAAGAATAAGAGTCACTTTTTCCACTTTTTCCTAAAGAAAGTGCCTAAAATGCCTTACATTTAAAGGTTTCTTTTGGTTTTCCTCTTTGGCATACTCCTAAGGCTATTTCTATATTATTTACAAATTTATATAAGATTATTTACAAAGATTTATTTATACTACTATCTTTTGAATTTTCAAGAGAACCCAAAATGTTCTACTTTTTAAGAATACTAGTAAGAAGAATTTTAAATGCTTGGGTGGATGGCCTCTTCCTCCATTAGTGAATACTTGATCTCCATCAGTACACGTGGCAATTTTAACGGTTGGGGAGCTTGTCGCTTCGTGCTTCCCCTATACATTAAATCCTTTGCCCCCATACACCCTTCACTGTTTCATTCCCTCTCTTGCTTATCTTTCAAACGTTTCTGCTTCTCGAGCGCTCTGCTTCCCTTCTCGATACTTCATCATCTACGACCAGAATCACTTAAAGGTACATTCTTTTTGCCATTTCTGTCTTCATTTCTACTATTGCGATGTCTTTTAATCTGCTATAACTGCTTGGGACTATTTATGATTCTCGCATTTTACGTTTCCCTGTTCTCTATTTTTCTGTTTCGCTGTGTTCTTTGAAACGCACGCATTCTTCCCATTCTGAACCTCGCATTTCTTTTTCTTTTCTTTGTTTTAGCCATTTCTTCATTCAATGGATCACTCTAACTCTCCCCAACCCATGGATGAATCCAACTCACCCCAACCTTCGACTCCACCAACAACCCTAGCTTTTCCTCCTGCTCACTACCAAACACTATACCCCTGGGCTTCCAGCACTGGTGCAGAAACAAAGAACAAATGCGACTATTTTCATTTTATAAATGCGGCTATACAACCACATTTGATCAACAAACACTTGTAAATCAAAGATTTACAGATGCGGCTACATAGCCGCATCTATAAATACTATTTACAGATGCGGCTTTTTGTTGGAGCCGCATCTGTTGTAAGGACCTGTAAAATTAAATTGGAATAAAAGGAGTATATTTTAAATGAATTCTAAGTATGTTTTTATTTAAAATAAAAAGGAAGGAAAGTGTAGCTTAGAAGACTATAAGATCGTCTGGTTAGTACATAATCGCCTGTCGCCTAGACTACACATGAACGCCAAATCGCCTGTAGTGTACATGATCGCCAGGGCGCGAGAGACATACGGGCATCGCCAGGGCGCGAGGCATGCGGACATCGCCAGGGCGCGAGGCATGCGGACATCGCCAGGGCGCGAGGCATGCGGGCATCGCCAGGGCGCGAGAGACATGCGGACGTCGCCAGGGCGCGAGAAACATGCGTACATCGCCAGGGCGCGAGGCATGCGGACATCGCCAGGGCGCGAGAGACATACGGACATCGCCAGGGCGCGAGGCATGTGGCCATCGCCATGGCGCGAGAGGCATGCGGACATCGGTCGTCTTCCAGAGAGAGAGATCGGTCGTCCGCCAGGATGAGTCATCGGTGGAAGGTTATCGCGCGATGTCGTGTTTCACACAGATAAGGTGAGACCCAGGCTCCCAGTATGAAACGTCCTGCACACGCGCCACGTAGACAAAAGGGGTGGTTCAGAATAGTGACATCAGAGAGTTGGCATGCGCAAGAGACACCCGTGGCCGTACTGTTCAGGGAAGCGGTTGGCATGCGCAAGAGACACTCGTGGCCGTACTGTTCAGGGAAGCGTACACTCAGGCTTTCCTGCAGAGTGGGTGGTGGCAGCAGCATGCGTGGACAAGTAGGCTTAGATTCAAAAACCCACTTCAGGGAGGCAAAGAACGTTGCAGTGGTTCAAGAGTGAAATAGTGAGTTCACCTTCATCCTTCTCTTTTCTCTCCTTCGCGCTGCGATTTAGGCACCCTCAAGCACCAGTACGACGAGCGACGACTGCCCTTGGACACCTGGGAGGTTCTCTGCAAGTTCTCCAGACCGGGACACTAAAACAGAGTTAAAGCACCTTTAAGCTTCGGTGGGTTTTAGAGCTCTTGGTGTTTTGCGCTAGTCCAGGTAAGGGAAGCTAGCACTTTGCATTTATAAAAACGTTAGGCGAGTAAGTTCTGAAGTGAGGGCGACGTGGTCGCCGGTTTTCATATTCCTTTTCATGATGCTCTGTTTTTATGTGTGGGGCGACGTGATCGCCGGTTTTAATGTTGTTTTCGAAATCCCCTGTTTTTGGATGAGATCGCCGGTTTTGGCGTTGTTTTTCGAACTCCCCTGTTTTAGTGTTGTTTGAAACTGTTTGAGATTTAAATGTGAAATGCATGTGATATTCGAAAATCTTAATCGTGGAATGAATGTTGTTGTGACTAAAATCGTTCATTAAGTGTTGTATGAGGTGTTGAATGTTGTGAATGTGGGATCAAGGCATAGTATTTTCAGGAAAGAAAATACCGTGTAAGATCATGTGTAATGTGCATTGACTAGGGACTTGTCTAGAAGGAGATATCCTGACTCTGCTGATATAATGGAATCACATAGATGAAGTTATTCAGTTGTGGAGAGTCGAAGGAGGTTCATATGTATGGGTAAGTTGTTTGAAAGATAACTGACTTGACCTATTATATGAATTAACCCTGTCATACCGGGAGAGTGATGATATTGAGATTGTGTATGCGCATGGCTGTGTGGATTTCACAGCGACCCTGTGTGGATTTCACAGCGACCCTGTGTGGATTTCACAGTGGTGTGGTATGACGGGTGCAGATCTCTGAGTCTGAGTCAACGCACGAGTCTTCCGGAAGTAGAGTCATGTGTCTATATGTTATGAGTCAGTGGAAAGTCTGACATGTGAACCATGAGTATTGAATGTATTGAATAGACACTTGACGAGTTTGTGGTATATGGGGATGTTGATGGTTGAAATTAATATAGTTTATGAATGGTGTGAAGATTTATGTTTTCTACTGATATAAAGTTTCATATTTAAAGTTTTGAAAAATATCTAGCTTACCCTTTTATCTGTATCGTGGTTGTTTTCTTAAACCTGTGATGATCGTGTCTTTTTGGCACGGGAGCAGACGAGGTTGCAGGTAGTAGAGCTCCTCTATGAGGGGTCGCCGGAAGGAGATCGCCGTTTTTCTGTTTCTGTTAGGCGATCGCCCGTCTTCTGTTTTCTGTTAGGAGATCGCCTGTTATTCTATTTTGCTCTATTTTGTTTAAGTTTTGGAATTTGACCGATTATGTATTAAACTCCCTGCGAGGAGAAATTTTATTACACATATATATAATTATGTTCACTTCGAAATTTTTGTTTTATCTTTATTTTATATAAATATGAAAAGGATTTGGCGGGATGTTACATCTGTAAATGCTCCAGAGGTGGTGCCTTCCTTTTCAATTGTTATGAGTTATAAATGCAGTTTTTTATTGGAGCCACATCTGTAAATGCTCTAGAGCTGTTCAATTGGAATGATTTACAAATGTGACTTTTTTATTGTAGCCGCATATCTAAATGCTCCAGAGTTATTCATGAATTGGAATGATTTACAGATGCGGCTAAGGTAAATAGACGCATTTGTAAATAAGGTTTTTTTTTTTTAGAGCAGTTTGTTTAGTTGTTTATCCCATACAAATGAACATGTGCAGTTTAATTATACCCAGGCAGCCAAACAGATAAACAGGTTCAGATAAGCTAAAAGTGAATTCATAGTTATTGATCAAAATGTATACAAAAATAGTAATAATATATCTCTCTCTATCTTCCTATACTATTGATCAAATCGTAGAGTTATAAAAATTTAGGAAATATGTGGACCAAGATTGTCTCACATATGTCATGGCTTCCGAAGTCATGGGTTCCTCATCCGTGAAGAACTGCATTTCAAAATGGTTGACACATAAATTAGTTTTAAGATACATATATATGTTGAAGTTATAAAAATAATTTAAGAAATCTTACCTCTTGCCAATTACTTGTAAGGCCTAGTCTTACTTGTACTCATCCATTGCATAACGTAATAGCCACACTCATAGCTTCCTGGTTGTTTATTACACTATAATTCAATAAACTGTAAAAGTTAGTATAATTAAACAATGAAAAGAGAAAGAAAAATCTTACAAACCTTTAATCTTATCCAGTTCAAATTTTGAAAATTTGAATTCGATCTCCCTTTTAGGATGTTATATCCACGCCATGAACTGGTTGATACAAAAAACCTTGTTAGTGGATTAATTATAGTTTCAACCATAGTTAAGTTTATAGTGTACTTACTTATCAATGGTATTCTTAAAACTTGTGGATATCTTCTTGTGTAGGGAACAGAACCACAAAGTCGTCCTATCATTCACTGATAAGACAAGTAATTGCCAATGACCCCTATATCATCCATGAAAAGAGTTGAGTAAATTTATAAAACATGAATATAATAAACTTTTAACATATATATTTAAACTTACTCGTTAATATAAGGGCACAAATAAACCTCTTTTCCCTCTTTTTCTAGGGTGTTAGTGATGTATGATTGGGTCTCATTTAACTTTGCTCCAGTGGGATTAGTATATGCGGGATCTAAGAATCCATACACATTTTCCTTCCCCTCAGTGATAGAGACACCATTCAAAAACCTACAAGTAATTAGTTAAATCATAATGAATGCTAATTTAACATAAATGAAAATGAAATGTAGGTAACAATACTTACATCATAAAAAATTGAATGATATTTATATTCAGCTCTTGATCCCCAGCTACAAATTCTAACAGATCTGACATGTATATGTACAATGGTAGCTCAGGGTTTGTTTCAAAAAATGTATTATCCCATGGAACTTCCAGAGGGTCTCGTCCAATTTCTCTAGCAACTATAGCTAAGGAAGCTATAGGATCATCAAGCGGAACCTCCTGCTTCTTTTTCGGACTTGGTTTCGGACGAGGTTTCTACAAAAAGAAAAAAGATTTGTTATAAATTACATGTAATATATAAATATAAATTAGCACATGAAATGAAATTATTACCAGTGGTTGTGGCATATATCGAATGAGGTGTCTGGGCCAGGCTACAAATGACTGAAATGCTTCGGCCACAGTTGTTACCTCTTCTGAAGGTAGTGGAACACGAGCATCAGGTACTCGTACTCTTTCAACCGTGACCTTTGCTGCATCAGGGGAGAGAGGAACGTTATGTAAGGTGGTGGCCTCTTCATAGACTTTTCCAATGGCCACCACCTAAGGAATGATGCCACCCTCTACCAGTAGCTCACATTGCCTCGTTTGGCCAATGATATCATCCCCTGATGCTGTAGGAGCTGCACAACTCCCCTTTGTGCTCTTGGGAGCGGGACTAAGAAGCGTCTAAATCGGCTGGTCAGCACAAAGTTGTTGCGATATCTCTTGTCACAACTCTAGCCTCATCTTTTCCGTCTCCCTTCTCATCTCATCCATTAATTCTTTACATAGCCTATTCTCCATTTCTTGTTTGCTCTCTTTGGGGGAGGAGGATAAGTGTCGTGGTGCAGCTCCAAAATAAAGTGTAATCCCAACTCCTTGTCCAACTGCACGAACACGACCACAGTGCTCAAGTTGTCCAATTGCTTCAACAAGGATATCGTGACGACCTTCAACAACAAAATTACCTTGGGAGTCCAAGGCATCCTGCAAGAGACAAAAATCATATGAGATTTTAATATAAGTAATGCAGCATAATAGATGAAAAAAGGCTTAAATAACTTACAATTTTTTCAGTGATAACCCCTGATTGCTCAGAACTTGGTGCACCCAACTTCTTAATTTGGGCCCTCTTCCATTTCACATGGCGCATAGGTGGTGATGGAGGAGAAGTGACCCCACTTTCCACATCCTCATATGCACTCCCCTGTCTAGATTGCTCCTTTTCAACCATTAGTGCTTGCTCAAGCTTTCGATACCCCGCACGAGACATTACGTGCGGGGTAAGATTCTTTAAAGCTATCTCTTGAGCTTTCTTCCACCGATGCTATCATAATTGAAGTAAACAAAGTGAATTAAATAATATTAACTCATTAATGTTATATAATTAAAAATAGTTAAGTAACTTCACTTACAATCCATTCTTCAGTTAGACGGCTTTCTTTAAAAGCAAGCCATGTCACTTCATCAATAAAATTGTATCTTTCACAAGGACTTTCATCCTTAAGGTCACCAAAAATATATCTCGTTGTTAGTCATGACTTAAAGGCGCGAAACTTAAGTCCGATATTGGATATAATCCTTGATCGAAGCGGTTCCACGTTAGGAATTTCAAAATTTGCCTGCAAAATAACATCACCAAATTAAAATTAGTCAATGAATATTAAAAAGCTTTATATGATAACAATAATTATGTAAAGCTTACCAGAACATCCTCCCACAGTATGTTTTGGTCGACCTCTGACATCTTGTAACATCCCGCCAAATCCTTTTCACAATTATAAAATGAAATAAAGGTAAAACAATAATATTGAAGTGAACATACGTATTTATATAAAATGGAGTTGCTCCTCACAGGGAGTTTAATACATAACCGGTCAATTTTCCAAAACTTAAAACAAAATACAGCCAAATAAAATGAAACCGGCGGTCTCCCTACATAAACCGGCGATCTCCTATTAGAAGACCCAAAACAGCCGATCTTCTATCAAAACAGAAAACAGGCGATCACCACGTAGAGACAGAAACAGGCGATCTCCTTCCGGCGACCACTCACTGAGGAGCTCTACTCCCTGGAAGATCATCTGCTCCCGTGTAAAATACACGATCATCACAGTTTTAAGAGAAAGTAACCACAGAACAATACAAAGGGTAAGCTAGATATTTTTAAAACTTTAAAATATAAACTGGACAACCAACGTAGATCAGCCTTTTTTAAACATTCACAAGAGTCCATCACTTTCTCATTCATATCACACAACCATCAAGTGTCTATCAAAAATTCTCAATATTTCACATTTCTCACGTCAGACTTCCACTGACTCATCACACATAGACACTTGACACTACTTCCGGAAGACTCGTGCGTTGACTAGACTCAGAGATCTGCACCTGTCATGCTGCACCACTGTGAAATCACACACATTCACAGGGTCGCTGTGAAATCACACACATTCACAAGCGTATAAATTAATCTCAATATTATCACTATCCTAGCATGACAGGGTTAATCCACACAATGGGTCGAGCTCGTTCTCTTTCACACAACTCACCCATACCTGTGGACCTCATTCGACTCTCAACGCCTGAATAACTTCATCTATGTGATTCCATTACATCAGGAGAGTCAGGATATCTCATAAAACGAATCACCGGTCATTGCACACTTTACACGATCTTACACGGTATTTTCTTTCCTGAAAATACTATGCCTTGATCCCACATCCACAACATTCAAAACATCATACCACTCAAATGAATGATTCAAATCACAGCAACAATCATTTCAAAGGTTCAGATTTTCGAATATCACATGCATTCCACATTTAAATCTCAAACAGTCTCAATGACACTAAAACAAGGGATTTCGAAAGCTGTATTTAAAACCGGCGATCACGTCGCCCAAATACATAAAAACAGAATATTGTGAAATAGAGTTTAAAACCGGCGACCACGTCACCCAAACACATAGAACAGAGCATCGTGAAATAGAGCTTAAAACCGGTGACCACGTCGCCCTCACTTCAGAAACAGCTAATCTACGGCTTTTATTGAAAAACAAAGCTAGCTTCCCTTACCTGGACTTGCGTAAACTTCACTAAGAGTTCCAACCCAACGAGCTTCAAGGATGCCTTAACTCTGTTTTAGCGTCTGGTTTGGAGGACTTGCAGAGAACCTCCCAGGTGCTCTATGGCAGTCGTCGATAGCCAAGCAGGGACGTGATAAGGCCTGAATCGCAGAGTGAAGGAGAGAAAAGAGAAGGATGAAGGTAACTCACTCTGTCACTCTTGAACCACAGCAACCTTCTTTGCCTCTCTGAAGTGAGTTTTTAAAACTAAACCAACTTGTTCCACAATTGCCGCTGCCACCACCCACTCTGCAGGAAGGCTTGCGTGCACGCTTCCCTGAACAGTACGGCCACGTGTGTCTCTGCGCATGCCAACTCTCTGATGTCACTATTCTGAACCACCCTTTTTGTCTACGTGTCGCGCGTGCAGGACATTTCATGCTGGGAGCCTGGGTCCCACCTTATCTGTGTGAAACACGACATCGCGCGATAACCTTCCACCGATGACTCATCCTGGAAGACGACCGATCTCTCTCTGGAAGACGACTGATGTCTCTCTCTGGGAGACGACCGATGTTTCTCTCTGGGAGACGACTGATGTCTCTCTCTGGGAGACGACCGATGTTTCTCTCTGGGAGATGACCGATGTCTCTCTCTGGGAGATGACCGATGTCTATCCCAGGCGACGCCCGCATGTCTCTCGCGCCCCGGTGATGCCCGCATGCCTCTCGCGCCCCGGCGATGCCCGCATGCCTCTCGAGCCCTGGCGATGCCCGCATGCCCCCGCGCCCTGGCGATGTCCGTATACCTCGCGTCTTGGCGATGTTCGCATACCTCGCGCCCTGGCGATGTCCACATGGGTACAGGCGACAGGCGATTATGTACTAGAGAAGTCGGAGATCGCCTCCGCCTTCAAGAACGGCGATCTCGTACTTCTAAGCTACACTTTCCTTCCTTTACTCTTCTTGATCCACATGTCTTCCTCGAGCACACCCTCGTGATTACCTCACGATAAGGTCATCGCACCTTACTACTTTGTTAATACAAGAGTAAGCCGACCGACCTCTACCAGCTGACCCCAGCCCTTGGGTGACGTCCGAGGTGCGACTACTACGAAACTTCTATTACCAGCTCTTTGTATTTTAAATAATAACATCTTCTGAAATTATTTAAATATAACACTTTTATTCCAATTAAAGTTTCTAGGTCCTTACACATCTCGTCCCATGAATTAATCAAAATGGAGAGTCTCTCACGAGAAAGAACTCCAAGATAGCTATTAAAGTCATCTGCATTAGGACCAGAAGCCATTCCAGTGTTGACGTCAATGTCAACAGCTGTCTTCTCACCAGCGACACGTTTCTTCGCCATACTTTTCATCCTAGTAGGTCCTCCATTGCCTCGTTTGGATTGGGATTTCTTTGGACTCTGATTATCACCCATATCTCTGTTAAAAAAATTATTTAACAAACGTTAGTTCATCTGCATCGAAAGAAAATCATATAAAACAAAAACATAATATAGTAAATGCATATTATCAAAAATATTTCTAAATTTATTACCATAATGGGTTAAAAGTTAATATGTAAATTCCTTCACTGTGGTCTTTACGGGTTGCATGTACATGATCAAGTACATCGTCGGCTTTATGAATTATCATTGGTGTGAATGAATGGGGTTCACCATTTTCAATATCATCTATGGCCTCCCCTTGTTTTTTCCTGTGTAAAACAACATACCAATGTTCTGACGTAGGATCTTTCACGTAGAAAACTTGAGATGCTTGTTAAACCATTATAAATGACTCATCTCGATACCCTATCTTTCGAAAGTCCACTAGTGTGAATCCTGATTCATCAATTTTAACCCCACTTTTATTGTCAACCCATTTACACTTGAAAACTGGAACTGAAAACTTAGTATAGTCAAGCTCCCATACCTCTTCTATAAATCCATAATATGCCATTGATCCAAGTACAGTGTAACATCCCGCCAAAAACCCTTTCGCATTTTTGCATTTTCGTAATATGAAATAACGGTAAAACAAATATATTGAAATAAACATAATTGTATATATATACAAAGGAGTTCTCCTCGCAGGGAGTTTAATACAAAACGGTCATTTTCCAAAACTTAAACATAAAAACAGCAAAAACAACCAAACAACCGATCTCCCAACATAAAAAAGGCGATCTCCTAACAAAAGGGCGATCTCCTATCAAAAGGGCGATCTCCTATCAGAGAACAGGAAACGGGTGATCGCCCAACAGAAGCAAAACGGGCGATCTCCTCCCGGCGACCACTCACTGAGGAGCTCTTCTTCCTGCAAGATCATCTGCTCCCGTGTAAAGATTACACGATCATCACAGGTTTTAAGAAAACAGCCACAGAACCAAAACGCAGGGTAAGCTAGACATTTAAAAGAGAGTTTGAATATGAACTTAAAAATCAATCATGAAACCAATTTAAGACGATCACGTACAAACCATCAACTTTCTCATATTCCACCAAACCATTCGGTAATCACATATCTCACAAATCAATTTCAAGAGTCTCACAATTCACATCAGCAATCAAGTGTCTATCAATTAAATTTCTCATTCATTTCACGTCAGACTTTCCACTGACTCATCACACCAGACACTTGACCACTATTTCCGGAAAAACACGTGCGTTGATTAGACCCAGAGATTCGCACCTGTCATACCATACCACTGTGAAATCCACACATTCACATGGTCGCTGTGAAATCCACACATTCACAAGCGTATAGAGGAATCCACACATCCTCACTATCCGATCATGACAGGGTTAATCCATACAACAGGCCGAACTCGTTCTGTTTCACACGAGACACCCATACGTATGAACCTCCATCGACTCTCCACAACTGAGTAACTTCTTCTATGTGATTTCATTACCTCAGTAGAGTCAGGATGTCTCATTATAGGATCACCGATCAATACACCTCTTACACGACCTTACACGGTATTTTCTTTCCTGAAAATACTATGCCTCGATCCACAATCACAACATTCAACACAACACATAACACTTCAATGAACGATTTCAATCACAGCAAAACTCATACCAAGGTTCAGATTTTCGAAAACCACATTTAAAATCTCAAACACTTTTGAAAACAGCATAAAACAGGGGATATTTCAATAACAGATGAAAAACCGGCGATCACGAACAAAACTGGGTTTAAAGCAAGAACAGTTTGAACACCCGGCGACCACGTCGCCCCCAACATCAAAATCATCACACATACAGTTTTCATTAGAAGTAAGGCTAGCTTCCCTTACCTGGATCAGCGTGAAACTCACTTCAAGCTCTAACCACCGAACGTAAAGGATGCCTGAACTCTGCCTAAGTGTTCTAATCAGTAAAACTTGTAGAGAACCTTCTCAAATGCTCTATGGCAATCGCTGGTAAAAAAACTGGTGCCTGAAATTACTGAGTCACAGCGCAAAGGAGAGAAAAGAGAAAGATGAAGGTGAATTCACTCTGTCACCTTTTATACTCTCACTGCGTTTCTAAACTCACTAAGAGGCGGTGCATTCCGATACTAGGGACATAGGCCTGCCATGTAGCTATCATTACCTACTTTTTAACTAACCCTTCCGTGTGGGTTTTCTTCCTCGAATTAAATGCAACCTGACAGTATGGCCACGTGGCGTCTCTGCGCACATGGAGCTACTGTTCCGAAGGACTTTCATTGCCTACATGTCGCACATGCAGCACGTTCATCCTGGAACCAGGGCCCCACTTCATCCGCGTATAACAGAACCCGCGATGACAATCCACCGATGACCCATCCTGGAGGACGACCGATGTCTCTCTCTGGAAGACGACCGATGTCTCCTCCTCCTGGAGACCGACCGAGGTCTCTTCCTCCTTGAGACCGACCGAGGTCTCTTCCTCCTGGAGACCGACCGAGGTCTCCTCTTGGCGACACCCGCATGCCTCTCGCGCCCAAGCGATGCCCGTATGCCTCGCGCCATGGCGATGTCCGCATGCCTCTCGCGCCCTGGCGATGCCCGCATGCCTCTCGCGCCCTGGCGATCATGTGTAGTAGGCGACCGGCGATCATGTTCCAGGCGATCTCATAGTCTTCTAAACTACACTTTGCTTCCTTTTCATTTTAAATACAACATACTTCGAATCCATTTAAAAATGACACTTTTATTCCAATAAGATTTTCCAGGTCCTTACAATCTCCCTAACAACAAAAATTTTCGTCCTCGAAAATTGAATTACAAGGAAAAGAGATGTGGATAGCCCTTTTTCATGGTCTCTTCCAACTCCCAAGTTGAATCACCCGATCTCTCATTCCACACCACTTTCACCATGTTGATGGTCATACCTCTGAGCTGTTTACTTCGCTAATCGTCAATCCTTACTGGTTTTACTCCAAGGGACAAGTCATCCCTGATCTGCCATCGTCCTCTCCCAGCACATAACTAGGGTCTGCCATGTACTTCCGCAGCTGTGATATGTGAAGGACATTATGCAGATTCGCTAAAAGGGAAGATAGGGCGATCTCGTACGCTACAGGACCTTTCTTCCTCAAGATCTGGTATGGTCCAACAAACTTAGGAGACAGCTTCTTTGATCTGATAGCTCGTCTTACACCCTTGGTTGGTGTCACTCTCATAAACACATGGTCTCCAGCAGCAAACTCCAAAGGTCTCCTCCTCTGAATCTGCCGACTTTGAGAAGCTCTCATTCTGCCTTGTATCAGCTTTAGCTCCTCGGTTGTCTGCTGAACCAACTCTTACTACTCCAATACTTCATCAAATTCCATTTCCCTTTCTCATCACTCATCATTCACCACTTCCATTTCGCCAAAAGAGTAAAGTTAAATTTTCTGTTATCCCTTAAATCATTCATTTACTGGTATGTAAATTTTTTTTTTTTTTTTGCCCTTAATCTTAATATCCCATCTTCACCCATTACAAAGCCTTTAGCTTGCTCGGTGCCTAGAACTCCCATAATACGCTTCAGACTAGGCTCCCCTAATTGTTCAATCAAAACTGGTTCGCCCTCCTGGTTTCAACAATAAGGGAGTTCTGCATTTTCCCCAATACAGAGCTTCATACAATCACTGACTTCCAAACTCCATAACATCACTACCACTGCCGATTCTAAATCATAAGTAGAATAATTATCTCTCATGAACTTTGAGTTGCCTCGAAGCATATGCAACCACTCTCTTCTCTTGCATCCAAAACACATCCCAACCCTTGATGTGAAGCACCACAGTAAACGTCAAAAGGTCTTCCGACCTCTGAAATTTCCAGTACTGGAGTACCTCATGGAGACACACTGGGTTTGATGAAATGCTTCTCCAACAGCTCTCCCACTTGTTTCTTTAACTCCACCCACTCGGCTGGAGCCATTCTGTAAGGTGCCATTGACACTGGTCCAGCTCCAGGTACCAAGTCAATAGAGAATTCCACTTCTCTCTTAGGAGGTAACCCAGGTACTTCTTCTGGAAATACATCCATCAAATCTTTCACCACGTGAATCCTTCTTACGTCCTCTTCGTTCTTCACTTCCAACCGAGCTATGATCACGAAACACCTCGCCCCTTCTTCCAACTCTGATCGCCCATGCCGAGAGCAGATCTCACATCTAGCTCTTGGAGATCGGAAAACACCACTTTCTGCCTACCGCAAACTATGGGAACGTGATCGGCAGACAGTCAATCCATTCACAGGATAACATCCAGATCCTGCAGAGGTAGACAGATCAAATTCACTTTGAATCTGCGTCCCTCTACTATCACTGAACAATCGGGGCAACTGTAGAGGTCAACACCTGCCCTGACACAGGTGTAGAGACCAACAGTTTCGAAGGGTAACTCCTTCACTAGAAGGTCCAGCTCGGCTACACCGACTGACACAAAAGAGTGTGTCGCTCAGAAACAAACAAGGCTCTTATACTTCTACCAGCAATAAAACAAGCATCTTACACCAAATTACCTGACTGGGACGCCTCAGCTCCGGCCATGGCAAACACTCTCCCTGTTGCCTGAGGTCTGCTGCCTTCGTTCCTCACATGCTGGAGTCCACCGGATTGAGTCATCCCATTCTGAGTAGGACAATCCCTAGCAAAGTGTCCCGTCTTCTGGCAGGCAAAACATCTTCTCTCTGAATCTTTCTTGGGGCACATCTTGGCTAGGTGTGGTCCACTACAAAGGAAACATTTAAGCTTCCAGGGTTGTTGTTGCTGAGACTGGGGCGGTGCCGCTCCTACCCTATGCTGTGGAGGTCTCGCATAAGGCTCCTGCTGTTGCTGCATCCTCGTCTTCCCACTGGAAGAACCCCCTGGGTGTGACCTGATCACCCGAGACTCACCCTTCTCCAGAGTCTCCACCAATTTCGCCTTCTCCACTAAGGCGTGAAATTCCCTGATGCACATCGGGGCTATCGTCCTCTTCAGCCCATGCTTCAGCCCCTCCTCAAACTTCCTGCACCTCCAAGCCTCGGAGGTCGTCTGAGTGTAGAATCGGGCGAGGTACTCAAACCGAGCAGCATAGGCGTTCACCGACATCTCCCCCTGCTCCAACCTTAAGAACTCCGCTTCCCGCGCAAACTTTGCGCTGTCTGGGAAGTATTTCTCCAAGAACCTCACCCTGAAGCTCTCCCAATCCAGCACATCCTCTCGAGCCTCCATCATCTGCTGAGCTCCCATCCACCAAAACTCTGCTTCTCCAGATAGCAGATACGTGGCGAACAACAACTTCTTCTCTTCAGGGCAGGAGGTCACCCTAAAGATTTTCTCCATTTCCCTGACCCACTGATCTGCTTGATCAGGGGTAGCATTCCCACAGAACTTGGGTGGGTTGTGCCTCATGAACTCGGTCAGGCCCATCCGTCCCTGAGGCTGACCGACTGGCGAATTCGTATCTGCCGACCGAGTAGTTTCCCAGTGGTGCATGGTAGCTTCATGGTTCTGCGCCATCGCCGCATTCTGCTGCTGGATGGCACCTGCCATCATCTCAATGGCCCTGGCGATCTGGCCCATCTCAGAAGAAGGTTGGGAAGGGGTAGGAGGTCTACGAGGCATCTTCCTTCTTTCTCAGGTTCCGAAACTACTAGCTTCTATATTCCCTACAACTACAAGAATGCAATCGATAAGGAAATCAATTCATTCAAGGGGGTAACATCACGACCTTACAAGGTCAGCTCCTCAAATTCCTTAGGAATTTGAGTCCATCTACAGAACCATAAAGCTTATAACCTCAAGCAAAACACCAGAATAGCTACTGGTGTGCAACCATCAATCCACACAGCCACTCACAATCAATTACAAGAACACTCAATAACATGAAATAGATCACACCAGAATTCAAAGTATGCTAAACATTAAACCTCTGGAATTTAGATTGAGAATCACCCCGATCCGGTCATGAGTGTGCACCCTCACCACCTTATCAAGACCCTCTCATTCTAAATACTAAGATTTTCAGTTAGGCATACATTCACTATAGCACACACAAAAATTTCAATACCAAAAACGTTTGAAAACCTTTCACAATAGTTGTTACTTAAACTCAAATAAGTTTTCATGAGCAGAAGAAAACACAATGGATCCACAGCCCTCAGGTCATCCTAAGGACGAACTGCTCTGATACCATTAATGTAACATCCCGCCAAAAACCCTTTCGCATTTTTGCATTTTCGTAATATGAAATAACGGTAAAACAAATATATTGAAATAAACATAATTGTATATATATACAAAGGAGTTCTCCTCGCAGGGAGTTTAATACAAAACGGTCATTTTCCAAAACTTAAACATAAAAACAGCAAAAACAACCAAACAACCGATCTCCCAACATAAAAAAGGCGATCTCCTAACAAAAGGGCGATCTCCTATCAGAGAACAGGAAACGGGTGATCGCCCAACAGAAGCAAAACGGGCGATCTCCTCCCGGCGACCACTCACTGAGGAGCTCTTCTTCCTGCAAGATCATCTGCTCCCGTGTAAAGATTACACGATCATCACAGGTTTTAAGAAAACAGCCACAGAACCAAAACGCAGGGTAAGCTAGACATTTAAAAGAGAGTTTGAATATGAACTTAAAAATCAATCATGAAACCAATTTAAGACGATCACGTACAAACCATCAACTTTCTCATATTCCACCAAACCATTCGGTAATCACATATCTCACAAATCAATTTCAAGAGTCTCACAATTCACATCAGCAATCAAGTGTCTATCAATTAAATTTCTCATTCATTTCACGTCAGACTTTCCACTGACTCATCACACCAGACACTTGACCACTATTTCCGGAAAAACACGTGCGTTGATTAGACCCAGAGATTCGCACCTGTCATACCATACCACTGTGAAATCCACACATTCACATGGTCGCTGTGAAATCCACACATTCACAAGCGTATAGAGGAATCCACACATCCTCACTATCCGATCATGACAGGGTTAATCCATACAACAGGCTGAACTCGTTCTGTTTCACACGAGACACCCATACGTATGAACCTCCATCGACTCTCCACAACTGAGTAACTTCTTCTATGTGATTTCATTACCTCAGTAGAGTCAGGATGTCTCATTATAGGATCACCGATCAATACACCTCTTACACGACCTTACACGGTATTTTCTTTCCTGAAAATACTATGCCTCGATCCACAATCACAACATTCAACACAACACATAACACTTCAATGAACGATTTCAATCACAGCAAAACTCATACCAAGGTTCAGATTTTCGAAAACCACATTTAAAATCTCAAACACTTTTGAAAACAGCATAAAACAGGGGATATTTCAATAACAGATGAAAAACCGGCGATCACGAACAAAACTGGGTTTAAAGCAAGAACAGTTTGAACACCCGGCGACCACGTCGCCCCCAACATCAAAATCATCACACATACAGTTTTCATTAGAAGTAAGGCTAGCTTCCCTTACCTGGATCAGCGTGAAACTCACTTCAAGCTCTAACCACCGAACGTAAAGGATGCCTGAACTCTGCCTAAGTGTTCTAATCAGTAAAACTTGTAGAGAACCTTCTCAAATGCTCTATGGCAATCGCTGGTAAAAAAACTGGTGCCTGAAATTAATGAGTCACAGCGCAAAGGAGAGAAAAGAGAAAGATGAAGGTGAATTCACTCTGTCACCTTTTATACTCTCACTGCGTTTCTAAACTCACTAAGAGGCGGTGCATTCCGATACTAGGGACATAGGCCTGCCATGTAGCTATCATTACCTACTTTTTAACTAACCCTTCCGTGTGGGTTTTCTTCCTCGAATTAAATGCAACCTGACAGTATGGCCACGTGGCGTCTCTGCGCACATGGAGCTACTGTTCCGAAGGACTTTCACTGCCTACATGTCGCACATGCAGCACGTTCATCCTGGAACCAGGGCCCCACTTCATCCGCGTATAACAGAACCCGCGATGACAATCCACCGATGACCCATCCTGGAGGACGACCGATGTCTCTCTCTGGAAGACGACCGATGTCTCCTCCTCCTGGAGACCGACCGAGGTCTCTTCCTCCTTGAGACCGACCGAGGTCTCTTCCTCCTAGAGACCGACCGAGGTCTCCTCTTGGCGACACCCGCATGCCTCTCGCGCCCAAGCGATGCCCGTATGCCTCACGCCATGGCGATGTCCGCATGCCTCTCGCGCCCTGGCGATGCCCGCATGCCTCTCGCGCCTTGGCGATCATGTGTAGTAGGCGACCGGCGATCATGTTCCAGGCGATCTCATAGTCTTCTAAACTACACTTTCCTTCCTTTTCATTTTAAATACAACATACTTCGAATCCATTTAAAAATGACACTTTTATTCCAATAAGATTTTCCAGGTCCTTACATACAGGATTTGTATCTTTCGAAGTGGAAAATTGCATTGAATCGGCTTCAAGAGCAACACCAGAATTTTGAACTGTACTCTTTTCATCCATAGACTTCGTGTAAAATATACAATTATTCACTTCGTATGCTTTACAAGAAATGACATCAAACTTCAATCCAGCAGCCAACTAGGTCAAGGTCTCCGATGCCGTTGAATCCTTTAACACCTCCTCTTTAAACCAAGGCATGAATGTTCTATTATGTTCCATCAAGACCCATTTGTCTACTTGTCTTGGATTATTTGCCTTCACAATGGCTTTATGAGCTTCTATGTAAGGTATAACTTCTTCTGTGTTATTCAACATATACAAACGTGCTTGTAAGACTTCTGACCGAGATTTTCTTACAATATTCACACCGCATAAACATTTACTTGTAGAACGCCTATGGTGCCATGAATTAGCTGGAAGAACTATTGGATTTGCTTTTGACATGTACTCTGAACAAAATTCAATACTTTCTTCAGCTATGTGCCTTTCAATCATTGAAGCTTCTGGACGATAATGATTTTTCACATAACCTTTCAAAATTTTCATATATCGCTCAACAGGATACATCCATCTTAAGTACACTGGTCCACACAATCTAACCTCTCTAACCAGATGCACAAGTAGATGAACCATGATGTAAAAAAAAGATGGAGGAAAAAACATCTCCAATTCACATAAGATAACAATAATTTCATCTTGAAGTTCATCTAGTTTTAATGGATCAATGACTTTACAACAGATGGAAGAGAAGAATGAGCACAAACGGGTTATGGTATGTCTAACATTTTTTGGAAAGATCCCACAAATAGCTACAGGTAGAAGTTGTTGCATCAAGATGTGGCAATCATGAGACTTCAACCCAATTAACTTCAAATCTTGCATTGACAATAGGCTCTTCACATTTGAGGAATGTCCTTGTGGCACTTTTACACCCTTTAGACATTGACGGAAACTTACTTTTTCATCTTTTGACATGGTATAATAGGCTGGGGGCAAATATGTACGCTTACCCATTTGTATCGGTGCCAACTCGCCTCGTATGTTCATCTCAATCAAATCTAAACGAGCATTTAGACCATCCTTCGTCTTCCCGTTAATGTTAAGAAGTGTACCAATTAAGCTTTCACACACATTCTTCTCAACATGCATTACATCTATACAGTGTCTGACTTCTAACCTCGACCAGTACGGAAGATCAAAGAAGATTGATTTTTTCTTCCAAATGTTTGTCACAGATGACTTTTTTTTTACTTACCGCAGGTGTGGTCTATGTTATTTATCTTTTCGTAAACCTCAGCAGCAGTTAGTGGAGTTGGTGGACCACTAGTCTCTTGGTGTCCATTAAAGGCTTTTTTCAACCTCCGGTAAGGATGATGACTTCTAAGAAACCTCCGATGCCGAAGATATATTGTCTTCCTTCCATGTTTCAATTGTTGAGAAGCAGTGTCTTCTTCGCATATTGGACATGCTTTATGACCCTTAACACTATAACCTGATAAGTTACCATATGCCAGAAAGTCATTGATGGTGCAAGATAACATGGCATGAAGCTTGAAAGTTTCATTAGCAAATCCGTCAAATACTTCAACACCCTCATCCCACATTAACTTCAAATATTCGATTAGCGGACTTAGATAAACATCTATGTCATTTCCTGGCTGTTTCGGACCGGATATCATCATAGACAACATCATGTATTTTTGCTTCATGCACAATCCAGGAGGTAAGTTGTAAATAACTAGTAAAACAAGCCATGAACTTTGATTTGTACTCATATTACCAAATAGATTCATTCCATCTGTAGCTAGACCAAGTCGGATATTTCTTGATTCTTTACCAAACTCTGGAAACTCATCATCGAATTTCTTCCACTGAACAAAATCAGCTGGATGTCGGTACATGCCATTACATTTCCTCTCATCTGCATGCCATATAAGATTCTTAGCATCGTCTGGGTTTGCAAACAAACGCTTCATCCTTAGAATGATGGGAAGATACCACATAACCTTCATTGGGGGTCCATGCTTTTCCATCTCTTTAATAGTATCATCATCTGTTTGTTTCAATTTATAACGTGATAACCCACACCTCAGACAACTTTTCAACAATTCAAAATCTTTCCGGTATAATACACAATCATTAGGACATGCATGTATCTTTTTATACTCCATACCCATTGGACAAAGAATCTTTTTGGCCTCGTAATTACAATTAGGTAGAGTATTTCCCTCTGGAAGCATATCCTTCAACAACTGGAGCAATTCCGTGAAACTTTTATCAGTCCATCCATTTATTGCCTTCAAATTCATCAATCTTAATGTAAGGACCTGGAAAATCTTATTGGAATAAAAGTGATATATTTTAAGTGAATTCTAAGTATGTTTTTATTTAAAATAAAAATGAAGGAAAGTGTAGTTAGAAAGCTATGAGATCGCCTGGAACATGATCACCAGGGCGCGAGATGCATGTGGGCTTTGCCCGGGCGCGAGAGGCATGCGGGCGTCGCCAAGAGGAGACCTCGGTCGGTCTCCAGGAAGAGGAGACCTCGGTCGGTCTCCAGGAAGAGGAGACCTCGGTCGGTCTCCAGGAGGAGGAGACCTCGGTCGGTCTCCAGGAGGAGGAGACCTCGGTCGGTCTCCAGGAGGAGGAGACCTCGGTCGGTCTCCAGGAGGAGGAGACATCGGTCGTCTTCCAGGGAGGGACGTCGGTCGTCCTGTCATACGCACCAGAATGAACGTCTTGCATGCGCGACACGTAGTCAGTGGCTCCAGAGAGTTGGTACGGTAGTGCACAGTGTTTGTGTGCGCAAAGTCAGCCGCGCAGCCTTACTGTCAGGTTTGTGCTTGAGTAAAGGAAAACTCACATGCTAGGTATCTCAGAGAGTAGGCTAGGGCGGCTACACAGCAGGCCTACGTCCTTAGCCTCAGAAGGCTCCTCTTAGTGAGTTTAGAACGCAGTGGGAGTATAAAAGGTGACAGAGTGAGTTCACCTTCATCTTTCTCTTTTCTCTCCCTTGCACTGCGACTCAGTATTTCCCAGGCACCTTCAAGCAAAAGCAAGACGAACGACGACTGCCATAGAGCTTTTGGGAAGGTTCTCTACAAGTTTTACCGATTTGAACGCTTAGGCAGAGTTCGGGCATCCTTTACGTTCGGTGGTTTAGAGCTTGAAGTGAGATTTCACGCTGATCCAGGTAAGGGAAGCTAGTCTTTTTCCAACGATAACTGGATATTTGATGTTTGTGATGATAGGGCGACGTGGTCGCCGGTTTTACTTCGCTTTCACGGTGTTTGATGTTGAAATGTGAGATGTTTACGATAACAGTTCTGTTTGGATGTTGGGGGCGACGTGGTCGCCGGTTTTTAAAAATGTTCTTGTTTAAAAACCCAGTTTTGTTCGTGATCGCCGGTTTCTGGAGGTGATCGCCGGTTTTCATCTGTTATTGAAATATCCCCCGTTTTATGCTGTTTCAAAAGTGTTTGAGATTTTAAATGTGATATTCGAAAATCTGAACCTTGGTATGAGTTTTGCTGTGATTGAAATCGTTCATTGAAGTGTTATGTGATGTGTTGAATGTTGTGATTGTGGATCGAGGCATAGTATTTTCAGGAAAGAAAATACCGTGTAAGGTCGTGTAAGAGGTGTATTGATCGGTGATCCTATAATGAGACATCCTGACTCTACTGAGGTAATGAAATCACATAGAGGAAGTTACTCAGTTGTGGAGAGTCGATGGAGGTTCATACGTATGGGTGTCTCGTGTGAAACAGAACGAGTTCGGCCTGTTGTATGGATTAACCTTGTCATACCGTGATAATGAGAATATTGAGATGGTGTGATGCGCATGGCTGTGGGAACTTTCCAGCCCTTTGGTATGACAGGTGCGAATCTCTGGGTCTAATCAACGCACGAGTCTCCGGAAATAGTGGTCAAGTGTCTGGTGTGATGAGTCAGTGGAAAGTCTGACGTGAGAAATGAGAAATTGAATTAATAGACACTTGATTGCTGATGTGAATTGAAATACTCTTGGATTGATTTGTGAAATATGGGATTTCCTGATAGTCTTGTGGAATATGGAAATGTGATGGCTGATATTGATATGGTTCATGGATGTTGTGAAGTTCTTATGTATGCTCTTGATTCAAAGTTTTCTTAAATATATAGCTTACCCTGTATTTTGTTTCTGTGGCTGTTTTCTTAAACCTGTGATGATCGTGTATCTTTACACGGGAGCAGATGAGGTTGCAGGAAGTGGAATTCCCCTGTGAGTGATCGCCGTATGTGGTCGCCTGTTTTCTGTTCTTGCTGGGCGATCGCCCCCTTTTGCCATTTTCTGATAGGCGATCTCCGTTTTCTGTTAGGAGATCGGTAGTTTTGTATTTTGCTGTTTTTATGTTTAAGTTTTGGAAAACGACCGTTTTGTATTAAACTCCCTGCGAGGAGAACTCCTTTGTATATATATACAATTATGTTTATTTCAATATATTTGTTTTACCGTTATTTCATATTACGAAAATGCAAAAATGCGAAATGTATTTGGCGGGATGTTACACTTAACACTGCCGACAACCGTGTGAAGTTAGTTGATCTAGGATACAATAGAGTCTTTGCATCGCTTGACATACTTTCATATCCATGCACTTTTGCAAAAGGCTCAGCTCCCACATCACGAATCATGTCCTCCAATCGATCATCATCTACATCATCGTGTACTGCTTCATCCATGGTGGATCCCACATATTCTTCAGTTACGGAAACACGTGGTAAATTTAATAATTCACCATGCCATGTCCAAGTTGTATAAGATCGAAGAAACCCATCACATAGCAGGTGTTCCCTCATGATATTCACATCCAGTATCCTTCCATTCAAACAGTTAACGCACGGACACCTGATCTTTCCTCCATCATGACCACTATTAATCGCGTTACGCTGCGCAAATTGTATAAATTCTTCTACTCCTCTTTCGTATTCATCACTTATACGAACATAATTAATCCAACTTCGATCCATTATATATTTTGGAATATAGTTACCTAGGATTTTCTAATCAGTGTTCTATCTCATGCATTTGTCGAGGGTCAAACACCCCTCGGACTCAATACCAGCATGTATTATTGTCAAAGGTCCAAATACAAACACGATAATTCTATTCTAATGTAACAACTAACATAACATAAATTCTATTATAAACTAACAACTAACATAACAACTAACTACTAAATAATATAAATTTTAGAAAATAGAAATTATATAATACAAATTATATAAATTAATACAAATTTATATTAAATAATATACAAATTTTAATACATAAAAAAAAAATTCAAAATACACCAAAAAAAAATTCAAAAAATCTAAAACAAAACTAACATAACTAACTACTAAATAGTATAAAGTTTAGAAAATAAAAATTATATAATACAAATTTATATTAAATAATATACAAATTATAATACATAAAAAAAATATTCAAAATAAACCAAGAAAAATTCAAAAAATCTAAAAAAGAACCAACCTTGTGTGCGAAACCAACGTTGACGGTGATCGAAGTGGTAAAGGACCAGCAGTAACAGCGGCGACAGCGAAAGCGTGGCGGGACAGCGACGGAGCAACAATGGAGATGAGTACAGCAACGCAACAGTACATTCCACCACCAATGTAAGGAGAAAAAGCAAATATAAGAACAGCGAAATGAACTGAAGATGCAGAGAATGAAATGGGTTCAAGAAACTCACAATGGAAGCAAGGAATGAAGATGCACAGATAAGATGAACTCACAGTATGCGAGCACAGGAACAGTGAAAACGAGCAAAGTGGAGAAGAAAGTGTGAAAGTGCAGTGGCGCGCTTCAAATTTTAGGGTAAAAACAATTTACAAATGCGGCTATTTGTTAAAACCGCATTTGTAAATGAAAGCTTTTCATTTACAAATGCGGCTTTACACATAGCCGCATCTGTAAATAAAAGCTTTTCATTTACAGATGCGGCTATTTGTAAAGCCGCATTTGTAAATGAAAAGCTTTTCATTTACAGATGCGGTTTTAACAAATAGCCGCATTTGTAAAACAAACTAATTTCAAAAATGCCACCGCGTTTTTAACAAATGCGTTTTAGCGCGAAGCCGCACTTGGAAAGGAGTATTCCTTTCATCATTTTGCACTAGTGCAGCGTGCTCCTGAAGGAGGTCTCTGTGTTCACTACCTCCAAGAGTATAGTGGACTTGATACAAACCCACAAAGACTCCAAAACCAAGTCCACAAGAAGATGACCAAGAATGCCAACTATAAAGGGTCATCTCAACAAGCAAAGGAAGACCATTTCAATAGGAGGAATGGACAAGGTGCAGAGCACTTGAAGGTCTTCATATTAGTCTTCTTAAATATTTAGAAAAATGTTGTAAATAAATTGGGCTCAAATGAGGGGTCCAAATAGTAGAAATAAGGTAGAATAAAGTGCCTTTAGCATAGTAGGGGGTGTGGGTAGCATTCTTGCTTGTTCCTAGCCCATTTGAAGGCACTTTGACCTAATTTCTAGAAGGATAAGCCAAGAATACGGGATTGACTTAGTCAAACCCTATGGCTGCCCACTTTTTTCCCTTTTCCCATTCTACCCTTTAAGCTTGCTTTCCAAGGCTCCTAAATCTATAAATAGGGAGGCCTACCTCATGTATTCACAAGTTGAAAATTAGAGTAAAGTTACTATACACAAATTCTTGTGTGAATTGTGAGTGAGTGAGCTCCTCCAAAATTGGTCTTATGTTGTGAGTTTTGGGAGCTCTCAAGTGGCGGCATCCTTCACTTATCTTGGAGTCATTTCACCATCGAAGTGGCATGCAACAATTCCATTTCTCATAAGCTTCCTTTTCCTTCATCTTTTCTTTCTATTATCATTCCATCTATTCATAAACATGTTCTTATTTTGCTTCATTATGTCTATTCGGTTTTTATATGTTGCTCTTGTTTTCCTTATGTAATTCCGCACCATAACTTATCATCATCATCACCTTATAATTGTGTTTTCCTTTTGCCTTTGTGAAATGAACCTTCACATCTACTTAACCACTTGTTAAGTTAATGTCCAGTGGGGATTTCCCTTAGGTTCTCACCATACTTGTCTCATAAAATCCAATCCGAAGTAAAGTGTCACCATAAAAATGAACAATCATAAAATCAACTCACATCAGGACTATAGGAAGAGCGAGACCTGCCACCCTTCCCGTATCTTCACGAAAGAACACAACAAGTTCATGTGGGTGGTCCTCTATAAGGTAGGGGAGTCGGTGTGCGGCGACGAGGCGTTCGGCCAGGAGGGTCTGTTCTGTTTTATCTACTCAACGGTCTTCAGGAAGGTCCTCCTTTGCCTTCCTCTCACCGGTTTCAAACGGGTGCTGCTAACAGAGATGAATGTCGCCCCCACCCAACTCCTTTCTTATGGCTGGGCCTTTGTTTGGGCCTTCGCCATCCTGTGCGAGCACTTTGGCCACCTTCCCTCCGTGGACGCTTTCCTGTACTTCTTCGAGGCCAAGAGTCCGAGGAAGAACTTATGGGTGAGCATCAATGGGATCACTAGAAGAGCACTGCTGACTCTCTTCTAGCAATCTTACAAGGGCATCAAGGGAAAGTTTTTCAAAGTTTGCTCCAACAAACGCAACCCCACCCTCCTAGATGGGTTTCCTTGTATTGGGTTAAGACACCCACACTGGCGAAGCCTAAGAGTCTCTCAGACTTGCACCCCAAAGATCGAGAGGTGTGTGAGTTCCTTTCTGGCCTCGAGACTATATTCAGCACTACTGACTTGATAAAAAAAGAATACAGCCATAAGGCCTTGAAGGGCTATATTGGTACCTTTCTTCTTGCTTTTATTATCATTGTTTGTACTACATATGCCTATTTCTTGTTTACCCTTTACCTGTTGCAAAGTAAGTCTTCTTGTTTTGTTGTAGGCATGGCGATTGGTGCCGATAGAAAGAGGTGCCTGGCTGCAAAGAAGGGTGGTGCTGGACCCTCCACTGCTGCTTCAGCAGAGCCTGCTAATGCTGCTGGCTCCTCTGTCGCTGTCCTCCCCCTCTTGCCTGCTCCAAGCCATCCCCATGCCACTAGATCCCAAGGTGTGGCTGTGGTCACTGAGGCCACTCCTTCTGATGATGAGGACACCTACTCTGGCCTGGTCTTCAAGAGGAAACGCAAGGCCGAAACTGCCATCCAAGTGGCTTCAAGTTCAAGAAACGAAGGGACCCCTTCCTTCAGGGAGTACCTACCATGCTCCTCCTCTCCCCCTAATGATGAAGAGGGCCGAGGGAGAATGCCCCTGAGGCGGAGCATGGGGTCCTCCTACTTCCCTCTCTCCATTCCTCCAACGGGTACAAAAGTCTACCCAAGCTCGGGAGGATCTAGAGAGCATGGAGGTGGGATCCCTCGCGAAATTAGTGGCCAAGAGCTTCTGGGATGCTCTTGTTGGGTCCAACCTCCTTCTCACCAAGGTGCGAGAGGCCTAGGAAGAGGCTGAACAAAGAGTGCTCGCGGCTGCTGGGGCAAAGCGTTGCCTAACAGGGCTCACCTTGGAGGTGGCTGAGCTTCGCAAGGCTGACAAAGAAACCAAGGACCTCTTGTTTGAAAAATCGCAAGAGGCCCTTCGGTTATATGCAAGAAATAATGACGTCCGCCTCTCCATGGAGGACCTAAAGAAAGAGCTGGGTGGCAAGAATGAGGCCATGGCCCAGGTTGTTGAGGAGTTGGGATAGAGGAACGAAGACTTGGGCCAACGGGAGGTGGAGCTGGCCAGGATACGGGAGGAGATGAGCCAACTTGATGGCCTTCACATGTTGAGCTCTCCTTGAATGTTGAAGATGGTGCGGAAGCAATGGTTGAAATGAGCAAGATCCTCCTAGGAGTGATGGTGATCTTGAAGGTGCATGATGTGTATGGGAGTAGGGAGGTTCGGCCAACCCTTGGTGAGGTGAAAGAAATGAAGATCAATTCCTAGAAACTAGGAGAAAGCAAAGCTTGGCACAAATTTGGCAGCATAACTTTACTCATATTAATCTTGAAAATACATGAGGTAGGCCTCCTTATTTATAGATTTAGGAGCCTTGGTGAGCAAGCTTAAAGGGTAGGGATGGAAATACAAAAAGTGGGGGCTGCCTAGGGTATTGACCTTAGTCAAACCACACCATCATCCTAATATTCTAGAAGATAGGTCAAAAAATGCAATATTTGATAGTACACCCCTCCTTCTTTTGCTAAAGGCACCTATTTGCTAGCATACCCCTCCTTCTATTGCTAAGAGCACCTTTTTGATAGCACACCCCTAAGTGAGCAAGTTTTGCTTTCTACACTACACTAATCTACTAAGCTACCCCTAATGGGCCTCCAAGTAGCATGTACAAGGTCTTCTCCCTCCCATCCGTGGCTTGACTCATTTGGGCGTGAATGTCCTTGGCCATGGACCTCGTGAGAGGTCCTAGACGGTCTACAAAGTAATGCCATTTGGGCTGAAGAACGCTGGGGCCACCTACCAGAGGTTAATGGATAAGGTACTTGCACCAATGCTGGGGAGAAATGTGCAGGCCTATGTTGATGATATGGTGGTGACTTCCCTGGAGAGGAGCAGCCATGTCTCGAACTTGGAAGAGTTGTTTGTCACAATAGCCAAATATAGGCTGAAACTGAATCCCGAGAAGTGCATCTTTGGCGTGGAGGCGGGGAAATTTCTAGGTTTTCTCTTGACTGAAAGAGGAATAGAGGCAAACCCCGATAAGTGTGCTGCTATTATGGCGATGAGAAGCCCAGCTACGGTTAAGGAGGTGCAGCAGCTTAGAGGTCGGATGGCTGCTCTTTCACGCTTTGTGTCAGCTAGCGGCGAGAAGGGCCACCCTTATTTTCAATGTTTAAAGAGAAACAACAGGTTTGTCTGGACCAAGGAGTGTGAAGAAGCTTTCGTGAAGCTTAAAGTATATTTAGCAAGCCCGCCGATGCTGTGCAAACCGATAGTTGGAGTGCCTCTCAGGTTGTATTTCGCTGTGACTGAGAGAGCGGTGAGTGCTGTAACATCCCGCCAAAACGTTTCACAATTAAATAATGAAGATAAAGATAAAACAAAATATTGAAATGAACATAATTATATATATGTCATAAGGTTTTTCCTCGCAGGGAGTTTAATACATAAACCGTCAATTTTTCCATAACTTAAAACGAATTACAGCAAAAATACAACCCGACAGGCGATCTCCCAACATAAAGAGGCGATCTCCTAACATAAAAGGCGATCTCCTAACAGAGAACAGGAAAAGGGGGTCATCGCCCAACAGAAACAAAACAGGCGATCTCCCAACATCAAAAGGCGATCTCCTATCGGCGATCACTGAGGAGCTCTTCTTCCTGCAAGATCATCTGCTCCCGTGTAAAATACACGATCATCACAAGTTTTAAGAAAACAGCCACAAAACCAAAATACAGGGTAAGCTAGACATTTAAAAGAGAGTTTGAATATGAACTTAAAAATCAATCATGAAACCAATTTAAGACGATCACGTACAAACCATCAACTTTCTCATATTCCACCAAACCATTCGAAAATCACATATCTCACAAATCAATTTCAAGAGTCTCACAATTCACATCAGCAATCAAGTGTCTAACAATTCAACTTCTCAATACTTCACGTCAGACTTTCCACTGACTCATCACACAAGACACTTGACCACTATTTCCGGAAAAACACGTGCATTGACTGACTCAGGGATTTGCACCTGTCATACAAAAGGCTGGAAAGTGCCCTCAGCCATGCGCATCACCCAATCTCAATATCATTTCTCACGTATGACAAGGTTAATCCATACCACAGGCCGAACTCGTTCTGTTTCACACGAGACACCCATACGTATGAACCTCCATCGACTCTCAACGCCTGAATTACTTCATCTATTTGATTCCATTATATCAGGAGAGTCTGGATATCCCATTATAGACATCACCGATCAATGCACATCCTACACAATCTTACACGGTATTTTCTTTCCTGAAAATACTATGCCTCGATCCACAATCACAACATTCAACACATCACATAACACTTCAATGAACGATTCCAATCACAGCAAAACTCATACCAAGGTTCAGATTTTCGAAAACCACATTTAGAATCTCAAACACTTTTGAAACAGCATAAAACGGGGGATATTTCAATAACAGATGAAAAACCGGCGATCACCTCCAGAAACCGGCGATCACGAACAAAACTGGGTTTTTAAACAAGAACATTTTTAAAAACCGGCGACCACGTCGCCCCCAACATCCAAACAGAACTGTTATCGTAAACATCTCACATTTCAACATCAAACACCGTGAAAGCGAAGTAAAACCGGCGACCACGTCACCCTATCATCACAAACATCCAATATCCAGTTATTGTTGGAAAAAGACTAGCTTCCCTTACCTGGACTTGCGCAAAACACCAAGAGCTCCAAAACCCAACGAAGCTTAAAGAATGCCTTGGCTCTGGATTTGCGTCTGGTTTGAAGGACTTGCAGAGAACTTCCCAGGTGCTCTAATGGTGGCCGTCGCTCGTCGTACTCTTGTGTGAAGGTGCCCGAATCGCAGCGCGAAGGAGAGAAATGGAGGAGAAGGGAGGTAGCTCACTCTTTTGCTCTTGAACCACTGCAACGTTCCCTCCTCTCAGAAGTGGGTTCTTGCCTCTTAAACCAACTTGTCCACAAAAGCAGCTGCCACCACCCACTCTGCAGGGAAGTCTGAGTGTACGTTTCACTGAACAGTACGACCACTGTTGTCTCTTGTGCATGCCAACCACTGCTCTGAACAGTACGACCACTGTTGTCTCTTGTGCATGCCAACCACTGCTCTGAACAGTACGACCACTGTTGTCTCTTGTGCATGCTGTAACATCCCACCAAAATAAAACCAGACATACATGTATAATGAAAATAAAGGTACACAATTAATATTGAAGAGTACATGGTAATATATATATATATAAGTAATGAACTTACTTCTCTCATGGAGTTTAATACATAACCAGTCAAATGCTTCAAAATTTAATGAAATTCAATCAAAACTACAAAACCGGCGATCTCCATACATGAACCGGCGATCTGGTAACAGAAGGCCCCAAAACAGGTGATCTGCTAGCAGGACATAAAACCGGCGATCACCACCAAGAGATAGAAAAACCGGCGATCTCTTGTAACATCCCTCCAAATACATTTCGCATTTTTGCATTTTCGTAATATGAAATAACGGTAAAACAAATATATTGAAATAAACATAATTGTATATATATATATACAAAGGAGTTCTCCTCGCAGGGAGTTTAATACAAAACTTAAACATAAAAACAGCAAAATACAAAACTACCGATCTCCTAACAGAAAACGGAGATCGCCTATCAGAAAATGGTAAAAGGGGGCGATCGCCCAACAAGAACAGAAAACCGGCGACCACATACGGCGATCACTCACAGGGGAAATCCACTTCCTGCAACATCATCTGCTCCCGTGTAAAGTTACACGATCATCACAGGTTTAAGAAAAACAGCCACAGAAACAAAATACAGGGTAAGCTATATATTTAAGAAAACATTTGAATCAAGAGCATACATAAGAACTTCACAACATCCATGAACCATAACAGTATCAGCCATCACATTTCCATATTCCACAAGACTATCAGAAATCCCATATTTCACAAATCAATCCAAGAGTATTTCAATTCACATCAGAAATCAAGTGTCTATTAATTCAATTTCTCATTTCTCACGTCAGAATTTCCACTGACTCATCACACCAGACACTTGACCACTAATTCCGGAGACTCGTGCGTTGATTAGACCCAGAGATTCGCACCTGTCATACCAAAGGCTGGAAAGTGACCTCAGCCATGCGCATCACACCATCTCAATATTCTCATTATCACGGTATGACCAGGGTTAATCCATACAACAGGCCGAACTCGTTCTGTTTCACACGAGACACCCATACGTATGAACCTCCATCGACTCTCCACAACTGAGTAACTTCCTCTATGTGATTTCATTACCTCAGTAGAGTCTGGATGTCTCATTATAGGATCACCGATCAATACACCTATTACACGACCTTACACGGTATTTTCTTTCCTGAAAATACTATGCCTCGATCCACAATCACAACATTCAACACATCACATAACACTTCAATGAATGATTTCAATCACAACAAAACTCATACCAAGGTTCGAATTTTCGAAAACCACATTTAAAATCTCAAACACTTTTGAAACAGCATAAAACAGGGGATATTTCAATAACAGATGAAAAACCGGCGACCACGTCGCCCTATCATCACAAACATCAAATATCCAGTTATCGTTGGAAAAAGATTAGCTTCCCTTACCTGGATCAGCGTGAAATCTCACTTCAAGCTCTAAACCGCCGAACGTAAAGGATGCCTGAACTCTGCCTAAGCGTTCTAATTGGTAAAACTTGCAGAGAACCTTCTCAAATTCTCTATGGCAATCGCTGGTAATTTAACTGGTGCCTGAAATTTCTGAGTTGCAGTGCAAAGGAGAGAAAAGAGAAAGCTGAAGGTGAACTCACTCTGTCACCTTTTATACTCTCACTGCGTTTGTAAACTCACTAAGAGGCGGTGCATCCTGATACTAGGAACATAGGCCTGCCATGTAGCCATCATTACCTATTCTTTAACTAACCCTCCTGGGTGGGTTTCCTTCCTCGAATTAAGTGCAACCTGACAGTATGGCCACGTGGCGCCTCTGCGCACATGGAGCTACTGTTCCGAAGGACTTTCACTGCCTACATGTCGCACATGCAGCACGTTCGTTCTGGAAACCAGGGCCCCACTTCAACTGCGTGAAACACGACATCGCGCGATAACTTTTCGCCGATGACCACTCGCGAAGACTCTCCACCGATGACCCATCCTGGAGGACGACCGATGTCTCTCTCTGGAAGACGACCGATGTCTCCCCCCTCCTGGAGACCGACCGAGGTCTCTTCCTCCTGGAGACCGACCGAGGTCTCTTCCTCCTGGAGACCGACCGAGGTCTCCTCTTGGCGACACCCGCATGCCTCTCGCGTCCGGGCAAAGCCCACATGCCTCTCGCGCCCTGGCGATGCCCGCATGCCTCTCGCGCCCTGGCGATGTCCGCATGCCTCTCGCGCCCTGGCGATCATGTGTAGTAGGCGACCGGCGATCATGTTCCAGGCGATCTCATAGTCTTCTAAACTACACTTTCTTTCCTTTTCATTTTAAATACAACATGCTTCGAATCCATTTAAATATGACACTTTTATTCCAATAAGATTTTCCAGGTCCTTACAATCTCCCTAACAACAAAAATTTTCGTCCTCGAAAATTGAATTACAAGGAAAAGAGATGTGGATAGCCCTTTTTCATGGTCTCTTCCAACTCCCAAGTTGAATCACCCGATCTCTCATTCCACACCACTTTCACCATGTTGATGGTCATACCTCTGAGCTGTTTACTTCGCTGATCGTCAATCCTTACTGGTTTTACTCCAAAGGAAAAGTCATCCCTGATCTGCCATCGTCCTCTCCCAGCACATAACTAGGGTCTGGCATGTACTTCCTCAGCTGTGATATGTGAAGGACATTATGCAGATTCGCTAAAAGGGAAGATAGGGCGATCTTGTACGCTACAGGACCTTTCTTCCTCAAGATCTGGTATGGTCCAACAAGCTTAGGAGACAGCTTCTTTGATCTGATAGCTCGTCCTACACCCTTGGTTGGTGTCACTCTCATAAACACATGGTCTCCAGCAGCAAACTCCAAAGGTCTTCTCCTCTGAATCTGCCGACTTTGAGAAGCTCTCATTCTGCCTTGTATCAGCTTCAGCTCCTCGGTTGTCTGCTGAACCAACTCTTACTACTCCAATACTTCATCAAATTCCATTTCCCTTTCTCATCACTCATCATTCACCACTTCCATTTCGCCAAAAGAGCAAAGTTAAAATTTTCTGTTATCCCTTAAATTATTCATTTACTGGTATGCAAAATTTTTTTTTTTTTTTTTTTTTTTTTTTTTTTTGCCCTTAATCTTAATATCCCATCTTCACCCATTACAAAGCCTTTAGCTTGCTCGGTGCCTAGAACTCCCATAATACGCTTCAGACTAGGCTCCCCTAAATGTTCAATCAAAACTGGTTCGCCCTCCTGGTTCCAACCATAAGGGAGTTCTGCATTTTCCCCCATACAGAGCTTCATACAATCACTGACTTCAAAACCCCATAACACCACTGATCCAGCCCCTTGACCAGACGCCAGAGCTTCTTCTTCTAGCCTCCTCCTTCTCACCAGCTTCGCGCCAAGCACCTCAATGACTTCACCTGAAAGAACAAGTTGGCGCCTCTGAATCTTTCTCTCTCCTGACGGTTATCCCTCTTGACACGTGGAGGATATCTGGTCACACACGTGTCGTCATCTGGAGAACCTACAACTGAGTCGTTACTTCTACTTTGCTTCTGCGGCTAAGTTATCCACACAGGGAGTAGCCTAGTGCGCTAGCTACTGTGGGCGCAGCCTTAACACGATGAACTGGCAGCCTTAACGTGATGAACTAATCTTCTCAAATGTACGGCGATGTGAAAACCCTGGCGATCTGAATATCAGGCGATGTGCTCCTTTCGGCGTTTTGTTGACCACTGATCTCGTATTCTCCACACACGGTCGATAGGCGTGTACTGATTTTCTCTCCCGGCGATAGGCGTGTTCTATTCTTAACACACGGCGATAGGCGATTGCTACTCTGTGTTTCTTTACTTCTCGGGTTCAGCTTACAGGCGCTCGCCTGATACTGATCCGCAAGTGTTGGTCCCTTAACCACCCCAACCAATCACCATTCTGGGCGATCGCCTCTCCGATTCACTTGCCACCCTCTACCACATGACTCCTTTGAACGATCTACGTAATCAACTGTTGCTGGCATCATCTACTGCTGATAGCCAACCAGATCAACCACTACCACTGCCGATTCTAAATCATAAGTAGAATAATTATCTCTCATGAACTTTGAGTTGCCTTGAAGCATATGCAACCACTCTCTTCTCTTGCATCCAAAACGCATCCCAACCCTTGATGTGAAGCACCACAGTAGACGTCAAAAGGTCTTCCGACCTCTGGAATTACCCGCACTGGAGTACCTCATGGAGATACGCTGGGTTTGATGAAATGCTTCTCCAACAGCTCTTCCACTTGCTTCTTCAATTCTACCAACTCGGCTGGAGCCATCCTGCAAGGTGCCATTGACACTGGTCCAGCTCCGGGTACCAAAACAATAGAGAATTCCACTTCCCTCTTAGGAGGTAACCCAGGTACTTCTTCTGGAAATACATCCATCCAATCTTTCACCACATGAATCCTGCTTACGTCCTCTTCATCCTTCACTTCCAACCGAGCTACCATCACGAAACACCTCGCCCCTTCTTCCGACTCTGATCGCCCATGCCGAGCAGATCTCACATCTGGCTCTTGGAGATCGGAAAACACCACTTTCTGCCTACCGCAAACTATGGGAACGTGATCGGCAGACAGCCAATCCATTCACAGGATAACATCCAGATCCTGCAGAGATAGACAGATCAAATTCACTTTGAATCTGCGTCCCTCTACTATCACTGAACATTCGGGGCAACTGTAGAGGTCACCACCTGCCCTGACACAGGTGTAGAGACCAACAGTTCGAAGGGTAACTCCTTCACTATAAGGTCCAGCTCGGCTATACCGACTTGACACAAAAGAGTGTGTCGCTCAGGATCAAACAAAGCTTCTACACCCCTACCAGATATAAAACAAACATCTTATACCAAAATACCTGACTGGGACGCCTCAGCTCCTGTCATGGCAAACACTCTCCCTGTTGCCTGAGGTCTGCTACTTTCATTCCTCTACCGCCGAGGTCCCCTGGGTTGAGTCATCTCTTTTCTGTTGGGGCAATTTCTAGAAATGTGCCCCATCCTTTTGCACGTGAAACATCTGGGTTCCCAAGGTGGTTGCTGCTGAGGCTGGGGCGGTGCTGCTCTTGCCCTATGCTGTGGAGGTCTCTCATAAGGCTCAAACTGCTGTTGCTGCATCCTTGTCTTCCCACTGGAAGAACCCCCCTGGGTGTGACCTGATCACCCGAGAATCACCCTTTTCCAGGTTTTCCACCATCTTCGCCTTCTCTACTAAGGCGTGAAATTCCCTGATGCACATCGGGGCTATAGTCCTCTTCAGCCCATGCTTCAGCCCCTCCTCAAACTTCCTGCACCTCCAAGCCTCGGAGGTCGCCTGTGTATAAAAACGGGCGAAGTACTCAAACCGAGCAGTATAGGCGTCCACAGACATCTCTCCCTGCTCCAACCTTAGAAATTCGGCTTCCTTCGCTAACCTTGCACTATCTGGAAAACATTCCTCCAGAAACTTCACCGTGAAGCTCTCCCACTGCTGCATCGCAGCTTGATGACTCTGAGCCATCACTGCATTCTGCTGTTGGATGGCACCCGCCATCATCTCAACGGCCCTGGCGATCTGGCCCATTTCAGGAGAAGGTTGGGGAGAGGTAGGAGGTCTACGAGTCATCTCCCTCGTTCTCAGATTCCGAAACTACTAGCTTCTATATTCCTTACAACTATAAGAATGAGATCGATAAGGAAATCAATTCATTCAAGGGGTAACATCACGACCTTACAAGGTCAGCTTCTCAAATTCCTTAGGAATTTGAGTCCATCTACAGAACCAAAAAGCTTATAACCTCAAGCAAAACACCAGAACAGCTACTGGTGTGCAACCATCAATCCACACAGCCACTCACAATCAATTACAAGAACACTCAATAACATGAAATAGATCACACCAGAATTCAAAGTATGCTAAACATTAAACCTCTGGAATTTAGATTGAGAATCACCCTGATCCGGTCATGAGTGTGCACCCTCACCACCTTATCAAGACCCTCTCATTCTAAATACTAAGATTTTCAGTTAGGCATACATTCACTACAGCACACACAAAAATTCAATACAAAAACGTTTGAAAACCTTTCACAATAGTTGTTACTGAAAACTCAAATAAGTTTTCATGAGCAGAAGAAAACACAATGGATCCACAGCCCTCAGGTCATCCAAAGGACGAACTGCTCTGATACCATTAATGTAACATCCCGCCAAAATAAAACCAGACATACATGTATAATGAAAATAAAGGTACACAATTAATATTGAAGAGTACATGGTAATATATATATATATATATATAAGTAATGAACTTACTTCTCTCATGGAGTTTAATACATAACCAGTCAAATGCTTCAAAATTTAATGAAATTCAATCAAAACTACAAAACCGGCGATCTCCATACATGAACCGGCGATCTGGTAACAGAAGGCCCCAAAACAGGCGATCTGCTAGCAGGACATAAAACCGGCGATCACCACCAAGAGATAGAAAAACCGGCGATCTCTTGTAACATCCCTCCAAATACATTTCGCATTTTTGCATTTTCGTAATATGAAATAACGGTAAAACAAATATATTGAAATAAACATAATTGTATATATATATATACAAAGGAGTTCTCCTCGCAGGGAGTTTAATACAAAACTTAAACATAAAAACAGCAAAATACAAAACTACCGATCTCCTAACAGAAAACGGAGATCGCCTATCAGAAAATGGTAAAAGGGGGCGATCGCCCAACAAGAACAGAAAACCGGCGACCACATACGGCGATCACTCACAGGGGAAATCCACTTCCTGCAACATCATCTGCTCCCGTGTAAAGTTACACGATCATCACAGGTTTAAGAAAAACAGCCACAGAAACAAAATACAGGGTAAGCTATATATTTAAGAAAACATTTGAATCAAGAGCATACATAAGAACTTCACAACATCCATGAACCATAACAGTATCAGCCATCACATTTCCATATTCCACAAGACTATCAGAAATCCCATATTTCACAAATCAATCCAAGAGTATTTCAATTCACATCAGAAATCAAGTGTCTATTAATTCAATTTCTCATTTCTCACGTCAGACTTTCCACTGACTCATCACACCAGACACTTGACCACTAATTCCGGAGACTCGTGCGTTGATTAGACCCAGAGATTCGCACCGGTCATACCAAAGGCTGGAAAGTGACCTCAGCCATGCGCATCACACCATCTCAATATTCTCATTATCACGGTATGACCAGGGTTAATCCATACAACAGGCCGAACTCGTTCTGTTTCACACGAGACACCCATACGTATGAACCTCCATCGACTCTCCACAACTGAGTAACTTCCTCTATGTGATTTCATTACCTCAGTAGAGTCTGGATGTCTCATTATAGGATCACCGATCAATACACCTATTACACGACCTTACACGGTATTTTCTTTCCTGAAAATACTATGCCTCGATCCACAATCACAACATTCAACACATCACATAACACTTCAATGAATGATTTCAATCACAACAAAACTCATACCAAGGTTCGAATTTTCGAAAACCACATTTAAAATCTCAAACACTTTTGAAACAGCATAAAACAGGGGATATTTCAATAACAGATGAAAAACCGGCGACCACGTCGCCCTATCATCACAAACATCAAATATCCAGTTATCATTGGAAAAAGATTAGCTTCCCTTACCTGGATCAGCGTGAAATCTCACTTCAAGCTCTAAACCGCCGAACGTAAAGGATGCCTGAACTCTGCCTAAGCGTTCTAATTGGTAAAACTTGCAGAGAACCTTCTCAAATTCTCTATGGCAATCGCTGGTAATTTAACTGGTGCCTGAAATTTCTGAGTCGCAGTGCAAAGGAGAGAAAAGAGAAAGCTGAAGGTGAACTCACTCTATCACCTTTTATACTCTCACTGCGTTTGTAAACTCACTAAGAGGCGGTGCATCCTGATACTAGGAACATAGGCCTGCCATGTAGCCATCATTACCTATTCTCTAACTAACCCTCCTGGGTGGGTTTCCTTCCTCGAATTAAGTGCAACCTGACAGTATGGCCACGTGGCGCCTCTGCGCACATGGAGCTACTGTTTCGAAGGACTTTCACTGCCTACATGTCGCACATGCAGCACGTTCGTTCTGGAAACCAGGGCCCCACTTCAACTGCGTGAAACACGACATCGCGCGATAACCTTTCGCCGATGACCACTCGCGAAGACTCTCCACCGATGACCCATCCTGGAGGACGACCGATGTCTCTCTCTGGAAGACGACCGATGTCTCCCCCCTCCTGGAGACCGACCGAGGTCTCTTCCTCCTGGAGACCGACCGAGGTCTCCTCTTGGCGACACCCGCATGCCTCTCGCGTCCGGGCAAAGCCCACATGCCTCTCGCGCCCTGGCGATGCCCGCATGCCTCTCGCGCCCTAGCGATGTCCGCATGCCTCTCGCGCCCTGGCGATCATGTGTAGTAGGCGACCGGCGATCATGTTCCAGGCGATCTCATAGTCTTCTAAACTACACTTTCTTTCCTTTTCATTTTAAATACAACATGCTTCGAATCCATTTAAATATGACACTTTTATTCCAATAAGATTTTCCAGGTCCTTACACATGCCAACATTCTGATGTCACTGTTCTCAACCAACACTTTTTGTCTACGTGTCGCGCGTGCTGTGCGTCTCATGCTGGGAGTCTGGGTCCCACCTTCTCTACGTACAACTCGACATCGCGCGATAACCTTCCACCGATGACCTCTTGCGTGAAGACTCTCTACCGATGACTCATCCTGGAGGACGACCGATGTCTCTCTCTGGAAGACGACCGATGTCTCCTCCTCCTGGAGACCGACCGAGGTCTCTTCCTCCTGAAGACCGACCAAGGTCTCCTCTTCCTGGAGACCGACCGAGGTCTCCTCTTGGCGACGCCCGCATGTCTCTCGCGTCCAAGCGATGCCCGCATGCCTCGCGCCATGGCGATGTCCGCATGCCTCTCGCGCCCTGGCGATGCCCGCATGCCTCTCGCGCCCTGGCGATGCCCGCATGTCTCTCGCGCCCTGGCGATGCCCGCATGCCTCGCGCCCTGGCGATGTCCGCATGCCTCTCGCGCCCTGGTGATCATGTGTAGTAGGCGACCGGCGACTAGGTACACTACAGGCGATTGGCGTTCAGGTGCAATCAAGGCGACAGGCGACTAGGTACACTACAGGCGATTGGCGTTCAGGTGCAATCAAGGCGACAGGCGACTAGGTACACTACAGGCGATTGGCTTTCAGGTGCAATCAAGGCAACAGGCGATCATGTGCCAGAGAAGACGGAGATCGCCTACTCTTTCAATTACGGCGATCTCGTAGACTTTTAAGCTATACTTCCCTTCCTTTATATTTTTAAATAAAAACATACTTCGAATCCATTTAAATATAACACTTTTATTCCAATAATATTTTCCAGGTCCTTACAATCTCCCTAACAACAAAAATTTTCGTCCTCGAAAATTGAATTACAAGGAAAGAGATGTGGATAGTCCTATCTCATGGTTTCTCCTAACGCCCAAGTGGAATCACCCGATCTCTCATCCCACACCACTTTGAGAAGCTTTCATCCTGCCTTGTATCAGCTTCACCTTCTCGGTTATCTGCTGAACCAACTCTTACTACTCCAATACTTCATCAAATTCCATTGTACATCCCAACTGCTGAGCTAGTTCTCACGCTCCCTGAAGGAACACCTTACATACGTCTCTTCACCACCACGATTGATATTTCAAATGAGCTCGGCTTCTCCCAAGTTCCGAGTCATATATGGATACAAGAATATCTTTCCATTTCCCTTTCTCATCACTCATCATCCACCATTTCCATTTCGCCAGAAGAGCAAAGTTAAATTTTCTGTTATCCCTTAAATTATTCATTTACTGGTATGCAAATTCTGCCCTTAACCTTAATATCCCATCTTTACCCATTACCAAGCCCTTAGCTTGCTCGGCGCCTAGAACTCTCACAACACGCTGCAGATTAGGCTCCCCTAATTGTTCAATTAAAACTGGTTCGCCCTCCTGGTTCCAACAATAAGGGAGTTCTGCATTTCCTCCCATACAAAGCTTCATACTATCACTGGTTTCAAATCTCCATAACACCACTACCACTGCCGATTCTAAATCATAAGTAGAATAATTTCTCTCATGAACTTTGAGTTGCCTTGAAGCATATGCAACCATTCTCTTCTCTTGCATCCAAAACACATCTCAAACCTTGATGTGAAGCACCACAGTAGACGTCAAAAGGTCTTCCGTCCTCTGGAATTACCAGCACTGGAGTACCTCATGGAGATACACTGGGCTTGATGAAATGCTCTGCTCTAACAGCTCTTCCACTTGCTTCTTCAATTCCACCAACTCGGCTGGAGCCATTCTGTAAGGTGCCATTGACACTGGTCCAGCTCCAGGTACCAAGTCAATATAGAATTCCACTTCTCTCTTAGGAGGTAACCCAGGTACTTCTTCTGGAAATACATCCATCAAATCTTTCACCACCTGAATCCTGCTTACGTCCTCTTCGTTCTTCACTTCCAACCGAGCTACCATCACGAAACACCTCGCCCCTTCTTCCAACTCTGATCGCCCATGCCGAGCAGATCTCACATCTGGCTCTTGGAGATCGGAAAACACCACTTTCTGCCTACCGCAAACTATGGGAACGTGATCGGCAGACAGTCAATCCATTCACAGGATAACATCCAGATCCTGCAGAGGTAGACAGATCAAATTCACTTTGAATCTGCGTCCCTCTACTATCACTGAACATTCGGGGCAACTGTAGAGGTCAACACCTGCCCTGACACAGGTGTAGAGACCAACAGTTTCGAAGGGTAACTCCTTCACTAGAAGGTCCAGCTCGGCTACACCGACTTGACACAAAAGAGTGTGTCGCTCAGAAACAAACAAGGCTCTTATACTTCTACCAGCAATAAAACAAGCATCTTACACCAAATTACCTGACTGGGACGCCTCAGCTCCTGCCATGGCAAACACTCTCCCTGTTGCCTGAGGTCTGCTGCCTTCGTTCCTCAACTGCTGAGAACCACTGGGTTGGGTCATCCTATTGTGGGTAGGACAATCTCTAGCAACGTGTCCCACCCTTTGGCATGCAAAACACCTTCTCTCCGAAGTCTTCTTGGGGCACACATTGGGCGTGTGTGGTCCACCGCAATGGAAACATTTGGGTTTCCAGGGTTGCTGTTGCTGAAACTGGGGCGGTGCTGCTCCTACCCTATGCTGTGGAGGTCTCGCATAAGGCTCCTGCTGTTGCTGCATCCTCGTCTTCCCACTGGAAGAACCCCCTGGGTGTGACCTGATCACCCGAGACTCACCCTTCTCCAGAGTCTCCACCAATTTCGCCTTCTCTACTAAGGCGTGAAATTCCCTGATGCACATCGGGGCTATCGTCCTCTTCAGCCCATGCTTCAGCCCCTCCTCAAACTTCCTGCACCTCCAAGCCTCGGAGGTCGCCTGAGTGTAGAATCGGGCAAGGTACTCAAACCGAGCAGCATAGGCGTTCACCGACATCTCCCCCTGCTCCAACTTTAAGAACTCTGCTTCCCGCGCAAACTTTGCGCTGTCTGGGAAGTATTTCTCCAAGAACCTCACCCTGAAGCTCTCCCAATCCAGCACATCCCCTCGAGCCTCCATCATCTGCTGAGCTCCCATCCACCAAAACTCTGTTTCTCCAGATAGCAGGTAAGTGGCGAACAACAACTTCTTCCCTTCAGGGCAGGAGGTCGCCCTAAAGATTTTCTCCATTTCTCTGACCCACTGATCTGCTTGATCAGGGGTAGCATTCCCACAGAACTTGGGTGGGTTGTGCCTCATGAACTCGGCCAGTCCCATCCGTTCCTGAGGCTGACCGACGGGCGAATTCGTATCTGCCGACCGAGCAGTTTCCCAGTGGTGCATGGTAGCTTGATGGTTCTGCGCCATCGCCGCATTCTGTTGCTGAATGGCACCTGCCATCATCTCAATGGCCCTGGCGATCTGGCCCATTTCAGAAGAAGGTTGGGGAGAGGTAGGAGGTCTACGAGTCATCTTCCTCGTTCTCAGATTCCAAAACCACTAACTTCTATATCCCCTACAACTATAAGAATGAGATCGATAAGGAAATCAATTCATTCAAGGGTGTAACATCTCGACCTTACAAAGGTCAGCATCTCAAATTCCTTAAGAATTTGAGTCCATCTACAGAACCATAAAGCTTATAACTTCAAGCAAAACACCAGAACAGCTACTGGTGTGCAACCATCAATCCAAACAGCCACTCATAATCAATTACAACCACACTCAATAAAATGAAATCGATCACACCAGAATTCAAAGTATGCTAAACATTAAACCTCTGGAATTTAGATTGAGAATCACCCTGATTCGGTCATGAGTGTGCACCCTCACCACCTTATCAAGACCCTCTCATTCTAAATACTAAGATTTTCAGTTAGGCATACATTCACTACAGCACACACAAAAATTTCAATACAAAAACGTTTGAAAACATTTTCACAATAGTTGTTATTTTAAAACTCAACTGAATTTTCGTAAGCAGAAGAAACGAAATGAATCCACTACCCTCAGATCATCCAAAGGACGAACTGCTCTGATACCATTAATGTAACATCCCGCCAAAACGTTTCACAATTAAATAATGAAGATAAAGATAAAACAAAATATTGAAATGAACATAATTATACATATGTCATAAGGTTTTTCCTCGCAGGGAGTTTAATACATAAACCGTCAATTTTTCCATAACTTAAAACGAATTACAGCAAAAATACAACCCGACAGGCGATCTCCCAACATAAAGAGGCGATCTCCTAACATAAAAGGCGATCTCCTAACAGAGAACAGGAAAAGGGGGTGATCGCCCAACAGAAACAAAACAGGCGATCTCCCAACATCAAAAGGCGATCTCCTATCGGCGATCACTGAGGAGCTCTTCTTCCTGCAAGATCATCTGCTCCCGTGTAAAATACACGATCATCACAGGTTTTAAGAAAATAGCCACAGAACCAAAATACAGGGTAAGCTAGACATTTAAAAGAGAGTTTGAATATGAACTTAAAAATCAATCATGAAACCAATTTAAGACGATCACGTACAAACCATCAACTTTCTCATATTCCACCAAACCATTCGAAAATCACATATCTCACAAATCAATTTCAAGAGTCTCACAATTCACATCAGCAATCAAGTGTCTAACAATTCAACTTCTCAATACTTCACGTCAGACTTTCCACTGACTCATCACACAAGACACTTGACCACTATTTCCGGAAAAACACGTGCATTGACTGACTCAGGGATTTGCACCTGTCATACAAAAGGCTGGAAAGTGCCCTCAGCCATGCGCATCACCCAATCTCAATATCATTTCTCACGTATGACAAGGTTAATCCATACCACAGGCCGAACTCGTTCTGTTTCACACGAGACACCCATACGTATGAACCTCCATCGACTCTCAACGCCTGAATTACTTCATCTATTTGATTCCATTATATCAGGAGAGTCTGGATATCCCATTATAGACATCACCGATCAATGCACATCCTACACAATCTTACACGGTATTTTCTTTCCTGAAAATACTATGCCTCGATCCACAATCACAACATTCAACACATCACATAACACTTCAATGAACGATTCCAATCACAGCAAAACTCATACCAAGGTTCAGATTTTCGAAAACCACATTTAGAATCTCAAACACTTTTGAAACAGCATAAAACGGGGGATATTTCAATAACAGATGAAAAACCGGCGATCACCTCCAGAAACCGGCGATCACGAACAAAACTGGGTTTTTAAACAAGAACATTTTTTAAAACCGGCGACCACGTCGCCCCCAACATCCAAACAGAACTGTTATCGTAAACATCTCACATTTCAACATCAAACACCGTGAAAGCGAAGTAAAACCGGCGACCACGTCACCCTATCATCACAAACATCCAATATCCAGTTATTGTTGGAAAAAGACTAGCTTCCCTTACCTGGACTTGCGCAAAACACCAAGAGCTCCAAAACCCAACGAAGCTTAAAGAATGCCTTGGCTCTGGATTTGCGTCTGGTTTGAAGGACTTGCAGAGAACTTCCCAGGTGCTCTAATGGTGGCCGTCGCTCGTCGTACTCTTGTGTGAAGGTGCCCGAATCGCAGCGCGAAGGAGAGAAATGGAGGAGAAGGGAGGTAGCTCACTCTTTTGCTCTTGAACCACTGCAACGTTCCCTCCTCTCAGAAGTGGGTTCTTGCCTCTTAAACCAACTTGTCCACAAAAGCAGCTGCCACCACCCACTCTGCAGGGAAGTCTGAGTGTACGTTTCACTGAACAGTACGACCACTGTTGTCTCTTGTGCATGCCAACCACTGCTCTGAACAGTACGACCACTGTTGTCTCTTGTGCATGCCAACCACTGCTCTGAACAGTACGACCACTGTTGTCTCTTGTGCATGCCAACATTCTGATGTCACTGTTCTCAACCAACACTTTTTGTCTACGTGTCGCGCGTGCTGTGCGTCTCATGCTGGGAGTCTGGGTCCCACCTTCTCTACGTACAACTCGACATCGCGCGATAACCTTCCACCGATGACCTCTTGCGTGAAGACTCTCCACCGATGACTCATCCTGGAGGACGACCGATGTCTCTCTCTGGAAGACGACCGATGTCTCCTCCTCCTGGAGACCGACCGAGGTCTCTTCCTCCTGGAGACCGACCAAGGTCTCCTCTTCCTGGAGACCGACCGAGGTCTCCTCTTGGCGACGCCCGCATGTCTCTCGCGTCCAAGCGATGCCCGCATGCCTCGCGCCATGGCGATGTCCGCATGCCTCTCGCGCCCTGGCGATGCCCGCATGCCTCTCGCGCCCTGGCGATGCCCGCATGTCTCTCGCGCCCTGGCGATGCCCGCATGCCTCGCGCCCTGGCGATGTCCGCATGCCTCTCGCGCCCTGGTGATCATGTGTAGTAGGCGACCGGCGACTAGGTACACTACAGGCGATTGGCGTTCAGGTGCAATCAAGGCGACAGGCGACTAGGTACACTACAGGCGATTGGCGTTCAGGTGCAATCAAGGCGACAGGCGACTAGGTACACTACAGGCGATTGGCTTTCAGGTGCAATCAAGGCAACAGGCGATCATGTGCCAGAGAAGACGGAGATCGCCTACTCTTTCAATTACGGCGATCTCGTAGACTTTTAAGCTATACTTCCCTTCCTTTATATTTTTAAATAAAAACATACTTCGAATCCATTTAAATATAACACTTTTATTCCAATAATATTTTCCAGGTCCTTACAATCTCCCTAACAACAAAAATTTTCGTCCTCGAAAATTGAATTACAAGGAAAGAGATGTGGATAGTCCTATCTCATGGTTTCTCCTAACTCCCAAGTGGAATCACCCGATCTCTCATCCCACACCACTTTGAGAAGCTTTCATCCTGCCTTGTATCAGCTTCACCTTCTCGGTTATCTGCTGAACCAACTCTTACTACTCCAATACTTCATCAAATTCCATTGTACATCCCAACTGCTGAGCTAGTTCTCACGCTCCCTGAAGGAACACCTTACATACGTTTCTTCACCACCACGATTGATATTTCAAATGAGCTCGGCTTCTCCCAAGTTCTGAGTCATATATGGATACAAGAATATCTTTCCATTTCCCTTTCTCATCACTCATCATCCACCATTTCCATTTCGCCAGAAGAGCAAAGTTAAATTTTCTGTTATCCCTTAAATTATTCATTTACTGGTATGCAAATTCTGCCCTTAACCTTAATATCCCATCTTTACCCATTACCAAGCCCTTAGCTTGCTCGGCGCCTAGAACTCTCACAACACGCTGCAGATTAGGCTCCCCTAATTGTTCAATTAAAACTGGTTCGCCCTCCTGGTTCCAACAATAAGGGAGTTCTGCATTTCCTCCCATACAAAGCTTCATACTATCACTGGTTTCAAATCTCCATAACACCACTACCACTGCCGATTCTAAATCATAAGTAGAATAATTTCTCTCATGAACTTTGAGTTGCCTTGAAGCATATGCAACCATTCTCTTCTCTTGCATCCAAAACACATCTCAAACCTTGATGTGAAGCACCACAGTAGACGTCAAAAGGTCTTCCGTCCTCTGGAATTACCAGCACTGGAGTACCTCATGGAGATACACTGGGCTTGATGAAATGCTCTGCTCTAACAGCTCTTCCACTTGCTTCTTCAATTCCACCAACTCGGCTGGAGCCATTCTGTAAGGTGCCATTGACACTGGTCCAGCTCCAGGTACCAAGTCAATATAGAATTCCACTTCTCTCTTAGGAGGTAACCCAGGTACTTCTTCTGGAAATACATCCATCAAATCTTTCACCACCTGAATCCTGCTTACGTCCTCTTCGTTCTTCACTTCCAACCGAGCTACCATCACGAAACACCTCGCCCCTTCTTCCAACTCTGATCGCCCATGCCGAGCAGATCTCACATCTGGCTCTTGGAGATCGGAAAACACCACTTTCTGCCTACCGCAAACTATGGGAACGTGATCGGCAGACAGTCAATCCATTCACAGGATAACATCCAGATCCTGCAGAGGTAGACAGATCAAATTCACTTTGAATCTGCGTCCCTCTACTATCACTGAACATTCGGGGCAACTGTAGAGGTCAACACCTGCCCTGACACAGGTGTAGAGACCAACAGTTTCGAAGGGTAACTCCTTCACTAGAAGGTCCAGCTCGGCTACACCGACTTGACACAAAAGAGTGTGTCGCTCAGAAACAAACAAGGCTCTTATACTTCTACCAGCAATAAAACAAGCATCTTACACCAAATTACCTGACTGGGACGCCTCAGCTCCTGCCATGGCAAACACTCTCCCTGTTGCCTGAGGTCTGCTGCCTTCGTTCCTCAACTGCTGAGAACCACTGGGTTGGGTCATCCTATTGTGGGTAGGACAATCTCTAGCAACGTGTCCCACCCTTTGGCATGCAAAACACCTTCTCTCCGAAGTCTTCTTGGGGCACACATTGGGCGTGTGTGGTCCACCGCAATGGAAACATTTGGGTTTCCAGGGTTGCTGTTGCTGAAACTGGGGCGGTGCTGCTCCTACCCTATGCTGTGGAGGTCTCGCATAAGGCTCCTGCTGTTGCTGCATCCTCGTCTTCCCACTGGAAGAACCCCCTGGGTGTGACCTGATCACCCGAGCTATCATTTGGTATCAGAGCATTCCTATGAGCTCTTCTTTGGATTTTGGAGTTCCTTGGTGATGATGGGTGCGGAAGCTTATGGAGGAGGTGAGCAAGGCCTTCCTAGGAAGCATGGGTGCCTTGAAGGTGCATGAAGAGTGAGGAAATGGGGAGGTTTGGCCAGCCCCTTTGGTAGTGATGAATTGAAGACTAAAACCTAAGTGTTAGGCAAGGAGTAGTGTATGGCACAATTTGGGCAGCATAACAATACTCTATTTAATCTTGAAAATACAAGGTGTAGGCTCCTCCTTTTATAGGCTAAGGAGGACCATAATGCAACCCTAATGCTAGCCAAATGAAATGTAAATGTGAAGCACATGGGCCACATGGAAAGTGTGAGCACATGGGGAGGGGTGTGTCTAGTTTGTAAGTTCACCCCCTCCATGGGCTTTCTAGAATAGTGGGAAGGTTAACTTCTCCTTAATTCTAATGTGCAGAAAAATAAACATTTGTCCACATGGCCATGCTATTTACACCCCAATTAAAGCTAAACTACATTTGATGGGCCTTCACGGAATATGTGCTAGTATGCCACTCTCCCATTCATAGCTTTGATCCAAGTCTTCTTGTCCTAGACGCTTCTAGCTTGGCCTTCTAGTCCTAGACACTCCTAGCTTGTCTTAGACGCTCCTAGCTTGGTCTTAGACGCTCTTGACTTGGCTCTTGCCTTTCATGGAAGGTTGTGCTTGGCCCTCTTCCATCATCCCCTCCCTCTTGAAAAAGGATTTGTCCTCAAATCCCTTGCTTTGTCTTCAACTAGGGGGATGGATGGGGCTGGATGGTGTCCATCATCTCCTCCTCCTATGAGAAGATCTATCCTCACATCTACAGATTTGATCTCGGATAGCAGCCTATTGTTTCGGCAAAGCTTGTCCTCCCGGATCAAACGTCCACCTATGGAAATCATCAAACAAAGTAAAGGTGTTAGTGTGAGCAATTGGAGAGAACTTAATTGTATGAAGTTGCCATTTTTGTTTTTCTTTTGTTTTTGGCAACTTTGTACAATATTTCTCTTTTGATGGTTGTATGTGTTCTCTAATCCTCTTATGTATTTGAAAATTTTCAATATTGGTTACCTTTTCCTTAGGCACAATACATTTAGGAAAGGGTAACAACTTAAAAAGCGAAAGAGGATTAAGTCCACATGCAATTTCAAATGTAGAAATATTAGTAGTCTTGTGGACTACTCCATTGTATGCATGCTCAAAAGGATACTCATCCCAAGAATTGTGATTGTCTTTCATGATTTCTCTAGGCATAGTAAAAAGAGCTATGTTTTCAATTTTATTTTGACCATTCTTTTGAGGATAAAAATTTGAAGAGTACAACTTAATTTCAAGTTTTTCTAAAAGATTCCTCAAATGATGGTTTTCAAATTTTGGAGCTCTGTCCAATACTATGCTTGAAGATAAACCATGAAGACTTGTCACTTCTATATAGAAGAGATTATCCATATCCATAAAAATGGAATCAAAACCTTTTGTTGTCCTAGGAAGCTCTAAGATAAAATTGAGGTTTATGTCTTCCCAAGGATCATTTGCAAAAGGTAAAGGAGTATAGAGTTCATGAGACATCACCTTAGGTGTATTTTTAAAACAAGAAATGTATCTAGGGTAATGTCTTTGAACATCTTTTCTCATGGGTGACAAAAGTTTTCCTTTTAAAAGCTCTAGAGTTTTATCAACTCTAATTTGGTCCATGAGTTCTCCTTCATGAAGAATTTTTCTCTTATGTGTAAAGATAGTCTCGTTGTTACAACCATTGTTTATGAGAAGTTGCACACTTGGCAATGGTTGTCTCAATAGGACATGACAAGTTTCTTTAGGCACTACTTCACATAAAAATTTGTTTTTGTAGATGCTTGTAAATAACTTGACATTCACTTGGTGATATCCTAGCACATATGAGAAATAATCCACTTTATCTTTATCTATGCAAGCTTCTTTTAAAGACTCTTTTTTTGTTACTATGCTTGCAAGTGTTCCTTTACAAAAGGAAAGGCTAGGTTGTTCAACAAGACGCATATTTTCAAAGGTATTTTTAAATCTTTTGTCTTGTTGAATGACCTTGTGAGAAGGAACACTATTCTCCCACGCCTTTTGTTTCTCAAGGGTCTTCTCATGCTTTTCTTTTTCTTTTTCTTTTTCTTTAGCTTCCCTTTCGGCTTCCTCTCTTTTCTTTTGTATCTTTCTTTCCTTTCTTTCTTTATGGGAAGCAAACAATTTTTCTACCCTCATTTCCCAATCTAGGTAAGCTTCTATATTTTCTTTTCCATGGGAATGGGGTAAATCTACCCTAACCTCTCTTGGGCTTTCTTGTTCTTTTCTATCTCTTCTATGTCTTCCCTCCCCAAAAGAATCATGCTTTTTAGAGATAGATGCATGAGAAGGTAATTTTTTTGAAATGTGAGACTTCTCATCCTTTGATTTAGTCAATTCATTAGTTTTGGCCTCATTCTCCAATTGTTTAGATGAAATTGATTGAATATTCTTGGAAAGTTGTTCCAAAAGAGATTTCATGGATTTCACCTCACTTTTAAGAGATTTAAAGGAATGAGAAGACATGACTAGACCTTTGTGTATAGAAATATTTTACCTTGAGAAAATTTAGGGAAGTCAAAGAAGGTAATCTTCCAGGTAAGGGAGGTGAGTCACAATGGACTACTTAAATACCAAGCCTTGCCTTAGCCAAAGACTATCCCTCAATGTCTTCACACAAATCTTTCTCTTAGTAAACCACTTAAAACACAATTAGGTTGAAGAAATCAAATTTTGATGCAAGAAAACAATGCAAACTAGCTAATTAACCAAGCAAAAGAATTAACGAACTTAAACAAAACAAAACAATTACCAAACGTAACTAATTAAGCAAGGAAAGCAATTAAAACAATTAACACATGCTAAAACAAGTAAGGTCTACACTAGGCGGCCCTAGGTGAGGCTTCTTGGACACTTGGAGCCCTTGAAGACACACTCACCGACTAATTGCGTGATTAACAAGTAATTAACAAGTAATTAACACAAGCAAGATTGCAAAGAAATAAAATGACACTCCCTTTGTTGCTTTTACTATTTGCACCCCTTTTGTTGTTCTTCTAGTTGCACCCCTTTTGTTGCTTTTCTACTTGTTAGGCCTTCCAAAGTGTGTGGTGTATTTGTAGTATGGTGTTTGTTGCTGCCCTTTGCCTTTGTTCCTCTTGGAATTAGGTCAATAAAATCTTCAATCCAGCACCTATTAAGCAAGCTAGACTCCCCTCAAGTCAAATTCTCACTCAACAAGTACCAATTGATATTTAATCCACCAACAAGCTTAGAGGCCAAAGAAAGAAAGCAAGAAACAAATTAATTTGAAAAACAGTACCACACAAATGGAATTTAAATGTGACACAACTAGAAAGAGTTCAAATGAAATTAGACAAGCAAATAAAAGGTACTCAAATAATGGATGGCACACAAAAAGGAACCTAGGAATAGCACTAGATTTGATTTAAAAACCAAAAAAAACAGCACCACAGAAAAGCACATATTGTTGTGGTCCAGAAAGCGTATCTTTAAAAGATTTATGCTGAGCTGACCCTTTTGTATTTGCTTCTGAAATCTTAACAAACTTTTGGCGTTGGTTTCACTCCAAACGCATGTACCAATTAATTTTGGTAAATTTTATAAAATCAGTGCTCAGAGCTGCCAGCTGGAACGTCAGGATTGCACACTTTTTTTGTAATATTTATCTTTTTTTTTCTATTTCTTCTTTTCAGATGGTTCTTTTTTTGTCCTTTTTCTAACACCTCAAATTTGTGAAATCCAGAGGCTCAGAAATTTTTGATGATGTATGTAATTTTCATAAGACAAAACAGTCAGCACAGAAATGTGAAAACAGGGGTTCTGAAAACTGGAATCAAAAACAGAATGATATACCTCAAAAACACAATGGAGTTAATATGATGGAATTTGTGTGGATCTAACACACAAATAAGAACTCAAACTAAAATTAAAAATGCACCAAAGGATCAACACAAAACAGATTTCAGGTCAAACATTCAGACCAAAAACAAGAAACAAATAAATCAAAAAGAGTACTACTAGGATTTGATGACAAATATGGAAACACATGACTTAGACAAAACTTATGGATTCATAAAATGAAAAGACTCAAGAACATCATATGACCCAAATGAAATTTCAAGGAAGACTCAAATACCTAAAAATAAAAACAGCAACACAAATATATCAAGAATCCTACACAAAATTGAAAATAGATGTTCAAGCACAAGTTTGAACAAACCCACCAAATGAAATGAATAAACAAGCATTCAAATCATATTAAAACACAAAAAATAGCAAGACAACTTGGAATAAAGATAAACAACTTGGAGAAAGAAGAACTCAAAAAAAATAAAATGAAGAGACACTCATCTTTGAAGAACCATAGCTCATGATACCAAATGATAGCATTCCTATGAGCTCTTCTTTGGATTTTGGAGTTCCTTGGTGATGATGGGTGTGGAATGTAACATCCCGCCAAAATAAAACCATACATACATGTATAATGAAAATAAAGGTAAACAAATAATATCGAAGAGTACATGATAATATATATATAAGTAATGGAGTTGCTCCTCTTAGGGAGTTTAATACATAACCAGTCAAATGTTTTCAACAATTAAACAAAATACAACAAAATAGACGAACAGGCGATCTCCCTACGAAAGGGCGATCTCCTATCAGGCAGGCGATCTCCTATCAGCCAGGCGATCTCCTATCAACCAGGCGATCTCCTATCAAGCCGGCGATCTCAACTTCCTGTAACGTCATCTGCTCCCGTGCAAATTATACACGATCATCGCAAGTTTTAAGAAAACAGCCACAGAACCAAAACGCAGGGTAAGCTAGATAATTTAAGGAGAGTTTAAATATGAACTTAAAAAAATCAAGATAAAAATCAATTTAAGGCACCCACGTAAAACCCTCAGCTTTCTCATTCTTCCCACATGACTATCTAGCAAAACACATATTTCACACTTCCTCGAGAGTCGTTCAAGTCACACAATGCGTCAAGTGTCTATCAAAAATACACTGCTCCTCATTTCTCACGTCAGACTTTCCACTGACTCACAATACATAGACACATGACTCTACTTCCGGATGACTCGTGCGTTAACTCAGGCTCAGAGATCTGCACCTGTCATACCACATTGCTGTAAAGTTCCCACAGCTGTGCACATAACCACAATCTCAATATCATAACTCTTCCGGTATGACAGGGTAAATTCATATAACAGGCCGAGCTCGTTCTTTTTCACACGAGACGCCCATACGTATGAACCTCCTTCGACTCTCACCCACTGAATAACTTCATCTACGTGATTCCATTATCTCAGTAGAGTCAGGATATCTCCTTCTCGACGAGCCCCTAGTCAATACACATTACACACGATCTTACACGGTATTTTCTTTCCTGAAAATACTATGCCTTGATCCCACATTCACAACATTTCACACATCATACAACACTTAATGAACAATTTCAGTCACAATAAAACTCATGCCAAGGATTCAGATTTTCGTATATCACATTCAAATCTCAAAACAGTCTCAAACCACACCAAAAACAGGGGAGTTCGTAAAACAACGCCAAAACCGGCGATCTGATTCAAAAGAAGGGGATTTCGAAATCTGCATTTAAAACCGGCGACCACGTCGCCCAAACACATAGAACAGAGCATTCACGAAGATGAAAACGAAACCGGCGACCACGTCGCCCTCAGCTCAGAAACAGCTAATCTATGGCTTGTATTGAAAATGAAGGCTAGCTTCCCTTACCTGGACTTGCGCAAAATACCAAGAGCTCCTAAATCCAACGAAGCTTGAAGAATGCCTTGGCTCTGTTTTTGCGTCTGGTTTGAAGGACTTGCAGAGAACTTCCCAGGTGCTCTAATGGTGGCCGTCGCTCGTCGTACTCTTGTGTGAAGGTGCCCGAATCGCAGCGCGAAGGAGAGAAATGGAGGAGAAGGGAGGTAACTCACTTTTTCGCTCTTTGGATAACTGCAACGTTTTTCCTCCTCTCAGAAGTGGGTTCTTGCCTCTTAAACCAACTTGTCCACAAAAGCAGCTGCCACCACCCACTCTGCAGGGAAGTCTGAGTGTACGTTTCACTGAACAGTACGACCACTGTTGTCTCTTGTGCATGCCAACCACTACTCTGAACAGTACGACCACTGTTGTCTCTTGTGCATGCCAACATTCTGATGTCACTGTTCTCAACCAACACTTTTTGTCTACGTGTCGCGCGTGCTGCGCGTCTCATGCTGGGAGTCTGGGTCCCACCTTCTCTACGTACAACTCGACATCGCGCGATAACCTTCCACCGATGACCTCTTGCGTGAAGACTCTCCACCGATGACTCATCCTGGAGGACGACCGATGTCTCTCTCTGGAAGACGACCGATGTCTCTCTTTGGCGATGCCCGCATGCCCCGCGCCCTGGCGATGCCCGCATGCCTCGCGCCCCGGCGATGCCCTTATGCCTCGCGCCCCGGCGATGCCCGCATGCCTCGCGCCCCGGCGATGCCCGCATGCCTCGCGCCCCGGCGATGCCCGACGACACATCTCGCCTTCTGAAGGTTCTCCATTCCACTATGTTACGTCCAAGGTATCATCTCCACATGACTCGGTGACGTCGGTAGCTTCACATTTCCAAGGGTAGATTGGCACTTGCCCTTGTGCGCCCATGCATGCAACACTAAGGACGATCTCCTATACTCAAGCATAGAGCTTCGCATGCACCGCGTGTCTAAGGCTTAACCCACACCTTGACGCACGTGGTTTTTGGGAACCCACTATGGTTGATCCAACATCTTGACTACACACTAAGTGTAGTTTCGGCGATCATGTGTACTCTAGGCGACAGGCGACTAGGTACACTACAGGCGATTGGCGTTTAGGTGAAATCAAAGCGACAGGCGATCATGTGCCAGAGAAGTCGGAGATCGCCTACTCTTTCAATTTCGGCGATCTCGTAGACTTTTAAGCTATACTTCCCTTCCTTTATATTTTAAATAAGAATATACTTAGAATTCATTTAAAATATATCACTTTTATTCCAATATAATTTTCTAGGTTCTTACACGGAAGCTTATGGAGGAGGTGAGCAAGGCCTTCCTAGGAAGCATGGGTGCCTTGAAGGTGCATGAAGAGTGAGGAAATGGGGAGGTTTGGCCAGCCCCTTTGGTAGTGATGAATTGAAGACTAAAACCTAAGTGTTAGGCAAGGAGTAGTGTATGGCACAATTTGGGCAGCATAACAATACTCTATTTAATCTTGAAAATACAAGGTGTAGGCTCCTCCTTTTATAGGCTAAGGAGGACCATAATGCAACCCTAATGCTAGCCAAATGAAATGTAAATGTGAAGCACATGGGCCACATGGAAAGTGTGAGCACATGGGGAGGGGTGTGTCTAGTTTGTAAGTTCACCCCCTCCATGGGCTTTCTAGAATAGTGGGAAGGTTAACTTCTCCTTAATTCTAATGTGCAGAAAAATAAACATTTGTCCACATGGCTATGCTATTTACACCCCAATTAAAGCTAAACTACATTTGATGGGCCTTCACGGAATATGTGCTAGTATGCCACTCTCCCATTCATAGCTTTGATCCAAGTCTTCTTGTCCTAGACGCTTCTAGCTTGGCCTTCTAGTCCTAGACGCTCCTAGCTTGTCTTAGACGCTCCTAGCTTGGTCTTAGACGCTCTTGACTTGGCTCTTGCCTTTCATGGAAGGTTGTGCTTGGCCCTCTTCCATCACTTTCCAATGGCGATCAGGCAAAGGAAATACTTGGTGGTGGCGATCGAGTACTTCACTAAGTGGATTGAAGCAGAGCCAGTTGCCCAAATCACAGCACCCAAGATTGAAAACTTTGTGTGGAAGAACATTGTGTGCCGATTTGGGGTGCCTAAGCGTCTAGTATCGGATAATGGGACTCAGTTTGCAAGCCACCTGTTGAAGAAGTTGTGTGAGGATGTGGGAATTCAACAAGTGTTTGCATCCGTGGAGCACCTACAGACGAATGCCCAGGTAGAATCCGCCAATCGAGTTCTGTTGAGAGGTTTGAAGAGGAGATTAGATAAAGCCAAAGGATCGTGGGCTGATGAGGTACCTCGCATAATTTGGGCGTACCACACAACTGAGCAGTCAGGCACCCAAGAAACCCCTTTTAGTTTAGTGTATGGCTGTGACGCGATGATTCTAGTCGAAATCTAGGAGAGCTCGCCGAGATTTCAGCACTTTGTAGCAGAAGAATCAAATGAAGAGAGAAGAATGAACCTGGATTTACTGGATGAGGTCAAAGAGGAAGCAAGAGTGAAAGCTGAAGCGGTAAAAAGAATAATAGATCGAAGGTACAGTTCTAGAGTAATACCGAGGCAGTTCAGAAGCGGTGATCTGGTGATGAGGAAGGCCCACCAGTACGAGATGGAGAATAAGTTATCACCCAAGTGGACAGGACCGTTTAGAATAACCGAAGCAGTCGGGAACGACGCCTACCGCTTGGAGACACTAGAAGGAGGGGCGATTCCTCATACTTGGAACGCCACACACCTCAAATTTTATTTCAGTTAAAGCTTTGTAAGTAGTGCAAACTCAGGGGGATCATAAACAGTTTTGTAAAAACAGTTACAAGGGGGCACTCTTTTTTCCCTAAGGAGGGTTTTTAACGAGGCCACCCAAGAAATAAGATATTCAAAATTGAAATTTTGAAGTATATTGAAGTTCGTGTGCATATCGTCTTAAAGAAGTTTTTGAAAAACCTTATCACCTAAAGTGATGCGAAGTAGAAGTAAAATGAGTGTGCACGTTTTAAGTAAAAGTTTAAGACCTCATCGCCCTCAGGCGATTAGGGGCACAAGTGAAAGGTAAGAGCTCATCGCCATCAGGCGATTAGGGGCGCAAGTGAAAAGTTTTTAAAGTCCTCATCGCCTAGGGGCGATCGGAGGCATCCAGCGAAGTTCAAAGTCCTCGATGTTCTCGCGCATCTTGAGGCAAAAGAGGAAGTCCTCCTTGCCTTTGAGCAAGTGCAGGCGAGAAAGAAGAAGACCTCCTTGCTTTTGAGTAAATGCAAGCGAGAAAGAAGAAGTCCTCCTTGCCTTTTAGCAAGTGTAGGCAACAGAGGAAGACCTCCTTGCCTTTGAGCAAGTGTAGGCAACAGAGGAAGTCCTCCTTGCCTTTGAGCAAGTGTAGGCAATAGAGGAAGTCCTCCTTGCCTTTGAGCAAGTGTAGGCAATAGAGGAAGACCTCCTTGCCTTTGAGCAAGTGAAGGCAATAGAGGAAGTCCTCCTTGCCTTTGAGCAAGTGTAGGCGATAGAGGAAGTCATCCTTGCCTTTGAGCAAGTGCAGGCGAGAAGAGTCCATATAAAGGAGCGACAGGTGGAAAAGTGAATAGAAGTTTGCAAAAGGTGATCGCCCATATTTAACTCGGCGAGTACCAGATCAGAAGAATTCCTGGCGATGATGCAGAACACTTGGCAGGTTGGGTAAGTTGTATTCTTATTACCAGATAAGATTAAATTTTGTTGCCTAGTGGAAAGTTGGTTTGTGTGTTGAGGTTTTTCACCTTAAGTTCACGAGTTCTATTGGATGTCATCTTCCAGAGTTAATATCTGAACAATTTGATAATTTTAAGTTAGTAGTTTGTTTAGTTTCAAGCAGGGTGTGAAAAGTCAAAGTTTCAGTTACATTGAAGTTACATTCGATTAAGTGTGTTTTACCTGTTGCATTAGTCAAACGCACAAAGAAACAAATATGAGGCCAGTGACAAGGTAATAAAGGTGAACGTTGAAATTGATAAAAAAATATTCAAATTACAGTTATACAAATTAAAAGATAGATGTGGGCGTGGAGATAAAGCAGTAAAGGGAGTTTCTAATCAACAGAAGGTACAATCTTCCCGTCTACCACCTCGTTGAGATCATGGAGAGGTCCAGCTCGGGGTATTGGCACGCCATTTGCTCCAAAGCTGCATCGAACCCTGAGTTGAGGATCTGTGCAGAACTCTGGTCAAGCTCGTCGATCTGTTGGGTCAGTTCCTTTCTCTCCTTGAGAGCCTGAGCGAGATCGTCAGCAATTTTCTATTGACCCTCCCGAGTCTGGGCAAGTTCTGCAGCAAGTCTTTGAGCTTCTTTTTGGGCCTTGTCCAAACCGGTGGTTATTCTTTTGTTTTCCTCCTGAGCTTTGCCAAGTTCTGAGGTCATCCTGTTGTTCTCTTCATGAGCCTTGGCAAGTTTAGCGAGGGCCTCATCTCTATTGCTCTCAACCACCCCCAAGAGGACTTCTCGTTCAGTTGACTTCTTCTCCAGCTTTTCTACCCTCGTGGCATCCTCCTTCTGTTTAGCATGCAGATCCGCCACTTGGGCCCGCATGGGAGCGAGTTTGCTCTCAAGCTCGATGTTTTCAATAGTTTTGGCTTGGAGTCTTTGGCGGAAGTCAGCTGTCTCGTGGCGAGCTACTTGAATTTCAGCATTCAAGGCGTCTTCCAGTCTTGTGTGCACAAGTTCTCGCACCATCATATCACAGGAAAGCTTGCTTGCCTCAGCTTTCAAGGAGTGATGCTCCTCCTGTAAGCGAAGATTCTCTCTTTGGAGCTTGTGGATGAACTCTTGCATGCCTTTGAAGATTAAACTGGCTTGCCCTTCTATTAGCTTTCCCACTTGTGAGGATAAAGACCCCAACAACTCGGTTAGGAAACTGGGAATGGGCAAGACAGGAGTTAGGCCTTCTGGAAGCACTTGAGGCTGACTCTCACCACCACCCTCTGTTGCTTGGACGGCAAGGGGGGCTTCTAGGGGTGGCGGTGAGGTAGATTTTCCAGCTGCAGGAAGAGGAGAGGCCTCAGTATCCTCAATCTCAATCAGGATGGGGCTAGCAGTAGAGGCCTGAGATTGAGCCCCTTCCCTGGCAGAATGGAAAGGAGTGGAAGCACTTGGAGGGTGTTCTGCAAAGTTGGGACTTCCACCTTCAGTTGAAGGTGGAGCGGCGGCTAGTGGCGGAGCTTGGACTATTTCTGAGGGAGCGGGAAGGGCTGGTAGTGTCATCGTATGGTCTGGTGAGGTGAGTGAGGGAAGGTCTGTGGTAGGTATGTTGTTTTCTGGGAGTGTTGGTGGAGGAACACCTGATGGTGCTATTGTCAGGGGTTTGGTGGCTTGGAGGCAGTTAGCCTTTGGCGTTTAGTAATGAGGCCATCTTCGGTGTCATTTTCCTCCTCGTCTTCAGATGCTGCTTGAGGAGCTTTTCTTTTAAGCTTTTGGGGAGCCAGTTTCTTCCTAGCTTGAGGAGGTAGAGTTGTGGCAGGAGAAGAGCCTTCTGAAGGGGCAGGAGAAAAGCCTCCTGGGAGGGTTCTCCCATGAAAAGCGGTGTCCTCAGCAACCGAGTTAGGGATAGTCTGGGAGCCCGCCGCGAGTTTGTGCTTCTTAGCCAGAGCGCGAAGTTGAGCTATTTTGTTTTTCCCCAGCATCATGTCTGCATAAGACAAAAGTAAGAACAAAAGAGATGAGCAATCAGACAACAGCAGCAGTTCGCAATTCAAGTTGTTCTTGCCGGTTGACTCGCCTTTCAGTTGACTCCAAGACACTCACACGCCTCCTTCCTCACGTTGATACGTGCTTGATTCTTGCAAAACAATCTGCACCTGCAAAAGAGAAAGGGGCGCCCTAGAGGCCGTTTGCACTCCGACGCTCAAGTCAATAGGGGGCAAGTAACACCAAATGTATTGAGTTTCTCTGTGTTTAGGTCTAGAAACTGCGTACCTTTGTGAAGTATTTTACTGTCCCTTATATAGTCTAGGGTTTACTGCGCTACTAGCCCTAATTAGGGTTTATCGCGCTGCTAGCCATATTTAGGGTTTACTGGAATACCCTTGCGCCGCTATCACCCAATCTTAGGGTAATCTGGCACATAAGGTTTCCTTCTGTGGAGTGCAAACTCTAACAGGGTGACCACCTGGGTGCCTCCTTGTGCACCTAGTCTCTGGGGCCACCTGTTCTGGGAGTGCCTTCACTGTTCACGTGCCATGCATGTAGCTTCACTGGGAAACCCTAGGTCTGATGAGTACTCGACCCCTCAGGACTCTGCACCTAACTGTGTTCTCCCTGCTACCCGCATAGGCTCTTCGTCATTCAGGCCTCTCCCTACCTCTGGGTATTTAACTGGTCATTGGCCCACTCTGGGAACCAACCTTAGCTGTTCTGTTTACGCTGTTCAAATCACCCAGGACCGATGTCACCTCGTCACACTCTGTTGTCGAGTACTGATCACCCTGCGAAGTGACGAGGACACATCAGCCCTTCCTGGTGACCATCACGCTGATGACTCATCACTCTTCTCTGTAGGCTGATGACTAATCACCTCTTTCTGTAGGCTGATGACTAATCACCCCTTTCTGTAGGCTGATGACTCATAGCCCTTCTCTGTAGGCTGATGATTAATCACCTCTCTCTGTAGGCTGATGACTAATCACCCCTTTCTGTTCAATACCCCCTGTGGGGTCCATTCCACGTGGCTTTGGCCCATGCTGTGGGACCCAGCTGACGTCCGAGGACTGGTCAGTACACAAGTAAATGAGTAAAGACGGTCATGCACGGGGTGTATATGAGCAGTTATGCAAGCTTAGGTACAGAAGTTGAAAAACCCAACAGAAGAACAATACAGTTATTGAGAAACAAGGCTAAGTGAAGAGAGCGAAGGATAACCTATATGCTTGTCTAGCTGGCCCTCGAGAAACTCAAAGTTGATGATAGACGCTGTGGGAATAATGATGTTGGAGGCGGCTACGCTTTTCCAGAAAAGGCAGAGGTCTCTGTCCAGTTCTCCCATGTTGTCAGGGCTCCTTGCCCTCCTGAAGCCATCCTTGGAGCCCCTATTTCCCTTGTCCACCCAGTACAAGGGAAAGCCATCGAGCAAGGAAGGGTCTTCGTCGTTTTCGCAAACTTTTACAAACTTTCCTTTCCAATCCTTGTAAGATTGCTGGAATATCAAGAAGAAAGACCTTTCAGCAATACCGTTCAGGCTTACCCAGAGGCGATCTCCAGGATTTTTGGCTTCGAACAAGAACAGGAAAACATCCACTGAAGCAAGTAATCCCAGATGTGCACAGAGGATCTCGAATGCCCTCACGAACGCCCAGCTATTTGGGTGAAGCTGGGCAGGGGCAATGTCAAGCTCAGTTAAGAGCTCCCTCTCAAATCGGGTGAAGGGGAACCTAACCTTCACCTTTTTGAACATTGTCACGTAGACGAAGCAGAATGGTTCGCCATTGCTAACTCTATCATCCGCGCAGATGGGTTCTACAGGAAAGCATGGGACGACGGTGAGGTTGTCATCGTGTTCTTTATGGAATGAGAGATTAGGCTTATCCCCTCTCTTGAGACGCAGAATCTCAACCAGCAACGTTGGCGAAGCCCAGGGATATAACGCTTGGTAGTCAGGGGAAGGTGGAGCAGCCCCTCTGGCTTGAGGAGGTGTGGCCGGGGATGGATTAGGGCGAGAGGAGGTAGCAGGTCTCTCAGCTTGAGTTGCTGGAGCCCCAGAGGTTCTTGGGAAGACGCGCGACGATGAAGGGTTTGTTATGGGCAAGGCTCTACGAGTCTTAGGCGGAGGATTCCGCGACGATGGAGGAGGGTTATCAGTTGTTCTGTAACGAACCATTGAAGAAACTGCAAAGAAAGAAAAAGGAAGAGATAAGGGCAAGTGACTCGAAGGAAAGGCTCGAAGAAGAAGGAAGAATGAACAAACGAAGGGTTCATAAAAACAGGGGTCGTCAGAAAAACCCTAAGTTACGAGAAAGATAATAAAGCAGCCCACAGCGTATGCACCAGGCAGATAAAGGATGATGTAAATCGGTTAAAATGCAGCAATCATCAGTAGAAGAGATAAAAGGGTTACCTTTGGATGATCAGAAAAGTGTCACAGAGGTTGGAGGTTGAAGAAGTCGAGGGGTCTCACAGAGAAATGATTTGTGTAACATCCCGCCAAAATGCTTTTCATATTTATATAATGAAAATAAAGGTAAACAAATATATTGAAGTGAACAAAATTATATATATGTAATGAAGTTTCTCCTCACAAGGAGTTTAATACATAATCGGTTAATTCCAAAACTTAAACAAAATACCGCAAAAAAAAGAAAAACAGGCGATCTCCTGATAGAAAACAGAAAACGGCGATCTCCTAACAGAAAACAGAAAAAGGGGTGATCGCCTAACAGAAACAGAAACAGGCGATCTTCTTCCGGCGACCCCTCACTGAGGAGCTCTACTTCCTGCAACAACATCTGCTCCCGTGTAAAATCATACACGATCATCACAGGTTTTAAGAAAACATCCACAAACAAGAACACAGGGTAAGCTAGATATTTTAATGAGAATTTAGATATGAAACTTTAAAATCAAGATAAAACAAATTTAAGACACTCACGTAAAATCCATCAATTTTCCCATTCATTTCACACACTTCACAATTTCATCAAGTGTTATTTGTTTCACATAAACATTCAAGTGTCTACCAATTTCAATGTTTCTCATTTCTCACGTCAGACTTCCACTGACTCATCACACACCGACACTTGACACTACTTCCGGAAGACTCGTGCGTTGAACTTAGCATCCAGAGACCTGCACCTGTCATACTTCATTGCTGTAATGTTCCCACAGCCATGCGCATCAACATAAACTCGATCTCAATCTCATCACTCTCACAGTATGACAGGGTTAATCCATATAACAGGTCAAGTCAGTTATCTTTCAAACGACTTACCCATACATATGGACCTCCTTCGACTCTCACCAACCGAATGACTTCATCTATGTGACTCCATCATATCAGCAGAGTCTGGATCGTCTCATTCACAGGATACTCACTGATCAATGCACCTCATAACTAATCTCAACACGGTATTTCCTTTCCTGAAAATACTATGTCTTGATCCCACATTCAAACATTCAACACATCATATAACACTTAAATGAACGATTTCCCATCACAACAACAATCATTCCAAGGTTCAGAAAAAAATATCACATTTCAATCTCAAACAATTTCAAACGACACTAAAACAGGGGATTTCGAAAAACAACGCCAAAACCGGCGATCTCGTCCAAAAACAGGGGATTATGCAATAACAGTTGAAAACCGGCGACCACGTCGCCCCATCATCAAAATCATCTATTATAAGGTTTTTCGTTGAAAATAAGGCTAGCTTCCCTTACCTGGACTAGCGCAAAACACCAAGAGCTCCGAAAACCCCCCGAAGCTTAAAGAGGCTTTCACTCTGTTTTAGCGTCCCGGTCTGGAGAACTTGCAGAGAACCTCCCAGGTGCTCTATGGCAGTCGTCGATAGCCAAGCAGGGACGTGATAAGGCCTGAATCGCAGAGTGAAGGAGAGAAAAGAGAAAGATGAAGGTGCACTCGCTCTTTCACTCTTGAGCCACTGCAACGTTCTTTGCCTCCCCGCAATGGGTTTTTGAATCCAAGTCTACTTGTCCACGCATGCTGCTGCCACCACCCCCTCTGCAGGAAAGCCTGAGTGTACGTTTCACTGAACAGTACGACCACGGTGTCTCTTGCGCATGCCAACCACTTCCCTGAACAGTACGGCCGTGGGTGTCTCTTGCGCATGCCAATTTTCTGATGTCACTATTCTGAACCACCCTTTTTGTCCACGTGGCGCGCCTGCAGGACGTTTCATGCTTGGAGTCTGGGTCCCACTTTATCTGTGTGAAATACGACATCGCGCGATAACCTTTTACCGATGACTCATCCTGGAAGATGACCGATGTCTCTCTCTGGGAGACGACCGATGTCTCTCTCTGGGAGACGATCGATGTCTCTCTCTGGGAGACGACCGATGTCTCGCGCCCTGGCGATGTCCGCATACCTCGCGCCCTGGCGACGTCCGCATGGGTAGTCTAGGCGACAGGCGATTATGTACTAACCAGGCGATCTCATAGCCTTCTAAGCTACACTTTCCTCCCTTTTTATTTTAAATAACAACATACTCAGAATTCATTTAAAATATATTCCATTTATTCCAATTTAATTTTACAGGTCCTTACATTCTCCCCAACAAGAAAAATTTTCGTCCTCGAAAATTGAATTACAAGGAAAAGAGGTATGGATAAGCTTCTCTCATGGGTTCTTCTAACTCCCAAGTTGAATCACCCGATCTCTCATCCCACACCACTTTCACCATTTTGATGGTCTTGCCTCTGAGCTGTTTACTTTGACGATCGTCAATCCTGACTGGTTTTGCTTGAAAGGACAAGTCTTCCCTGATTTGCACATCGTCCACTTCCAGCACATGACTAGGGTCTGCCATGTACTTCCTCAGCTGTGATACGTGAAAGACATTATGTAGATTTGCTAATTGGGGAGGTAGGGCGATCTCATAAGCCACTGGACCAATCCTCCTTAAGATCTGATATGGTCCCACGAACTTAGGGGACAACTTCTTTGATCTGATCGCCCGTCCTACACCCTTGGTTGGTGTCACTCTCATGAACACATGGTCTCCAGCAGCAAACTCCAAAGGTTTTCTCCTCTGATCTGCATAGGATTTCTGCCTGCTTTGAGAAGCTTTCATTCTATCTTGTATCTGTTGCACCTTCTCGGTCATCTGCTGAATCAACTCTGGTCCAACCAATACTGCTTCGCCCTCCTGGTACCAACATAAGGGAGTTCTGCATTTCCTCCCATACAGGGCTTCATATGGTGCCATCCCAATACTGGCGTGGTAACTGTTATTATAAGTAAACTCCACCAGCGGCAACACCTCATCCCAACTTCCCAATTGATCCAGAACACACGTCCTCAGCAGATCTTCCAAGGACTGGATCGTTCTCTCGGACTGTCCATCTGTTTGAGGATGATATGCCGAGCTCATTCTCAACTTAGTTCCCAGGCAATCTTGTAAAGTCTGCCAAAACCGTGAAGTGAACTTGGGATCTCTATCCGAAACAATGCTGGAAGGCACTCCATGCAACCTCACTATTTCTTTGATGTACAACTGTGCCAACTTGGCCATAGGCATCCTCATATTCACTGGGAGAAAGTGGGCACTCTTCGTCAGCCGATCAATGATGACCCAGATTGCATCATGACCCTTTACCGATCTGGGTAAATGGGTAACAAAATCCATGGCAATGCTGTCCCATTTCCACTCAGGGATATCCAGTTGCTGTAACAACCCGCCAGGTCTCTGATGCTCTATCTTCGCCTTCTGACATGTTAAGCAGGTTGTAACATACTGGGCGATGTCTCTCTTCATGCCCGACCACCAAAATGACTCCTTCAAGTCATGGTACATCTTGTTCATGCCTGGATGTAGGCTAAGGCGACTCTTGTGACCTTCCTCTAGGATCATCTTCTTCAACTCTCCATTTGGAGGTATGCAAATTCTGCCATTAAATCTCAAGATCCCATCATCGCCCATCACAAAGTCTCTAGCCTGGTCGGTCCCTAGTGACTCCACAGTACGCTTCAGGCTAGGATCCTCCAACTGCTTATCCTTTATCACTCCAAGGAAGTCATTAGTTATAGCCAGCTTACTACAACTAATGTGATTTACATGAAATTCTACCCCAAGGTTTAAGTCTCTGAATTGCTCGATCAGTTTTTGCTCTTCCATCATCATGGTGGCCACTTGAATTGATTTTCTACTCAAAGCATCTGCCACTACATTGGCCTTCCCTGGATGATACAGGAGTTGAAAATCGTAGTCCTTTAGAAACTCCATCCTCCTTCTTTGCCTCATGTTTAGTTCCTTCTGATCGAACAGGTATTTCAAGCTCTTATGGTCACTGAACACCTGAAACCGAGCTCCATATAAATAGTGCCTCCAAATCTTCAAGGCAAACACCACAGCCGCCAACTCCAAATCATGAGTAGGATAGTTCCTCTCATGAACCTTGAGTTGTCTTGAAGCATATGCAACCACTCTTTTCTCTTGCATCAAAACACATCCCAAACCCTGATGTGAAGCATCACAGTAGACATCAAAAGGTCTTCCTACCTCTGGGATCACCAGCACTGGAGCACTAGTCAACCTTTCCTTTAGTTCCATGAAGCTCTGCTCACATCGGTTGGTCCAAGCAAAAGGTTGATCCTTGCGGGTCAGCTGTGTTAAAGGAGCCACTACCTTGGAAAAGTCCTCAATAAACCGCCGATAGTAGCCTGCTAAGCCCACAAAACTCCTTATCTCCGTAACTGTCTTAGGACGTTCCCACTGAAGCACTGCCTCCACTTTGGCTGGATCCACCGAGATCCCCCGGGCAGATATCACGTGTCCTAAGAAGTTGACTTCCTTCAGCCAGAACTCACACTTAGAGAACTTGGCATAGAGTTGCTTCTCCCTCAGAATCTCCAATACTGTCCTCAGATGTTCCTCATGTTCTTCCGTGGTCCTTGAATAAATGAGTATGTCGTCTATGAAGACTACCACAAACTTATCCAAGAAAGGGCAAAAAATCCTATTCATGTAGTCCATGAACAGAGCTGAAGCATTGGTCACTCCAAACGACATCACCACATACTCATAGTGCCCATAACGAGACCTAAATGCTGTTTTCTGAACGTCTTCGGTCTTTACCAAAATTTGGTGGTACCCCGATCTCAGATCAATCTTTGAGAACACCGAGGCCCCATTTACTTGATCCATTAAGTCATCAATTCTAGGTAGAGGATACTTGTTCTTGATGGTCAACTTGTTCAACTGCCTGTAGTCTATACACAGCCGAGACCCTCCATCCTTTTTCTTCACTAGAAGCACTGGAGCTCCCCATGGAGATACACTGGGTCTGATGAATTGTTTCTCCAACAATTCTTCCACTTGCTTCTTTAACTCCACCAACTCGGCTGGAGCCATTCTGTAAGGTTCCATTGACACTTGTCCAGCTCCAGGTACCAAATCAATAGAGAATTCCACTTCTCTCTTAGGGGGTAACCCAGGTACCTCTTCTGGAAATACATCCGTGAAGTCTTTCACTACATGTATCCTGCTTACGTCCTCTTCATTCTTCACTTCCAACCGAGCTAGCATCACGAAGCACCTCGCCCCTTCTTCCAACTCCGACTGCCCTTGCTGAGCAGATATCACATCTGACTCTTGGGGGTCTGAAAACGTTATCTTCTGACTACCGCAGTCTATGAGAATGTGATTGGCAGCTAGCCAATCCATTCCCAGGATAACATCCAGGTCCTGAAGAGGTAGGCAGATCAAGTTCACTTTGAATCTGCGTCCCTCTACTATCACTGGACATTCGGGGCAAACTGTAGAGGTCAACACCTGTCCTGACGCAGGTGTAGAGACCAACAGTTCGAAAGGTAACTCCTTCGCTAGAAGGCCTAGCCTGGCTACACACAGACTTGACACAAAAGAGTGTGTCGCTCCAGAATCAAACAAAGCTTTTACACCCCTACCAGCTATAAAACAAACACCTTGCACGAGGTACCTGACTGAGACGCTTCTGCTCCTGACATGGCAAACACTCTCCCTGTTGCCTGAGGTCTGCTGCCTTCGTTTCTCAACTGCTGAGAACTAACGGGTTGAGTCATCTTATTCCTGCTTGGGCAATCTCTAGAAATGTGCCCCATCTTTTGGCATGTGAAACATCTGGGTTTCCCAGGATGTTGCTGCTGAAACTGGGATGACGCTGCTCCCGCCTGATGAGGTGGAGGTCTCGCATAGGGCTTGCTTTGTGGGTGCTGCACCTTGGCCTTCCCACTGGAAAAACCCCCTGGGTGTGACCTGATCACCCGAGAATCACCCTTTTCCAGGGTCTCCACCATCTTCGCCTTCTCTACTAAGGCGTGAAATTCTCTGATGCACATAGGGGCTATGGTCCTCTTCAGCCCATGCTTCAGCCCTTCTTCAAACTTCCTGCACCTCTAAGCCTCGGAGGTCGCCTGGGTATAAAATCGGGCGAGGTACTCAAACCGAGCAGCATAGGCGTTCACAGACATATCCCCCTGCTCCAACTTTAGGAACTCAGCTTCCCTCGCAAACCTTGCGCTGTCTGGGAAGTATTTCTCCAGGAACCTCACCCTGAAGCTCTCCCAATCCAACACATTCTCTCGGGCCTCCATCATCTGCTGAGTTCCCATCCACCAGAACTCAGCTTCTCCAGACAGAAGGTATGTGGCGAATACCAGCTTCTTATCTTCAGGGCAGGAGGTCGCCCTAAAGATTTTCTCCAACTCCCTGACCCACTGATCTGCTTGATCAGGGGTAGCATTCCCACTGAACTTGGGTGTGTTGTGCCTCATGAACTCGGTCAGTCCCATCTGTTCCTGAGGCTGACCGGCGTGAGAATTTGTTTCAGCCGACCGAGCAGTTTCCCAGTGGTGCATTGTAGCTTGATGGTTCTGAGCCATCGCTGCATTCTGTTGTTGGATGGCAATTGCCATCATCTCAATAGCCTTGGCAATCTGGCTCATTTCCGAAGAAGGTTGGGGAGGGGTAGGAGGTCTACGTGCCATCTTCTTCGTTTCAGATTTTGAAACTATAGGTTTCTATATTCCCTACAACTACAAGAATGAGATCGATCAGAAATCAATTCATTCAGGAGGTAACATCTAGACCTTACAAAGGTCAACATCTCAAAGTCATTAAGAATTTGAGTTCATCGACAGAATCATGATGCTTATAACCTTAAGCAAAACACCAGAACAGCTACTGGTATAAAACCATCAATTCAAACGACCACTTTCAATCAATACAAAAACACTCAATAAATTGAAATAAATCACACCATAATTCAATGTATGCTAAACATCAAACCTTTGGAATTAAGATTGAGAACCATCTCGATCCAGTTATGAGTGTGCACCCTCACTACTTTATCAAGATCCTCTCATTCTTAATACTAAGATTTTCAGTTAGGGCATATATTCAGTAAAGCACACACAAAATTTCAATACAAAAACGTTTGAAAACCTTTCACTATAGTTGTTATTTGAAAACTCAAATAGATTTTTTTTTTCTTTGAGCTGAAGAAACACAATGGATCCATAGCCCTCAGGTCATCCTAAGGACGAACTGCTCTGATACCATTAATGTAACATCCCGCCAAAATGCTTTTCATATTTATATAATGAAAATAAAGGTAAACAAATATATTGAAGTGAACAAAATTATATATATGTAATGAAGTTTCTCCTCACAGGGAGTTTAATACATAATCGGTTAATTCCAAAACTTAAACAAAATACCGCAAAAAAAAGAAAAACAGGCGATCTCCTGATAGAAAACAGAAAACGGCGATCTCCTAACAGAAAACAGAAAAAGGGGTGATCGCCTAACAGAAACAGAAACAGGCGATCTTCTTCCGGCGACCCCTCACTGAAGAGCTCTACTTCCTGCAACAACATCTGCTCCCGTGTAAAATCATACACGATCATCACAGGTTTTAAGAAAACATCCACAAACAAGAACACAGGGTAAGCTAGATATTTTAATGAGAATTTAGATATGAAACTTTAAAATCAAGATAAAACAAATTTAAGACACTCACGTAAAATCAATCAATTTTCCCATTCATTTCACACACTTCACAATTTCATCAAGTGTTATTTGTTTCACATAAACATTCAAGTGTCTACCAATTTCAATGTTTCTCATTTCTCACGTCAGACTTCCACTGACTCATCACACACCGACACTTGACACTACTTCCGGAAGACTCGTGCGTTGACCTTAGCATCCAGAGACCTGCACCTGTCATACTTCATTGCTGTAATGTTCCCACAGCCATGCGCATCAACATAAACTCGATCTCAATCTCATCACTCTCACAGTATGACAGGGTTAATCCATATAACAGGTCAAGTCAGTTATCTTTCAAACGACTTACCCATACATATGGACCTCCTTCGACTCTCACCAACCGAATGACTTCATCTATGTGACTCCATCATATCAGCAGAGTCTGGATCGTCTCATTCACAGGATACTCACTGATCAATGCACCTCATAACTAATCTCAACACGGTATTTCCTTTCCTGAAAATACTATGTCTTGATCCCACATTCAAACATTCAACACATCATATAACACTTAAATGAATGATTTCCCATCACAACAACAATCATTCCAAGGTTCAGAAAAAAATATCACATTTCAATCTCGAACAATTTCAAACGACACTAAAACAGGGGATTTCGAAAAACAATGCCAAAACCGGCGATCTCGTCCAAAAATAGGGGATTATGCAATAACAATTGAAAATCGGCGACCACGTCGCCCCATCATCAAAATCATCTATTATAAGGTTTTTCGTTGAAAATAAGGCTAGCTTCCCTTACCTGGACTAGCGCAAAACACCAAGAGCTCCGAAAACCCCCCGAAGCTTAAAGAGGCTTTCACTCTGTTTTAGCGTCCCGGTCTGGAGAACTTGCAGAGAACCTCCCAGGTGCTCTATGGCAGTCGTCGATAGCCAAGCAGGGACGTGATAAGGCCTGAATCGCAGAGTGAAGGAGAGAAAAGAGAAAGATGAAGGTGCACTCGCTCTTTCACTCTTGAGCCACTGCAACGTTCTTTGCCTCCCCGCAGTGGGTTTTTGAATCCAAGTCTACTTGTCCACGCATGCTGCTGCCACCACCCCCTCTGCAGGAAAGCCTGAGTGTACGTTTCACTGAACAGTACGACCACGGTGTCTCTTGCGCATGCCAACCACTTCCCTGAACAGTACGGCCGTGGGTGTCTCTTGCGCATGCCAATTTTCTGATGTCACTATTCTGGACCACCCTTTTTGTCCACGTGGCGCGCCTGCAGGACGTTTCATGCTTGGAGTCTGGGTCCCACTTTATCTGTGTGAAATACGACATCGCGCGATAACCTTTTACCGATGACTCATCCTGGAAGATGACCGATGTCTCTCTCTGGGAGACGACCGATGTCTCTCTCTGGGAGACGACCGATGTCTCGCGCCCTAGCGATGTCCGCATACCTCGCGCCCTGGCGACGTCCGCATGGGTAGTCTAGGCGACAGGCGATTATGTACTAACCAGGCGATCTCATAGCCTTCTAAGCTACACTTTCCTCCCTTTTTATTTTAAATAACAACATACTCAGAATTCATTTAAAATATATTCCTTTTATTCCAATTTAATTTTACAGGTCCTTACAATTTGAAAGTCTGAAGGCGAAGAAGAAGGTATGAAACAGTGAATGGCGCGAGTGTTTTAAGGGTTTCGAACGTTATAAGAAGCGGAAACGATAGTTAAAGAGGGTCGTTGGTGTGTTCACGTGTCATGCGATTAAAGGGGGGTGGTGAAACATCAAATCAACAAACAGTGTTAGTGCCAGAGTGTGCGCTCCTGTAGACCGCCAAAAGACGACTTCCTAGTCTTTTCACTGGACCAGTCACAACTCGAGACTGGGGGGCTTGTGATCCGGTCGGTCATTGGTAGTCGAGGATGTCAGCAGCAGTTGACCACGTGGACCGTTCACGGGGTGACACGTGGTAGAGGATAGCAGGTGAATCAGGGAGGTGATCACTCAGAATGGTGATCGGTGGTCGATTGCTAAGGGACCATCACCCGCAGATCAGTGTCAGGTGAGCGCCTGGAGGCAGAGCGTGATGAGTGCCACAGATCAGCGCCTGGAGGCAGAGCACGATAAGCGCCTGGAAGCAGAGCGCGAGAAGTAAAGAAGCACTGATCAGTCATCGGGGGTTTCCTGTTAACACACAGTTAAGCTGGGACCCAGGCTCCCAGCGAGAGCGTTACGTAAGAAGTACAGATCAGTAGTCGCCTATTGCCTGTGAGGATGAGTAATCGCCTATCGCCTGTGAGGATGAGTAATCGCCTATCGCCTATGAGGATGAGTAATCGCCTATCGCCTTGAGGATGAGTAATCGCTTATCACCGGTATGGATCAGTAATCGCCTAGATTGCACATGATCGCCGTGTGTGAAGGTTAGGAGATCAGGTGGTCAGCAAGTCGCCGAAAGGAGCACATCGCCGGGTATTTAAGAAGACTTGGCAAGCACTTGTTGTATGGTCTAAATACAGAGGATAAGTGGCATATCTGCCACCATGTGTAGTGTGAGTCGGGATACCCAGTCTCAATCAGTTCATCATGTTAAGGTTGCGCCCAGGGTAGCCTGTGCACTAAGCTACTCCCTGTGTGGATAACTTAGTCGCATGAGCAAAGTGGAAGTAACGTTTCAGCTGCAGGTACTCCAGATGGTGACTCGTGTATGACTAGATGTTATCCACGTGTCAAGAGGAATAACCGTCAGGAGAGAGAAAGACTCATGTATATATACGAAATTCTTAACAGAATTGAGGAGAGATTCATTTTTAGTTGTGATTCACTTGTACACGGTTCTAAGTTTTCTTTGAAGTTCTTTGTTGATTCAATCACTGACTTGAGCGTCGGAGCGCAACTGGCCGCAGAGGCGCCATATTGTTCTTTCAGGTGTCTTGGAGGAGTTGAAGGTGGAGGTCATTGGTGTGTTTGGCGTTAAGCTGGTAAGGACGAGGTTTGAGAAGGAGAAGCTCTAGCGCTTTGGTCAAGAGGCTGGATCAGTGAGTATGAAAGTGAGAGTCCACTTGAAGGTGACTTGTTAGTAGTGAGATACATGCTTGGACAAGTTTTAAAACCTTTTGATGAAAGCCAAAGAGAAAACATTTTCCATACAAGGTGTCTCATTAAGAACAAGTTATGTTCTTTGATTGTGGATGGTGGTAGTTGCACTAATGTGGCTAGCACAAGAGTGGTAGATAAGCTTGGATTGTCTACTGTATCGACCAGTCCTCGGACATCGACAATCGCTAGCAATGGTGGGCCACGTAAGCTGGGTCCCACAAGTGACGTGAGACAGTGTCCCTCAAGTGGCATGAGCCAATGTGCTGATTAGTGGTCGGAGATCGATCACCAGGGTATGCCGACATGTACTCGGCAACAGAGTGAAGCCGATGTGACATCCGACATCAGTGGTTCAAACAGCTAAAACTAGGCCACGAAAGGTGGACCCCAGGAAACACACTAGTTATCAGTGAGACGCCCAAAGTTAAGGGGAAGTCTGAGTCACAAGGTGCTCGTGCGTGTGGTGTGCATAGCGCATTTGGGTGCAACACAAGCAAAGGACCCTAGGGGCACTAAGGCCCATTAGGCTTAGGGTTTCCCAGGGACAAACTGCATGCATGGCATGTGAACAGTTAAGGCACCCCCAGAACGAATGACCCCAGAGACTAGGTGCACAAGTTGGTACCTAGGTGGTCATACCATGGGAGGTTGCACTCCAGCAAGGGAAGCCCTACGCGCTAGATTACACTAAGACTGGGTAATAGCGACGCAAGGGCTTTCCTCGAGAAACCCTAAATGCGGGTAACAGAAACAGAGGAAACCCTAGACTATATAAACAACAATAAGAAACCCTAAAGAGGTATGCAGTTTATGAACTAGAGCTATTACACTCACTAACTATTTCTTGCCCTAAGATTGAGTTAAGCATCGGAGTGCAAACGGCCTCTAGGACGCCCCTTTCTCTTTGCAGGAACAGGTGTTTGGATCCAAGGAAAGCACATACCCAGGTGGAGAGAAGAAGGCATGTGAATGTCGTTTGAGTCAACTTGAAAGTGAGTCAATCGACAAGAACATTTGGCGCCCACTATGGGGCACGATAAAACGAGGTCCCACTACCAATTGCAGTGTTAAGAGTCATCTACAAGGATGAGGGGCACAAGGCAAGGATCTGTTCCACCATCTGGAGGAGAAAATGTCACCATGCAACAGATCATGGAGACTATGGGTGCTCTTCAGGAGGCGGTGGCGGCGTCAAGGGCGGGTCAGGAACGGATCTAGTTGGATCTGACAGCGTCACAAGCGAGAAACAAAGCAAGGCTAGTTGTCAAAGGCTACAATCAAGAAGAGGGCTTAGACTATGGTGAAACCTTTGCTCCTGTGGCTAGATTGGAGGTTGTGAGGCTGCTGCTGGCTTTTGCATGTATGAGTGGTTTTAAACTCTTCCAAATGGATGTAAAAAGTGCCTTCTTGAATGGCTACATCAATGAGGAAATCTATGTAGATCAACCACCGGGTTTTGAAGACCACAAGTATCCCAACCATGTCTTCAAGTTGAAGAAAGCTTTGTATGGACTGAAACAAGCTCCAAGGCAGTGGTATGAGAGGCTTAGCAACTTTCTGCTATCTCTTGGCTATGAAAGAGGAATGGTAGACAAGACTCTCTTCATCAAGAAGTCACATGCAGAAATAATTCTTGTGCAAATATATGTTGATGACATCATCTTTGGTGCTACACAAGATAGGTTGTGTGAAGAATTTGTGGCTGCTATGAAAGGTGAGTTTGAAATGTCTATGATGGGAGAACTATCTTTCTTTCTTGGATTGCAAGTTAAACAAACAAAGGATGGGATCTTCATAAGTCAATCAAAGTATTGCAAGGAGATTCTCAAAAAGTTTGAAATGGAGAATTGCAAAGAGGCAAGCACTCCAATGCCATCAAGCTGCTACATGGATGCAGATACTGCTGGAAATAGTATAGATCAAACAAAATTCAGAGGATTGATTGGATCATTGCTTTATCTAACAGCAAGTAGACCGGACATCATGTTTGCGGTGTGTCTATGTGCAAGATTTCAAGCAAATCCTAAAGAGTCACACTTCAAAGCTGCAAAGAGGATTCTGAAATATCTCAAAGGAACATCATCTGTAGGATTATGGTATCCCTCTCATTCTCCAATACATTTAATTGGTAATTCAGATTCTGATTTCGCAGGTTGCAAGCTAGATAGAAAAAGCACAAGTGGCACTTGTCACCTTCTTGGCTCTAGCCTAATCTCATGGCATAGCAAGAAACAAGCATGTGTTGCTCTCTCTACTGTTGAGGCAGAATATATAGCTGCTGGTAGCTGCTGTGCACAGATCCTATGGCTCAAACAACAACTTGCAGATTTTGGTGTACAAATCAGCAAAGTTCCTTTGATGTGTGATAACACAAGTGCAATCAATCTTACCAAAAATCAAATCCAGCACTCAAGGACCAAACATATTGAAATAAGACATCATTTCATCAGAGATCATGTGCAAAATGGGATCTGTGAAGTGAAGTTTGTACAGACCAAACTGCAGCTAGCTGACATCTTCACAAAGCCTTTGCCAAAATAGAGGTTTTTCTTCTTAAGAAATGAGTTAGGTATTCTTGATCTAAATAATCTCTCTTAAAATCTGTGTTTGGTACATGTTAAAATCTATTTGTGAAGACAAATAGGGGGAGAATTATTGGTACTTGTATATCTGTATCTTATATGCATAAAAATGTTTAAATCTTTAAGTATAAAAGTGTTTTCTGCTGCTGCTGATAGAAACAATCGATTATTTCGTGTAAACAACCGATTGAATTTTATGTTAAAGGAGGTATAATCTAACTTGCTGCTGTAAGAAGCTTTGGATAGTACAAATGTTTTCTCTGTAGGAACTGCTTCAGATTTAATCAGTACAACACAAGCACTAGGGATTTGTCTTCATCAAATAGGGGGAGATTGTTGAACCAAGTGGTGTTCAAGGTTTTGAAGAATCCAAATCCTTTGAAGGATGATGAAGCTTTTGCGTGATTAACAAGTAATTAACACAAGCAAGATTGCAAAGAAATTAAATGACACTCCCTTTGTTGCTTTTACTATTTGCACCCCTTTTGTTGTTCTTCTAGTTGCACCCCTTTTGTTGCTTTTCTACTTGTTGGGCCTTCCAAAGTGTGTGGTGTATTTGTAGTATGGTGTTTCTTGCTGCCCTTTGCCTTTGTTCCTCTTGGAATTAGGTCAATAAAATCTTCAATCCAGCACCTATTAAGCAAGCTAGACTCCCCTCAAGTCAAATTCTCACTCAACAAGTACCAATTGATATTTAATCCACCAACAAGCTTAGAGGCCAAAGAAAGAAAGCAAGAAACAAATTAATTTGAAAAACAGTACCACACAAATGGAATTTAAATATGACACAACTAGAAAGAGTTCAAATGAAATTAGACAAGCAAATAAAAGGTACTCAAATAATGGATGGCACACAAAAAGGAACCTAGGAATAGCACTAGATTTGATTTAAAAACCAAAAAACAGCACCACAGAAAAGCACAAATTGTTGTGGTCCAGAAAGCGTATCTTTAAAAGATTTATGCTGAGCTGACCCTTTTGTATTTGCTTCTGAAAATTGAGACACAATCAGAAAAAGATCTTAACAAACTTTTGGCGTTGGTTTCACTCCAAACGCATGTACCAATTAATTTTGGTAAATTTTATAAAATCAATGCTCAGAGCTGCCAGCTGGAACGTCAGGATTGCACACTTTTTTTGTAATATTTATCTTTTTTTTTCTATTTCTTCTTTTCAGATGGTTCTTTTTTTGTCCTTTTTCTAACACCTCAAATTTGTGAAATCCAGAGCCTCAGAAATTTTTGATGATGTATGTGATTTTCATAAATCAAAACAGTCAGCACAGAAAAGTGAAAAACAAGGGGTTCTAAAAACTGGAATGAAAAACAGAATGATATACCTTAAAAACACAATGGAGTTAATATGATGGAATTTGTGTGGATCTAACACACAAATAAGAACTCAAACTAAAATTAAAAATGCACCAAAGGATCAACACAAAACAGATTTCAGATCAAACATTCAGACCAAAAACAAGAAACAAATAAATCAAAAAGAGTACTACTAGGATTTGATGACAAATATGAAAACACATGACCTAGACAAAACTTATGGATTCATAAAATGAAAAGACACAAGAACATCATATGACCCAAATGAAATTTCAAGCAAGACTCAAATACCTAAAAATAAAAACAGCAACACAAATATATCAAGAATCCTACACAAAATTGAAAATAGATGTTCAAGCACAAGTTTGAACAAACCCACCAAATGAAATGAATAAACAAGCATTCAAATCATATTAAAACACAAAAAACAGCAAGACAACTTGGAATAAAGATGAACAACTTAGAGAAAAGAAGAACTCAAAAAGAAAATGAAAAGAGATACTCATCTTTGAAGAACCATAGCTCTAGATACCAAATGATGGCATTCCTATGAGCTCTTCTTTGGATTTTGGAGTTCCTTGGTGATGATGGATGCGGAAGCTTATGGAGGAGGTGAGCAAGGCCTCCCTAGGAAGCATGGGTGCCTTGAAGCATGAAGAGTGAGGAAATGGGGAGGTTCGGCCAGCCCCTTTGGTAGTGATGAATTGAAGACTAAAACCTAAGTGTTAGGCAAGGAGTAGTGTATGGCACAATTTGGGCAGCATAACAATACTCTATTTAATCTTGAAAATACATGAGGTAGGCCTCCTTATTTATAGATTTAGGAGCCTTGGTGAGCAAGCTTAAAGGTAGGGATGGAAATACAAAAAGTGGGGCTGCCTAGGGTATTGACTTTAGTCAAACCACACCATCATCCTAATATTCTAGAAGATAGGTCAAAAATGCAACATTTGATAGTACACCCCTCCTTCTTTTGCTAAAGGCACCTATTTGCTAGCACACCCCTCCTTCTATTGCTAAGGGCACCTTTTTGATAGCACACCCCTAAGTGAGCAAGTTTTGCTTTCTACACTACACTAATCTACTAAGCTACCCCTAATGGGCCTCCAAGTAGCATGTACAAGGTCTTCTCCCTCCCATCCGTGGCTTGACTCATTTGGGCGTGAATGTCCTTGGCCATGGACCTTGTGAGAGGTCCTAGACAGTCTAGGCTCCCTCTTAGACGCTCCTCATGTAGCTCCCCCTTGTCTTGTGCTAGACGCTCTCCAT